>CM073949.1:18030000-19452500 GCA_037179545.1 Sesamia inferens
GAAGATGTATGAATGTTTGTTCCTCTTTCACACAAAAACTACTGACGCGATTTGAATTTCACTGTTGGAGCTGCTGAACCTTGGACAAAACTGTCTTTGCATTGTGTAGATTCAATTTCTTAGTATTGTATAATTGCATGGCACACGTGTGAGCTTGCTGTAAAGCATCTATTTGTTGGGTTAGTCTTATTTGTTGTTGTTTTTATTTGTGTGTTTTTCCATAATGGACGCTCTTAGCGTAGGTACAATATATTTCTGCATCGTTCTCACACGATTGATATCAAAATGAATGATGTAATCAAATATTTGTATCAATAGCTTTATAATTTAAAAGAGTGTCCATGGAGTTTCTTGCCCGTTCTTCTCCATAGATACCTACTCTTTGGAATGGGCGACTAGCTTCACCTTACTGACTGACCGACCTTCTGACAATTCAAAAATGCTTGTAACTGGTTTATCCATACTAATATTATAAATGTGAAAGTGTGTTTGTTTGTTTGTTTGTTTGTCCTTCCTTCACGCCGTAGCTCAGCAATCAATCGACCTGATTTTTGGCATACAGTTAGTTGAAAAGATGGAGAGTAACATAGGCTACTTTTGGTCCTAAAAAAACATCAAGTTCCCAAGGGAGATTACTGGAATATTTGTATGTGTACACCAAATATATCCTTACTAATATTATACATCGGAAAGTGAGTTTGTTTGTACCACTTTCACGCCGGTACTCCTGAACCGATTGCTTTGAAATTTTGCGGACGTAAAGTTAGAAATCCGGATTAAATAATAGGGTACTTTTTATCGCGAAAAAAATTTATATTCCCGAGAGAAATCTAAAACGCGCGATATAACCGAAGTTAACGCGGGTGAAGCCGCGGGCGGAAAGCTAGTTTGAAATAAATGCTTTGATTTTGATTTTGAATGAAATTTGGCACACAGATGGTTTATAACCTGGATTTATACAAAGTCATTTTAACTTTATACGAAACCTGAATATAGCTTGTTCAGAATAAGCAACTAAATCGTTTACAATAATTTTTACACCATGTTGTATTTTGGTCATCTCAGCTGACTGAAGGGCGGCCGAGTTGTGCGTTGACCATATTATTGTTGGGACAACCAGGTAAGGTAACAAGCTCATAACTTTGTGATATTTTATGATATCTTTTTGAAATTTTGTACAGACGACAGTACATCAAGCTACTGCAATCTGTCAGATTTCTTTATTAGATTTGTAACTTTAATACAATTAAAGCCTCCAGCCAGGGAAAGAAACACCGTACGGAGGACGGGTCTGAGCAGTTGTGTTGCGATGTATGCCGGATACGATGCGCCTAATGTTGTTGTGTCGGGAGTTTGGTCGTGGAGGATCTTCAGATCAATCTCCCTTTGGCGCAGCATCGTTGGTCGTGTTGCTGGACTTAACATTGCATCACCTCGCTCAACTGCCGTCTTCCTTCCTATTCGCTCAGTTTTTCTGAGTGAATAGGCTCTTAATAAACTAGCGCGCTGTACCATCAATGATCGCATCACTGCTTACCATCAGGCGGGATTGCGGTCAAGAGCTAGTTTATAATTATTTAAAAAAAACATCATCAAGGTGGCTTCATTCTTATTTAAACGATGAATGATGGTGGAGGCATTACTAGCGGCCGAGTGAGTGAGACACCATACAGTAATTAGTGATAGAGCGACCAGCGTGGCGGCGCAACCAGTAACATTCTGTGCACGCGTCCGAGTTGGTCGCACCGTCAAATTGGTTGCGCTAATAACGAAAACGATTGACCACGTGATACATTAAATCACGTGACTACAGGCCTTGGTGAGTAACTCTCTCTGGTCGCGCCTCCATGATGTCCCGGTGAAATAAAGCCCTTATATTATCCACATATCTACAGGCAACACTTCACTGGTTTCTAGCATTAATAATTATTATTACAGTTCAGAGATTTTTAACTTAATAGTAGTTTATGAAACTGTTACATAATGAGGGATATTAAGCACGAGTGTGAGTTTAAAAAACGAGCAAAGCGTTTTTTTTAATAGTATCACACGAGTGTGTAATACCTAATTATGTACAGTTTCATACACTACTTTATCTAATCTCATACATTTTAAGAAACAATAATAATCAATTATGTGTCCAGCTAAACACAACAACGACTTGCAATGCAAAGAAACGTATTTGGCGCCAAAATTCTGCAACCTGCATCAAAGCGCGCGCAGCCACAGATAAAAAAATGAAATAGTGCTATCTATGGTTTGTAATCTGTACGGTAATGAAAAAAATTTTTATTATAACATTATTTTGTTAAAGAAATAATGTTATAATTTAATTTTTTAATTTCCTTTCGATATACTATGGGTATAGTACGTCAATATAAACTCCTTTTTAGTTTTATATTTTTAATTTTTTGATATGAGAGTAGATAAATACATTTAAAGCCTCCAGCCAGGGAAAGAAACATCATCAAGGTGGGTTCATCCTTATTTAAACGATCTAATCGATTTACCACGTGACACGATAAATCACGTGGTCAATCGTTCCCGCCATTGGTTGATTTGGTATTTGATTTCGCTTCGCTACGAAGCGATGTTACATTGGCTTTAGGCCCCGGTGAGTAACTCTCTATAGAGTTGTATACATTTTGTTGGTAGCGGCGACTGGTCGCGCCACCATGATGTCCCTGTGAAATAAAGACCTTATAATTATTATCTACATATCTACAGGCAACACTTTACTGGCTTGTAGCATTAATAATTATTATTACAGTTCAGAGAGTCATCAATCTACGCCGCGGTACGAACAGAAACAGCCGCAATGTACACACATCAAAAGTGTCTAGGGATCAACATATATTTTTGCAATAACTTTTCTCCTGATTGATATTAATTAAAATTTTCTTTAAGGATTCATCAAATAAAGTGTTTTCGTTTGTCACAGTAACGATAAACCAAGTCACCTTTGCATTAATAAAGAAATTTTCCATTTTCCTAATAAAGGGATATTTGACATTTGAACCACTAACACAAAAGGTCGAAAAAAAGACTGAAATAACAGTTTTCTCTAAAACTTTATTGGGTAACTTAAACAATTAATAATCCGTGTTTCTACCGCGAACACTAACAACACAAGAACATCGGTTTGGCATACTCAAAATGAGTTCATCCAAATCACGCTGTGGAATGGCCGCCCATGTTCGTTGCAACAACAAAAAAAGGTCTTCTTGCGACTGGATACCCTCCATATTCGGCAGAGCTCTTCTCTGTAGCATATCCCATGCATGCTCAATCGGGTTCAAGTCTGGCGACTGAGCAGGCCAGGGCAGGACATTGATGTTAGCTGCGGCGAGAGTCTGTCTTACAACTCTTGCGGTGTGCGGTCGTGCATTATCATGCATTAACTGAAATAAGGGACCGATTTGCACTTGTAGAGGAACGATGACGTCTGATACAATCGTCTCAGCATAAATTTGAGCGTTGAGGTTGCCTCTGATCCAAATCAACTCAGTTCTTCCGCCGATCCAAATACCCGCCCATACCATGATGGTTCCAACACTATAAGGATGGACTTCCTGGCAGGATTTTAATCGCTGTTGGCGTCCAGGGGTTCTCCAGTGTCATATACGTCTTGTATCCGGTCTCATACCAAAACGAGACTCATCAGAAAAGCACACGAAACGCCATTGTTCTTCTGCCCAATTTCTGTGTTCAAGAGCCCATTGATATCGAATCCTACGATTGTGCATTGCTATAGGTGGTAACCGTAGCGGTCTTCGGGAATGAAGGTTCACTTCATGCAAGCGGTTTCTGACTGTTTGGTCGCTAATTAAGTTCCCTGAAGAGTGATGAAGCCTCACGGCTAACATCATGGCGGTTATTGTTGGAGCTCTTCGAGTTAAGATTTTAATGTATCGGTCTTGTCTCCGTGTGGTGCAGCGATACCGTCCTCCATGGCGCTCAGCCACGGTACCAGTGCTTCGGTAACGTGTCCAAAGTCGACTGATAACACTCTGACTTGTATTCAGAGCTAAAGCCACAGTACGTTGCCGGGAACCAGCTTCTATCATTCCCACGGCTCTGAGCATTTCTTCCCCGCTTAAATGACGTCGCCGCTCCATAATAATGTTGGTTTTAATCAGCAGTAGGGAAACAGTAGCACTAATAATGTCTTCAATGCGTTGTATGTTTTTATAGGGAAAATAATGACAGCTGATTTTCATCTTTTACTCGAATTTGATTCACAGTTCCTGATTCAAATTATGAAATGCACCAAAAAGGATCCATATAAATTTATAAAATCATAAAATTATTACAAAGCCACATCTCAATCTCAAGAAATCCGCATAAAAATGCTTGATCCCTAGACACTTTTGATGTGTGTACTACAAATAATTTAGCACTTTATGATGTATATTCAGACCGTACTCTACAATGTATCATGTATGCAAAGTTTGCGGTTATTGTGATGTACCATCTGGAGGTTAAAGAACGGTTGTTGCTGACAGCTTGTAGATGGGTTGGTGTTTTTGAAATAGCAAGAGAGACCTTGTGAAATAGAAGAGCTTGTGGATAAAAATCGTAAGTGCTTTGTGATAATCATGTTTGGTTAGTCATGGAACATAGGTACAACTTTATTTTTTGTTTATACGAAACCTGAGTTATAGTTTGTTTAGAATAAGCAACTGAATCGATTCCAATCATTCGCGCGCGCAATAGCTGACGCCAGAGGTCAGCGCACCGCGGTCGCCCGCCCGAGCGGAGCCTTGACCATATTTTTGTTGGGACAACCAAGTAGAATAGCAAGCTCATAACTTTGTGATTTTTCATTATATCTTTTTGAAATTTTGTACATAGGTTCTTTATTAAAAATACTGGACACGTGTTTCGGATTTGGCACAAACAAAAAATAATTTCGGATATACCGTATTCTAAACGTCATAACGTAATAAATCAAGCAGATCGCTTTGGCAGACTTCGCAGGACTTGTATGTACAGTGTAATAGTGCAGCGGCTGCGCGGTGGCGGTGACGTATGCAGCAACCCTTACGTTGTTGACACCACTACGATCCGAACGAAGCGTGTCTCCTCTTCTTTTCGGACTACAAAAGGGATGTATCCTAGGTAGGAAAATCAAAAAAATAATTAGTCCGTTTTATAGATTATAAAAAAAATTAAGAAACGTATTTTTTATTTTGTCGAAATTACCAAAAACTACTGAGATATAGCGTATTAAAGTTACGGTGTGGGGGCTATTTACGTCTCACCGTGGTATGTTTTGTACCACGGCATGATGTCATGCGACATTTCAAATCAATATATCTTCCTAAGTATTTGAATGAAAGAAAAAATAAAAAATACGTGTTCAATATTTTTTACAAATCTATTTGATGGATATTAAATTATTTTTTAGGATACAACCCAATTTAAGCGTCTTCAAGACTAGATGAATAAGCTCTTAACAAACTAGCGCGCTTTACCACCAACTATTACACCATTGCTTACTATCAGGCGGGATTGCGGTCAAGCGCTAGTTTATAATTTATATAAAAAAAAAGATTTTTTCATAGAATGTGTACTACCAGCCAAGAGCCTCGACCAACACCTCAGGTGGCTCTCGTTAAGCAGCTGGATCAAGGGCTTAATTCAGAAAGTGGTACTTCTGGACACGGCTCGCATTGTCTGTACGCCAGATGCCACAGTATGTTTTAGAACAACCCATGACCCTGGCAGAGATAAATTTATACAGACTAACAAGCTAAATGAAGTAAATAAACTATATAAAAAAGAAATACCTACTCAACTCGCATTCGAATCCCTAACTTAAGGCGAAATGAAGCATGAACGGCTTCCAGTAAAACCGACTCTGAAGTGGAAGTTGAAGTCGGTAAAACTTTACACCTGTATAACTTTGAGAAGCATAAACTTATTTGGCTTCAGATATAGTGAGGCTGGATGGGTTGTATGTGTTTCTTCTCTTGAGACGACTTTGAAGATAATTTGATCAAACTATGCTCCATCGCTATCTCTACATGATATAAAACAAAGTCGGTTTCTATTTCCCTATGTCCCTATATATGATTCAATCTTTAAAACTACGCAACGCATTTTGATGTGGTTTTTCTTAATAGAAAGAATGATCAAAGAAGAAGGTTTATACAGTAAAGAAAACCCTGTCCGATCCGTAAAGGTATTGTTAGATAGACAATAACTGATTGTACTAATGGATACAAAACCGGGCTAAACTTAAAAAAAATCTCCTTAAAAAAATTTATATTATTTCGCTATAAGAGGTACTTAATACATGTGCGGTAAGCAACCCTTCCGCGCTTCCGCGGGCGGCGGGAGGCAGGGCACGGGGCACGTGGCCGCATCGCTATTCGCTCATAATAATACCGGTGTTGTCACTTTTTTAAAAATTACCAAATTTCGGGGAAGTTGGAATTAATTCGTGGGAAAAAAAGATTATTTCAAAATTCATAAGTATTGTTTCTATGATGATTACGTAAAATTTTATATTATATTTGGTCAAGTGTTTACATAACCTTTATTATCCTTATGGGTCGGACAGGGTTTTCCTTACATATTGTATGTATAACTAACTTTACGTTCGGCTATATCGCGCTTTTTATATTTCCCTCGGGAATATAATTTTTTTCCGGGATAAAAAGTATCTACCCTATTATTTAAACACTTCTAACTTTTCGTCTGCAAAATTTCAAAGTAATCGGTTGAGTAGTTACGGCGTGAAAGCGGAACAAACAAACAATCAAACTCACTTTCCCATTTATAATATTAGTAAGTCTACAATAATCCATATAATCCATTAAGAGGGGACTCTAGTGCCGAGGAATTTGAAAAATAGGTATTTGAAGAAACTATTGCCGTCGCGTCGCTTTCAATCTCTCCCCGTAAAGTGCGAAAGGGACAGTTGCAACTCAGGCTGATTTTACCTACAAAAACGTTGACCAAAAGACGTTTCGTATTCTGCTGTTTTCTTTTTCAAAACAAGACAGATCTCAATTATTTTTATATCAATATTTAGAAGATGTCGTGGTGGCCTAGTGGTTAAAACATCTGCCTTTCAAATATGAGTGCGCGGGTTCTATTCCAGGTCAGGCAAGTGTTAATGCAACTTTTCAAAAGTTATATGTACTTTCTAAGAATATCTTGAACATCAATGACTAGTTACAAGGTGAAGGAAGTCGCCAACCCGCATTGAGCAAGCGTGGTGATTACGCTCAATCCTTCTCTGTATGAGAGGAGACCTGTGCCCAGCAGTGGGACGATAAAAAGGTTGATGATGATGATTTAGAGGATGAGTATACCTATGCCTCTATTATTTTCTTTTTTTGTCAAAAACTTATCACATTTGTTTAATAGTCGTCTGAACATCGCGGTAAAAATGGTTTATTTTTCGGGATTTTGGAGTAACATATTTCTTTTATTAATTAAGTTGGTTTTCGAATAAATCAAATGATAGGGGCGCATAGGTGTGAAATTATAGGAAAAATCATTGCAAAGCCACGAAGAAAACAACGGAATACGTTTGTATGGAGAAAACGCCACTAGAGTCCCCTCTTAAATTGTAATTAGATGGTGAGACCGTCGCAGGCAAATTATTCCAGTGCTTCGATGTACGTGCTACTAAAGACGAGTCGAAACGCTTCGTCCGTCTTCCATTAAGTCAGGTGGGCCATTCTAGTAATTTTAACAATGTTCACAGTCTCAAGGTCATACAGGGTCAATCATCATCTCTAATTTTCTATAATAATATAATATTTTGGTATTGGGTTTCGCTGAGATGGTATGGCGACAAGATTTTGAGCCTTTTTTAAATCCGGCCTTATTCTGATTTTGAACATTTTTAATTAAAGTAGCCTTATAAGAAAGCTCAAGGTCACTCAAAGGGCAATGGAGAGGGCTATGTTTGGGGTTTCATTGTGTGATCAAATCAGAAATGAGGAGATCCGCAGAAGAACGAGAGTAACCGACATAGCCCGAAGAATTGCAACACTAAAGTAGCAGTGGGCCAACGGGTACTCGAGTGGCGACCACGTACGGGGAAGACGCAGCGTGAGTAGGCCCCCGACAAAATGGACCGACGGCCTGGTGAAGGTCGCGGGAAACCGCTGGATGCGGGAGGCGCTGGACCTGTGTTAATGGAGATTCTTGGGGGAGGCCTATGTCCAACAGTGGACGTCTTTCAACTGAAACGATGATGATAAGGATGAATTAAGGTAGTTGACATTCTGGTTTTGGACTCGTATTTTTTTTTAAACGTTTAATTCGTTCTGAAAACCACCAAAGCGCTTCCAGAAGCTCCAGTCATTTTAGTATCCAAAATACTTAATCTAAGAAAACACACTCTTAAATTGAGCATCCGTGTTCAAAATTTGTTTCACTGCATTATTTAACAGATCAACTTTTAACTATGAGGGGTTAGGGGTCTCGGCAGAGGGGGTACTCAACTTATGTCTAACTTTAAGGCCGAAAAGTTTTGGTTTCGTAGAAAATGAAATTAGGCTCATAGCGTCTATTTTCATGAAGAAGCAAAGTCTTGTTTTATTCTCTAAGTTAATTATTCGTCAAAATATAGATGGTCATGTTAAATTTGTTAGTCAAATTCCACAGATCTGATCAGTACCAAATGCAGAAACTGCTGAAACGAGCTGTTCGAGCAATTTATGAATTAAGTTCGAGACACCCTCTCAGAGAAATATTTAAAGATATTAATGTACTGACCGTACCGTCTTAGAGCTGGAATCCCGCGAACTGGAGGAGCGCGGGGCCTTTACGGAGACCCCTCACCCCGCCAGTGAGCCAGATGTTGATTATCAGTGTCTGGAGAATATGCTCCCCGAAACTGTGGCTCAGCTACAGCTCCCCGCTCATCTGATTTACACTGACGGTAGTAAATCGGATGAAGGGGTCGGGGCGGCATATTCATACTGGCGGGATGGGTCCGAGATTCGGACCAAGTGGATGAGGTTGGAGCCGATGTGTACCGTATTTCAGGCGGAGCTGCTCGCGATAGCTAGGGCTACGGACCTGGTTGTCCTGTCAGGCTTCGACTTAATTGTTTATGTTTTTTACTCAAAGCCAGTATTACACACTATGTAGCCAAGCATATTGTACGTTACGAAATTGCTCTCTGACAGGCGTGTTCGGCACTGGTACACACAGGAGCTAAACTTAGTATTCGGGAACACTGTTGGAGCTACTGAACCTTGGACAAAACTATCTTTGCATTGTGTAGATTCAATTTCTTAGTATTGTATAATTGCATGACACACGTGTGACCACAATGTACTTGCTGTAAGATTGTTGGGTTATTTTAATTTCTGAATTGTTGTTTTTTATTGTGTTTTCCATAATGGACGCTCTCAGCGTACAATATATTTCTGCATGGTTCTCACACGGTTGATTTCAACATGAATGATGTAATCAAACATTTGTATTTAATAGCTTGATAATTTAAAAGAGTATCCATTGAGTTTCTTGTCCGTTCTTCTCCACTCTTTGGAATGGGCGACTAGCTTCATCTTACTGACTGACCGACCTTCTGACAATTTAAAAGTGCCTGTAAAATGCTTTGATTTGATTTGAAACAGAAAAGACAAAATAAAACAGAATTTTCTTAACTTAAGAAAAGACAGAATTAAGATAAATTAGGTACTTAATCACAGTATCAAGTACATATTTATTGTATAATCTATGTAAATAGTACACTGTAGACTATCTACATTATTTCTCTCTCTTCCCCTTAGTATTCCACCCAAAGGTTGTCTGTAAAAGATCGCTCTTAGCGATAAGACCGTCCATTGTATCACCCTTTGTAAAATTATTATATTTATATATATATGGTGTACATCAGGGATATTACGGAGCTTCGACTCCGAATCCGTTAAGTCGGAACTTCCGATTATTATCATATCTTCGGTTCAACATTCATTGCGTTATATACGTTGTTGAATACACGTACTTATCGAACATATGGAGCGATGGACTAGCAATATCTATCAATACGATTCCAATTGATAGTAACAGTGCGTTACGCGATTGGGGTGCAGGTTCATACATATCACGCGGGGAATTCCCTGACTCCTGCTACGTATACACTCTATCGTGCATTTTTCGCTATTTTTGGAGTCAACACATTTGATTTAATTTGTTTCAAAGCTTTTTTTCATATAATATGCTACTTTGAGTTTTATTTAACTTCATTTAATTTCTAGTTCATTTAGAAATATGCCAATTTTGTTTTCACTGCTTATGTTTAATTTTACAATGAAAAATTTTAATGAAAAAATTGACTGAATAATGTTTTTCGTGTTTAAATAAAAAATCTCTATCCTACCACCTCGAATCCTGCCTCCGCCTCCGGTTCAGACTCCGATAAATCAAATTTAAAAACTCCGACTCCGGTTCCGGTTCCGATATAAACTACCGGCGTTACATCCTTAGTGTACATAATAAGCAGTATTCTATTCTATTATTCTGGTCAGCTCCCGTTATGGTTCAATCAATCAATCAAAGTATTGATTTCAAATAAACAAATTACAGGTTTTTATGAATTGTCAAAGCTAGACTGTAAGCTGTAGCTAATGGCATAGATATATACTAATGGGCATGCTGTAAGCGTATAATCTGCAGTAACTTTTTTGGTTTGAAAAGAGTGAGAGAGATGGCCTACGCTTTCGGTCTAGCACTACCGCTTTCCTTATATATGATTGATGATTTTGAGAGATATAAAGATAGACGGAACTTCGTTTAATATGTCAACGACTTGGCAACACTCAGTATATATGTAACATACAGAGTGGTGCTAACAATACGACAATAACCTATAAAAAATCATATAAATATGTCCATTAGTTTAGTCACAGGAAATTATTTTTCATTTTTCACATTTTCTACATGATGTACATGTTGATAAGGAAGCACTTACAGGTTAATGACCGCCGCATCCTGCGGTACCATACTTTAATAATAAAGGCGTGAAAAAAGCAGTCGATACCTTGAAGACTGCTTACTCCAGATGTTGGATAGAGATTGTCTCTAAATTAAGAACCCAATCTTACCTATTTATTCGTTCCAATGCATTCCAGATTCCTGTAATTATGCTAATTTTGACCAAAGCTACCTCCAAGCTCTTTTGCCATCCCCTAATCTTCGGGGCTTTGCGGCTTTTTATCTGATGCTGCGGAACCACGGGCTGACTTTTTAGAGATTCTTAAATGTACAATAAATTATTTTTATACAGTATGTTACAAAAACCCTGTCCGACCCGTGAAGGTGTTGTTAGGTATCGTTAGCTGATTCTACTAATGCGTACATAACCTGGCTAAACTAAAAAAAAAATACCCCCTTAAAAATAAATAACTTAAATAAAATAAATAGGTAATTTCATGGCAACACAGGCACAGGTCATGACCTCAGTTGACCTCATGCATGTAGGTATTGGTAGTCTAACCACGTTTATCGACTCTAGAAAGAAACAATGATACCTACTTGGGCAGCTCGTGAAAAGAACTTTTTTTTAAGTAGGAAGGTCGTCTGACCCTCCGAATGTATCTTCGAATTTCATTCGATGAGCACAATGGCTGTGGCGGAGATGTTGTTCCATATTTCGTTCACTAAGAACGATACCGGCCTGGCACCGTCCCACGAGATTAGTACGGTGTTTCACAACGTTAGTCCACTCCTACCAATCCACTGCTCGCCGAACTGATAGTGGAGGTACTCACGTACAGGTCGGCAAAAATATGGTGGGGCACCGTCATGCTGGAACCACATTGACCAAGAAGTAGTCACATCCGAATCGTTCAACACCTGATCACAACACAACACAATTGCAGTTTTACTAGGTACCTTCCATCAGCAGGTTACATTACGTTAGAAAACTATATGATCACACAATAAACGATACGTCTACACGGACGCGATGTCTACGCGAAACTAATAAATTTAAAATAAAAATGATTTTTATTTCATAAAAATAGGTACTCTAACTGCACGGCGGTGCCCTTTGACTAGAGGTGTGAAAATATTCAAAATATTTCTCGTATCGATTTTTGGTATCAATTTTGTATTTCAGAATTTCACGCATCGATTCAACATCGCATGGCATTCTTTAGATTTTAGAACTTTCACATAACTTAAATCAGGTGAACTTAAATGCTTTACATTCTTTATAATATTCTCCTAAAATCGTATTTCATAAGACCTTTCTAGTTCCTATTTACTAATAATAGGTACTTGTGTTACAATATTGTTATGAATAATTAATCGATAATCAAAAAAAGTACTTTTACCATTAGGTAATCTGCGTTTTTACAACAAATCATTCGAGCAGTAGGCCTAGTATGAGTTTTCAATACGAAACTCGATCGTTGGTATCGAGCGCGTTTGGCGCTCTCATTGGTTGAGAGTTCTTACGACCTTGAAGCGGGCCAATCGCTGAGTCAAACGCGCTCGATATCGTCGAACTAGTTTCGTAATGAAAACTCATACTAGGCCTACTGGTATAAGTTTCGAATAGTAGCGACAAAAACAAAACGTTATTACGCAAAAACTAGTACAGCTCTAATTATTCCTTTGCGCGTCGGCGGCTAGACACACTGACGCCGCCGACAGTTATAAGGTCTAAAATGGTGTTTACACTTTTTTAAATTTCCCGAATTTTGGGGAAGTTACAGTAAATTCGCTGGTAAAAAAGATTATTTCAAAATTCATTAGTATTGTTACTATGATGATTATGCAAAATTTTATATTTTATTTGGTCATTTGTTTACCTAACCCTTATTATCCTTGTGGGTCGGACAGGGTTTTCGTAACATACTGTATAGATTCACTTGTTTATTATGCATAGCCAAGATATAGACAGATGCGCATAGAACTGTTGGCTTATAAAAAAATATTCAGTGGTGCGATTAACGTATTCTACATAAGGAATTTGGAATATACACAAATAAAACAATTAGAAATATTTAACATTCTAGTCAAGGGAACTGTTTTTCGTTTTAATAATAATAATAATAATCGATCAGAGCGTGCAATGATTGTTGACATAACCATCCCGCATGATGAGAACCTCGTGAAAGCCGAGAAAGATAAACAAATGTATCTTGACTTGGCTGCCGAGGTTGTCGACATGTGGAAAGTGGATTCAGCAATCATTGTACCGATAGTTGTGACAGCCAATGGCTTAATAGCCAAGAGCCTCGACCAACACCTCAGGAGGCTCTCGTTCGGCAGCTGGATCAAGGCTTGATTAGGAAAGCTGTAATAGGGTAGTTGACTAAAAAAAACTAATTAGTCCGTCAGTCAGATTTTCAAAAAATACTACAGACGTATTTTTTCTTTTTTCATATAAACAAAAAATGAAGACGACACAGTGCGTTGAAAACTCGTGTGACGTCACTGCACGCAACACTTTTTAGCGAGCAGTGACTTCACCAGCCACCACTCCTGATCTTTGATGCCTTTTATATTTGTCAATTATTATTGATTTGATATAACAAAATATACGTATCCAATATTTTTCTATAATCTTAATGACGGACTAAATAGAATCATTTTTTTACCCAGGATACATCCCTATTCTGGACACAGCTCGCATTGTCAGGTAGTTCCTCTCTCAGGAGCCCTGACCGCCGGTAGCTTGGACCCTGTTCCCGATTCCGGTGGGCTACTATTTTTTATATTTTTAAAAGTTATGTAGAAATATTTAAAAATGTAATTTATATGTGTATAAAATGAATTAAAGAAATAATAATAATAAAATTTATTTCGCAATTGCTTCCATAATTTATTAGTAACTATCCCTTTTATTCATAAACGACGCCTAAAGTCAACCAGTGATCAACGATTCTCCAACCATACATTTTAGATGCTTGCACTTCTTCACCCGTTTTAATATTTAACAATATACCTAACTTTTTTTTTGTTTGGGATGGGAAATCATCAAATGAATTCTCCCGCTCTGGGCGGAGCGGAAGGGCGTGTCAGACTTTTACTGACTACCCACCCGTGTTTCTTCACTTGCCTGTGCGCCAGGGTCACGGATTCATTTTTAACTAACCTGCAACCCTGATCCAGGAGGCATCGGTCCTCGTGGACCCCGTCACGATGTGCTGACATCTCTTTGAGGCGCGCGTGAAACATAACGCGCCTATATTCCTAACCCTTAAGAGGGAACTCTAGTGGTGCTCTCTATACAAACGTATTGCACTGTTTTCTTCGTGGATAAAGCTTTTAGAGCAAATATTTTTTTTTCTACAATGTAACACCATGATTATATGCGCCCCTATCATTTGATTTTTTGTGAAACTTAATTAATAAAAGTAATAACGAGACTTCAAAATCGCGAAAAATAACACATTTTTACCGTGATTTTTAGATGACTATTAGACAACCGTGATAAGTTTTTGACAAAAAAGGAAATAATAGAAGCATATGTATACTTTTCCTCTAAATTTTGATTTTAAGCCTGCCTATTACTTGAGTCCGGAGCAAGAAACAACAGATACTTACGCTCATATAACAAGAACAGGCAGAATATCAAAACCTGTACGCTTCGCTACCGGGGGAGTACTGTAGCGGTCTCATATGCATATTGTGAATCGAGTTTTATTATTGACTGTAACCTACGAGTATCTCCAAAATAAGAATAATTGAGATCTGTCGTGTTTTGAAAAAGAAAACAGCGGGATACGAAACTTCTTTTGGTCAATGTTTTTGTAGGTAAAATCAGCCTGAGCTGCAACTGTCCTTTTCGCACTTTACCGGGAGAGGTTGGAAGCAGCGCGACGGCAATAGTTTCATCAAATACCTATTTTCCAAAATCCTCGGCATTAGAGTCCCCTCTTAATTTGTGATTATGGTAACAATAAATTTGTGCCGCGCAACCCGCGTGCTTCCATTCTTGTCAATTATCACGTACAAATTTTACTAAAAAATAATAATAATATATTTAGCACAGATTAATAAATACACGACATACCTACACTTAAAGGTCGATTGTATTAATTAAAAAAAGTATAAAAACTAGTCACTGTCTCATCTTGGCGACGACCCATTGTGAAACACTTGTCAAAATGTAGGGAAATTAGAAGTATCTTTTAACAGATTGAGATTATATTCTTAAAATTAGATACTAGTATTGCCTCTAAGACTCATACATCAGGTAGAAGCAAATAAAAACGGTCTCCAAACCCTTGAACACAGGCGAAGAGTAGCCAGCCTGTCGGTGTTCTATAGGATGCATTTTGAAGAGTGTGCGAGGGAATTGCATGACTTAATTCCTCCGTCTCCGTTCCATCGTACGGCGAGTATCCACCCTTACGTTGTTCACACCACTACGATCCGGACGAAGTGTTTCGCCTCGTATTTTATGCCGCGTACATCGAGGGACTGGAACAGTGTGCATACGGGGGTGTTTCGGTCTGACTACAATTTAAGTGTCTTCAAGGCTAGAGTGAATATTTTTTTAACAAAATTATAAACTAGCGCTTGACTGCAATCCCGCCTGATGGTAAGCAGTGACGCAATCGTTGATGGTAAAGCGCACTAGTTTATTAAGAGCCTATTCATTCTAGCCTTGAAGACACTCAAATTGTAGTCCGACGGAAACACCGCCGCTGGCAAACTGTTTGAATAGGTTCTTTATAAACTAGCGCGCTTTACCATCAACCCTTGAATCACTGCTTGCCATCAGGCGGGATTGCGGTCAAGCATTAGTTTTTTTTTCTTTTATTTTAAATTATAAACTGCCTTGAAGACACACAAATTGTAGCCCGACGGGCCGCTGGCGAATTTTTCCAGTCCCTCGATGTAGGCGGTATAAAAGACGAGGCGTAACACTTCGTTCGGATAGTTTATCATTATAAAAAAACAATTAGAACGTGTAAAGACCTATGAAAGACAATAGTAGGAAAGTGTGCCTCGAGGCTGCGCAAGAAAGGTCCAATTCAGCAAACATGCCAAACAACTAGTGCGTGACATTGATTGTCAACTGAACCTGATGAGTGAGGCATATTTATTCTATGGTGTGAGGTAATTAATGTAAAATAGCTTTACATTGAAATATAACGTGTGTATGCATTAATAAATAAATTATATATCATCATCATCAACCTTTTTATCGTCCCACTGCTGGGCACAGGTCTCCTCTCATACAGAGAAGGATTGAGTGTAATCACCACGCTTGCTCAATGCGGGTTGGCTATTTCAGACTTAAAGTCCAGGTTTCCTCAAGATGCTTTCCTTCACCTTCAGTCATTGGTGTCCAAGATATACTTAGAAAGTACATATAACTTTAGAAAAGTTACATTGGTACTTGCCTGACCTGGAATCGAACCCGCACACTCATACTTGAGAGGCTGGTGTTTTAACCACTAGGCCACCACGACATATAAAAATAATATATGTCAGAATAAATAAATAATATATGTTCTGGTAAAATTATATGTGTCAGATCAAAAAATAATAATAAATATGTAGGTACGCACTTCTACAGTTGAAGCTATACATAACCAGTGTTATGAATTGTTTTCTGGTTATACGGAAAACCCACATAATGCGAGCTCAGCTAATACTGGAATAGATGTGTAGCTGGAACTAAAAAAAAATAAGGATAAAAAAATGAGACGGCTAACTTAAATAAAAATTATACATTCATATCGTGGTAGCCTAGTAGTTAAAACACCAGCCTCTCAAGTATGAGTGTGCCGGTTCGCTTCCAGGTCAGGCAAGTAAAAATGTAATTTTTCTAAGACATATGTACTTTCTAAGTATATCTTGGACACCCATGACTGATTATAAGGTGAAGGAAAACATCTTGAGGCAACCTGGACTTTCAAGTCTGAAATCGCCAACCCGCATTGAGCAAGCGTGGTGATTACGCTCAATACTTCTCTGTATGAGAGGAAACCTGTGCCCAGCAGTGGGACGATAAAAATGTTGATGATGATCATGATAATGATGATTCATCGAAACGGCTCATCTTCCAGGTGTCGCAACGACTTGTCATCTGCTGCTATCGTCTGCAGTCGGCTATTAAGACTTTACCTTCAATTATATTATTACTATATTGGACAATATACAGTATGTTAAGAAAACCCTGTCCGACCCGTGAAGGTGTTGTTAGGTATCGATAACTGATTCTACTAATGGATACAAAACCGGGCTAAACTTAAAAAAAAACCCCTAAAAAAATAAATATTATTACGCAAAAAGATGGATCTTAATAAATGTGCGATAAGCGCCCTTTCGCGGGCGGCGGGCGGCAAGGTACGCGGCACGTAGTCGCATCGCTATTCGCTCATAATAATACCGGTGTTGTCACTTTTTTAAAAATTACCAAATTTCGGGGAAGTTGGAATTAATTCGCGGGAAAAAAAGATTATTTCATAATTCATTTGTATTGGTACTATGATGATTACGTAAAATTTTATATTATATTTGGTCATATGTTTATCTAACCTTTATTATCCTTATGGGTCGGACAGGGTTTTCTTAACATACAGTATGTATAAAGATTGATAATATTGTTCATCAAAAATTAGTTAATGGCCCCTATTCCCAAAACCTTTGGTTCACAAACTAAATTGAAATTTAAATCCAGTATATCTTTTCTTCCTATTTCATTAATAAAAGGACGGAAGATAAAATGGTTAGCCTTTCTCTTGAGCTGTGAAAATCAGTATTTGACATGGCTGATCCGATCTCCACAACCCAATCACAAAGATTCACGAAGAATAGCCGAAACGACAAACTTGGAACTGGAAATTGAAAAATTCCTCAACAGTAAAATTCAATACCACTCTGTCCAATACAGGAATCCAGCCCAGACGTCCATACCCCGCCGTAGCTAACGCATTTTTCTACGTCATGTCGTTTTAAACAATGGCCCCATCAATTCCCTGCCTTAATCCCAGTGGCTTAACCTCAAAACTATTACAATGACTTAGCGACCGCGATAAGGGCCGTTGCATGAAGCATTTGAAACATGGATCAAAGGCTTCTGCGGCTCTACGTTAACTTTGCTTCTTTGGGAATTTCACATAGTTTCGGCTAAAGGCGAGGGTACACTGACAATGTAAAGGGTAATTCAAAATTATGATTAGATTGTTTTAACATAACATAACACGTTCCTTGTAAATACCGCATTGAGTACGGGTTGACGTACCTACATGTATTTTTCGTCAGCTATGTTTTTGTATATGTACAAAATATTTTTTTGTTTATACGAAACCTGAATATAGTTTGTTCAGATTAAGCAACTGAATCGACTCCAATCAAATCAAATCAAATCATCTTTATTGTAGACTATAGGTATACATCATAGATACAGGTCTTAAATAATTAAAAGAAGTTCAGCCATGTCAATCATTTTCCACCATGTTATATTTTTTCCCAAATACATTTAGAAATTGTTGCAGTGTGGTTAGCGAACGCGCTACACTACTGACTGATCACACAGCTGAAATCATTGTGCTCGACGCGTGACAGGTCAAGAAATCCCCCTCCCGCGCCGGGTGGCAGGCGCGGTCGGGCGAGCGAGCGGTGCGTTGACCATATTTTTGCAAGCCCACAACTTTGTGGTTTTTCATGATATCTTTTTGAATTTTGGACACATGTTTCGGGTTACGTATATACAAAAAATAAAGTGGTATATGCTTATAACAGGGGGGGAGGGGGAGAGGGGAATGGTTCTCATCAAATAGGTATAAATCTAGGGTGCTTCTATTATGAACTACCTAAAACAATTTTCCCTTGACACTGCTTTTCTTTTTTTTTGTTCTGCATTTGAAATCGTCAAATAACTTCTCCCGCTCTGGGAGGAGCAGAAGGGCGTGTCGGACTTTTTTCTGAACAAAACCCTCCCGTGTTCCTACACTTTCCTGTGCGCCAGGGCCACGGTTTCTTTTTTAAGCAACCCGCAACCTTGACCTATGAGGCATCGGTCTCGGCAACCGGCGGTGTTCGGGGGCGGTCTCCGCCACGAGGATACGGCGATCCTCTATTCAAGCCGGGCAGATCTCCACCTTATACTCCACCGTGTCCTCAATGCTATCCCCACAGTGGTGACACACCAGTGTTTCGTCCCGCATTATCCGGAACAGGAATTCCAGAAACAACCGTGTCCGGTGAGGACCTGCGTAAGTTGAGGGCGCCGTGGTGCCGCTCTAGCCACTCCTCAAAGGGGGGCTTAACGCTGCTATTGTGGCGTGCTAGCACTGGGTTGCGACAATACCACTCTCTATGTCGCCATGAGATCCCGCCGGTGCTCTGTCCGCCGTACCGCGATTTTCGGATGGAGTTATGCCCGGCGTTTCGAGCGAGTATCTACCCTTATGTTTTTGACACCTCTAAGATCCGGACGAAGCGTTTTGCCTCGTTTTTTATACGAATCGAAGGACTGGAAGAATTCGCCTGAAGCGGCCTCCCCGTCTGATTGCGCTCTACCATCAACGATTACATCACTGCTTACTATCAGGCTAAATCGCAGTCAAACACTAGTTTATAACATTAAGAAAAGTTTAACCCGAGGAGTTATTATTATTTATTTGGAACCCACAACTTAAAAAACAAAATCCTCCGCAGTAAAATCTAGAACAGCGCAAAAATAAACAAAGCTATTTTAAAAGTTCCATTCTAACTGGTCTGTCAGTAACTTTTAGTTTTAACCTCATCAATTCCGGGCACGAAATATTACTCTGTCCACCCTCGAAAATAATAAAGGTTGAAACAATAAGAACAACGCAATCATTTGTCTTCTTCTCTCGAGTTTACAAGGCTGAAAACAAATGACTCTAACTATTATCTAAATAGGCGAGAAAACGCAGTTTTACGGGAAATATAGTGAGATTTTAAAATTGATTTTGAGTGGCATCGTCAGCTTATAATGATTCAACCGCTGTGAGAGAGAGTGGGCCGTAATTGACCACATCGGCCCAGTGCTTGAAATAAAGCTGCACGATTTCTGGTAAACGCGTGCATTGTTCTGCGCTCGCTCTGCAGATTGGTATGAACAATTTTGAGAGTGAGGCTAGCACGAGAATTGAGCTGGGCTGGACATTTTTTGCGAAGTCACAGCTTCGTGGAGTCTTCTCGTTCAATCAGTGCGTCCTGCCAGTTATGAGCTACGCAGCAGAAACGTGAACACACTCAGTACAGCTGGTTTACAAATTTAAGGTCAGCAAGCTATAGAATGGGCTATGCTTGGAGTCTCTTTGAGAGATCGAATCCGCAATGAGATTATCCGGCAGATAACCAAAGTTGTTGTTTCAGTCCCGACTGTCTCTTGTAGATCTTTGAAGGTTAGATAACCATTTTGAACAAGGAATATAATGTTAGTAATTTTGTTGTGTAGGTCTCTGGTGGAGGAGCTGCTAAATTGGGAAAAGGTTACACATATAATTAATGAGTTTGTTGCCAAAAGTGATAAAGTTTACGACTGTTAAAAGCTATCTAAGTAACCTTCAACTAACGGCATACTATAACTGAGCTTGTAAAATCTCATTTTGTGCTCCTAATCAACAACCACCCTACCTCAAAACTCATCATCAACCTGATTTTTATCGTCCCACTGCTGGGCCAGGTCTCCTCTCATACAGAGAAGGATTGAGCGTAATCACCACGCTTGCTCAATGCGGGTTGGCGACTTCCTTCACCTTGTAACTAGTAATTGATGTTCAAGATATACTTAGAAAGTACATATAACTTTTGAAAAGTTGCATTAACACTTGCCTGACTTGGAATCGAACCACTCATACTTGAGAGGCTGGTGTTTTAGCCACTAGGCCACCAATATTATTATTATTATCCTACTAGTAGTATTAAAAATGCGAAAGTTTGTGTGTATATACAGTATGTTAAGAAAACCCTGTCCGACCCATAAGGACAATAAAGGTTAGGTAAACACATGACCAAATATAATAAAAAAATTTATCTACCTCATATCAAAAAATTAAAAATATAAAACTAAAAAGGAGTTTATATTGACGTACTTTACCCATAGTATATCGAAAGGAAATTAAAAAATTAAATTATAACATTATTTCTCTAACAAAATAATGTTATAATAAAAAATTTTTTCATTACCGTACAGATTACTACTATTTCATTTTTTTATCTGTGGCTGCGCGCGCTTTGGCGCGTGCGCTTTGATGCAGGGTGCAGAATTTTGGCGCCAAATACGTTTCTTTGTATTGCGAGTCGTTGTTGTGTTTCGCTGGACACATAATTTGATTATTATTGTTTCTTAAAATGTATGAGATTAGATAAAGTAGTGTATGAAACTGTACATAATTAGGTATTACACACTCGTGTGATACCATTAAAAAACTCGCTTAGCTCGTTTTTTAAACTCACACTCGTGCATAATATCCCTCATTATGTAACAGTTTCATAAACTACTATTACGTAATCATCATAGTACCAATACAAATGAATTTTGAAATAATCTTTTTTTCCCGCGAAATAATTCCAACTTCCCCGAAATTTGGTATTTTTTTAAAAAAGTGACAACACCGGTATTATTATGAGCGAATAGCGATAGGCTGCCACCCGCCGCCCGCGGAAGGGTGCTTACGCACATTTATTAAGTTACCTCTTTTTGCGAAATAATATTTATTTTTTTAGGGGGATTCTTTTTTTAAGTTTAGCCCGCTTTTGTGTCCATTAGTAGAATCAGTTATCGATACCTAACAACACCTTCACGGGTCGGACAGGGTTTTCTTAACATACTGTATTATGTATGGATGTTTGTTACCCTTTCACTCAAAACTACTGAATAAATTTGGCACACAGATAGTTCATAACCTTTTTATTCCGATATTCAGACGGGATCGAAATTTAAACGGGGTGAAACCGCGGTGCACAGCTAGGATTACAAATGATTTATTTATTTTTACATTCACACAAAGCTACAGAGGCGGAATTAATGCCATAGACAGTGGCGCCGATCCTGTTGTTTACAAACTAAACTAATTAAATAAATAAATAAACGTATACGGACAAATCACACAGATTGAGCTAGCCCCAAAGTAAGTTCAAGACTTGTGTTATGGGATACTAACTCAACGATAGTATATTTATAATATATACATATATAGATAAACACCCAAGACCCAGGCCAATCAGGAAAAGATCGTTTTCCATCATGACCCGGGGCCTCCACGTCGCAGGCAGGCGTGTTGACCGCTGCGCCATGGAAGTCAACAAATGTTAAGTTATGTGCATCTTCGCGGGCGGCGGGCGGCAAGGTACGCGGCACGTAGTCGCATCGCTATTCGCTCATAATAATACCGGTGTTGTCACTTTTTTAAAAATTACCAAATTTCGGGGAAGTTGGAATTAATTCGCGGGAAAAAAAGATTATTTCATAATTCATTTGTATTGGTACTATGACGATTACGTAAAATTTTATATTATATTTGGTCATGTGTTTATCTAACCTTTATTATCCTTACGGGTCGGACAGGGTTTTCTTAACATACTGTATGTATAAAGATTGATAATATTGTTCATCAAAAATTAGCTAATGGCCCCTATTCCCAAAACCTTTGGTTTACAAACTAAATTGAAATTTATGTCCAGTATATCTTTTCTTCCTATTTCATTAATAAAAGGACGGAAGATAAAATGGTTAGCCTTTCTCTTGAGCTGTGAATATCACTATTTGACATGGCTGATCTGATCTCCACAACCCAATCACAAAGATTCACGAAGAATAGCCGAAACGACAAACTTGGAACTGGAAATTGAAAAATTCCTCAAGAGTAAAATTCAATACCACTCTGTCCAATACAGGGATCTAGCCCAGAACTCCATACCCCGCCGTAGCTAACGCATTTTTCTATGTCATGTCGTTTTAAACAATGGCCCCATCAATTCCCTGCCTTAATCCTAGTGGCTTAACCTCAAAACTATTACAATGACTTAGCGACCGCGATAAGGGCCGTTGCATGAAGCATTTGAAACATGGATCAAAGGCTCTGCGGCTCTACGTTAACTTTGCTTCTTTGGGAATTTCACATAGTTTCGGCTAAAGGCGAGGGTACACTGACAATGTAAAGGGTAATTCAAAATTATGATTAGATTGTTTTAACATAACATAACACGTTCCTTGTATATACCGAATGGGTTGGCGGAGGCGTACCTACATGTATTTTTCGTTAGCTATGTTTTTGTATATCTTGTACATATATGACAGGGCGTGACTGGTTAATTTTGAATATTGTGATCTGTTTTATCGTATCAGTATCAATTGACAGTAAATTACTCTACTATTTTTTGAAGTCGATTAATCGGTCGGTATTCGGATAAATTATAATTTTTATTAAGAGCGGGTAACACCATGGAGTGAATGGTAACACCGACTACAGTTGCGTTTGACATAGCGATTGACGGTTGGCGCTGGGCATTCTTTGCTCAAGCTTCGATCGAGTGGGTTGGTCATACTCAAACTCAGTGGCTCTTATCTCTTTTATCTGAGATTATCACTGTAATCCCTTAATATTAAAGTGATCTGAGTGTCTGTACAGTTAAAATAATAAGAATCGAACATCACACTATAGTTATTTTTCAACGTTTAATCGAAATACCACCCACGACGGACGCTCGTATGGATGAGATGACACCTCAACTCTCCGGAACTTCGGCCCCGTCTTCCTGACGGTTTTACCCCGTCATATATATATAATTATTTCTTTATACGAAACCTGAATATAGTTTGTTCAGAATAAGCAACTGATTCGATTCCAATCATATTTACACCATGTTATATTTTTTCCCAAATACATTTAGAAATTGTTGCAGTGTGGGTAGCGAGCGCGCAACACAGCTGATGGATTACACAGCTGAGATCATTGTGCTCGACGCGTGAGACAGGTCAAGAACTCCCTCTCCCTCTCCGGGTGGCAGGCGCGGTCGGGCGAGCAAGCGGTGCGTTGACCTTATTTTTGCAAGCCCACAACTTTGTGGTTTTTCATGATATCTTTTTGAATTTTGGACACGTGTTTCGGGTTACGTATATACAAAAAATAAAGTGGTATATGCTTATAACAGGGGGGGGGGGGGAATGGTTCTCATCAAATGGGTATAAATCTAGGGTGCTTCTATTATGAACTACCTAAAACAATTTTCCCTTGACACTGCTTTTCTTTTCTTTTTTTGTTCTGCATGGGAAATCGTCAAATAACTTCTCCCGCTCTGGGCGGAGCAGAAGGGCATGTCGGACTTTTTCTGAACAAAACCCTCGCGTGTTTCTTCACTTTCCTGTGCACCAGGGCCACGGCTTCTATTTTAACCAACCCGCAACCTTGACCTATGAGGCATCGGTCTCGGCAACCGGCGGCGTTCGGGGGCGGTCTCCGCCACGAGGATACGGCGGTGCTCTATTCAAGCCGGGCAGATCTCCACAGTATACTCCACCGTATCCTCAATGCTATCCCCACAGTGGTGACACACCAGTGTTTCGTCCCGCATTATCCGGAACAGGAATTCCCGAAACAACCGTGTCCGGTGAGGACCTGCGTAAGTTGAGGGCGCCATGGTGCCGCTCTAGTGCCTCAAAGGGGGGCTTACCGCTGCTATTGTGGCGTGCTAGCACTGGGTTGCGACAATACCACTCTCTATGTCGCCATGAGATCCCGCCGGTGCTCTGTCCGCCGTACCGCGATTTTCGGATGGAGTTATGCCCGGCGTTTCGAGCGAGTATCTACCCTTATGTTTTTGACACCTCTAAGATCCGGACGAAGCGTTTTGCCTCGTTTTTTATACGAATCGAAGGACTGGAAGAATTCGCCTGAGGCGGCCTCCCAGTCTGATTGCGCTCTACCATCAACGATTACTTCACTGCTTATATCAGGCTAAATCGCGGTCAAACACTAGTTTATAACATTAAGAAAAGTTTAACCCGAGGAGTTGTTATTATTTATCTGGAACCAACAACTTAAAAAACAAAATCCTCCGCGGTAAAATCTAGAACAGCGCAAAAATAAACAAAGCTATTTTAAAAGTTCCATTCTAACTTGTCTGTCAGTAACTTTTAGTTTTAACCTCATCAATTCCGGGCACGAAATATTATAGTACAGGATCCGTGGCCTATTTTTTCACTTGATTACTATCAAGCTAATTTTCCGTGAGTAGCTTCATTTTGATAAGACGCCCAACAATTTCCTGTGCGAAAATTTTTGATTGTGGTAGCTAACAGAGGTAGCAATGATAAAATATGCCGATTTGATGATTCTCAAATATTTATTACTAACTGAATTGTTTTTATTAAATCTTAAGATAATTATCTAAATTATTTGAAAAAATATTTGTCCTACAAAATCTATGGTTTCATCAAAGAGTCCTCCCCCTCCAACATGTATTGATAACGAGATCACCAAAAATGATTACTAACCGGCTGATGTTTTTTTTATTACTTAGTTAATATATATGAAATTTAACAGCCATATTGTCCTACAAATTTCGTGGTATGTTATCCCGGTCCTACGCTCAAAAATTGTTAATACCATAAGACCATTTTTCTCATTACTAACTGTAGGACAAAAATATTACATAATAGGTTAGTGTGTTCAGTGCCCAAATAAAACAATGTCCTACAAAAAAACAGGTATGTATCACTAGTCCGACAAGAATTGTCATTTTTTCGTTTTCCTATTTCTAACATAAGATACAGTGAAAAAATCTTTTTTAAAATTTAAATACCTAAGTATAGTTTTTTTTTAAATTAGGTATAAAAATTGGTGTATTGGTGTATTTATAGATAAAAAAAAAATAATCTTCATCATATTCATCTGATGAATCTTCATAATCTTCGCTACTAACATCGCTGTCATCTTCATTTATTTCACTTTCCTCACTCGTGATATCTGACTCTGTAATAACATGAAAAAATTAAGTAAATTATATAATAATGAATAATCAATCAATAAATAACAATTGTATAAATAGGGTACCTTGTATTTCAGAAGATAATTCTTCAAAAGCCTTTGATTATGTCTCTCACAAAATCCTTTTAGACAAATTGCATTGCTATGGCATCAGAGGAAACATTTTAAAATTAATAGAATCATATCTAAGTAATAGATTCCAATGTACGGAAATTACGAGAGTGTGTGCGAAGTCAAAAATGGAACAAACGTATGTGTCAAATTTCAGGAATATAAAATATGGGGTGCCTCAGGGTAGCGTGCTCGGGCCACCTTTATTTCTTATATATATAAATGATCTGCCGAAAGTGACGCAACAACAAATGGTTTTGTTTGCAGACGATAGCACTGCCATAGTAAAATGTAGGGATCTAAATACATATGAAACTGACATTAATAATACTCTTACTGACATAATTAATTGGCTTAATATGAATAATTTAAAAATTAACCTGAAGAAAACCAAACTAATGCATTTTTACCAAAAAATTGAAGCTCCAAAAATGTGTGTCAAATTTAATGGCAACGTAATAGAAGAGGAAAAAGTAAGTGTGTTTTTGGGTATCTATATTGACAGTAACTTGAATTGGAAACCGCATATAGAACAGCTTTGTGGGAAAATTCAAAAATCAGCATACGCACTTTTTCAACTGGCCAGAAAAGTAAATATAAACTCGTTACTTGTTGCCTATCATGGTTTGGTGGTCTCACTCATACGATACGGTATTATTTTCTGGGGTAATTCGCCGGATAAAGAATTAATATTCAAGGCACAAAAAAGGTGCATTAGAGCCATGTGTGGTTTGAAAACAGAAGACAGTTGCGCGCCGTACTTTAAATCGCTAAAAGTTCTTACGGTGCCGGCGTTATACATACTGGAAATGAGTATCTTTATCAAACAGAATCCTAACCTTTTCGAAAAAATGACAACGGCACGAAATGTTCCACTTCGTAGTCAGTACAAAAATTGTTTGTGTAATTATAAATGCAACACTGCAGTAGTCAAAAAAAGTATCCTAGGTATGGCTCCACGTATTTATAATAAAATTCCAGACGCCATTAAAGAATTAAATTTTACACAATTTAAGAAAAAAATGAAATTGTTCTTAATTGATAAATGCTACTACACAATTGATGAATACCTGAATGACGAATTAATGTAGAATTGCAATTTATTTTTATTGAATTTTTGTTTTTTCATTAATTTTGATATTTTATTTAATTTTTCTTTTTTTTGACATATAATTATTTTGACATCGATTTTTTTTGAATAATATATATATAAATGTGTTTTTTTTACATTTTAATAATTCCTCATTTAGCTATGACATAACAATAATAGAAAATCTAGATTTGCATGTATATTTGTACGCCTACTGGCATAACATAGCGCTCAGCTCATCAAAAGCAAGAACTGTATCTCTATTACCTATGTTAACAAATAAAAGTATTATTATTATTATTATTATCAAAAGATGGACTTTGGGGACCATCAAACCAATAATATTCATATTTGCCATCAATTATTGTCCATCCAAAATTTTCCGGCAATTTTTCCGTGGGGCACCGCATATGTGCGTTACACCATACATTGCAGATAAATGCAGTTCTTTTAATTTGTTGTAACAATTCTTCTTTTGTGCAAACTGGAAGGATCATATCCTACGATTTTTTGTTTTAGAAATTTCTTCATTTTAATTTTTTGATTTATATCCTTTTTCAAATAACTCGTACCGTCCTTTGTTGATATCATTTTTTGTTTTTAATGAATACACTCTGCATACATACTCTTCAATAATTTGAAATACCTCATTCGATGTTGTTAATGCTGTATTTATCATTCCAATTTTCAGGTAATATAACATCTCCATGTTTATGTTGATGATGTTTTCGAGCAGATAAAAAAGTTTTACAGGAAAGCCAAATGTCTGCATTAAATTTCTTCACTTCTTCTCTTTTCTCTCGGAAAGTAGGATTTTCACAAAGCAAATTACACAAAAAACACTCCATAATTATTTTGCAGCACAAAAAAAATATATTCAAATAATTTATCGAAAGACAAAAAAAATAAAACGTAGTTAACTGAAAAATGCTTACTAACACGCTTATACTCGACACAAACGTAGGATACCTACTACGGAGTAAAAATGCTCTGCGCACGCGTAACGGCGTGACTCAGCTGTTGTAGAAAAATATAGAAACCCAAGCGGCACAAAGTTTTCTTTGTTATTGTTTTGTTTAATTTCAGTTAACGTTCAGTAATTTTTTAACTTATTGTTGAGTGAAATATACCAAAAATTCAATATTTTTTTTCTCACGCTTGAGAAAAAAACTGATTTTTAATTTCATGACTTTCCAATATATATTCAATTGGAGCACCGCAATAGCGTACCACGCTATTTTTACATCAAGGATACTACTACTTTTGACCGTAGGACCGGGACAACGTACCACGGAATTTGTAGGACAATATGACCGTTAAATTACATATATATTAACTAAGTAATAAAGAAAAAAATCAGCCGGTTAGTAATCATTTTTGGTGATCTCGTTATCAATACATGTTGGAGGGGGAGGACTCTTTGATGAAACCATAGATTTTGTAGGACAAATATTTTTTCAAATAATTTAGATAATTATCTTAAGATTGAATAAAAACAATTCAGTTAGTAATAAATATTTGAGAATCATCAAATCGACATATTTTATTATTGCTACCTCTGTTAGCTACCACTATCGAGAATTTTCGCACAGGAAATTGTTGGGCGTCTCATCAAAACGATGCTATTCACGAAGATTCAGCTTGATAGTAATTATTTTAACATCAATGATCTGTACTACTACTTTTAAGCGTAGGACCGGGATAACATACCACGAAATTTGTTGGACAATATGGCTGTTAAATTTCATATATATTAACTAAGTAATAAAAAAAAAATCAGCCGGTTAGTAATCATTTTTGGTGATCTCGTTATCAATACATGTTGGAGGGGGAGGACTCTTTGATGAAACCATAGATTTTGTAGGACAAATATTTTTTCAAATAATTTAGATAATTATCTTAAGATTTAATAAAAACAATTCAGTTAGTAATAAATATTTGAGAATCATCAAATCGACATATTTTATCATTGCTACCTCTGTTAGCTACCACAATCAAAAATTTTCGCACAGGAAATTGTTGGGCGTCTTATCAAAATGAAGCTACTCACGGAAAATTAGCTTGATAGTAATCAAGTGGAAAAATAGGCCACGGATCCTGTACTATTACTCTGTCCACCCTCGAAAATAATAAAGGTTGAAACAATAAGAACAACGCAATCATTTGTCTTCTTCTCTCGAGTTTACAAGGCTGAAAACAAATGACTCTAACTATTATCTAAATAGGCGAGAAAACGCAGTTTTACGGGATATACATATAGTGAGATTTTAAAATTGATTTTGAGTGGCATCGTCAACCTATAATGATTCAACCGCTGTGAGAGGGAGTGGGCCGTAATTGACCACATAGGCCCAGTGCTTGAAATAAAGCTGCACGATTTCTGGTAAACGCGTGCATTGTTCTGCGCTCGCTCTGCAGATTGGTATGAACAATTTTGAGAGTGAGGCTAGCACAAGAATTGAGCTGGGCTGGACAGTTTTTGCGAAGTCACAGCTTCGTGGAGTCTTCTCGTTCAATCAGTGCGTCCTGCCAGTTATGAGCTACGCATCAGAAACGTGGACACACTCAGTACGGCTGGTTCACAAATTTAAGGTCAGCAAGCTATAGAATGGGCTATGCTTGGAGTCTCTTTGAGAGATCGAATCCGCAATGAGATTATCCGGCAGATAACCAAAGTTGTCGTTTCAGTCCCGACTGTCTCTTGTAGATCTTTGAAGGTTAGATAACCATTTTGAACAAGGAATATAATGTTAGTAATTTTGTTGTGTAGGTCTCTGGTGGAGGAGCTGCTAAATTGGGAAAAGGTTACACATATAATTAATGAGTTTGTTGCCAAAAGTGATAAAGTTTACGACTGTTAAAAGCTATCTAAGTAACCTTCAACTAACGGCATACTATAACTGAGCTTGTAAAATCTCATTTTGTGCTCCTAATCAACAACCACCCTACCTCAAAACTCATCATCAACCTGATTTTTATCGTCCCACTGCTGGGCCAGGTCTCCTCTCATACAGAGAAGGATTGAGCGTAATCACCACGCTTGCTCAATGCGGGTTGGCGACTTCCTTCACCTTGTAACTAGTCATTGATGTTCAAGATATTCTTAGAAAGTACATATAACTTTTGAAAAGTTGCATTAACACTTGCCTGACCTGGAATCGAACCACTCATACTTGAGAGGCTGATGTTTTAGCCACTAGGCCACCAATATTATTATCCTACTAGTAGTATTAAAAATGCGAAAGTTTGTGTGTATATACAGTATGTTAAGAAAACCCTGTCCGACCCATAAGGATAATAAAGGTTAGGTAAACACATGACCAAATATAATAAAAAAAATTATCTACCTCATATCAAAAAATTAAAAATATAAAACTAAAAAGGAGTTTATATTGACGTACTTTACCCATAGTATATCGAAAGGAAATTAAAAAATTAAATTATAACATTATTTCTCTAACAAAGTAATGTTACAATAAATTTTTTTTTCATTACCGTACAGATTACAAACCATAGATAGCACTATTTCATTTTTTTATCTGTGGCTGCGCGCGCTTTGGCGCGTGCGCTTTGATGCAGGGTGCAGAATTTTGGCGCCAAATACGTTTCTTTGCATTGCGAGTCGTTGTTGTGTTTCGCTGGACACATAATTGATTGTTATTGTTTCTTAAAATGTATGAGATTAGATAAAGTAGTGTATGAAACTGTACATAATTAGGTATTACACACTCGTGTGATACTATTAAAAAACTCGCTTCGCTCGTTTTTTAAACTCACATTCGTGCATAATATCCCTCATTATGTAACAGTTTCATAAACTACTATTACGTAATCATCATAGTACCAATACAAATGAATTTTGAAATAATCTTTTTAATACAGTTGCTCAAAAAGTGGTGTATTACAGGGACGTATAGCGTTCGGAAAGTGGGCTATTACACACTCGTGCTTTTTCTTTACCTTCTCCGAACTAGTGCGTTCTCTTTCCCAACTGTCAAAATATTGTCTACTAAAAATAAAAAAAAAAACCAACCATGAAGTTTTTACTTTAAACAAATCATAGAAGTTTTTATGATTCATGCAAATAATTCTAAAAAGAAGCTACTAATTTGTTTCAATATCAGATTTAATGATTTAATTCAATGAGTTAGGTTAGGTTTTATTTAATTTCATCTCATTTCATTTTCATTTCATATCAATAAAAAAATTCTACTGAAGACTTGGCTGTATTCCCTTTGCCTAATCGAATGGATGAAGAAAAAAAAAATCTCTGCTTATATTCTTTTACGGTTTGCGCCATTTTTCAAAAATTTTCTTTTTCCCTCACCTTCGGCTGCGCCTCGGCTCGGGTCGACATTTGTCGGAACTCGTTGTAATGACAGGCTTTCCGCACTTGTAATGAAATATACTATTTTTTCCCGCGAATTAATTCCAACTTCCCCGAAATTTGGTATTTTTTTAAAAAAGTGACAACACCGGTATTATTATGAGCGAATAGCGATTGGCTGCCACCCGCCGCCGGCTGAAGGGTGCTTACGCACATTTATTAAGTTACCTCTTTTTGCGAAATAATATTTATATTTTTAGGGTTTTTTTTTTTAAGTTTAGCCCGGTTTTGTATCCATTAGTAGAATCAGTTATCGATACCTAACAACACCTTCACGGGTCGGACAGGGTTTTCTTAACATACTGTATTATGTATGGATGTTCGTTACCCTTTCACTCAAAACTACTGAATAAATTTGGCACACAGATAGTTCATAACCTTTTTATTCTGATATTCAGACGGGATCGAAATTTAAACGGGGTGAAACCGCGGTGCACAGCTAGGATTACAAATGATTTATTTATTTTTACATTCACACAAAGCTACAGAGGCGGAATTAATGCCATAGACAGTGGCGCCGATCCTGTTGTTTACAAACTAAACTAATTAAATAAATAAATAAACGTATACGGACAAATCACACAGATTGAGCTAGCCCCAAAGTAAGTTTGAGACTTGTGTTATGGGATACTAACTCAACGATAGTATATTTATAATAGATACATATATAGATAAACATCCAAGACCCAGGCCAATCAGGAAAAGATCGTTTTCCATCATGACCCGGGGCCTCCACGTCGCAGGCAGGCGTGTTGACCGCTGCGCCATGGAAGTCAACAAATGTTAAGTTATGTGCATCTTTATCTTTCTATTTCGTTAAGAAAAGGATAGAAGATAACATTTTAATTTAATCCTGTCAAATTAAGATACTCCATAGACAGTTGAGACGCGATTATAAACATGGCGATTAAAAATACGCCAGTTTACGTCAGAAGCGCACTAATTTGACAGGTCTCTAAACTGACATTTTATCTTCTGTCCTTTTCATACAGAAATGGAAAGAAAAAAATGCGCTTATCTTATAATTAGTTTAGTTTCTGAAGAACAGAATCAGCGCCAGTCTCTACCAGTCTCAACCATGGGTGGTGAAGAGATTGGTGTGTTAAACGAATGTCCTTTTTCTAATGAAAAGAAAGATAGGAATAGAATGAATTATAAAGACAAATGAAACTAAATTTAAGTTCCGTGCAACTTTACTGGACTTAAAGGAGATGTTTCATTTTGGGCCACCACTATGTACGCTAGGTATATAGATATAAAGGAAAAAATTAAAAGATTTTCATAAAAATACTACTAAATTAATTTGAATAAAAATACAAGTATATATAATTAATTATTTAAAACGTTTTTTAGTGAGATAACCCTTTATTAAGGTAGCCATGACAGTGGTTATGACGTTTGATTGACGACTTTGACAGTTCTATTTTCCCGTTGTGTTCGTGGCGAGTGTTGATTTGAGTTGATCGTGTTTATTTAATTGGCCGTATGTTCGGAATTCATGATTTGTGTTCTTCGCAGTCATATGGTAGATAATATAAATACGATAGCCTTAGATACATGTCACGTCAATCAAATGTCACTGTCAAAATCTGATTTCGCTTATTGCTGACCACCATATTTATTAGTAGTAGCCCAGTCATATTAGGTAAAAAAAGGGGTCAACCTCGGAATGAAAGATAATAAGCTGCACATTGGTATGAACCTTTGTTTTGTCATTCTAAATGTTGTCTCAAAAGTCACAATCGTTATCGTGTCCGCGTCTCAAGATATTCAAGGTCAAAGGTCACAAAAATCGGTTTTTCGCGAATATCTGGCTTCCTATCGGTTAAATGAGATTTGCATTTATTATAAAAGTTGTAGGCTATAAAATTCCCTACAACTTTTGTTTAAACTTTTTTTTCATACGACCAACCGTTTTGAAGGTAGAGCGCGAAGAGTGCACATCGTACAGTCATATACGGCCTAATGCAAGGTCAAGCGTGAGTTATGGTTATCAGTACGTTATAAAGTCAATTATTTACTTTTAAATTATAATTATTAAACAATGCCCATTATTTATGTACTAACTATTAATTATTTATATTTAATTAAAGTAAGTAAGTTGATTATTTATATATAATTATTCATATTTAGGTGCACTCCTTGGTCGAGTAAAATTGAATCTGTATAAAAACTAAGCCAAAATATAGGAAATTAACATTAAAAACAGTTAACTATAGCGTAACTATACCTAGCATTAACTGTACAATGTGCTGGCCCAGGCTCCAAACATTTCTGAAACATCTCCTTTAGTTCAATTTGTGAAGAAGGGAATCTGTGCCATTGTTTCCCTGCGCAATAATGACATGCAATATCGTAAAACGTTCCACATTTTTTACTATTATATCTTCTTCTTCCCAGCTTATAGAGGTCCACTGCTGAACTAAGGCCTCTCGCTTCAGAAAGCCCAAGGGCTTTCCCCAAGGCTTTCCATAATAACCCCTCTTGTGATGCCCGCATCCATCGGTTTTCTGCAACCTTCTTCAGGTTATCGTTACACCTTGTTGGGGGCCTCCTACACTGAGTCTTATAGTACGCGGCCGCCACTCCAGAATCTTACTACCCCATCGGCCATCGGTTCGACGAGCAATGTGCACCGCCCACTGCCATTTAATTTTATTATATCTTGGCTAGTTATCGTCTAACGCATAACTGTTTTTTTTTTTTCAAATAAATAAAATAATGTTGTGTGTAATTGCTGTTGCAATTTTGTCACTAACATAAAAATGTAAGTGTACTTTATTGTTACTAATACTATGAGTCTCGTTCTTACTGTCATCATAATCATCATCATCAAGCTTTTTATCGTCCCACTGCTGGGCACAGGTCTCCTCTCATACAGAGAAAGATTGAGCGTAATTACCACGCTTGCTCAACGCGGGTTGGCGAGTTCATACTTAAAGTCCAGGTTTCCTCAAGATGTTTTCCTTCATCTTTTAATCCGTTATTGGTGTCCAAGATACACTTTTAGAAAAATTAGATTGGTACTTGCCTGACCTGGAATCGAACCCGCACACTCATACTTGAGAGGCTGGTGTTTTAAGCACTAGGCCACTACGACTATTGTTACTCTCAATTAAGAGTTTATTATTTGCAAAGTTAAGCGAAGCTGTGCGTGTCGCTAGCCATATCGAAATAGAAACTCAATCATTCTGAACCGGTTATAATTTTCGCACGCAGCTCCCAAATTTTGATGAAGCCAAATTGCTTTGTCAAATCAGAACTTGTGGATGGAGTCCTTGAAAGTACTTCAAGTTAGCGACGGCCATACTGAGATAAGGATTTGACAGCAACTTGGGTAGTGTTTGAAATTATATTTGACATGATGTTTCCTGTGGCTCCGTCCATGTAAAATTGTATGGCTTGACCGTTTTAATTATTATGAACTAGTGCTTGACCACAGTCCCGCCTGATGGTAAGCAGTGATGCAATCGTTGATGGTAAAGCGCGCTAGTTTAATAATCCTATTGCCGCTTGGCTTCTAGACATGTGTTTTTATTCGGTTAATGAGTTTTGAAATTATATTTTTTGATATTAATGACAGTAATAATATTCTATGTTTTTGGTATTTCGGCAATATTAGATTGTATAATTATGTTTTTTTAATTTATTTGACTTTGTAATACATGTATAATACATTTAATTTTTAATAAACTTAATTTTACATCGTGAAAATATTTGTACGCTGAAAGACAGCAGAATGTTTTACACGTGAATTGTATGTGATACCTTGTAACAACAATATTCTTACAAATAAATAAATTCTATTATATTCTATTCAACAAACCTGAGTGAGTAGGAAGGAAGACGACAGTTGAGCGAGGGGATGCAATGTTAAACCCAACAACACGACCAACGATGCTGCGCCAAAGGGAGATTGATCTGAAGACCTCCACGACCAAACTCCCGACACAACAAAATATAAAACATAACATTTGGCGCATCATATCCGGTACACATCGCAACACAACTGCTCAGACCCGTCCTCCGTACGGCTTCACTAGACATCATGCCGGAACACGACAAATCGCTTGACGAACGAACGAGACTTAACCTTTGAGTCAGTATTTGTAGTTGTAGTCAATTTTTTGAGATTATATTATTAAGAGCCTATTCACTCTAGCCTTGAAGACACTCAAATTGTAGAGTGACGGAAACACCGCCGCCGGCAAATTGTTCCAGTCCCTCGATGTACGCGGTATAAAAGAAGAAGCGAAACGCTTCGTCCGGATCGTAGTGGTGTCAACAACGTAAGGGTGGAAAGTCGCCGTACGACGGGTCGTCCGATGGTTTCCTCACGATATATTTCTTCGCCGTTTTGTAGAGCAGTACTTTTTAAAAACCAAGTAATACTCGCCTAATTAATTCACCTCGTAGACTGAAAATTATTGTCAACATACAAGCGGCAGTGTATGTAAAACAAAAAAAAGTTAGTAAATAACAAGCGGTCATGCGGGAATGGACAGCGCCGACTTTGTTAGCCTCGGGTGGGAATAGGGTGAGCAGAGGTCTTGGTTTAGGGAGACTGTCTTGAAATATGAAGACTGAATTTTTTTAAAGATTAGCAAGATCTTAAAGTCAGTTTTCTTTTGAGAAAACCTCTAACACTAACTAAAATATATTTACTGCACTATTTTATCATTTGAATAAATTTTATGTCTATAAATTTCATATATTTATTTAATACTAGCTGACCCGGCGAACTTTGTTCCGCCTTAAAGGCAATAAATATCACATGATCACATTTTTTACTTTTTAAATTAGGAACACTGTAAATAAATAAAAAAAAAGTATTCCATGATTTTTTTATTTGTCATTTATTTAGTGTAGCACCTTGTGAAAGAAATGAATTTCTACTTGTGCTTCGTAAATTATCTAGCTATTGATCTCTGAGATGTCGTGGTGGCCTAGTGGTTAAAACACCAGCCTCTCTTGTATGATTGCGCGGGTTCGATTCCAGGTCAGGCAAGTATCGATGTAACTTTTCTAAAGTGATATGTACTTTCTAAGTATAATATCTAGGACACCAATGACTGAACGTGAAGGAAAAAATCTTGAGGAAACCTGGACTTTATAAGTCTGAAATCGCCACCCCGCATTAAGCAAGCGTGGTGATTACACTCAATCCTTCTCTGCATGAGAGGAGACCTGTCTCCAGCAGTGGGACGATAAAAAGATTGATGATAATGATGATGATCTCTGAGGTTTGTTCGCCGATTTCGCATTGTCAACGGAACAGATTCACGGACTGCCGCCTCCCTTTGCTCTTGTGAGTGAGAAGCACGAAGTCGAGTCATAGTAAGGCGGCGCTCGAGAAAGATTTGATGGTCTTGGTCACGGCATGATATTTTTATTGATGATAAATGGCACAGCAATACAATATTAGAAATTTTGAAGTTGAAGTTGGCTTTGTGGTTTTTTATTAGAAACTTTAAACCAGCAGAGAGTATTTATATTCTTTGCTTTAAACGATTGCTTCAACCGGTTAGACTTTTTTTTAAATATGCTCAGCTGTCATTTGCTTTTTGTTCTACCATTTTTGGTATATGAATTGCTGACTTACATTTTGAATGAGTTGGACCATGTCTTATGTCACGTCACACGGGAACGACGGGAACGGGTCCTTAACTACCTCCCACCAATATTCAGCTAAATCGGTTCAGCCGTTCTTGAGTTATATATAAATAGTGAATAAGCAACTGAATCGATTCCAATAATTTTGACACCATGTTATATTGTGTCCCAAATACATTTAGAAATTGTTACAGTGTAGTTACCGAGTGCGTCACGCAGCTTACGATACATCATCATAGTATTGTGCGCGCGCAACAGCTGACGCTAGAGGTCAACGCACCGCGTTCGCTCGCGCGCGGATCTTTGACCATATTTATATTGGGACAACCAAGTAGAATACTCGTAGCAAGCTTATTATAACTTTGTGGTTTTTCATTATATCTTTTTGAAATTTTGTACATAATCTGTCTTATTCATAATAAACTTGTTAATCACTCATTAGCGACTATTTAGCTAACCATTTAGTTAGCTCTTAATCAATGCTTAACTTTTCTTTATTCATAAAAGCTAGTTAGCAGATGATTAGTAGCGATACGAAGTAGAGGTGAAACTATGCCTTCGGCACAGATTATAATCAAAATAGTTGACTAAAAAATGGAATTTTGAGAAAACAACTTGTCAAAACTACGATTTTTTATCTGTCGTGTTTGGCAGAGAAATGTCAGAAATATCATCGAATAATCTGAATATAACTAAAATGATTTATTACAATTAAATAATTGTATTTGTGATGATAGTAGTAAAAGTAATAAACTCCAATAATATTATAGTAAACAGAAAAAGGTATTAATCTCCGTATTTATATGTAATTACTAATCTAAACTAACGAAATTAATGTTAAAGCAGTAGCCGATAATACCTGTGTATTTTCCTGCTCTTTATGCTTGTAAACATCCCTTTGCTATTCAAAAAATTTAAGTGGGTTCTTGTGTATGTATTACATTACTTACTTCCTACTGCTTTTGTACTGCTTTTTATAATATCATTATACTTGTATACAGGCACACGTTTTATTGTTATAAACGAAGCCACTATTAGCACCTAGCGGCGATATTATTCAACCTCGCAATGACGCCGAAGGAGAAGACCATGCTGAGTGAAAAAGATGAGGAATGACGGTCGCGTGAGCCAAGAATGGCTCTTATGTTTATGGAAGAAAAGTATTGGAAAACAGAAACAATGAATTAATTTTAGAACAAAAATGTAAACAGTTTTATTGCGTATCAAAATAAAATATTTCTAAAAAAATGTCTTATTATTTGTGTATTATTGTCACAACATGACTTTTTTTAGTTCTGTGCCTTAGATATGACATCATAAGATATCACATAGGATAGCATCTAAAATTAGTACGATCTTTTTTGTTATTGCTATTATAAACCAGTGCCTGACCGCAATCCCGCCTGATGGCAAGCAGTGATGCAATCGTTGATGGTAAAGCGCGCTAGTTTATTAAGAGCCCATTCACTCAAAAAAACTGAGTGAATAAGAAGGAAGACGGCAGTTGAGCGAGGTGATGCAATGTTAATGCCCACAACACCACCAACGGAGGTGCGCAAGAGGGAGATTGATCTGGAGACTTTCCACAACCAAACTCCCGACACAACAACATTTGGCGCATCGTACCCGGCACACATTGCAACACCCAGACTCAGACCCGTCCTCCGTACGGCTTCACCAGATATCATGCCGGAACACGACGAATCGCTTGGCGGCAAGACTTTTCAGCTAGGTGGTAACTTCTGCCGGCAGCCGATGTTATAGCCTACCACCGAGTAAAGTTTGTAAGTCCTCTTTCATCTACTTCCCTCCGACGTTGCAAAGCTAATATAACTTTACTCCGTCGGTTTGGAAATTGAAAAAATGGTTTTCGACATCCATATTTACGCCCTATTCGATATTATAAACAAAATAACTTCGAAGCATTATGCTCATATTAAATCAATCAGCTGATTCAAATAAAATCCGCCATATTGTTGCCTCTAACCATCCTCTTAACAGCGGTCCGGTGATGTTTAATTTTGACAACTACTAACCAATTGCTTAGCATCCTCTTAGCGTTAATCAGCTTTTATGAATAAGAATTTTGCTAATCAGTTGCTTAGCAATTGATTAAAGTTTTATGAATAAGACTGATTGTGTCTCAAACAGTGACTATTCCGCGACAATGCCAAACAATAAATCTAATCAAATGTGAATGTAGATACAGCTGAATAGAATAGAATAGAATACTCTTTATTATGTACACCTAGACTGTGTTATTCATAAAAAATTCGTTAATCACTCATTAGCGACTATTTAGCTAACCATTTAGTTAGCTCTTAATCAATGCTTAACTTTTCTTTATTCATAAAAGCTAGTTAGCAGATGATTAGTAGCGATACGAAGTAGAGGTGAAACTATGCTTTCGGCACAGATTATAATCAAAATAGTTGACTAAAAACGGAATATTTAGAAAAAAACTTGTCAAAACTACGATTTTTTATCTGTCGTGTTTGGCAGAAAAATGTCAGAAATTTCATCGGACAATTTGAATATAAATAAAATGATTTATTACAATTAAATAATTGTATTTGTGATGATAGTAGTGAAAGTAAAAAACTCCCAATAATATTATAGTAAACAGAAAAAGGTATTTATCTCTGTATTTATATGTAATTACTAATCTAAACTGACGAAATTAATGTTAAAGCAGTAGCCGATAGTAACTGTGTATTTTCCTGCTCTATATGCTTGTATACATCCAATTGCTATTTAAGAAATTTAAGTGAGTTCTTGTGTATATATTACATTACTTCCTACTGCTTTTGTACTGCTTTTTACAGTATTATTATACTTGTTTACAGGCACACGTTTTATTGCTATAAACGAAGCCACTATTAGCACCTAGCAGCAATATTATTCAACCTCGTAATGACGGCGAAGAAGACCATGCTGAGTGAAAAAGATGAGGAATGAGGGTCGCGTGAGTCAAGAATGGCTCTCATGCTTATGGAAGAAAAGTATTTGAAAACAAAAACAATGAATTATTTTTATAACAAAAATGTAAACAGTTTTATTGCGTATCAAAATAAAATATTCCTAAAAAATGTTTTATTATTTGTGTATTGCTGCCACAACATGACTTTTTGTAGTCCTGTGCCTTAGATATGACATAAGAAAACACAAGGAAACATAACTGCTTTTATAAACCAGTGCCTGACCGCAATCCCGCCTCATGGCAAGCAGTGATGCAATCGTTGATGGTAAAGCGCGCTAGTTTATTAAGAGCCTATTCACTTAAAAAAACTGAGTGAATAGGAAGGAAGACGGCAGTTGAGCGAGGTGATGCAATGTTAAACCCAACAACACGACCAACGATGCTGCGCCAGAGGGAGATTGATCTGGAGACCCTCCAGGACCAAACTCCTGACACAACAACATTTGGCGCATCGTACCCGGCACACTTTGCAACACAACTGCTCAGGCCCATCCTCCGTACGGCTTCACCAGTCATACGGAACACGACGAATCGCTTGGCGACAAGACTTTGTCCGGTGGATGATAACTTCTGCCGGCAGCCGATGTTATAGCCCACTACCGAATAAAGCTTTAAAAAAATTTCAAAGCTATTAATATAACTTTACTAAGTACGTCGTTTCGGAAATTCAAAAAAAGGTTTTCAACATCCATATTTACACACTATTCGATATTATAAACAAAATAACTTCGAAGCATAATGATCATATTAAATCAATCAGCTGATTCAAATAAAATCCGCCATATTGTTGCCTCTAACCATCCTCTTAACAGCGGTCCGGTGATGTTTAATTTTGACAGCTACTAATCAATTGCTTAGCATCCTCTTAACGTTAAACAGCTTTTATGAATAAGAATTTTGCTAATCAGTTGCTTAGCAATTGATTAAAGTTTTATGAATAAGACTGAATATTATTAACTTAAAAATACTGGACACGTGTTTCCTACTATGTGGAGGTGCAGGGTACCAGGGTAGCACAAAAGTTTAGGAGAAGTCGAAACAATAAACCTCATTCATTCATCATTATCAAATAATCGTAATACATGAAAGAAGGTTTATTGTGCATATTTTTTGACGTGCAAGGTACCAGGGTAGCATAAAAGTGTAGGAGAAATCGAAACAATAAAAAAGCTCATTCATCATTATCAAATCACCATAATACATGAAAGAGGTTTTATTGTGCATAGTTTGTGGACGTGCAAAGTACCAGGGTATCACAAAACTGTAGGAGAAGTCGAAACAATAAACCTCATTCGTCCATCATTATCAAATAATCGTGAAAGAAGGTTTATTGTGCATATTTTTTTGACGTGGAAGGTACCAGGGTTGCACAAAAGTGTAGGAGAAATCGAAACAATAAAAAAGCTCATTCATCATTATCAAATCACCATAATACATGAAAGAGGTTTTATTGTGCATAGTTTGTGGAAATGCAAAGTACCAGGGTATCACAAAACTGTAGGAGAAGTCGAAACAATAAACGTCATTCATTCATCATTATCAAATAATCATAATTACATGAAAGAAGGTTTATTGTGCATATTTTTTTGACGTGGAAGGTACCAGGGTATCACAAAACTGTAGGAGAAGTCGAAACAATAAACGTCATTCATTCATCATTATCAAATAATCATAATACATGAAAGAAGGTTTATTGTGCATATTTTTTTGACGTTCAAGTTACCAGGGTAGCATAAAAGCGTGGGAGAAGTCGAAACAAAGAAGTTCATTTATTCCCACAGGAACGACGGGGAGCGGCATAGAAAGTATCCTATGTCCTTCTCCCAGTTCTTAGCTACCTCCTTACCAATTTTTAGCCAAATTGGTATAGCCGTTCTTCAGTTATAAATGATGTAACTAACACGACTTTCTTTTATATATATAGATGAAACATATTTAATTTTATAAATAGGCCACCGCTCGTTTCATACAGCAGAATGCTGTACATCGCTTTTTTCAGGGTTTATAAAAGCCATGGGCAAACTTTCTTAAAAAAAAACCTTTAACAAAAAAACATACATAACAAGCCAGACCTGCAACGACTACCTCTTGACAAATTGCCCGTAGGACCGATGCCCGATGGGGCCGACGGGTTCTCGAGTGGCGACCACGCACCGGAAGACGTAGCGTGGGTAGGCCTCCGACAAGGTGGACCGACGACCTGGTGAAGGTCGCGGGAAACCGCTGGATGCGGGAGGCGCAGGACCGGTCACACAGCCTTAAAGATCCCGAATTCAGTGCTGTTTGCTGTAAGCTAAAACTGTAGTCTTACATGTGATAATGCATCTTGCAGGCAGTGGACTTATGCTGCACACACACCAGCTCTTACGATAAACCTAAAATAAACTATTGAAAATTGCGAAAAATACGTGTCCTAAAATATACATCACATCAAAAACACGTGTTTCAAAATGTCCATCAAATCACAAACGTATACCCATCCACTTTCTAGGCAAACTAGAAAGAAGAGATGGAAAAATAACGTAGTTTAAAATGTAGACTCTACGCAGTTGCCTTTTTAGGGTTCCTTAGGCGAATGATGTTCACGGAATTCTATAAATAAGCCTAACATCGCTGTTATTGGTTGTGCCAAGCCAAATTGCGGAATTGCAACACACATTCTATGTTCATTAACTTGCTTATAACTCCGGAATGTCATATTTTTTCAGAACAAAAAGTACCCTATTATTTAATCCAGACTTCTAACTTTACGTCTGCTAAATTTTAAAGTAATTGGTTCAGTAGTTACGGCGTGAAAGCGGAATAAACAAACAAACTAACTCACTTTCCCATTTATAATATTAGTAAGGATAATAATCCAATAATATACTTTTTATATAAAGGATTTTCTCCTTCTTCTTCATTTCGCTCTTGATAGAACGGTCGTGGTGACTATGACTGAATTCGAGACGCTGATGTCACACGAAGCACGATCTCTCTCCATCTATCTCTGTTGGACGAGAGTCTGGACTTCTGGAGCAATCATTAAAAGAAAAGTATATATTGTGTAAGTGTTTTAAAGGATTTTAGGCACAAATATTCATTTACATAACAGATATTTAGTGGGAAAGGTAAAAACGATAATAGTTTTAATCCTAACACCAATTTGCACTGGGCCCGCGTAGCAGATTAGCGCACTCTCTCTCGGAGGCTTGTGTCAACATCCTGCCAGGGCCACGGTTTCTTCATAAGAAGTACCGTGGCTCCTAGCGCACAGAATAATGAAGTAACATGGGTGGAATTTAACCATTAAGTGTCTAACAGGCCCTTTCACTCCGCCCAGAGCGGTAGAAGTGATTTGATAGTTTCTCAATAAAACAAAAATAAATGAAACATTATCGACTGAATTATGTATGTATTTATATTTAACACTTTTTGGTGTTAGGCTTCTAATTAAAATACTTGGCAAGATGGCAAGCAGTGATCCAATCGATGATAGTAAAGCGCGCTAGTTTATTAAGCCTATTCACTTAAAAAACTTAGTGAATAGGAAGGAAGACGGCAGTTGAGCGAGGTGATGCAATGTTAAACCCAACAACATGACCAACGTTGCTGCGCCAGAAGGAGATTGATCTAGAGACCCTCCACGGCCAAACTCCCGACACAACAACATTTGGTGCATTGTACCCGGCACACATCGCAACATGCTTTGGCTTCACCAGACATCATGCCGGAATACGACGAATCGCTTATAATAATATAAATCACTTATATAATTAAAACTCTTACTAAAAGGTAATTATATATATGTCGGAGACAGCGTCGGCAGAGCGGTAGGGTCGACAGCATCTTGGTGTGATGGTACAGGTTCCATTTCGTAGGTGAGTTTTGAATTGAAGCACGACGTGTAGATATACCCTCCAATCTTCATAATAACAATTTGAATAGGTAAACCGACAGTTTCGGTTCGGAGAAATGCCTTGGTCCGCGTCTCGATGCAAAGTCACCGTTCGACGAACCCCACTATCCAAAGCGACTCTGTCCATGTGACGCCAAAACAAAATAACGTCACAAGCGTTTGCCCCTCTATTACGTAAATCAAATCAGCAACCTCTATTAAAATTATATCGACGATCTCCGACATATATTAAAACAAGACATTATAAACTTTCCGTGGTACAGAACCTTCACTGCGCGTGTCTTATTCCCACTAGCCACTTTTTAAAAACAGGCTTGCGACAAAGCTGTAGCCAAGGGCTTCAAATGAACAACTGTATGGGGAATGGATATTAGATCCCTTTTTCATCTTTTCCTTCCTTTGAAGATGGGTGAAAGATGAACATTGTTTTAATTTTCATGAAAATGAGTTTCTCAACTCGTTGCGTTTTGGTTTTTCAGTTCGTTTTGTTTTGGGTTTATGAGGATTCGTGATTATTTGATTGTAGTATCGCTTTTCTAGTAATATATCGGCACATATACGTCTTTCATGTTTCATGTTTGTGTTCTTTCTCTGGAATTAGCTTTCTGACACGTTATATGAGTTCATACAATTAACTTCTTTACAATGTATAAATATGTAAGCTGTCGCACCCTTTATGCCTGGGGTTTTTATTTAGGTAATAAGTTTTTACTTATTTACTTTTCCATTGTAATGATATTTTATTTTTTCGTTTTGCTTTGCTGGTATTTTGGCGTGGCTAACTGGTAAATAATTCCATCGCTGTTATGTTTCCTAGTGTTCATTACTATACATAGTATTATATAAAGTGATGTGTTTTTTTTGAATGAACAGACAGCTGTGCTGCTGGGGAGTTTGTTCCGCCACTTCTTCTTCCCAGCAAAAGCACTAGAAAGTGACCAAGGGCGAGCGTTTTGGGGGACTGTCTAATATAATATTGACGTTCAAAAAGTGCTGATTCTCAGCCTAAATTGAATCAATGACTTTTAATTTTGGTTATACAGACACAAGGACCAAGATCATACAAATGTTTAAAAATAATGTATCAGTTAATTTTACGTTTTTTTAAAGACATGACTTTACTAATAACTAAACGCAGTGATAAACGGGTTGAAGGTATAAACGCTAATAAATACTAGGTCAAGTAATGAACTTAGTTTCACATTTCTTGCAGATGTGCCAATATAGGTAAGCGATAATTTAATATTTATCATTCTATGAGTTTAATGTCGTGGTGGCCTAGTGGTTAAAACACCAGCCTCTCAAGTATGAGTGCACGGGTTCGATTCCAGGTCAGGCAAGTACCAAAGTAACTTTTCTAAAGGTATATGTACTTTCTAAGTATATCTTGGACACCAATGACTGAAGGTGAATGAAAACATCTTGAAGAAACCTGTAGTTTATAATCACCAACCCGCATTGAGTAAGCGTGATGATTACGGTCAATCCTTCTCTGTATGAGAGGAGACCTGTGCCCTGCAGTGGGACGATAAAAAGGTTGATGATGACGATGAAGTTTAACACCTTTTTCTTCTTCAGCGTATAGAGGTCAGACCGTCGACACCCACGGGAGGATATTGTGGGTTGTTACTATTCTAAGCCCGGTACCACATGGGACTACACCTTATGACAGTTTTTTTTTTTTTGTTTTTAATTAGCCTAAATCAATTCACTGATGAGCAAAGGCCTGTAGAATCTCCAGACATACTTGTCTATAGCCACCATAATTTAAACCTTGTGGTTAACGTATAGGTCGTCTTGCCAGCTGCATGTTAAGTGACCGCTGTGCAAGATCTCCACACATTGTGTGCCTTAAGATGGACTGTTTAATGTAACTAAAACTAATGTAAAGTAAAATTGTTATTTTCTTAGAAGGAATCATTAGAAGTACTGTATTGTGTAAACTGATATAAAAAAAACAACGCTCTGTACTCCGGGAGTACCGGCAAAAAAAAATTTGAATAACAACGTTGTGCGTTTTTGAATATTTTGGAATAGTTAGGGAACAATTTCACACGAAATGCTTTATTACTATTTATTACTTTATATTCAAAAGAAAACTAATTTGAATATAATGCTACTTTAGACACATGCGTTATTTTCGACCGCTTCTGCAGACGGCAAGACTGACCGATTCTTGGTACTGTCGCAACTCCTTCTCCACGTCAGTCCTCGCTGCATCGCCTCCACCGACGATCGTGTTCAAGCGACAGGGCTCCCTTGCGTTTTTGATCCCATGTATTCGTTTACTAAGCAACTCGTTAGTTGGCGCTATTCGCAATACTGTGGCGCCATCTATCCACAACATACATTAATAATGAACGTATTATTAAACAGAAAAAAAAAACCATCCAAATTTGAAATAAAAAGATGGTTTAAACATGGAACACATTTAAATTCATGTGAATTTTAGTCCCCATCACTTTGAACTAAACAATTTTTAATTAACAAACGATAACTTTTGTTCAGTATGCTCAGAATTTACGAATTAATTATGTCCCGGCACAACGCAGGCTTTTGGCAAAGCGCAGGATTACTAGTTGGCAAGCATTTTACTATTATTTAATCCGAATACTGGGATATTTGAGGACAATACGGGAGGTGGTCGGGTCGAGCATGTTATAATTCTTCTAACTTCTTTTTTCATGTTACAAACCAGTGCTGGACTGCTTGATGACAAGCTTTGATGGCATCGTTCATGGTAAAGCGCACTATTTCATTATGAGCCTATTCACTATAGCCTTGAAGTCAAGTTACAATCTGGCGGGAAGACTGGTGTGTACCAATCGGTCGATTCGATCTATACATCGAATCACTAGAACGATTTTATAAAAGACGAGGCGAAACATTTCGTCCGGATCGTTGTTGTGTCAACGACGTACCTAAGGGTGGATTTCGGGGCGGCCAGTAAGCAGTGGGCCGCTCGCCGCCCAGTAAGAACCAGGCCCGAGTCGACGGCGCGTTGTATTTCACGTGCGCCTCAAAGAGATGTCAGCACATCGTGACGGGGTCCACGAAGACCGATGCCTCCTGGGTCAGGGTTGCGGGTTGGTAAAAAAAGAAACCGTGGCCCTGGCCGTCGCACAGCCAAGTGAAGAAACAAACCAAAAAAAAAAGGTGGATTGCGGGGGCTGTGCGGTCCATGGCCTTTTACAGGGCACCGGTGTGGGCGAGGGATCCTTGCCGAATTGCCGCTATGGGATCTGGAGGCCAAAGCCCTCGCCCACATGTGGGAGTGGCAAAACGCCGGGACATAACTCCGCTGCCGTGAGAAATCGCGGTACGGCGGACAGACTCCTCATGGCGACATCATCATCATTCATCATCATTTCAGCCGAAAGACGTCCACTGCTGGACATAGGCCTCCCCCAAGGTTCTCCACGACGACCGGTCCTGCGCCTCCCGCATCCAGCGGTTTCCCGCGACCTTCACCAGGTCGTCGGTCCACCTTGTCGGGGGCCTATCCACGCTACGTCTTCCGATGCGTGGTCGCCACTCGAGAACCCGTCGGCCCCATCGGGCATCGGTCCTACGGGCAATGTGTCCAGCCCATTGCCACTTCAGTGTTGCAATTCTTCGGGCTATGTCGGTTACTCTCGTTCTTCTGCGGATCTCCTCATTCCTGATTCGATCGCGCAGTGAAACCCCAAGCATAGCCCTCTCCATTGCCCTTTGAGCGACTTTGAGCCTTCTTATAAGGCCCATTGTTAGCGACCACGTCTCAATTCCATAAGTTATCACTGGCAACACACACTGGTCGAAGACTTTTGTCTTGAGACACTGCGGTATTTCGGACGAGAAGATTCTACGTAGCTTCCCGAAAGCAGCCCAGCCGAGTTGGATTCGACGATTGACCTCTTTCTCGAAGTTGGACCTTCCTAACTGGATAGTTTGTCCCAGGTACACGTAGCTGTCAACAACTTCGAGAACAGAGTCTCCAATCTTTATAGGAGTCGGTACAACATGGGCATTAGACATGACTTTAGTCTTGCCCATGTTCATTTTAAGACCGACTCGCTTGGAGGCCCTACTGAGGTCTTCGAGCATTGTACTCAGGTCCTCCGCGGTCTCAGCCATGACTACGATATCATCAGCAAACCGAAGGTGTGTCATGTACTCGCCATTGATGTTGATGCCCAGTCCTTTCCAGTCCAGAAACTTGAAGACATCCTCCAATGCAGCGGTGAACAGTTTCGGAGAAATAACATCTCCCTGTCTGACACCACGCTGCAGAGGTATTGGTTTCGAGGTCTGGTCCTGTATTCGGATTGACATGGTGGCGTTTTCGTACAAACCCTTCAGCGCTTCAATATATCGATAGTCTACTTGGCACCGCTGGAGAGACTGCAGTACAGCCCAGGTCTCGATCGAATCAAAGGCTTTTTCGTAGTCCACAAACGCCAAGCAAAGGGGTAGGTTATACTCCTCGGCCTTCTGTATAACCTGCCGCAGCGTATGTATGTGGTCTACTGTGCTGTAGCCTTTTCGGAAACCGGCTTGTTCGGGCGGCTGGAAGTCGTCAAACCTGCAGGCGAGACGATTTGTGAGGACTCTTGAAAACAACTTATAGACATGACTCAGAAGTGAGATGGGTCTGCAGTTTTTCAAAAGGGTGTTGTCACCCTTTTTGAAAAAGAGTACCACCACACTTCTGTGCCATGCCTGTGGCGTTTTTCCCTTATCTATGACGGAATTAAATAACTTCTGAAGGGCCCTAAGGATCAGTTCACCACCCGCCTTCAGTAGCTCTGCCGTTATTCCGTCATCGCCTGGCGCCTTGTTGTTTTTAAGCTGTTTCAGAGCCAATCGAATCTCCTGCAGGCTGACGTCCGGGATATCTTCAGTGTAGTGTCGGGTTAATCTTGCTCTAGGGTCTTCAGCAAGATTTAATGCGGGTCTTGTCGTTGAAGTGTAGAGCTGTCCATAGAAATTCTCGACTTCCCTCAAAAGCTCGGGCCCGGACGTTAAGATCTTGCCGTCGTCAGTCTTCAGCTTGCTTAGCCGGCTATGCCCAATAGTCAGATCTCTTGCGAAAACTTTAGAGCCTCTGTTTCGCTCTATAGCCTCCGTTATACGCTCAGTATTATACCGACGTAGGTCGCGCTTCAGAGACTTTGAGATCTGCTTATTGAGCTGCCGGTATCTGCAAGCATCACTTGACGAACGCAAAATCATCTCACGTCCGTCCTCCATGAGCTCGAGAGTGTAGTCCGAGAGCTTTTTAGTTCTATTTGTACGGCGGGTCCTAAAATACTTAGTCCCGACCGTACGGACAGCTTCTACAAACCCGTCATTATATTCGTCCACGTCGCCACTTAGGCATTCGAAGCGATTTTGGAGCTCGAGCTGGAAACCCTCGGAGTTGTGGATCTGAATGGGTGCTGGCCGGAGCGTGGACTTCATCAGGCGAGATCTTTCGGACACTATGTTCAGATTCAATGTGCCTCTGACCATACGGTGATCGCTGCCGCATTTGAGCGAGTTGATCACTGAGACATCATTGAATATGTGCCTTTTTGTCGTCAAAATGAAGTCTATCTCATTCTTAGTGACCCCGTCGGGACTGATCCAAGTCCACTTTCGCTGTTCACGCTTTTTGAAGAAGGAGTTCATCATAAAGAGTCCCTCCTTCTCCATGAAGCCAGCTAACATGTGGCCTCGGTGGTTCCGACGCCCAAATCCAAAATTTCCCAGTCCGAGCTCTTCACCACTCCGTTTACCAAGTTTAGCGTTGAAGTCCCCCATGATAACGCTGTAGTGAGTTTTAGAGCTATGTATGGCTTTAGAGATATCCTCATACATAGTCTCTACTTCATCGTCGGAGTGTGTCGAGGTCGGGGCGTATACCTGAATGACCTTCAGCGAATACCGTTTGGTTATTCTGAGTATCAGGAACGCCACCCTGGTCGACACACTCTCGATCTTCACTACATTGTCGACAAGGGACCTGTGGACGAGGAACCCGACACCACCCTGGGACTGATGGTCGCCCTCCCGGAAATAGAGCAAGTTACCGGATTTAAGGATTATCGAGTCCTCACCCTCTCTTCGGACTTCAGATAATCCCAGGACACCCCATCGCAACTTGCTCAATTCTTCCTCCAGTTCAATAACCCTCTCGTCGGTCCGCAGTGTGCGCATGTTTAGTGTTGCCAGGTCGATCCGTCGTTGCTTGTGGTAGCCGGATCTCTTCCGGAGATTCTTCGCACCCCTTGCCCCGCCGTTACCTTGGCCGCTACCACAATGACCAGGAATAGCGGAGCTGCCGGGTACTAGGGGCCTTGGCTTAGTCGTGTGCAACATTTCGGGGGGTTTGCCATAATCCCCACGCTTGGCAGGCGGGTTGGGGATCGCAGTAATTTGATATTCCACAGGAGAAGCGCTGCTGCCCGCTTCCCTGGTGAGAGGAACATGGAGAATGCGATTGTTGCAACCCAGTGCTGGGCACGCTACTGTAGTGCCGATAAGTCCCGTCTTTGAGGAGTTGCTAGAGAAACGCCACGGCAACCTCACTTTCCCTGCCTTATCCGGATTTACTATGAATTCAGCGCATAACATTAATCACGGTCGCACATCTTTTACGCATTAATGCATAAACGCAATCAACACGCAATCCCTCTTACATCCACATCCTTTGCTCCATTGCTCCATCGACACATTAAAAGCAATACAATTCTATATGCAATGTATTTACCGCAGACAACCTACAGCCCTATTTCAGCAAAAATTTTCCTCTAACCCAACAAGCTTACCACAACACTATTCCGTATACTCCCACCTCTAACTTCGAAGGAGAGAGCTATCCCATGTTAGTCGCACGCAAATTTACTGCACTGCCATCCACCTACTCTGACGCTTACTTGGACATCACCCATGTTTAAAGCGTAAATCCAATGCTGACCACTGTCCGAAGCAATGAATAGTTAATATTATCGTATATAGGAAATTGGTAGTTGTGGATATGATAATGAAAAAGCCATCCGAAAGGTGAAACCTAAATAATATTCTGAGGATCAATTCAAATTATCCTGAGAATGAACACTTTTTGGGTGTTATGATTACAAAACAAAACCGTCTCTCAAATCCCATCACTACAGGCTGTAAAACGAGCTATTCAGGAACGCTAAAAAGTAATGAGAAATTGTTTGAATCCGAACCGCACCTTACGAAATATTGTTTCAGTGCTGTTAGCGGAATCGTTCTAGTGCGGCTCGTGGATAGAAAGCAGAGCTCCAAACGGAAGGCGCTTTACTCCACATCCGCACTTCATCAAACCAAATATAATTGGTCAAGTTGGCTGGCAATCTCGCCTGATGGAAAGCGATGTTTGAGATCAATAATGGAACGATTTTTCGGTGGTAGGCCATAACATCGGCCGCCGGCAGAAGTTACCACCCACCAGACAAAGTCTTGCCGCAAAGCGATTGGTCGTGTTCCGACATGATGTCTGGTGAAGTATGTCTAGTTTTTCGATGTATGCGGGTACGATGCACCAAATGTTGTTGTGTAGGACTTTGGTCGTGGAGGGTCTCCAGATCAATCTCTCTCTGGCGCAGAATCGTTGGTCATGTTGTTGAGTTTAACAATGCATCACCTCGCTCAACTGCTACTGCTCGCTAAACTAGCGCGCTTTGTCATTAATGATTGCATCACTACTTACCATCAGACGGGATTGCAGTCAAGCACTGCTTTATAATTATAAAAAAGTCGACAGATTAGAAGCCATTCATTCATTCCTATTATGAAGGGACACGAGTTAAGTCACCTTTCCTGTTTCTCCACACACCTTCAGATCATAAGTTCGTATCAAAGTCATCATCATCATCTCAGCGTTAACCCCAGTCGCATCCAAAGCTTTTTCAGCTTTGGAGTCTGGGGTCCGGTTTACCAGTCAAACTGCTGATTTTGGTTAAACTTCGATATTTTCCGTGAAGCGACTGCCTTCTGACCTCCACAACGCGAAGGCGATATCGAAGCATCGCGGTTAGACCAATTTTAGTACCTTTGAGGGCCCCAACAACACGTAACGACTGCTATGAGATGTTCGTATGACAACCGGGACCAAGGGCTTAACGTGCTTTCCGAGGCACGACCAGACCAGTGCAAATATTCATGTTCATGCATACAAATATTTGTACTTCCTAGCGCAACCGCAAGGTGCACACACAAAACCCCAATAAAACAAATAACATACACACCACCGTACAATTTAACAAAGCACCACGGGGCGCCCTGATCAACCGAAGGACATAATAGTGACCAAATTGACCGTGATTATCCCAAGCGGGGTACAAATGACCCCATTACGGGGTACAGTGTATAAACTATTATTATATCTTCAGATCCTGTAATGAAGACTGGTTTATAGTTCTGTATAGTATAGCGTTTATTGGTGTGTAGGTCTGTATAAAAATATATTTCTATTTTCTGAAAACCATAGGTTATACGAAGAAAGCTAAATGAATATACAAGCTGAAATAAGATAATTCATTTTTTTTATATAATTATAAACTAGTCATCATTATCAACCTTTTTATCATCCCACTGCTGGGCACAGGTCTCCTCTCATACAGAGAAGGATTGAGCGTAATCACCACGCGGGTTGGCGATTTCAGACTTAAAGTCCAGGTTTCCTCAAGATGTTTTCCTTCACCTTCAGTCATTGGTATCCAAGATATACTTAGAAAGTTCATATAACTTTAGAAAAGTAACATTGGTACTTACCTGACCTGGCATCGAACCTGCGCATTCATACTTGAGAGGCTGATGTTTTAACCACTAGGCTACCACGACTTACGTAACTAGTGCTTGACTGCAATCCCGCCTGATGGTAACAGTAACGCAATCGTTGATGGTAAAGCGCCCTAGTTTATTAAGCTTATTCACTAAGAAAAAACATAGTGATAGGAATGAAGAGAGCAGTTGAGCAATATGATGCAATGTTAAACTCAACAACAAGACCAACGATTCTGCGCCAGAGAGAGATTGCTGTGACATAACAATCTCTCTGAAATGTGACACAACAACATTTGACGCATCGTGCTCGGCACACATAGCAATACAACTGCTTGGACCTGTTCTCCCTACGGTTTCACCAGACATTGCTCCTTTATACCGCGTACATCGAGGGACTGGAACAATTTGCCGGCGTCGGTGTTTCCGTCACATTACAATTTGAGTGTCTTCAAGGCTAGAGTGAATAGGCTCTTAATAAACTAGCGCGCTTTACCATCAACGATCTCATCACTGCTTACCATCAGGCGGGATTGCGGTCAAGCGCTGGTTTATAATTCATAAAAAAAAAAGACATCATGCTGGAATACGATGAATTGCTTGGGGGCAAAACTTTGTCTGGTTGGTGGTAAGGAATTCGACAGATTAGCTTGATGTGGTATCAAGCTACTACAATATATCGAATTTCTTTATTATGTTTTCAGCTTTATCGCTAAAGAATTAAAGCTCAAGATTGATTGGGAATATTTGACAGTTTGGAGTAGCTTGACTTATTGTCGGACGTACAATACGTAAGTTGGAGTCGATATCACTTGGAACTTTGCTGTCCACCAAGATAATTTAATTTTATATACGAGAGAATTTTATATACTTACTTTAAACCTCAGACTGAAGTCTGGGAGGACCTCTTATCGGAATGGCAAAGTAGGTGGGATAATTCCATCAAGGGCCCGGCACCTCCATCTATTCTTTCCATCCGTTGGCGATCGGCTGGCTAAGACATGGCTGGAGGTTGACCACTGCGTTGCCCAATTTCTCAAAGGTCATGGCAACTTTAAAAGTAAACTGTATTCTTTTAAACTTGTTCCTTCGCCTTTGTGTCAATGTTCTACATCGAACTGTGAATTTGAACAGTCCGCACATCACATCTTGTGGGAGTGTATTCTTTGGCAGAATGAATGCAATATTATGTTGGATAGTGTACAAGTTACATCCAGAGTCGTTTATTATACGGACCTTGTAGAAACTAGAACCAATTTCCGTGCGTTCAGGCGCTTTTGCCATACCTATTATTGGAATCAATTGTAACAGCACATACCTACTTAGGACCCATTAACTTCATCAAATTTTATTCCGTGGTGCTTGGCAATCTGGGCTTCTCCCAGTTGCAATAATGTCCCTTTGTGCCGATTGGCCTAGTTCTGTTCTGTCTCCTGCTTGTTATGGAGGGAAGTGGAAAAAATATATTTTTTCTTACTCCTCCGCTATTCTTTTCTGATTAATTTCGTTGCGGGACCCAAGACAGTTGAATCGTTTCTCCGGGTCTCGTCGAGCTTCATTGCTCGGCGTTTCTCTGGCGGTCTTCACTGTTGATTCTGGCTTTCAGGAGTTGCAGTGGGTTGGAAAAAATGTGGCGGGTTTTGTCCCAAAAATACTTACTAGCGACCTGATACATCAGAAACATCATCATTTCAGCCGAAAGACGTCTACTGCTGGACATAGGCCTCCCCCAAGGTTCTCCACGACGACCGGTCCTGTGCCTCCTGCATCCAGCGGTTTCCCGCGAACTTCACCAGGTCGTCGCTCCACCTTGTCGGGGGCCTACCCACGCTACGTTTTCCGGTGCGTGGTCGCCACTCGAGAACCCGTCGGCCCCATCGGGCATCGGTGCGGTGTGTCCAGCCCACTGCCACTTTAGTGTTGCAATTCTTCGGGCTATGTCGGTTACTGTCGTTCTTCTGCGGATCTCCTCATTCCTGATTCGATCGCGCAGTGAAACCCCAAGCATAGCCCTCTCCATTACCCTTTGAGTGACTTTGAGCCTTCTTATAAGGCCCATTCTTAGCCCGAAACGTATAAAAAGAAATAAATACAAGAGAAAATATTGCATCATCAAAATTATTTATTCAAACATAAAATATTTTTTTTTATTGCTAGCAATTTTAAAAATTAATCCAAAACATTTACATAAGCAACATTCTTTATTATTCCGTAAACAAACGACTGGGGATACCGACTCTCGAACAGGCAACATAAAGTTGGCCATGTGAAAAACATGATTCCTCCAAATTGACACCACAAACGTGAAATGTTTGCCCTTGAGCTTTGTGGTTGGACATAGCAAATGATAAACGCACAGGATATTGTAATCGTTTGAACTCAAATGGTATATCAGTTGGGATATGCGGTATCAAACTTCTCCTTTTGATTTACCAGTTAAAATCGCAGCTTTAAATAAATTTGGCAATAAGTTTTTCACTGCCAATCTGGTTACACAGTTTTGGTAGATTATAAAACTACAAAGAAAGTGGCACTGATTTTTATATATATAGAAGTTATTATAAGTATATATATAGATGAGATAATGAACGGGGGATCCGTACATTGAATTCATTTGTTACAAAAAATTTGATAAATGAAGAACCGCTCGACCGATTTTGTTCAAACTTCACATAAGCCTTATATTAATTAGTCAAAAAAAGCCTAAACATTTGGCTTGGATAGGTGAGTCCGTTCTTGAGTTATAAAATTACAAAGAAAGTGGCATTGATTTTTATACAATATGTAAAGAAAACCCTGTCCGACCCTTATGGATAATAAAGGTTAGTTAAACACATGGCCAAACATAACATGTAATTTTACGTAATCATCAAAGTAACAATACTAATGAATTTTGAAATAATCTTTTTTTCCCAAGAATTAATTCCAACTTCCCCGAAATTTGGTTATTTTTAAAAAAGTGGCAACAATATTTTGACGGTATTATTATAAACGATGCAACCACGTGCCGCGTGCTCTGCCCCCCGTCGCCCTCGGATTGGTTGCCTACCGCACATGTATTAAGTTACCTCTTTTTGCGAAATAATATTTATTTTTAAGCGGATTTTTTTTTTAAGTTTAGCCCGTCTTCGTGTCCATTAGTAGAATCAGTTATCGATACCTAACAATTCCTTCACGGATCGGACAGGGTTTTCTTTACATATTGTATATGTAGAAAAGATAATATCTCGCTTGTGCCATATAAGCGAGATATTAGCTTATTTATAAAATTCTCGTGTCACAATGTTAGTCTTCATAATCCTCCGAAACGGCTTCAGAGATTTTTATGAAATTTTGCATACATATTCTACTGAATGTGCATATAAAATTATTTTATTCGATTCTCAGACCTACTATTCAATATTCACAGCCCTAAGTGATAGGGGTTGCCCATCCCTAATATTTTTTTTTAATTTTTTAGACAGACTCTTATATTTTCCTCTAATATGTCATTAAAAATACATATAACCCTAAATTATCACCGTTCTACCTACAAGCACTGTATTTAATCATGATTCTATTAATATTTACTGTAAATAGTCCTTTATTCATAAACGTTCTTCTTCTTCAGCCTATAGTTCACTGCTGGACAAAGGTCTGCCCCAAGGCTTGCCACGATGACCGGTCTTGTGCTGCCCGCATCCATCGGCTTCCCGTGACCTTCACCAAGACATCAGTCTACCTTGTTGGGGGCCTCCCTACGCTGCGTATTCCGGTACGCTGCCGCCACTCCAGAACCTTACTGCTCCATCTGCCATCGGTTCTACGAGCAATGTGCCCTGCCCACTGCCACTTAATTTTAGCGACTCGAAGAGCTATGTTGGTGACTTTGGTTCTTCTGCGGATCTCCTCATTCCTGATTCGATCACGCAGAGATAAAAGTTACTTAAAGTTAACTAATGTGTGCCGGGTACGATGCGCCAAATGTTGTTGTATCGGGAGTTTGATCGTGGAGAGTCTCCAGATAAATCTTCCTCTGGCGCAGCATCATTGGTCGTGTTGTTGGGTTTAACATTGCATCACCTCGCTCAACTGCCGTCTTCCTTCCTATTCGCTCAGTTTTTCTGAGTGAATAGACTCTTAATAAACTAGCGCGCTTTACCATCAACGATCGCATCACTGCTTACCATCAGGCGGGATTGCGGTCAAGTGCTAGTTTATAATTATTAAAAAAAATACGTATTTAAGCTTTTAACGTCACTTAACTTTAATCATCTTTAATGAATAAACAAAACAGTGTTAAAGGGGTTTATTCATAAACAATGATTAAAATTAATTGACGTGCAAACGTCTAAAATGTCTGGTTAAAGAGTCGCTAATCACTAGTTAACTTTAAGCAACGTTTATGAATAAGGGGATAATGAATTAGGGAAAACATTTGCTGGATCTGCTATGACCTGATGATGATATGATATAGGATACATTCTGGGGAGTGTGCGAGGGAATTGCACGATTTAATTCCCCCATCTCCGTTCCACCATCGGACGACCCGTCGTACGGCGAGTTTCCACCCTTATGTTGTTGACACCTCTACGATCCGGACGAAGCGTTTCGCCTCCTCCTTTATACCGCGTACATCGAGGGACTGGAACAATCTGCCGGCGGCGGTGTTTCCGTCGGACTACAATTTGAGTGTCTTCAAGGCTAGAGTGAATAGGCTCTTAATAAACTAGTGCGCTTTACCATCAACGATTGCGTCACTGCTTACCATCAGGCGGGATTGCGGTCAAGCGCTGGTTTATATTCTAAAAAAAAAAAAAAAAATAAGACCTACAATCTGAAGAAACCAGGTGACTACTTCTTAACCAACATAGTGTCCCTACACTATACAGCCATAAGCCCTTCTTTCAAAACAAAGCACTCTCTCAGAGAAAAATATACAAAGCACAATAACATCTCAGTGAACCATCGCCTCGAAATGGTATCCTTTTATGTAGCTTCATGTATATAATATAATACATGTCGTTATTTACCTGGTTTGTTCGCTACTACCCTCTTTACGCTTTGAGGGATAAATGCACCGGCGATGGTAGGGCTGGCGCGATATAACTTATACTATTAATTTAATATTATACCGTTATTGTTTTATGGAAATAGGTAAAGCTTGGGGTGAGGGAGTAAATAAATAGGAACGGCCGCTGTTTTAGATGGATTAGGTTAACCTACGCTGGCCTCGGTTGGGTTGTAGATGAGGGATCGTTTTTAGAAATCGACCTTATAATCGAATCTCGGTGCAGGCTATAACATCGGCTCCCGGCAGAAGTTACCACCCACTAGACAAAGTCTTGCCGCCAAGTGATTCGTCGTGTTCCGGCATGATGTCTGGTGAAGCCGTACGGAGAACGGATCTGAGCAGTTGTGTTGCGATGTGTGCCGGGTACGATGCGCCTAATGTTGTCGTATCGGGAGTTTGGTCGTGGAGAGTCTCCAGATAAATCTTCCTCTGGCGCAGCATCATTAGTCGTATTGTTGGGTTTAACATTGCATCACAAGAGAAGATCCTATTGACTCTAACCTTGGAGACACTTAAATTTTAGACAGATGGAAAGAGCGCTGAAGAAGCTACGTTACTTGTCCACATTCAAAATGTAATGCAATGTTCATACATTTAACTCAATCCTAATTGTGGATGAGTAACGTGGCCTCGCCTGGTGTCGTGGAAGATAAACAGAACAGTTCTATTAGACCTTCTAGGGACCGAGGTCGGGGAATGTGGGATTTTTAACTTTTTTTTTTTATAGTAAACTAGCGCTTGACCGCAATCCCGCCTGATGGTAAGCAGTGATGCGATCGTTGATGGTAAAGCGCGCTAGTTTATTAAGAGCCTATTCACTCTAGCCTTGAAGACACTCAAATTGTAGTTTGAAAACACCGTCGCTGACAAATTGTTCCAGTCTCTCGATGTACGCGGTATAAAAGAGGAAGTGAAACGCTTCATCCAGATAACATCACTAAAATCACCATCCGAACATAGGGGTGGTCCAGGTTCCCCATAAAAGACCAATTCCGGATCCTCCCCTGCGCAACGCTTGTAAAGGCACATCTCTGTGAAGACTGTAAAGGGATCTCCTCTAAGCCTCGCTGTGTGCGGCAGCACGTGACCACTGTGCCACCGTCTTCCCTGGGGTCACTTTATAGGTGCACAGATACCCCACTCTATGCACCCGCGGCCCCAAAAGTCCACTTACCGTCTGTGATTAAGCGGGTTAAGGCGTATTAGGCATCAAGGCGGTTACCTCCGTAGATGCCTCCTTCTCCGAGCAGGATCAATCCTTTCTCGATCAATCTGACTTGCAAGAATATTTATTTATCGTGGCAACCCGATAGCGCGCTGTCTATGCCATCCGTTAGAGGCAGAGAGAGAGAGGGATAGTTTTTGATATGACGGTGAAAACGTGCGCGCGCGCTAACTACTCGCTCTCGTTTGTGTTAAGCTTGTGTTTCTGGACAATTAAACTATAACTGTGATAACTGAGGCCTTATTCACTCCCCATCGACGCTATAACATTGCATAGTATATACCAAATATACAAATGAATAAATTAAATATACCAAACAGAATTTCCGTTCCTGCCAGCCCTTACTGCTGCAGTTAGTTCAATTCCGTTTTGCTCTACCTCCCTGACTCTGTACGGTCTATAAATACTTAGTAGCTACCAGAAATGTTATAATTTTCACCTTTTTATTCACATTAACTGGTTTAATATCTAAGTAATTATGAACGGAAGACTAAATTAATAGTGGATTGCAAATGGTTGGGGCTACACTACTGCCTTCGGAGAATATTCGTGCGATGTTGTTATATAACGTTATTATTTGTATCTGCGAAAAATAAAACACGTGTCCAGTATTTTTATGTAAAAAATTTATGTACAAAATTTCAAAAAGGTATCATGGAAAAATCAAAGTAATAAGCTTGTTATGTTTCCTGGTTGTACCTCCAAAAATGGGGGAGGAGGGAGTCCCGCTGCGCTGAATTGTGGTGTTGTGCGCCTTGTAACCACACTGCAACAATTTTCAAGTATGTTTGGAAAAAATATAACATGGTGTAAAAATGAGTGGAATCGATTCAGTTGCTTATTCTGAACAAACTATATTTGGGTTCACAAATGCTAGTCCATGTCTAACTAACTTTAATTTCCACACAATTAAGTTCAATTTACGCTACAACGTCAAACATTCTTATAATTTTTTCAATACGGCTAGGTACTCTGAAATCTACTTAGTTGGTATTGAAATAAAGTTTATATTTGTTTATCTTAAAATGAGGTAGAGGTGTCCATTGTAAACGTTTATTATAAATAGTTTATAGCTTCCGTGGCGTAGCGGTAGCGCGGATTCAATCCCCGCGCAGTACAAATTCTTGTATACATGAAAATGAATATTTGCACTGGTCTGATCGTACCACGGAAAGCACGTTAAGCCGTTGGTCCCGGTTGCTATATAAACTTCCAATGGCAGTCGTTACGGGTTGTTGAAGCCCTCAAGTCCAACAACAGGGATGTATCCAAGGTATGAAAATCAAAAATATAATTAGTCCGTCTTATAGATAATAAAAAAAATGAAGACCCGTATTTTTTATTTTGTCGAAATTACCAAAAACTACCGAGATATAGTGTATTAAAGTTACGGAGTGGGGGCTAATTAAGTCACGCCGTGGTATATTTTGTACCACAGCGTGACCTCATGCGACATTTCAAATTAATATATCTTCCTAAGTATTTGAATAAAATAAAAAATACGTGTTCGATATTTTTTATAAATCTATCTGATGGACATTAAATTATTTTTTAGGATACAACCCAATTGGTCTAACCGCAATGCTTAGATATCGCCTTCGGATTGTGGAGGTCAGACGGCAGTCGTTTCACGGAAAATATCGAAGTTTAGCCAAAATCAGCAGTTAGACTGGTAAAGCGGACCCCAGGCTCTGTTGTATCATACATCACTACTCTGTAGTCGAGTAACTAATACCATCTCTATGTATTAGTGTCTATGAATATAGTCTATAGTCTTGTCATTGTAACTTAGGATCTGACCTAGAAGATGTCGATTCCAATGTAATAATTCTACAAGTGTAATAAACCAGTCTAATTATCTAAAGTCTTTAATATTTACCAACGGGACAATCATACATGGTGTCAGAAGAGTGAAAAAACCCAATACGAAGAAAGAAAATTCAAAATATGCAAAAGTCGGATGGCGTCGGTGGCAACCATGACACCGGAACTGCAATGAACAATGGCTTGAAGGCGCTTAAAATATCGTCAGATGCAACAAACAACAATTACGAAACCTGGAAGCGCTGGTGGCAACAGTTCGAATTATACTTGTTGGCAACGGGTTTGGACAAGTCCGGTGAGAAACGCAAGATCGCCATTTTACTACATCACATTGGTGAAAAATGCTTAAATATTTTCAACACATTCAACATAAATATTGGAGAAAGCACATTACATGACGTCAAGGCCAAATTCGACGAATTTTTTCAACCTGGAAAAAATATTACCATGTATCGTTACATGTTTTTTACCACACGTCATCAGAAATCGGAAAGTATCGAGGATTTCTTAACCGATCTCGAAAATAAGAGCCAAGATTGCGAATTTGGAACGCTCAGAGAATCTCTTATCAGAGATATTTTTATCGCCAACTTGAGTTTGGACTTAGCACATGTACGTCAGAGACTGCTGCAGGAACCTGATCTGACATATCAGAGGATGCGAGAGCTAGCTAGGACACTCATCGTCGCACAGCAGGATGCAGACCAAATTGTCAAGAGGTCCACTAGTGAAGAGTCTGAAAAAGTCATGCATCTGTGTCGGAGGAGCCGTGGTCGAGCGGAGCGTCAGCGACGGCGAGCTTCACCAGTCAGTCAGCAGCGATCCAGCGCAGGGAGGTCAAAGTCAAGTCCCAGTCCTGAGAAGCGCTCGAAGACGTGTAGCCGCTGTGGACAACACCACCGCTACAAATGTCCAGCGCAGGGAGCTAAATGCAGGTCATGTAACTCTTATGGTCATTTTGCAAAATTTTGTTACTCCAATAATAAAAAAGTCAGTCATTTAGAGTCTTTTAGTTCAACTGGTAGTCAAGATAATTTTGTTGGAATTTTAAATTGTCATAACATCAGTCATAGTCATAAGTCTAGTCAATATAATTGTCATTTAGAGTCACAAAGTCATCACAATCAAAATCATTACAGACATAGCAGGTTGTCATACACCCAGTCAGATACTAAGTTACAATCAACGGTCAGGTCGCACATAGGCCAGTCGCAGTCAATGTCTAAGAGATCTCATGTAGACTCATCTTGTCATAAAAAATATCCTGTGTCATACTTCTGTGATGAAAGTGGTGATAATGTCATATCTGAGAGGTCTAATAAAAAATGCCTCAGTGATGAAAATAGACTGGTGACTGATAAGTCTGAGAGATCCAATGAAGACTCTTGTCATATGTCATATCTCAGTGATGAAAACACGGAACAGTCTGAGAGATTCAGAGTCAAGTCAAAAAAGTCAAAAAGTCTTAGTCGAGATTCATATCTTAATGATGAGTACAGACACAAGTCTGAGGAATCTCACACAACAAACACTTGTAGAATTGTTACAGCAAAGTCAACACATAGTAAACAGGTCAATACAGTCGAGTCAAAAGAAAACAAATACTATTCTAAACAGTCATGGAACATAAACATTTTAGTTGGTCATACACAAATTAATTGCATTATTGATTCAGGAGCTGATATTAATATTATGTCAAAGAAAACTTTTCAATCTTTGAAATGTCAAAGTCAAATGTCACTTGAGAAATGTCAAATAAACGTTAGTGGGTTTGGTGGTATATCAATACCCATTATAGGTAAAGTTAATGTAAAATGTAGTTTATCTTTAAATAATAGCACTATTAGTGTAAATATAGTGTTTATAGTCGCAGATTTAGTTTGTCCGAATGTTTTAGGTCTACCAACTTGTGAAAAATTAGGTATAATTCAAAGAGTTTTCTCTGTGTCTCAACAAAATTTTAGTGAACAAATTCTTACAAAATACAATGATGTATTTCAGGGTCTTGGATGTCTACCTCAAGTCTGTCGCCTGAAACTCAAACCTGAAGCAGTGCCATGCGTGGATGCTCCGAGAAGAGTACCCTTCGCTTTACTGAACAAACTGCGCGATGAATTGGATCGCATGGAGAAAATGCAGGTCATTGAAAAGGTTTTTAAACCTACAGAATGGGTGAACAGTATAGTGATAACAGTCAAAAGCACGGGTCAGTTACGAATTTGTTTAGATCCTAGAAATTTGAATAAGAATATTATAAGGGAAATTTATCCACTTAAGTCAATAGATGAGATCAGATCTCAACTAGCAGGAGCTGTTTGTTTTTCTCATTTAGATGCATTTTCAGGATTTTGGATGCTTAAACTAGATGAATATAGTTCTGATTTATGTACATTTCAAACACCTTTCGGTAGATATAAATATTTAAGGTTACCTTTTGGTATTAATGCATCGTCTGAAATTTTTCAAAGAGTCATGATGAATTTGTTCGGTGATTTAGAAGGAGTTCTAATATTCATCGATGATATTTTGGTATATGGACCAAACGAGTCAGTACATAATGAGAGAGTACATAAAGTCATGCAACGAGCACGTGAAGTCAATTTAAAGTTCAATAAGTCTAAATGTAAATTTTTAGTTTCAGAAGTCTGTTTTTTAGGGTATGTTTTTAGTAAAGATGGTGCTAGGGTTGATGAAGAGAAAGTAAAAGCAATTGTCAATATGCCCACACCAAAAAATGTCAAAAAATTGCAAAGAATATTAGGTATGATCAATTATTTAGGTCCCTTTATTAGCAATTTGTCTCAAAAAACTCAAATTTTAAGAAATCTTTTGAAGAAAGATTCAGTCTGGACTTGGGATGAAAATCATAGTCAATGTCTTAAGAGTTTAATCGATGAAATTACAAAGTCACCAGTTTTAGCTCATTATAATCCCAATGTACCATTAGTCTTGTCAGTCGATTCGTCAAAGTCAGCATTAGGAGCAGTCATTATGCAGAATAATAAACCTATTGCTTATAGTTCAAAAACATTAACTCAAACTCAGTCAAGGTATGCTCAAATTGAGAAAGAATTGTTAGCCATTCAGTTTGGTTGTGAAAAATTTCACCAGTATGTGTACGGTCATAAAGTAACTGTTCATACTGATCATAAACCTTTAGTCTATCTTTTTAAAAAGCCATTACATGATGTACCAGCAAGATTGCAACGTATGATGTTAACTTTACAAAAATATGATTTGGAAGTTATACATGTTCCAGGTAAAGAAATGTTTATATCTGACACTCTGTCTAGAGCAGCATTGAAAGAACATTATATACCTGAGAATGAGTCAGAAATATCTTGTCATGTCAATTTAATGCATTCAAGTCTAGCAGTCACAAAGGAGTACTGTACAAAATTGTTACAGAACACTATGAAAGATGATACTTTGCAATTGTTAAAAAAGTATTATTATGAAGGTTGGCCAAAAAATAAAAATAATGTCAGTCTGTCAATAAAACCATTTTGGAATATACAAGCTGAAATTCACGTAGTCAAAGATTTGTTGTTCAAAGGGTCAAAATTAATAGTACCACAGGCAATGTATAAGGAAATGTTAGGTAAAATTCATGAAGGTCACCAAGGTATAAATAAATGCTTAAAACTGGCTAGAGAGTCTTTGTACTGGCCAAGCATGTCAGCTGATATTAAAAACTTGGTAGAACAATGTTATGTATGTGCACAATTTAAACCTAATAATCCAAAGGAACCACTAAAAAATTTTGAAATTAATAAATATCCATGGCAACAAGTAGGTGTTGATTTAATGTATTTTGATAACCTTACTTATTTAATTGTCACAGATTATTATTCTAAATTTATAGAAATAGCTTTGTTAAATAAAAACAGTACAGCAAAGAATGTAATAACACATTTAAAGTCCATTTTTGCTCGTCATGGAATACCTTTATCTTTAGTGTCTGATGGTGGTCCTCCTTTTCAGTCATTAGAATTTAAGAATTTTATGCATGAATGGGACATAGAACACATTGTAACTAGCCCATATCATCCACAGTCAAATGGTCAAGCAGAGAGTTCAGTCAAAATTATCAAAAATATGTTAAAAAAATGTAAAAGAAACTCATCTGATCCATACATAGCTTTATTACAGTATAGAAACACACCTAAGAATAATTTACCATCTCCAGCTCAATTGTTAATGTCCAGGAATTTAAGAAATAACATTCCTATGTCTTATAAGAAATTAAAACCTAAAGTGGTTACATTCAAAAATTATAAAGAATGTGTCAAGCAAAATAATAAAAATAAGTCTAAATATTATAATATAAATACAAAGTCATTGTCATTATTGTATCCCAATGATCATGTATACTTTAAAAGAAAGCCAGATAGCAATTGGGAACAAGCCATTGTCAAGCTAAGGTTGGCTAATAATAGGTCATATGTCGTTGAGGATGTCAATGGAGTTAGGTATAGGAGGAATAGGGTTCATTTAAGACACAAATATTCTCCTATGCTATCCAATTCGTCGCAGGGGAGAGAGGAAGGTAACAGGCAGGAGTCTAGACCTCAAGAGCTCTCATCTCAATCCTCAGTCAGTCAACATGTAACTCGTTCTGGAAGAGTTGTAAAGCCAACCAGAAGGCTAATTGATGAAATAGATTAAGTAGAACATTGTATCCTAGATTAAGACCTAACTATAGTCTTAAGTCATTGTCTAAATTGTAACTAAGTCAGGTTTCTATAATATTGTTTGTCAAGGGTTAATTTAAACTTAAACAGGGGGGATGTTGTATCATACATCACTACTCTGTAGTCGAGTAACTAATACCATCTCTATGTATTAGTGTCTATGAATATAGTCTATAGTCTTGTCATTGTAACTTAGGATCTGACCTAGAAGATGTCGATTCCAATGTAATAATTCTACAAGTGTAATAAACCAGTCTAATTATCTAAAGTCTTTAATATTTACCAACGGGACAATCATACAGGCTCCAATGTTAAAAAAAATTCGGATGCGACTGGAATTAACACGGAGATGATGATGATAAGTTTATACTATGAATATACACTATGTAACAAAAACCCTGTTGTTCCTTTCAGGGACATATAATTTTACCTACAAGCACATCATTAATGAAGTCATAATAGAAAACAGTAATCATTGTCTAGTCGAGGGGTCACAATCAAATACCTATTACAACCGACAAATTCGAATTTTTTTTTAGAATATCTGATTTTATAAGTTAAATAAATTGGCGGGAACGTTCTACTTATGTCTAGTTTCTTCATGCAGAATTGCAGAGCTCAGAAATCAGTTACAGATTATAAATATTAATAATTAAACATTTATTTTAATTATTTTTGTTGAACAATTTTTATAAATTACTTACTTTATTACGTCCGTATGCCGATTCTTAAAACGTAGGTTGAAGGAACAACAGGGTTTTTGTTACATATTATATAAAGTTTTTTTTTTTTTTTATCACAAGCGTAGTTTGAGCATAGACGTGGGTAAGCTAGTCTGTCGGTATTCTATAGGATGCATTTTGGAGAGTGCGTGAGGGAATCACATGTCTTAATTCCGCCATCACTGTTCCATCATCGGACGACCCGTCATACGGCGAGATCCACCCTTAGGTTATTGAAACCGCTACGATCCGGACGAAGCGTTCCGCCTCGTCTTTTATACAGCCTACATTGAAGGACTGAAACAATTTGCCTGTGGCGGTCTTGCCGTCTGCCTACAATTTAAGCGTCTTCAAGACTGGAGTGAATAGGCTATTAATAAACTAGCGCGCTTTACCATTAACGATAGCATCACTGCTGGTGAGCAGTCAAGACCAGTTAAAAACAATCCATGATGTTGACTAAGTTTCTTCTAAAGTTCTCTGAACGGTCATCCAACTTGACCTCATCATCAACCTTTTTATCGTCCCACTGCTGGGCACAGGTCTCCTCTCATACAGAGAAGGATTGAGCGTAATTACCACGCTTGCTCAATGCGGGTTCGCGATTTCAGACTTAAAGTCCAAGTTTCCTCAAGATGTTTTCCTTCACCTTTTAATCAGTCTTTTGTATTCAAGATATACTTAGAACCGGCACACTCATACTTGAGAGGCTGGTGTTTTAACCACTGGGCCACCACGACTTGACCTATCTCACTTCCAACATTGTCTAGGTAAATGTTCATGGAAACTAGACATAAACACGCATTAAACTGGACGCTAGGCTAACATTAAGTACAGCTCGCTTTGTGCCTTCTACAATAGAGGTACAGTACCAGAACTTCATAACTTATTTACCTATGTTCATTTTGGAACAATGGTTTGACGATAAATAGTAAGTTTGTACTTAGATTAAATAACTAACACAACGGTTATATGCCTTTTGTAAGGTCACCAAAGGAAATAAGTACTTAACCTTAATTACTCAACACCGCTCAAATTGGCAGTGCCTCAGAAAGCACGTTAAGCCGTTGGTCACGGCTCCAACAACCCACAAGGACAGTCGTTGCGGGTTGTTGGAGCCCTCAAAAGTCCAATAATTGGTCTAACTGTCGCCTTCGGGGCGTGGAGGTCAGAAGGCAAACGCTTTACGAAAAATATCGAAGTTTAGCCAAAATTAGCTAACAGTTAGTTAGACTGGTAAAGCAGACCCCAGGCTAAAAAGCTTGCGAATGTCGCAACCCAATGCTAGGCACGCTACAATAGCGACGGTAAGTCCGCTCTTTGAGGAGTGGTTAGAAAGGCGCCACGGCACCCTCACCTTCCGCCTGACGCAGGACCTCACCGGACACGGTTGTTCCGGGAGGTTTCTGTTCCGTATAAAGCAGGAGAGAACGCCAGAGTGTCACCATGGTGTGGATCGCCCTGAGGACACGGTGGAGCATACGGTGGATGTCTGCCCGGCTTAGGTAAAGCACCGCCGTGTCCTCGTGACGGCGATAGGCGGCGATCTCTCGCGTCCGACCCTGGTCCAGGACATGGTCCGGAGCGAGAGTGCATGCATCAGGGGCAGGCCATCACCCCCTTCTGCGAAGCAGTGATGCTGGCAATGGAGGAGGCGGAGCGCATGAGGGAGCGGGAATCCCAGCGCCCTCACGCCACTGGCCGCCGCAGGAGACGCCCTGGTCGAGATATAACATCGAGCTCCCGGCCACAGTTACGCTGCTGATCAGTTAAATATAGTTGATGTTTTGTCAGAAACCGACGGTTATTTTCGAATGAAATTCAATTCAAAACATAAGAAACAAACAAATCATTCAGAAAACTGAATTTCATTAGAAAAAGTTTACAGGTTTCTTACTGAATTTCAACTATGTTAACCCTGGTTATTTATCTTTTTGGTGATTGTACACATATGTTTTCTTTGCGTGCAAAAAAAAAATATATATAGACGTTACGGACGGCGAAGCGGTACGTTCATCACCATCTCAGTGTAGTGGCAAGGGCTCCAATTCGTAGGTGAAGTTTTAAATTAAAGCACAAACTGTAAATATACCCTCCAATCTTGACAATTACAATTGAAATAGGCATAGCGATTGTTACGCCCCGGAGAAGTGCTCTGGTCCGCGTCTCAATGCGAAGTCACCGTTCGACCATACCCACTTTCCAAAACGACTCTGGCCACGTGCCGCCATTACAAAATAACGTCATAGCGTTTGCCCCACTACTACACAACTCAAATGAGTAACTTTTATTGAAATTATATCGTTGTCTACGACAAGTAAATAAACTTTTCCCGTCGTGATCTGGTGCGTTCCTCAGTATTGTTTCAATCACTGTATAGAAGTTGAAGCTGTATCTAAAAATACCACATAATGCGAACAACGCGTCATACTGATGTTACACAAATCTTGCATTTCTTAACCTAAATATACCATTACTTTTACTTTGTTTTTTAGTCTTTTAAATAAACTATAAAAGTAAAATTAGATATTGGGAGATAACACCCGTCCTTCCTTATCTATGGAGGATGAGTGAACTTTACTCCCTGTGCCTCATATCTCCCTAAAGTTTATTGGCATAAATATTTATTGCAACGAAACTCTTTAATGGATCTTGCCATAGGTGTTTTCAGGTAGGTACAGAAAAAGCGATATGTTCATGCTACATTACATTTTTGTTCTATGCAATCATAAGGGACAAAGAAAGATAGAGAATTAGATAGTGTTCATGGGTTCCAAATTGGCTTTAGCCAATAGTGAGGTGATCGAAATTAAAATTCAAGATGGCTGCAGCGAAAATTTCCAAATTGTAATCAAGTACATACTACAATCTGTCAGATTTCTTTATTAGATTTTCAACGTTATCTCTAAAGCTTTAAGGCTCAAGGATAATTGAGAATATTTGACACTTTCGAATAGTTTGACCTGCTGTCGTCCGCACGTTATTTATTTTTTAAATGTAAATATTGAGATGATATACTTTTTATATAATGTTTTTATTTTTAGTTTTGTTTTATGATCTTCCTGTACGAGTCACAAAAACAACTTTTCATTCTTTATTTCTATTTTGAATTTTTCACAGCCGTCATGTCAGATTTTCATTTTGAACTTCATTACAGCCCGGAGTCACGACCCCATCCTTTATTTTCTACGGTACATTTTCTATACCTGGACGGTACCGTAAAGAAACTATAGTAACATAACATAACCATACACAATATTTGTTTATATACATACATACATACATGAATATATACACGTACAAACACAATCTTGCTGTGCATCACACTCGTCTCCACAGAGTAGGCAACTCGTTCATGGGTCAATGTATACACTTTTACAACAAGCTTCCCATGGACATTCGAAACTTACCCATTAAACGATATAAAACCTATATAAAGGCCAAACTTTGCAAAAAGTTGTATTATAAAATCTCAGATTATTTAGAAGACAAAAAAGCTTGGGACTGAGCTGCCCACTCTGTTAGGTATTGTTATTAAGCAATATGCGTAATTATAACGTAAATTATTGTAAACATTTTCATTTTTAATATCTGGACTTGAAAAAAGACGATGATCCCTGGGTTTATATCGGCTATTTCTTCTCAGAAGTAGTCAGTTAGGAAATGCCGGCATCATCTAGTTTAAAAAAAAAAACATATGACGTGTAAAAGTGATCCTACTTGCTTAATAAACCATTTCATGTCATTTCATTGTACTTACTTTTACCAAAATATAAACTTATATTATGTACAAAACTAAAACATGACAGAGAGGTCATTTCATAAAATTTGAAATGGCCACCAGTAGGTTTGTATTATCAAGAGAAGTGCATTTCACAGAAGAATGGACTGACTTTGAAATGAAGAGTGAACACATTCAGACGTAGATGTAGTACATAGAAGAATGAACATTTAGACGTAGACATTGAAGTAGACGATTCCGCACTTACTCTTGCTAGTAGGCCATTGTTTGGGCCATGGCAGCTAGTAGAAGTTTTTAGTTAGAAGATTTTACTAAGTCTACTGGTTTATTAAGAACATCTGTATAAGATCTGGGTGTTCTGAGGGTTCACAGGTAGGACAAGACAGCGGGTAAAGCACGAAGATACAAATAAAATCAGGTTCATGTCACAAAACTCTTTGTCATCCACTTAAATGGAGAACTAAAAGTCGATGCAAGTAAAGTCACGAATAAAAGTAGATTATTTTTAAACAAATATCGTTCAGGAGTTATAAGTATCGATTAGCAACAAAATGTAACAATGGTATTGATGTGAATGTACCGGCTAATATGTTATAGTCGATGATATACCAGGAGCTGGGAATGTTTTATATCTACAGCATTATGAGCACATGTGTAGTGCTTCTGTAACCACACCACGGTGAAAACTTTGGTAAAGAGAGCAAGGAGTGGGCAGTCATACCCAACTAATGCTAACAATTCACACTATTGACAGATACAACTTTTCATAGTGTGAGTTTTGTAGAATTTGGTGACAGGCCATAACATCGGGTGCCGGCAGAAGTTACCACCCACCAGGCAAAGTCTTGCCGCAAAACGACTCGTCGTGTTCCGGAATGATGTCTGGTGAAGCCGTACGGAGGACGAGTCGGAGCAGTTGTGTTGCGATGTGTGCTGGGTACGATGCGCCAAATGTTGTTGTGTCGGGAGTTTTGTCGTAGACGGTCTCCAGATCAAATCTCCCTCTGGCGCAGCATCGTTGGTTGTGTTGTTGGGCTTACCATTGCATCACGTCTGCTGCTGCCTCCCTTCCTACTCACTTTAGATTTTTTTTTGAGTAAATAGACTCTTACTAAACTAACGCGCTTTACCATCAACGATTGCATTACTGATTACCGTCAGGCGGGATTGTGGTCAAACACTAGTTATAATTTAAAAAAAAGAATCGATCGGCAGAGAGACTAAACAAGGCGGCAATTCAAATCATATCAATCAAACCATATTTTTTTTTTGCATGACACATTTTCAGAAGATGTAACAAGAGGATTCAAAGTATTCATATTCCTACAACGATATTCAACGGGATATAAGATTTTCGATAGCTCAGAAACAGCATAATCAGCTTAAACATGCGCCCTATCTGTGGGAGGGAATAATGTTGTTTTCAAATTTTTGTTCTAAGATATGTTGGGCTCTTCGCGATGTTTCCCTTCACCGTTTTTGAGAGCCGTGGTGATGAACTTCATCCAGCTGCGGGGCGTCCCACAAAATACTTGCGGATACACATTCTCCGTCTGCTGCTTCACCAGCCATATTTTTTTTGACGAACGCGACCAGCCCTTACATTTCAATTTGCTTTCTCTGCAAGTTATGTCGTTTACATCACTTCTAATCCTGATTTTACCTTACTATTTATCAACGTTGTAAAATTTTTCTAAATCAAATCGTTTATTCAGATTGGCTTAGAATCAAAACTTTTCTAACGTCTATAATATTGTGTTTATTACTGGTAATTCTGTTGTTCTGTCTAAAATAATGTACTTAGTTTCTTATAAACACGCTCACTATCTCATTAGGATCAGAGCAGTAGGACTTTAATTTCAGTGTATTTTCAGGATACAACATGCCTCATGAACAAACAGTGATGGACATTTCAGTTCAAAGTCCCAAGTCTAAAGCAAACTGTCTATTACAGTTTGATGGACAGTGCAAATTCCTTTACAGATTAATGCCCGAAATACAACGCTGCAAACACCAAAAAACACTCACAAAGAAAACACAAAACTCCCTTACGATGCATAAAAAAGTTTGAGCGGAATTTCCAACTCCCGGCCTAAGATTTTATATTCCGCCAGGCATAGTGGGTAATAAAACCAAGTTATTCAGGAAACATTAAAACAATCATAGGCTTTGATTGATTTATGCCATATTTATGACTATTAACCTCATATAGGATATATTTTCTTTGATGTAAGAAAAGTTTTGCAGTACTATAGAAAACGAAACACTTATATTATAATTAGCCTAAGGTCCTAACCATTAGACGATCACAGTCACGCTAGCTGTTTCTCTACGTTATCGAATCAGAAATGAGGAGATTCGTAGTAGAACGAAAGTCCCCGACAAAGCCCAGTGGATTAGCTCTTTCAAGGGGCAGTGGGCGTGGCACATACTACGTAGAGCCGATGGCCGATGGGGCAGAAAGGCTCTTGAATGGCGATCACGTACCACCAAGCGTAGCGTCGGCCACCCACCGATTAAGTGGATAAGCGCTGGATGGAGGTCGCGACCAACAGGCCTTTTTGTAATGCTTGGGGGAGGGCTATGTCCAGCAGTGGACTTCCTGTGACTGTGATAAGTTATATACAGGATGTACCTGACATCATAACGCAAACTTCGCGAAAAGGCTAGACTAATAAATTTATGATAGTCGTTTATGTCATTAATGTACGGTTACAGAATTCAAAAGTGTTTAAAAAAGCGTCGGCTCGGCCTTTGAACATTGCAAGCGTGCCGCCATGCGAGTTTGTAGGTATGACGTTGATCCCTGATGGGAACTCTATTAAATCAGCTAATAAGATGGGTTTTCGAGTTTTGTTTTCATTGCTCTTTTTTGTGTAATTGGCGAATTAATTAATATTTAATTTAAAATCTTAATGGGTGAAAAAAACTACATTTTTTTTCATATCATGAAAAAGCTGACAAAAAATTTTACCACTGGGGGGTTCAGAATCATGTACTGGATCCATGGTACTCGTTTGTACGTCGATGTCAGATAGCCCTTTATACGTATGTACGGGCTAACGGTACGAAAATGCTGGTTAATGATTATGAGGTTTATTGACAAGTAGAACGTAGCTGATGTCACACCGAAGTCTTCCTGATGTCCACAAATTCCGTGAACATCAGGAAGACTTCGGGGTAGCCCTCAAAGTTCTCGTTGCAGTTATCACTGTACATGTTCTCAATTATCGCTTGTTTCGCTTCGATAGTCAGATATAGACTGACTCATGCGCTGAGTCATACCGCTTTATATACGCAAGCTGATCGAATGTTCCAGATCTAACTCGAAGTATTAATAAACGCGCGATTTCCAGTACATTCTTGTCAAATTTGCCAATCAGCAAGTAGTTACAGGTAGCAGGAGACGAAGCTTCTAGTCCTTTCTTCTCCACCTTTCGCTGCCAATATTGAAGAAACCTGTACCTTTCGATAGATCACCCTAGGCCTAGCAATGCATTTTTAAATCATACCTCTACAATGCCTAGGTCTCAAGACAGAGCTTAAAATTTACGTAAGGAGTGGCACGCAATATTGAACCTTATGCCATTGACATAAGGTGCATTTCTAACAATATCATATCATCTTACATGTATTGTGCAAGGAAAAGTTATACTGCATTGGCCACAAATAAATTGACATATGGGCAAGAGAATCATGATGATGACATAATAGTCGAATAGAAATATAATTTTTACGGGACCTCTGCCAAACTGCAACGTAGGTATATATTATTGGTAGACGTGTTTCTTACCTCTTTTTTGTTTTGGATAGGAAATCATCAAATGACCTCTAACGCTCTGGGTGGAGCGGAAATGATTGTCAGACTTTTACTGACTAAAACCCACCCGTGTTCCTTCACTTGTCTGTAGGCCAGCGTTACGATTTCTTTTTTATTCAACCCGCAACCCAGACCCAACGTGTCTCATACCTCTAGAATGTCTTCCTTTAGAACAATTGAAATATATTTTCACCCATAGTTACGCTTAACTATTCACACATTCATCATAATTAACACAGAAACAGACATATAAGGTGTTACAATATTCCCTACAGCTTACAGTAAGAATAATTAGGTAGATATGTTATACCTAAGTTAGGCTCAACACTATGGGTGCTAATTTTATCACAGGAAATCATACAATCAAGTCGTTAGCACGACAATAAATGGTTACAAGCATTGATTGATTTACTACATATAAATAGCCAGCGTGTGTTAAAATGCGATAAGGCCATTATTGAGACGGTTCACGTCCTTCCAAGAAAATGAGAAAGGATTATTTCTCCGGGTACTATTTTAATACCTTTGTTTTATTAAGTACACAAGGTGACCAGTGTGTGTTGCTAATGACTACCTACGACACTGAAACGTGGTCGCTCCCAAGGGACCTTATTAGCTAAAAGTTACCCAAAGGGCAATGGAAAGGGCTGTTTTATTATATTATTCCCTGCGGGATGGAATCAGAACTGAGGAAGTCTGCAGGAGAACCAGGATAACCGATAAAGTAAAAAAAATACAAATCTAGTAGGTAGTGGGAGATGATCACAGAACTGATGACCAAAGGGATCGAAAGCTTCTGGAGTGGCAACCGCATAAGCCGAAAGACGTAGCATTGGAAGGCTTGAACCAGGTACATCGATGACCTTGTGAAGGCTGCTGGAACCCGTTAGGTGTGAGAAGCTTAGAATCGATCGAAGTGGGGGATGACCTTTGTCCAGCAGATCTCTCTTGGTTGAAATCAGGGCATGTAGAAATTGCAATTGTTTAAACACTAGGGAAGTAGCGAGTTTATTTCCTGGATGACAGGTATACATGGCCATTTACCTGCACCTCAGATGAACTAAAGAAAGCTACATAATATGGTTATATCCTCTGGAACACAATCAAAGAAGTTTTCATGTTGAGCTAGCTATTTTTTACGATTAAAAGAGCATAGTACGGATCACAGCAGGTCAAGCTAACCGAAACTATCAAATATTCCCAATCAACCTTGAGCCTTAACGCTGTAGCGATAAAGTTGAAAATCCAATAAAGAAATTTTACAGATTGTAGTCGTTTGATGTGCTGCCGTCTGAACATTATCATGTCCTTGAAATACGACTTCCTGTGGAACTTTATATAGTGACCAGAAAAAAAAATAGCCAAACGCGCAATGAAAGAAATGGCAGTCAAAGTCTTGATGTCTGATGAATTCGTACGGAGGACGGGTCTGAGCAGTTGTGTTGTGATGTGTGCTGGGTACAATGCACCAAATGTTGTTTTGGCAGGCATTTGGTCGTGGAGGGTCTCCAGATCAATCTCCCTCTGGCGCAGCATCATTGGTGGTGTTGTTGGGTTTAACATTGCATCACCTCGCTCAACTGCCGTCATCCTTCCTAATCACTATATTTTTTAAGTGAATAGCCTTAATAAACTAGCGCGCTTTACCATCAATGATTGCATCACTGCTTACCATCAGGCAGGATTGCGGTAAAGCACTAGTTTATATTATTACAAAAAAAAAATGTACACCAACATAGTTCCTAAATAAAATAAGAAACGGAGCTGTTCTTACAAATGTTTAGCTCAGACGAATTCCACGTAACATTTTAAAGAACCAAAAAACTGTGCAAGTTAAAGTTTAAAAGTGTGTTTAAAAGAGTTAGCGAGTTGTTCCGAAATGTTTACAGTGTTGCTTTGAGGGGTTGTGTCGAGTTTACAACCTCTAAGTAAAAGAATAAAGAATTTTTACAGTTCTCCTGTAACTGGGTTGTAAAGGTAACATAAGCAGTAGCTCTATCTAAAGTACTGGTTTTCTACTGAATCTGGTTATCCTGGAAGAAGATCCCAACGTAGTTGGATGAAGTTAGGTATGATGAGAGTCCGAATTCCCAGGCAGTGTGATATTCATAATATTAACACCAGAAATAAGGACAAACTACGAGCCCCTTTTCACCGACTTCAAAAGGTTCATAACTCTTTTGTTGGGCTTGGTATAGCTTTTTATAACAAGATACCCTCTGCTTTGCTAGACTTGCCTTACAATGCATTTAAAGCATAAATAAAATCCAAGCTTTGTTCAAAAACATATTATTCCGTGAATGATTATTTAAATGATAAGAATAGCTGGTCGCTCTGATTAACTCAGGACAATGTTTGTGTTCTTTCTCCGGAATTAGCTTACTGATACGTTATATCATATATGAATTCATATAATTTACTTTTTTACATTACATAAATATGTAAGCTGTCACGCCCTTTATGCCTGGGGCTTTTATTTAAGTAATAAGTTTTTAGTTAATTACATTTTCATTTAAATATATATTTGTTTTGCTTTGCTGGTATTTTGGCGTGGTAGCTGGCATATGGTAAATAATTTCATTGTTGTTGTATTTTATCGTGTACATCACTATACGTAGTATTGTATAAAGTCAAGTGTTATTTTTAAATGAACAGACAGCTGTGCTGCTGGGGAGTTTGTTCCGCCACTTCTTCTTCCCAGCGAAAGCACTAGGAAGTGTCGACGGGAGGGCGTTTTGGGGGACTGTCTTATGTAATATTGACGTTCAAAAAGTGCTGATTCTCAGCCTAATTTGAATAAATGACTTTTGATTTTGAGAGTATTACTGCCCTGATTCTAGATTGACACCCGGTTAGCGATTTGTGATTTATATGATCACCCCCTATCACTTGGGACTTAAACAAAATTGCCAAATTATTAATGCTTACTGCCGAAATATATTGTTACGAATGCACCTTATGTTAATGGCATATGGTTCTAGGCATTGCAAAGGTACGATATAAAACGCATTGCTATACCTAGGATGACCTATCGAATAGTACAGGTTTCATCAATAACCGCATTTACAATACAATTACTACGCAATACTCGAAATTAAGCGCATTTATTATTACGGCTAGACGAATCTGGAATGTTCGATGAGCTTACATATAAAAAGCGGTGTGACGCAGCGGATGAATCAGTCTGCATTTGACTATCGACGGGAAACAAAAGATAAAGAAGAAGCCATCTTTTAGAACATCTACAGCGACAACTGCAACAAGCACGTCAAGGACTTCGTGAAGTAACTTCTGTGGTGTTGTTGTGTGTACGACACGTACGTCGTGGACATAAGGGAAGACTTCGCTGCAACATCCGCTACGTTCTACTTGTCATTGCCTACCACCGAATGTACATACCTTGATTGCCAATAAACTTCGTAACCCATAACCAAGCCCGTAATAATATATTATACTTCTGCTGGTCCTTTCGAAAAAGTCTCTGCTAGGATCGCGGTTTGTTCCAAGAAGATACGATGACCCTTGGGGCACAGGCAAATGCAGGAACACGGGTGGGATCAGTCGAAGTCTGACATGCCTTTCTGCTCCACCTAAAGCAGTCATTTGAATTTTACCAAAAAATGGAATATGTATCAGATTGTTATTTCATGTACGAAACATCATAAAAATAACAAAACGCATTTCAAATCACATACAATGGATGATTCTCTAGTCGGGATGAATATTAACGCATGCACAATGTTGATTTAGCTGACCATAGTAATCAGGATTTCTGAAAAAAATATACGGTAACTTTTTACATATCATAAACTAGAGAATGACCGCAATCCCACATGATGGTAAGCAGTGATGCAATCGTTGATGGAAAAGCGCGCTAGTTTAATAGGAGTCTATTCAAATATAGGATACTTGTAAACGACTGACACTGCGCGACGCAACTAGTCTCCTGTAAATGTATAAAGGATATCTGCGCCAGAATTTCGCCTGCCTATTTATATTCCGCTTGTGACCAGACACCTAGGTTCAAACCTTCAAAGTCACGGTACATAATAAGGGTTGAATCTCTATGTATGTATATACTCGACCTCCTTGTCATCTAGACGCCAGATCTTAATCTATTTTCGTAATCTATGTTGAATAATGGTCCATGTAGCATGAGCAGCTGTGACTTAAGAATTGTGGGAATTATGGCTCTTGTAATTACAATAATTGTGACAAACTATAAAGGCTGTAATGAAATGTACATACTCACACTTATTTATGCAGTTATTCCTGCAGATCAGAATAAGCATTTCAGTACTATTAGGCGCTGTTCTGATTTTTTTCCACGACACCAGGACTCATTACTCATCCACAATCAACTCACAGATACAGTCCTCAATATTAATGCTAAGTTTCAACGATTTAATGTGTTTCTCGGTGGTAGGCCATAACAACGGCTGCCGGCAGAAGTTACTACCCACCAGACAAGGTCTTGCCGCCAAGCGATTCGTCATGTTCCGGCATGATGTCTGGTGAAGCCGTACGGAGGCAGAGTAGTTGTGTTGCGATGTGTGCCGGGTATGATGCGCCAAATGTTGTTGTATCGGGAGTTTGGTCCTGGAGGGTCTCCAGATCAATCTCCCTCTGGGTTAAACATTGCATCACCTCGCTCAACTGCCGTCTTCCTTCCTATTCACTCAGCTTTTTGGGTGAATGGGCTTATTAAACTGGCGCGCTTTACTGTCAACTATTACATCACTGCTTGCCATCAGGCGGCATTGCGATCAAGCATAGTTTGTAATTATAAAAAAAAATCTCTGCTCAACTGTACTCATACCTACTGGATAGTAATAACTTTTCCTTCTAAAAACAAGACTTTTTAGTAAATTATAACTTATAGTTCATTGTAACAACAACTTTTCCTATATTAATAATGTTAGTTTGGAAGAATAGTGAATATATGCCTGTATGTGTGACCAGAGGAAAGACGGTGGCACAGCGGTCACGTGTGATCGTGCATAGTAGGTTTAGGGGAGGCCCTCTTAGAATCTCCCCTGGAGAGGAAAGAGAACCCTTAAGAGGGACCGGGACCACTCTTATGCGCAGATGACGAGCACCAGGGTGGTTTGACGGGCACAGGGCTCCTCTCATACAGAGAAGGATTGAGCGTAATCACCACGCTTGCTCAACGCGGGTTGGCGATTTCAGACTCCAGTTCAGTCCAGGTTTCCTCAAGATATTTTCTTTCACTTTCAGTCATTGGTGTCCAAGATATACTTAGAAAGTACATATAAGTTTAGAAAAGTTAGATTGGTACTTGCCTGACCAGGAATTGAAACCGCGCACTCATACTTGAGAGGCTGGTGTTTTAACCACTAGGCCACCAGGGGTTTTAGTGAGGAGAAAATCCCAAACTATCCGACTTCATATTCCTCGGTGGTCGTCATCTGCGGTGGTGGTGGACGTTTTCCCCCCAAAAACAAAAAAAGGCCACCACGACTATATCCGAGTCACTCTGTATTAAAACTAATCGAAAATTTCCAAATGATTTATGGTCAATATATATCAATTTTTGTCCTCATAATGAACAAGCGATTAGATATTCATTAAAATGAGTTCACCCTCACTAGACAATTACTGATGCATCGTTGATTATTATATGCTCCACACTAAGAGCACAGAATAAATTATATAGAGATTGGACAAAGTTGTCATGATTCCCAAATTTTAAGTTTTTTTGCTATGAAATTGGCGTTCTTCAGTTATGGCCATTACAAATCAAAATATTTTTTTGTTTAGCTAAGAATTCTAATTTCAATTTATTTATTTTTTTAAATACTCACACGCGGTATTTTGGTATTTACATCGTACATTTTGCCAGTATCTAACGCGTAGTTTATTTAAAAGTTAGAGATAAATCCTTGTTTATGCTTAGATTTTTTTTTAATGTTTATAAACTAGCGCTTGCCCGCAATCCCGCCTGATGGTAAGCAGTGATGCGATCGTTGATGGTAAAGCGCGCTAGTTTATTAAGAGCCTATTCACTCAGAAAAACTCAGCGAATAGGGAGGAAGACGGTAGTTGAGCGAGGTGATGCAATGTTAAACCCAACAACACGACCAACGATGCTGCACCAAAGGGAGATTGATCTGAAGACCCTCCACGACCAAACTCCCAACACAACAACATTTGGCGCATCGTACCCGGCACACATCGCAACACAACTGCTCAGACCCGTCCTCCGTACGGCTTCACCAGACATTATGCCGGAACACAACGAATCGCTTGGCGGCAAGACTTTGACTGGTGGACATAACTTCTGCCGGCAGCCAATGTTATGGCTTACCATCGAGAATTAATTTTATTACAAAAACATGGAATTCTTTTTCCAAAACTAGTCTTTGATAAATGTTACAATTTTATCGTATTTCATTTCATCATCATGGATACATTAAAAATTTGAGTAATTATACAACAGCAAAGATGTTTACGTATGTAGCTAACACTACAAACCAACACACCACCTGCTATTGGTTGGCTTGCTTCCTATTATTACAATTGCAGCCCGAGATATTTTATCTCTCTTTAGATATTTCAGGCAAAATATTGTTAATTGCTGTTTCAGCTTCCATTTTCATTGACTCGGGAGTGCAGCTTTTATCTTCATCACTTGCAAAACTCATATTGTTTTCCTAATTAGCATGTAATTATAAAAAGAAAACCAAAAACAAAAAATATTTATAGTAAAAGTTTTTTTTTTTTATAAGAACGAAATTGAGCTTCGCAGTTCAATATTTAAAATTTATGACTATTATACTCATACGAAGACAAGGCTGAATAGCGAAGCGACCTCTTTTGTGATTGTGCTGAATGCATGATGCCTATTGCCAGTATGATGGTTAGATGTACGCGAACCTTTTAAAAGAGGGAAGAGTTTTTTCAACTACTTACCGCCCTAGGATTTTTCTATCTACATTATTATCCTAGAGCGCTAATAAGTCACCTACAAGCCCCATTTGGGGGTAATAAGGACCTACTTACCGAATACGAGACATGTAAATCGATTTTATAATAGGTATAGGAATATATTTGGGAGGGGCTCGTGGTTAAATAATGCGCACAGTCCTCAGCTCGCAAGTCCCTACGCTCGGCTAGATTCTGTAATTTTAACGATGAGTCCGCCCATTGTGTCGCCCTTTGTAAAATATTTATATTTATTTTCTGTAATCAATATGGTCTACATATTAAAGAATATTATTCTATTCTAATCTCTGTGCGCTATACACATATCACACGCGGTATTTTGGCATTTACACCGTACATTTTCCCAGCGTCTAACGCGTGGTTTCTTTAAAAATTAGAGATAAATCCTTGTTTATACCTTGATTAGTAATTGGTGATTTCATACATGTTTCGCGAGAATTCCAGAGTGAGAGCAGCTGCCTCCCTCTGCAAAATCCTCTGCAGTAAATTCGATATCAATACTTAATCTATGATAACTGACTGGATGAATGAACGCCGGGTGTAACTAGGTTGGTTCGTAAAATGAAAACCTCTGCCATTTCAGTTTTAGTTATAATATTATTGAACTGACTGTAATATATTAATTAATATTCTAAAAATTAAAAAAAAAAAAACACATTTTATTCTAGACCGTTGCAATTGCAATTCTTACTCAACACTAAAGTGCCAGTGGGCCGGGGCACATTGCCCGTAGGACCGATGCCCGATGGGGCCGACGGGTTCTCGAGTGGCAACTAGATACCGGAAGACGCAACGTGGGTAGGCCCCCGACAAGGTGGACCAACGACATAGTGAAGGTCGCGGGAAACCGCTGGATGCGGGAGGCGCAGGATTGGTCGTCGTGGAGATCATTGGGGGAGGCCTATGTCCAGCAGTGGACGTCTTTCGGCTGAAATGATGATGACGTTGCAATTTCCTCAGGTGATCTGTTTCTGCTGCCTTTGTAATATCATCATCATCATCTCAGTGTATAATGCCGGTTACATTCGCGGTTTTCGCTTTGGAGCCCGGGGTTCATATACGCCTCCATTTCGCACGATCTCTGGCATCCCGTGGTGTGAGATTGTTGGCACGCATGTCATCCCTTACAAACTTTTTCGTTTTATATAGAGAATGGAATCCTTCATTACCTCACACTTTCTAGATCACAGTTCATGAGATAAAGCTTGTTGGGGAATGGCGCACTGATTTCCAAAAAGAACGGTCGGACGCGGCCTGCAATCAGCGCTTCCCTGTGATTTTGGTAGCATTTCTGCCCAATTGGCCATCGGCTCTACGAGCTATGTGCCCCGCTCACTGCCACTTCAGAGAGCTAATCGCTGGGCTATGTCAGGGGATTAAGTTCTTCTACGTTCATCAAAATACCTCAGAGCCTAAAGACAAAAGTCTTTAACCAATGTGTGTTACCAGTGATGCTAATGACGTATGGAGCAGAAACACGGTCTCTCACTATGGGCCTCATAAGAAAGCTCAAGGTTGCACAGAGAGCTATGGAGAAGGTTATGCTAGGTGTCACTCTACGTGATCGAACTAGATCATGTATGAAGTCCCCTAATTACTAATTAAAGTATATCTATACTAATATATAAAGCTGAAGAGTTTGTTTGTTTGAACGCGCTAATCTCAGGAACTCAGAAAGGCTTTAGGCTATATAACATCACGCTGCAATCAATAGGAGCTTAGCATAACTAACTCCACGCGAACGAAGTCGCTGGCGGTGGCTAGTAAATATATAAAGCTGAAGAGTTTGTTTGTTTGAACGCGCTAATCTCAGAAACTTCTGGTCTGATATGAAAAAATCTTTTTGCATTGCAGCTCATTAATATAGGTAGGCTTTAGGCTATATAACATCACGCCGGGACCAATAGGAGCGGAGCATTTAAAAAAACGTATCGTAACCTACACGGGTGAAACCGCTAGACGCCGCTAGTTAAAGTATAAACGGGATTATTTGCCTTTTATTTACCTTACACACTACACTACAAATACCTAATAATTCATGTAGATGTACTTGTATAGTTCGAAAGATAAAATAGCCGGGGATAGTTAGACCCTATAAAATAGCCGGGGATAGTTAGACCCTATAAAATAGCCGGGGATAGTTAGACCCTATAAAATAGCCGGGGATAGTTAGACCCTATAAAATAGCCGGGGATAGTTAGACCCTATAAAATAGCCGGGGACAGTTAGACCCTATAAAATAGCCGGGGATAGTTAGACCCTATAAAATAGCCGGGGATAGTTAGACCCTATAAAATAGCCGGAGATAGTTAGACCCTATAAAATAGCCGGGGATAGTTAGACCCTATAAAATAGCCGGGGATAGTTAGACCCTATAAAATAGCCGGGGATAGTTAGACCCTATAAAATAGCCGGAGATAGTTAGACCCTATAAAATAGCCGGGGATAGTTAGACCCTATAAAATAGCCGGGGATAGTTAGACCCTATAAAATAGCCGGGGATAGTTAGACCCTATAAAATAGCCGGGGATAGTTAGACCCTATAAAATAGCCGGAGATAGTTAGACCCTATAAAATAGCCGGGGATAGTTAGACCCTATAAAATAGCCGGGGATAGTTAGACCCTATAAAAGAGCCGGGGATAGTTAGACCCTATAAAATAGCCGAGGATAGTTAGACCCTATAAAATAGCCGGGGATAGTTAAACCCTATAAAATAGCCGGGGCTAGTTAGACCCTATAAAATAGCCGGGGATAGTTAGACCCTATAAAATAGCCGGGGATAGTTAGACCCTATAAAATAGCCGGGGATAGTTAGACCCTATAAAATAGCCGAGGATAGTTAGACCCTATAAAATAGCCGGGGATAGTTGACCGTTAGACCCTAAAAATCTGTCATGCCATCTCCTAGTGCTGACTTCTATACCTACAATATGTAATGAAAACCCTGTCCGATCCGTGAAGGTATTGTTAGGTATTGATAACTGATTCTACTAATGCCCACAAAGCCGGGCTAAAACATTAAATATTAATTCGCAAAAAGGGATAACTTAATACATGTGCGGTAGGCAATCTATATGCGGGCAACGGGGGTCAGGGCACGCGGCACATGGTCGCATCGCTTATATTAATACCGTCAAAACAGTGTTGTCAATATTTAAAAATTATCAAATTTCGTGGAAGTTGGAAATAATTCGCGGGAAAAAAAGATTATTTCAAAATTCATTAGTATTGTTACTATGACGATTACATAAAATTTTATATTATACTAGCTGACCGGCAAACGTTGTTTTGCCATATAAATAATAAAAAAAATTTAGGGGTGGACTACCCCTAACATTTAGGGGGATGAAAAATAGATGTTGGCCGATTCTCATAGATACCGGTTAAGCACAAAAAATTTCATCAAAATTGGTCGAGCCGTTTCGGAGGAGTTTAAAGCCGAACACCGTGACACGAGAATTTTATATATTATATTTGGTCATGTGTTTACCTAACCTTTATCATCCTTATGCGTCGGACAGGGTTTTCATTACATATTGTATAGTTCTTTATAGTTTTATCAAAACTGGCCCAAGATTGTCACCACAATCAATAAATTACCAAGTTTATTAATTAGTATTTCAAACGTCGGAATGTATGCTTGGTCTTTTTAGCCTCTGTCGTGAGAACCATTTGCACTAACTTTTACAAACTTATCTTACAGTCGTATTGAACCTTAACTTTGACGCCATAAGGTCGATTTTTGTTTGTGTCTCTGGTAACATAAGTTGGTAAATGGTTTAAGAGAGCATTTTTAAAACGAGTACGATTTATTTGCAGCATTGCAAACAAAATTAAAAATAAAGTTTGTGCACATGTGTGGTTTTACAAGTGAATAGTTATGACTCGTGGCTTATGGGAACTGCAGGATTTAATGTTAATTTGGCGCTACGAAATTTATTATTGCTAAAGCTGTTGAGGAAGTAACCTTTTTAGGTTTCCGTAGCCAAAAGGTACCCAAAGGGACGTCTGTCTGTCACTAGGCTGTATATCATAAACCGTGACAACTAAACAGTTGAAATGTTCACAGATAATGTATTTCTGTTGCCGCTATAACTGCTAATACTAAAAACAGTTTTATTATTATTACTTTATTTTTCTATATGTACATATTGTTTTACATTTTTAAATATTTATATAAAAACATTTAAAAAAAAATATGAAAAAATAGTAGCCCACCGGTATCGGGAACAGGGTCCAAGCTACCGGCGGTCAGGGCTCCAGAGAGAGGAACTTCCTGACAATGCGAGCCGTGTCCAGCAGTACCGCTTTCTAAAGCAAGAATGATCCAGCTGCCTAACAAGAGCCTCCTGAGGTGTTGGTAGAGGCTCTTGGCTATTAAGCCATTGGCTGTCACGACTATCGGCACAATGATTGCTGAATCCACTTCTCACATGTCGACAGACTCGTCAGCCAAGTCAAGGTACTTCATTTTTTTATGTTGAAGAAGATATTATTATTATTACGGTTTTTTTTACATTATGAACTAGTCATCAGCATCTCAGCGTTAATCCCAGTCGCATTCAAAGCTTTTTTAGCTTTGGAGTCAGGGGTCTACTTTACCAGTCCAACTGCTGAGATTGGCTAAACTTCGATATTTTCCGTGAAGCGACTGCCGTCTGACCTCCACAACCCGAAGGCGATATCGAAGCGTTGCAGTTAGACCAATTGTTGGACTTTTGAGGGCTCCAAGAACCCGTAACGACTGCCATTAGATGTTCGTATGACAACCGGTACCAACAGCTTAACGTGCTTTGCGAGGCACGACCAGATTAGTGCAAATATTCATATTCATGCATACAAATATTTGCACTGCGCGGGGATTGAAACCCCCTTGCGGAGCGGCCGCGTTCGCTACCGCTACGCCACGGAGGCTGCCAACATTATAAACTAGTGTTTGACCGCAATCCCGCCTGATGGTAAGCAGTGATGCACTCGTTGATGGTAAAGCGCGCTAGTTTATTAAGAGCCTATTCACTCTAATCTTGAAGGCACTTAAATTGCAGTCAGCCGAATGCGATATAAAAGACGTGGCGCCCCTGGCTGGGGGCTTTAAGTTTATTTAAGGCTGTCACAGGATAGTCCGGTTAAGATCTTCTCGGTTCGGATCTTAGTTGAGTCAACAACGTAAGGGTGGATACTCGCCCTACGATATGACGTCCAATGATGGAACGGAGATGGGGGAATTCAGTCATAATATGTATAAGTTTAAAGATGTTATTTTATGATATTTTTTTAACCGAGTTAAAAAAGGAGGTTATAAATTCGACCTGTATGTATGTAAGCCAAATTTAAAGTGTATGTAGGTAAGTATGTTTTTATGTTTGTGCACGCATATTTCCGGAACTACAAGTCCGATTTCAGTAAATCTTTTTTTGTTGTCTTATGTATTATTCAACTTAGGGAATACTATGAGTTTTATCAAAATCGGTTCAGTAGTTTTTGAGATAGGGATTTTTTCGTATTGATGAGAACTTATTGTAACATGGGCTATGGCTGCCACTATTGTTATGAGGTGAAAAAATGTAATTTTCAAATTTCGACTAAGACACTGAAAAGCATGAAATAAAAACTTTTCACAAAAAATAGAAACCGACTTCAAAAAACACTTAAAAGGGAAAAAAATAATTTTACTTTTGTCATGGCTTTAGAAGTCGGTATCTCGAGGATTCTGTTGTTTAGCACGCCACCGACTTCTAGAGCCATGACAAATGTAAAATTATTTTTTTAATAATTATAAACTAGTGCTTGACCGCAGTTCTGCCTGATGGTAAGCAGTTATGCAATCGTTGATGGTAAAGCGCGCTAGTTTATTAAGCCTATTCACTCAAAAAAACTGAGTAAATAGGAAGGAAGACGACAGTTGAGGCCCAAAAACACAACTAACGATGTTGCACTAGCGGGAGATTAATCTGGAGGCCTCCACGACCAAACTCCCAACACAACATTTGCCGCATTGTAACCGGCACAGATCGCAACATAGCAGATCAAACCCGCCCTATTATTAATATTAGTTTTGTATGTATAGAGCACAGAATATTTTCCTATAGAAGGCAAAAGCTGGTTCTCAAAGATCGAGAACTTATATTCAAATAACAACAAACTTGCAATCAAATAGGTAATAAAGTTCTTATCTCTTCTTTGGAAGGTGACTTGAGAGGACTATTGTAATATTTGCAGACAAAACAATAAATACTCGTTTAAACATAAACAAAACAACGTATGGCTTCTTATCACTCATTTGCTCCCCTTTCTCAAGTTTATGGTGCCCCATAAAAATACATAAGTACCCCATAGACAAAGGATCCCACGCTCCCGACTGCCGTTCGGTTTTTTACGTCAAAGCTCGGTTTTCTTCGTCCCACGTTCGAGGCACGCGTCTTCGTCATTCGGCATCACTCGGACGGCCTCGGGAACCTTCGGCACACAACCTGTTCCCGGCTACCGGTCGTTTGGTCCTTGACCCACCCAGTTCGTTTTTTGAATTTGTACTACACGAAGCGTTAAACGCTTTGTAACTTTTTTGTTTATTGCTTTGTAGATTTTTGAATTTGGAATTCGGTTTTAGAATGTTTTAATTTATCGTCCTTTTTGCTTTTGAAATCTCGTAATTCGAAGATATGTATGTCTGTGTGTTAGAAACAGGAAGCAAAAAAATCTACTTCCTAAAAATCAAAATCCAAGCATTTATTTCAAATAAACCAGTTATAGGCACTTTTAAATTGTCAGATGGTCGGTCAGTCAGTAAGGTAAAGCTAGTCACCCATTCCAAAGAGTAGGTACCTATGGAGAAGAACGGGCAAGAAACTCCATGGACACTCTTTTAAATTATCAAGCTATTGATACAAATATTTGATTACATCATTCATGTTGAAATCAAACTTGTGAGAACGATGCAAAAATATAATTATTGTACGCTAAGAGCGTCCATTATGGAGAATACACAAAAAAATAAAACAACAATTCAGAAATTAAAATACGCCGTGGCAGCTAAGAGATGACAGGTTCCCTCTGACAGCGTCCGTTCACGAACATAACGTATGGATCAGCATCATTCAGCTCAACCATATTGAAGGGAACCTAATGACCCAACACACACGCCACTACCAGCGAGACATTTGAGTGAGCATGACATATTCTCAACAGCCAGAGCATCATCAAGTCAATAAAAAAGACTAACCCAACAAATAGACGCTTTACAGCAAGTGCATTGTGCTCACACGTGTTCCATGCAATTATACAATACTAAGAAATTGAATCTACACAATGCAAAGACAGTTTTGTCCAAGGTTCAGCGCTCCATCAGTGTTCCCGAATACTAAGTTTAGCTCCTGTGTAGCTGTACCAAAAAACTAAACACCCCTGTCAGCGATGCAATTCCGTAACGTACAATATGCTTGGCTATATAGTGTGTAATACTGGCTTTGAGTAAAAAAAAAAAAAAAACATAAACAATTACTTACAAATTAAAACTACAAGAGGAAAAATCAAAGAACAATCAGTGTAAGTATAGAAATCGGACGCAGCTCAAGCCCAAGCCTTTTTGTCGTCAATATAATGAAATGAAATGAAATGAAATGAAATGAAATGAAATGAAATCGTTTATTAAGCAAGTAGGATCACCGATCACTTTTACACGTCATTTTTTTTTTTTTTTTTTTTTTTTTTTTTTTTTTTTTTTTTTTTTTTTAATCTCTAACACTATAAAATGTTTTCTGACACAACTTACGTTTAATGAAGGATTTGAATTTATTCAGGCTCAGATCTTGAACCACCTCTGGAAGTCTATTGTAAAAATGTATACATTGGCATCTAAAAGAGCCACCTATTTTCTTGAGCCTTGTTGTAGGTACAATAAATTTGTGCCTGTGTCCTATAAAAAATAACGATATTTTTAACCGTCTCGAAAATAATATGGCGAACTAAAGCGATGTAATATATTTTCAAATAAAGTAGATTTAGGTACATGATACGAATTTATTGAAAAATTCCACGCATTACTAGGGTGATTTGAATATAAGGTAATTTGAATATTTTATTAAAGCTCTTTATTTTTCATAACGACTTTTTAAATGCAATACAAAATATTGCGTTAGTGTAATTATTACTCCAAAATAAAAACCCTAAATTTATATGTAGGATAAAAAGCACAGTTAGCGCATGGGAAAAGCTATTGACTGGTGCGCTGCATGTGATTCCCGCACGGAACAAATGATGACCTACAAGTAATTGTTCCGGGTCTGGATGTTTGTGTATGTATGTTGGAGGCCTCCCTAAGCTGCGTCTTCCAGTACGTAGCTGTTACTCCAGAACCTTAGCCCCATCGATTCCGGTCCAACTTCGAGAAAGAGGTGTCTCGTCGAATCCAGCTCGGCTGGGTAGCGTTCGGGAAGCTACGCTACAACCTCTTTTCGTCGAAACGTGATAGGCTTTTATATAAAGCGTTCAAGTACTGATCTGATACTTTTTTTTTTTTTTAATTTTCACTGGTAGCTTATGTAAACCTAAATAGTTTGATTAATTAAAAGGTTCATAAATTTAAACGATATACAAGTTCAAATTAGTTGATTAAATGTATAACAGTTGGTCCATAAGTTGGCTATAATAAATTCAACAAAGCAGATTTGCAGTTGTTCTTTTAGATTTGATGGTGCTGCGAAATGTCACCTTGCCACTTTGGATTCAGTGGAGAGGCGTGCGAAGAGGCTGATTGGCGACCCAGACTTAACTCGAAACGGTCTCCAAAGCCTGGAGCACAGGCGTAGAGTAGCCAGCCTTTCGGTCTTCTATAGGATGTATTCTGGTGAGTGTGCAAGGGAATTGCATGATTTAATTCCCCCATCTCCGTTCCATCATCGGACGACCCGTCGTACGGCGAGTTTCTACCCTTACGTTGTTGACACCACTGCGATCCAGACGAAGCGTTTTGCTTCCTCCTTTATACCGCGTACATCGAGGGACTGGAACAATTTGCCAGCGTCGGTGTTTCCGTCACACTATAATTTGAGTGTCTTCAAGGCTAGAGTGAATAGGCTCTTAATAAACTAGCGCGCTTTACCACCAGGCGGGATTGCGGTCAAGCGCTGGTTTATAATTTATAAAAAAAAAATTGTTCTCGATTATTTCTTTTTACTTTTCGCTTGTTTCGCTCCGATAGACAAATGCAGACTGACTGACGCGCTGAGTCACACCGCTTTACATAATATGCAAGCTAATCGAACATTCCAGATCTATCTAGAAGTAATAATAATAACGTTCAATTTCCAATACATTCTTGTTTACAACCAGCAGGTAGGTACAGATACTTCACAGGAGACGAACTTTCTAGTAGTTTCAATGTCGACCTTTCGTTATCAATATTGATTAAACTCGTACCGTTCGATAGGTCATATTATGTCTAGCAATACATTTTTAGATCGTACCTCTACAATGCCTAGGTCTCATGATATGAGGCTTGTTGAACCTTATGCTATTGACATAAGGTGCTTTCGTAACCGTACTAATGATATAAAAAACTATTAAAATGAAATCAGCTAACCTAAAACTACTTATCAACAAAATACAATATGGCGTCGAAATATTCCTCGAAATCGCTATTGACTGATAATATAGTTTAAAGATTTCGATTTTGTACAGACGACAGCACATCAAGCTACTACAATCAGTCAGATTTTCAACTTTATCTCTAAAGTATTAAGGCTCAAGGTTGATTGGGAATATCTGACAATTTGGGGTAGATTGTCCTGCTGTCGTTCGTACAATTGTTTTGTTATACGAATGAATCGTTTCGCCCCGTCTTGTATACCATCAAAGGACTGGAACAATTTGCCTGAGACGGTCTTCCTGTCTCATAACAATTTATGTGTCTTCAAGGCTAGAGTGCATAAGCTCTTAATAAACTAGTGCTTAAGTCTGAAATCGCCAACCCGCATTGAGCTAGCGTGGTGTTTACACTCAATCCTTCTCTGTATGAGAGGAGACCTGTGCCGTAGGAGTGGGACCATAAAAAAAAAATTGATGATGCAACTAGTACGCTTTACTATCAACAATTGCATCACTGTTTACCATTGTGGAGGTATGAGGAACAGAGAGTAAAGTGCACTTATCCTCCATAGAAAAAAGAGGCTCCTCCGACCAGACGGGTGTTATGTTTGGCGTGCAACTAGCGGCCAGTTGATGTCAGGAACTTGTATTTTTTTTGTTTTTAATAATTATAAACTAGCGCTTGACCGCAATCCCGCCTGATGGTAAGCAGCGATGTGATCGTTGATGGTAAAGCGCGCTAATTTATTAAGAGCCTATTCACTCAGAAAAACTGAGCGAATAGGAAGGAAGGCGGCAGTTGAGCGAGGTGATTCAATGTTAAACCCAGCAACACGGCCAACGATGCTGCGCCAAAGGGAGATTGATCTGAAGACCCTCCACGACCAAACTCCCAACACAACATTAGGCGCATCGTACCCGGCACACATCGCAACACAACTGCTCAGACCTGTCCTCCGTACGGCTTCACCAGACATCATGCCGGAACACGACAAATCGCTTGGCGGCAAGGCTTTGTCTGGTGGGTGGTAACTTCTGCCGGCGGCCGATGTTATGGCCTACCACCGCGCGTGCTAGTTGCACAGTAAACTCTGCTTGCGAATCCTGCATTCGCGTGACATCAGTATGACGCGTTGTACGCATGTAGCGTTGCAGGTAACGCTACAGATTAAAAAAAAATGGCGGCCGTTCTAATTTTAGCCATGTGCTAAAAGAACGCTGTACCGTCATACCTATAATATCAGTACTAGAAAATTTTACTATACCCAAAGCTGGGAAACCTCCATAAAAACATTACGCTATTACCCTAACGAGGTAGGTAAATCAACCGTCAGTTGCAACCTTTGAACTGAGTTAGTTGAGTTTATGTTTGTTACACAAGCATTGAAATCGTGATAGGTTGAGTTCCCTTGTACTAATACAAAGTTAAAGAGTCATTTAAATTAGACACTTTAGTATCATTGCTTAACACACTATTATTTTAAATGATTTTGAAGCATATTGTCATCACCCTAAATGTTCAAAAATGTGTCTGCTCAACAAAGTAAATAAAGCAACAATCCAAATCACGATCAATAAATAATTTTAAAAGTCCATTGAAAAATGCGCGGGACACTCATCTTAGCTTTCCCGTCAAAACTGCCAAAACTGCTACTCAATTTGAACATTTGTTAATATGGAGTGGAGTGTCACTAATTGACCACTAGACAGTCTTAATGACGCCATTTTATTAGTAGATTACGAAACTTGTCAAAATCGATTATAATGAGATCACTGATCGACCTTTCTGACACTATTGTAATATCAGAGTAGGGCAACAGAACTGATAGTGTGTTATCCAGTTACCCTGCTGATGATGGAGTCCAGAGGTGGATAGTATCTATAACTGTTAGTGTGAATTCATATCGCACTTACAATTAATTCAAAAAGCAGTCCATGCGATTTGCATGCCTTTGAATTAAGATTGCAACGGAGCTTCACCTCCGCTTCCGTTACTGCGGAAGTTCCGCAAGAAATCGTATCTTCGCTTCGGCCTCCGACTCCTCACAACTTTTGCGGAGTTATAACGGAGATTTATTTACGTATTTATAAAATAAATAACGCGCAAGCTGCGACGCTCGACAACCGTCCAGCCGCGTTTGAGCGTGAAATGGTCAAAAATCAACTAGTGCGAGGCGGTAATGAGAAAAATACATTACTAGAAAAAAAATGTTTTAATTAACCATACATTTCAATTTTGTCTATATCTACTTTCACCTCCGCCTCCGTTAACCTCCGCATCCGCGGAGACAAGGCCTCCGTTGCAACCCTACTTTAATTATTTTGAACGCATGATAAAAGCGTGTTTGACGAATATTTGTGATTTTGCCCAGTCTGTTATTTCGAGTAAACTATTCGGCAATAGTTCCAGAATTCACAAGTATTATAAAATATTATTGGATCCTGCATACAATAAGCCTCTTGTTTCATTTATCGAAAAATGTCAGCTCTGAATCTAAATAAATCTAATAAGTAATATACATATAAGAATAAAATTTAAAACAATTATCTAAGATTGTGTCACTATGATCATTACTAAAACGTACAATTATCCTCTTCCCGATATAATATACGTTACATTATCTTGAAACCAAATTTATTACAGGATTTTTTTAAGTTATAAACTAGTTAGTAAACTAGTTTATTAAGAGCCTATTCACTCAAAAAACTGAGTGAATAGGAAGAAAGACTGCAGTTGAACGAGGTGATGCAATGTTAAACCCAACAACACGACCAACGATGCTGCCAGAGGGACATTGATCTCGAGACCCTACATGATGAAACTCTCGACACAACAACATTTAGCGCATCGTATCTGGTACACATCGCAATAGAACAGCTCAGCTCAGACCCGTCCTCCGTAAATCTTCATCAGACATCATGCCGGAACACGATGAATCGCTTGGGTGCAAGATGGTCTATTGGGTGGTAACTTCTGCCGGCAGCCGATGCTATGGCCTACCACCGAGAAAATTCAGTCAATCGATTCAGGAAAATCTATGACTCACTTGTCATAATTAAAAAAATATGTCTGGTGAAGCTGTACGGAAGACGGGTCTGAGCAGTTGTGTTGCGATGTGTGCCGGGTACGATGCGCCTAATGTTGTACTGTCGGGAGTTTGGTCACGTTGTTGGGTTTTACATTGCATCACCTCGCTTGATTGTCGTCTTTTTTAATAAAACTAGCGCGCTTTACAATCAACGAATGCATCATTGCTTACCATCAGGTGAATTGCGGTCAAGCACTAGCCTTGAAGACACTCAACTTGTAGTCCAATGGAAACACCGCCGCTGGCAAATTGTTCCGTTCCAGAGGGGGCTAAACGCTTCGTCCAGATCGTTGTGGTGTTGACAACTTAAAGGTGGAAACTCGTCGTACGACAGGCCGTCGGATGGTGGAACGAAGATGGGGGATTATATCATGCAATTCCCTTGCACACTCACCAAAATGCATCTTTTAGAACATCGAAAGGCTGGCATATATACAGTATGTTAAGAAAACCCTATCCGACCCATAAGGATAATAAAGGTTAGGTAAACACATGACCAAATATAATATAAAATTTTACGTAATCATCATAGTACCAATACAAATGAATTTTGAAATATTTTTTTTTTCCCGTGAATTAATTGCAACTTCCCCGAAATTTGGTAATTTTTAAAAAAGTGACAACACCGGTATTATTATGAGCGAATAGCGATGCGACCACGTGCCGCGTGCCCTGCCGCCCGCTGCCCGCTGAAGGGTGCGTAACGCAAATTTATTAAGTTACATCTTTTTGCGAAATAATATTTATTTTTTTAGGGGGATTTTTTTTTAAGTTTAGCCCGGTTTTATATCCATTAGTAGAATCAGTTATCGATACCTAACAACACCTTCACGGGTCGGACAGGGTTTTCTTAACATACTGTATACATATTTTCAACTGTCCAGATTAAAAAAATATTATGGACAATTGAAACAAACGTTGGACGGTCCTGATAACACTCTAAAAAGGTTGATTATCTTTAAAATAATATACGATACTGTCTCAACCACGTACTATTTCTAATACTTACTCAGAAAACCCCCGCCCAAAAAACCACAGGAAATAAAATCCAAATAATGTAATAAAGTTATGTTTCATATAAAAGATTAAACACACAAACAAACACATATGTCTAACATGTTTAAATATTCATGTTTTATAGCTTATGAGGGACAGACGGACGGACTAAATGTGTGTAAGTAATAAAAACTTTAAATATAATACATTGTGGGTGGCCGAATTTAAAATTGACTTTTAATATATGTTCTTGGAATATTTTAAAATAAATTTTGTTTATATTTTTTTATAATTAAGTTGGCTTTAGCCCCCCAACCCTTTTTTTTCGTTGGGATGGGAACTCATTTACATGACTTCTCCAACTCTGGGCGGAGCGGAAGGGCGTATCAGACTTGTACTGACTAAAACCCACCCGTGCTTCTTCACTTGCCTGTGCGATGGCCAGGGCCACGGATTCTTGTTTAACCAACCCGTAACCCTGACCCAGGAGGCATCAGTCTTCGTGGACCCCGTCAAGATAGCCCTAAACACTAAATTAAATATTGTGAAGGAACACTACTTTTCATTATGATCTAGTTCAACATATACTTTTCGGTTAATTTATTTTCTTATCTGTTATATTCAGTAACTATGTATTTATTTATGTACATGTATTTTTTTTGGTACAAAACCCGCCACACATTTTCCCACCCACTGCAACTCCTGAAAGCCAGAATCAACAGTGGAGACCGCCAGAAAAACGCCAAGCAATGAAGCTCGACGAGTCCCGGAGAAATGATTCAACTGTCTTGGGTCCCGCAACGAAATTAATAAGAAAAGAATAGCGGAGGAGTAAGAAAAAAGATATTTTTTCCACTTCCCTCCATAATAAGCAGGAGACAGAACAGAACTAGGCCAATCGGCACAAAGGGACATTATTACAATTGGGAGAAACCCAGATTGCCAAGCACCACGGAATAAAATTTGATTAAGTTAATGGTTGGTCCTAAGTAGGTATGTGCTGTTACAATTGATTCCAATAATAGGTATGGCAAAAGCGCCTGAACGCACGGAAATTGGTTCTAGTTTCTACAAGGTTAGTCTAGTTTAGTATAATGTATTGATAATATTTGGACCAACAACAGTCCCATTTGTAGTTCGGGAGAATCTATTCATTCTTTCAGGCAGTCCATTGTATGTTTTTTATGCTAAATTTATTTTGTTCGATGTTTGATTGGTATACAATTAAGAATATATAAATAAATAAATACATTCCACCCCCTAATAGACCCGAGGGCAAATGAGTTCCATTTTGGCAGTTCAACAATATACATTGCTTTATTTAAGTGCTTGACCGCAATCCAGCCTGATGGTAAGCAGTGACGCAATCGTTGATGGTAAAGCGCGCTAGTTCACTCTAGCCTTGAAGACGCTTAAATTGTAGTCAGACGGAAACACCGCCGCTGACAAATTGTTCCGGTCCTTAGTTTTTGAACATATTGAGCAATGAATAGCAATTTTTTTTTTTAATATAATTATAAACAAGCGCTTGACTGCAATCCCGCCTGATGTTAAGCAGTGATGCAATCGTTGATGGTAAAGCGCACTAGTTTATTAAACCCATTCACTTAAAAAACTTAGTGAATAGGAAGAAAGACGGCAGTTGACCGAGGTGGTATAACGTTAAGCCCAACAACACGACCAACGATGATGCGCCAGAGTGAGATTGATGTGGAGACCCTCCACGATCAAACTCCCGACACAACAACACTTGGCACACATCGCAACACAACTGCTTAGACCAGTCCTCCGTACGGCTTCACCAGACATCATGCCGGTACACGACGAATCGCTTGGCGGGAAGACTTTGTCTGGTGGGTGGTAACTTCTGCCGGCAGCCGATGTGGCCTACCACCGAGAAAAATGGTTCAAATCGAGATTAATTATGCGTTGAGGCGCTTTTTATAGTTTGTGTTTATTAACGATACTTTGGACTTTGGCAAAAGATAATATTCGCACTGTCGATTCACGGATGGGATACCAACGATTAGATTATTGAGACTTTCTCGTAAGCTCATTAAGCCGCGCAAAACCACTAGATATTCATTTTAATTTACTTACAAATATTCACATTAGTTTAAGTCATATGAAACAGGGAAACATTAATGATGAAATAAGGAATAAAAAAACTGGCCAAGTGCGAATCGGAGTGGCGCAGGAAGGGTTTAGTACCTACACTTATAACTTTAATAAAAAATGTTTATAGAATTTCATAACAATAAAATTAAAATTTAATAATTTTAAACTAGTGCTTGATGCAGTCCCACCTGATGCTAAACTGTTGTAAGATGATTCAATCGTTGATGGTAAAGCGCGCTAGTTTAATAAGCCCATTCACTCAAAAAACTGAGTGAATAGGAAGGAAGCGGCAGTTGAGCAAGGTGATGCAATGTTGAACCCAGAGGGAGATTGATCTGGAGACCCTCCACGACCATCGTACCCAGCACACATCGCAACACAACTGCTCAGACCCGTCCTCCGTACGGCTTCACCAGACATCATGCCGGAACACGACGAATCGCTTGGCGGCAAGACTTTGTCTAGTGGGTGGTAACTTCTGCCGGCAGACAATGTTATGGCCTACCACCGAGAAAACCCGAGAAACATAGTGGCAACAGAAACACATAATCTGTAAAATGTCAATTGTCTAACTATCACGGTTCATGAGACAAAGCCTGGTGACAAACAGACAGACATTGGAGTCTTACTAACAGATTTTTTTATAATTACAAACTAGCGGTTAACCGCAATCCTACCTGATGGTAAGCAGTGATGCAATCGTTTGTAGTAAAGCGTGCTAGTTTATTAAGAGTCTATTCACTTAAAAAAACTGAGCGGCGAAGGAAAATATCGTGAGTCCTAGAGGCAAGAACTTCGAAGACATGACTGTGACATCTACCTACTGGAGTTGCTCAAAACGGCTATAAAACAATAGCGCGCTGCAGACTATAAACTATTACTTTCTAGCGCGCTATTAAATGCGTTATGTTATAGCGCGCTATAAATAAGAAAACACTTGGGCGTCCAGCAGGCGCGATAATTATATTATTGCAACACGCTGGATTTCGTAGCACGTTACATTACATATTGTTCTTCGTTACACAAAGCGCGTGCTATAAAAGCTTATTTACATTTTCAGATCTTAAAGGAGAATTGTTTTCTAAATTAGAACAATTTAAAAAAATATTATACGCTATAATATGTTTTTGCTTTAAGTGAGCCTTTAAATTGGTTATAGTAGTTTTAATGGACAACTGTCGGCGACAATAATTACAAATAGCAGTCTTGCTGCCGTCTGCTAACTTTTCAAAGAAGTTTCAAATTGGCAAACCACCACCTTTGCGATTAAACATTTTTACCTTTGCACACACTAATCGTCACTACTTCGTTTTGCAACAGTATTATATACTAATATTTACAGACCTTTTTGATGTCATCGCTCCATCTCGCCCAAGGGCGTCCTACACTACGTTTGCCGAGGCGCGGTATCCACTCGAGGACTCGTTTACCCCAACGGTTGTCGGTCCTGCGACAAATGTGACCAGCCCATTGCCACTTCAGCTTGCTAATCCTCAGAGCTATGTTGGTGACTCCGGTCCTATGTCAGATCACCTCATTTCTGATGTGGTCCTTCAGAGAGAAGATGGAGCGACGACATCAAAAAGGTGGCTGGTAGTGGCTGGCGGAGAACTGCTCAGGCTCGAGCTTGTTGGCGTGCCACGAAGGAGGCCTATGTCCAGCAGTGGACGAGTAGAGGCTGATGATGATGATGATGACGATGATTTACAGACACTAACAAGCAAGATCGCGCGCGATGAAAATAGATTTTCTCGGTGGTAGGCCATAACATCGGCCGCCGGCGTAGTTACCACCCACCAGACAAAGTCATGCCGCCAAGCGATTCGTCGTGTTCCGGCATGATGTCTGGTGAAGCCGTTCGGAGGACGGGTCTGAGCAGTTGTGTTGCGATGTGTGCCGGGCTCGATGCGACAAATGTTGTTGTGTCGGGAGCTTGGTCCTGGAGGGTAGCGGGATCCGAAGCACGGTGCTCCGCTGGCTGACCGCAGGTAGTTGGGGGCCCAAGTAGTGTGCTAGCCACACACGAAAGGCTGCCCCGCCAACTGCGAAAAATCCCAGGGTGGCCCCATCGTGCCGGTTGGCGACCGGATGAGAGGACCCGATGGCGATCCCTGGGGGGGTTCGGGCGTCCCCGCAGTCTCCAGATCAATCTCCCACTGGCGCAGCATCGTTGGTAGTGTTGTTGGGTTTATCATTGCATCACCTCGCTCAACTGCCGTCTTCCTTCCTATTCACTCAATTTCTTTTTTTCAAATGAAAAAGTCTAATAAGAAAAGTAGGTGTGCACAGCGGGCGCACGTCCTCTCATTTAAAGTGCACCTCTCAAACATTCGAGGTCTGCACTCCAATATCGATGCAGTCCATCACCACCTTGAGACTGAAAAGCCCCACCTACTTTTCTTGACGGAGACCCAGATCAGATGTCCGTCTGATGCGGCATACCTCAACTACCCGGGATACTCTTTGGAGCATCATTTCCTGCAGCGTGCCGGGGTTTGTGTGTATGTCCGCAATGACATCTGTTGCCGGCGTCTCCGTCACCTCGAAGACTCTCATTTATCGTCCTTATGGCTGTTGGTTGACACTGGTGTGGACAAAATTGTCTACGCCTGTGTCTACCGATCGCACAGCGGTGACCAGGAGACAACTCGACTATTTGACCACCTCAGTGTGGCTGCTGACAATGTGCTGCACCGGCACCCTGACGCACAGTTCGTCGCTCTGGGGGACTTTAATGCCTGCCACCAAGACTGGCTTTTCCCATACCAGAGGACCGACCACGCTGGGAGAGAAGCGCGAAACTTTGCGCTATCAATGGGCCTTTCCCAGCTGGTGGAAGAAGCGACTAGGGTGCCTGATGTGGCTGGTCATACCGCCAATTGTCTGGACCTTCTGCTGACCACTGATCCGGACAGATGTGTTGTTACAGTTTCCTCACCGTTAGGAACTTCAGACCACTGTCTGGTGAAGTCTGTGACGTCCTTCTCCCCACCTGATTGCGACTCGCGTGGTGAGCGGCGAATATGGCGTTACAAGTCAGCAGATTGGGATGAGATGCGCCACTTCTTTGCGTCTTATCCTTGGCAGCAGGTCTGCTTCTCTTCTAGCAATCCATCGAGCTGTGCGGACGCTATAACCGACGTGGTGCGTCAAGCCATGGAGTATTTTATCCCCTTCAGTGACGTGCCCGTCGGTGGCTCGGCTCGCCCATGGTTTAACGCCGACTGTGTTCAAGCTGAACAGCGTAAGCACATGGCATTCCTCGCCTGGGTTGACGCTCGTGACCGCAGAGCTCTGGATCTAAGCTCAAAGAAGAGAGCCTTTAACCGTGCTGCCAAGTCCTACAAAAAGGCGCTTAAGAAGGCTCGCTTCGACCGCATTACTAACATTGGTAACAAGCTCTCTGCGCACCCTTCCGGTAGCAGATCTTTCTGGTCCCTAGCCAAATCGGTCGAGGCGAACTTCTGTCGGCCCTCACTGCCTCCGCTGGTTAGGCCTGATGGAGCACTGGCCCATACGGCGAGAGAGAAAGCAGGTCTCTTTGCATCTCTCTTTGCCCATAGTTCGTGTCTTGACACTGGCAATGCTACTCCACCTAATTTACCTCATTGCGGAACTTCAATGCCGGAGGTTCGCATTAGAAACAAGGAGGTTCTGAGAGTATTGTGTCGTCTGGACGTGAATAAGGCTAGTGGTCCAGATGGAATACCAGCGATTGTTCTTAAGGCTTGTGCGCCTGAGTTGTCTCCTGTATTGACGCGCCTGTATCGCCTCTCATTTAGGACTGGTATAGTGCCCAAGTCCTGGAAGCTTGCCAACGTGCAGCCCGTGCCCAAAAAGGGTAGTCGTGCCGATCCTAACAACTATCGGCCGATTTCAATAACCTCCATACTCTGCAAGATTATGGAGCGTGTATTGAACTCGCGCCTCTTGGCATACCTGGAAGGTAACGATCTCCTCAGTGACCGACAGTACGGTTTTCGACGCAATCGGTCAACTGGGGACCTACTAGTGTATGCCACTCACTTGTGGGGCGAGGCCCTCGAGAAAAATGGGGAAGCGATTGCCGTCTCCCTTGATGTCTCGAAGACCTTCGACCGGGTATGGCACGCTGGCCTTTTGAGTAAGCTTCCAGCGTACGGAATTTCCGCTGGCCTGACTGGCTGGGTAAAAGACTTCCTGACTGAACGGTCCCTCCGAGTTGTTGTCGACGGATGTTCATCTGAGCCCATGTCGACCAATGCCGGTGTTCCTCAGGGGTCTGTTCTCTCTGCAACTCTGTTCCTGCTGCATATTAACGATCTGCTGATGCCCGGTATCTATGGGTATGCAGATGACAGCACAGTTGTGGAGAGATACCTGCCGGAAGCTCGGGCTAGTAAGGAAACTATCCGGTCCGAAAGAGAGGCCATGGTAGAGCGTGTGAGTGCTGCACTACAGGCAGTCTCCGAATGGGGCAATGCCAATCTTGTAGCATTCAATGCCGCCAAAACACAGGCGTGTCTTTTCACCGCCAAAAGGAGCCCGTTTACCTTGGCTCCTACTTTTCAGAATGTATCCTTGGAGTGTACCGACCGCCTTCAGCTTTTGGGAGTTGAGATTTCCTCGGGCCTTAACTTTGGGCGGTTCATTGAGTCCAAGGCCAGGGTGGCTGCCAGAAAACTAGGCGTCATCGCGAAAGTCCGGCGGTACTTCACACCTGGGCAGCTTCTAATTTTATACAAAGCACAGGTCCGTTCGTGTGTGGAGTACTGCAGTCACATTTGGGCTGGTGCTGCGAAATGTCACCTTGCCACTTTGGACTCGGTGGAGAGGCGTGCGAAGAGGCTGATTGGCGACCCAGACTTAACTCGAAACGGTCTCCAAAGCCTGGAGCACAGGCGTAGAGTAGCCAGCCTTTCGGTCTTCTATAGGATGCATTCTGGTGAGTGTGCAAGGGAATTGCATGATTTAATTCCCCCATCTCCGTTCCATCATCTGACGACCCGTCGTACGGCGAGTTTCCACCCTTACGTTGTTGACACCACTGCGATCCGGACGAAGCGTTTTGCTTCCTCCTTTATACCGCGTACATCGAGGGACTGGAACAATTTGCCGGCGTCGGTGTTTCCGTCTCATTACAATTTGAGTGTCTTCAAGGCTAGAGTGATTAGGCTCTTAATAAACTAGCGCGCTTTACCATCAAGGATCGCATCACTGCTTACCATCAGGCGGGATTGCGGTCAAGTGCTGGTTTATAAATTATAAAAAAAAAAAAAAAAAAAAAATAGCGCGCTGCGACAATAAACATATACCTATGTATGTTTGTTGTCGCAGCACGCTATTTTCATCGCGTCAGTAGTCCACAGCGCTCAGACGCGATGACATTCAATCAATTTCATTCATAGCGTGATAGCGTCGTATCGTCCACTTACCTAGCGTGCGCTATGCGCTACGAGGAAATAGCGTGCTATTGAATGGCGCTATGCGCTATATTTACCATCTCTACTACCAACCCGCACTGGGCCCGCGTCGTAGATTATGGCCCACTCCCTCTAATCAAGAGGAGGCCTGTTTCCCAACAGTGGGCACAGTATAGACTCATTCTGTAATTAAAATAGGTCAAGTAAGTTGTTAGTTGGTTTGACAACATTTTCTGTTTTTGTAGATTCGTAGAAAAAGTGTGCCATGGGCGTACCAAGGGTGGGGGCAGGGGGGCAGCTGCCTCCCCTAGAAATTTCACAGATCTTCTATGAACTCCTTAATTACTAATCACATTAAAAATCTTCTATTTGCACTACAAGTACCTAATGTTTCATGCAGATGTGTTTGTGTAGTTTGTAAGACAAAGTAAAGAAAGAAAAGAAAGAAAGAAAGAAAATACATTTATTTAGCACAGATTAAAAGACACACAATACATCAGATAAAGACAAACATTAAAAAGTAAAAAAATAGTAATAATAAAATAAAGTAAATTGTGATAAAACAAATTAATGTAGAAAACTAGCAGGAATGTGTGCCTCCCGGCTGCGCCAAAAAGGCCCAGTTCAGCAAAAATGTCAGACAACTAGTGCCTGACGCTGGTTTTCAACTGAACCTGAAGTGTGAAGTACCGGATGTAAAACAGTTTATACTTAGCAACGTGACTTGTGTATGCAATAAAAACAAGGATAAAGAAAATAAAAACAAAAATAAAATATACTTAATAAAATAAATTTATGTTATATAAAAACAATAACGTATGTATATGTATAAAAATATATAATTTAATGGAAGGCAATTTAAGTAAGTAGTCGGGATGATTTCGACCCAAAAATCTAACTTGCCCCAAAGACCAAAATCTGGATACGCCCATGAACGGTGCTTTCATCTTGACATCAAAAACAACTGTTTTTTGGTCACAGTTAAGCGCACTATACACCAAAGCCGCCGACCCGCCGACACAGCCCGCCAAACCGGCGGCTTATCTTGAAAGAAGCATGTCGGCAAACTACGCCCGCGCGTGTTCCCGGCCGACTAGCGTACGCTGGTACGCAAACGCTCAGTTGTCCGGTAACATTTCAACTGTAGTGACGTGCTAGTATTTTAACTGTCAAATATGTTTCTGATGTCGAGCCGCCAACCAAGCCCGCCGGCAAACTGTTGCCGACATATGCCGTCGGGCCGGCGGCGGCTTTGGTGTGTAGAGCGCTTTAGAAGTACGAACGTAAATAATTATGCGGATTCGTTAGCTAAGGTCAGAAGTTAAACGTAATAAAATTAGGAGCGTAGGCGCATCCGTGGGCGACTAGCAGGTGATCAATGTATGTATGTGTGTGTTTATACATTATATTTTTGTGGTTACATAACGGTCACGCTTGTTAAAAGAGTGATGGAGGTACAGTTTGAGTATAAAAACTTTGAATATTATTTTGAAATCATAGTATAATGTATAAAATCAAAAGTTTGAGATCCAGCTCGATAGATGGCGTTGGCGTCGATTTAGATCTCGCTATGGTTTCGTTACCACGATTTGGTTAGGGTATTTCAATTTTGTCTAGTAAAGAAACAATCCGGTCCGAAAGAGAGGCCATGGTAGGGCGTGTGAGTGCTGCACTGCAGGCAGTCTCCGAATGGGGCAATGCCAATCTTGTAGCAATCAATTGCCTCCAAAACACATGCGTGTCTTTTCACCGTAGGCTTGTGTTAAGTAACTCCACAAGAAGATTGGATATGAGACATATCATTCCAGCCAAAGACACATATCCGATAACTATATCCATGTCCGCTAATCATATCCGCGGATATGATGACGTGAGAGAGCGAGGAAAAGTCCCATATCACGGAACTATGTTGCTCCGAGGCTGCGAGAGATTTAAAAATTTTCTCGGAGCGAGATAGAGCCGCTTACAGTACAAAGTTAATTTACTCGCTCTCGCTCCGAGGACAAACTATTTGATTTCACGTCATACTTTACACAGGCTTAGGACTGTTAACCAAATACCTACCTATTTAAATTAAAAATAAATATTTGATTGGCGTATTTAAAAATCAATTAGTATTTACAATGATTTCTGATCGACTATGTACATGATTATGATTTTTACAGTTATTTTTTTTTACCTACTTATAATTATTAAACTATTTTTTGTCGCCGCTGTGTTGTATTACGCTCTCGCTCTCTTTAAAAGAGTCTCTTACTTACGAATGAACGAAACTTGGACGTGGACGGGTAGGATAGATATAGGATATAGTTATTTATTAGAAAGGGAATGAACGATTCATATCCAAAGTGAGACACATATCCGAAGATATAACTGTGTCCGGAGTTACTCAAGCCTATTTCACCGCCAAAAGGAGCCCGATCACCTTGGCTCCTACTATTCAGAATGTATCCTTGGAGTGCACCGACCGCCTTCAGCTTTTGGGAGTTGAGATTTCCTCGAACCTTAACTTTGGGCAGTTCATTGAGTCCAAGGCCAGGGTGGCTGCCAGAAAACTAGGCGTCATCGCGAAGGTCCGGCGGTACTTCACACCAAGGAAGCTTCTAATTTTGTACAAAGCACAGGTCCGCTCGTGTGAGGAGTACTGCAGCCACATTTGGGCTGGTGCTGCGAAATGTCACCTTGCCACTTTGGATTCAGTAGAGAGGCGTGCGAAGAGGCTGATTGGCGACCCAGACTTAATTCGAAACGGTCTCTAAAGCTTGGAGCACAGGCGTAGAGTAGTCAGCCTTTCGGTCTTCTATAGGAAGCATTCTAGTGAGTGTGCAAGGGAATTTGCATGATTTAATTCCCCCATTTCCGTTCCATCATCGGACGACCCGTCGTACGGCGAGTTTCCACCCTTACGTTGTTGACACCACTGCGATCCGGACGAAGCGTTTTGCTTCCTCCTTTATACCGCGTACATCGAGGTACTGGAACAATTTGCCAGCGTCGGTGTTTCCGTCACACTACAGTTTGAGTGTCTTCAAGGTTAGAGTGGATAGGCTCTTAATAAACTAGCGCGCTTTACCATCAACGATCGCATCACTGCTTACCATCAGGCGGGATTGCGGCCAAGCGCTGGTATACAGTATGTTAAGAAAACCCTGTCCGACCCATGAGGATAATAAAGGTTAGGTAAACACATGACCAAATATAATATAAAATTTTACGTAATCATCATAGTACCAAAACAAATGAATTTTGAAATAATCTTTTTTTCCCGCGAATTAATTCCATCTTCCCCGAAATGTGGTAATTTAAAAAAAATGACAACACCGGTATTATTATGAGTGAATAGCGATGCGACCACGTGCCGCGTGCCCTGCCGCCCGCCGCCCGCGGAAGGGTGCTTACGCACATTTATTCAGTTAATTAATAGAAATAAAAGTAAGAAATAAATATTATTTTGCAAAAAGAGGTTTTGCGAAATAATATTTATTTTTTTAGGGTTATTGTTTTTTTAAGTTTAGCCCGGTTTTGTATCCATTAGTAGAATCAGTTATCGATACCTAACAACACCTTCACGGGTCGGACAAGGTTTTCTTAACATACTGTATAATTTATAAAAAAAAAAATACCTTGCCCCTGGCTGGAGGCTTTAATTTGACTTAAGGCATCCACAGGAAAATCTGGTTAAGTACCGGCCTCTAAAGTCAACTACGAGATGCCAACAAAAAAAAATCTAATAATACCAGCTGTAAGTTCAGGGCCCTAAGGATCATTCTATTCTATAACTTGTCTTAAGCAACATATCTATTAACATACTAGACATTATTTTGCCACTGATACAAATTTAGTATTATATAAGAACTTCAATGTATAATTGCATGGCACACGTGTGAGCACAATGTACTTGCTGTAAACTCTGTAAAGCATCTATATGTTGGGTTAGTCTTTTTTGTTGTTGTTTTTTTTTGTGTGTTTTTCCATAATGGACGCTCTTAGCGTACAATATATTTCTGCATCGTTCTCACACGATTGATTTCAAAATGAATTATGTAATCAAATATTTGTATCAATAGCTTGATAATTTAAAAGAGTGTCCATGGAGTTTCTTGCCCGTTCTTCTCCATAGGTACCTACTTTTTGGAATGGGCGACTAGCTTCATCTTACTGAATGACAGACCTTCTGACAATTCAAAAGTGCCTGTAACTGGTTTATTTGAATTAAATGCTTTGATTTGATTTGATTTGAATGGCATTTCAGTGTTGACAGAGGCGAGTTCAACTTCAAAGTATTTAGTATACAGATAAACATTTAAAAGACCATCATATTATTGTGTGACATCATTCCCATGATATGTATAAATCAATGATGTAAGCTAATATGTTGTAATAATTTTAAAATTAGCAAGAGTCAATAGAGTTTCTTGCCTGTTTTTCTGCATAAAAACCTACACTTTAGAACAGGCAACTGGGGGGAGAAGGGGGGGGGGTGTCATAATCTCCACGCTCCACGCATCGCACTAATTTGATATTCCACAGGAGAAGGGCTGTTCCCCGCTTCCCTGGTGAAAGTTCCTTTAGTCGCCTGTTACGATACCCACGAGAGGATATGGGTTGGTACTATTCTAAGCCCGGTACCACACGGGGCCGCCTGGTACCACACAGGGGAACCCTGTACCAGTACAAATATGGACACGTGCCTCATTAAGTTACTAATATTATAAATACGAAGGTTTGTGAGTAAGGGTTTGAGTAGTTGTGTTGCGATGTTTGCCGGGTGCGATGCGCCAAATGTTGTTGTGTCGGGAGATTGTTTATGCAGGGTCTTCAGATCAATCTCCCTCTGGCGCAGCATCGTTGGTCGTTCACTCATTTTTTTTTTGTGAGTAGGCTCTTAATACACTAGCGCACTGTACCATCAACGATTGCATCACTGCTTACCATCAGGCGAGATTGTGGTCAAACACTAAAGATAAAGATATTTTATTTTGCAAATAAGGGTACAAGGGATGGTGGTACATAATATCTATACGAATAGCCATACTTCGCCAATATGGTATTTGACTAAAAAAAAACTAATTAGTCCGTCAGTCAGATTTCCAAAAATACTAGACACGTATTTTTTCTTTTTTCATAATATATAAATAAAATTAAGACGCCACAGTGCGTTGAAAACTCGTGTGAAGTCACTGACGCTACACTTTTTAGCGAGCAGTGACGTCATCAGCCACCACTCCTGATCTTTGATGCCATTTATATTTGTCAATCTTTATTGATTACATAAAACAAAATATACATATCCAATATTTTTCTAGAATCTGAATGACGGATTAATTCGTTTTTTTTAGTCAAATACCCTATTATGGGGCATGCAAAATTAAAAATGTTCACAATTAAAAAAATTAATATTTACATCAAGTAATCTAATTCTTCGTCTACTTAATAACATAATTTAATGAATAAATACAATAATTCTATTTCAATGTCATCTGTCAATAATATAATTATTGTCACAATTTCTAATAATAATAAGTACAACAGTACTCTCGGTGGTAGGCCTCACCATCGGCCGCCGGCGTAGTTACCACCCACCAGACAAAGTCATGCCGCCAAGCGATTCGTCGTGTTCCGGCATGATGTCTGGTGAAGCCGTTTGGAGGGCGGGTCTGAGCAGTTGTGTTGCGATGTATGCCGGGTACGATGCGCCAATTGTTGTCGTGTCGGGAGTTTGGTCGTGGAGGGTAGCGGGATCCGAAGCACGGTTTTCCGCTGGCCGACCGCAGGTAGTTGGGGGCCCAAGTAGTGTGCCAGCCACATATGAAAGGCTGCCCCGCCAACTGCGAAAAATCCCAGGGTGGCCCCATCGTGTCGGTTGGCGACCGGACGAGAGGACCCGATGGCGATCCCTGGGGGGGTTCGGGCGTCCCCGCAGTCTCCAGATCAATCTCCCTCTGGCCCGGCATCGTTGGTCGCATTGTTGGGATTAACATTGCATCACCTCACTCAACTGCCGTCTTCCTTCCTATTCACTCATTTTTTTTTCAAATGAAAAAGTCAAATAAGAAAAGTAGGTGTGTACAGCGGGCGCACGTCCTCTCTTTCAAAGTGCACCTCTCTAATATTCGAGGTCTGCACTCCAATTTCATTGCAGTACATCACCACCTTGAGACTGAGAAGCCCCATCTACTTTTCTTGACGGAGACCCAGATCAGATGTCCGTCTGATGCGGCATACCTCAACTACCCAGGATACGCATTGGAGCACCATTTCCTGCAGCGTGCCGGGGTCTGTGTGTATGTCCGCAATGACATTTGTTGCCGGCGCCTCCGTCACCTCGAAGACCCTCATTTCTCGTCCCTATGGCTGTTGGTTGACACTGGTGTGGACAAAATTGTTTACACTTGTGTCTACCGATCGCACAGCGGTGATCAGGAGACAACTCGTTTATTTGACAACCTCAGTGAGGCTGCTGACAATGCACTGCAGCGGCACCCTGACGCACACTTCGTCGCTCTGGGGGACTTCAATGCCTGCCATCAGGACTGGCTTTTCCCGTACCAGAGGACCGACCACGCTGGGAGAGAAGCGCGAAACTTCGCGCTTTCAATGGGCCTTTCCCAGCTGGTAAAGCAAGCGACTAGGGTGCCTGATGTAGTTGGTCATACTGCCAATTGTCTGGACCTTCTGCTGACCACTGATCCGGACAGGTGTGTTGTAACAGTTTCCTCACCGTTGGGAACTTCAGACCACTGTCTGGTGAAGTCTGTGTCGACCTTCTCCCCACCAGATCACGACTCTCGTGGTGAACGGCGAATGTGGCGATACAGGTCAGCAGACTGGGATGAGATGCGCCATTTCTTTGCGTCTTATCCTTGGCAGCAGGTCTGCTTCTCTTCTAGCAATCCGTCGAGCTGTGCGGATACTATAACCGATGTGGTGCGTCAAGCTATGGAATATTTTATTCCCTATAATGACGTGCCCGTCGGTGGCTCGGCTCGCCCATGGTTCAATGCCGATTGTGCCCAAGCCGAACAGCGTAAGCACACGGCATTTCTCACCTGGGTTGACGCTCGTGACCGCGGAGCTCCGGATCTAAGCTCAAAGAAGAGAGCCTTTAACCCTGCTGCCAAGTCCTACAAAAAGGCACTAAAGAAGGCTCGCTTCGACCGTATTACCCATATTGGCAACAAGTTATCTGCGCAGCCTTCCGGTAGCAGATCTTTTTGGTCCCTTGCCAAATCGGTCGAGGCGAACTTCTGTCGGCCCTCACTGCCTCCGCTGGTTAGGCCTGATGGAACACTGGCTCATACGGCGAGAGAGAAAGCAGGTCTCTTTGCATCTCTCTTTGCCCATAATTCGCGTCTTGATACTGGCAGTGCTACTCCACCTATTTTACCCCATTGCGGTACTTCAATGCCTGAGGTTCGCATTCGGAACAAGGAGGTTCTGATAGCACTGTGTCGTCTGGACGTGAATAAGGCTAGTGGTCCGGATGGTATACCAGCGATTGTTCTAAAAGCATGTGCGCCCGAGTTGTCTCCTGTATTGACACGCTTGTACCGCCTCTCATTTGGGACTGGTATAGTGCCCAAGTCCTGGAAGCTTGCCAACGTGCAGCCCGTGCCCAAAAAGGGTAGTCGTGCCGATCCTACCAACTATCGGCCGATTTCGATCACCTCCATACTTTGCAAAATTATGGAGCGTGTATTGAACTCGCGCCTCTTGGCATACCTGGAAGGTAACGATCTCCTCAGTGACCGACAGTACGGGTTTCGCCGCAATCGGTCAACTGGGGACCTACTAGTGTATGCCACTCACTTGTGGGGCGAGGCCCTCGAGAGAAATGGGGAAGCGATTGCTGTCTCCCTTGATGTCTCGAAGGCCTTCGACCGGGTATGGCACGCTGGCCTTTTGAGTAAGCTTCCAGCGTACGGCATTTCCCCTAGCCTGACTGACTGGGTAAAAGACTTCCTGACTGAACGGTCCCTCCGAGTTGTTGTCGACGGATGCTCATCTGAGCCCATGTCGACTAATGCCGGTGTTCCTCAGGGGTCTGTTCTCTCTGCAACTCTGTTTCTGCTGCATATTAACGATCTGCTGATGCCCGGTATCTATGGGTATGCAGATGACAGCACAGTTGTGGAGAGATACCTGCCGGATGCTCGGGCTAGTAGGGAATCAATCCGGTCCGAAAGAGAGGCCATGGTAGAGCGAACGAGTGTTGCACTTCAGGCAGTCTCCGAATGGGGCAATGCCAATCTTGTAGCATTCAATGCCGCCAAAACGCAGGCGTGTCTCTTCACCGCCAAAAGGAGCCCGTTCACCTTGGCTCCTACTTTTCGGAATGTATCCTTGGAGTGTACCGACCGCCTTCAGCTTTTGGGTGTTGAGATTTCCTCGAACCTAAACTTTGGGCGGTTCATTGGGTCCAAGGCCAAGGTGGCTGCCAGAAAACTTGGTGTAATCGCAAAGGTCCGGCAGTACTTCACACCAGGGCAGCTTCTAATGTTGTACAAAGCACAGGTCCGTTCGTGTGTGGAGTACTGCAGCCACATTTGGGCTGGTGCTGCTAAGTGTCACCTGGCCACTTTGGATTCAGTGGAGAGGCGTGCGAAGAGGCTGATTGGTGACCCTGATTTAACTCGAGTTGGTCTCCAAAGCCTCTCGGCTTTGGAGACGAAAGGCTGGCTACTCTACGCCTGTGCTCTAGCACAGGCGTAGAGTAGCCAGCCTTTCGGTGTTCTATAGGATACATTCTGGGGAGTGTGCGAGGGAATTGCACGATTTAATTCCCCCATCTCCGTTCCACCATCGGACGACCCGTCGTACGGCGAGTTTCCACCCTTATGTTGTTAACACCTCAACGATCCGGACGAAGCGTTTCGCCTCGTCCTTTATACCGCGTACATCGAGGGACTGGAACAATCTGCCGGCGGCGGTGTTTCCGTCGGACTACAATTTGAGTGTCTTCAAGGCTAGAGTGAATAGGCTCTTAATAAACTAGTGCGCTTTACCATCAACGATTGCGTCACTGCTTACCATCAGGCGGGATTGCGGTCAAGCGCTGGTTTATATTTTAATAAAAAAAAAAAAAAAAAACAATAAAATAGTCAACCAAAATCTTTCTCCAACAAAAATCCCCTTATTCATAAACACTGTTTAAAGTTAACTAGTGATTAGCGATTCTTTAACCAATCAATTTTGATCTTTTAACGTCACTTAACTTAAATCATCCTTTATGAATATACACCACAGTGTTTAAGGGGTTTATTCATAAACGAAGATTAAAGTTAAGTCACGTGCAAACGTCTAAAATGTATGGTAAAGAATCGCTAATCACTAGTTAACTTTAAACATCTTTTATGAATAAGGGGGAAAGTCTATTACTCTATAATAAGCCTATTACTAACTAGTTTATAGTTATCAAAAAAAATGTACCTATACAGTATGTTAAGAAAACTCTGTCCGACCCATAAGGATAATAAAGGTTAGGTAAACACATGACCAAATATAATATAAATTTTACGTAATCATCATAGTACCAATACAAATGAATTTTGAAATAATCTGTTTTTCCCGCGAATTAATTCCAACTTCCCCGAAATTTGGTAATTTTTAAAAAGTGACAACACCGGTATTATTATGAGCGAATAGCGATGCGACCACGTGCCGCGTGCCCTGCCGCCCGCCGCCTCCGCCGCCTCCGCCGCCGCGCGCATAAGGGTGGATAACGCAGATTTATTAAGTTACCTCTTTTTGCGAAATAATATTTATTTTTTTGGGTGGTTTTTTTTTTTTTGAATTTAGCCCGGTTTTGTATGCATTAGTAGAATCAGTTATCGATACCTAACAACACCTTCACGCGTCGGACAGGGTTTTCTTAACATACTGTATATGGATAGATGGATGTATGAATGGTCTAAAAATTATTTTGATGAGTATTTAAATTGTACCCAATCTAAAAGCCTCTCTTTGTTCTATTCTTTGACTTTTAAATTTCGTAAAAATCGTTCTAATTCAAACAATGTCGGTCTCCGTGGCGCAGCGGTCAACACGCCTGCCTGCGACGTGGAGGCCCCGGGTTCGATCCCCGGCCAGGTCATGATAGAAAACAATCTTTTCCTGATTGACCTGGGTCTTGGGTGTTTATCTATATATGTATCTATTATAAAATATAGTATCGTTGAGTTAGTATCCCATAACACAAGTCTCGAACTTACTTTGGGGCTGGCTCAATCTGTGTGATGTGTCCAAAAAAAAAAATGTTAGATCTTTGAAGACATGAGGAACAGGGCGTAAAATGCACTCATTCTCCATAGATAAGGGAGGATCCTCTGGCCAGACGAGTGTTATATCTAGTGGGCACTTACCCAACGGTTGATGTTGGGAAGTTAGTAAGTATGACAAAGTATGCTATGTAATTGCACGGTAAACTTTGCTTGCTAGGTCTACAATTACCGGATACCGGTACAGATCTAAAGAAAACAAATTAACATTGAAACCAATCTAAATATGTATTTAATACTTAATTATCATAATATCAAGTAATAATAAACTTTTAAAACAGCTATGTTAAAAAAAAAACAAATTCATTCACAAATATGTTAAAATATTAAAATAAAACAATAAAAAGCACATAAAACTGAATACCTTTGCCGATTACTAGTCATTGTATTTTGAAGCTATGAATATTAAAATTCTCCTAAAATAACAAAAAAGATGACCACTGCACAAAAATGTACAGAAGGGCAAGTTTAAAAAGGATTAGAAATTTCAACGTCTTACTATCTCTCACACAGGACCGATAATAGCTTTAGAGTGATAAAACACTGGCCAGTCGTTAAGCTTAATAGCAGGGACTGACTGAGTACAGAATCCGGTACTAAAAATTTTCGACACCGCGTAATTTGTTCCGGGTTTAAATGTTTGAAAACGCAACCATAATAAGAAAGAAACTCTAATTGTATGGTAACACTTTATATATGCATATAATTATATATCTATGGCAGTGGTGGCCTAATGATATCGACCGGCACTTACAAGATGTACATAGGTCGTAGGTTCGATCTCCGTCAGGCGCTTTACTTTGTGTAAATTATTTCATCTCCACTGCTCTCAAAACAGTAAAGGAAAACATCGTGAGGAAACCGGCATGTTCTAGAAGCAAAACTTCGAAGACATGTGACATTTACCAACCCGCACTAGGCCCGCTTGGTAGATTATGGCCCAATCCCTCTCACCAAAAAGAGGCCTGTGTCCCAGGAGAGGGAACATTATATAAGCTGAAGATGATATCTATTATATCATCTCGAAGTTGTTGACGACTATATATACCTGGGACAAACAGTCCAATTAGGTAGGTCCAACTTCGAGAAAGAGGTATCTCGTCGAATCCAGCTCTGCTTGGTAGCTTTCGGGAAGCTACGATACATCTCGTCATCCAAGATACCACAATGTCTCAAGACTAAAGTCAGTGTGTATTGTCAGTGATGACTTACGGAACTGAAATGTGATCGCTCACAATGGGCCTCATACGAAGGCTCAAAGTCACACAAAGGGCAATGGAAAGAGCTATGCTCGAAGTTTCTCTGTGTGATCGACTCAAAAATGACGAGATCCGCAGAAGAACCAAAGTCACCGACATAGCCCTGCGAGTCGCTAAACTTAAGTGGCAGTGGGCAGGGCACATTGCTCGTAGAACCGATGGCCGATGGGGCAGTATGGTTCTGGAGTGGCGGCCTCGTACTGGAAGACGCAGCGTACGGAGGCCCCCAACAAGGTGGACCGATGACCTGGTGAGGGTCGCGGGAAGCCGATGGATGCGGGCAACACAAGACTGGTCAGCGTGGAAAGCCTTGGGGAGGCCTTTGTCCAACAGTGGACATACGTAGGCTGAAGAAGAAGAAGATATCATTGCCATGCCCCTCATCCTAAAAAGCTCAACCAAAGTTGTAACGTCGTCTTCGTAGACTTTATCCATCGCTTTAATCAGGCGCGATCGAGGTTGAGTACGGGCCCATTCAGCGATTCAAAAATACATCGATATTCAGCAGTATCTGGGTAGAGCGGGAAGCATAACCCTTAGAAAATTGATGGACAGCAGGGTGATTGCGTAACGCAGTATCGGTAGCAATGGACTTCATTTTGACAGTTCAATAAAAAGATCGCTCTTAGCGATAAGACTGCCCATTGTGTCACCCTTTGTAAAATCATTATATTTATGTTTCTGTAATCTATATGGTGTACATAATAAAGAGTATTCTATTCTATTCTATTCTATTCTATTGCGTTATTTACGTTGTTGAGCAGACACATTTTTTTTTACTATATAAATTATAAACCAGCGCTTGACCGCAATCCCGCCTGATAGTAAGCAGTGATGCGATCGTTGACGGTAAAGCGCGCTAGTTTATTAAGAGCCTATTCACTCTAGCCTTGAAGACACTCAAATTGTAGTGTGACGGAAACACCGTCGCTGGCAAATTGTTCCAGTCCCTCGATGTACGCGGTATAAAATAGGAAGCAAAACGCTTCGTTCGGATCGCAGTGGTGTCAACAACGTAAAGGTAACTCGCCGTACGACGGGTCGTCCGATGATGGAACGGAGATGGGGGAATTAAATCATGCAGTTCCCTTGCACACTCACGAGAATGCATCCTATAGAAGACCGAAAGTCTGGCTACTCTATGTCTGTACTCCAGGTTTTGGAGACCGTTTCGAGTTAAGTCTGGGTCGCCAATCAGCCTCTTCGCACGCCTCTCCACCGAATCCAAAGTGGCAAGGTGACATTTCGCAGCTCCAGCCCAAATGTAGCTGCAATACTCCACATACGAGCGGACCTGTACTTTGTACAAAATTAGAAGCTGCCCTGGTGTGAAGTATCGCTGGACCTTCGCGATGACGCCTAGTATTCTGGCAGCCACCGCATGCAATGGATTAACAATATGCTTCGAATGGATTCAAACTGATATTAATAGGGTCCAGATTTACTGTGTAGTAGAACTTCTGTATATCCTGCTATCTTATGACATCATAACCATACAATAGGATAATCAATCAATTTTAATATATTATCATGTTCCATACATTTATTTGCCTTTTACTGGCTTTAAAAGATTTTATAGTATGCGACTTGAATTTCTATGGATCGATATAGACAACGAGATTAACAATTAAAAAGAAGCTCTGATTTCTATCATGTTATTTACTACTAGATATTGCCATAAAATCGTGGAACAGGTAAGTTTTAAAAAAACGGTTCCGTATCATTTATCCGTCCGGCAAGTATTCATTTACAACACATCTAAAACTGAAGCCGGTGAAGCTGTACGGAGGACGGCTCTGAGCAGCTGTCGTTGGTCGTGTTGTTGGGTTTAACATTGCATCACCTCGCTCAACTGCCGTCTTCCTTCCTATTCGCTCAGTTTTTCTGAGTGAATAGGCTCTTACTAAACTAGCGCGCTTTACCATCAACGATCGCATCACTACTTACTATCAGGCGGGTTTGTGGTCAAGCTCTAGTTTATAATTATTAAAAAAAAAATACAAGGTACTGTTACGGAGCGGGTCGGAAGACGGTTTTTAAAAAAGACAATTTAATTAGCTAAAAGAAAGATATATTCAATTATCAGACACGTATTACAAGTTACTATGCCCGACGGAAGTCCAATCCAAACTGATGGGAAAAACGGTTAGAATCGCTTACGAGAATAACAACGGTTTCCTATTGCATTGACGTAAATGCAATGGGAAACTCAGCATTTTAATTTATATACCAAGTAATAGTTAATCCGATATAACAACCCCCCCGTTAAGATCGATCATCACATCTGAAAGTGATGAGAGATGTAAGGGTTAATGTTTGCTAAGTCTTGGATGCTAAATTGGATTTTCGTCGAAGCACTACAACATATTATGACAATTAAAAACAAAAGAAACATAGTTATAATAAGAATAAAACATCGAGATAACAACCCTTTTTTTTTTAAGATTTATATAAAATAGGAAGACAAGAAAATTACTAGTAGGAAACAAATAGAACATTATTCTAAAATTATGATTATTACAATTGATTTATCATTATTTAAGATTTGATACAAAACTATTAAAATTATTAAGATTAAAATTAAGATTAAAAATTGCTTAAACAATATTTATCTATGTTTATCTAGATTCAGTGAGGATAACAATATAGATGGAACCAGGCATGTGCATTCGTCACAAATTAATTATCGTGAGTTTTGCTAAACAGGATGTTTCTTTTAATAGGGGTTGGTGTCACCCTTAAGTCTTCTACAGACTCTGACTCATCCTTATTGATTGTTGCTACTTTATCAACATGAAATGTGGTTTGAGAAACGGGAACTGAATTATTTTTTGTATTATGACATTGGTTAAATATTTGAATGCAGCATGGGGCGTTAGTTGAACAAAAAGATTTGCGGCTCTTGTATATAATATATAACAAGGTTAACACAGAGATACACAGGCTAAAGGACAAATAGTGAGTGCTATAAGTTTGAAAATGAGATGGGTTTTCTATCTTATTAATCTCCTCCTCAAAAGTATCTAAGTGGATGCTGGCTTGTAGCAGAGAATCAAGGTTATCTAAGTTATTTAATTTTGAGAAAGGTAATCGCTGTAAGGTTTTATTCAACTTAGAACGCTCACAACAATCATCTTGTAAGATGTTGAAGTTTGATATTTTATTAGTTATATTTCCAATGAATGTTTCGCCTACGGCGGCGAATTGCAACGTCTTATAAAAAGCCTTGCAGCTCCTGGGCAAGGTCAAGATACCAGTACCAGACAAAATAACGTCAGAGTTTGTGTCTTTATCGTTACAAGTTACATGACACTTGCCAGGTTCAGACTGTACAAAAATCCAACGGTTTAAAGTTAACTTATGAAATAGATCGATTGAGCCATGAATAAGTTTCGTTACACATACGTCGGGAAGTTTGCTAATTACGTCACTTAAGAGAGTTGTTTCACACGTAGGGCTGGTAATCGCTGAAAACACATTAGTTAATACGCACACATAACACTTATCACTTATTATTTTGCACTTGTCTATGTCTGTTATGAGTGAATAAAACATTCGGTCAGCTGTAATCGCCACATAAGAGCTAGTTGGCTCGATAAGAACGTAGGTATCGGGTTTCGACATATCGTAAGGAACAGGTAGGGGAATTATCCTATATAGGTCATAGGCTTGTGGTAATATTAGAGGGATCTTAACGACAATAATAACTCTATTTAAATGGAAAAAACACGCAAGTTGCGAAATATCTATTAGGGCGTGTATATTCTGTAACGTTAAAGGTACAGGGAGTTCATAATGGTTAGGAAGGTTATTCCTATGCTTATCTAATTCGCCATACAACTGGTGCGGACTGAGTACAGTAGGATGCAAAACGTTGAGTTTCGCGAAAAGAATTGCATTATTAATATCTTCGATATCGAAAGACAATGTGATTATGATGGACTCTAATGAATGTAATAAAGAACTTAACTCAGATTTAATTTCTAATTTATCGTTACTATTTGTAACAGTTTCTAATATTTTATAGATTGTTTCCATATTCCGTAATATGTGATTTTCGTTTTCATTCACCTTAGATATAGTGTTATTGAAGTATGATATAGTCGATTTAATTACGTGAATATTGTCTTTCATGAGATGAGCAAGACGTTTTGCATCCGTCTGTACTTCTTCTATGGCCTTTGAGAATCTTACTGCGTCCTCAGAGTCTAAAGTGCCAAAAATGGTTTTCAGCAGTGAGCCACCGAGGTCCATGAGACCTCTTTTAAAACGCCTATTGGGTTTTTCATCAGCCAATAAATACGATATAGAAGAGAATTTGCTTACGTTAAGAATATGACGATTTTTAAAGCGGATAACGAATTAATACAGTCGGACTGTATTTTAGAAGAAGTTAGTGAGTTACAAAATACGTTAAGTTTTTCAAATAAAAATTCGACTTTATCTAGGTTAGGTTGTACATGACTTATATCTACATATGCTATAACATTCCAATCATTATTAGTAAACTTAATATCTAAGAGCTTATCAAAGTAGAGGCCGGGACTGCTGACGATAGAAGAAATATATTCACATACGATCGGCGGTGGCAGCGTCGATCTGAAATAGCAATGAAGCGCTCGTGTATCATTCATTACGTCGCTAATGTTATACTTGTGACTGTTACGTCACCGGCCGGCTTGATTTCATCGTAATGGTGACGTACATGTTTACGATTAATGAGTAGTGTAACAGAATGGTTGCCATTCAACTTTATTATTTTGTAAGGGCCTTTCCATACTGGAGATAGTGCCTTATTCTGTTTATGGTGACAACGGACATATACCATATCTCCTGTTTTATAGGATAATGGTTTCGTGCGGGAATCATAATAAGTTTTTGATTTCTCTTTAGAGGATTGAATATTTTGGAGAGCCTTCTGACGACTATAGTATAGTCGGTGATTAAGGGCCCGGATGTAATCCGTATAGGTATTAGTATCAAGGGTATCGATACTTGAAGGCAAGTAGGGTTTGAACCCGAAAAGCAATTCCAGGGGTGAGTAACCTGTGGTGCTATGTATATTGGAATTATATGCTATCATAGCACTAGGGATATAGAGGTCCCAAGTGTGTTGATTCTCACCTATATATGATCTGAGATACTCTTTTAGAGTGGAATGGCTGCGTTCAAGGGCACCGCATGTCTGGGGGTGGTAAGGAGATGCGAACACGTGTTTAATGTTAAACAGCTTCTCAAGTTGTTTGAAGACATCAGAGCAGAAGTTGGTGCCTTGATCGGATATTATTAGTTTAGGAATTCCCATATGGGATATGTATAGGACTAAAGATTTCGCTGTTTCTTCGGCAGAACAGGATTGCATAGGATAGGCCTGAGAAAATTTAGTTAAGTCATCCTGTAGAGTAAGCAAGAACTTATATTTGTATTCATGTGTTTCTGGGAGCGGACCGACTAAATCAAGATAGATTTTTTCATTAGGCCGAGATGCCGTTGACGTGATAATCATGGGGGCCTTATTTGTTTGTCTTAAAGGTTTATTTATTTGGCAAGAGCGACAATTTTTCACATAATCCTCGATATCTTGCCTCATGTTTTTCCACCAGAATTGAGTTTTGATTCTTTCAAACATGCGTGATATACCTGGGTGGCCAGCTAGAGGAGAATCATGATTATCTCTAAGAATACGTTTGACCTCGTCAGGGGTCGGGTATCGTATAGAGTTACGGTAGATGTTGACTTTAATGTTCGTGTTGTGGAATAGAAATGATAAAATATTATAAATTTTTGTGTAAGATAATTTTGTGTAAGGATCTGTAAAGTCCGATATCGCGAATTCTTTCTCTTCTATGTACCAATATTTTACCATGTCTCTATAATCACGAAGGAGGTTAAATATGTCTTTATAATTCATTTCGTCATAATGATTTATTTTTAGAAATAAATGAGTGAATAAGTGATCATTATTAGATGTGGAATAGTAAGTGTTTAATTCGCGTTCTATGTAGCAAATATTAGGTTCGCTAGTGGAGGCATCCATAATATCCTTGCAGTAAGGCACAGATTCGTCTAAGTCAATGGATGTCGGATAGGCAATAAGTTTACACTTTGCTTTCATTAATGACTCGTTGTGTTCTTGGACGACGGTGTCGAATGACACATCAGATTGTTTTATAATTTTAAGAAACTGCTCGTAAGTTTCTGATATGGATGCTGGATTATGTGAGTCTTCTTCGTTATTAGATGTTTCTGCAGGGTTGCAGATAATCGGATCAGAACTTTCATTATCTTGTAATACATTTACGGGGAACCGAGATAAAGCGTCGGCGTTTGCGTTTAATTTACCTTTCTTATAAACGATTTCGTAGTCGTACTCCTCAAGTTTCAAACGCCATCTAATGAGTCTAGATCCTGGGTCCTTGACATTGAAAAGCCATACTAGAGGTTTGTGGTCTGTAATTATTTTGAATTTACGGCCAAACAAGTAAGGGCGAAATGTTTTTACGCCGAATAAAATCGCTAGGAGCTCTTTTTCAATAGTTGAATAGTTACCCTCGGCTTTATTTAGGGTACGCGATGCATACGAGACAGGTTTGTCAGAGCCGATTGCACCTTGAGAGAGTACGGCTCCTATCGCATAATTGGAAGCATCGGTTGTTAAAAGGAACGGTTGTGTAAAATCAGGATATTGAAGCAGAGGCGCTGAAGTTAGTTTATCCTTGAGGGTGGAGAACGCTTGTTCTTGACTATGTGACCATTGAAATATAGCATCCTTTTTCAGAAGGGCAGTCAGTGGTTTAGTGATTTGAGAGAAGTTATTAATAAAACGACGATAGTAGCCGACTAACCCTAGAAAGGATTTTATATCCTTCGGATTCTTGGGAGTAGGGAATTGAGAGACGGCTTTGACCTTCTCGGGATTTGGACAGACGCCTTTATCTGTGATTATATGACCAAGATAAGCGACCTCGCGTCGTAAGAACTCGCACTTGTCCGGTTGAAGTTTTAAATTAAACTTTCGGATGCGGTCGAAGACTAACTTGATTTTTTCCATATGAGATATCAAATTACTACTGTAGATTATTACGTCATCAAGATACACATATGCGTGGAGGCCTTGGAGACCAGAAAGGACAGTATTCATCAACTTCTGGAAGGTTGATGGAGCATTTTTAAGCCCAAAAGGCATCCGCAGGAATTCGTAGTGCCCTGCAGTGCTAGAATTCGTGTTTATTGAGAACCCCGTCTTTTGTGCGTCCAGAGGATTCATTTTGATCTGGTGGAAGCCACTTGACAGGTCTAATGTGCTAAAATATTTTGAGTGACCTAACTGATCTAAAATATCAGTGATAAGCGGCAAGGGATAACTCTCAGAGACAGTGACGTCATTCAGACGGCGGTAGTCTATTACTACTCGCCATTTCTTTTTCCCAGAAGCATCCATCTTCTTAGGGACTACCCAAACAGGGGCGCTCCAAGGTGATGTTGACGGGCGTATAATATTTTGATCAAGCATCTTGCGAATTTGTGAGTCCACTTCTTCTTTGTGGCACTCGGGGAAACGATACGATTTTACGTGAATAGGGGGCGCATCACCCGAATCTATAGTATGCTCGATCGCGTTTGTGAATGATAAAGGTTCACCTTCTAAGTGAAAAATATCTGTGTACTCAGAACAACATTCAAGCAAAGCTTCTTTTTCTTCGGAGTTTAGATGAGAACAGCGTATTAGATTTAAGACCCTTTGCGGTCTGTCAGATTCGGAATAGGATAAAGCGTTGACGGATTCGTTTGAATCTGTGGTGATATTACGTTCAAGAGGTGTTAATTGGACTTTAAAGTTTTGGACTTGGACATCAGAATCAGTAGTATTTAAGACAGTTACGTTAATTCTTTTATTCGGTTTTATAGTAACAAGACAATTTGCAAAATAAATACCTTCGCTTATAGAGTGATCTAATAATAAGCCCTCATTGTTATCATAATGTTCACGCGAGTAATTAGATACTGCGCATTCGATGACCGCTTCGGAGCGAGCGGGAATGACGTAAGTCGGTTGAATATAGTTGATGTCCAGACTCTGTCCGCATATATGAACCGATTGTGAGTTATAGTCTATATTGGCTTTGAAATGATTTAAAAAGTCGCTACCAATGATACCATCATACTCTAAGTTAATATTATCGTCAACTACATGAAATTTATACTCGTGGCAATTATTTTCTGAAGTAAAGTCTAATTGACATGTACCTAAAGTTTCTGAATAAGTGCCAATGTTATTAAAGCCTTTTATCTTAACTATTTCGCGAGACAATTCAGGCGCTTTGGTTAAACTTGACAGTTTGATCAAACTAATACTCGCTCCCGTATCGATAAGAAGACGCAACGGATGGACAGAAAGCGAAGTAGTTATATATATGTGAGGCAGTGACACTTTCTTCGAGTATGAAGATATCTCATAGACAGGGATTTCAGGATTAGTTTTAATTTCTTCCTTAGACTGCGGCACAGCGGATTCATTGTGAGAGGGAAGATTCGGACTCAACGGTACAGCGGCTCTATTAGAAGCGCGTTGAGGTAAAATAGTATTTTGACTCGACGGAACAGCGGTTCTCTGTGGAGTGCGTCGAGATGAGATAGAGGGACGACTCAGCGAAACAGGGACTCTCTTCGGAGCATGCTGAGATGAAATGTGATTTTGACTCAACGATTCAGGGACTCTTGAAAGAGCGTGTTGAGATGAAACAGAGGGACGACTCAGCGAAACAGGGACTCTCTTCGGAGCATGCTGAGATGAGATATGATTTTGACTCAACGATTCAGAGACTCTTGGAAGAGCGTGTTGAGATGAAACAGAGGCACGACTCAGCGAAACAGGGACTCTCTTTGGAGCATGCTGAGATGAAATATGTTTTTGACTCAACGATTCAGGGACTCTCGTAAGAGCGTGTTGAGATGAAACAGAGGCACGACTCAGCGAAACAGGGACTCTCTTTGGAGCATGCTGAGATGAAGTATGTTTTTGACTCAACGATTCAGGGACTTTCGTAAGAGCGTGTTGAGATGAAATGTCATTTTTATGCGTTTTTTTACGAGTGCCTAATTTATCCGGATAACGACGGCACGCTTTCGTAATCCGTGGGTTTAGTTTAAAGAGTTATTGGGGTCATCGTTTTCACACGGAATATAATAAGGTGTCGGTGACATCGGCGGCTCGAATGTAATATGATTCATCGCAGCCGGTCTGTCGCGATTATCAGAATTAGATATATTACGCCGTTCATTATTATATTTTCTTTTGCGACATTGAGTAATATGATGACCCTTATTTTTACAATAATTACAGAAAAGTTGATTATTAGATGGTGACTTCGAGTTATTAAATGATGTTGATGGTTGAGGGTCCGACGGAGCGTGCGGTGGCCCCGTGCGCTTTTGTCTCTCCCGGCATTCAGAATCCGAGTGCCCGGGCTTACCACAGACCCTACATTTAGGTTTCATAGATGTTTTGTATAGGAGGTTTTGTATCTTTTCTTCCTCGAGAGCCACGTTAATCGCATCATTAAGTGATTTTGGGCTTCTGCATCTGACATTATTACTAAGTCGGGGATGTAACCCTAAAGTAAAAGTAAATAAGGCCAAATCTTCGGTCATAGCTATACGACCGGGTATATCCCTTTTTAGGGATTCAGAATTATAAATTTCCGATTGAAGATCGGTAAGGCAACTTTCTACGCGAAGTGCGAATTGCGCAACAGTTTCATTTGCCAATTGCCTGCACGACTGTAAATCTAACAACAAATGATTATAATGTTTCCTCTCACCGAAGTTTTGTTTAAGAAAACATTTTAATTGGTCGAAATCTTCAAAAATTTTATTAGAGCATGCGATCTGAGCTTTGCCTTCTAGGCGCGATAAAATATACTTTGTTAATAAAACCGTTTGACTCGGTGATGCTAGATCTAAGGCGTTTTGGCAATTGGTGATAAAAGCGGTAAGAGTTTCGCGTTCTCCCTTATAAGGGCTAATAAAATTACAGAGCACATTGATAGGAAACTGTTCGCTCAACACAATTTTTGCCGTTTTCTTAGAAGTACTCATAGTAGTTTCGTTAGTTTCTGTAGACATTATGATAAAGAAAGTAAAGTATTATTATTACAAAGAAAAATAAAAAGGTAAATGTATGATACAAGTATGGATAGAGTTTACGATATGCGATACCCTAGGTAATAGGAATGCCTACGCGTAATTTAAAATATTGTAGCGATAACAGTAAACAGATGTGTTTTACTCACAGACACAGGAACACGAAGTATTCGATACGCATTTCTAGGCACTGGATTAGCACGATTACTGGAGCAGGAGTACAGCGGCGCGATAATTCGCGGCCGGCAGCAACAGGGACGTCAGGGACAGCGAGGTGGCGGCGCACGTCACCCGAGCGTCATCAACGCTTGCACGTGGCAGCACCACGCGGCAGCACCGCGTGTGAGGGCAGCAAGGGCAATCACCTGCTCCTTGCGGCGATATCACGATAACAGGGCTTGCGTATGTTGAGCCCCCTGGATGTAGAAGCACTGAGAATTCTGGACGATCGGCAGGCTTACGTAAGATACTCGTAAGGCTTACTGTCGCGACTCGTCATAGGGAGATGGCACTGACTTTGTCGAGGTGTGTTTTCACTTAGCGAAAATAAGAACACCCCGGAGATGGATTAGCTCGTCGGTAACGTAAAGTTCACATATGATCACTTCAGGATAACCACGACCCGATAGGGGATACCAGCGGAACGGTTACGGCGATATCAACACTGGTATCCCACTTCTGACACCACTGTTACGGAGCGGGTCGGAAGACGGTTTTTAAAAAAGACAATTTAATTAGCTAAAAGAAAGATATATTCAATTATCAGACACGTATTACAAGTTACTATGCCCGACGGAAGTCCAATCCAAACTGATGGGAAAAACGGTTAGAATCGCTTACGAGAATAACAACGGTTTCCTATTGCATTGACGTAAATGCAATGGGAAACTCAGCATTTTAATTTATATACCAAGTAATAGTTAATCCGATATAACAGTACCCTTTACACGCTTTGATTCTTTTTATACTAATGACAGGGCTATGTGTAGTGTTGGCGCGCAAAATATCGGTTGTCGGACATACACGATGTTATTGTCTACATTGGCGGGCGAAGATCCAGAAAGCGGCTTACGGCGAATAATCGTTGTTTAATTGTGCAGCCGAGACGATGGAGGAAGCAGTGGCTTTGCATTATATGCCAATAAATTATTATTTATTACATGTTTACAAAACAAACAAAACAAAAACAATGAAAAAAATATGCAAAAAGAACTTCAGTCCCCATTCAAAGTCTGGACGACACTGAAGTGACGTAGGTGTGACCACTCCAGCGAATATTGTCGCGACAAGTCCTATGAAGCGCGCCACTTTACCGACAGTGCCCCGATGCTACATCGTCTGCGCACGAATACATTGCGTTGCAACGATGTACCCGGCAGCATACATCGCCGTAGCCCGCTAACGTAGCGAGTATAAGAGAATAGAATAGAATACTCTTTATTATGTACACCATATAGATTACAGAAACATAAATATAAAGATTTTACAAAGGTTGTCACAATGGACGGTCTTATCGCTAAGAGCGATCCTTTACAGACAACCTTTGGATGGAATACTAAGGGGAAGGAGAGAAAAATAGTGTAGGTAGTCTACAGTGTACTATTTACATAGATTATATAGTTCGATACGTACAGATGACAACACAAGAAAGTTCAAGAAATTTGATGGAATGTAGTAGCTACTACATTCGATCAAATTTCTTTATAGGCCTTCAACTTTATGGCTAAAGCAGTAAGGTTCAAGGTTAATTGGGAACATCTGAAAGTTTCGGGTAACTTGTTCTGCTGTTGTTGGTACATAAAGTCATCATCATCTTTGCGTTAATTCCAGTTGCATTCGAAGCTTTTTCAGCTTTGAAGTCTGGAGTCCGCTTTTCCAGTCTAACTGCTGATTTTGGCTAAACTTCGATTTTTTTCGTAAAGCGAATGCCGTCTGACCTCCACAACCCCAAGGCGATATCGCAGCATTGCAGTTAGATGTTAGCACGTTAGCTAACGGCTTAATGAAAGCACGTTAAGCCGATGGTCCCGGTTGCATACGAATAACTAATGGCAGTCGTTACGCGTTGTTGGAGCCCTCAAAAGTTCAAAAATTGTTCTAACTGCAATGCTGTGATGTCGCCTTCGGGTTGTGGAAGTCAGACGGCGGTCGCTTTACGGAAAATTCGAAGTTAAGTCAAATCAGCAGTTAGACTAGTAAAGCGGACCCCAGACTCCAAAGCTGAAAAGCTACGGATACGACTGGGATTAACGCTGAGTAGAGGCAGTTTAAAATACGATGACATTGAATTCCTGCTCACCTCACAGTCGTAGAGTTCTCTGACACCCTGTATCATAACTCAACGTCTTTATCTTCTATTTACACACACCTACATACACCTTACGTCAACAAAAACACCCACGTACTAAAACTTCACACTTAGTATAAATTTACATCTGTACTAATATATAAAGCTAAAGAGTTTGTTTGTTTCTTTGAACGCGCTAATCTTAGGAACTACTGGTTCGATTTGATTACTATTCCTATTCCTTCTCTGTACATGCTGTAAGATTGTGGAACTCACTCCCGCCTAACATTCGTGATTTAAACACTATTTCTAATTTTAAGCGTCGATTAAAAGAACATTACCTTTCCTCTATATTGTGAGAATTTGTTTATTATTTATATATTTTAGTATTATGTATTTATTTAAGTAGTATACTTATTTTTGGTTTTATTGATTTGGCTTACTTATATAATTATTTTAGGTTTATATGTTTAGGGATATTTAATATTATTACTTTAATAATTATCATATTTTATTTCCTCCTTGTTCTTACACACTATTGTCTACATTTCCGTTTTACTTCTCCTTTCGCAGGTCTGCTGGAAGAAATTTCTTAAGAAATAAGCAGCACCTTTGTACTCAGATCTTCATTTTGTTGTATCTATATGTATTTTATTGTGTGTACATAAATAATAAAATAAATAAATAAATCCTTTTGCATTGGATAGCCCATTAATCCAGCAAGGCAAACATCACGCTGCGACCAATAGGAGCGGTGCATATCGAAAATTTAAAATGTATGCTGTATATTGTGATCTGGAAGTATAATAATGTATGTACATAAATCGACTCTTTTGGGGTTGAAATAAACCCCCTTATTCAAAAACGCTGCTTAATGTTAACTAGTGATTAGCGATTGTTTAAACATACATTTTAGAGATTTACGCATCACTTAATTTTAATAATCGTGTATGAATACCCCTTAAATGAACGAAAGTCGCCGACATAGCCCAGCGGATTAGCTCTTAGAACTGGCAGTGGGCGGGACACATAGCTCGTAGAGCCGATGGCCGATGGGGCAGAAAGGTTTTTGAATGGCGACCACGTACCGGCAAGCTCAGCGTCGGACACCCGTCGACTAGGTGGTCGGATGACCTGACCAAAATCGCAGGTAGGCGCTGGATGCACGCCGCGTCCAACCGTTCTTTTTGGAAATTCTTGGGGGAGGCCTATGTCCAGCAGTGGGCTTCGTGTGTCTGACATGATAATGATGGCGATGATGTTGTAGCGGCAACATCTGTAAAAAATTCAACTGTGTAACTAACACGGTCCCCGAGATAAAGCCTGGTGACAGGCAGAAAAATATCTGTTATTACCCATTTTTGGAATATCTAACATAATCAAACAAAATCATTGCGCTTTCACCCCATAATGGTAAGCAGAAAGCTAGCCAGTCTATCCACGCCTTACATCTTATAACGATCGTTAAGTAATCATTAATATGACATTAAGCAATTTCTTACTTATTAGTAACTTAATCACACCTACATAGTGCTAAGTTAATAATTTATTTGTGTTGTAAGTCATAAGCGACAAAGCAGTTATAAATTATAACATGAACAGAGGTTGGTCTAAGTATTGCAGATTGGATAAGGTTTCCAGCCCCCCTAAATGGGTCCACGGACGACAAACTTGGGAACGTCTGTCGTCCCCCAAACATCAGGACTCGAGATAGCGGTGTGAAGTGTTCCTGGCTCGCGTCTCTTGTTGTGTTGACTCCCCCGGTGATGTACTGAAGTCAACGTCGGTTCACGGGAGGGTTAGTATACTACTATCCCTCCCTGAGGAGGTCCGCAGCGGACGGCCCCCACCAGTCAGGGGTTGCAGAAGTATCGTTTGTTCCCGCGACCACAGGCGTAGTTGTGAGATGATGACAAACCCCGCGTGGCAGACAACCATGAGGATTTTCCACCCCGAAAAAACAATAGCAGTGAAGATATTACCAGCGGTATCTCTGAAGGCCATAAGAATTTTGGAATATATACATAATATAATTTTATTATTTTAAAATAATAATTAGTAGTTTCTATTATATTAGTAGTTTATATTCTATTATAGATTACTAAATATAAAAGGTGTATCTGACATCGACGCACAAACGAGTATCATGGATCCAGTATATGATTCTGAACCCCTCAGTGGTGGAATTTTTCGTCGGCTTTTTCATGATTAAAAAAAAACATATGTAGGTTTTTCACTTTAGATCGTTCATAATTGCTATACTTTTATAACCCAATAAGATTTTAAAGTAAAAATTAATTAATTCGCAAATTACACAAAAAAGCGCAATGAAAACAAAACTCGAAAAACTATCTTATCGACTGATTTAATAGAGTTCACATCAGGGATCAACGTCATACCTACAAACCCGCACGGCGGCACGCTTGCAACGTTCAAAGGCCAAGCCGACATTTTTTTTTAAACACTGTTATTTCTGTAACCGCTCATTAACGATATAAATGACTATCATAATTTTATTAGTGGCGTGCGGTCTAGTTTTTTCGCGAAGTTTGCGTTACGATGTCAGATACACCCTGTATGGACCTACATACAAACAAACAAATTTTATTTTCTTACAATATTATTATAGTAAACAAAAATAGGTAACTATTAACTAGCTGACCCGTAGAGTAATTACGTACCACACTATCAATAGCAATAGGTTTCATTTTGACAGTTCAACAACACACATTGCGTTATTTACTATGTGAAGCAGACACATTTTTCGAACATATGGGGCAATGGACTAGCAATATGCTTCAATAAGATACAAATTGAGAGTAATAGAGTACAGACGACAGCACAACAAGCTACTACAATCTGACAGATTTCTTTATTAGATTTTCAACTTTACCTCTAAAGCGTTAAGGCTTAAGGTTGGTTGGGAATATTTAATAGTTTAGGGTAGCTTGCCCTGCTGTCGTACAATGCAATTTTGCTTACTGTGCTCAGTTCGTAGGACGGCAAAATTTACTTGTGTTCATCACAAGTAAATTTTCGCCAAAGTAAATTGTTATCATACTAACACGAAACAGTCTTTAAATTTTTCGGGATAAAAAGGTTTTTCAACAAGAAGAACTTTGTTTGCTAAAAAAAAATAAAAGAAAGAATTTAATTGAAAATGAATACAAATTATATTCTATTAAAATGTGAAAAGTTTGACAATTATGAATCAAAAATGATATCTGGTAAAAGTTCTCCACGATCACGTTGTTTGATGTTGATTTTTTCATATAAAATTTAATCACTTTTTAGCAATATGGATGGTCAATTTTTCCTTTTTTATAAATTATGAACTAGTGCTTGACTGCAATCCCATCCGATGGTAAGCAGTGACGCAATCTTTGCTAGTTTATTAAGAGCCTATTCACTCTAGCCTTTAAGACACTCAAATTGTAGTCCGACGAGACTAGTACGACAGAATTGCCTTAAAAAATAATTTAATGCTCCTAAAAAATAATTTAATGTCCATCAGATAGGTTTATAAAAAATATTGAACACATATTTATTATTTTTTCTTACATTCAAATACTTAGGAAGATATATTAATTTGAAATGTCGCATGACGTCACGCCGTGCTACAAAATATACTACAGCGTGACGCAATTAGCCCCCACTCCGTAATTTCAATACGCTATATCTCAGTAGTTTTTGGTAATTTCGACAAAATTAAAAATACTGGTCTTAATTTTTTTATTATCTATAAGACGGGCTAATTATTTTTTTTGATTTTCATACCTTGGATACATCCCTATTAAGTTATGCAATTCACTCGCACACTCTCCAAAATGCATTCTATACAACACCGACAGGCTGGCTGATCTTCGTCTGTGATCCAGGCTTTGGAGTTCTTTTTAAACCAAATCTGGGCCGACAATAAGCCTCTTCGCACGTCTTACCACCGAATCCTTAGTTGTCAGGTGATATTTTGCAGCACCAGCCCAAATATGGCTGTGGTACTCCAAACACGAACGGACTTCTGTTTTGTAAAAATTAGTAAGTGCTCTGGTGTGATTTTTGATGCTGATGATTTTAAATAAACAGACAGCTGTGTTGCTGGGGAGTTCGACTGTCACTTATTCTTCCTGAGGTGGCGGAGGGCGGCCGTTTTGGGGGGACTGTCTTATGCCTAATTTGAATAAATGGCTTTTGATTTTGATGGGGTTTTTTAGCTTTTGTCTACCCTCAGTGGGAAAAGACGAGTATATATGCATCTATGTACAATTGGGTTGTATCCTAAAAAATAATTTAATGTCCGTCAGATAGATTTATGAAAATTATTGAACACGTATTTTTTATTTTTTATTTCATTCAAATACTTAGGAAGATATATTCATTGGAAATGTCGTATGACGTCACGCCGTGGTGCAAAATATACTACGGCGTGACGTAATTAGCCCCCACTCCGTAACTTTAATACGCTATATCTCAGAAGTTTTTGGTAATTTCGACAAAATAAATTTTTTTTTTTTATTATCTATAAGACGGACTAATTATATAATAATTCATTTTCATACCTTGGATACATCCCTATTCTGCATACCTATTATCAAAGGTTTTCTGTAAAAGATCGTCCGTAATCATTTCCAGTTGTATAAATTTTAATTGTAAAACATTAACACCACGCTCTTCTCTTCAAACATAAGCCATACTTGACCACTGACCTGCTGCCCACGCCGTCCGGTCAGCAGTGGGCATAATAACTCATACAGTTAAAAACTGTGTAACATTTCCATTGATAAATTAAAGTTTTGCATACGGCATGATAATTTAGTTAAATTGTTGTCATGGCCTGAGGTTGAGGGCTAGGCTTTTAAATGAAGTGATTGTGGGTTCAAGCTTGGTTTTGGTGACTTTTATATTTTTAACCGACTTCAAAAAAAGGAGGTTATCAATTCGACCCGTATGTATATAATATTTTCAGAACTGCCCAGATTTTGTATCTGTTAGTCTATATCAGCGTCTGAACAAATGTGCCAAATTTCAAAAATGTATGTAGATATGTACATATGTTTAAATGTTTGTGCGCGCATATTTCCGGAACTACCAGTCTGATTTAAGTTTTTTTTTTTGTACTAGGTATTGTTCAACTTTGGTAATATTTCAAGTTTCATCAAAATCGGTTCATAAGTTTTTGAGATAGGGATTTTTTTATTTATTTGTAAGACCATATTAAAGACCATGGAGCTCTGGACAGTCTATACGTTCCCTCAACGTCTTACAAGCTACAGTGAGCTGGTCAAAGCCTCTTCTCACCTTCAAAGAGTTTAATCCCAACAATTAAGAAATATTTGGTAGTGTTGGTAGGGATAAATAGAAAAATTTTATATATGGTATATACAGCGTCGAATTTTAATGGTTGTTTTCCCGCAGCGAAACGGTTTTGTCTTAGTAATACAATCGTTTCATCAATAAATAAAATATTAGAAACATAAAATGGCAGATTTAACATAGTGATAAAAAAAACTCGAAAGTAAGCACGAACCAATAGTAAACTTCTGATTATTATCTACAGCTGAATGGCGCGGGGCCATTGACCTGCGTGCTTCAACTATTATCCATTCTTACTTTTACGGGCTTACGATTTTCATAAATACTTTTTAGCTGCAATTTACTGAACACGAAAATAAAATTATTATCTTAGATAATTGTTTGTGATTTTTGCGCGCAGCCTACTTTATGGCGTATCACTAGAGTCGAGAGCTTATTTTACTTTGAACATTTATAAAGCGGCAACGCCTTTGAACGGTAGTTTTTTTGAATGCTAGTTTGAGCGGTAATTTTTTGTTATTGGTACATTTAAGTTATTTTATACCTTATTAATGCACACTACAGATTTTTTTTTGGTTTCAACATTTTTTTCTTTTGTATAGCGTTATTGGCATAGCGGCGAATTTTCGGATTGTTGCCTATAAGCTGTTTTATGCCCTATCACTGCGCGCGGGAGCTTATTATGGTTTGAACATTAAATGCATTGCTTTCCATTGAGGCGGTTTCATGCCCATTCCGAGTAGTACCTACAACTTGTAGGTAGCGAAACTAACTTTTCTCACTTTTTCGAGTTGATGATTTTTTTTTAAATTATTTTTTATTACTTTATAACACAAATATTTTTATTTTTGTCTTTTACTCTATTCTTCGAAAGTACTCCTTAAAGCAAATCGTTGTGCCGCGGGAAAACAACCATTAAAATTCCAGCGTGTATACAAAGAGGCAAAATGTAGGTGTAATAAGTATCTACATCTCTACTTAATACTTTCGGGGATATAAGCATGTTGTTATGTATTAAAATACTTCCATTTCTCGCTCCAAATGCAATAACACGACCTCTATACATCATACACCCACAAATCGGCCACAGACCTGTACTTACTCTTATGACCTTTAAAACGGATGGATGATCCAAAAAGACAATTTACCTGACCTCACACGATTTAAATTTAAGGAAGAGTCGCTGCTACCTATCCGGACCGTAGTGCACAAACGTTATAGTGGACAATGGCGAAGATATAAGATTTAATGGAAATGCTAGCAAAAAGTTTCAATGGTCTTTATTTTGGATACTGCCTTAATCTTTGTTCGGAGTCCCCGAACAGAGATTAAGGCATTATCCAAAATATCCATTACCTGCATACAGTGTATAAAATAACTCAAGATGCTAACCCGATTAATACCCGCTTGCTCGGCGTTTTGCGAAAACAAATTTTAATTATTTTGTTTATTCTGTTTACAGCAAAACACGTAAAAAAGCGTGCGCGTTCTCCATACAATAACCAACCAGATGGCGAGCAAGTATGATCCAGTCAAAAACAAATATCACAATGATTGGGAGAAGCAAGCGACTCTCGATGTTGGCTTAGTAGTTGGGTTGAGTAATTTATTTATTAATTTAATTCAAGGAACTAGGGCCCATAGAAAATACAATACAAAATAGAACATAAAAATACTTGTAAACTAATACATAAAAAAATATCACAACGAATACAATACTATACCATTCTTCTTCTTCTTCAGCCTATAGATGTCCACTGCTGGACAACCGCGACCTTCACTAGGTCATCGGTCCACCTTGTTGGGGGCCTCCCTACGCTGCGTCTTCCAATACGCGGCCGCCACTCCAGAACCTTACTGCCCCATCGGCCATCGGTTCTACGAGCAATGTGCTATACTATTAAAACTTAAAAATACTATAAATACATATAACATAACAACTAAAACTACTGTACACGGATCATCGGCGTCGTGTTTCGCTGACTGATGTCACTCAGCCGCACACGATACCGGCGGTACACAACACCCTTCGGCCATAGCTCTTCTTTCAGGAACTTGTCGGAATCATACGTCGGAACTCGTACCACGAACGACTTGAAGTACGTGCTGTGGCGCGGCTCCAACACCTTGACCCTCACAGTCCAGTTAGACTTGACGCGCAGATACTGCGCTATCTCCTCAGCCTTCGTGGAGTGGTGCAGTCTGGACACGTACGTGATACATGGTAAGAAGTCATGAGCTCGTTTTCTCATAGATGCCAGTTCTAGGTCCATGTTAAATCTTGCGTTACCCTAAAAACGATGTGGTACCTAAATTAGGTGGAATTCGGTTTTGTTCGCAAGGTACAAACATGTACATTACACTCGTACATTACATTCATATATATGTACATTGTACATCCTAAGTCGTGGTGACCTAGTGGTTAAACACCAGTCTCTCAAGTATGAGTGTGCGGGTTCGATCACAGGTCAGGCAAGTACCAATGTAACTTTTCTAAAGTTGTATGTACTTTCTAAGTATATCTTGGACACCAATGACTGAAGGTGAAGGAGAACATCTTGAGGAAACCTGGACTTTATAAGTCTGAAGTCGCCAGCCCGCATTGAGCAAGCGTGGTGATTACGCTCAATCCTTCTCTGTATGAGAGGAGACCTGTGCCCAGCAGCGGGACGAAAAAAAAAATGGATCTCTAAGACGACTGGTTCTGCGCCTCCCGTATCCAGCGGTATCCCGCGACCTTCACCAGGCCGTCGGTCCACCTTGTCGGGGGTCTACCCACGCTGCGTCTTCTGGAGCGTGGTCACCGCTCAAGAAACCGTCGGCCCCATCAGGCATCGGTCTTATGGGCAATGTGTTCTGCCCACTGCTACTTAAATGTTGCAATAGGAATGTTTCCTGGGTATATAGATTAGAGAAAAATATTGGATACGTATATTTTGTTTTATCAAATCAATAAATATTGACAAATATAAAGGGCATCAAAGATCAGGAGTAACGTCCCTGCTCGCTAAAAAGTGTAGCGTGCAGTGACGTCACACGAGTTTGAAATAGAAATTTTGGGGAAGATGGAATTAATTCGCGGAAAATAAAGGTTATTTCAAAATTCATTAGTATTGTTACTATGATGATTATGTAAAATTTCATATTTTATTTGGTCATGTGTTTACCTTATGGATTGGACGGGGTTTTCTTTACATATTGTACAGACAGTCACTTCGTATTACATACTTTTAATCAGCTGCATGCTGTAAGATTGGAAGCTGACCTAGATGATGATAGGTCGTGATATGCCGTCGCTTCAAGTCAGCGAGGTCAATGATAACCAAAGAAAGACAGCAATGCTGCTAGATAGCAGAAGTTGATAAAAGAGTCATATAGGTTTCTTAAGAAATAAGCAGCACTTTGCACGCTAAGCGCAGTGGTCAAGCTATTGACTGCTGCGCTGCGTGTCGCGGGTTCGATTCCCGCACGGAACAAATATTTGTATGACCTGCAAGTACTTGTTCCAGGCCTCGATGTATGTATATGTGAGTTTATATGTTTGTAAACGCACCCACGATACAGGAGAAATTCGTAGTGTGGGATTTTTTTTAAATAACTAAACTTTTATACTTAGATTTAAATTTTGTCAAATATGTCATTATATATATGTATTGTATTATATACATAAATAATAAAATAAATAGGTGCACACCACACTACCGAGCCACGAATTTTAAATTTCTGCAAGCTCATAGCAGAAATTTATTTATTTATTTATTCTTTCGCACATAAATTGTACAATGGCGGACTTAATGCCTTAGGCATTCTCTACCAGTCAACCATAGGTGGTGAAGAGATTAGTAGCAGGTGCTTTAAATGAAAACATTATAATGAAAACATACTCTTAACACTATATAAATAAATACTTATATAAGCTTTAAACACATACATACTATTATCAAAATATATTATACTTATAATATATACATACAAAACTAAAAATTTGGGAGAGAGGTGTTTTAATGACTCTACCCTAACTATTAATATGAAAACACCAGACCTGGCCAAAAGAGACAATTGCACACTTCTGCTTATCCTTTGAAAGAACAAAACGCGTTAATGTCATATTACATAATTAATGCAGTTCATCCCGGAATATTGTAAAACTAAGTTCTAACCCTACCAGGGTAATAGCAAATGCACATAACTTAGCAAGTCATTAATGTGTCACGAATGTCAACAGCCTGTCACAATATTGAAGCAGTCGGCATGTTGTTTCAGTGTTCTGTGGGGTTGTGATTCCAGTTCTAATTTATTTGGTGGTAATAGATTAGTGGGGGTCATTCTCCATAAGTACAAATCTATCCAAAAAGCGATCTTAGAGTTTGGCCGCATAATCATTCGTGTTCCATACACAACAGTCGTGGTGGCCTAGTGGTTAAAACATCAGCCTCTCAAGTATGAGTGTGCGGGTTCGATCACAGGTCAGGCAAGTACCAATGTAACTTTTCTAAAGTTGTATGTACTTTCTAAGTATATCTTGGACACCAATGACTGAAGGTGAAGGAGAACATCTTGAGGAAACCTGGACTTTAAGTCTGAAATCGCCAACCCGCATGAGCAAGCTTGGTGATTACGCTCAAACCTTCTCTGTATGAGAGGAGACCTGTCCCCAACACTATTATTGTATATGTGAAACCTGAAACACGTGTCCAGTATTTTTATGTGAAGAATTTGTGTACAAAATTTCAAAAGATAATATCATGAAAAATCTCAAAGTTATGAGCTTGTTATGTTGCCTGCTTGTCCCAACAAAAACATGGTTGACGCGCCGCTCACCCGCTCGTGCTTGCAGCGGCGCGGGGCGGCGGTGGCCCTAGAACACACGATCCGCTGTGAACTTTAATGTGAACGCGGTAACCACACTGCAACATTTTTTTTAAACAAATGTTTTTGGGAAAAAATATAACATAGTATAAAAATTATTGGATTCGATTCAGTCGCTTATCCTGAACAAACTGTATTTAGGTTTCGTGTTAAGATAAAATAAAGTTGTATAAATTTAAAAGTATCTCTTGTCTGTATTAGCTTATGTATTTATGTTACATTTCACGGGTATGAATATCAATGAAAAAAAAAAATATGAATATGAACAGATTTCGATAAAATTTGACAAGGAAGCATCCTTTTTTGTTTGGGATGGGAAATCATCAAATAAACTGCCCCCTAATCGGCGAACACATTTTTGTAAAATGATTGCAACTAGTTGGGGTTAATTGGGATCGTTCGGACTGCCCATTGGTCTGTTCGGTCCAAACGATCCCAACTAGTCGCTTTCATTTGATTAAAATGTGTTCGCCGATTAGGGGGCAGGGTATTTCTCTGGGTGGAGCGGAAAGGCGTATCAGACTTTTACTGACTAGAACCCACTCGTGTTTTTTCAATTGCATGTAGGCCAGGGCTACGGTTTTTTAGGAGGCATCCTGCAGAAGGATTTAGAATACTTCTTGTCCTGATAGCACATAGAGCTTCATAAAGGACTCTTTAAAAAATGAAAAGTCTAAAATAGTTTAAAATTAAATTAAGTGAAATTTAAATCCCGGTTGTATTTGGAGGCAAATGGAAAATGATGTAAAGTATAGTTATCTTCCACAGAAAAGGAAGGCTCTTCCGACCAACCAATTGAACGATGGCTGACTTATCTTTTTTTTTTATAAGTTATAAACTAGTACTTGACCGCAATCCCGCCTGATGGTAAGCAGTGATGGGATCGTTGATAGTAAACCACGCTAGTTTACTAAGAGCCTATTCACTCTAGCCTTGAAGACACTCAAATTGTAGTGTGACGGAAACACGCGGTATAAAAGAGGAAGAGAAACGCTTCGTCCGGATCGTAGTGGTGTTAACAACGTTACGGTGGAAAGTCGCCGTACGGCAGGTCGTCCGATGATGGAACGGAGATGGGGGAATTAAATCATGCAATTCCCTTGTACGCTCACCAGAATGCATCCTATAGAAGACCGAAAGGCTGGCTACTCTACGCTTGTGTTCCAGGCTTTGGAGTTTCGAGTTTAATCAGGGTCGCCAATCAGCCTCATCGCATGCCTCTCTACTGAATCCAAAGTAGCCAGGTGGATGTTAGGACGTTGTATAGAATGTAGTATTTCTGCGGTAGTAATTCTGCGATTCAGGATTCATCGTGACATCAGCATGTGGTGTAGTTCACATGTTCATACCGATACAGTGCCACTATTTCTTTATTTTACTATAATAGTTTCTAAAATAATCTTAACTTAAAAACTATGCCCCGCAAAACTGTGCCTCATGAATCCGTTTTGACGGTTTGTCTCTGAGAGCGGAACGAACAGTATTACGAATAAGTTTATTAGTGCGGACAGCTTCTGGGTAGCTTCTGACGCTTTTGGTGTAATCAAAGAACTATAAGATTCCTTAAAGTTTATATTGACAAACGTCTTCACAAATTTCCGAATAAACAAGCACATTTGTTTTCCAAAGACAGCCTCCATGGCGTATCCCCGCACAGTACAAATAGTACAAATAAATATTTGTATTATTTGTTTTATTTTATTTGCGCAGTGCAATTAATTGTATGCATGAATATGAATATCTGCACTGGTCTGGTCGTGCCTCGGAAAGCACGTTAAGCTGTTGGTTCCGGTTGTCATAGGAACATCTAATGGCAGTCGTTACCGGTTGTTGGAGCGCTCAAAAGTCGCCTTATATCGCCTTCGGGTTGTGGAGGTCAGACGGCAGTCGGTTCACGGAAAATATCGAAGTTTAGTCAAAATCAGCAGTTAGACTGGTAAAGCAGACCCCAGACTCCAAAGCTGAAAAAGCTTCGGATGTGACTGGGATTAACACTGAGATGATGATTATGATGATTAAAAAATCGAATCCAAACATTTAATACCATCCTAAACTTGCTTCAACATTCGAACGCACACCCTAATTACGTATTACCAGTTGGAATCATTTTGAAGCATATTGCAAATCCATTGCTCCGTGTATTCGAAAAATGTGTTTGCTCAACAATGTATATAACGCAATGTATATTGTTAAACGGTCGGTGGTACGATCACGTCTTACAAAAACCGGTAAGTTACGTGGGTAACAAATGTCTTCCCATGGCGCCTCCGCCGGGCCGGAACAAGCGAGGTAGACCAAAGAAATGCTGGCTTGATGTTGTAAGAAATGACATGCGTGCCAACAATCTTACACCACAGGATGCTAAAGATCGCGCGATATGAAGGAGATTGAGCAGGAAAGCGGACTCCGGACTCCAACGCGAATGCCGCGGATGCAACCGGGACTAAACGCGGAGATGATGATGATGACTATTAACAATATTTGCAATCTCTTTCAACATTATTAACAAAATCAATACTCTACATGCTACATTATGTACAGCTGTTCCTCTTCGGTTAAGTATCATATAGCAATTATAATATATATTAAGTAAATTGTTAATTAACCGGACATACGATAATGTGTCGTCACTAAAGCGGTGCTGACGTCATAATGACATGTTTAATTATGTAACTGTATGGAGATAACTTACGTTTATCGTGTTCTCTTTGGCGACTGGGCTTGGGATTGTTACGGGGTAGGTCCCGGGGAGACGATAGATACGGGCAGTACAAGACCGCTCATCGTGGAAAGCCTTAAGGGAGGCCTTTGTCTAGTAGTGGACTTCTATAGACTGAAGAAGATGAAGGAGTACTATAATGCCGGTTAATTAAAAGTCGATAGTAGACAATGACAAGAAGAACGTAGCTGATATGGCACCGAAGTCTTCCCTGATGTACACAAAGTCCTTGTCGTACACACACAACATCCATACTAATATTATAAATGTGAAAGTGTGTTTGTTTGTTTGTTTGTCCTTCCTTCACGCCGTAGCTAAGCAATCAAAGGACCTGATTTTTGGCATACAGTTAGTTGAAAAGATGGAGAGTAACATAGGCTACTTTTGGTCCTAAAAAAACATCAAGTTCCCAAGGGAGATTACTGGAATATTTGTATGTGTACACCAAATATCCTTATATTATAAATCGGAAAGTGAGTTTGTTTGTTTGTTTGTTCCGCTTTCACGCCGTAACTACTAAGCCGATTGTTTTGAAATTTTGCAGACGTAAAGTTAGAAGTCCGGATTAAATAATAGGGTACTTTTTTATCCCGGAAAAAAATTATATTCACGAGGGAAATCTAAAAGCGCGATATAACCGATCTCCACGCGAGCGAAGCCGCGGGCGGAATGCTAGTTGTCTATATTGATGGAAGCCCTCCCTTTCGGTAGGTCACCGGTCTGAGGATTAGGTCTAGCAATGCATTATTAGATCATACCTCTACAATGCCTAGGTTTTAAGATATAAGGTTTATAAGTTACGTAAGGCATATCAATGTAATTGTAATAATGAAACTTTTGGCATTGACATAAGGTGCATTAGTAACATTATTTTGACAGATTATACAGGACGAAGATGTTCTTAGTATTGAGGTAAATAATAAAAGCCGCATGGGTTGGCTCATATTCCTATGTTCACAAATTATCCTAATTTTAAATTCAGTGCATATTTCTTTTCTATTTCATTAAGAAAAGGACAGGAAATATTATTAAGACCTGTTAAATTAAAATATGCCATAGATAGTTTTGCAGAGCTGCTGCCCGTGTGGTACCGGGCACAGAATAGTACCGATCCTTATACTCCCGTGGGTGTCGTAAGACTAGACTAAGAAAACTCTCACCAGCGAAGCGGGCAAAAACCCGCCACACTTTTGCCCACCCACTGCAACTCCCGAAAGCCAGAATCAACAGTGGAGACCGCCAGAAAAACGCCAAGCAATGAAGCTGAACGAGTCCTGGAGAAACAATTCAACTGTCTTGGGCCCGCAACGAAATCAATCAGAAAAGAATAGCGGAGGAGTAAGCAAAAATATATTTTTTTCCACTTCCCTCCATAACAAGCAGGAGACAGAACAGAACGAGGCCAATCGGCACAAAGGGACATTATTGCAACTGGGAGAAGCCCAGATTGCCAAGCACTACGGAATAAAATTTGATTAAGTTAATGGGTCCTAAATTGGTATTTGCTGTTACAATTGATTCCAATAATAGGCACTTAACAATATCAACCAATTATTTAATTTATTATTGGGATTGTATTTATTTAGTTTGTTTAGTGAGGTGGACCGATAACCTGGTGAAGGTCGCGGGAAACCGATGAAAGCGAGCAGTATGTAGTACCGGTCATTATGCAAAGCCTTGGGGGAGGCCTTTGACCAGCAGTGGACATCTATAGACTGAGATAAAGGAGAAGAAGTAAAAAAGGAAAACGGCTCCAATAACTATTGTTTTTAATAAACTATAACATCCACAATCATACAACACCGCACCGTCAAACACCATGATTCCTAGCCTCATAAATTTCTATAACTTGAGACAGAACATGATGTTAGCGATGTATTGTGACAAGTTGTTGTCATAAGTGACAGAATAATGACATTAGTGACAGGCTAATGACATGGCTAATTATGTAGCGACAAAGGGTTCGTTGACAGGCTGGTTACAGTCGTGACGACACATGTTAACACATAGTTCAGCACCCCAATGGCGAAATATAGCATCGGCTGCCGGCAGAAGTTACACCAGATAAAGTCTTGCCGCCAAGCGATTCGTCGTGTTCCGTCATAATCTCTGGTGAAGCCGTACGGAGGACGGGTCTGAGCAGTTGTGTTGCGATGTGTGCCGATTATGATGCGCTAAATGTTGTTGTGTCGGGAGTTTGGTCGTGGAGGATCTCCAGATCAATCTCCTTGTGGCGCAGCATCGTTGGTCGTGTTTTTGAGTTTAACATTGCGTCACCTCGCTCAACTGCCGTCTCCCTTCCTATTCATTAAGTTTTTTTTAGTGAATAGGCTAAATAAACCAGGGCGCTTTAAAAATGATTGGAATGGATTCAGTTGCTTATTCTGAACAAACTATATTCAGGTTCCGTATAAACAAAAAATAAGGTTTTTTTTTTTTAAACATATATAAACTAGCTCTTGACCGCATCCCGCCTAATGGTAAGCAGTGATGCGATCGTTGATGGTAAAGCGCGCTAGTTTATTAAGAGCCTATTCACTCAAAACTCAGCGAATAGGAAGGAAGACGGCAGTTGAGCAAGGTGATGCAATGTTAAATGTTGTTTTTATAATAATAACTGTTTGCGTTTTGTTCGTTCTCCATTCCTTAGTGCTTATTGGATGCTCCGCCAGGTAATGAGCTTGAAGGTAGAAAATGCGGGAATATTTTAATATACTTGCTTATTGATGTATTTATTGTTATGTGCAATAAAACTGTCAATGACAATCAGTGTGTTTTTGCAGTCTACTTGAAGATAATATTGTTATTATAAAAGGAAGGATCATCTGACCAGATGGCTGTCGTATCTGGTCAGTTGTTTTTTTTTTTAATTTTATTGCAATCATTTTTATTTTTTTATTTTCTCTCTTGACATATGTATATACTAGCTTTCCGCCCGCGGCTTCGCCCGCGTTAACTTCGGTTATATCGCGCTTTTTAGATTTCTCTCGGGAATATCAAATTTTTCGGGATAAAAAGTACCCTATTATTTAATCCGGACTTCTAACTTTACGTTTGCAAAATTTAAAAGCAATCGGTTCAGGAGTTACGGCGTGAAAGTGGTTCAAACAAACCTTGGGAACCTGATGTTTTTTAGGACCAAAAGTAGCCTATGTTACTCTCCATCTATTCAACTAACTGTATGCCAAAAATCAGGTTGATTGAATGCTTAGCTACGGCGTGAAGGAAGGACAAACAAACAAACAAACACACTTTCACATTTATAATATTAAAACTAGCTTTCCGCCCGCGGCTTCGCCCGCGTTAATTTCGGTTTTATCACGCTTTTTAGATTTCTCTCGGGAATATCAATTTTTTTCAGGATAAAAACCCCATTATTTAATCCGGACTTCTAACTTTCTCAAAGCAATCTGTTCAGGAGTTTCGGCGTGAAAGTGGTACAAACAAACTCACTTTCCGATATATTTGGTGTACACATACAAATATTCCAATAATCTCCCTTGGTAACTTGGTGTTTTTTTAGAACCAAAAGTAGCCTATGTTACTCTCCATCTTTTCAACTAACTATATGCCAAAAATCAAGTCGATTCGTTACTTTATTAGGTTATATATATGGACGATATTTGGTGTACACATACAAATATTCCAGTAATCTCCCTTGGGAACTTGATGTTTTTTGGGGACCAAAAGTAGTCTATGTTACTCTCCATCTTTTCAACTAACTATATGCCAAAAATCAAGTCGATTCGTTACTTTATTAGGTTATATATATGGACGATATTTGATGTACACATACAAATATTCCAGTAATCTCCCTTGGGAACTTGATGTTTTTTGGGGACCAAAAGTAGCCTATGTTACTCTCCATCTTTTCAACTAACTATATGGCAAAGATCAAGTCGATTCGTTACTTTATTAGGTTATATATATGGACGATATTTGGTGTACACATACAAATATTCCAGTAATCTCCCTTGGGAACTTGATGTTTTTTGGGGACCAAAAGTAGCCTATGTTACTCTCCATCTTTTCAACTAACTGTATGCCAAAAATCAGGTCGATTAATTGCTTAGCTACGGCGTGAAGGAAGGACAAACAAACAAACAAACACACTTTCACATTTATAATATTAGTATGGATTGTATATTGAAATGAATTAAATTTTCTTAAGGTTTCTTTTTTTACTAAGAAAATTGTCACTCATGTAATTAAAGATGTGTTCTTAAAAGTTTTTGTCTTCTAAAAATAATGTATTTCGACACAATGTAAAAATTGTTAATGACATAAAAAATGTGTGCGTGTACTAGTGTACACACGTAAGAAGTGAAACTTCTTAGAAAAAGATGGCGCGTAACGCGCGTGGCGCGTAAAATAACATAAATAAAAATTAAAACTTAGCGTCCCCAATAGGGGGACGGTCTACGACTAAATACAACACCAAATTTAAAACTAAACTAAAGATACAGCCTGTATGTCCCAACAATTGCACGCGCCAGCACCAGGTGAGTCAGTGTGGAATGCGAAATGCGGGATGCGGGATGCGGAATCCCCCGGGGCCAGAATGTTGGGCTCTTCCTCCCGATTCCGCAGAGCCCAATCTCGGCTAGTCTAGGACCTCTGGATCCCGAGATAGGCCGCGGGGGGGTGAGGTGGCCTGAGGAGCAAGTGGGGGGAGAGGTAAGGCAGTGTAGAGGAGAGGGGTGGGAAGGCTCGGTTGAGTCTAGGGGGAGGGGGGAGGGGTTTGGGGGGGGGGTGTCTAAGTGTTGGGAGGATCCTGTCCACCTGGGGCACAACATGAGGGGATAGTGGAAGGGGACAGGACACTGGAATCTTGGAATGTATGTGCTATATGGATATTGGGGTCAGGTACTAAGGGGTCAAAATGGGGGTACTATGGGGTCAAAATAGGTTCCGGCTGGTAAGAGGGGGGGAGGGGGATTTTGTCAGAATTTTGAAATTCCCAGCCGTTTCCGAGATATCCGAGATTTTAGGTAGGGATATGGGGAAGGACTTCGAGGTGGGTAAATATAGTAAAAAAATTAATAAAAAGATGGCGCGTAACGGAAAAATGTGACGGTAATTTTTTTTCCAACGCCGATAAAGAAGTTTCACTTCAATAAATTAAACTTTCAATATAAGTTTAAGCAGATTACTCTCTGCACTCTCGGTGGGAGGCCACAACATCGGCCGCCGGCACAATTTTTTTTTGGTATTCAAAATTTAAACACATTCAAATATAGAACTTTTCCAAATTCAAAATTGCCGGGAAATATGGAAACTTCTTCTCAGCCTGTAGAGGTCCACTGCTGGATAAAGTCAGGCTCCCCCAGGCTTTGTCTTGCGCTGCCCGCATCCATCGGCTTCCAGCGACCTTCACCAGGTCATCAGCCCACCTTGACCTAAAAGGCATAGCTAGTATTACCAAGCTAACTTGTCCATTCTTATCCTCTTTTGATGTCACAATTTCTGCCCAAATTAATAATAAAACGTAACAATCTCGTAATTTCCCACTGTTTTGGGTAGAACGGTCATTTTCATGCTCCGAACCGAACCGAGATCTAATGGGGTATGAAGGAACAATTAAAATAGTCCATTTGCCTTTATCCAGTGCAGTGTCGGTAATGAGACGTAAACGATAGGAACTGGAGGATGCGACGGCGAAGGTTACGCTTGGAATGTTAAGAAAACGTGAAAATTGTCTGCTTTTGGGTAGATGGTTTGCAAGATAATATGTTTTTAGAGTTTTTTTTTTTTTGTTGTTGTTAATTTTACAATACATATCAAGTCCTAAACAATTAGGAAACATAAAAATCGTAATATATTCGATTTAAAAAAATCATGGAAGTTATGTTCGATTATTAAAAAATCGTGGTAGGTATATTCGATTTTTAAATCTGTAATATGTCTTTTTCATTTTTGGCTTTTGTTAAGATAGATTTTTCTTTAAAAAATAGCGTTTCTTTAATAAATACGTTTTATTTATTTATTTAGAGAGACTGCAACATCTATCTAATATATTTTATACCACACCTTATGCACGATTTACCTCCAAATACAAGGACACTAAAGTAGAGAGTCTTCTTCGAGTTAAATAAATCATGGCAGGCATTCGTTGTGAGACCATCTATTTTTTTTTTACGACATTAGATTTTTGTGTTTTTTTTTATAATTTGGCTATTTTTTCGTTTTAATTTTTATTTTATGTGTATAAAATTGTCTTCCATTAAATTATTTTTTTATTTACTTACAGGTATAGTTTTGTTTCTATTTTACTACTCATGTTCACATTTTTATACATATATATACATATACATATGTCATTGTTTTTATATAACATAAATTCATTTTATTTTATTACATTTTACTTTTTGTTTTATTTTATTTATTATTTTTTATTGCATACACAAGTCACGTTGCTGTGTATAAACTGTTTTACATCCGTCACTTCACACATCAGGTTCAGTTGAAAACCAGCGTCAGGCACTAGTTGTCTGACATTTTTGCTGAACTGGGCCTTTTTGGCGCAGCCGGGAGGCACACATTCCTGCTAGTTTGTTTTATCACATTTTACTTTATTTTATTATTTACTAGCTTTCCGCCCGCGGTTTCGCTTGCATGGAATTCGGTTATTTCGCGCTTTTTAGATTTCCCTCGGGAATATCAATTTTTTTTCAATAAAAGGTAGCCTATGTCCCTTCTCAGGGTCTAAAGATAGTCTGTGCCAAATTTCATCAAACTCGGTTGAGAGGTTAAAGCGGGAAAGCGTAACAAACAGACAGAGTTACTTTCACATTTATAATATTAAATTGGATTTACTTTTCAATATTTGTCTTTATCGGATGCATTGTGTGTCTTTTAGTCTGTGCTAAATAAATGTATTTTCTTTCTTTCTTATCTTCTTCTTCAGCCTAAAGAGGTCTACTACTAGACAGGCTTCCCGCGACCTTCACCATGATATATCATACAAAGAGTTTCCCTGTGCGATCGAATCAGAAATGAGGAAATCCGCAGAAGAACCAAAGTCACCGACATAGCTCTTCGAGACGTTAAATTTAATTGGCAGTGGGCAGGGCACATTGCTCTTAGAACCGATGACTGATGGGAAAGTAAGGTTCTGGATTGCAAAACAAACAAAAAATTTAAAAATAAGAAAATATACTCGTAGTATCAGATTTGCGTGTTATATAAAGTTTTAAATTGATGTTATTGTTTGGTTGATTGTTGGGTTTGTTTTTTAACTCATCGGTAGCTTTTGAACCATAATATGAATACTTCGTCCGAACAAGTGGCTCAAATTGTAGCACTGGTGCGGGAGGGCTTGGATTAATGAACGATTGCTAAATAAAAATATAAATTTAAACCAGTCTACAGTTTCTAGAATATATAGAAGGTTTGTGGAGACAGGTTCTTATAGAAGGAGACGTGGTACAGGACTCGAGCAACCACTGGTCGTGATGACCGATTTATTGTTACAACTTCCCTGCGAAATCGTTTCCTCACGTCAGTTAACATTCAAAGCAAGTGCGTAGAGTAAATAAGAAGAAGGTTAAAGGAAGTGTCTATCACCCCTTTTAGACCAGCAAACGGTCCAAAGTTGTCTGTAGCTTACAGACAAGCTCGCTTAATTTGCGCGTGATCACCTAAATTGAACAGAAGAGCAATGGGCCTTCGTATTGTTCACGGACGCGTGTAGGACATGTTTATATGGTGCAGATGGTCGCAGAAGAGTCTTTCGTCGACGTGGGGAGCGATATGCTCAAAGTTGCATTGATGAGCGTTTTCCTTTTGGGGGCGGTTTGTGTATGGTTTGGGGTGGCATATCGATGAACGGGCGAATAGAACTTGTGTTCATAGACATGATCCGTCAAAACGGTAATAGAGGGGGTTTGACTGTATATCGCTATATAACAAAGATCTTAGAAGATTACGTGGTGCCTTATATGGGATTCATGGGCGAAAATTTTACTTTAATGCAGGATAATGCCCGGCCGCACGCTGCTGCATAAGTTCGAGAATATTGCGAAGAGGTTGGGCCAGCACACAGCTTGGATCTTAATCCCTTTGAGCATGTTTGGGTCAATTTAAAATGAGCTGTATATGTGAGAAATGCTGTGCCCATGACAGTGGCAGCACAAAGAACAGCACTTTCAGAAGAATGGGACAATATTCCGCAAAATTTTTTAATAACCCTAATAAAATCTATGCGGAGCCGATTAGAATCAGTAATAAGGGCACGTGGAGGTAATACACCTTATTAAAACATAAATAAAACCTTCCATAAAGTTTGTGTCTATTGTTAAAACCAATTTTTTTTATTAAATCAATTTTCCTTAAATTTCTGTTTTTATTTTCAAAAATGTCTTAAGGTCCTTTCCAGTACACAAACTTAAACTTAAGGATAGGACCCTACGCTGTTGTTAAAGTTCACGAACCAATCTAGAGGTTTCAATTTAAATCTGTATAGAAAGTTTGCATAGGTACTTGATTAAAATATTTATTTCAAAGTCGTCTATTACTTTGATGCAGTTTATGAGTCCGTCGGTGTATTTCATACCTTTTCGCTATAGCATTAGGTTCACAGTTAATTGAAGATATAACAGTTTTGGCTAGTTTGATATGTTATCAATCTGCCTTCCATTTTTTATGTTAGAGTTGACATACAGTCTGACCTAGTATCAGTTTTCGTTACGAGACTCGATCGTCGATATCGAGCGCGTTTGGCGCTCTCATTGGTTGATAGTTCTTACAACATTGAAGCGGGCCAATCGATGATTCAAACGCGTTCGATATCGACGATCGACTCTCGTATAGAAAACTCAAACTAGACCTACTGAACATAGCTGAATAGCAACTGTCAATCTGAACTCCACAAGCCGCAGTTAACGGGCAACTCCTTGGTGAGACTGGTTATCAGATATCTACGAAAGACATTTGGGACCAAAGGCTTAACGTGATTGCCGAAGCACGGACGTATCTCGATCTGTAATGAATTATTGCTCATCCACAAATCGTCTGCCTTAGCCTTTGACCGATCCTTGCAGCTGTGATCATTAACCCAGATACCAGTTTTATCAATGATGTAGTTTTTGTTTTTAAACATTATAAACTAGTACCTGGCATGACGCGCCTCCGTCGGGCCGGAACAAGCGAGGGAGACCAAAGAAGTGCTCTGGCTTGACGTTGTAAAAGATGACATGCGTGCCAACAAGGTCACACCACGAGATGCCAGAGATCGTGCGAAATGGAGACGTATTATATGTAGGAAAGCGGACCCCGGGCTCCAACCCGAAAGCCGCGGATGCAACCGGGATTATACGCTGAGATGATGCTGTTGATGATTATAAAGTAGTAAGTACGTACTTGACCGCAATCTCGCCTGATGGTAAGCAGTGTTGCAATCGTTGATGGTAAAGCGCACTAGTTTATTAAGAACCTATTCACTCTTACCTTGAAGACACTTAAATTGTAGCTAATAGAAACACCGCCGCTGGCAAATTTCAGTCCATCGGTGTAAGCGGTATGAAAGTCAAAGCGAAACGCTTTGTCCGGATCGTAATAGTATCAACAACATAAGGTGGATGCTAACAATATTAATATATGAAATATAACATAACTATATTTTTTCAATGTTATTGTGTGCTTGTGTGCTAATGTACAAAAAGTTTCCTACAAGATATGCTACACATTTTTATTTACACACAGAGCGTCCAATTTCATCTGGCATTTCTTTCATACGATATTTTTATATTTGTTTCTTTTGTTGTACTTGAACGGATCATAAAAGTGCTTTGACATATAAATAAAAAAGAAATGTCGCCTTGTTTCCTATAATGTTGCGTTTATTCTGTTTTTCCTATAACTGTCGCTATTTCAAAAATAAACATAACTTGCTTGTATCTATATTCTTGTGAAAATCACGTTTTTAAACCTTTTATAGAATGCTGATCCAGCAGTATTTGTTTGTCAGATTTATTTAATAAGTTAAATTAAAATTTAATATATAATTGATTATACTTATCTTAAACATACTACAAAAATACCGTCTAAACGTTATAATTATTCATAATTTAAACACAAATAAGGAAATAAATTAAATAAAATTAGTCAGATACCAAAGATCTCCGTATATATTTTATTTATTATTAAATTAAATTGCAATATAATTATATTATTTTAAGATATTCAAACAGAGTTTCCTCTCTCCTGTTACCCTATTTTGCTGTGCCCTACAGGGTCCATAATTGATCTCACATAAATTGTTATCACCCTTACATAAACTTATGGTAAAGCAACAAAGATATTGAGTATTGAGTATTTATATTCTCAAACATGTTTAAAAGTACTGATAAATATTTTAAACAATAGGGATGTATCCAAGCTACGAAAAAAAATAGTCTGTTTTATAGATAATAAAAAAAAATTAAGATCAAGATCAACAATAAGCATTACGATTGAAAATTACCGTTTTGGGTGGTCGTGACGTGTATTTTCGCCTAATTCATTATACATTTTTTTTATAATTAAAAACTAGTGCTTGATCATAATTCCACAATCATTGATGGTAAAGCGTGCTAGTTTATTAAGAGCCTATTAAGTCTATCCTTGAAGACACTTAAATTGTAGTCAGACGGGAACACCGCCGAAACGCTTTGTCCGGATTATAGTGGCATCGACAACGTAAGGGTGGAAACTCGCCGTACGACGGGTCGTCCGATGATGGAACGCAGATGAGGGAATTAAGTCATACAATTCCCTCGCACAGTCTCCAAAATACATCCTATAGGACACTGACAGGCTGGCTACTCACCGCCTGTGCTCCAGGCTTTTGAGACCGTTTTGAACTAAATCTGGGTGGCCAATTAGACTCTTCGCACGCTCGCCACGGAATCCAAAGTTATCAGTTGGCATTTTCTGTCAGTGTTCTTTTTATTATGCATCAAGTTTGGCCGCAAATATACGAATTTTCTTTCTTCATTTTCTTTACAAAGGCAGGCAAATAAAGATATCCTTCAAAGTTGCAGGCAGGCGTATCATTAACTCACTACGGCTTATCTACGTTAGTACCAACTAATGAATTCAAAGTACGTCGTTTAAAATAATATTCCCATGTCTGTTGAGATGTTTTTGACGGGCACACTTTTATAATTATATCTTCGTTAATTGGTATAGACTTGATCGTTTGAGATAACCGAGATGCTCTTTGTAAGTTTTTGTACGTAAACCTGGGTGAAGCGAACAGTAAATTCAGGTGATTGGATGGACAATATTGACAGTTCAGTACTTCCCGGTGAGAGATATGACTAGAATATAATAAGATGATAAGGTATGGGGGTGCCCAGCTTCGGGCCTTTTTTTTTAATAATTATAAACTATCGCTTGACCGCAATCCCGCCTGATGGTAAGCAGTGATGCGATCGTTGATGGTAAAGCGTGCTAGTTTATTAAGAACCTATTCACTCCGCTCAACAGCTCAGCTCAGCTGCCGTCTTCCTTCCTATTCGCTCAATCTGAGCGAATAGGAAGGAAGACGGCAGTTGAGCGAGGTGATGCATTGTTAAACCCAACAACACGACCAACGATGCTGCGCCAAAGGGAGATTGATCTGAAGGCCCTCCACGACCAAACTCCCAACACAACAACATTAGGCGCATCGTACCCAGCACACATCGTAACACAACTGCTCAGACCCGTCCTCCGTACAGCTTCACAAAATTACCGAATACAGCCGAGCGCAAGCGTTAAAACCCTCGGCAAGATTCGGTAGTCTTTGTACGTTATAGTCGCATGGGGTCTTTTGACAATTACACCGCTCATTTTTTTTTTTGGATGGAAAATCATCAAATGACTTCTCCCGCTCTGGGCAGACCGTAAGGGCGTATCAGACTTATACTTACCTTCACTTGCCTGTGCGCCAGGGCCACAGTTTCTTTTATAACCAACCCAATCCTGACCCAGAAGGCTCCGGTCTTCGTAGACACCGTCACGATGTGCTGACATCTTTTTGAGACCGGGATGATGTTGTCTCCCGACCTCGTCTATGGCGTCTCCTACGGCGGCTAGAGGCGTGTGGCCGCTAGAATTCCCACTCCCTCACGCGCTCCACCTCCTCCTTTGCCAGCATCACTGCTTCATAGATGGAGCTGACGGCCTGCCATGTACTCTCGTTCCGGACTATGGTCTGGACCAGTGCCGGACGCGAGAGATCGCCGCCGCCCAAGCCGGGCAGACGTCCACCGTATACTCAGGGCGATCCCCATATTGGTGACACCCTGACGTTTCTTCCCGCCTTATCCGAAACAGGAACCTCCCAAAACAGCCGTGTCTGGTATAGATGATAAGGCCTTGTGCCTCTGTCACCAGACTTTTTCATGAACCGTGGTAACTAGATATTTGAAATTTTCACAGATGATATTGAAGTTTTCGCACATTACAACAAATACTAATTTCAACTGAACCTGATGTGTGAATTGAAATAATAAATTGTTCATTTCTAAGCTTTGAAAATTATTCTAATAATTATGTATTTTTATAATAATTTTCTTAATTCTAAATAGCACTGATGGATAATTTGCCTGAACTAGGTAGAACGTGTGCTTCAGGTGTAAAAGTGCTTATTATATTTTTTTATTTTGCAATAAATTAACAATCAAAGTAGTACGTAAAAATCTAGGACACAACGTAAGTATACAGTATTATTATTAGCATCGTATTGCTTACATAGTAATATTAGTTAATGTAATGATTACTTGACTACAATAGAGCATTTGTAGCCCAAAAAAAATGTTTACGTGCCCTATACGAAATTCCATCTGACGTTTCATGTCAACCTGTATTCAAGGAGCTTGGTTTGCTACCACTACCTTCATTATATATTTATGAAGTATGCATGTTTGTTCAAAAAAATAAGAAATGATTTAAAACTGCTCAGGAAATTAGCTCTCGAAGTCGGCGTGATCAATACAGATTTGTGCTGGATGAGCTGCCTAGATCAGCGAAATATAATAAAATCGCACTGGCTATGTGTGTGCGATTGTATAATAAATTACCAAGTATGTTTAAAACGTTAAATTGTAAATTATTTAAAATTAAATTATATAAATGGCTCATAATAACTTTTATAATATCAATGATTTTTTAAATGGAATTCCAAAGTGACTAATTATTTTTATTTTAATGACCAGTTAACAAATGTAATAATTTTGCATGCTTTAAGTACTAATGTGCCTTTTTTGTGCTTTAAGTACTAAAAGCCGATGTTATGGCCTACCACCGAGAGGAAATAAATAAGAATATATAAATAGGAATCAATTGTTTTCTTATAAACATTCAGTGTTAGATTACAATGAAGCCAGTTAAAAACGGAGTTAAAGCCTGCCTGTGCTATGCTATACAACGCGGAAATCGTTTTGGCCTTGAAAATAATCGCAGTGTCATCGGCGTGCGATATTATTATGCCATTTACTACATTTAAGTTACATAAATCATTAATGTATATAAGGAATAACCATGGACCAAAAATGCTGCCATGTGAAACTCCAAAACCTAGAGTTTTTTCTCCATCACTATTCATACACTCGATTTGAACACATTGCGATCAATCGATTAAATAATCTCCGAATAGTTTCAGCTGTGTAGCAGATATTGCTCTATAATTATTCACTACATCTCTACAACCACCTTTAAAAATCCTTCTAAATCCTTTATAAATCCTTCTCTGAGGCACATCTGAAATATGTACGTTAAAGGGCATACCAAAATTTATTTAAAACACTTTAGTATTTGTATTATTATTGTGACGTGTCATCATCATCATCATCATTATCAACCTTTTTATCATCCCACTGCTGAGCACAGGTCTCCTCTCATACAGAGAAGGATTGAGCGTAATCACCACGCTTGTTCAATGCGGGTTGGCGATTTCAGACTTAAAGTCCAGGTATCCTCGAGATGTTTTCCTTCACCTTCAGTCATTGGTGTCCAAGATATACTTAGAAAGTACATATAACTTTAGAAAAGTTACATTGGTACTTGCCTGAAATGGAATCGAACCCGCACACTCATACTTGAGAGGCTGGTGTTTTAACTACTAGGCCACCACGACATATACATTGTGACGTCTGTATGAATAAAAATAAATAAATTTGTGCCATATAAAAACAATGACGTAAGTATATGTATAAAAAATATGTTCACGAGTAGTAAAATAGAAAGAAAAACAATACAATTAATAAATAAGTCGGATGGCCGCATGATAGACATTCTTATGCAAATAAAAATATCACAAAAACAAGTCTATTAGGCAGATAATTCAAAAGATCATGGATAGAAAGGGAGAGGAAGATCAAAGAAATTCGGATGGTTTGTGTGAGGGACTACCACCAGCACCAACTCTAGATAAAATAAGTCAAAAACAAAAAGAAGCTCATGATAATGTTTGCACTTCTAAAACAATTGAATGAAAGTGCCCTTCTTAAACCCTTCTGTCTGTCACTTGGAGGTAAAGAGGCGTGAAGTGCTGTATTGTACAAGAAACCAATCAAGACGTTACGAGGTAAATCAAATAGACGTAATTTTAGGCAAAACCGGATATATCATACATACATATGTAGGTATAGAAACTCAAGGAAGACCAACGACAATGGCGCGGTTCACAAACCAACAAAAATTTTAGTTCAGTGGATCTTGTTTTGTTCCTATATTATTAATAAAAAGACAGAAGACAAAATATTATTTAAGGTAAGGTAAAAACTTATCAAAAAATCACATCTTGCAATAATTTCATCTTTTTCTTTTTCTTAAGGCTGTAGAGGTCCACTGACGAACAAAGGCCTTCCCCTAAGGCTTTCCACGATGACCGGTCTTGTTCTGCTCTGTTTCCTGTGACCTTTAGGGGCCGTCCTACGCTGCATGTTCAGGTACATGACCGCCACTCCAGGAACTTACTATCCAATCGACCGTCGGTTCTACGAACAATCTGCCCCGCCTACTGCCTCTTGATTTTAGGGACGCGAAGAGCTATGTCGGTGACTTTGGATCTTCTCATTTCTAATTCGATAGCAAAGAGGAACTCCAAGCATAGATAGCTCTTTCCATCGCCCTTTGTGTGACTTTGCTCGCCCCTTATGAGCGACCACGTTTCTGTTCCGTATGTGATCATTAGCAACACACACTGGTCAAAGACTTTAGTCTTGAGACAACAGTGTCTCAAGACTAAAGTCTTGTACGCTACATCTTCTCGTTCTCCAAGTTACCACTCGGTAACATGGAGGAGATATAGCGTAGCATCCCAAACACTACCCTGCCGGGCTGTATTTGACGAATTGAATACTTACTAATTTAACTATTCATCATCATCATCATCATTATCAACCTTTTTATCGTCCCACTGCTGGGCACAGGTCTCCTCTCATACAGAGAAGGATTGAGCGTAATCACCACGCTTGCTCAATGCGGGTTGGCGATTTCAGACTTAAAGTCCAGGTTTCCTCAAGATGTTTTCCTTCACCTTCAGTCATTGGAGCCCAAGATATACGACAAGATGTACAACTATTGGTTGAGTGTCACTACGGATCAAAAGACTGGTCCTTAGGCTCCAGTTTCCTTAAGAAACCTTCCTCCGTCAAAGCTCGTGTCCCCAGAAGTTGGCAGGCTACTGTAATTAGTACTGCATCGGATCTAGTTGACTTAGCGTCGGGGAGCGCCTCTCAAACAAACACACAACTTATACAAGTTTAATTAATTACAAGAGCGTTACACTGTCGGCCAGACTTATGAATACAATGGGGAAATAATTCAGAAGCAACATTATTTTAGTCCATGATAACGTAGAGAGAACACTATAGCAAGTGTTTCACTAGTAAGCATTTATTGAAACACCTGATTGTTTTTTTTTTAATAATTATAAACTAGCGCTTGACCGCAATCCCGCCTGACGGTAAGCAGTGATGCGATCGTTGATGGTAAAGCGCGCTAGTTTATTAAGAGCCTATTCACACAGAAAAACTGAGCGAATAGGAAGGAAGACGGCAGTTGAGCGAGGTGATGCAATGTTAAACCCAACAACACAACCAACGATGCTGCGCCAAAGGGAGATTGATCTGAAGACCCTCCACGACCGAACTCCCAACACAACAACATTTGGCGCATCGTACCCGGCACACATTGCAACACAACTGCCCAGACTAGTCCTATATTGTTATGATAGTAAGTGAATATTACAATTAATTAACAGCCTTACATTTTCCTAACTCCTTTGGAGTCGGCTGCATACCATTATTTTATATGGAGTGACTGCCCACCTGTTCTTCCGCAATCCCATTACTGGATAACATTATACCCTTAGTAACACTTAAGTTCTTTTATCTGATTCACTTAAGAAGTTTCTAGTTTATACGTATTATACAGCAGTGACTAAAGTGAATATCGTGTTAAGAGCTGCAGGTCTCGTAGAGTGTTATTGGGAGTTTACTTCAAGGATTTCTTAATAACACATCGATGTTCGCACCAATCATATGTATAAAGTACACTCAAAGCTCAGAAATATGCACATCTTCCTATAGATTCTCAAAGGATCTAGACGTGCTTACACACAAGCATTGTGTTTCTGATTTCAGATCATTAATACGGTTTTTTTAAGATTTTGGACTTCTTTAGCATTTTATTTTTTACGATAGCCTTATACAATGGCACACGTATAGTTCCCATTTGATTTCAAATCTCAGAAAATAATTGTGCTGTTTTTCTGCACGATAGTGCACAAGTAACCAATTTCTACTGTGAGCCCGCAGCCATTGTCTTATCACATACTTGAAGACTGTTAAATTGTTTTTACAAGTATATAAGTATTTACCGCAAACCTCTAAAAGATATACTTACTTAGGGGATGTATTAAGAAATTTGTGGTCATAAAGGGTGTGGTAGAAAACATCAAACTGCTATTCACTGCTTGCTTTATTATAATAAATATAAATATAAATAAATATATACGGACAAATCATACAGATTGAGCTAGTCCCAAAGTAAGTTCGAGACATGTGTTATGGGATACTAACTCAACGATACTATATTTTATAATAGATACATATATAGATAAACATCCAAGACCCAGGCCAATCAGGAAAAGATCGTTTCCCATCATGTCCTGGCCGGGGATCGAACCCGGGGCCTCCACGTCGCTGTCAGGCGTGTTGACCGCTGCGCCACGGAGACCGACGACAATACTTCTGTACTTAATATATGAAGCTGAAGAGTTTGTTTGTTTGAACGCGGTAATCTCAGGAACTACTAGACCGATTTAAAAAAAAAAACATTTTGCGTTGGAAATACCAATAATCCAGGAAGGCTATATAACATCGGCGTCATATACGGCTGCGAAACATGGACTCTGAAAGAGGACACTACACGACGCTAATAGGCTTTTGAAATGTGGTGCTACCGTCGTATGCTACGCATAAGCTGAACCGAATAGATCAGAAATGACATCGTTCAAATGCCTCGAAAGTTGTTGCCCACCATAAAGAAACGCAAAATTGATTATCTCGGCCACGTGCTCCGACAAGATAGATATCTTGCATGTCTTTTCACCGCTAAAAGGAGCCCATTCACCTTGGCTCCTACTTTTCGAAATGTATCCTTGGAATGTACCGACCGCCTTCAGTTTTTGGGAGTTGAGATTTCCTCGAACCTAAACTTTGGGCGGTTCATTGAGTCTAAGGCCAAGGTGGCTGCCATGAAACTTGGCTTTATCGCAAAGGTCCGGCGGTACTGCAGTCACATTTGGGCTGGTGCTGCAAAGTGTCACCTGGCCACTTTGCATTCCAGTGAAGAGGCGTGCGAACAGGCTGATTGGTAACCCTAATTTAACTTCAGACGGTCTCGAAGAGTAACCAGCCTTTCGGTGTTCTATAGGATGCATTTTGGTGAGTGTGCGAGGGAATTGCATAATTTAATTCCCCCATATTCGTTCCACCATCGGATGACCCGTCGTACTGCGAGTTTCCACCCTTACGATGTGAACATCACTACGATCCGGACGAAGCATTTCGCCAGCTTTTGCCAGCTTCGGTGTTTCCGTCGGACTACAATTTGAGTGTCTTCAAGGCTAGAGTGAATAGGCTCTTAATAAACTAGTGCGCTTTACCATCAACGATTGCGTCACTGCTTACCATCAGGCGGGATTGCAGTCAAGCGCTAGTGTATAATTTATATAAAAAAAAATTATATGCGCTACTCCAACTCACTATGATGAGCAAGGTAGAAGGGAAGAGACGCGCTGGACGAAAGAGAAAATCGTGACTGCGAAACATCGAGTGAGCAGGAATTACTTCCGTGGAAAAATTGTTCCGACTCACGGTTAAAAAGACCGAATACAAGAAACTGACGGCCAACCTTCAGGATTGACGAGGCACTGGAAGATGAAGAAGAATGTTATGCAGATTAGTACAATATGAATCTCAAATTACTCAATGAATAAAATCTTAAAGTCATCGGAATTCAAATTAGAATTCAGTATTAAAATAATCAAATCACAGCCCCTTATTAGCAAGTGGCACAACATGATGCCATCTACGGATAAGTTTATGATCCATTTATTTTCTAATTATCATCTCAGCGTTAATCCCAGTCGTATTCAAAAGTTTTTCAGCTTTGGAGTCTGGGGTCGGCTTTACCAGACTAACTGCTGATTTTGGTTAAACTTCGTTATTATTATTTTTTTTTAATAATTATAAACTAGCGCTTGACCGCAGTCCCGCCTGATGGTAAGTAGTGATGCGATCGTTGATGGTAAAGCGCGCTAGTTTATTAAGAGTGAATAGATCACTCAGAAAAACTGAGCGAATAGGAAGGAAGACGGCAGTTGAGCGAGGTGATGCAATGTTAAACCCAACAACACGACCAACGATGCAGCGCCAAAGGGAGATTGATCTGAAGACCCACCACGACCAAACTCCCAGCACAACAACATTAGGCGCATCGTACCCGGCACAAAAATCAAAAACAAAGCATTTATTTCAAATAAACCAGTTACAGGCACTTTTGAAATGTCAGAAGGTCGGTCAGTTAGTAAGGTGAAGCTATTCGCCCATTCCAAAGAGTAGGTACCTATGGAGAAGAACGGGCAAGAATCTCCAAGGCTACCTTTTAAATTATCAAGCTATTGATACAAATATTTGATTACATCATTCATTTTGAAACACGACAAATCGCTTGGCGGCAAGGCTTTGTCTGGTGGGTGGTAACTTTTGCTGGCGGCCGATGTTATGGCCTACCACCGTATTTTCCGTGAAGCGACTGCCGCCTGACCTCCACAACTCGAAGGCGATATCGAAGAATTGCAGTTAGACCAATTGTTGGACTATTGAACAACCCGTAACGCCTGCCATTAGAGATTCATATGGCAACCGGGACCAACGGCTTAACGTGTTTTCCGAGACACGGCAATGATCCATTTATTTACATTTCAGGTAATTCGATCACTAAACGTAATGAAAACCTTACCGGTACATATGAAAATCTATATATATAAAAATCAATTGCTGTTCGTTAGTCTCGCTAAAACTCGAGAATGGCTGAACGGATTTATCTTATCTTGGTCTTGAATTATTCGTGGAGGTCTAGGGAAGGTTTAAAAGGTGAGAAAAATTCGAATAATTGCCGGGAAAATCCTCAAAACAGTATTTTTCTATAAACGTTTTCTAAATAAAATGGAGACTCAATTTGTAATTTATTACCGCTGTATAAAGTTCAAATTCGCATGCGCGTTGGAGGATCTAATATCGCGTTCCGAAACTCAACAAAAGTGAAAGTGAATCGCGAACGCGACAAAATTGCATAGTCTCACAGCTTCATATAGCTTCGAGAAAATTAATTTTAGCTAACTTCAGTTGTTAATCTGTCCGATTATTTTTTTAATAAGACGATATAGAAATTGAAAGATAAATCTTAAGTTTTGTCACAAACGTTAAATTATAAATCTTAAGTTAAATTTCTGAACGCAATCATAATATTTGACATTAGATTTGACAACCAACTAATATGTCAATACATCCTGTCTGTCGCTTTTCAGTCAGAGCACGGAAAAAAGTATTACGATATTATATTGTGTTACGAGTTACGATATCTATGAGTGCATCCTTCTATCTTTGTGGCTACGTGCGCGAGAACTTTCTTTACTTTGGTGATCCTTTGTGATAGTGACATTCCAAGTAATGTGCTCTTTTTTGTGATAGTGACACTTTACTGCTAAATAACCGGGAAATTTTCTCAATTACAATTTACGATGCCGAGGAGAAGACGACCTAACGTAGGTCGTAGTAGTCAATCAAATGTGCGAAGAGCTACCTCACGTGCTAACCGCACTGATGACCAGAGACAGAGAGATCAAGAAAATAGTCGTATTGCTATGTCAGAATTGCGTTCTTTAGTGAGTGACAATGTAGGAGATAGGCTTAGAATGCAACGAGTTCGTGCACATCAAACACAACAACAGCAAGCTAGACATAATGAAATTGAGCGAATCCGCAGACGCAGTGCTCCTGTGATTCTTGAACGAGCTGCATTCCACTATGATCCGGCAATTGATTATTGTGCCGACAAATCAGTAACAATTGGGGAAATGAAAACAATTTGTAAATATTGTAAGGCGTTAAAATACACTGGTGAATCTACTGGATTATGTTGTGCTGAAGGCAAAGTAAAATTGCCACAATTGGTCCCACCACCAGATCCTTTACGCTCTTTAGTTTCTGGGATTGGAAATGATTCTAAGCACTTTTTGACCAACATTCAGAAATATAACAACTGTTTCCGGATGACATCATTTGGTGCTACACATATTATACAAGACAATTTCATGCCCACTTTCAAGGTATTATATAAGAATATTTTTTTATATTATTCAAGTTTGTACTAAAATAAATATATATCGGAAATAATTAATGGACAAATTTTTAAAAATTACAGATACAAGGACAAATTTATCACTTACTGGGAACTCTGTTACCACTACCTGATGCAGATCATCAATTTTTACAAATTTATTTTATGGGCAATTCAGATGCGGAAATTAATAATCGTTGTGCTCACAATCCAACAGTGAAGAGAACCATTGTCCAACAATTACAAATGTTTCTTCATGAGAATAACAATTTAGTAAACATGTTCAAAATAGCATTGGATCGGATGCCATCTGATAGCCATAACATTATTATTCGAGCTGACAAAACACCTGCCGGTGAACACACAAGGAGGTTCAATTCACCTACCATTGATGAAGTGGCTGTTGTCATTGTGGGAGAAAATTTACAATCTAGAGATATTGTGCTTCATCGTCGGAATAGTGATTTAAAACGTGTATCTGAAACACACAGGAGTTATGATGCACTACAATATCCTTTGATCTTCTGGCAGGGGGAAGATGGATACCATTTTAATATCAAAATGGTAAATCAAGTAACAGGTAAATGAATTGAACAAGATTAAATAATATTTTTAAATTCAATTCATCGAAGTAACAATTTAAACATTTATCATTTTTGATTGCAGGTGCTGAAACCAACAAAAAAGTTAGTGCTATGAATTTCTATTCATACAGACTCATGATCCGTCAAGGTGAAGTAAATCATATTTTGATGTGTCAACGACTTTTTCATCAGTTTGCAGTTGATATGTATGTCAAAATTGAGACTGAACGATTGACATACATCCGTTTGAACCAACGACGGCTCCGGTCAGAGGAATACATTCATCTCCGCGATGCTATAAATGCTGATGGCAATGTGAATAATGTAGGAAGAATGACAATTTTGCCAGCTACTTATATAGGAAGCCCACGACACATGCATGAATATGCTCAGGATGCTATGTCATATGTTAGGCATTATGGCCGCCCAGACTTATTTGTTACATTCACATGTAACCCAAAATGGTCCGAAATAAAGAAGGAATTACTACATAGCCAAACACCAGTTGATAGACATGACATAACCGCCAGAGTTTTTAAACAAAAATTAAAATCTCTCATGAATTTTTTAATAAAGCATTGTGTGTATGGCCGAGTCCGTTGTTGGATGTACTCTGTAGAATGGCAAAAGCGTGGATTGCCACATGCGCACATTTTAGTCTGGTTAGTGGACAAAATAAGGCCAGATGAGATTGATTCCATAATTTCAGCTGAAATTCCAGATGAAATAGTTGACCCAAAATTGCATGCAGTAGTTACCAAACACATGATACATGGACCTTGCGGACATTTCAACTACAATTCACAATGTATGGTCGACGGTAGGTGTTCCAAGCGATACCCAAGAGACCTGCTTGCTGAAACCATAACGGGAAATGATGGATACCCATTGTATCGTCGGCGATCAGTTGCGGACAGTGGGCGATCGGTAGTTGTGAAGGTAAGAGGACAAAATGTTGATGTAGACAATCGTTGGATTGTGCCATACTCGCCAATATTGTCCAAAGCTTTTGAGACTCACATCAATGTGGTATATTGTAATTCTGTGAAGTCGATAAAGTACATATGTAAATATGTTAATAAAGGTAGTGATATGGCTGTCTTCGGTGTAACCAATGCAAATGATGAAATATCACAGTACCAGATGGGTCGCTATGTAAGTAGCAATGAAGCTATTTGGCGAATCTTTTCATTTGCGATCCATGAAAGACACCCTACAGTAGTCCATTTGGCAGTCCATTTAGAAAATGGTCAACGAGTTTATTTTAATGCATCTAACGCGGCAGACAGGGCGGCACATCCACCGTCGACAACATTAACAAGTTTCTTCACAGTCTGTCAAACTGATGATTTTGCTCGCACTTTGCTGTATGCTGACATGCCACGCTATTACACATGGAACGCATCATCGAAATCGTTTCAGCGTCGAAAACAAGGAACACCAGTTGAAGGACATCCAAATGTATTTGCTTCAGATGCTCTGGGTCGCATCTACACAGTACATCCAAATAACGATGAATGTTATTATTTGCGGTTGTTGTTGGTGAATGTTCGTGGTCCGACATCGTTTCAACAACTGAGAACAGTTAATGGACAGCTGTGTGCGACTTACCGTGAGGCATGTCAACTATTACATTTACTTGAGAATGATTCGCACTGGGATGATACGCTCAAGGATTCCGTAATATCTTCATCGCCGCATCAAATTCGTACATTGTTTGCGATTATCATATCGACATGTTTCCCCTCGAATCCAAAAGATTTGTGGGTTAAGTATAGAGATGACATGTCTGAGGATGTTTTGCATCGTGTGCGCCGTCAAACTTTGAATCATACACTACAAATGACTGAAGAAATTTACAATGACACATTGATCATGATAGAAGATATGTGTTTATTGATGGCAAATAAAGTATTGTCGTGTTTGGGAATGACAGCACCCAATCGTCATATGCACGATGCATTAAACCACGAGTTGCAAAGAGAACATCAGTACGACATTGAAGCATTGGCCGAAACAGTTCGTACAAATGTTCCACAATTAAATCAACAACAAAGAATTGCGTACGATACTTTGATAGAAGCTGTGAACAGTGGATCTGGTGGAATTTATTTCCTTGATGCTCCCGGAGGAACCGGAAAAACGTTTTTAATTTCATTGCTTTTGGCGAGGATCAGATCGCGAAATGATGTTGCTCTAGCGTTGGCTTCATCTGGAATAGCTGCAACTCTGCTAGAAGGCGGGCGGACTGCACATTCTGCCTTGAAATTACCACTAAACATGCAAATCACCGAAACACCAATTTGCAACATCGCCAAAAATAGCGCAATGGCCAAGATCCTACAGGTATGCAAATTGATTGTTTGGGATGAATGCACAATGGCCCATAAGAGATCACTGGAGGCACTGGACAGAACGTTGAAAGATCTTCGTGACAACCAAAATATTTTTGGTGGGGCCATGATTCTGTTGTCAGGTGATTTTCGTCAGACTCTTCCAGTTATTCCCCGATCAATTGTTGCTGATGAACTAAATGCATGCCTAAAATCATCAAATTTGTGGCAGTACGTAAAGACACTCCACTTAACAACTAACATGCGAGTATTTTTGCAACAAGATGAAACTGCAAATGTGTTTGCGAAGCAGTTGTTAGACATTGGAAATAATAAAGTTGCAGTGGACACCTCGACCGGATTCATCACATTACCTACAGATTTCTGTCACATCACAGACTCAAAAGTGGAGCTTATTCAGCGAGTTTTCCCAGATATAGCGCAAAAGTTCAATAACCATAATTGGCTGGGTGAACGAGCAATATTAGCAGCGAAAAATAAAGATGTCGAGGATCTTAATGCGACGATTCAGAATTTTCTTCCAGGACAGTTGGTTTCCTTCAAATCAGTCGACACCGTAATGAACCAGGATGACGTAGTCAACTATCCCACTGAGTTTTTAAATTCACTGGAATTGCCTGGATTACCACCTCACAATTTGCAGTTAAAAGTGGGATCAGTTGTCATCATGCTGCGTAACATTAATCAACCTCGACTATGCAATGGAACAAGACTGGCTGTGAAAAGACTGATGAATAACGTCATTGAGGCGACAATCATAAAAGGAAAATACAAAGGAGAGGATGTCTTGATCCCGCGGATACCGATGATTCCAACGGACTTACCATTCGATTTTAAACGGTTACAATTTCCAGTGCGTCTGGCCTTTGCGATGACCATAAATAAATCGCAAGGACAGTCGTTATAAGTTTGTGGAATCAACTTGGAGTTTCCCTGTTTCGCGCATGGACAATTATACGTCGCGTGTTCGCGCGTCGGAAAACCGTCTTCTTTGTTTATTTACGCACCACAAAACAAAACAAAAAATATAGTTTATGAGAAAGCTTTAAATTAATTAACAGACTGTATTTTAACAGTGTGTGTCTGTGAATATCAAATTTAAACCTTATAAATAGCCAGTATTTCAGGAAAACTCTGTTTTGTAAGTAAGCAACATGATGTATCGAAAATAATATATAATATAATAATTCATGCTTTATTCAATAAATGCTTTTTTATTAAATACGGATTCGATTTGTTTGTTTTAAAATAATTTTATACAAAAGATTAGGTCTTTTATTTATCGATGAGGCAGTACGAAGTCTGCCGGGTCAGCTAGTAGTCAAATAAATTGCTTCAACGTGTATACTTTGCATGTATGTACGTATTATAGTAGTTATTTTCGAATATACAATATGTAAAGAAAACCCTGTCCGACCCATAAGAATAATAAAGGTTATGTAAACACATGACCAAATATAATATAAAATTTTACGTAATCATCATAGTACCAATACAAATGAATTTTGAAATAATCTTTTTTTCCCGTGAATTAAATCCAACTTCCCCGAAATATGTTAATTTTTAAAAAAGTGATAACACCTTTTGGAGTGTATTATTATAGCAATGTGACCACGTGCTGCGTGCCCTGCCCCGCGTGGCCCGCGGAAGGGTTGCCTACCGCACATGTATTAAGTTACCTCTTTTTGCGAAATACAATTTATTTTTTTAGGGGGAATTATTTTTAAGTTTAGCCCGGCTTTGTATCCATTAGTAGAATCAGTTATCGATACCTATCCATGCCTTCACGGATCGGACAGGGTTTTCTTTACATATTGTATAAACAATATAAAATGTTTTTAGTAAACCCTTATTAAATTTTAAATACCTATCCAATGATATATCACACGTTTTAGAGTAGAAAAGAAAAAATCTTTCCCCGCTTTACGTGTATAGGAATCCCCTAATAAAACATTTTTATTTTACCACTTTGTATGATTGGTAACAAATTTCAGCTTTCTAGAGATAATCTCGCAGACGATTAGGTGACTAAAATTATCCGCGGACTGGACGACAGATAGACACAATCACGAAACTATAAGGGTTCCTAGTTGACTACGGAACCCTAAAAACTGATACAAACTATGTATCGAAACACATGTCATAATATAATATTATGTGCTGTTCATAAATTCCATGCACATGAAACATTCCATCATTAAAAATAATTATTCAAATTTGAATAATGATTATTCTTTATTCGAATTTCAAAATTAAAAAAGCCAGTAAGTACTTACTTACTGGCCTTTCATATTCGAATAGGAAGTGGTGAAGGATGGGCGTTTTAAAGTCGGCCGCCGGCAGAAGTTACCACCCACCAGACAAAGCCTTGCCGCCGAGCGATTTGTCGTGTTCCCGCATGATGTCTGGTGAAGCCGTACGGAGGACGGGTCTGAGCAGTTGTGTTGCGATATGTGCCGGGTACGATACGCCAAATGTGTTGGGAGTTTGGTCGTGGAGGGTCTTCAGATCAGTCTCCTTTTGGCGCAGCATCGTTGGTCGTGTTGTTGGGTTTAACATTGCATCACCTCGCTGAACTGCCGTCTTCCTTCCTATTTGCTCAGTTTTTCTGAGTGAATAGGCTCTTAATAAACTAGCACGCTTTACCATCAACGTTCGCATCACTGCTTACCATAAGGCGGGATTGCGGCCAAGGGCTAGTTTACAATTATAAAAAAAAAAACGCCCATCCTTCACCACATCCTTATGCTTTCTCTGGAAAGAAGAAGTGGAGTGTCAAAATTAATAGCGTTCTGTTCTGTAAATTGTTTCTAAGATAACAACGCATTCTGTATAGCCTCTGGTACTGCAATGCTCATAAGCACCGGTGACCACTTATCATCAATGTAGAGTCTCAACGATCCACCAAACAAACTCTTGCCATCAAGCGATTCTTCATGTTCCGGAATGATGTCTGGTGAAGCTGTACGGAGGACGGATTTGAGCAGTTCTATTGCGATGTGCGCGTTGTACGAAGCGCCAAATGTTCTGTCGGGAGTTTGGTCGTCAAGGGTTTCCATATCAATTTCCCTCTGGCGCAGCATCGTTGGTCGTGTTGCAGGGTTTAACATTGCGTCAGGCCCAACTGCCGTCTTCCTTCCTATTCACTCAGTTTTTTTTGAGTGAATAGGCTATCAATAAACTATCGCACTTTACCATCAACTGCCACCACCATTGCTGCTTACCATCAGATGGGATTGCGGTCTAGCAGTAGTTTATTATAATTAAGAAAAAAAATAATTTCGATAACCTGTTACTTACTCACCTCCTCCAGTTACGTCCAAAGCCGCCGTCTGTGTCCCAGTCCGGGCTCCACAGAAGATGCTGGAGGCTTTATTGATGTACGCAGGATAACCCAGACAAGCAGCATAACTTGCTAAATTGACTTGCAAAATGCCATTCACAAAAGATAACAGCCACGTAACCGCATTATACCGTGGTGTCTTAAAATTTTGCCACGCAAGGGCGTGGCGCAAGAGGAAGGCCTCTTTACCTTCATGCTTCAACTGAGCTAAATATTCAGAAATATACAATATAAAAAGCCAAGGATATAATCGTTAACTTTTTCTCTTGGTTATAAAGCTTCTGATACATATAAAAAAACACGTGTATTAAGGTAAGTACGCATAACTCCTAGCTCGTGCCTTCCATAAAAAGGTTAATTTAATCAAACGGTTATAAGCTTACTCGATGGCTTCCCAGCCTTAATTTATTATATATTTCCCAGCATTAATTTATTTGGAACAAGGTTGTCATTGATTATTCAGGTTTTCTGTTTATTTTTAACATGGTAATGTTATTAAACTGTTATGTGTCGTCATTAAGTAACAGTGTTTCAGAATCTTTTTCTTCTTATTCAGCCTATGGATGTCCACTGCTGGATAAAGGCCTCACCCAAGGCTTTCCACGCTGACCGGTCCTGTGCTGCACGCATTCACTAGGTCATCGGTCCACCTTGTTGGGGGCCTCCCTAGCTATGTCGGTGACTTGTTCTTCTGCGGATCTCCTCATTTCTGATTCGACCACGCAGAGAAACTCCGAGCATATCTCTTTCCATTGCCTTTTGTGTGACTCTGAGCCTTTGTTTGAGGCCCGTGTTTCAGAATATTTACGTGAAAATATATAATGACGACTTCAGCGACGGCGGAGCGATAGGATGCTCACCATCTTGGTGTGGAGAGAGCTCCATTTCGTAGGTGAGTTTTGAATTAAAACACGAAGTTGTAAATATATCCTCCAATCTTGACAATAACAATTTAAATAGACAAACCGACAGTTTCGCCCCGGAGAAGCGCCCTGGCCCGCGTCTCAATCCGAAGTGACCGTTCGACAATCCCCACTTTCCAAAACGACTTGGTGTACGTGCCGCCATTACAAAATAACGTCACAGCGTTTGCCCTGCTACTACATAAATCAAATTAGCAGTCGTTATCCACGAGATATCTACAATCCCTCTTCACCCACTACTGTGCCGAGGCCTCTTATTTCTTGTATCAATCACCTTGTTCCTGTTCCGGTCTCCAAATGGCAAGCGACATCTTGTCAGGAGGGAGATTAAGGGATTAGCTGGACTCCTTCAACAAGAACAGGTCCTTAGCAGCTATGAACAGAGATCTGTAGAAAGAGAGCTAGGAGGTTATAGCCCTGCAGTGTAACATCACACGCTTTTAATATAAACACCCAAGAGAGGAATAAAGAATGAAGAAACGGTGAATGGAACTTGTCAAAGATTATATGCTTAGGGGAAAAAACAATATGTTCGCAGTCGACAGCCTCCGTGGCGTACTGGTAGCCAACGCGGCCATTGCACAAGGAGGCGCGGTTACGATCCCAGCGCAATGCAAATATTTGCATGCCTGAATATAAATATTTTCCCTGGTCTGGTCGTACCTCGGAAAGCACGTTAAGCTTTTAGTCCCGGTTGCCATACGAACATCTAATGACAGTCGTTACGGGTTTTTACAGCCCTCAAAAGTCCATCAAATGATCTAATTGCAAAGCTTCGATATCGCTTTCGGGTTGTGGAGGTCAGACGACAGTCGCTTCACGGAAAATATCGAAGTTAAACCAAACCAGCAGTTGGACTGATATAGCGGACACTAGACTAAAAAAAAGCTTCGGATGCGACTGGGAAAACGCTGAGATGATGATGATGACACACGAAAGGAACGACTGAGGAAATGTTGGATGAATTTTGTGAAAAATGATATGGTTAGGAGATAATACAACATGTTAGCAGTCAGAGCAAAGAAATGAGTGGGTATATGAACACCTTATTACTAAAAGCCCACTGTCTATCACCAGCCTGTATCTCACGAATTTTGACAGCTAGATACTTGAAATTTTCACAGATAACTTATTCCTTTTGCCGCTACATATAACAAAAAATACTAAAAACAGAATATAATAAATAATTGGGGTTGGTTCCCGTACAACAAAAGTGATACTTTTGACGCTTTTTGGTCGATTTTTAAAAATAAAATTATACTTACAATTTTCTTAATCAAACTAGTCTACATGATAGATATAAACTATTTTGAATGACCGGCCATGTCGTAGAGTACAACCTGTTTGTCGATAGTTACAAGAAATAAGAAAATAAAAGATATTGTAATACACACTACACCTTAATTTATACCTCGACGGCTTGTGAATGAATCTCACGATGGATGCAGTCACACATAAGCGTAACGTTATTATTTTCCTCTCTATTTATATAATTATATCTGTCTTTCTTTCGTTAATTAAAACGGTTTAAAACCAATAACAGAAACTGTAGACACGGTTTGTGCATAATACACATATAATAAATTGCAACCAAACATTCTTTGGTTCAACTTTTTAATTTTTTTTCTTTGAACTTTTTAGTAGGCCCTTACTTTTGTTTACCCAAAAGCACCAGCAATTTCTTTATAGTCTACATCTTTAATAGATTTAATGACATAACTAGGTACTTATCAGAACTAACATAAATAAATTTATAATTACACAATAAAAAAAAACATTAATGTTATATTTTTTAAATATTATATTAAAGTTATTCAATTAACTTTGTGTAATTGAATTATTTTACAACAACCAATCAGAGTTTTGCAAATTTTCAATGGCATATAATTGTAACAGTGAAGGCAATAAACTGTATTCGTATTAATTGACAAAAATAGATTTTTTATTTAGATAGGGATAAGTATTTACATAACCTTACCTTTGTTTATACATTATGTCTACAAACACCTTACCAATATCTCTCAGTTTTAATCCAGAAACCGATTTTGTTTATTTAGCAAAGCACCAGAAATTTCTTTATATAGCAAACAAACTTTTGTGTTTCAGGTCAGGTTCCACCATTTTCTTAATTTATTTCACGTCAACTAATTTTCGTTCAAAACTTTTCCTTTATTGCCAATCTTTATCAGTAAATATGAACGTCTTCACCAAATCAATGACCTCTCCACTCATTGTTACACTTCGGTGTAACTAAACCACGCGTCGCTAAACCGTTGGCTTCCTTTCCATTCACTACTCCAATCTCGTGGCGACTGAAACCGGTTTGAACATTAACAGTAGCTGCAAGTTATAAGCGGTGCTGTTGTGGATACTTCAATGAATAGTTACAAGCGAAGACACAGGTAGTCGCTGGTAAGGGTCAGATTGGGATCTAGCCTGCAAAGGTACGAGTTAGCATGAACCATTTTCTTCCCGATGTAAAGGTAAGGCTTCTACAAAGTTAGTTCTTGTTTATACTAAACCTGAATATAGTGTGTTCAGAATAAGCAACTGAATCGATTCCAATCATGTATCAGTAAAGTTACTGAGCGCGCCACGCAGCTTACGCGTGCGCATGCCCGCGCTCAGCTGACGCCACAGGTCAATGCACCTGGCTCGCCAGTCCAAACGGAACGTAGACCATAGTTTAGACCATAGTTGGGACAACCAAGTAGGATAACAAGCTCATAACTTTGTGGTTTTTCATAATATCTTTATAAACTTAGAAATATAGATTCTTTACTTAAAAATACTAATAATATGGATACGTGTTTCGGTTTTCGCAAATACAAAAAATGATGTTGTATAATAACAACGTTTAATCAGGAAGCGTTAGTTCTTTAGTAGGTGCTATATATTAAAGCACGCTCTTTCGGTTACCGACTGACACTTTAATTAATATAAGAGTTGCCACCACAAACATCACACAGATAAAACAAGAACAGCGCTAGTCCTACAGAAATATTTTGGTATATAATTATAACACTATAGAGGTATGAGGAACTAGTCATCCTAAAAGAAGGCTCCTCCAACTAGCCGGGTAATTACTTAACACATTATTAGTAGCAATGGGTTTCAATTTGACAGTTTAACAAAATTTAACTTTATTTACGTTGTTGAGCAGACAAATTTTTCGGACATATGGAGAAATGAAATAACAATAAGCTTCAAAATTATTCCAATTGTGTTACGCATTTAGGATACTGATTCGTGTCACTTCGCGGATTACTTCCCGACGATTGATGTCAGGACGTAGCGCATCTATATATTAATTGTGTGGTAAACTCGCTTGTATGACGATGTTGTGATGCTTAATTATTAGCATGTAGTGGTCAAAAAGCAAATAATGAAGTTCACGTAAAATGGCTTATCAAAGCCATTTTAAGTCTTTTTTGGGTCACCAGTTTTGAGTTTTACTCGTAGTTCTGAGTTACAGATATGAATTTTAATTACACTTACCTAGATCAACAACTGGAACACAGAATACCGTAATTTAAAATTCGTAGCCTACCATAACCCCACCCCTTCCACATCTCCATCTTGACGTCTCATTTTGGCGACAAAAAATGACAAAAACTCGTCAAATTGTAGTATGATCTAAATCATCATCAAACTGTTTATCGTCCCACTGCTGGGCACAGGTCTCCTCTCATATAGAGAAGGATTGAGCATGTCTCTCCTTACTCTTGGTAGTCCATTCAAAGCTCTGTAAAAGATCGCTCTTAGCGATAAGACCTCCCATTGTGTCACCCTTTGTAAAATCTTTATGACAATGTTGTATGCAACATCATTTTTTATTCATGCGGAACCTGTATATAGTTTGTTCAGAATAAGCAAATGAATCGATTCCAATCAGTTTTACACCATGTTAAATTTTTTCCCAAATACATTTAGAGTGAGACCGCAGAGTGGTTACCGAGCGGTTACGATAGATAACAGCTGACGTCAAAGGTCAATGCCCGCGCTCTCGCGCCCGTACGGACTTTTGAAAATATTTTTGTTGGGACAACTAAGTAGAATAGCAAGCTCATAACTAGGTGGATTTTCATGATATCTTTTTGAAATTTTGTACATGATTGTTTACTTAAAAATACTGGACACGTGTTTCGGGTTTTGCATAAACAAAAAATAATGTTGTAATATAAAGGGCATTCTATTTTGGCATCCAGGTGTTTCCAGCGACTTTTGCGGACTGCCTCCATGTCGTAGCGGTAGCGAACGCGGCGCAAGGAGGCGCGGGTTCGATCTCCGCCCAGTGCAAATAATTGTAGGCATGAATATAAATATTTGCACTGATCTGGTCGTGCCTCGGAAAACACGTTAAGCCGTTGGTCCCGGTTGCCATACGAACATCTAGTGGCAGTCGTTACGGGTTGTTGGAGCCCTTAAAAGTCTAACAATGGGTCTAACTGCAATGCTTAGATATCGCCTTCGGGATGTGGAGGTCAGACGGCAGTCGTTTCACGGGAAATATCGAAATTTAGCCAAAAATCAGCAGTTAGACAGGTAAAGCGGTCCCCAGTCTCCAAAGCTGAAAAGCTACGGATGCGACTGGGATTAACGCTGAGATGATGATGATGATGATATATATATACATAGATATATAATATACACATTGCGACCAACAAACTATGATGGAGAATCACGTTTAAGTTACCAAGTAAATCCTCTCATATCCATAGCTTGTACCACAACCTCTGCTGTCCGTGAACCAGTTGCGAGCCGTAATGATAATAAAAATGTAACCACTTCCTCTTGAGCGTTGTGTTTTATACTTTAATCAATAAGTATTATGAAATATTGAACGAATGTTGTCAATTTGTTTTAATAAACTGGTGCACTTTACCATCAACGATTGCGTCACTGCTTACCAACAAGCGGGATCGTGATCAAGCATTAATTTATAGCGTTAAGAAATATACTAATGAACTTTACCATCAACGATTGCATCACTGCTTACCAACAAGCGGGATCGTGGTCAGGCACCACTTTATAACGTTTAAAAAAGAGTGTGATTCCAAAAAAGTCTCATTTTGAAATAATGACTGGACTTTTGGGACACTTGAGGCTTTTATAAGTTTTCCGTTAACTAATTTGACATATAGTTATGAACTGGTGCTTGACCGCAATCCCACCTGATGGTAAACAGTGATGCAATCGTTGATGGTAAAGCGCGCTAGTTTGTTAAGAGCCTATTCACTCAAAACTGAGTGAATATATAGGCTCATCGTACCAGGCACTCATCGCAACACAACTGCTCAGACTCGTCCTCCGCGCGCGATAATGGAATACATACGTGATGTTTCATATTCCCCACAATTCTAGCCATAATTATCTTCAATAAAATCCTATTAATTTCTTATTCCTTTCTCAATGTATTCGGCAGAAATATATCAACATAACACTATATATTATTCTTCCAAGCAATGTTGTGTTCATAGATATGTTTAAAGGTCAAACAAAGTTATATGATAAGTGTACCTACAATCGAGGGAGACCGCTGATCTCTGAAATACAGACAAATATATCTAGTTCAGACAAAGATGTTCAAAATTTGGTTATGACAACATGTGTCACTAAGTACATCACAATACGATTACCGTTATACATCTGTATGAAACGTCCCCGCGTGACTTCAGTATTCAGCCCTTTCACAGCCAGATCATGTTTTATTTTTTATCCTTACACAGCCCATATCTATCGTTCTTCGGTCTTCTTTTCTACCAGCTCTTTACTTTCCATCATCACCAACATCATCATGTCAGCTACATGAAGTAAACTGCTGGATATAGGCCTCCCCCAAGGATTTCCAAATGGAAGGGTTGGATGCGGCCTGCATCCAGCGCTTTCCTGCGATTTTGGTCAAACCATTTGACCACCTAGTCGGTGGGCGTCCGACGCTGCGCTTGCCGGTACGTGGTCGCCATTCAAGAGCCTTTCTGCCCCATCGACCATCGGCTCTATGTACTGTGTACCCCGCCCACTGCCACTTCAAAGAACTAATCCACTGGGATATGTCAGCGACTTTTATTCTACGAATTTCCTCATTCCTGATTCGTTCACATACAGAAACACCTCCGCACAGCCTCCATAGCTCTTTGTGCGACCTTGAACTTTCTCATGAGGCCTATAATCCTACATTTGTTTCCCCAGTTACCTACTTGGTAACACCGGTTATATCAGTCTTTCATGATTCAAGCCATGACGACAGTCAAAGATCTACAATTCAGACAGATCGGACCGCCATCAGAACTTGCTTTCCATGACACGACCGTAGATAATTTATGATTTGGCTAGGCTAATTTATGAGCCCCTCAGCTAGACAGAAGTCTATTTTTACATGTTTTTTATTAGCTTCACTTGTATGATTGCTTACTTGTTTGTTTGTTTCTCCGTCTCTAACTCTTTGGACTACGAGTGAGCGGCTCATTATTGTAAAATATCCCACCGTTTTCAATACTTTCGTTCGTTCGTTTCATTTTTTAAAAAAGAATATCAAACTAAAAAGTTAAAAATAAATATAGTTTAAAAAACTAAAAAAACATGCTTTTAAAGAATATCAAACTAAAAAGTTAAAAATATTTTTTTAAAAGGCGCTTAATATACAAAAATTATGGCACAAAGCGCCTCACGCTTTTTTGACGGTGGATCATTTAAGATTCGGTTAGGCTAATTTATGAGCCCCCCAGCTAGACAGAAGTCTATTATTACCTAACAGGAAACAAAAGGAAAATCCAATATTTTCATAGTAAAATCGATGTAAGTCGAGATTAATGTAAGGAACGATGCTGTGTTGGAAATTTTATAATATAAAGTTGGTCGCAAACTATTTCTGTAAGGATACAATCATACTGTAGGTCTATTCTGTAATCAACTCACCATGAACTCTTAGGGGAAGTGAGTTCATGAGAGTGGGCGCGATCAATACGCGAATGATATGAGAGTCAGTGGGACCTGGGAAACAGCGGGTCGAGGCTTATCGAAGGTGTGGTGACGTAGCTCTTCGAATCGCTAAAGTTAAGTGGCAGTGGGCGGAGCATATGGCTCGTAGAATTGATCGCTGATGGGGTAGTAAGGTTCTAGAGTGGAGGCCGATGGAAGCGGGCCGCTCAAGACCGGTCATCGTGGAAAGCCTTGGGAGAGGCCTCTGTCCAGCATTGGACGTTTATAAGCTGAAGAAGAAGAAGAAGATAGGCTTTTAATACACTAGTGCTGCAATCGTTGATGGTACAGTCATCAACGATGGCGTCACTGCTTACCATCAGGCGGGATTGCGGTCAAGCACTACTTTATTTATACTAATATATAAAGCTGAAGAGTTTGTTTGTTTGAACGAGCTAATCTCATTAACTCCTGGTCCGATTTGAAAAATTCTTTTTGAGTTAGATAACCCATTAATCCAGGAAGGCTTTAGGATATATAACATCACGCTCCGACCAATAGGAGCGGAGCATAACTAACTCCACGCGAACGAAGTCGCTGGCGGCCGCTAGTAATTTAAATATAAAAAAAGAGGAGTTGAAGTAAAGATTTGTTATCCAAAACTCGGACAAGATTACATGATTAAAGGGCAAGCTGGTTTCCTAATTTAGTTAGTTAAGAGTAACTATATATTAGGAAACTTGTCTATACTATTTTTCATACATTAAGAACACTGTTATCCTGGACATATGTATGTCACACAAACACAAATCATAAAACACGATTTGTGCAATCAAAATCAAAATCAAAAGTCATTTATTCAAATTAGACTGAGAATCAGCACTTTTTGAACGTCATATTACATAAGACAGTCCCCCAAAACGCCCACCCATCGACACTTCCTAGTGCTTTCGCTGGGAAGAAGAAGTGGCGGAACAAACTCCCCAGCAGCACAGCTGTCTGTTCATTTTTAAAAAAAACACATGTCTTTATACAATACTAGCTTTCCGCCCGCGGCTTCGCCCGCGTTAACTTCGGTTATATCGCGCGTTTTAGATTTCTCTCGGGAAAATCAATTTTTTCGGGATAAAAAGTACCCTATTATTTAATCCGGACTTCTAACTTTACGCCTGCAAAATTTCAAACACATGTGAAAAAAAGATTTATTGAGTAGATAAAGCGTGAAGAAAACAGTTAAAGAGGTAACAGTTAAAGAGGATCCCGCGGGAACAGTAGATACTTTCTTCCGGGATAAAATGTATCCTATATCCTTCTCCGTACCACAGACTAAGTTAAAGAGGTAACAAACATATAAATAATTACACTGTTAGTAGCCCGCCCGTGTTAATTTAGATCCCACGGGAACAGATAAAAGGTGTCCTATGTCCTTTCTCGTTCCGCAGACTATGTGTATGCAAATATTAAATATTATTAAATAATTATATTGTTATTTCTTGCCCGTGGCTCCGCCCGTCGTTGCTCCGTCCGCGTTAATTTCGATCCCACGGGAACAGTAGCTACTTTCTTCCGGGATAAAATGTATCCTATATCCTTCCCCGTACCCTAGACTATGTGTATGCAAATTTTCGTGATGATCGGTGCAGTAGTTTAAGCGTGAAGAGGTAACAAACAAACAAACAAACAAACACACTTTCGCATTTATAATATTAGTTGGGACTATGTATAGTGATGAACACGATAAAATACAACAACAATGAAATTATTTACCATATGCCAGCTACCACGCCAAAATACCACCAAAGCAAACCAATATCATCATCATCATCTCAGCGTTAATCCCAGTCGCATCCGAAGCTTTTTCAGCTTTGGAGTCTGGGGTCCGCTTTACCAGTCTTAACTGCTGATATTGGCTAAACTTCGATATTTTCCGTGAAGCGACTGCCGTCTGACCTCCACAACCCGAAGGCGATATCTAAGCATTGCAGCTAGACCAATTGTTAGACTTTTGAGGGCTCCAACAACCCGTAACGACTGCCACTAGATGTTCGTATGGCAACCGGGACCAACGGCTTAACGTGCTTTCCGAGGCACGACCAGACCAGTGCAAATATTCATATTCATGCATACAAATATTTGCACTGTGCGGGGATCGAACCCGCGCCTCCTTGCGCAACGGCCGCGTTCGCTACCGCTACGCCACGGAGGCTGTCACCAAAGCAAACCAATATATTTATATTTAAATGAAAATGTAATTAACTAAAACTTGTTACTTAACTAAGAAGCCCCAGGCATAAAGGGCGTGTACATATTTATGTAATGTAAAAAAGTAAATTATATGAACTCATATAAAGTATAAATAAGCTAATTCCTGAGAAAGAACACAATGGCTGAGTGACCAACTGCTGTGCCGCGTATCGTAGTTTCGGTTCCCGCACAGAACAAATAATTTTATGGCTTGTAGGTAGTTGTTCCGGGTGTGGCTGATTATGTATGTGACTTTAAACGTTTGCAATTACACCCACTAGGAGGACAGGAGTAATTCCTAGTGTGGAGAAAATGAAAAAAAAAAAGAAACTCACGGACATACTCGCACTCCCAAACATACAGACTGTCTATATTACTGAAAAAAATTGTATACTGCTGTGGAAGAGTGGAGTCTCCTAATACAGACATTACTTGCTTACGAAGAGGTTCCAATCAGAAAGAAAGAAAGAAAAATGCGTTTATTGACATTACAGCAAAATACATACATTTCGAACTATAAAACAATAAAACCCAGCTTATAATGCCAAAAGGGCCACAGCTCAGCATAATGTCAGATGACAACACAAGATGTGCCATCTGACGCTGATTTTCAGCTGCAACCCACGAGTGCCATACACTAGAATTTCAAAAACACAGTCCGCAATAATTAAATGATATATTTAGATAATAATAATAATCCAAATGATAGAAAAACCCAAAATGTTGTGACATGCATAAATGTGTGTGTGAGTATATATGTTAAATACGTTGTAAATTATTCAAAAAAATAAAATAAGTATTCAATTTACTTTCATTTTATAAACAAATAAGACCACCAAGTAATGTACAAATTTTGTTTCAGTAATAAATTGAATTTATTTGATTTTGATGCCACTTAAGTGGCAGTGGGCCTGGTACATCGCCCATAGGAACGATGCCCGGTGGGGCTGACGGGTTCTCGTGCGGCGACCACGCACCGAAAGACGCAGCGTGCGTTGGCCCCCGACAAGGTGGACCAACCACCTGGTAAAGGTCGCGGAAAACCGCACGACCGGTCGTCGTGGAGATCCTTGAGGGAGGCCTATGTCCAGCTGTTGACGTCTTTCAGCTGAAATGGTGATGATGATAGTGATAAGATTTTGTTTCCCAAAATCCTTTGTTTAGAATAAACTGTTTCACCTCTATCTTTCCCTTGGGAGATAATAGGCGTGTTGTTAGGTTTGTATGTAAGTATATACAGTATGTTAAGAAAACCCTGTCCGACCCGTGAAGGTGTTGTTAGGTATCGATAACTGATTCTACTAATGCATACAAAACCGGGCTAAACTTAAAAAAAAATCCCCCTAAAAAAATAAATATTATTTCGCAAAAAGAGGTAACTTAATAAATGCGCGTTAACCTCCCTTCGCCTGCCGCCCGCGGGGGGCGGGCGGCAGGGCACGCGGCACGTGGTCGCTACGCTATTCGCTCATAATAATACCGGTGTTGTCACTTTTTAAAAATTACCAAATTTCGGTTAAATTGGAATTAATTCGCGGGAAAAAAAGATTATTTCAAAATTCATTTGTATTGGTACTATGATGATTACGTAAAATTTTATATTATATTTGGTCATGTGTTTACCTAACCTTTATTATCCTTATGGGTCGGACAGGGTTTTCTTAACATACTGTATAAAACTGTAAACTTGAATTGCTACTAAAAGCCTGCTACACCACACAGCAGAGTAATTGCTTAACACACTATCAGTAACAATGTGTTTCATTTTGACAGTTCAACAACATTCATTGAGTTATTTACGTTGTTGAGCAGACATATTTTTCGAACATATGGAGCAATGGATAAATAAATATATACGGACAAATCACACAGATTGAGCTAGCCCCAAAGTAAGTTCGAGACTTGTGTTATGGGATACTAACTCAACGATACTATATTTTATAATAGATACATATATAGATAAACATCCAAGACCCAAGCCAATCAGGAAAAGATCGTTTCCCCTCATGACCTGGCCGGGGATCGAACCCGGGGCCTCCACGTCGCAGTCAGGCGTGTTGACCGCTGCGCCACGGAGACCGACAAATACCGGCAATGGATATTATTAATATGCTTCAAAATGATCCGCAGTGATAATAATAGCTATTACGCAATTAGACTTAATTCCATCACGTTATTTAAATTATGCCACGAATTTATAATTAAGGGATTTCATTTAAACAAATCCCCATCTCACTTTGAGCTCGAAAAATTAAATTAAACGGGTGTTTATAGCCCGGGATTAAAATTATAAGAATTAAGTCTAAAATAATCGTAACAATGAAACTGACTGAAAAACGCCATAGAAGGGTTTCTATAATTGTCTTCTTTTACAGGAACAAAGACACACCTATTGTCATTATCATCATCTCAGCGTTAATCCCAGCCGCATCCGAAGCCTTATTCCAGCTCTGGAGTCTGGGGTCCGCTTTACCAGTCTAACTGCTGATTTTGGCGAAACTTCGACATTTTCCGTTAAGCGACTGCCGTCTGACCTCCACAACCCGAAGGCAATATCGAAGCATTGCTGGTAGACCAATTGTTGGACTTTTGACGGCTCCAACGACTGCCACTAGATGTTCGTATGGCAACCGGGACCAACGGCTCAAATATTTGCACTGCGCGGGGATCGAAACCGCGCCTCCTTGCGCAGCGGCCGCATTCGCTACCTCTGCGCCACGGAGGCTGTCAAGGATACACTTATTATACCTATTGTAATGCAGTATTAATGTAGACAAAAATGTTAAATTGTATTTATATCCCAATCAATATTTGTATGGTATTGTTTTGTTCGTGTACCTGGGACAAACTATCCAGTTAGGAACGTCCAACTTCGAGAAAGAGGTCAATCGTCGAATTCAACTCGGCTGGGCTGCTTTCGGGAAGCTACGTAGAATCTTCTCGTCCGAAATACCGCAGTGTCTCAAGACAAAAGTCTTCGACCAGTGTGTGTTGCCAGTGATGACCTATGGAATTGAGACGTGGTCGCTAACAATGGGCCTTATAAGAAGGCTCAAAGTCGCTCAAAGGGCAATGGAGAGGGCTATGCTTGGGGTTTCACTGCGCGATCGAATCAGGAATGAGGAGATCCGCAGAAGAACGAGAGTAACCGACATAGCCCGAAGAATTGCAACACTAAAGTGGCAGTGGGCTGGACACATTGCCCGTAGGACCGATGCCCGATGGGGCCGACGGGTTCTCAAGTGACGACCACGTGCCGGAAGACGTAGCGTGGGTAGGCCCCCGACAAGGTGGACTGACGAAACCGCTGGATGCGGGAGGCGCAGGACCGGTCGTCGTGGAGAACCTGGAGGGAGGCCTATGTCCAGCAGTCGACGTCTTTCGGCTGAAATGATGATGATGATGATGATGTTGTTTTGTTTGTTGACACTTTACTCGAATAACCGTATAATGAAAGTATAGAATAAATCCACCAAAATAAAAAATAAAATGGTTTTTGATTACATAAATTATGAAGTAGGGCTTGATCACAATCTCACCTGATGGTAAGCAGTGATGCAATCGTTGATGGTAAAGCGCACTAATTTATTAAGAACCTATTCATTGTATTCTCGCGCACACTCCAAAATACATCCTATAGATATTTCTTATAGATATTTTATTGTGATAATTACATTATTTTAACAATACATAAAATATATTAAATTAAAACGAATTATAGTTATCTACAACTTTCAAAAAGGGATTTAAAGAAAGAAGGGTTTTTAAATACCTTTCCCTCACAGATTGACTATATTATATACCACTAGCTGCGCCACGCGGTTTCACCCGCGTAGGTTTATACAGTATGTTAAGAAAACCCTGTCCGACCCGTGAAGGTATTGTTAGGTATCGATAACTGATTCTACTAATGGATACAAAACCGGGCTAAACTTAAAAAAAAATCCCCTAAAAAAATAAATATGATTTCGCAAAAAGAGGTAACTTAATAAATGTGCGATAAGCACCATTCCGCGAGCGGCGGGCGGCAGGGCACGCGGCACGTGGTCGCATCGCTCATAATAATACCGGTGTTGTAACTTTTTTTTAAATTACCAAATTTCGGGGAAGTTGGAATTAATTCGCGGGAAAAAAAGATTATTTCAAAATTCATTTGTATTGGTACTATGATGATTATGTAAAATTTAATATTATATTTGGTCATGTGTTTACCTAACCTTTATTATCCTTATGGGTCGGACAGGGTTTTCTTAACATACTGTATATGCCTCGCTCCTATTGGTCACAGCGAGATGTTATATAGCCTAAAGCCTTTCTGGATTAATGGGCTATCCAAAGCAAAAAGATTTTTTTGAAAAACCGGACCAGTAGTTCCTGAGATGAGCGCGTTCAAGTAAACAAACAAACAAACTCTTCAGCTTTATATATTAGTATAGATTTTACATTAGGTATGAGATTAATGTTGTTTGCTGCAGGAAAACTATAGAATGCAACAATTTCCTTTAAAACTTAAGAAATTGAACTACAGTATACCCGCGCCCTGATAGAGGAAGACCTAGATTTATTTATGAAACCACAATAAAGCAGTTGGAATTCTTCCTTAGTATTATTGCGTCGTTTCCGAAACGAACCGGGCAGCTTTTTACAATAGTAACATTTTCTGTTGTGAAGCCAGGGTACAATGTGAGTTTTTATATGCTTTTAATTAGCTTCACTTGTAAGTTTGCTTGCTTGATTGTTTGTTTGTTTGTTTGTTTCTCCGTCTCTAACTCTTTGGACTACGTTCCATTTTTTTAAAATGAATATCGAACTAAACAGTTGAAAATAAAAATAGTTTAAAAAACATGCTTTTAAAGAATATCAAACCAAAAAGTTAAAAATATTTTTTAAAAAAGCGTGAGACGCTTAATATACAAAAATTATGGCACATAGAGCCTCACGCTTTTTTAAAAATTTTATTTTATCTTTTTAGTTTGATATTCTTTAAAAGCATGTTTTTTTTAGTTTATTAAACTATATTTATTTTTTAATTTATAACCAAAATTTCGTTTGATGTTATTTTTAATATTAACGAAATAATTGCGATAACTTAATCAGACTACAATGTTCCCAGCATTGGGTCACAGGCCTCCTCTCGATGATAGGGAGTGGGCCGTAATCTACCAGGCCCAGTCCAGGCTGGTAGATGTCACATGTCTTCGAAATTTTGCCTCTAGGACATCCCGATGTCCTCACGATGTTTTCCTTCACTATTTTGAGAACAGTGTTGATGAAATACACAAAAAGCGTAAAGCACCTGACAGGGTTCGAACCAACGATCTACTACTTGTAAATCACGGCCGATACCACTAGGCCATATCGTCATCATCAACCTTTTTACTATCCCACTGCTGGGAACAGGTCTCCTCTCATAGAAGGATTGAGCGTAATCACCACGCTTGCTCAATGCGGGTTGGCGATTTCAGACACTAATTTATATAATAAATAGAACAGAAAATTGCGCAGTCTGCTGAAAGGTTTTTATTGACAAGTAAGGAAGTGTCTAAAAAAAAAAAAAATCCAAAATATAAAATTTGTACATGGTGTTCTTAGTGGCTAGTATTAATCTTTACTACAGAGTTTTAACACCCCCCCGCAATAAGAACACCCTATATACAATATTATGGATAAGGTATATAGACATATCAAAGTTAACTGTACACTTAACACTAATACATACTTACAAAAAATAGACACATTGATATACACCGACCTATCACTATCTTTACACAACTACTATACACCTGCAGAATAATAACAACATACACCTAAACCTAAACTAAGCCTAACAACTGTACACATTTACAGTGCTTCAGTCTCGGCAAAGGTTTGGTCAAAATGTCTGCAATCATTTCTGTCGTGGGTTTGTATTGAAGACGTATGCAGTGTTGTGAAAGCGAGTCTCGTATGAAATGGTGTTTAATGTCTATGTGTTTTGTGCGTGAGTGATATGTATTGTTGTCTGCCAGTTTTAAAGAACTTTGGTTGTCTGTATGTATGGTGATGGGAAGAGAGACGGCAAAGACTTCGTGTATGAGAGTTTTCAGGTAAATCGCCTCTTTGCAAGCTTCAGCTAGAGCCATGTACTCGGCCTCTGTGGTTGAAAGCGCGACTGTGCGCTGCTTGCGTGCTTCCCATGAGATTGGTGCACCACACATGATAAAGGTAAATCCAGTAAATGAACGTCGATCAATAATGTTGTTCCCGTAATCGGCATCAACATATCCGACTGGGTATGACTGACCTTTTGAAGTGTACTGAAGCTTTAGATCTTTGGTAGCCTTCAGGTACCGTAGAACCCTCTTAGCGGCCCTCCAGTGTACCCCCCCGTAATGTGCATTGAATTGGGAAAGATACGACACTGAGTGTGAGATGTCAGGTCTTGTACATATAGCAATGTACATTAGCGAGCCGATAAGTTCCTGATAAGGAGCTTCAGTTTCTTCTTCCTTCGAGGGAAGAGTTAGTTTCAGACCAGGTTCTAAAGGAGTTGATATAGTTATTGCATCATTCATCCCAAACTTTGTAATAAGTTTCTCTATGTACTTGGTCTGATCGAGAGTAGTGCAGCCTTTGCTCTGTATGACACGCATACCGAGACAGTCTCTAAGAGGACCAAAATCTTTAATTTTGAACATTTTTTTAAGTTCTTTTTTAAATGTCTCTCTCATGAGATCATTGCTGCTCAAAACAAGGAAATCGTCGACAAACACGGCAACGACTAGTATGTCATTACCATCTCTTTTAATGTAGAGACAGTGTTCGGATGGAACTTGAGTAAGCGACAAAGTGGCAAGTGCTTCGCACACTTTTTTATTCCATTGTCGTGGAGCTTGCTTCAAGCCATATAGTGCTTTTTTCAGTAAACACACTTTCCTTGGATCTTCAGAAAAACCTTCCGGTTGTTCCATATATATTTCCTCATCGAGATCTCCATTTAGAAAAGCAGTTTCTACATCTAGATGATGTACTTGTAGATTGTGATGAACTGCATATGCCAAAAGAAGTCTTACAGAAGAGAGTCTAGCAACTGGTGAAAAAGTTTCTCCGTAGTCTACTCCAGCCACTTGAGTGAAACCCTTTGCTACTAGTCTCGCTTTGTACTTTGTTATTTGTCCACTTGTATCTTTTTTAATTTTATAAACCCATTTGCATTTAGTTGTTTTCCGATCTGACGGTCGGTCGACTAGAACCCATGTTCCGTGATTCATTAAAGAATTGTATTCAGCATTCATTGCTTCTAACCATTTATCCTTTTGTGGATGTTGTGCAACTTCTTTGTAAGTCTCAGGCTCCATATCTGAAGTAAGGTAGATATTACAACCAGCTTCAAATCTATCAGGTTGACGTCTGTCTCGCTGAGGATATCTGCGCTCTGGCGATGGTGATTCTCTAGCTATAGCTTCATTTGGAGGAGGACTGGAAGAAGTTGAGGGTTCATCCAAAGGTACTTCCTCTGATGGTGGTATCGTCACAGGCTGAATGTCTCGCTGTTGCTGAGATACAGATTGTGGAACAGGTCCGTCTTCAATTGGTTCAGGATCAAGGGGTACAAGAACTTCTACTGACTTTGGAGGATCTGTTGATTCTAAATCTGGTTTTCCAGATTTAGTGTTGGCATATATTTTATCCTCTATGAAGACAACATCTCTTGCAATTATAATCGTTCGAGGATTTTCAGGATTTATAAGGCGGTAACCTTTGCTTTCAGTTGTATAGCCAACAAAGATACAACTTTCTGTTTTGGAATCCAGTTTCTTCCGTTTTTCTTTCGGGATAAGGACATGAGCTTCACATCCGAAGACTCGCAGGTTAGAGAGGTTAACTTTCTTCCTGGTCCATAATTCTTCTGGAATTCTGTTATTTAGGGCTTGGGTGGGCATACGGTTTTTAAGGTAAATTGCCGTATTTACCGCTTCTCCCCAATATGCTAAAGGTAAATTCGAGTCTTTGAGCATGCATCTGGCTTTTTCAATTATAGTCCGATTAGCACGTTCACTAACTCCATTTTGCTGCGGTGTGTATGGTACGGTGGTCTGATGGATGATTCCATTCTCCTTTAAAAAATTAGACAAATCCGTATTTACATACTCGCGACCATTATCTGAACGTAAAACCTTAATTTTTTCGCCAGTTTGGTTTTCAACTAAATATTTAAACTCCACAAATTTACTAAAAACTTCGGCTTTTGATTTCAAAAGATACCCGTAAGTTTTTCGACTGTAGTCGTCGGTAAATGTGAGAAGATATAATGCTCCGCCCCAAGAATGCGTACTCATGGGTCCGCATAAGTCCGAATGGACTAATTCTAGGACTTTACTTGATTTACTTTGAGATTTTGAAAACTTTTTCTTTGACAGTTTGCCCTGTAAACATGGAACACAAGTTTCATTACAGTTCCCGCTAAAATTAACGCCAACTCGTTTATTTTTTAAAATATTCATACTCCTTGCATTGAGGTGACCAAGGCGTCTATGCCACAACATAGCAGTCTCTTTGGTGGTAGAGCAAAGAGCTTGAGAACTCTTTACATCAAGTTTAAACATGCCTCTGTAGTGTGAACCTGAAGCAATGACATTACCTGTCACTTGACAACTGCCACTCAAAGATATGGTAGCCCCTTGTGATGTAAATAAAACATCATACCCCTTATTTACTAATTTACTGACTGATAGTAAATTAGTTGCAAGGTTGGGAACGTATAAAACATCAGAAACTCTATTTACATTGTCAGATATATTAATATTTACAGTACCTCTGCCTTGACTCAGGAGTTGCTCTTTATTAGCAACAGTGATTGGAGTAATATGGGTGGACAAAGTCTCAAACCACTCTTTGTTATTACTCATATGTGTGGTTGCACCAGAGTCTAGGATCCAATCCTCTGAACCTGAAAAAGGGATGTTAGAAAAACAAGATGAAAGTGTAGAGTGGGATGTATAATTTGAATTACACTTTGCCGAAACTGAAATCTTATTTTTCTTTAACTTCCTACACTGTGATACGACATGCCCGGTTTTTTTACAAAATGTACAAAAGAGTTTCTTCTTCTGCTGCTCGTTAGTTTGCAATGCCGTCGTGCTAGGTTCTTTAACTCTGGTAGGTAAAGATTTCCTGGAGTCTTCCTTCAATAGGGCTGCTATAACATTTTCTGACGTTAGTTTGGTGTTCGTGTGTTCTAATGCCATTACTAGCGGTCGAAATTCTTCAGGTAGGCCTGCTAGTATGATAATAGCGAGAAACTCGTCTTCGACTGCCTTGCCAATTGCCTGTAGCTCTTGTTGAATGCTTGTTGCCGCGTTTGTGTAGCTCTGGATGCTACCAGTGTACTTATTGCTTAGCAACCTTTGCATAAGTGATAATCTTCTGGTTAAGCCGCTATCCGCATATGCTTTTCTCAGCCTGTTTAGTACGTCAAAAGCTGATGTGGCCGGTCGTATAACTGGATATACAGACTCGTCGCAAAGTAGGCATATTTTCGCTCGTGCCTTCTCATCTCGCCTTTTTTGTACTGGATCACTGAGGTTGGGCTGACTTGTAGTAATCTCCCAGAGGTCAAGGTCGACTAAATAGCATTGTATAGAAAACATCCAATTAGAAAAGTTACTGCTACCTCTCAGCTTGTTTATGAGCTGCGATTGTGCCGGTAGTTCTGCCGTTGACGTGGTCTTCGACCGATCACCCGATGGTATATTTTCCATAGCACTTGCTCATAAAATACTTGCAGAATACGTATTTCTTACTGTTTTAACTGTATTCGTTATTCTTAATGGCCCATAACCACTAATTTATATAATAAATAGAACAGAAAATTGCGCAGTCTGCTGAAAGGTTTTTATTGACAAGTAAGGAAGTGTCTAAAAAAAAAAAAAATCCAAAATATAAAATTTGTACATGGTGTTCTTAGTGGCTAGTATTAATCTTTACTACAGAGTTTTAACACAGACTTAAAGTCCAGGTTACTTCAAGATGTTTTCCTTCACCTTGTAATCATTAATTGGTGTCCATTGTGTCCAAGATATACTTAGAAAGTTCATATAACTTAGAAAACTTACATTGGTACTTGCCTAGTGGTTAAAACACCAGCCTCTCAAGTACGAGTGTGCTGATACCATTAGATCAATTATCATAAACAGTTCCTTCATAAACGTCGCACCTACTGGGCCACAGCTACTCTGAAACATTTAATCTGAATAAATAAAATATATCATTAATGATTTAATTAATCTTTTCACGAAAACCAGCATGAAGTTTCACTTACAGATCTTCCGGCTACATCGAAACCAGCTAAAAGCAAACAAAAGATATTTGCCCAAAATAAAATATAAAAGAGCCCTGAAATATTCGTCTGCCTCTATAAGGGTGAGCGCCCTTAATGAATCAAGTAATTAGTCTGTTTCCTGTTTTTCTTTACATTTCGGGCGTACAATTAAATCTATGTATTTTTAGCTATATTCGGCTATTCCCCTCTGTTATCAGTAGTGTCTAGAAAGACTACAAGTATGACTTATCATAGTCAATTCAACTAGGAGACGTCCACTGTTGGCAATAAAGCACTGCCAACGATAATTTCCGTGTTTTCTGAGACATTAAAGTGCGACTCAGCTCGGGTATATGATGAAAGAAGGCTCCTAGGCTTTGGGCGGGTCAAAACCGCCGTGTACATCATGACTGCTGATATAAAATCTTAATACAATAGGCTAGGGCGAGGGGACCCGGAAACGTACTGGTGGGACACGATAAACGAGTTTCTAGAAGTATTTGAGGGAGGCCGTTACCCAGTAGAGAGAAAGTCCATAAATAAAGGCTAACAAAAAAGGACACATGTGGTCGGTCATGTTAGCAGCGCGGTTCAATTGTTTACCCATCCCTGTTTTCATGTGTAGCTTGCCTCTAGTCCGTGTTCAAGCATGATGTCTGGTGAAGCCGTACGGAGGACGGGTCTGAGCAGTTGTGTTGCGATGTGTGCCGGGTACGATGCGCCTAATATTGTTGTGTTGGGAGTTTGGTCGTGGAGGGTCTCCAGATCAATCTCCCTCTGGGTTAAACATTGCATCACCTCGCTCAACTGCCGTCTTCCTTCCTATTCACTCAGTTTTTTGAGTGAATGGGCTTATTAAACTAGCGCGCTTTACCATCAACGATTGCATCACTGCTTACCATCAGGCGGGATTGCGGTCAAGCAAATATATATTAGAATAGAATAGAATACTCTTTATTATGTACACCATATAGATACCACCATACAGAACATAAATAAAAATATTTTACAAAGGGTGACACAATGGGCGGTCTTATCGCTAAGAGCGATCTTTTACAGACAACCTTTGGATGGAATTATAAGGGGTAGGATAAAGAAATAGTGTAGGTAGTCTACAGTGTACTATTTACATATATATATTAAACCCAAATGTTAAAATATTTATTCAGCACAGACTAAACAATGTACAAAGTTAGTTTTTTTTATACGGAACCTAAATATAGTTTGTTCAGAATAAGCAACTGAATCGAATCCAATCATGTTTACACCATGTTATGTTTTTTCCCAAACACACTTCGAAATTCTTGCAGTGTGGATATCAAGCGCGCGCACGCATCTCTACGGTAGATCATAGTACTCGCGCGCGCAATGATAACATTGGACACGTGTTTCGGGCTTCGCAGAGACAAAAAAAAAAAAACAATGTTGTAGATTTCTGACAGGTACATATTTTTTTTTTTATTAATTATAAACTATCGCTTGACCGCAATCCCGCCTGATAGTAAGCAGTGATGCGATCGTTGATGGTAAAGCGTGATAGTTTATTAAGAGCCTATTCATTCTACAAGAAAACCCTGTCCGAACCGTGAAGGTGTTGTTAGGTATCGATAACTGATTCTACTAATGGATACAAAACCGGGCTAAACTTAAAAAAATCCCCTTATAATAATAAATATTATTTCGCAAAAAGAGGTAACTTAATAAATGTGCGTTAATCACCCTTCCGCGGTGGGCGGGCGGCAGGTCACGCGGCACGTGGTCGTATCGCTATTCGCTCATAATAATAACAGTGTTGTCACTTTTTTTAAAATTACCAAATTTCGGGGAAGTTGGAATTAATTCGCGGGAAAAAAGATTATTTCAAAATTCGTTTGTATTGGTACTATGATGATTACGTAAAATTTTATATTATATTTGGTTTAGGTTAGTTTACCTAACCTTTATTATCCTTATGGGTCGGACAGAGTTTTCTTAACATTCTGTATATTATTATAGAAACAAGAGAATGATTTTGCTCTTACCATATCGAAGTAATTCAAGCCCGTTTGATGGCAATTGGCTTGTGGCGTTCCAGGCTCGCCGGGACCTTTTGGAATTCAAGCCCGTATGATGGCAATGGGCTTGTGGCGTTCCAGGCTCGCCGGAATCTTCTGGAATTGCATGGAAAATCGTTATTCAACAGGCTGTTTTATTATTATTACATTCCTGGAAACAACTTTGTATTCCCTAGATTAAAATGTTGAGGTCACCACTATTGCAATGTACTACAATGAACTACTTTAGTAACGATACGATCCTCTTCAAGCACCTTGCATAACGAGGAATCTTGATCAACGCTGCGAAGAAAGACATTGCGTGCTGGTTTTATGGTTTTAATAATATCGGATATCAATTGAAACTGAAATATTGCGTCGAAATATTCCTCCACATCGCTGTCGGCTGGTGAAGTACACAAGAGACTGGCGGTATTACCACGTTATTTGGCAATACTTAGCCTGTGGCCAGCCCTTGGGTCCCGGAAAGTTTCAACAAGTCAGTTAAGAAGTTCAGTGAGCACGCGATGAGCACTTAGACCCCATGGCCTGAGGGTTATAACCCCAAATACCTCTAAAATATAATTTCTGAAAGCGATAGATAAATTTTCCGATACCCTAAGCAGCGAAATCTATCTTAGTTTCGCTGCTTGGGTATAGAAATATATACACACATCAAAAGTGTCTAGGGATCAACATATATTTTTGCAATAACTTTTCTCCTGATTGATATTAATTAAAATTTTCTTTAAGGATTCATCAAATAAAGTGTTTTCGTTTGTCACAGTAACGATAAACCAAGTCACCTTTGCATTAATAAAGAAATTTGCCATTTTCCTAATAAAGGGATATTTGACATTTGAACCACTAACACTCAAGTTCGAAAAAAAGACTGAAATAACAGTTTTCTCTAAAATTTTATTGGGTAACTTAAACAATTAATAATCCGTGTTTCTACCGCGAACACTAACAACACAAGAACATGGGTTTGGCATACTCAAAATGAGTTCATCCAAATCACGCTGTGGAATGGCCGCCCATGTTCGTTGCAACAACAAAAAAAGGTCTTCTTGCGACTGGATACCCTCCATATTCGGCAGAGCTCTTCTCTGTAGCATATCCCATGCATGCTCAATCGGGTTCAAGTCTGGCGACTGAGCAGGCCAGAGCAGGACATTGATGTTAGCTGCGGCGAGAGTCTGTCTTACAACTCTTGCGGTGTGCGGTCGTGCATTATCATGCATTAACTGAAATAAGGGACCGATTTGCACTTGTAGAGGAACGATGACGTCTGATACAATCGTCTCAGCATAAATTTGAGCGTTGAGGTTGCCTCTGATCCAAATCAACTCAGTTCTTCCGCCGATCCAAATACCCGCCCATACCATGATGGTTCCACCACTATAAGGATGGACTTCCTGGCAGGATTTTAATCGCTGTTGGCGTCCATGGGTTCTCCAGTGTCGTATACGTCTTGTATCCGGTCTCATACCAAAACGAGACTCATCAGAAAAGCACACGAAACGCCATTGTTCTTCTGCCCAATTTCTGTGTTCAAGAGCCCATTGATATCGAATCCTACGATTGTGCATTGCTATAGGTGGTACCCGTAGCGGTCTTCGGGAATGAAGGTTCACTTCATGCAAGCGGTTTCTGACTGTTTGGTCGCTAATTAAGTTCCCTGAAGAGTGATGAAGCCTCACGGCTAACATCATGGCGGTTATTGTTGGAGCTCTTCGAGTTAAGATTTGAATGTATCGGTCTTGTCTCCGTGTGGTGCAGCGATACCGTCCTCCATGGCGCTCAGCCACGGTACCAGTGCTTCGGTAACGTGTCCAAAGTCGACTGATAACACTCTGACTTGTATTCAGAGCTAAAGCCACAGTACGTTGCCGCCGGGAACCAGCTTCTATCATTCCCACGGCTCTGAGCATTTCTTCCCTGCTTAAATGACGTCGCCGCTCCATAATAACGTTGGTTTTAATCAGTAGTAGGGAAACAGTAGCACTAATAATGTCTTCAATGCGTTGTATGTTTTTATAGGGAAAATATTGACAGCTGATTTTCATCTTTTACTCGAATTTGATTCACGATTCCTGATTCAAATTATGAAATGCACCAAAAAGGATCCATATAAATTTATAAAATCATAAATTTATTACAAAGCCACATCTCAATCTCAAGAAATCCGCATAAAAATGCATGATCCCTAGACACTTTTGACGTGTGTAGTTAAAAAAACACGCCTTTAATTACTTAATTGAACTAGTAAATTTAAAGAGAAAAATGAATAAAAGTACATGTGAAATAAGTGTATATTATTTAATTTAATGCATTGATTAAAGTGTGTTTAGTTTTTTAAACTATGGATATTAAGGTACTTTTCATTTGTATTTAAGGTACCGAACTTTTTTTATAATTTGTTTATCGTCACCGGTTCTGCAGATTAAAAAACATAGAACATTTATTCTATGTTTTTTAATCTGTTCGTGTAAAGTGGGTCAAAATCTGCCCAATGTCGGTTACAAACAAGCTTGTGTGAATACAAAAGAAGCTAATGAAAGCATATTTAAAATATAGTACTTAGGGTACCTTTCTGCTTACCCCTTCAGGTAAAACAGGTGTGATATTGTGATATGCTATTAATGGCAGGTCAACATAATATTTAAATTGTAGGCGTAAAACAACAACCTCTCTCTGTGGTTTCCAAAATAATATTATAATTAAATTAAAATGAAAGCAGACCTATTTTAATTATGAGTATAATTAAATCGTATGCTTATTTCGTTTTAAGATTAACATTTTGTTTTTCCATTATTTTATGACATAATATGCCTTTGATGTATTTAAGCTCTGGGTGGCAACTATTAAAACGATAATTTTGAGCAATTATGATTTTTAATCAAATAAGATTAATGGGTGATAATTTTTCAAATGTTTACGTATTTTTTTATTTGTACAAAAATGGTTCTGAGTTGAGATTTTTACTTACAAGTCTTCGGATTATACAGAGTTGTGCTGACAATACGACAATAAATTAAACATCGTGTACCTCAACACATTCTCAGTCGACACATAAAAAACCATATAAATATGTCCATTAGTTTAGTCACAGGAAATTATTTTTCATTTTTCACATTTTCTACATGATGTACATGTTGATAAGGAAACGCTTACAGGTTAATGACCGCCGCATCCTGCAGTACCAAATTTAAATAATAATGGCGCGAAAAAAGCAAGTCGATACAGGATCGCGCTGTGGCCGGTCAAAGGTCAGTGAACCAATATTTTTAAAGGATGTTCTATTCCGTTTACAATTTTATGCGATTTAGTTTGTTTGAAATTTTCATTTTTTTTATTTTTGATGCTAGGTGTTTTTCTATGGTTTAGTATTATTACTATGAACCAGCATTGTTCGTGTTTTCATTTATTGTCGTATTGTCAGCACCATTCTGTATATGGTTATTTCGAATCATCGTTGGTGTTCGACGAAGGAGACTAGTCTCCACGACACACGGAATCCTAGTGTGGAGGCTAGTGCTGTTGAAATACTATGATTTTTATTTTGAACAATAAAGTTTTAATTATTATTTCGTTTATATTTCTATATAAACATGACAGAAACCTTCTCAGAATGCGAGCCGTATCAAGGAATTGGATTGAATCAGGTCTTTGATCTAACCGCCTTACGAGGGCCTCAACAGACATTGGTCGAGGCTCTTGTATCTGACCATTGGCCGATACTTCGACTATCTGAGCCGACGTCACATTCCACATGTCAACAGCCTAGTGCGTCAAGTTGAGATATAGTATATTATACTTAAACTTCGCATTTCGCATAGAGTGATAGATTTATTTATTTAATTCAAGCCACTAGGGCCCATAGAAAATACAATACAAACTATAACATAAAAATACTTGTAAACTAATATATAAAAAAAAAATCACAACAAAGACAATACTACCTATACTATAAAAAAATCTAAAATTGCTGTACACGGACCATCGGCGTCGTGTTTCGCGGACTGGTGTCACGCAGACGCACACGAAACCGGCGGTACACAACACCCTTCGGCCATAACTCTTTCAGGAACTTGTCGAGTTCATGCATCGGAACACGTACCACGAACGACTTGAAGTACGTGTTGTGGCGCGGCTCCAACACCTTGACCCTCGCAGTCCAGTTAGACTTGACGCGCAGATACTCCACTATCTCCTCAGTTTTCGTGGAGTGATGCAGTCTGGTCACGTATAGCATCGTCGTCGGTACAGCTGGACGCAGCAGCATGTTAGGTCCTGCCACCGCAGTACCGCACTGGTTCCGACAAGCAAGCTTCTTCTTCATTTCTACCTTGATGAAACCATCCTTATCGCACGTGTCCTTGTCTGGACCCTGCTTATTCGAAACCAGGTTTGGTTTCGACTGGCTGGCAGACCTAATTACAGATCCTCAAGCGTTGTCATTTAAGTTCATGCAATAAAATAATACGGTTCATGCACATTCGAGTCGCTATCTCATATCCGGCCGAAACCTTCGAATTCATTCAACTAGATGCATATTTTAATTTCTCACAGTAATCTTTAGCTTTGTTCCCACGGTTTTATCATACAGAAGTTTCCATAAGAGGAGTTTGGAATATGAAATAGAGTCTAGTGTTAAATTTAGAATCAAAGTTGATTACAAGTTAAACTTGTAGCAATTCAGAACTGGTTAGTGGTTTGTTGAAGGTTTCGACGACTGTACCTTTAATGGAATAGAGTGGGAGACTATTACAGCTATGAGGATGACTGCAAAGGATCAAATTAAATCATAACATTTATTGGTTTGTAAGTGTGTGACAGCCTCCTTGAAGTAGCGGTAGCCAACGCGGCCGCTGCGCAAAGAGGCGCGAGTTCGATCCCTGCGTTGCAAACATTTGTATGCATCAATATGAATATTTACACTGCACTGGTTGTACCTCGGAAAGCACGTTGCCGAAGCCGTTGACAGCAGTTGCCATACGAACATCTAATGGCAGTCGTTACGGGTTGTTGGAGCCCTCAAAACTCCAACAATTTTTCTAACTGCAATGCTTCGATACCGCCTCCGGGTTCTGGAGGTCAGACGGCAGTCGCTTCACGGAATATTTCGAAGTTTAGCCAAGATCAGCAGTTAGGCTAGTAAAGCGGACCCCAGACTCCAAAGCTGAAAAAGCTTCGGATGCGACTAGGATTAACGCAGAGATGATGACGATGATGTTATTTAATATAATAGAAACTTTACATGCCCTGCTTATCCCATTTTCGTAAAGGCAAAGATAGTAAGTAACAAATAATAGAATGTTTCTCACTATTAGTTAAAATGTTAATAAACTAGATACAAAGATAATGTGATGTAAAATAAAAAAAAAAAAACGGAGTCGCGTCCGGTCTACGATGCACTTAGGGACTGGATTATGTTAGAGTGAGACAAGAATTAAATGAAATGGACAGAAATAATGGCACAAGACTTTGTAGATAAGTAAAACCAGATATATAACGGTATTCTATAGAATACATTTTGCAGAGTGTGCGCGGGAATTGTATGACTTAATTCCCCCCTCCGTGCCATCATCGGACGACCTGTCGTACGGCGAGTATCCACCCTTACGTTGTTGACAACACTCCGATACGTTTCGCCTCGCCTTTTATACCTCGTACATCGAAGGAAGGAAACAATTTGCCAGCGGTGGTGTTTCCGTCTGACTACAATTTTAGTGTCTTCAAGGCTAATAGGCTCTTAATAAACTATCGCGCTTTACTATCAACGATTGCATCACTGCTTACCATCAGGCGGGGTTGCGGTCAAGCACTAGTTTATTGATATATGATATACAAATTTTAAATATAACAATATTATACTATATCTAGTAACTAGCGACCCGCCTCGGCTTCGCACGGGTGCATATATTTTACTTATAAACCATCCTCTTGCATCACTCTATCTATTTAAAAATATCACATCAAAACGCGTTGCGTAGTTTTAAAGATTTAAGCATATATAGGGATATAGGGACAGAGAAAGCGACTTTGTTTTATACCACATAGCGGTCGCCCGCAGCTCCGCCCGCGTGGATGTCTGTTACCGCTTTAAAATGCCTACCCAGGTAAGACACGGTAAGAGTAATGATTCCCAAGTCAATTCACAGACACAACTTTAGTCTAAAGCAATATTACATTTTGAAATGTTTCCTATACTGTTTATTTTTATCCTTGAGTGTTAATACACTCTAGATTCACGCGTCAATGGCAAATACAACTATAAAGGCTCATAGAGCACCGTACTCAAATACTCGAGCGGCAAGTCGTCGATGGAAGAAGATGTGGATATGTCTACGGAAGCTGTAGACCTCTAAACAGAAGCCGTAGATGTGGCAATGGAAGCCGTAGACTAATCAGCGGTGGGATTCAATGGGTATTAATAGGTGCAGTTGGCTATGTCTTTGAAGCGCACCACTAGTGTGTAAGCAAACTTACATAAGGAATACCTATGTAATGGTACAAAAAAAGCATTTAATTTGGTAAATATCACATTAATGTCACTCATTTTCTAACAATATTATTGCCTAAAGTTTCTCGGGGCACCACGGCATCTAATTTTATGCCTACATAAAACATTGCTTTAGGCAACCCGCCCAAAACTTATCTAGCTTCTCCTAACAAGCTCAAGGAACACAGAACATTATTATAAAAACATTTTTTCACATTGTTCTTTAATGTTTGACAAGCTAAACTGCTAGTCATGTTGCCAAAGTAACTTGTACAGGTATAGAAGGTCGGTATTATACAGCGAGCGAAACCACATAGATAGCTATTTGCATCTCGCAAGCAAAGTTTACGACGTAACTAGCATACATACAACCTTCTGACATAAATTTTTGACAGCAAGGCCAAACGCAACACTCGTCTGGTCGAAGGATTCTCTCATATTTCTGAAGGATGAATAAACTTTATACGCTGTTCCTCATACTCTATACATTTGTTTCCTAAGACAGCTTGTAAATTACAGATTTTAATGGTCAGTATCATTGGTCATGATTAGTAATCATAAAAATATGTATAATATGGTGTGAAATCATCAAATATACACTTTTTACAGAAGAAGTTACCACCCACCAGACAAAGCCTTGCCGCCAAGCGATTTGTCGTGTTCCGGCATGATGTCTGGTGAAGCCGTACGAAGGACGGGTCTGAGCAGTTGTGTTGCGATGTGTGCCGGGTACGATGCGCCAAATGTTGTTGTGTTGGGAGTTTGGTCGTGGAGGATCTTCAGATCAATCTCCCTTTGGCGCAGCATCATTGGTCGTGTTGTTGGGTTTAATATTGCATCACCTCGCTCAACTGCCGTCTTCCTTCCTATTCGCTCAATCTGAGTGAATAGGTTCTTAATAAACTAGCGCGCTTTACCATCAACGATCGCATCACTGCTTACCATCAGGCGGGATTGTGGTGAAGCGCTAGTTTATAATTATTAAAAATAAAATAAATTTTACAATCACAAATCATGTTTTCATCAACATACAACTTCAATACTGACCTACAAATTGCAAACACCTAAGAAAATTTAGACTTTGCAGGTGGCCCAGGCGCTTTTAATTTTATCTACTGATTTTCATATTTTATCTATGAATGCGTGCACCCATAAGCACACTCAGCTTCTGGCCTAGGGGCAAGTCAAATTTTTTGAGTGAATCTTTGTGCGCTAAAGTCACACGCGGTTTTTTGGTAATTATACTGAACATCTTATCAGTGTCGACTGCGTGATTTAATTAAAAATTAGAGATAAGTCCTCGTTTATACATCGTTTAGTCTTTAGGGGTTTATACGTGTTTTGTGTGTGTCTAGTCTAGTAGTCGTGGTGGCCTAGTGGTTAAGACTAAGCCTCTCAAGTATGGGTGCGCGGGTTCGATTCCGGGTCAGGCAAGTACCAATGTAACTTTTCTAAAGTTATATGTACTTTCTAAGTATATCTTGGACACCAATGACTGAAGCTGAAGAACAAAATCTTGAGGAAACCTGGTCTTTAAGTCTGTAATCGCCAATCCGCATTGAGCAAACGTGGTGATTACGCTCAATCCTTCTCTATATGAGAGGAGACCTGTGCCCAGTACTGGGACGATAAAAGGTTGATAATGATGATGATTATACGTGTTCTGCGAGATTTCCGGGGTGGGGGGCGAGGGGGCAGCTGAACTCCCCCTCTCCCCCTGGATATGCCCATGCGTGCACCTGCTGGATAATTATGTAATACACTATCAGTAGCAATGCGTTGCAACATGCTGGCCCGCAGGTTTGTGCGCTGTTCTCTGTTAAGATAACGCTTTTTAAGGCCTTCTGCCAGTCGCTTTACACGTGCAGCCTGTGGACCACGTATACCCAGCGGGCATACAGCGACCTGCGCGTACAGTATAATAACGCATTCAGGGTGCTTTTGGGGTTGCCGTGGCGCTGTAGCGCGTCAGGGATGTTCGCTGATGCGAGGGTCAACGGGTTCGCCGCAATCATGCGGAAACGTTGTGCTTCCATGATGGCGCGATTGCGCTCCTCCTCCAATGGCATCCTGAATGTCTTTTCGGGTCGGTGGGACTCGCCCCTCTTACGCAGGTGGATGGGAGTCCAGACCCACTTTAGTTAATTTATTACTAACATTAGCAGATACTTCTTCTTATCTTCTATATGTGAACAATGAATTGGCAATACTTTTCAAAATGATTGATATTTAGACCGATAATGTGTCACACAAACTAGGGTGCTGTTTTCACTCATTGTTTAGAGCCGGCCTTTTGACATACTTGTCTATTCCGTGGCTTCCTTAAACAAAAACGGTAATGACTTGTGGAAGGAGAATTGAAGAGGCGTGGAATATTTAAGATTCTAGGTAAACTTTTTAGAAGCTTAGGTAAAGAAAATTTTAGATACTGTTTAGAAACTTGGGGACTTAAGAAATTTGCCAATCATTGATAAAATTACTTGTTGTAGTCATAACGTTATCAGCTTATAAGGCATTCTCCGCTGGAACACAAATCTCCTCTCTATGAGAGGAAGTAGGTCGTATTGCATCACGTGGACTCAATCCCCCTTCGATGATTAAATTTAATTGTCGTTTGCATATGTTTAACGATGATTAAACTAAAGTGACGTGCAAACGTCAAAATGTATGGTTAAATATTCGCTAATCACTAGTTAACTTTAAGTAACATTTATGAATAAGGGGGGATGTGTGTTCTTAGATGCCGGTTCCCTCACAATGTTCTCCATCACCGTTTCACTATCAGTGATGATAGTGTATTCAAAGTAAACTGTATTCTTTTAAACTTGTTCCTTCGCCTTTGTGTCAATGTTCTACATCGAACTGTGAATTTGAACAGTCCGCACATCACATCTTGTGGGAGTGTATTCTTTGGCAGAATGAACGCAATATTATGTTGGATAGTGTACAAGTTACATCCGGAGACGTTTATTATACGGACCTTGTAGAAACTAAAACCAATTTCCGTGCGTTCAGGCGCTTTTGCCATACCTATTATTGGAATCAATTGTAACAGGACATACCTACTTAGGACCCATTACTTAATCAAATTATTCCGTGGTGCTTGGCAATCTGATGTAACAAAAAAAACAGTTATTTCAAGGAAAATTACAATACCTACGCGCTCAAAATGTATAGAATAACTTTTATTTTTTTATAGATGTCAAAAAGTTAATACGCTAAAATAATTACAACTTCCGCACTGGTTAAAAATACTATATATTTTGTATCTACAGTAATACTAGTCTATGCTAGTATATAAAGCTGAAGAGTTTGTTTGTTTGAACGCGCTAATCTCAGAAAGTCCTGGTCCGATTTGAAAAATTATTTTTGTGTTGATTAGCCCATTAACCCATGAAGGCTTTAGGCTATATAACATCACGCTACGACCAAATAAATTAATAAAATTTAATTTTGAACAAAATTGTCCTTGACATAATTTAATTTCGATTATCAACAGCTTATAAGATACTACAATTTTAAAATTACTCTTTTGCAGTTAAAATTAAAATTTTCAAATGACTAACTCCATGCGAACGAAGTCGTGGGCGGCCGCTAGTGCTATATAAATTAAGTCTCTCAGATCTCTTCAATAAAAATAATCAGCCATGTTTTTTGCTGCCTTTATCTTGCATAACCCGGTCCAAACCAGCCTGAACCGGTTTGGCTATAAAAAGCGACAGTAACAGGTCGTCAGCCGCAGGTGCATCGCGACCGGACAGATGTGAGGCGGGGCTAGGCACACTTAGAGGTAGGGCAAACGAAAAAGTTACTAAGGCTTTTGGGAGCAATTATGAGTGGTCGACGTTGTAATGTGGTGAATTTTTCAATCGCCAGATAATTTTTGATGGCAGTGTCATTTTGAAATTTTTACAGTTATTTAAAAAAATAAGTACTGTCAAAGAAAGAGCAATTTGTTGGATTGTAATAATTGTTTCGTAATTACTTAAACGAGACTTGTTACTTACTGATAGTAAAAATACCTTAAAAGTCGTGCTTCAATAGCAGGAGAAAGATAATGAAAATGAATTGACACAAATTTGGGTATTAAACATTCTTAATAATAACAAATTATAGAATAAGGAACGAAGATTTGATTATTATACTTTCTGTCATAATTGGTACTAACTAGCAATATAAATTTCAAGTAAGATTCATCATCCAAAAGCAAGATAATTCATAAAGAAATGACTCTTAATTCGACGTCATAAGTCACATAACCTGTCTTCGTGGGATTAAACAGCTATATCATTGTTAGTAGATGTTAAAAGTGTCCAAAATTCTTGTTTGTCCGCAACAAAATTCAAGTTTGATGTGCCTTTAGTGAGTCCGGAAGAGATGATTGATAATAAATAACGGTGAGATATATTCGGCCCTTAATGAGGAGACAGGAAGGAGACTATAATAGAGATTTATTTTAGAAACTGAATAGGTTCTAGGAAAAATGGTGAAGGAAAACATCGTGAGGAAACCGGCATGTCCAACCCACATCGGACCAGTGTGGTAGATTACGGCCCACTCCCTCTCACCCGGAGAACTGTTCCCCAACAGTGTGAACATTATAGGCTGACTACGTATATTTTAATATAATTTTAATACGTGTATTGCACGGTTAGCTCAGTGGTCAAGCCATTGACTGCTACGCTACATACGAGGGTCAAACTGAAAGTTCTTAGAACTGGCCACTTATAAACAACATAATAAAAAAATAAATCTAAAATTTGAAAATAGAACTCTTTGGCAATATTACTGAGTATCAGTGGCGAAGGGTCCATACAAGCCGATTCCCACCGGGTTACCTTTCAAAAATCAGTTCCATATTCATACAAAACTATTTACATTCTATTTCATTAACAAAGTATTATTAATCATTATAATATTATTAATTTTCTCGGTGGTAGGCCACAACATCGGCCGCCGGCGTAGTTACCACCCACCAGACAAAGTCATGCCGCCAAGCGATTCGTCGTGTTCCGGCATGGTGTCTGGTGAAGCCGTATGGAGGACGGGTCTGAGCAGTTGTGTTGCGATGTGTGCCGGGCTCGATGCGACAAATGTTGTTGTGTCGGGAGCTTGGTCCTGGAGGGTAGCGGGATCCGAAGCACGGTGCTCCGCTGGCCGACCGCAGGTAGTTGGGGGCCCAAGTAGTGTGCCAGCCACACACGAAAGGCTGCCCCGCCAACTGCGAAAAATCCCAGGGTGGCCCCATCGTGCCGGTTGGCGACCGGACGAGAGGACCCGATGGCGATCCCTGGGGGGGTTCGGGCGTCCCCGCAGTCTCCAGATCAATCTCCCACTGGCGCAGCATCGTTGGTCGTGTTGTTGGGTTTATCATTGCATCACCTCGCTCAACTGCCGTCTTCCTTCCTATTCACTCAGTATATTAAAATGATAAGTTTTAAAAAGAAAAGTAGGTGTGCACAGCGGGCGCACGTCCTCTCATTTAAAGTGCACCTCTCAAACATTCGAGGTCTGCACTCCAATATCGATGCAGTCCATCACCACCTTGAGACTGAAAAGCCCCACCTACTTTTCTTGACGGAGACCCAGATCAGATGTCCGTCTGATGCGGCATACCTCAACTACCCGGGATACTCTTTGGAGCATCATTTCCTGCAGCGTGCCGGGGTCTGTGTGTATGTCCGCAATGACATCTGTTGCCGGCGTCTCCGTCACCTCGAAGACTCTCATCTATCGTCCTTATGGCTGTTGGTTGACACTGGTGTGGACAAAATTGTCTACACCTGTGTCTACCGATCGCACAGCGGTGACCAGGAGACAACTCGACTATTTGACCACCTCAGTGTGGCTGCTGACAATGTGCTGCATCGGCACCCTGACGCACAGTTCGTCGCTCTGGGGGACTTTAATGCCTGCCACCAAGACTGGCTTTTCCCATACCAGAGGACCGACCACGCTGGGAGAGAAGCGCGAAACTTTGCGCTATCAATGGGCCTTTCCCAGCTGGTGGAAGAAGCGACTAGGGTGCCTGATGTGGCTGGTCATACCGCCAATTGTCTGGACCTTCTGCTGACCACTGATCCGGACAGATGTGTTGTTACAGTTTCCTCACCGTTAGGAACTTCAGACCACTGTCTGGTGAAGTCTGTGACGTCCTTCTCCCCACCTGATTGCGACTCGCGTGGTGAGCGGCGAATATGGCGTTACAAGTCAGCAGATTGGGATGAGATGCGCCACTTCTTTGCATCTTATCCTTGGCAGCAGGTCTGCTTCTCTTCTAGCAATCCATCGAGCTGTGCGGACGCTATAACCGACGTGGTGCGTCAAGCTATGGAGTATTTTATCCCCTTCAGTGACGTGCCCGTCGGTGGCTCGGCTCGCCCATGGTTTAACGCCGACTGTGTTCAAGCTGAACAGCGTAAGCACGCGGCATTCCTCGCCTGGGTTGACGCTCGTGACCGCAGAGCTCTGGATCTAAGCTCAAAGAAGAGAGCCTTTAACCGTGCTGCCAAGTCCTACAAAAAGGCGCTTAAGAAGGCTCGCTTCGACCGCATTACTAACATTGGTAACAAGCTCTCTGCGCACCCTTCCGGTAGCAGATCTTTCTGGTCCCTAGCCAAGTCGGTCGAGGCGAACTTCTGTCGGCCCACACTGCCTCCGCTGGTTAGGCCTGATGGAGCACTGGCCCATACGGCGAGAGAAAAAGCAGGTCTCTTTGCATCTCTCTTTGCCCATAGTTCGCGTCTTGACACTGGCAATGCTACTCCACCTAATTTACCTCATTGCGGAACTTCAATGCCGGAGGTTCGCATTAGAAACAAGGAGGTTCTGAGAGTATTGTGTCGTCTGGACGTGAATAAGGCTAGTGGTCCAGATGGTATACCAGCGATTGTTCTTAAGGCTTGTGCGCCTGAGTTGTCTCCTGTATTGACGCGCCTGTATCGCCTCTCATTTAGGACTGGTATAGTGCCCAAGTCCTGGAAGCTTGCCAACGTGCAGCCCGTGCCCAAAAAGGGTAGTCGTGCCGATCCTACCAACTATCGGCCGATTTCAATAACCTCCATACTCTGCAAGATTATGGAGCGTGTATTGAACTCGCGCCTCTTGGCATACCTGGAAGGTAACGATCTCCTCAGTGACCGACAGTACGGTTTTCGACGCAATCGGTCAACTGGGGACCTACTAGTGTATGCCACTCACTTGTGGGGCGAGGCCCTCGAGAAAAATGGGGAAGCGATTGCCGTCTCCCTTGATGTCTCGAAGGCCTTCGACCGGGTATGGCACGCTAGCCTTTTGAGTAAGCTTCCAGCGTACGGCATTTCCGCTGGCCTGACTGGCTGGGTAAAAGACTTCCTGACTGAACGGTCCCTCCGAGTTGTTGTCGACGGATGTTCATCTGAGCCCATGTCGACCAATGCCGGTGTTCCTCAGGGGTCTGTTCTCTCTGCAACTCTGTTCCTGCTGCATATTAACGATCTACTGATGCCCGGTATCTATGGGTATGCAGATGACAGCACAGTTGTGGAGAGATACCTGCTTCAGCTTTTGGGAGTTGAGATTTCCTCGAGCCTTAACTTTGGGCGGTTCATTGAGTCCAAGGCCGGGGTGGCTGCCAGAAAACTAGGCGTCATCGCGAAAGTCCGGCGGTACTTCACACCAGGGCAGCTTCTAATTTTATACAAAGCACAGGTCCGCTCGTGTGTGGAGTACTGCAGCCACATTTGGGCTGGTGCTGCGAAATGTCACCTTGCCGCTTTGGATTCGGTGGAGAGGCGTGCGAAGAGGCTGATTGGCGACCCAGACTTAACTCGAAACGGTCTCCAAAGCCTGGAGCACAGGCGTAGAGTAGCCAGCCTTTCGGTCTTCTATAGGATGCATTCTGGTGAGTGTGCAAGGGAATTGCATGATTTAATTCCCCCATCTCCGTTCCATCATCGGACGACCCGTCGTACGGCGAGTTTCCACCCTTACGTTGTTGACACCACTGCGATCCGGACGAAGCGTTTTGCTTCCTCCTTTATACCGCGTACATCGAGGGATTGGAACAGTTTGCCGGCGTCGGTGTTTCCGTCACATTACGATTTGAGTGTCTTCAAGGCTAGAGTGAATAGGCTCTTAATAAACTAGCGCGCTTTACCATCAACGATCGCGTCACTGCTTACCATCAGGCGGGATTGCGGTCAAGCGCTGGTTTATAATTTATAAAAAAAAAAAAAAAAAAAAAAATCAAATGCCGGCGCGATTTACAATAGCAATCGTAATTTTTAGCAATACCCTAAGTATCACATTTCATTTTATAGTCGTAAATTAATCAGCGCTTCAATTTTTCGTACAAGGAACCCGACGAATTTCAGCTTACCTCGGTCAACGTGACCATGAGGCGAAAAGAGACAGAGCGTGTCAGACCATCTCTTTCTAATGCTCGCTAACCGTCGGTAAAACTTGATAAATATAGGCTAATGTCAAGCGGCTTGTAGTTCTCTCCTCTCCTCTATTAGAAAGAGAAAGAAACCACGCCACTACAAGAAAGGAAACACGACAAAATTTCAAAACAAGACGCATTGCATTAGAATATAAATAACGTTGTGATTGTGTATAATTTGCTTTATTTTTGCTTAATATTTTTGTTGGTTTTGGATCGGTGTTTGTGTGGTTCGGTTGTTGGTTTTGGATCGGTGTTTGTGTGGTTCGGTTTTTAACACTTTATTATTTTTGTAATTTTTTATTTTATTTTTTCTTGACTCTTATTCCCTAACAATAGGTACTTAACTTAGTACTTACTAACAAGCATGCATGTGTGGTATGGAGATGCACGTCGAAAAAGGCTTTTCTCAAAGCCGCTTTTATCATACTTGAAAGACACTGTTATCAAATCATCAGTCCTTTTTTGTATGGTGAAGGTGGGGCTTTTGATATTATTCTTATCTGAAGACCTCCTCCAAGATATCCTGCAGTAGGTAAGTGTATAAGTGTTTATTTTTTTGGACCGGCTTCCCTTTGTCAAAATTTCACCCTTCGCCACTGCTGAGTATATATTTCATTCATTTGTCATTAGTTATACGATTTGGCAGCAAATTGAAAATTGTCTGTGTCACGTCAACATGAATTTAACACGAGAAAATTTTCGTGCAATGATTTTTTATGACTTTCGATGTCATTTAAGTCAACAAGAAAGTTATGATAGACTACGATTGCTGGGTCACCCGCCGTATAGTCTCGACCTCACGCCTTGTGATTTTTATTTATTTCCAAAAATTAACTTAAAGGAAAGCGGTTTATGAATGCTGAAGAAACGGTGGCTGCGTATCGCGATGCCATTGAAGAGACCCCTAAAGACGAGTGGGCAAAGTGCTTTTCCCAGTGGTTCCATCGCATGCAACGGTGTATTGACGTGAATGGACAATATTTTGAAAAGATATAATAAAACTAATAACTGGCTAATTTTATCAGTTTTTGATTTTCTAAGAACTTTCAATTTAACCCTCGTATGGCGTTCGATCCCCCCACGGAACAAATATTTGTATGACCCTACTTGTAGGTTGTTCCGGACCTGGATGTTTGTGTATGTGAGTTTATATGTTTGCAAACGCACCCACGATAAAGGAGAAATTCCTAGGAGATTAACAAGTCATTGATCAGGTGACTAAACACAAAAATGACTCTAACACAAATAGCCGTTAGTTTCACACCATTTACAGCGCCACTAATAAAATCAGCCTGAGCTGCAACTGTCCTTTTCGCACTTTACCGCGAGAGGTTGGAAGCAGAGCGACGGGAATAGTTTCTTTAAATACCTATTTTCCAAACTTCTTCTTCCCTTAAGAATTTCGATAGCTAGGGGAAAACTAAAAAGAGATAGACAGACTGTGAGAATGTTGACAGGGTTTGAAAGTGGATAACACAGAGATGACAATTGCCAGCAGAAGTTACCACCCACCAGACAAAGCTTTGCCGCCAAGCGATTTGTCGTGTTGGCATGATGTCTGGTGAATCCGTACGGAGGACGGGTCTGAGCAGTTGTGTTGCGATGAGTGCCGGGTACGATACGCCTAATGTTGTTGTGTTGGGAGTTTGGTCGTGGTGGGTCTTCAGATCAATCTCCCTTTGGCGCAGCATCGTTGGTCGTGTTGTTCGGTTTAACATTGCATCACCTCGCTCAACTGCTGTGTTCCTTCCTATTCGCTCAGTTTTTCTGAGTGAATAGGCTCTCTAGCACGCTTTACCATCAACGACCGCATCACTGCTTACCATCAGGCGGGATTGCGGTCAAGCGCTAGTTTAAAAATATAAAAAAAAAACAATTAACGGAAAATAATGGTAATAAAAGACATGGAATCAAAATCAAAGTATTCATTTCAAGTAAACAGGCATTGGTGGCCCTTTTGATACCAGGCATAGAATAATACCAACCCATATCCTCTCGTGGGTGTCGTAAGAGGCGACTAAGGGAACCACAAATTACTCACCAGGGAATAACAAATTACTGCAATCCCCAACCCGCCTGCCAAGCGAGAGGATTTTGCGCAGCGTGAGTAGCCCCCCGACAAGGTGGACTGACGACCTGGTGAAGGTCGCGGAAAACCGCTGGATGCGGGAGGCTCAGGACCGCTCTTCGTGAAGAACCCTGGCGACGGGGGCTATGTCCAGCATTGGAAGTCTTTCGATTGAAATGATGGTGTTCATATCGCTATTAACAATGTGAGAATGATGTAGAAAGACCTGAAAATTGTTCATTATAGAAAATATAAAAACAGTTCAGAAATTAAAATAAACCATTGCCGCTCAGAGATGACCAGACTTTACTGATTGCGCTGGATCGCGGAAATGCAATTTAGCACAACCAATTGAAGGAAACTTAATGAACCAACCTCACACGCCACCACCAGCCTGACAGTAGAGTGAGCATGGCATACTTTCAGTAGCCAGACCACATTCAAGGCGATAAAAGACGTAATCAGTAAATAATAGCTTCACAGCAAGTACAATAATAGTAGTGCTCACGCGTGCGCTAGTTGGTTATTTTTTTATACGAAACCTGAATATAGTTTTTTCAGTATAATCAACTGAATCGATTCCAGTCGTTTTTACACCATGTTATATTTTTTCCAAAATACATTTAGAAATAGTTGCTGGTTACCAAGCGCAAAACACAGCTAGCGGTAGGTCACAGTAAGACAGGCCTTTACCCGCACCGCGCCGCTGCAGGCGCGGGCGGGCGAACGGTTCGTAGACCATATTTTTGTTGAGACTTTTCATATTTTTCATAGTATCTTTTTAAAATTTAGTATATAGATTCTTTACTTAAGAATACAAACAATAAATGGACATTAGAAACTGCAACATGGAGAGCACCTACGTGATAAAGAAAAAGACGTCATCCAAGAAACAGTTGGATCGACAAAGTAATTTTGGTAGCAGGAGTGCGGTTTTCGACGCAATCGGTCAACTGGGGACCTACTAGTGTATGCCACTCACTTGTGGGGCGAGGCCCTCGAGAAAAATGGGGAAGCGATTGCCGTCTCCCTTGATGTCTCGAAGGCCTTCGACCGGGTATGGCACGCTAGCCTTTTGAGTAAGGTTCCAGCGTACGGCATTTCCGCTGGCCTGACTGGCTGGGTAAAAGACTTCCTGACTGAACGGTCCCTCCGAGTTGTTGTCGACGGATGTTCATCTGAGCCCATGTCGACCAATGCCGGTGTTCCTCAGGGGTCTGTTCTCTCTGCAACTCTGTTCCTGCTGCATATTAACGATCTGCTGATGCCCGGTATCTATGGGTATGCAGATGACAGCACAGTTGTGGAGAGATACCTGCCGGAAGCTCGGGCTAGTAAGGAAACTATCCGGTCCGAAAGAGAGGCCATGGTAGAGCGTGTGAGTGCTGCACTGCAGGCAGTCTCCGAATGGGGCAATGCCAATCTTGTAGCATTCAATGCCGCCAAAACACAGGCGTGTCTTTTCACCGCCAAAAGGAGCCCGTTTACCTTGGCTCCTACTTTTCAGAATGTATCCTTGGAGTGTACCGACCGCCTTCAGCTTTTGGGAGTTGAGATTTCCTCGAGCCTTAACTTTGGGCGGTTCATTGAGTCCAAGGCCGGGGTGGCTGCCAGAAAACTAGGCGTCATCGCGAAAGTCCGGCGGTACTTCACACCAGGGCAGCTTCTAATGTTGTACAAAGCACAGGTCCGCTCGTGTATGGAGTACTGCAGCCACATTTGGGCTGGTGCTGCGAAGTGTCACCTTGCCGCTTTGGATTCGGTGGAGAGGCGTGCGAAGAGGCTGATTGGCGACCCAGACTTAACTCGAAACGGTCTCCAAAGCCTGGAGCACAGGCGTAGAGTAGCCAGCCTTTCGGTCTTCTATAGAATGCATTCTGGTGAGTGTGCAAGGGAATTGCATGATTTAATTCCCCCATCTCCGTTCCATCATCGGACGACCCGTCGTACGGCGAGTTTCCACCCTTACGTTGTTGACACCACTGCGATCCGGACGAAGCGTTTTGCTTCATCCTTTTTACCGCGTACATCGAGGGATTGGAACAATTTGCCGGCGTCGGTGTTTCCGTCACATTACGATTTGAGTGTCTTCAAGGCTAGAGTGAATAGGCTCTTAATAAACTAGCGCGCTTTACCATCAACGATCGCGTCTCTGCTTACCATCAGGCGGGATTGCGGTCAAGCGCTGGTTTACAATTTATAAAAAAAAAAAAAAAAAAAAATTGGAGAGAAAAAGCAAGGAATAGAAAATTGCGGAGCTAGAGGAAGCCATTACCCATGTTGCTTTGCTAAGTTTAGCCCCTGTGGAGCTTGACCAGGGTTGAGGCAAACATCTCTGTCAGCGATGTGATTTTGTGTGCGTTTAATACAAGATTTGATGCATGTTGCGCAACCTCAAATAAATTGAGGGGAGGGAAGGAGAAATATGATACTCAATATATCAGCCAATTAAATGATGTCTTGTGCGTTAATTCAGTTTCTGCTTAAGTGTAGGAGGAATGGGGTGTAAAGTTCAATTATTCTCCATAGAACAGGGAGCCGGCCGCAGCCCAACAATTGATGTCGAATACCAGATGGGCGGTTCTCGGTGCTAGGCTATAACATTGGCTAGTAGTTACCACACACCAGACAAACTCTTGCCGCCAAGCGAACCGTTGTGTTCCGGCATGAAGTCCGATGAAGCCGTACGGAGAACGGGTCTGAGCAGTTGTGTTGCGATGTGTGCTGGGTACAATGCGCCAAATGTTGTTGCGTTTGAAGCTTGGTCGTGGAGGATTTTTAGATAAATCTCCGTCTGGCGCAGCATCGTTGGTCGTGTTGTTAGGTTTAACATTGCATCACCTCGCTCTACTGCCGTCTTCTTTCCTATTTGCTCAGTTTTCTTGAGTTATAGGCTATTAATAAACTAGCGCGCTTTACCATCCGCAATCCCGCCTGATAGTAAGAAGTGATGTTACCTGTTTACTCTAGCCTTGAAAACACTTAAATTGTAATTAGATGGGAAGACTGTCGCGGGCAAATTGCTTCAATCCCTCGATGCACGTGGTATAAAAGAAATTTGGAATGACAGCCCACTCTACTCCACGCCTACTGATTTATACCTCTTGACATTTATTCTTCTTTCAGTGCCTCTTCAATCCTGAAGGTTGGCCGTCAGTAGGGATTGCAATCCGGTATCATTTTCAATCCGGCCGGATTTCACCGAATTGATGCAAATCCGAACGGATCCTGTCGGATCCGGCCGGTTTTTTAAAGTTACTTAGGGCCTTACTTATTAAGTGAATTTTAGTTTTGATAATAATACATAAAAAGAAAAATAAAATACGTATTTATGGAAAAAAATCACTTTTAACTATATTTAATGGTATTAATTGTAATTTTTGGTACTATTTGTACTACATAAAAATATGAAACTATTCTAAATAATAAAGTAAGTAATCAGTCTGACTCTCACTTATTGCTGTATGTAAGTACCTGAAAGTACTTAAATAATAATACTATTAAACTCTTATTAATAATCTACACAGACTTGAATTAACAAAACAGTATTTTAAATTTGTATAGGTCTTATAAAATCAACTTCAGTTCATAATCCTAAGAAACAATAAAACAAGGAGCATTTATTTTTTGCAATGAAAAATGCAAGGGAATATTATTTCTGTGCCTGAAAAAACGATCTAAGAAAACATATAGTGTTGATTGTATTGCCTCCTAATCTGCTTCTGATGGCACTACAAATATAACTTGCTACAAAAGGCCATTTTTGCCTCAACACTAGTTGACCTTAAGTATCGTCATTAAGTAACTGCAAATCAGCGATAAGTGTTTTCCTTCTACTCCTTCTACCTTATACGCAGTCATTTCCTTTTTAAGTATTTTTTCATAATCTGTTTCTTTTTATTTTCTGCTTTACCGGATTCGCCACCGGATCCGGCGGCGACTCACCGGATCCGGTGCAATCCCTAGCTGTCAGCTTCTTGAACTGGGTCTTGTCAACCACAAGTCGTAACGGTTTTCTAAGGAAGTAATACTGGTCCACTCCCTGATGTTTCACAGTCATTTTCTCTTTCGTCCAGCGCGCCTCTTCCCTTTGACCTTGCTCATCATAATCAGTTGGAGTAGCGTATATTTATCGTGTTGGAGCACGTGGCCGAGATAATCTATTTTGCGTTTCTTTATGATAGGCAACAACTTTTACACATTTCTGACCTTTTGAGTCCAGCTTATGCACAAAATACGACGGTAACACCAATTTTCAAATGCGTTGTGTGTGTCGTCGACGACATTTATACAGCAAGCAATACCATCACCACTCCCAGTAACCATCAGACAACAGGTTTTCGTTCCACGACCCGAGTAACCAACAACTTCTCACAGTCCGATAAATATAGATTGACCGAGCTCAGGAACTCGGCGTGTATCTATAATTGCCTTTCCATTGAATACTGGGCGTATAAGGAAAGGTAATAATAATATGGGGTTATTATGGACAGGATATAAAGGAATATCGTAGGCTATTGCCAATACGTAGCGGTGGAGGAGAAAATTAATTTCCCGATAGTTAGAGCAGTGGCATGGTTGGTGCTGTGGCTGAGCGATAGACTCCTGTGCTTCGTGTCGCGGTTCAATCCCGAACGGATTTAAAAAAAAAATTAAACTCCCCTACTAGGAAAGCTCCCTCACTAGGAATTTCTCCTGTATCGTAGATGCGTTTACAAACATATAAATCATTCATCCGTTCCATCATCGGACGACCCGTCGTACGGCGACTTTCCACCCTTACGTTGTTAACACCACTACGATCCGTACGAAGTGTTTCGCTTCTTCTTTTATACCGCGTACATCGAGGGACTGGAACAATTTGCCGGCGGCGGTGTTTCCGTCACACTACAATTTGAGTGTCTTTAAGGCTAGAGTGAACAGGCTCTTAATAAACTAGCGCGCTTTGCCATCAACGATCGCATTACTGCTTACCATCAGGCGGGATTGCGGTCAAGTGCATCATCCAGACTCGGAACAACTACTTTAGACGAACCCGCGACACGCAGCGCAGCACACAATAGCTTAATCATTGCGCTAACTGTACAGGGCCCCGAGTCTGCTATTGCAATAGTGTCAAAATTGTCGACTTTTAATGTCATAATGACCGATTTTGACAAAATCCGTAATCTACTAACACAATGGCGTGCCAAGTGGTCAATCACTGAACAAAATGGCATAAAACGGTAATCTTGTCCAAAATGACAAATCAATGACTGACATATGCGGTAATCTGCTAAAATTTTGACAGTTCATTTGATCATTGAACTGTTATGATGCCGTCTTTGTACAAACATTGCTTTTCGAAGCAAGGCAGCTCGATGGTGGTGGTGGTTTTGTACAAAAAGTGTGATATCTATTGTGTTTGTGGAATATTTGAGAATGTTTTCATTACTAGCCAACTCAGTGGATGCTAGAGAAGGAAGATAATATGCAGGAGACGTCGAACACATCGCTTGACGAGTTTGAATATAGATCCCTTTATTAATGTTCCCAAAGCGGAATTTCTGAAAACGTTTTGCCTTGAATATGTCTCAGTAAGAGGGTTAATTGAAGAACTCATTCTCCTTATGACCAGACTGCGTCGAATTGATAGCGTATGGGCAGGTTAAGGTGAGGAAACGTAATTTGACAATTGATGTATTAATCTATTGTAATCTATAGCTACAAACACGAAATAGGTTGGTTGTTGTTGAAATGTTATATTTTTATTGCAGATTCTAATAGCACTTGCATTTTATGCATTAGAGTCCTAAGAGAATTTTATTGGACAAGGACATTGCCCTCCTTAAAGTTTCGCAAATTATAGTGTCTAGTGCAATCAATGAAGGAACAAAGACTTTGAAACTAAAAAATAAACCACAAATATTGCAAACATGCCAATAGCATTATTGCCACCTGATGAGGATTATGCAGAAGTACTGCGACAGGTATGAATTTCTTTTAACTATGTTGGTAAAGGTACATAATAGTTGGACTTCTATCAGTTATTTATTTATTGTTAACTAAAACAGTACACTAATTACATTAATTAACTTAAAAACAACTACTAAAACTAACATGGTACAGCGGACTCTCTCGCATACTTTCTTTCACAGAAGACCAAACATACACCCATAAGCTTATTCAGCACCTTTATAGTATGACAGACCGGAGCTCTGATTTCTGTTTTTGCTGTTAGCAACATAAATGAAACTACTATACCTATTAAAAATCAACGTTTATTTATAACTCTAATATATTCGTAGGTTAAAATTTGTAATTTTTTTTTCAATAAAACAATTTTATTATTTATAACTATATATCTATTTCCTCATAAACTAAATATCTACTTTACATTAAGTCAAAAAAAATTATTATACAAAACAAAAAGACATTTTGTCATTTAAATAATAAAACAAATCCTAGGTACAACACCTAATGTAATAATATTAACACATCAATAATCAGTCTTTTAATTTCCAGTGCAGTATGAACCGGGATCTTCTTGAAGGTTGAGCACTGCACCAGGCTTTTGTTGACTATCTGTGGAAAAATGCATACAATAAATTAGCAGGTATGTAGTGTAAACCCTTCTCAATATTCTAGGAAATTATGAAAACGCTCTAATTTTTATTAAAATGATTTAACTCTTTGTTACAGATCCACCGCAGTCATGCACAAAACAAAGATTTAAAATAAATTATTAATCTTTTTATAAACACTGTTTCATTTACTTATTACATCCATTTGTAACCCATACCGCTAGACATATTCCCCCTTATTCATAAACGCTGCTTAAAGTTAACTAGTGATTAGCGATTTTTTAAATATACATTTTAGAAGCTTGCACGTCACTTAACTTTAATAATCGATTATGAATAAACCCCTTAAACACTGTGGTGTTTATTCATAAAGGACGATTTAAGTTAAGTGACGTTAAAAGGTCAAAAATGTATGGTTAAAGAATCGCTAATCACTAGTTAACTTTAAGCAGTTTTTATGAATAAGGGGGTTTATCTTCTATGGACTATAATTATTATATGAACAAACTATAACCTACTAAGTATATGGACATACTTAGTAGGTTATAGTTTGTTTAATATTTTAGATCTCTCCTAAAATATATTTCATTAAACTAGCTTTTAATAAATTGTCAAATTTACCTCTTGCATTCTCCAGAAATCTGACTCAGAATCTGATGACATTATAGGTAATTCTGCAGAGTTCCTGTAAAACAAAATTGACTTTAATAAATAGTTCTTATACCTATCTAATATGGTTTGGTACCTAGTGCTTAGTATGTAGTTGCAATAAATAATTTAAATTCTGGCCAATGTACTACTACTGATGTAAACTTACATCTAACACAAGCTTAGCTGGGGGGTTATATTTAATTTTATGTTATTGTTTTCAAAGCTACTTAATTCTTATTGTGGGTATGTTTGTAGAACACCCAATGAGTGGAAGTTCTGATTTAGGATAATTAGGTTTATTCTACTAAACTTTCATAAAGATGAATTACGTATAATTATGTATATAAACAGTGCGTAATTACCTTTTTTGACACGGATATCTCGATGATCTTGAACCATTTTTGCTGTGATGGAGCTCTGTCGATTAATGACCGCAGTCAACTTGTTGATCGTCGCCATATCTTGACCGAAATTTGCTGATTGTTTTTCTTTACGTAGTAATTATAATTTTAATAATATAAACAAATATAAATACATAACAAAACACCAGCTGTTAAAAGAAACATAAACGTCAGTCAGTCTGTATTAATGTCACATTGACTTTAACAGATAACAAAATATCTAGTTTTATAGTTTTACAATAATGTTTTTTGCTATTTAAGAACTATTTACTATTCCAGACTGCTTATAAAAAATTAATTAATATATATTAATAAAATCTTGCATTACGAAATGTTCAAATTGAGTAGTAGTTTTTGGAAACTCATTTCTACTAACGAGTTTCATAATAAGGGGCCATCCATAAAGTACGTCACACGAATTTCATGATTTTTGAGCCCCCCCTCCGTCCTTGTCACAGGTTATCACATTTCTGAGACACCCCCCCCCCCCATAGTGTGACGTCACATGTTTTGCAATTTCACATCGAAAAATTATTAAATTAAAATAGCAGTTCCGAATTTAGTTTTATTTCCATTTAAATAAAGTATTTTTTTTATGAAATCAACATTATATCAAATATTCTAAACAATAACAAACCAATAAACTATATATAATATAAAGAAAAAGAAAAAAAAGAAACTCAAAGGGCTCTTAGGCGATCGGCGCGTGTCACTAGAGCGCGTATGACCTCTTAAAGAAAACAATTTAAACCGTATTGTCCCAAAGATAGAGTTGGAAATATTTTTTAGTTTATAATTAATATTTCAAATAACGTGATTACTACCTCTAGATATATTAGATTTTGAAATGTGATGTCACGAAACTTAGTACCCCACCCACCCCTTGTCACACCATGTCACACTTTGTCGACCCCCTCCTCCCCCCTTTATGTGTGACGTACTTTATGGATGACCCCTAATAGCAATACAGCAATGATCATTCCGTTACGAGATCAATGACCGATCTTTATGTTCTTAGCAGATTACGGGATAAAACCAAAATGACAATGGTAACGTGCTGGAATGACAAAATGATATAAAATAGCAGACTCGGCCCCCAGGCAACTGCTTGGCCTACAGCTAATCGTTCCAGGTCTGGCTGATTGTGTATGTGTGTTCTAATGTTTGTAAGCGGACCCACGATACAGGAATAATTGTATCCTAAAAAATAATTTAATGTCCATCAGATAGATTTATAAAAAACATTGATCACGTATTTTTTCTTTTTTCTTTCATTCATATACTTAGGAAGATATATTGATTTGTAATGTTGCATGGCGTCACGCCGTGGTACAAAATTATACCACGCCGTGACGTAATTAGCCCCCACTCCGTAACTTTAATACGCTATATCTCAGTAGTTTTTGGTAATTTCGACAAAATAAAAAATACGGGTGTTAATTTTTTTATTATCTATAAGACGGACTAATTATTTTTTGATTTTCATACCTTGGATACATCCCTATTAAGGTATTCTTTAAAAAAAAATAGTGGTGACGTAGTGGTAGCTATTTATAGATCTTTGATTCGAAATTAGAAATGCCATACTTTTTTTTAATTATTTAATTGTCATTGCTCCCAAAATGGCGAAGAACTACATCGTAGAGAAACCGGAATGTCCTGGAACCGAAAATCCAAAGAAATATTGCATCTACTATCCCGCACTGGACCCGCATTGGGTCCGCGTGGTATATTATATTACGACTCATTCCGTCAAACAGAGTCCTCTCTGCAGGCTTGTGTTACAGAAGTGAAGACGTTTTATATAGGCTGTCATAATATATTATTTATAAGTTAAGAGTATTGGTGGTAGGCCATAACATCGGCCGCCAGCAGAAGTTACCACCCACCAGACAAAGTCTTGCCGCGTGAAGCCGTATGGAGGACGGGTCTGAGCAGTTGTGTTGCGATGTGTGCCGGGTATGATGCGCCAAATGTGTTGTGTTGAGTGTTTGGTCGTGGAGGGTCTTCAGATCAATCTCCCTTTGGCGCAACATCGTTGGTCGTGTTGTTGGCTTTAACATTGCATCACCTCGCTCAACTGCCGTCTTCCTTCCTATTCGCTCACAAAGAGTCACTTAGAACATAATATGTACATTTATATATTATGTTCTAAGTGACTCTTTTCTCCTTATCATAACTAAACCTGCATCCTAATTAAGCCAATAGGGATGTTTCGTGAGTAAATAAAAAAAGATTCTATTTAGTCCGTCATTCAGATTATAGAAAAATATTGGATACGTATATTTTGTTTTATCAAATCAATAAAAATTGACAAATATAAAAGGCATCAAATATCAGGAGTGGTGGCTGGTGACGTCACTGCTCGCTAAAAAGTGTAGCGAGCAGTGACGTCACACTTCATTTTTTGTTTACATGAAAAAAGAAAAATTACGTGTCTAGTCATCTTTATCTCAGCTTTAATCCCAGTGGCATGCGAAACCCTTTTCAGGTTGAGTCTGGGGTCCGCTTTACCAGTCTAACTGCTGATTATGGCTAAACTTCTATATTTTCCGTGAAGCGACTGCCGTCTGGCCTCCACAACCCGAAGGCGATATCGAAGCGTTGCAGTTAGACCAATTGTTGGACTTTTGAGGGCTCCAACAACCCATAATGACTGCCATTAGATGTTCGTATGGCAACCGGGACCAACGGCTTAACGTGCTTTCCGAGGCACGACCAGACCAATGCAAATATTCATATTCATGCATACAAATATTTACACTGCGCGGGGATCGTACCCGCGCCTCCTTCCTTAGCTACCGCTACGCCACGGAGGCTGTCAACGTGTCTAGTATTTATTGGAAATCTGACTGACGGACTAATTAATTTTTTTTAGTCAACTACCCTTTTGCTAATTCATTGCTCCATATGTTCGAAAAGTATGTCTGCTCAACAACTTAAATAACGCAATGAATTTTGTTCAACTGTCAAAATGAAACCTGTTACTACTGATAGTGTGTTACGCAATTATCTCGACTGATAAATTAGCTGTAAAATAACGTCAACAAATATCGTACAAACTTGAATACCTACACATTTCAATAACACAAACCTTCAAACATTACAATTACAAATCAACAAACTACCCCCATTAACATATCTGTCACTCAAAATAGTTGTCACCAAACATCTGTAACCAATTATGCTAACTATCCATCCGAATACCAATACCCGGTAGTAATCCACATTAAACCAGTTTAATGCAGTTCGAACTGGCTAACCGGAGATCCCCGGGGCGTTTTCGATAAGCGAACTACCCGTAAAATGTTTATTAGATGAATTATTACGTTTTAATGGAACTAACTGCAAGGCTTAGGACAATATAATAATAATAATTAATTAATTGTTTATGCTATTATTTGAATGGGTGGGATTATTATAATGGCCGTTTCGGTTAAATAGGCTGGGAATTGTGGAGGATTAATGAATAATTTCGGTGTTCAAACGTTTTTAGTTGATTGTGGATTAAGTCACATCTCGATAACAAATCAAAATTATTAAAATTTCTATTATATATTTCAATATTTTATATTATTTTAGGTGAGTGTGCGAGGGAATTGCATGATTTAATTGCCCCATTCCCGTTCCACCATCCGACGACCACCCGAGATTCCACCCTTACGTTGTTAACACCACTACGATCCGGACGAAGCGTTTCGCCTCCTCCTTTATACCGCGTACATCGAGGGACTGGAACAATTTGACAGCGGCGGTGTTTCCGTCGGACTACAATTTGAGCGTCTTCAGAGTTAGAGTTCACTAGTTTAAAATACAAAAAAAAAAATACACATAATTTTTTTTATAAATTATAAACGCCTGATGGTAAGCAGTGATGCAATCGTTGTTGTTACAGCGTGCTAGTTTATTAAGAGCCTATTCACTCAAAAAGCCAAAAGCAAAAAAACGGAGTGCAAAGGAAGAAAGATGGCAGTAGCCCTGAAGAAGAAGTAGTCAGACGGAAACACCGCTACTGGCAAATTGTTCCAGTTTCTCGGTGTACTGGGTATGAAATACGAGCGAAACGCTTCGCCCGGATCGTAGTGGTGTCAACAACTTAAAGATAAATACTTGCCCTATGACGGATCGTCCGATGATGGAAAAGAATATGGCGGAATTAAGTCAAGCAATTCCCTCGCACACTCTTCAAAATGCATCCTTTAGAACCGCGACAGGCTGGCTACTCAGAAGATAGATCCATTAGTCTGGTCCTCAATGGATCTACTTAGTGACGGCAGATTTCTCATTGGACCCTTATTTTGATATCGTTCCTCCTTCTGACGTCACACTGGTTACTTAGTGTGTCAACCATACCATCACCTTCTTCAACATGATTAGATTGCGACAGGATGGCAAGAAATTTAAGGTGGGTCAATGCTCTATTGAACGAGTTATTGATCAGGATAAAACTTTTTTACAAAACTAATAACAATGGAATCGACAAAAACAACATTACAAAGTGAAAAGTAACTAATTTCGACAGTCGATGTCTATGGTTTTTAAGGTTTGTTGTCAACATGGAACCTCCTCAAAAGTAAACTCTATCGAACAAAAGAATTTTTTTGGAAATCCGTCTATAATTGACGGAAATATATCGGTGAACATAAATAAAAAAAATAAAATTATACATATAGACAAATTGAGAAGCTTCTCCTTTTTTAAGTCAGTCAAAAATCCTTATAATTTATATGAAAAAAGCAACCGAATTTTTGACGTAACTTGCAGAGTAAGCAATCAGGAGGTTGGCCATGTTTGCCAAAATATCGAAGGCTGATGGAACAGACGAGTTCTGGAGTAAAGACGGCTTGGTGACGTAGTGCAGGACGCCCTTCACTCGATCTACATGACATTGCTTTTTGCCAAATTACATGACTGTAGATCAAAGAGGAATAGCTAATAGGTTTTGATTGCCGGTTGGCAAAATGCGTTGAATAGATTGCAGTCTTGCGTATTAGCAGTAAATTCTAATATAAAAAAGGTGTTTTCACAGACGAACAACAAAGTTATCTTTTAAGGTTTCTGTTTTTTCTTATGAGATACAGAACCTAAATACCCACAATTCCAGATTCTATGAAACTTTTCATACCCATTCCACCCTCGATATATTAATAAAATTGAGCAATAAAACTTGCAAAATTAATCAAGTCTTCAATAGCTGCTTAGTAGGCAAAAATGCAAATAAATTTATAATTTTGGAAAAATAACTTTAACCCCTAAGTAATATGGTTTACGATACAACTTCAAACATTCTTATCACTTTTTCAAGTGCTAATCACTTTTATGATACGCGTCAACACATGAGACAACTCGGGCGCACATGCCTTAAGAAACAATCGCTGCTATACCATCTGGACCACTGGGCATATTCACATCCAGACGACAGAGTACTCTCAGAACCTCCTTGTTCCTAATGTGATTCCTGGTTATATATAAACTATCTATGTGTTCCCCCAAACCCGTTCAGTAGTTTAGGCTTAAAAGCGGAACAAACAAACTCACTTTCACATTAGAATAGTTTCACAGTGAGGATTTGAATACATAAGTTTGTAAATTTTATTTGTTTGGGAGTTTCAAACACTTCTTTTTCGTATTCCTATCTGTGGCACAACTATATATAAAATCTTAAAGCCTATTTCCTTTAACGAATAAGACAAGCTCATCTCAATTACAATCACCATCAAAAAAATAGACAAAATGAAGGTATTTTGACAGATTGTGCATACTTAAAATACAATCATTGTCGTGAATTTAATTAAAGTGAAATTATTCTGTCTTGACCTGGATGAAAAGCCTTCGAAATATCTCGGTAGAAGGCCACAATAATGGCTGGCAGAAATTACCACCCAGACAAAGCCCCGCTGCCAAGCGGTTCGTCGTGCATGGTGTCTGGTGAAGCCGTACGGAGGACGGGTCTGAGCAGTTGTGTTGCGATGTGTGCCGGGTACGATGCGCCAAATGTTGTGTTGGGAGTTTGGTCGTGGAGGGTCTTCAGATCAATCTCCCTTTGGCGAAGCATCGTTGGTCATGTTGTTGGGTTTAACATTGCATCACCTCACTCAACTGCCGTCGTCCTTCCTATTCGCTCAGTTTTTCTGAGTGAATAGGCTCTTAATAAACTAGTGCGCTTTACCATCAACGATCGCATCACTGCTTGGGATTGCGGTCAAGCGCTAGTTTATAATTATTAAAAAAAATAAGTCTGACATCAAGACTGGTACTTTATAAGTAGTCAGCGAGACGTTTACCGCGACCCATCCACCTCACTATTCCTACGTTTTCGCTTTGCTTTCTTAGTGGGTTTTATTTCTTTTTAATAAAGTCGGTGTGATGTGAAATCATCAAATGACTTCTCCCGCTCTGGGCGGAGCAGAAGGACATGTCAGACCTTCACTGACTAAAACCCACCCGTGTTCCTTCACTTGCCTGTAGGCCAGGGCAACAGTTTCTTTCTTATCCAACCCATAACCCTGGCCCAGGAGGCATCGGTCATCGTGGACCCCGTTACGATAAGCTAACATTTTTTGAGGCGCGCGTGAAACATGACTCGCCATCGACCCGGCTGGCGATCTCCCCACTGCTCGACGTCCCGTAAGCCCGTGACTTCGGTGGCTGGGAGTTCAATGTTGTTTCCCGGCCACGCCGTCTGTTAGAAGCGGCGACGGTTAGAAGTGTGAGGGCGCTAGGATTCCCGCTTCTTCCTACACCACTGCTTCGCAGGAGGTGATGGACTGCTATGTACTCTCGCTCCGGATCATGGCCTGGACCAGGGCCAAACGGGAGAGATCATCGCTGATCGCCGCCACGAGGACACGGCGGTGCCGTATCTAAGCCGGGCAGATCTCAGTGTCTTCAAGGCAATCCCCACAGTGGTGATACCCTGGCGTTTCCTCCGGCCTTATCCGGTACAGGAACCTCCCGAAACAGCAGTTTCCGGTGAGGACCTGCGTCAAGCGTAAGGTGAGGGCGCCGTGGCGTCTCTCTAGCTACTCCTCAAAGTGGGAACTTACCGCCGCTATTGTGGCGTGCCCAGAGCTTAGGGCATTTTATTATTGGTAGTAATATATTTGATTTTACTAGACGGTTTTGCAAAACAAAAGACAATAATACTACAAATTAATAAAAAAATATTTCCCTTCCATTGTTTCGTAATGTTTATTCAAACCAATAGGGATGTATCCAAGGTATGAAAATCAAAAAAATAATTAGTCCGTCTTATAGATAATAAAAAAAATTAAGACCCGTATTTTTTATTTTGTCGAATTTACCAAAAATTACTGAGATATAGCGTATTAAAGTTACGGAGTGGGGGCTAATTACGTCACGGCGTGACGTCATGCGATATTTCAAATCAATATATCTTCCTAAGTATTTGAACAAAAGAAATAATAAAAAATACGTGTTCAATATTTTTTAGAAATCTATCTGATGGACATTAAATTATTTTTTAGGATACAAGCCAAGATCATCAACATCATCTCAGCGTGTAATCCTGGTTGCATCCGCGGCTTTCGCGTTGGAGCCCGGGATCCGCTAAAGGCTTTAGAAAGATACAGTGAAATTTGGTTAAGTGGGACCTGGATAAGTGAGAAACCTCCATAATTGGAACTCATGCTGAGGTCCCAACACTTTGGTACTGAATTACTTCTGTTAGTGGGACGAGGTAAGCCTCTATATCTGGGATTTGTTCTTTAGATCTATCATCATAGTTACCTCTATAACTGAGACAGCGAGTAAATTTTATACCTATGTATTAACCTCTGTAACTGAGATAACATTGTTTGTTTACTCATTCTTATTCTACCCACAAATTCTACACGTAATTCCAAGTACGTAAGTACAAATTTTGAGCTTCAATTACCTTCACTTTTAGTCTCGCTTTACTATCATTCGGCTGTTTATTTGAAAAATGCCAAAACGAAAGCTACAATCGTCATCATTACGTGAAAAACTGAAGTTTATATCCGTATCTGTCTCATTTTTTTTTTTAAATGAGACACATATTTATTTATACCTGTATATCTGAGACACTGGGTAAGTGGAATACCTCTAGAAGTGTAACGACATTGCAGGTTCCCTGATGTCTCACTTAACCAGGTTTCACTGTATTTGTATTAAGATGTCCAGTAAGACACACCTCTATTATCAACGAAAATTGATCCTAAAATACCGTCTTTAGTGTATGGGTTTTATCATTTGCCACAGTCCAGCACTATCTCGAGCGCACCACGTCGGTCATTCTTAAGAGAGCCGCAGGCGAGAGTAGACGTATCGGTAGTCTGTCCGTTAAGTGCGTGTGCGAGCCTGTGATATTCAACGATTGTAATGGCTTTACACCGTCAATTATTTCGAAGTACTATTTCATGTTCATCCGAATCGAAATAACAAATTCACCAAACACACAAATTAAATCAAATATCTGTTGAAAACGTTTACGGCTCATGAATCATTTAATTTACTAACGAAAATGTCAGCAACTACCCACAAAAATATTTACAGTTAATTATTTTTCATCTTCACCAACACATCATGTAATAAGTACTATAATGAGTGTAATAATCGCCTCCATAATCTACAATGATATAATTTAAAGGTACAAAGTAATTAACATTTAAGTCCGTAGGTACCTTTCTTTACCGGTTCGGGGCGGACGTAACAGGATCTAACCAGTTACGACCGGTCATAATCCGGTTATAACTGGCTAATTATCTAAGGATAAATAAAAGGGAATGGAAAAGTTTAGTAGGGCAAAGGAAAATAACAAAATGTAATAAGAATTAGGTAGGTAAAATCTACTTATAACTATGTCTGTGTCGATATATTAAAAAAAAGGAAACAGATTTTATCACTTCGATATTCTCTTCATCTGCCCGGATACATCATGACGTAACCCTAGATTCTAGAAAGATAAATTCGAAAACAATAATTTGTAAATGTTGAAATGTTACACCCTATATAACCCTAAATAAAACAGTAGACGTTCAACTCTTGTTCGTATCTAATCCAGTTACAAGTTATGGTTTAGTTTCGATCACATTTCGTATCGCGTTAAAGTTTTAACTTCGATTGAAGTAAAATCAACATATGAGTGATACATTGCGTCAGATATAATAATTAAAACTAAATAAAATATAAGTTAATATAAGAGTTAAAGTTTAACAAATGGCAGTTAGCATTGTTTCAACTGTTTTATTTGACAGCGGTTACGTTCCAATTACGATCCAGTTATGGTTAAACCATGTCAAAAGGTTAGTGCGATACGAAACATAGCAAAAAAGTTATGGTTGCGATCCAATTCTGTTTTGGTTGAATTATTTTAACGCGATTGCCCCCTGTGCCCAGCAGTGGAACGATGAAACGGTTGATGATGATGAAGCAGAGAACTGCGATGGTCTAACACTAACGGGCCTGATACCTAGGGCTTGGATCCAAACAGGCCTGCATTTGCGTTTGAGTTTTTTTTTTTTTTTTAAGTTTTGCCCAACTCTAAGAATTACTCTTGTATCGTGGGTACGTCTACAAATATTTAAATAGTACAGGCAAACCAAAACTTGTAGGCCATACGACTCGCAGCGCAGATGCCGATCACTCCACCACTGAACCACCGTGTCCCCAATAAAGAGTGCATCTGACATCGACGCACAAACGAGTACCATGGATCCAGTACATGATTCTGAACCCCCCAGTGGTGGAATTTTTCGTCGGCTTTTTCATGATTTAAAAAAAATATATATGTAGTTTTTTTCACTTTAGACCGTTCAGAATTGCTCTACTTTTATAACCCAATAAGATTTTAAAGTAAACATTAATTAATTCGCTAATTACACAAAAAAGCGCGATGAAAACAAAACTCGGAAAACTGTCTTATCAGCTGATTTAATAGAGTTTCCATCAGGGATCAACGTCATACCTACAACTTGCAACGTTCAAAGGCCGAACCTGAACACTTTTTTAACACTGTTATTTCTGTAACCGTTCATTAACGACATAAATGACTATCATAATTTTATTAGTGGCATGGGGTCTAGCCTTTGCGTTACGACGTCAGATACGCCCTATATAACCCTATAGTTACTGGATATCAAACACAACACGTTGTTTTGTAAGTTAAAAGAAATCCTGTTCCAAAATAGCTGAAAAGGATACCAAACAACACGCTTTGAAAATATATTATCAATGATAGTAAAATTAATTAGCAGTCTGCATTACAGCCTCGTATTACAATTTATTACAAAAACCGTTCATGAATGAAAATAATCCCTCGGTTTTATATTTATCAATATTGTGGATATTCAATATGTCACAATAGAAGTACCTAGTATTAATTATATATTCAGTCATATTAATATTCATTATTATTACTAGAATATAATTAATATACAATATGTAAAGATAACCCCGTCCGAGCCATAAGGATAATAAAGGTTAGGTAAACACATAACCAAATATAATATAAAATTTTACGTAATCATCATAGTAGCAATACTTATTCTTATTGAGAGAATTAATTCCAACTTCCCCAAAATTTAGTAAGTTTTAAAGAAGTGACAATACTATTTTTGACGGTATTTTTATGAGCGAATAGCGATGCGACCGCGTGCCTCGTGCCCTGTCCCCCTTCGCCCGCGCATGTATTGCCTACCGTACATGTATTAAGTTACCTCTTTTTGCTAAATAATATTTATTATTTTAGGGGGTTTATTTTAAGCTTAGCCCAGCTTTGTAGGCATTAGTAGAATCAGTTATCGATACCTAACAATACCTTCACAGATTGGACAGGGTTTTTTTACATATTGTATAATAGCCGTTCAGGTCGATCGGTTAGGTTAAGCTAAGCTTGTCGCGATTGTTTTGTAGATGACCAACTTTACATACTGAAACCCCTCCTTGCCTCGAAAAACACGTTAAGTCGGGTCGTCAGAAGTCCCAAAAATCTAACCACCAGACTTATCAAGGGATATCTTGGTGTTCCCAAGTGTTCTATAGGATACATTTTGGACATAATTCCGTCATCACCGGTCCATCATCGGACGTCCCGTCGTACGGCTAGTACCCTTATATTGTTGACATCACTACTATCCGAACGAAGCGTTTCGTCTTTCTTTTATACCGCGTACATTGAGGGACTGGAACAGTTTGCTAGCTACGGTGTATCCTTCTTCTACTTCAGCAAGTAGAGGTCCACTGCTGGACAAACGCGTCCCCCAAGGCTTTCATTATACTGGGGGGGTTTGCCATAATCTCATTCATACATAAATCATTATAGTGGGTTGGGGATCGCAGTAATTTGATATTCCATAGGAGACGCGCTGCTGCCCGCTTTCTGGTGTATTCGTCTGACCACAATTTAAGTGTCTTCAAGGCTAGAGTGAATAGACTCGGAATTGCGGTCAAGCAGTAATTTATAATTAAAAAAAAAGACTCCCATAAGTACCATACCGAGGGCACGGGAGATACTTGTACATTCGTCGCAACCCCGTCTGTGAAAGCGCGAAGCGAAAGCACTAGGAAGTGTCGATGGGTGGGCGTTTTGGGGGACTGTCTTATGTAATATTAATGTTCAAAAGGTGCTGATTCTCCGCCTAAATATATGACTTTTTTAATGATTTGATTTTGGTGTCAGCCCGTCATCAGCCATCACCAAGCGCGGCCGATCCCACTAAGCCGCACATACTGCATGTCACCTCCTTGAGCCCCCGCGTTCGAGCAACGACACGGCCCCAATTTCGTCGTAGTTTACTCTGAAAAATAATTTTCATAACTTAAAACGCTCAAATCTAAACTAATCAAACAAATATCACACATATGTAAAATTTTTTGAGAGATTGAGAATTGGTTTGTATAATAAAAAATAATTTAATGTCCATCAGATAGATTTATAAAAAATATTGTACACGTATTTTTTTATTTTTTCTTTCATGCAAATTCATGGGAAGATATATTGATTTGAAATGTCGCATGACGTCACGTCGTGGTACAAAATATACCACGACGTGACGTAATTAGTCCCCACTCCGTAACTTTAATACGCTATATAAAGATAATTTCGCAGTAGATTTTGGTAATTTCGACAAAATAAAAAATACTGGTCTTAATTTATTTTTTTATTATCTTTAAGAAGGACTAATTAATATTTTTGATTTTCATACCTTGGATCCCAGTTATAGCATACTTTGAACGTTTTTATAATTACGACCGTTACCACTCAGATTGATCTAACCATGTGGTTGTTATTTCTTATCTAAAAACTGCCACTAAGCTAAAACTTAGTGAATAGGAAGGGAGGCGGCAGTTGAGCGAGGTGGTGCAATGTTAAACCCAACAACACGACCAACGATGCTGCGCCAGAGGGAGATTGATGTGGAGACCCTCCACGACCAAACCCCCGACACAACAACACACACGCAACACAACTGCTCAGACCCGTCCTCCGTACGGCTTCACCAGACATCATGCCGGAACACGACGAATCGCTTGGCGGCAAGACTTAGACCTCGCTCAACTGCCGTCTTCCTTCCTATTCTCTAATTTTTTTTTTAGTGAATAGGCTCTTAATAAACTAACGCGCTTTTCCATTAACATCACTGCTTACCATCAGGCAGGATTGCGGTCAAGCAGTAGTTTATACATACTTATTTAAAAAAAGAATCCATACTTCTTGAAAATGAAAGTAGTCACTAAACCTCAATGCTATTACTACCTTTCAAATGAATGGTATACTCGCATTACAGAAAACCGCTAAACATTCTCTCTTCACCCCCCTTTCTATAGAGAAAGGGGTGTTAAAACGTAACTATAAATTATACTTCGTCCACAATAAGAGACTCATTTCCAGCGACGTATTCAGGCTTTAAAAGCGAATGATTTATGAACAATATGCCGCTCACAATGTTTGTTGTTACCTTTATTTTTGGTTCAGAGGTTTATTTTCAGGCTAAATAATTATCTTATGTAATGAATGTGATTTGTTGCTGTGCTACTGATGGCGGTTTGTGTGATTATGCATGGGAACATTCCCTTATTGTAATTCTAAAACATTAACCACCTAAGTAGTTCAAAGATTTATAATGTAAGTCGTTGGATTTGCACAATGCCCGTGGGATCGGTGCCCGATGGGGCCGACGGGTTCAGGATTGGCGACTACGCAGCGGGAGACGCCGCGTGGGTAGGCCCCCGACAAGGTTGACCGTCGATCTGGTGAAGCTCGCGGGAATCCGCTGGATGCGGAGATCCTTGGGGAGACCTATGTCCAGCAGAGGACGTCTTTCGGCTGAAATGTATGTGGTGAGATATTACGGAAACTGCATTACTGGAAATTACTATATATTTAAAATTACAATTATATTATTTATAAAATAATAATATGTACAAGTATAGAAAACAGAAAGGGAAATAATGAGAGAAACAATATCAACAGAAAAGGCTGGTATTGCTGATTCTTTGGCCAAAAAAAGGTCAGCCCTCTGGTAACGTGAAGAATCGAATAACTGCTTGGCGATATCTCGAAACAGTGAGATATGTAAGCATGTTTAGAGAAAATATTCAATATTAAAAAGAAGGAGCTAACGCGACTTGTTTGAAATTACGTTACGTTCTCGGGGTGGTAGGCCATAACATCGGCAGCCGGCAGAAGTTACCACCCACCAGACAAAGTCTTGCCACCAAGCGATTCGTCATGTTCCGGTATGATGTCTGTTGAAGCCGTACGGAGGACGGGTCTGAGCTGTTGTGTTGTGATGTGAGCCGGGTAAGATGCACCAAATGTTGTTGTATCGGGAGTTTGATCGCGGAGGGTCTACAGATCAATCTCCCTCTAGCGCAGCATCGTTAGTCGTGTTGTTGGGTTTAACATTGCATCACCTCGCTCAACTGCCGTCTTCCTTCCTATTCACTCAGTTTTTTTTAAGTGAATAGGCTTAATAAACTAGCGCGCTTTACCATCAACGATTGCATCACTGCTTACCACCAGGCGGGATTGCAGTCAAGCACTAGTTTATAATAATTAAAAAAAACGCATGCAAAATTGTGTGTGACCGAGTTATCAAAACTAGAAACGCATGCAATTTAAGTATTTGACATATGTAAGTTCCAAACTTGTCGACAATGTACTTTTGTATTTACTTTCTTAGCTTCTTGCTGGGGCCCAGTGATTAAAACTCGCCAACACACAGTGAAAAATCATGAGGTCAGCCATCTCCTCATCAACAACAAAATTAATAGTATTTTAATTTCTATTATATTCATTCAAGTTTTAATTCATTAAACTTTTTCAAGCATAATCATATTCTTGTAATCTATAAATGTTTCTGGAGACAGGTGTGATTTGATGGTATGCGACTGTAGTAGCAATTTTTCTGAACTTTTTATAAACTTGTTCTATTGGAGTCCCGTCGTGTGTTACTAGTATCTCAAGTTTTATTTGGCTAAATATTTGTGCTAAGACGGAATTCAAACTCATTACCTGTCACACAAAATATTGCACTTTAAACTGATGCATCCCCGCAATGGAATGAAAGCCTTGGGGGAGCCCTTTGACCAACAGCGGACATCTATAAGCTGAGAAGAAAAAGAAGAACTAATGTGCTTGTTAGGATTTGTTTTCCACTACCACAACATTTACTTAACTCTGCGGCAACTATAATGGGGGTTTCTAACCTCCACAACCTAAGTTCTGAGTAAACAAGTATCCACGGTGATACACTTTTATATTTTTCTTTTATATAGTTGCAAACGAGTGCTTGACCGCAATCCCGCCTGATGGTAAGCAGTGATGCAATCGTTGATGGTAAAGCGCGCTAGTTTATTAAGAGCCTCTTCACTCAAAAAAAAAACTGAGTGAACAGGAAGAAAGACGGAAAGTTGAGCGAGGTGATGCAATGTTAAACCCAACACGACCAACGATGCTGCTCCAGAGGGAAATTGATCTGAAGACCCTCCACGACCAAACCCCGACACAACAACATTTGGCGCATCGTACCCGGAACACATCGCAACACAACTGCTCAGACCCGTCCTCCGTACGAGCTGTTAGAGTTCTTGAATTCTGACTGCCCATAATAACTTCTCCACTCTTATATTCTTTAAAACAGCAAGCCTGCTGAAAGTAGGTTGCTACACAATATTTCAGGCAGCATATTGTAATGATAAATCATTTTCCATAAATTAAATTTAAGCCCGAATATATTGCTTACAAATGAGTTATATATTATGAACAGGAAAATTTATCGTGTCTTCCTATCTATATTTTAATATTGTTGTGTGTTGTAAGTGGTTTGACAAGGGAATTGGAATGAAACTAGCAGCTACTTTTTTCCTCTTTTTCAGGTTATAGAGGTCCACTGTTGGACAAAGGCCTCTCCCTAAGCTTTCCACAATGACCGGTCTTGTGATGCTCGACCTCCACCAGGTCATCGGCCCATCTTGTAGGGGACCTCCCTGCGCTGCGTCTTCTGGTACGTGGCCTTGCTGACCCATCTGCCATCGGTTCTACGAGCAATGTGCCCCGCCCACAGCTACTTTTTTGACGTGACAACGTCTATTAAATTGGTACGGAGGAGTCATTCTCGAAAACACCGTAACGGCCGAATCTGACGCCACACGGAGTTCAAGGCTAATTTTTTTGACGTGCAAGGTACCAGGGTAGCATAAAAGTGTAGGAGAAATCGAAACAATAAAAAAGCTCATTAATGATTATAAAATCACCATAATACATGAAAGAGGTTTTATTGTGCATAGTTTGTGGACGTGCAAAGTACCAGGGTATCACAAAAATGTAGGAGTTGACGTGAAAACGTCTATTAAATTGGTAAGGAGGAGTCATTCTCGAAAACACCGTAACGGCCGAATCTGACGCCACACGGAGTCCACGCCTACTTTACCCCCACCCCTAGAGCGAATAGACGTTGTCACGTTCAAATATCGGCAGTAGACGGAGTTCTACAGACAACCATTTTTTTTTTATTATTAAAAGAATATGCACAGGTAAGCCTTACCCATGTGGTTCCGGGCTTAGAGTAGTACCAACCTATATCCTCCCGTGGGTGCCGTAAGAGGCGACTAAGGGAACTGTCAGCAGGGAAGCGGGGAGCAGCGCTTCTCCTGTGGAATATCAAATCACTGCAATTCCCAACCCGCTTGCTAAGCTTGGGGATTATGGCAACCAACAAAACAATGAAAACCTTGGGAGAGGTCGTTGTCCAGCAGTGGACCTCTACAGACTGAAGAAGAAAGCACAAGTAAGAAATAACGGTACAAAGACGTATTTGAAGTATTTTAGAGTAGTCTTGATATGTTTTTTTTTTCTATTTTTCTGTTTTATCAGCGGTAGGTGCTGTAGAGATTATAACTTATTTGCTGCTGATATGTAATCTCCGCAATTTATTGCCAAGAAATATATGTACATATGACGTGGATAATGATATAATTTTAATAAAAGTTTCTCATTTGATTTTTGTAGTAGTGGGGCAAAAGCTGTGACGTTATTTTGTTATAACGGCACGTGGTAGGGTCGTTTTGGAAAGTGGCGATTGTCGATTAGTGACTTCGGATTGAGACGCGGACCAGGGCACTTCTCCGGGGCGAAACTGTTGGTTTGCCTATTTAATTTGTTATTGTCAGTTAATATTTCCTATTTAATTTTTACCCCTAAAGATTGGAGGGTATATTTACACTTCTTGCTTAAATTCCTTACCACCACACTAAGATGCTGATGACCCTACCGCTCAGCGATCGCTGACGTCCTTAATATAAACTAGTGCTTGACCGCTTGATGGTAAGCAGTGATGCAATCGCTGAATGATGGTAAAGCGCGATAGTTTATTAAGAGCCTATTCACTAAGAGACCGTGGCCCTGGCCGTCATACAGGCAAGTGAAGAAACACGGGTGAGGTTTAGTCAGTAAAAGTCTGACACGCCCTTCCGCGCCACCCAGAGACGGAGAAATCATTTGATGATTTCCCATCCCAACAAAAAAAGGGCCTGGTAACTCAAAAACACTGAGTGACTAGAAGGTAAGATGGCAGTTGAGCGAGGTGATGTTAAACCCAACAACACGACCAACGGTGTTGCGCCAGAGGGAGATTGATCTGGAGACCCTCCACGACCAAACTCCCGACACAACAACATTTGGCGCATCGTACCCGGCACACATCGCAACACAACTGCTCAAACCCGTCCTCCGTCCGAATCACTTGACGGCAAGACTTTGTCTTTGTCTGGGTGGTGACTTCTGCCGGCAGCCGATGTTGTTTTTATCCTATTTGTCGGGCATGTCCTATCTAATTCATTTTAAAAAAACCTTATGTTCCTTATACACTAGACTTTAACTGACTACTCAAATAACAAAGAAGGAAATAAAAAGGATCCTCAAAGGACGTAAGGACGTCAGCGACGGCTGAGCGGTAGGATCGTCAGCATCTTGGTGTAGTGGTTAGGACCTTGAGGCCTCAAAAGGTTCGCAATAAATACATACTAAAGTCTCCATTCCCAAACGAGGCACACATCCAAGTAATTTAGCGGAACATCATCTGCGAAAAATCAACACTTAAATTAACAAGAAAATACCCAATTTTTATGCTCCATTTACCCCCTACAACCCCTAAGGAAATCCCCAAAATGGCAAGCATTAATTAATGGGGCCGGTAATGGTAGTTTCTCAGTGTTGCCACACATAAATTTATTAACTACGGCAAGTGGTCTTCGCGTTTTTTGGGCAGGTAACATCGTGTGAGTTATTCAAGAATTAGTTTGTAAGAAATGCTCTTTTCTTATTTTGATATAGGTAATTACATACTGTTGCCCGTTTGTTCTATTTTAACCGCTGATCGATTTGGTAATAATTTCACCGTGAATACATAGTTGTGTGACATGAGCTTAGAGTGAACTGTATACAATATGTAAAGAAAACCCTGTCCGACCCATAAGGATAATAAAGGTTAGGTAAACAAATGACCAAATAAAATATTAAATTTTACATAATCGTCATAGTAACTATACTTACTAATGAATTTTGAAATAATCTTTTCTTCCGCGAATTAATTCAAACTTCCCCAAAATTTTGGTATTTTAAAAAAAGTGACAACACCATTTTCTACGGTATTATTATGAGCGATGCGACCACGTGCCGCGTGCTCTGTTCCCCTTCGCCCGCGCATGTATTGCCTACCGCACATGTATTAAGTTACCTCATTTTGAGACATAATATTTACGTTTTAGGGGGATTTTTTATAAGTTAGTTTTATAGGCATTAGTAGAATCAGTTATCGATAGTTAACAATACCTTCACGAATCGGACAGAGCGAGCGTCATAGTGGCATTCTGACTACATGGAATATCTATACTATTTTTTTTTAAATTATTATCAAAATCAAATCAAATCATTTATTTCGGAAAATATCCATAGCTAACAACAAACGAAACTTATAAACAAAACACAAACTTATAAACTAATATACTATAATAAATATACTTAATTGAAAAAAAAAAAACAAAAACTATTGCTTGACCGCAATTCCACCAGATAACAAGCAGTGATGCAATCGTTGATGGTAAAGCGCACGATATTATTATGAGCCTATTCACTCTAGCCTTGAAATCAATTAAATTATTATCTAGCGGGAAGACTGGTGCGTGCCAATAGCATAGTTGACTAAAAAAAACTAATTAGTCCGTCAGTCAGATTTCCAAAAATACTAGACACGTATTTTTTCTTTTTTTCATATTAAAACTCGTGCGGTGCGTTGAAAACTCGTGTGACGTCACTGCAGTCCTGATCTTTGATGCTTTTTATATTTGTCAATTTTTAGGATTCTGTAGCCAAATGGCAAAAAACGGAACCCTTATAGATTCTTCATGTCTGTCTGTCCGTCGGTCTGTCGCAGCCATTTTTTTTCCGAAACTATAAGAGCTTGAAACTTGGTAGGTAGACGTATTCTATGAACCGCATTAAGATTTTGATGCAAAAATAAAAAAATAATAATAAATATTGGGAGCTCCCCATACTTAATTTTTTTTTTTCATCAAACACATACGTGTGGGGTATCTATATATAGGATAGGTCTTCAAAAAGGTTTCTAAAATATTTTCTTTCTAAACCGAATAGTTTGCGTGACAGACGCTTCTAAAGCAGAATAAAGTTGGTCCCCCCCCCCCCCTCTAACTTCTAAAATAAGAAAATGAAAAATCTGAAAAGAACATATTATGATGTACATGACTATAAAAACTACCAACGAAAATTGCTTTGAACGAGATCTAGTACGTATTTTTTTTAATACCTCGTAAGTCGTAAACCGCTTATTACCGCGTAATCTTTCATACAAATAACTCAAATCCTTTAATTTCATAAATCAATGGTACGGAACCCTTTGTGCGTGAGTCCGACACGCACTTGGCCGGTTTTTATTCATTTGATAAAACAAAATATACGTGTCCAATATTTTTCTATAATCTGAATGACGGACTAAATAGAATCATTTTGTTACCCAGGAAACATCCATATTGATCTAGTCCTTCGTTGTACGCGTATTAAAACCGAGGTGAAACGCTTCGTCTGGATCGTTGTGGTGTCAACAGCGTAAGGGTGGATACTCGCCATACGATGGGTCGTCCGACGCTGGAACGGAGATTAAGTCATGCAATTCTCGCGCACACTCTCCAAAATGCATGATTGCAAATGCATATGATTGCATCACTGCTTGGCATCAGGCGGGATTGCGGTCAAGCACAAATATATAAATACATATGTATATTTAAAACAAGAGGGAAAAGTGTTCAAAAGGCAGCATTGCTACGTGTGCCGATTTTTTAGCCAATAAACATTAGTTTCATTTTCTTCCAGACCTAAATATGTATATATACGTCAACTTTATTTATAATTACATCATATCGGTCTAGTTACCAACAATCGGACAATTACTCGTGTGAATGTGAGGTGTAGATGACTAGCCCTCGGTGTCTTGAGGTTACTATACAGGTTGCGACATTTATGAAGGAACTGTTTATGATAATTGATCTAATGATATCAGCACACTTATACTTGAGAGGCTGGTGTTTTAAACACTAGGCAGATCAAGTACCAATGTAACTTTTCTAAGTTATACGTACTTTCTAAGTATATCTTGAACACCAATCATTGATTACTAGGTAAACATCTTGAGGAAACGTGGCCTTTAAGTCTGAAATCGCCAACCCGCATTGAGCAACCGCTGATTACGCTCAATCCTTCTCTGTATGAGAGGAGACCTGTGCCCAGCAGTGGGACGATAAAAAAAAGGTTGATGATGACTATCAGTACCAACAGGTTTCATTTTGACAGTTCAACAAGATTCTTTGCTTTATTTAAACAGGCTTTTTGAACATATGGAGAAATGGATTAGCAGTATGCTTCAAAATGATTCAATTTGACAGTATTAGTGTGCTGTAATGAGAATGCTAGACATTATTTTAAAACATAGGCCAGATTTTTTTTAAAGGATTATGTGTAAGTTTATTAATTTGACCTGTAATTTGTCAAGTAAGATTGTATACAAAATAAGTTTACAAATACATAACTTATGCAAACTGTGTATCGCGAATTTAGTACAGTCCTGAACAAAAGGATAATACACTCGGCTTTATGCAAAATAAATTTTGCCATTACTATTAAATTAAATAAATTATATATTTTACATAACATTTTCAAACCCATAGGTTTATGTAATATGTCGTATTTCAACGTTAAATTCCTTATTTCACATAAAAAACACAACTGGAGGTTGCCAAATGTTGATACTTTATGCAGTCGTGATTATTTTTATTAGAATTATAAAGTAGTACTTGGCCGCAATCCCGGCTGATGGTAAGCAGTGATGCAATCATTGATGGTAAAGCGCGCTAGATTATTAAGCCTATTCACTTAAAACAACACGACCAACGATGCTGCGTCAGAGGGAGATTGATCTGGAGACCCTCTACGACCAAACTCTCGACACACAACAGAATCGCTTGGCGGCAAGACTTTGTCTAGTAGGTGGTAACTTCTGCCGGCAGCCGATGCTATGGTCTACCACCGAGCAACTACATAATAACGTACACACTACACAGTGCATTGAAAGCCGCTATTTTAGCTAAAATAAATTTATCACATGACAACAAATATGGCATGTTTAGCAATCTACTTTTTAGTTTATTATTATTAGTACCTCTTAGTATACTGCTCTCTGGTTGACGCCAACACGTCAACGCTTAATCTGTCTCACATATGGTCGTAATATATTAAGCTAAGCGTTGACCGTATTGCATGATTATTAAACACATTATCCCCCAGCTTGCTCTTTCTGTGTTTATGTTTTTTTTCTCATCATATTAACCGCAATTAAACGTATTCTAGTTTGTCTAAAAACAATCAAAATATCTAAAGAAAAGTAGTCTCATAGAAAGTTTATTTTAGACCCAACCTGTATACAATCAGGCGGCTATCTTCGTAACCCTACGCCCGCCGTCACAGTCCGCGACCCAGTGTGAGACGATCCCACGGCTGCGCTGTTTTAATAACCCGTGGGTTACAGGGCACAGATTAATGACCATGGCAAGATGTAGTTTTCAGAAAATATTAGGCGAAAACAGCTTAGAAAACAAGTTGTTTCTGAATGTTGTAAGTAAAGAAATTTATGTCAGATTGAAAGCTCATAGAACAAAATATCGCCGATTCACTTTTCACAAAATAAACGAAATTTAAGTTCAGTTCGTGTTCAGTTTCATTTCATTAAGAAAAGGACTCTTTCTTTTCTCGGTGGTAGGCCATAACATCGGCCGCCGGCAGAAGTTACCACCAAGCGATTTGTCGTGTTCCGGCATGATGTCTGGTGAAGCCATATGGAGGACGGGTCTGAGCAGTTGTGTTGCGATGTGTGCCGGATCGATGCGCCAAATGTTGTTGTGTTGGGAGTTTGGTCGTGGAGGGTATTCAGATCAATCTCCCTTTGGCGCAGCATCGTTGGTCGTGTTGTTGGGTTTAACATTGCATCACCTCGCTCAACTGCCGTCTTCCTTCCTATTCGCTCAGTTTTTCTGAGTGAATAGGCTCTTAATAATCTAGCGCGCTCTTCCATCAACGATCGCATCACTGCTTACCATCAGGCGGGATTGCGGTCAAGCGCTAGTTTTTAATTTTTTTTTTTTAAAAGGAAAGGACAAAAAGTATATATCAATATTGTCTTCTTCTGCCTATAGAGGCCCACTGCTGGACAAAGGCCTTTTTTTTCAGGGTGAAAATCCTTAAAAGATGTCCGCCGCCCTGGGGTGGGCGACGGGGTCTGTCAGACTTTAACTGACTAAAACCACTCCGGTGTCTCTTCTAACACGAGTTCGCGTGGGGCCGAGGGAGTCTAAGCTTGCCTCAAGGTTTTCTTTGCATTAGTTTGGTTTGCCATAATCCCCGTGCTTGGCAGGCGGGTTGGGGATCGCAGCAGTTTGATATTCCACAGGAGAAGCGCTGCTGCCCGCTTCCCTGATGAGAGTACCCTTAGTGGCCTCTCTAGATACCCATGGCAGGATATGGAATAATACTATTCTAAGCCCGGTACCACCGGTATTAAGTTAGTCAGCGCTTGACCTGAATTACCGTGTTCTAGTCGCCTTGCTTTTAATCACGTTTAAAATGTCTACGGAGTATCTTAATATGGCAGAACTAAATGCCAGAGGGAGATTGATCTGGAGACCCTCCACGACCTAACTCCCAACACAAGTGAGGCCCGAGTGGTGGTCAGATAATCAGTCACTTCATGTAAAATACTAATAGCCAGCTGCATCCGGTAAGATTGGAAGCTGACCGCAACATACTTGGGAAGAAGGCAGACAGATAATGTAACATTCTATCTACACAGCGAATGAGAACTAGGTATATTAAATGTAATGTTTCTACATAATCGCACAGCGTGCATATAAATCTAATTTCCCCGCTTGATGTAGCGTAATATTAGCATTTATCGATGCGTTGCAATATGTTTTATTACTACTGAAAATCGGTCGTACTGCGAGAAATATCACATATATATTTGCCAACATTTACTTGTTTATTGCTTCAGGATTTCATGATTGGTTTATTAAAGGAGCGAGTACTGCAGAGTGATTACTGAACCATCTCACCAAGAAAGCTTAGATGATGCTTTGCTTTGCTCGGTGGTGGGCAATATTACTTTACTTTACAATATTACTTTACTAGGTAATTTTATAACAGTGCAACAGGTGTGCAGTGAACTCACAATTCCTAAGCTCGTCAGACAGCACTTGAATCACTGAACTATTGCCGACACCCAAGGTAAACATTTTCACCACAGAAGAACTATATCTATACACATCAGACCAACATTAAAGCAACAGCAGATCAAACTAGTAAAACCATAAATAAATGATAAATAGCAGTTAAAAACAACAAAGCTATAACGTCAAGTCAACGGTTTAGTTAAAGGAGCAGCCGGCGTCGCAGGTGCCGACAATGGTGAGACGTGACTCACATACACTGGCGGATGGGGAAAGGGAAACAGTTTGTTAAGAAAGTTTACTAGAAGAGATACGGAAAGACTTTGAGAACATTTATTCGTTGCATGGCGGTTTGGAAAGTAATCTTTTAGTTTTGTGCATCGATAATACATGCAATTCCTTAATGGACCTACCATTACTCAGTAAATTAAAGCTAATATTGACGTATGGGTTTGTTTCTGTCTTTTTTCTGAGAGTGGTCAGTTAAGTATTGCGCCGAAAGTGGTGTGACGATCTGTAGAGTAATTGCGTAACAAACTCTCAATAGAAATGGATTTCATTTTGACAGTTCAACAAAATTCATTGCGTTATTTACGTTGTTGAGCAGACACGTTTTTAGAACATATGAAGCAATGGATTGGCAATATGATTCCAACGATTCCAACTGATAGTAAGTGTGTTACACAATTTAAGTGCGAGATAATACAAGATAGGAAGGTTTGGAAGGAAAATGGCGAGTTCTTTGCCCAGCAGTGGGACATCAAATAAACTACAAAAACATGCTTTGTTAAGAAGTGTTGATAATCATTATTTTAGAATGCATTTATCCTATTCTATCTAGGAATAGGATAAGTTAACAAAGATGGTATTACAAATTATCCAAGGCAAATTAAATATTCATACATTACAAAATAATGTAATTTAGCTAAAAGAAAACCTTTTATAATGACATATTTAATCGGATTCAATTTAGATGTAAATCAGAAGCTGTTTGTACTCCATATTAAAAATTAATGAACAAATTAATTCGGTGAGTACACCCGCTAACCTTTTTGCCAATTAATCAAATTCACGCTACGACAAACAAATGGCTTTTTAATTGTGGCTGACAAAAATTGGTGTAAAAGGATTTCTAATTTTTACTTTTTCTGTGGGAGTGAAAATATATAAGTATATTTTTTAAATGAAAGTGGGCGTAGAATGGTGGATAGGCACCTATTTTAATTTTGTATATTACGAAATATATAGCGTACAAACAAAATAAAAAAAATGAATGAAAATAAAATGGCAAAATTAAGCTTAAGAAAAAAATATCATTCTTCCTCTTTTCGCAGGTCGCTGGAAGAAATTTCTTAAGAAATAAGCAGCAGCTTTGTACTTAGATCTTAATTTTGTCTTATCCTTATGTATTTTAATGTGTGTCTGTGTACATTAATAATAACAAAAATAATGTTAATGAAAGACTAAAACTGAACTATACAGAGTGGTGATAAGGTATAGAGAACATTAAATAGAACATCGATTATTAAAAGCTGCTAAGTCTGTTAAAATAACAAAATTTCCATTTTTTAAACTATAAAGAATAAATACTGTAAAAGTATAAAACCCTTGCACTTCAACAAACTTTATAGTATTGTCACCAAATAATCTCAAGTTTAAGTTTTTAAATACTAAAACGAAAAAACAGTAGGTATAATTTTAATTGTATAGTATAATGCATGTGTCCTAGAATGTTTATGGGGTATGCGATGCAAGAAGTTCTTATACTAATCCGAGATTGTAGTAGATACTTAATTTAAATATTTACAGTGTAAACAATTTTTGGTTGGCCAATAAATGAAAAATGAAATAAATACAAATTTCTAAAAACCAAAGCTTTAAACCTATTTTTATATAAACCTCTCTTTGTGTTCTAAGTTCCCAGAATGAAAATAAATACCCACACATATATTATATCAAAATCCTTTATTCAAAATTCTTAAAATAATTTTATCTCGTCCCAATTTCTGCGGCCGACAGTGTATTTCACCACCTGTTCCCTTTGGGTATGTTTCGACACATAACGTCTGTATTCAACTGAGTTTCAAATTAAGTTCGACACACTGCTTCTCAGCTACCATCATACAGAACATATTCATGAATTCAAACCGCAATGGGTATGAAACAGAGCGAAATTTTCGATTTTTGTTAGTCTTCAAAGGGGTATAGAAAATATCAGTAGGTAGTAGCTCTGTTTTTTGTTCTTTTAAAATTCGAATGTGGTTTTGAAATTCGTACTGACGCGTAACCAATATTTGTAAGGTAGATGTGTGGGTGAAGTTTTAAAGAAGAAAGAGTAGCTAGCTCTTCGTTGTTCCATTTTTAAAAACTACTTACCACTTTTTTACTGTTTGGCATCGCGCAGTTAAATCTAGGAGGAGGTAGTCTGCTTAACCGGACTTGTCTGTGGACATATTTATCCAAACAATTCTTCAAAAACTATGTGAAATTGTACGCTAAAGGCACGATCAAAGTCCCTATGGGGTACGAATCTCGGCTCAGAAAGTCGCTGGGGAAGCGCTGGGTCGGAATGAAATGTCGCTGACAACGAGCCGCTTATGTATTTCAGTACGGTCACAGAATAAATGGACGCCATACTGGTGGTGGTGGAGCTTGGAAATCCTTAGCACGAACCCACAGTCCCTCGCAAAAACTTATTGGTTAATCCTTTTTTTTTTGTTTAGGATTGGAAATCAAACTTTTACTAACCAAAACCCACCCGTGTTCCACGTTCACTTGCCTGTAGGCCAGAGCCACGGTTCCTTTTTTTAACCGACCTGCAACCCTGACACAGGAGGCGTCGGTCTTCGTGGACCCCGTCACGGTGTGCTGCCATCTCTTTGAGGCGGGCGTGAAACACAATGCGTCGTCGACTCGGGCCTGGTTCTTACTGGCAAGCCTGTGCCTACTACGGTGGACTATTAAAGTGGCCGTGAGTTCGATGTTGTCTCCCGAACAGGGCGTCTCCTGCGGCGGCTAGTGGCGTGAGTGGCGCTGGGATTCCCGCTCTCACTTAGCCGGCTTCACTGCTTCGCAGAAGGAGGTGACGGCCTGCCATGCACTCTCGCTCCGGACCATGGCCTGGACCAGGGTCGGACGCGAGAGATCGCCGCCGATCGCCAAAAATTACAGACTGACCTAAAATTTAGGTTTGTTGTTACATAACATAATCAGCCTTTATAATGTTCCCACTCCTGGGACTCAGTCCTACTCCTGGTGAGAGAGAATGGGCCGCAATCTACCACGCAAGCCCAGTGCAGGTAGATGTGGTTCGAACCTACGACCTATTATGTATACTTGTCCAATACCACTAGGCCACCGCAGCTGTTGTTAAGTCACTACAAAATGAAAGCCCAATGGCATAGAATTACTTACCTATCCGGGTTGCCATTCCTAAGATAACATCTTGGTTTACAATCCCATAAAGAAACGTTAAAACGCTTATTACAGCTTCCTGTGCAAAAGAATGCGGCAATACATTATACCTGATCGGTTTTGCAGAATCAAAGGGTTTTTGAACCTGTGCCGATTGATGCTTTTTATAGTGATAACAGACACATTCGTACTATTTGACAATGGATTTTGGATTTATAGACTAACTGATCTGTGGCCACTTTTTAGGCGGGAAACATTTTAACCCGTTTAATAGAAATATCATTCAATAGATCAGTAGCAATAGGTTTATTGATGGGGTTATTGATTGCGTTATTTACATTGTTGAGGAAATACATTTTTGGAATATATGGAGCAGTGGATTTGCAGTAAGCTTCAAATGATAGTGTCCAATAGTTCGTTATATAATTAGGTTCCATATTTAGGTCGTATTATCTCTTTAACCATTTTTTATCTTTCATTTTAAGCATTAGAGATGATAAATGACGAGGATTTATAATTGTTGCAAATATGAATATTATGTTCCCAAATTGGCAACACAGTAATAGAATTTTTTTTTTTTTCTAAAATTAGCACATATCGATAAAATACTTCAAAACATGTTAATCTTACTTGTGAAAAGTAAGATTATTACAGTTTTAAAATATTTTCATATATTATGTTGTGACACCGAACAAATCGTCATTTTAAATCATTTTCCGAGAGATGAGTTTGAACCGCGTTAACCTTGAACACTATAATATAGAGCTGTCCCGTGTAGTGTGCCATTTATGGAACCAATTTCGTTGCTTCCAATTATGCGCGCAGATTTTGGTGTGTTATTACTCAAAGCGTTTTAAATTGTTTTTTTAATATAAATTACTTTTTTGTGATTTAACTATTGATGTAATTAGGTTTGTAAAACACTTTAACAAGCAAATCATTTGAGATTACTCTAAAAAGAAAGGCCAAAACACGATACTGGAATAATTTTTAGTGTGGGGCAACGATATTCTTCTTCTTGTTCAGGCTATAGAAGTCCACTGGTGGACAAAGGCCTTCCCCAAGGCTTTCCACGATGATAGGTCTTGTGCTGCCCGTATCCATCGGCTTCTCGCGACATTAACCAGGTCATCGGTCCACCTTGTTGGGGGCCTCCCTTCTCTGCGTCTTCCAGTACGTGGCCGCCACTCCAGTACCTTACTGCCCCATCGGCCATCGGTTCTACGAGCAATGTCAACGGGCAACAATATTATTTTATTTAAAAAACAACTCGGAGGTCGCAGTCGCGGTAACGCGTACTCTGCAGCAACATGTCGCTTCTAAGCTTCAAGCTGGGTCACAGATCCATGTATTCTCCATAAGAAGGAGAGAGTCATAATCCACAAAGCCTTGTGCCAGGGTCATTTTTCTAGCAGTGATGCAATCTTTGATGTTAAAGCGCGCTAGTTTATTAAGAGCCTATTCACTCAAAAAATCTGAGTGAATAAGAAGGAAGACGGCAGTTGAGCGAAGTGACGCAATGTTAAACCAAACATCACTACCAACGATGCTGCGCCAGAGAGAGATAGATCTGGAGACCCACCACGACCAAACACCTCACACAACAACATTTGGCGCATCATCCTCCGTACGGCTTCACCAGACATCATGACGAAGCACGACGAATCGCTTGACAGCAAGAATTTGTCTGGTGGGTGGTAACTTCTGCCGGCAGCTTATTTTATAGCCTACCACCGAGTTTGTAGATGTCAAAATGTCCTCGAGATAAAATAAAAGAATAAAACAGTTATTTTTGAATTTTAAAATAACCTTTTTGGGGTTAAAATAAAATGTTCAAATAAGTAACTCCGCGCGAAGGGTGGCCGCTAGTAGCTTATGATTACTTGTTACAACAACATTTACAATTTTATGACAGTTTTCGGCTTCTTGTCTGACTGAGCGCAGCTGAACAAGTATCTTAGAAGGAGTAACTATCTAATCTTCTGCTTGCTACCTCCTCAACCTAGCTACGAGGTTGAAATTTAAGTCTCCACTGATATTGGACAGCATGAACAGTATCCGCTCGTGAGAACTAGCTGTTACTAATATTAAAAACAAACATTTACCTCAAATATTGAGATAAACGATATTTTAACGGTTGTTTAAACTAAAAGGGTAGGCAGTAATTGATCATACAGCAAGTTTTATGAAAAAACTTTCGACATTATTGAGATTTATGAAGGTATTATGAAAAAATATGGCACATTTGGAATTTAGTGCTTACTAACACTGTAGAAAATAAAGATAAAATCAGTTTACCAAACAAAGGGCAATTTATGCCACATAAATAAAAAAAATATATATACAATATGTAAAAAAAACCCTGTCCGATCCATGAAGGTATTGTTAGGTATCGATAACTGATTGCACTAATTCCTACTTAGCCGGGCTAAACTTAAAAAAAATCCCCCTAAAAATAAATATTATTTCGCAAAAGGAGGTAAATTAATATATGTGGGCACGTGGTCGCATCGCTATTCGCTCATAATAATACCGTAAAAAAATAGTTTTGTCACTTTGTAAAAAATTACCAAAATTTGGGAAAATTGGAATTAATTCATAGAAAAAAAAGATTATTTCAAAATTCATTAATATTATTACTGTAATTATTATATAAAATTTCATACTCTATTTGGTCATGTATTAACCTAACATTTATTATCCTTATGGATCGGACGGGGTTTTCTTTACATGTTCTAAATAAACGTTCGAATTGAGTAAGCTCTTCCTTGTTAAAGTCGGTTATAAAACAGTAAAAAGAAATTCAATAATATGACAATCAAATATAAGTGGTGCCAATCTGTCAATAATATGATTACAATTTGAAAGAGTAGATAATACTTAATATTAGAAAAAATATGTCAGTCTTAATTATGTAGATTCAAAAAAAAATACCCACTGCGCGTTAACGGAAGTTAGGAGAGAATCCTGATTCTCAGAAATTGTGAATAAGCAACGAACAGGTCAAAGAGTCCTACTTTGCATTGGGTAATAAGGCGGCGTCCTAATTGGGAGTGGTCGTACGATGGCGCGAAGCGTTTTTCATATCACGATCAAAGTGGTTGTGCGATGACCTAATAGGTGTCCTAATAAATCGCGCGATGTCCATCATGTGATGGCGTCACTCGATGGCTGGCGTCGCGCTCATGCCACTTTAACCGATGGCTCTTGCTCTTCTCTTCTCTCACGATCGCACGATCAAACACATCGTACGATCGTTATTAAGCATTTCATGTGCTCACACGATAAGTTGAGAGGTTCAAATAGGACATTCTGATGAAATCTGTATGTTTGAACTCATCGCACGACGAGAACGCATCATGCCATCGCGCGATTTTCTCCAATTAGGACAACACCTAAGACATAAACCCTACTGAGCCTGATTACTGTTCTAAAGGAAGGAGGACCTAAAATCAAAATGTTAATCGATATGTCAAGGACTATTTTTTTCAAAATTAAATACTATTAATTTTTTTGGATAAGGATGAATATTTGTTTTTTTTTATTTACACCGCTCCTATTGGTCGCAGCGTATTGTTATATAACCTAAAACCGTCCTGGATTAACGGGCTATCCAACACAAAAAGAATTTTCCAAATCAGACCCGTAGTTCCTGAGATTAGTGCGTTCGTATGTTTGTTTCAGTGAGTGTGTTTGTATACTATTTAACACTTCTTTTTTGAATCTATAGAGATTCAAAAAATAAGTGTTAAATAGTATAAAGTAATAACATCCGGCGTAGGTACAGTTCTCTACACTATGTAAGCTGTCGAAACGTTAAAATTGAGGGCTGTGTCTGTGAGGTGTTTTTGAATAAATAATGGGTCCTAGTGAAGTGGAAAATGGCCAGAACAGCTCCTAATAGTACTGGAATGGGTATTATGAGCTGTAGGAATGAATGAAGATTAAGTATGAGTACAAATGATAAGTGTGAGTATGTATTTATTTACTTAAAACTAATTACATTTTTATGACCCTTGAAAGATCGAGGCCATGACTTGCCAGCTTGCCAGTTTGAAAAGAAGTGCGTTCGCCACGCCGTTCGGTAATCAGCGGAAGAACTCGGTTCACTATGGTCGCGTTCCGTTTATTTTACAACTACAAATCAGAGCAGATTAAGCAGATAATGAAACAGCTTGTTACCAACCCCGCCTGATGGTAAGCAGTGATACAATCGGTGATGGTAAAGCGCGCTAGTTTATTAAGAGTCTATTCACTCAAAAAAACTAAGTGAATAGGAAGGAAGACGGCAGTTGAGTGAGGTGATGCAATGTGTTCCGTGCGCAGTTTCTGGCCTGCCATCGGACGCGTCCCCTGGTGGCGGATAGGGGAACGGCCCCCAGATATGGGGGTTACCGGTTTACCGGCGCGGACCAAAACCAGAAGTGGGGACCGCTTCGGCGGTCACGCGCGGCGGGTCGGCCACCACTCCAGGTGGCTGACGTGACCCGAACTCCGGGTCACCGTCGGGCAACCCGGTCTCCTCATTGAGAGGAGCTGGGGGCCCCGTTTGCCTCCGGGCAAACGAGTGGGGCTAAGAGGAAGGACACCTCGCTAAAAAACCCTTGGCTGCTGCGTCTTCTCGCACACGAAGACGTACCAGCCGGGCTCCTCCCTATGGAGGACCCACTGTGGGCCTGCCTTCGGGCGGGAATCGCTGGCGGGGGATTGGTAGGCAGGCATGCTATTTCCCATGACCCCGCCACTAAGGCGATGTCGGTGTGCCGCTGTTCGGTTTTAGTGGGTATTCCCGGCTTCGGCTGGGCGAGTCCCACACACGCCCTTCGGGGTATGGTGCGTAAATGTCATTTCCACAGCGTCAAAAAAAAAAAAAAAGGTGATGCAATGTTAAATCCAACAACACGATCAACGATGCTGCGCCAGAGGGAGATTAAACTGGAGACTCTCCAACGATCAAACTCCCGACAAACAAGATTTGGCGCATCGTACACGGCACATATCGCAATACAACTGCACAGACCCGTTCTCCGTACGGCTTCACCAGACATCATGCCAGAACACGACGAATCGCTTGGCGGCTAAACTTTGTCTGGTGGGTGGTAACTTCTGCCGGCAGTCAATGTTATGGCCTACCACCGAGAAAAAGTATGCAGTCACAATGAATCAATAAAAAAAAATACACCCATTTTTCTTTGCAATATTTTCAATAGCTGGTTCATAAAATACAACCAGTGTATAAAATTAAATTTTCTTTATCAATATTCATACTTTAAATGGCGGTTAAGTATATTGGTAATTATGTAAATGTTTTCCCGTTGCATGTGTGACCTTTGCGACCGGTCTTCAGTTGTTTTTACTATGGTGATTACGCGGAGGTACCGCCAGTGGGTCCAGCCAGAACTCAGGACTTTAAAGCTTTTGAATTAGATAGTTAGGTGTTTTTATGACTAGAATTTGTATATGACTATTTCTCTATGTAATTAATATTTCGAAAACTACAGAGTTTATTTACTTTTATTTGTTACTGTACAATACATAATACACTTACAGAATAAATTCAGACTGTGTATAATTGATTGACATATGTACGAGTACCTATATTCAAGTTTCAGTTGATTCATAAACAACCAGCTGGGCCCCACGGTTTCGATCCCGTAAGAATATCGGGATAAAAAATTCTTGTATGTCATTTCTGTTTATAAGCTATCTGTGTGCCCAATTTCATGCAAATCCATGCCGTAGTTTTTGCGTGAAAGAGTATCAAATATCCAGCCATACTCATAAACTTTAGCTATTATTATATCAGTAGCATTCACTTTATGTTGTTGTATTTTTTTTAACTCTTGGGGTGATGCGAGGCGAGGACGAAATCGCTTGCAAAAGCTAATCTGTAGCTGTATCTACAAACGCCGCATGCAAACAACGCGTCATACTGAAATCACACGAATTCTATATCTAGTAAGCAGAGTTTACCGTGCTGTTGGTGCCACATTGAACCTATCATTTTTAAATTTAACTTACTCTTTTAAATCAATGTGTTTCCTCTCCTTGTCTCCTTTTACTGTCCCTTGAGTGAGAGAGATAGTATTATTCGCCGACGATTTGAGATCATCGCGCGCGCCCGCTTGTCAGCGTTGAAGCTTACCGCGAGCGATCGGTCAGTAACGAGTTGGAACTCAACCGCTTACCGCTCACGCGCGTTTTGTGCCTAAGTGAGAGTGTACGTGTTTTCAAGACTCAAGGATTAGACAAGTACTTCACGCCGCACGCAACCAGTGGCCGCTGGATTCACAGGACACATCACTGTTATGTAATAATCTCTCCGGATTATTCTATATCTACTCACCATCGCTCATCCACGTACAACTAGTATACATACACCTTCCCAGCATCAACCGTTGGGCAAGTACCCGCCAGACACACCACCAGTCTGATTGGAGGATTCTCCCTATTTTTTTTTTTTTTTTAATAATTATAAACTAGCGCTTGACCGTAATCCCATCTGATGGTACGCAGTGATGCGATCGTTGATGGTAAAGCGCGCTAGTTTATTAAGAGTCTATTCACTCAGAAAAACTGAGCGAATAGGAAGGAAGACGGCAGTAGAGGGAGGTGATGCAATGTTAAACCCAACAACATGACCAACGATGCTGCGCCAAAGGGAAATTGATCTGAAGACCCACCACAACCAAACTCCCAACACAACAACATTAGGCGCATCGTACCCTGCACACATCTGCTAACTTCTGCCGGCGGCCGATGTTATGGCCTACCCCCCCCCCCCCCCCCCTTAACTTTACCCCGTCATGTTTCCATAAGTCTATCAATAAACATAATGAGACCATTGATACCATTTATAGAAACCATAAACAAACCGTTCAACTCAATAATCAATATAAAACCGTGGGAGAAAACTAAGTGTGCATTACAAATCAATATAAAACCAACTATTTATCTATCAATGCAAAGTATTGTTGCAGTAAACTCGTTCATCTGTAAACAAAACTCACGCTTGACCAGTTTCAGAGGTGTGAATTTGAGAAAAAATAGCAATAAACATACGAGTACATGCAAATTGCATGTAAATGTCAATAGAAACTAGTGTCTTCATGGGAAATAGATTTCGTTTCTATGATTCTGAGAAATTGAAATAAGTACACACGGTTACACAACAAGCTTTGCTTTTCCCGTTTTAGCTGCCCTTGCTTTCTCGGTGGTAGGCCATAACAATGGCCGCCGGCAGAAGTTACCTACCACCTATCAGACAAAGCCTTACCGCCAAGCGATTTCTCGTGTTTCGGCATGACGTCTGGTGAAGCCGTACGGAGGACGGGTCTGTAGCAGTTGTGTTGCGATGAGTGCCGTACACGATGCGCCTAATGTTGTTGTGTTGGGAGTTTGGTCGTGGAGGTTCTTCAGATCAATCTCCCTTAGGCGCAGCATCGTTGGTCGTATTGTTGGGTTTAACATTGCATCACCGCGCTCAACTGCCATCTTCTTTCCTATTCGCTCAGTTTTTCTGAGTGAATAGGTTCTTAATAAAATAGCGCGCTTTACGATCAACGATCGCATCACTGCTTACCATCAGGCGGGATTGCGGTTAAGCGCTAGTTTATAATTATTAAAAAAAAAGGTTTTTCATACAATCAGAAGTCAGCTTTTACTGGTTATCTACAGCTTCTGCTTTTGATGGGAAATCTTCAAATAAAATCTCCTGCTCCGGGCGGAAGGGCATGTCAGAAGTGTGAAGTGTGAAGGGCTTGTGCGCTAGGGGCCATGGTATATCTTATGAATAACACACGGTTCTGACGTCGTGGAAGCCGTCATGATGTGCTGCTATCTCTTTGAGACACTTATAGTACACAACGTGCCTAGCCTAGTACTTGATGTGCACCCAAGCGTACGTTTATGAATCACCTATTTGATGACTAAGACTGCTTACAGGTTAAATTTTCTAGGAAATAACTCACACCATTACTAGGTGGTAGGCCATAACATCGGCTTGCCAAAGTCTTGCCGCTAAGCGATTCGTCGTGTTCGGGCATGATGTTTGGTGAAGCCATTCGGAGGATGGGTCTGAACAGTTTTGTTGTGATATGTGCCGGGTACGATGCGCCAAATGTTGTTGTGTCGGGAGTCAGGACGTGGAGGGTCTCCAGATCAATCTCTCTCTGGCGCAGCATCGTTGGTCGTGCTGTTGGGTTTAACATTGCATCACCTCGCTCAACTGCCGTCTTCCTTCCTACTCACACAGTTTTTTTGTGTGAATAAGCTCTTAATAAACTGGCGCGATTTACCATTTATGATTGCATCACTGCCTACAATCAGGCGGGATCGCGGCCAAGCACTAGTTTATAATTATTTAAAAAAAACATTCTAAGGTCAAAAAGTCAAACAATATAAAAGGTGTTTCATTGTCTGCAATAAGACAAATGAAAAACAAAGAATAAAAAACATTTCAATGTACATGCGAAGAACTTTTCAATTAATGAATTTGCGAGATGGGGCATTTAAAAAAGCTGGAATCAAGGAGTGATGTTATATTTATGGTGTGCTGTGAATTTAACTCAAAATAATAGACAATACTGATGATTTAATTTTTTTCTTTTTTTTTAATAAATTATTTAAAAAAAAACTGGTTTATTTCATTGTTCACAAAATAAACTAAATTTAAGTTCAGTGACTCTTTATTTAAAGGACTAAGCGCATATATTATCTTCTATCCTTTTCTTTATGAAACAGACAGAAGTCTTCTGAACAAGAAAATTTGGCCCAATGGAGATAATCCCCCTTATTCAAGAACGTTGCTTAAAGTTAACTAGTGATAAGAGATGGTTTAACCATACATTTTAAACGATTTTACGTGACTTAAGTTTAATTATCGTTTATGAATAAACCCTTTAAAGCCTGTGGTGTTTATTATATTATTGTGGCGCCTATTCACTAAAGAAAACTTAGTGAATAAGAAGGGAGACGGCAGTTGAGCGAGGTGATGCAATGTTAAACCCAACAACACGACCAACGATGCTGCCCCAAAGGGAGATTGATCTGGAGATCCTCCACGACCAAACTCCCGACACAAAAACATTTGGCTCATTATAATCGGCACACATCGCAACACAATTGCTCAGACCCGTCCTCCGTACGGCTTCACCAGACATCATGCAATGAACACGACGAATCGCTTGGCGGCAAGACTTTGTCTGGTGGGTGGTAACTTCTGCCGGCAGCCGATGTTATGGCCTACCACCGAGAACTGTATCATCATCATCATCAACCTTTTTATCATCCCACTGCTGGGCACAGGTCTCCTCTCATACAGAGAAGGATTGAGCGTAATCACCACGCTTGCTCAATGCGGGTTGGCGATTTCAGACTTATAAAGTCAAGATGTTTTCCTTCACCTTCAGTCACTGGTGTCCAAGATATACTTAGAAAGTAAATATAACTTTAGAAAAGTTACATTGGTACTTGCCTGACCTGGAATCGAACCCGCGCACTCATACTTGAGAGGCTGGTGTTTCAAACACTAGGCCACCACGACACGACGAGAACTGTATGACGCCTTGTATTTAATTGTTCCGGTACATGTTGCAATAGAAAACATTAAATTCAACACCTATATCATTACAAATCTTACTCCAAATTGAAGCCGAAACCCAGAAGTTCCCCTTAACAAACAAAAGACCATAAAAACTGCCTCCCACGGCAGTCATAGAGCCAGTGACCCGTGCACTGAGTCACTTCGATACGGTTCAGGAAGCGACGTAAGTACGATGCGAATAAAATCGTTGTTGGATCGAAGGGTGCCGGGTGTATAGATGGCTTGGATGGAAGTATGTCAACCATAATATATTTATAGCAGAATCCCGACTTCAAATCTAATCTCACAATATTTAAATTTTAATATCCAATGTTATTTTTTCTATATACGAAACCGGAATAAAGTTTGTTCAGAATAACCAACTGAATATAATTATGAAAATCTTTTGTATGCTCATAAAAATATAAAATTGTTTAAAAAATACAGTGATGTCCATAATATAAATACTAGGAACAAGCACAAATTTATTGTACCTACAACAAGGCTCAAGAAAATAGGTGGCTCTTTTAGATGCCAATGTATACATTTTTACAATAGTCTTGCAGAGGTGGTTCAAATTCTGAACCTGAATAAATTCAAATCCTTCATTAAACGTAAGTTGTGTCAGAAAACATTTTATAATGTTAGGGATTATATTGACGACAAAAAGGCTTGGGCTTGAGCTGCGTCCGATTTCTATACTTTCACTGATTGTTCTTTGATTTTTCCTCTTGTAGTTTTAATTTGTAATTGTTTTTTTTTTACTCAAAGCCAGTACACACTATGTAGCCAGGCATATTGTAAGTTACGGAATTGCATCGCTGACAGGGGTATTCGGCACTGGTGCAGCTACACAGGAGCTAAACTTAGCATTTGGGAACACTGTTGGAGCTGCTGAACCTTGGACACAACTGTCTTTGCATTGTGTAGATTCAATTTCTTAGTATTGTATAATTGCATGGCACACGCGTGAGCACAATGTACTTGCTGTAAAGCATCTATTTGTTGGGTTAGTCTTTTTGTTATCGTTTTTTTTGTGTGTTTTTCCATAATGGACGCTCTTAGCGTACAATATATTTCTGCATCGTTCTCACACGATTGATTTCAAACTGAATGATGTAATCAAATATTTGTATCAATAGCTTGATAATTTAAAAGAGTGTCCATGGAGTTTCTTGCCAGTTCTTCTCCATAGGTACCTACTCTTTGGAATGGGCGACTAGCTTCGCCTTCCTGACTGACCGACCTTCTGACAATTCAAAAGTACCTGTAACTGGTTTATTTGAAATAAATGCTTTGATTTGATTTGAATCGATTTCAATAGTTTTGCACCATGTTATATTTTTTCCTAAATGATAATCTATTTTCGGATTATCGGTACTGTATTTTATTCTTTGAGCTTGTATGTACTGGTGCCTGAGTTTACCAAAGGGGAAGTTACTTGGAGTTGACGAGACCAGTGGTTGGTAGTTGTACGTAAAACATAATCCCCCTTATTCATAAACGATGTTTAAACTTAGCTAGTGATTAACGATTCTTTAACCATACATTGTAGACGTTTGCACGTCACTTAACTTTAATCATCGTTTATGAATAAACACTAGTAATTAAGGGGTTTATTCATAAACAATGAATAAAAAAATTACCAAATTTCTCGGTGGTAGGCCATAACATCGGCCGCCGGCAGAAGTTACCACCCACCAGACAAAGCCTTGCCGCCAAGCGATTTGTCGTGTCCCGGCAAATGTTGTTGTGTTGGGAGTTTGGTCGTGGAGGGTCTTCAGATCAATCTCCCTTTGGCGCAGCATCGTTGGTCGTGTTGTTGGGTTTAACCTCTTAATAAACTAGCGCGCTTTACCATCGACGATCGCATCACTGCTTACTATCAGGCGGGATTGAGCTCAAGCGCTAGTTTATAATTATAAAAAAAAAAAAAAAAATTGGGGAAGTTGGAATTCATTCGCGGAAAAAAGATTACCTATTTCAAAATAAAAAAAATTATGTACATATCATCATAGTAACAATATGTAGATACTAATAAATTTTCATCTATTATTTGGTCATGTGTTTATCTAACCTTTTATTATCCTTATAAACCCTGTGAAGAAAACTTTTCTTCACGTATTGTATAGGTACCTATAATATTTGTTGTGATGATTTTCAATTTATATATTACGGAGGAGATATTTTCTATCTCGTAATGTTCATTTTGTTTGAGTATAGTTTTCATTATATTGATTGGTTTACTGATGTGAGCAGCTGACATATGGCGAATAATATAGTTGTAATGTTCTGTGTCTTTTGTATAATCTAACTGAAAAGACAGTTATGTTGCTGGGTAATTTTGTGCGCTATTTTTTTTTTTTCGAAAGCACCAGAGACTGTCTTATACAGTTTTGATGCTTGAAAAGTGTTGTATTTCAACCTAATCTGAATATATCACTTTTTTTTCTTTTTAATAATTATAAACTAGCGCTTGACCGCAATCCTGCCTGATAGTAACCAGTGAAGCAATCTTTGATGGTAAAGCGTGCTAGTTCATTAAGCCTATTCACTTAAAAAACTTAGTGAATAGGAAGGAAGACGGCAGTTGAGCGAGGTGATGCAATGTTCTCACCTCGCTCAACTGCCGTCTTCCGTTTGAGGCGATGCACGGGGTAGTTTAACACCCCACTACCCCGTGCAGGAGACGAGGCCCGGACAGACCGGGACAGCACGAGGGTGTGGGGCCGTGGAAGAATTTAGACTCCCGCGGCCCCACGCGCGCTCGTGATAGAAGACACACCGGGGTGGTTTTAGTCAGTAAAAGTCTGACATACCCCGTCGCCCACCCCAGGGCGGCGGGCATCCTATGAGGATTTCCACCCCGGAAAAAAAAAAAAAGGTGATGCAATGTTAAACTCAACAACACGATTAACGATGCTGCGCTAGAGGGAGATTGATCTGGAGACCCTTCACGACCAAACTCCCGACACAATAACATTTAGCGCATCGTACTCAGCACACAACACAACTGCTCAAACCCGTCCTCCGTACGGCTTCACCAGGCATCATGCCGGAACACAACGAATCGCTTAACGACAAGACTATATTAGTAGATGAGTGACATGTCTTTTGATTTTGACGTAACAATGGATTTTGTTGAAGTTTGCTATATGGCCAAGTCACGTTACTTGAGTTCAAAGATAAAAAACAGTAGTAATGTAATTAAAACGACTTGGAAAATTATTAATAGTGAAACGGGAAGGTCCAGTGATAGAAATACTGACTATAGCCTGACTGTTAATGGTAACATGGTAAAATCTAAATCATGGTTCTTCACGAGACGTTAATCAGGAAACTCCGCCACTACGGGATCAGGAACTCTGCATTGGATCTTATTACATCCTACTTGAGTGGCAAAGCGTTGACGTTAATGGAAAAAGATCTTCCGGATCTTTAGAAACAATGGGAGTCCCACAGGGGTCAATTCTTGGTCCCTTTTTGTTTCTTATTTACATTAATGACCTGCCGTACCTCATAAAGGATAATCACGATATAGTGTTGTTTGCAGATGACGCTTCACTTTTATTTAAACTTAAACGTCAGCAGCAGGTCACTGATGATGTAAATAGCGCGATCTCCAAAGTATTCCACTGGTTTAATGTTAATAATTTACTCTTAAACGAGAAAAAAACCAAATGCATTAAGTTTACTCTACCTCACGTTAGGCAGGTGAAAACTAAAGTGTTGATAAAGGGCGAAGAATTGGAATCTGAAGACAGCACAGTGTTCTTGGGTATAACTCTGGATGCTAAGCTTCAATGGGGTCCCCATATAGAAAAATTGTCAAAAAAACTAAGTTCTGCTGCATACGCAGTTAGAACAATTCGTAATTTGACTGATATTGAGACGGCCCGTTTAGTGTACTTTGGCTATTTCCATAGCGTAATGTCGTACGGCATTCTGTTGTGGGGAAATGCCACTGATATTCAGACAATATTTGTTTTACAGAAACGAGCTGTTCGTGCAATTTATAAATTAAGTCCAAGACACTCTCTCAGAGAAAAATTTAAAGAAATTAATGTACTGACCGTGCCGTCTCAATATATTTATGAAAATCTTTTGTATGCTCATAAAAATATAAAATTGTTTAAAAAATACAGCGATGTCCATAATATAAATACTAGGAACAAGCACAAATTTATTGTACCTACAACAAGGCTCAGGAAAATAGGTGGCTCTTTTAGATGCCAATGTATACATTTTTACAATAGACTTCCAGAGGTGGTTCAAGATCTGAGCCTGAATAAATTCAAATGCTTCATTAAACGTAAGTTGTGTCAGAAAGCATTTTATAGTGTTAAAGATTATATTGACGACAAAAAGGCTTGGGCTTGAGCTGCGTCCGATTTCTATGCTTACACTGATTGTTCTTTGATTTTTCCTCTTGTAGTTAAATTTGCAATGGTTTGTTTTTTTTTTTTAACTTAAAGCCAGTACACACTATGTAGCCAAGCATATTGTACGTTACGGAATTGCATCGCTGACAGGGGTATTCGGCACTGGTGCAGCTACACAGGAGCTAAACTTAGCATTCGGGAACACCGTTGGAGCTGCTGAACCTTGGACAAAACTGTCTTTGCATTGTGTAGATTCAATTTCTTAGTATTGTATAATTGCATGGAACACGTGTGAGCACGATCTACTTGCTGTAAAGCATCTATTTGTTGGGTTAGTCTTTTATTGACTTGATAGTGCTATGGCTGTTGAGAGTATGTCATGCTCACTCAAATGTCTCGCTGGTGGTGGCGTGTTGGATCATTAGGTTCCCTTCAATATGGTTGAGCTGAATGATGCTGATCCATACGTCATGTTCGTGAACGGACGCCGTCAGAGGGGACTGGTCATCTCTTAGCTGCTACGGCGTATTTTAAATTCTGAATTGTTGTTTTTTTTTTTTTTTCATAATGGACGCTCTCAGCGTACAATATATTTCTGCATCGTTCTCACACGATTGATTTCAAAATGAATGATGTAATCAAATATTTGTATCAACAGCTTGATAATTTAAAAGAGTGTCCATGGAGTTTCTTGCCCGTTCTTCTCCATAGGTACCTACTCTTTGGAATGGGCGACTAGCTTCACCTTACTGACTGACCGACCTTCTGACAATTCAAAAGTGCCTGTAACTGGTTTATTTGAAATAAATGCTTTGATTTTGATTTTGATTTTGATTTAGTTCACAGAAAAGAACTAGTTGTCACTAAAAACGAAATGTGACACTACTTGACCTATAAGACAGTGAGTCACACATGAATACTGGTCATGCTCGAAGTAACACGCGACCACTAACAAGAGCTACAGGACAGGTGGTCGCTTATAAAACACCTGGGGTGAAGGTCAGCATCGTTTAACGTTGGGAGGAAGTTCTGTAAGACGAATTAAAACTAAAAAAACAGAAAATATTCTTACAGTTTTTTAGTATTTGTTTTTATTTTTTGTTAATGTTGTCCCATGTTAAGAATTCGCCTGTATCGGTTTAGCTCTGTATTTGCTTCCTTTTTTAGTGTTGTTCCCACGAATTATCGTGGCTGTGTTTACCAACATTTAAATTCACCAATACACAAACAACAAGTCGTGGTGGCCGAGTGGGTTTGATTCCAGGTCAGGCAAGTACTAATGTAACTTTTCTAAAGTTATACATATGTACTTTCTAAGTAAGTCAACCTCCGTGTCAACACGCCTGCCTGCGACGTGGAGGCCCCGGGTTCGATCCCCGGCCAGGTCATGATGGAAAACGTTCTTTTCCTGATTGGCCTGGGTTTAGTATTTATTTTATCTTGGATACCAATGACTGATTAAAGGGTGAAAGAAAACATCTTGAGGCTAACCTGGACTTAGTCTGAAATCGCCAACCCGCATTGAGCAAGCGAGCAAGATTACGTTCAATCCTTGTCTGTATGAGAGGAGACCTGTGGCCTGCAGTGGGGCCATAAAAAGGTTGATGATGATGGTGATTATGATGACACAAACAACTAGACCAGGAAGAACTACCTATAGGCAACACATTTGTTCCGACTTCCATGCGAGAATCGAACCCATGACACGCAGCGCAGCAGTCGATCGCTCAGCCACGGCGCCATCCGTGTCGACATAGATGTTTATTGAAATTAGATTTAAATTTATACAGTTACGAGCGCTAATAAGTCAATACTTGGGAATTCAAAAGTGATTATTGCGCTAATTAACGATAGCTACATTAAAATACTTTTAATTATTTGAATGTCTTCAAGGCTAGAGTGAATAGGCTCTTAATTAACGATCAACGATTGCATCACTGCATACCATCAGGCGGGGTTGCGTTCAAGCATTAGTTTGAGGCTGATTGGCAACCCAGATTTAACTCGAAACGGTCTCCAAAGCACAGGCGTAGAGTAGCCAGCCTTTCAGTCTTCTATAGGATGCATTCTGGCGAGTATGCAAGGGAATTGCATGATTTAGTTCCCCCATCTCCGTTCCAACATCAAACGACCCGTCGTACGGCGAGTTTCCACCCTTACGTTGTTGACACTACTACGATCCGGACGAAGCGTTTCGCTTCTTCTTTTATACCGCGTACATCGAGGGACTGGAACAATTTGCCGGCGGCGGTATTTCCGTCACACTATAATTTGACTGTCTTCAAGGCTAGAGTGAATAGGCTCTTAATAAACTAGCGTGCTTTACCATCAACGATCGCATCACTGCTTACCATCAGGCGGGATTGCGGTGAAGCGCTAGTTTATAATTTTATAATATATATAAAAATCGCCTTTGAAAAAGCATACCGCCTTATTACAAAAAATGGATTTTATTTATATCCGGCTTAAACCATGGTTACCTAAAAACCCCATAAATGGTTACCTATTGAATTATGCACCTTTCCATTATAGAAATGCCGTTCTTTATATAAATAACTGACAACATAGTTCGGTACTAAGTTGTCACTTTTGTATTTAGAACTTTGACTTAACCTCTATAAAGTTCGGAATACTGACTCAAATGTTTCACTAAAGTTCGATTTCACCAGGCTGTATCTCATGAACCGTAATAGGTAGACAGTTGAAATTTTCAGAGGTTATAGTATTTCTGTTGCCGCTTTAACAACAAATACTAAAATTAAAAAGAAATAAAATATGTAAGGGGGGTTCCCATACAACAAAGGTGAATTTTTTGCCGTTTTTAAAGATAATGGTACGGAACCCTTCTTGCGCGAGTCCGACTCGCACTGGGCCGGTTTTTAATATAAATATGTGTATTATTACACTCACACGATCAATAATATCGAGTATGTCATTCATACAAACGAACGCGTTGATAGCACCCTCACACGAAGGGCGAGTTCGGGTAGGACAAGGATGTAAGACAGGTGGTCGGTAATAGATCAACAAGGGTGAAGGTAAGCTTAGTTTTAATGTTGGTTGGGCGTTTTCTAAAGCGAATTGTAACGAAGAAAAGGAAATGGTATTGACTTTCAAAATTCCAATCCATAGGTCGCTGGTTCATATCCGGCTCGAAGGACCAATTCATTGTGTATAATAAAACAAAGAGAGTTGATAGAAATGCACTTTATATATTTATTTTAGTTTTTTACAAGAAACCTTGACAAGCACGTACGATGGAAAAAATATGGAAACATTAGAGTTGCCAATCGCCAAAATTAATACAAACAAAAATGTTGCCATTGCAAGGATAGCATAAAATATTTTTATATGTTAAGTATTATTCTTAACAGGTACCTAGTTTGGTTTCTGCCTTTACCTTTAATGATTTTCTCCTTCTTCAGCCTATAAAGGTCCACAGGTCAACTGCTGGACAGAGGCTTTCATTGCTTTGGGGGGTTTTCCATAGTCTCCACGCTAGGCAGGCGGATTGGTGATCGAAGTAATTTGATATTCCACATGAGAAGCGCTGCTGTCCGCTTCCTTGGTGAGAGTTCCCTTAGTCGTCTCTTACGACACCTATGGGTTGGCTCTATTCTAAGCCCGGTACCACATGACACCTACATATGATTTGTTTGAACTTTATTAAATAACAATTTATTAATTTTATCTCGAATTGATTTTAATAGTTACTTTTATAAGTCTGTGGCGTTTTATTACGTTAAAAACTGGTGCTTAACCGCAATCCCGCCTGATGGTGAGCAGTGATGCAATCATTGATGGTAAAGCGTACTAATTTATTAAGAGCCTGTTCACTCTAGCCATGAAGACACTTACTTTATAATCGGAAGGCCGCCGCGAGCAAATTGTTTCAGTCCTTTGATGTACGCGTGATATTATAATTTTCTGCCTAAGATATATATTTTTTTAATACTTGTTTAATTTTTCTTCACTGAATATACACAGACACATACCCCTTTATTACAAATTTTGGATTTTATTTAGACCGTTCAAACCACCAGAATAGTTATTGAATTATGCACCTAACCATTATAGAAATGCAGTTCTTTATTTAAAAATGACACCATAGTTCGGTACTAAGTTGAAACTTTTGTATTAAGAACTTTGACATAACCTCAATAAGGAGTTTTAGCGGGAAAGTCAAGCTAATGTGTAGGTAGTGTCACGCTCGTTTTTTATTGGACTTTTAAAATTGTTTATATTGTTGTTTACTAAATAAAAGTGCATTCAGTAAATAATTCATAAAGAACAGTGATAAATCGCAGAATAGTGGCCGCATCATGAGTTTGTCTCAAACCTCCCTAGAAAGAACCGTCTTAAAAAAAAAACCTCGATACATTAATTACTTACGTAACATTGGCTAAATGCACAGACAGTGCGAAGTCATAAAAGAAAGAAAGAAGAACTTTTGAAGATTTTTATTTTACTTGAAATTGGCACAAAATCATAACTAGTGCCACACTCCACAAAAAAAAAAACCTCAATAAAGTTCGAAATACAAATACTGCCTCAAAGGTTAAGTCTGGAACTAAAGTTAGATCTCGTTTTGTAATAAGGGGGATAATGTTAGATCAATGGTTTCTTTCGATAAGGTTGGGTGACGAAAATCTTTACACAACCCTCTACGCATCTCGATAAACACGTTAAGCCGTCGGTCCAGCTGTCATTTGTGGATCTTTGACTGTCGTAACGGGTCGTCAGAAGCCCGAAAGTTTGACAACCAGTCTTACCGTACAGTAACTGGGTTATGCAGGTCAGAAAAGCAGTCGATCCATGTACGGACGGCATGATGTCTGGTGAAGCTGTACGGAGCACGGGTCAGAGCAGTTGTGTTGCGATGTGTGCCGGGTACGATGCGCCAAATGTTGTTGTGTTGGGAGTTTAGTCGTGGAGGGTCTCCAGATCAATCTCCTTCTGGCGCAACATCGTTGGTCGTGTTGTTTGGTTTAACATTGCATCACCTCGCTCAACTGTCGTCTTCCTTCCTATTTACTCAATTTTCTTTTGAGTGAATAGACTTAATAAACTAGCGCGCTTTACCATCAACAATTGCATCACTGCTTACCATCAGGCGGGATTGCGGTCAAGCACTAGTTTATAATTATAAAAAAACTGTCATGTATTCCTAATCAATCTTGAACCTTAATAGTTTAGAGATAAAGTTGGAAATCTAATAAAGAAATCTGACAGATTGTAGTAGCTTGATGTGTTGTCGTCTATACAATACTGATGTTCAGCTGCATCCAGTAAGACTGGAAACTGACCCCAACATTGTTTGGGGAAGGCTAAGAACTGTTAAGAATTTATAGTTTTTAGTATTAAAAAAATAAGAAATTCTAAGAAGCGTGGGCCGTAAACTACCACGCAGGCCCAGTGTGGTTTGGTAGATGTCATATGTCTTTCTATGATGTTTTCCTTCGTAGCATAGGATCATCGGTTAATATAGATAATGAATACAGACAAATTGACAAATCAGTGGGCGGAAATAATCATTCACATTGGAAGTCAAATCATCAATTCATTCAAACCAACCATTAAAGTTACTGCAGCATTAATAGTTAAACCTCTACTGACCTCAAAGAGCAAGAAACTTGTAATAGTAACCAGGTAAGGCCACAGAATAAACATAATTACAGAAGTATTACCCGTTATAACATTTGAGAGCTAACATAGAGGCGTGTGGATTTTTGAAAATCAGATACTGATCACGATTAAATGATGTGGATCAGCAAACGTACTGTGGATGCCAATAGGGTAGTTGACTAAATAAAACTAATTAGTCCGTCAGTTAGATTTCCAAAAAGTACTAGACACGATTTGTTTATTTTTTCATATAAACAAAAAATTAAGACGACACAGTGCGTAGAAAACTCGTGTGACGTCACTGCACGCTACACTTTTTAGCGAGCAGTGACGTCACCAGCCACCACTCCTGATCTTTGATGCCTTTTATATTTGTTTATATTTCTAAATTTTTATTGATTTGATAATATACAATATACGTATCCGCTATTTTTCAAAAAATTAGAATATATTTTTCTACCCAGGAAACATCCCCATTAGTAATACCACAGTTTACATTTATTTATCCATTTATTTCAGGTATAAAGGCATCATATATACTATATTAACATACAATACTATAGATACAAATAACATAATTAACTACACCTAATGTACACAAAGTGTCGGCGTCGTGTTTCACTGACTGGTGTTATGTAGCTGACCACGAAACCGGCGGTAAATTAAGCTACTACAATTTTCAAACTTCATTAATAGATTATCAACTTTATCGCCAAGACATTTAAGCTCAAGGTTGATTGGGAAAATTTGACAGGTTGACGGAGCTTGTACTGCTGGTGTCTGTTTTTGGAACGTGTCTATGAGTGCTTTTGCTCAGTGTGCCTTCTGTACATATCCATGTTATGGTACGCTAATCTTACCATTACGTGGTCATTTCCTCCAGAGACCGATCAGTCGGATGTCTCATAAACATGTACTTTTTGTTCTACACTCTACGATGAAAAGAAAATTAAATTGGAGTCGAGATTCAAAGCCGCGTGGTTCTGTTAGGAAATTAATATGGAGTTTTTTTATGTTAAAGATTGTGTTTCCTGGTTGGGATGGTAAGTAATACACAGGCGTTTAGAGTCCAGCTGCATTTGTAACTCCGGCTATAATTTGTCTACTTTTAACACGAAAATGGGGACGTTATGGAGCTAACAATTACACCCTTATAATATTATGTCAGAAATATGCTGCTTGAAGGTAGAAATACGTGTGGTGTTTCACGTTTCTTCCTCTTCTGTTACCTCGGGTAAAACAACAAGGCTTGAGAGTTGGTAGACCAACCAGACGGGTAGGTGATGTTCAGACGATCGCGGGTCAAACCTGATTGATACTGGCTAAGACCGGGGAAGCATGGTACACGGCGAGCAGTGGGCAGCTCGCCGCCCGGTAAGACCAGGCAAACTGTTGTCAGCACATCGCGACCTGGTTCACAAAGACCGATGCCTCCTGGGCCAGGGTTGCGGGATGGTTAAAAAAGAAACCGTGGCCCTGGCGCACAGGCAAGTGAAGGAAAACGATTGGGTTTTAGTCAGCAAAAGCCTGACATGATCTTCCGCTCCACCCAGAGCGGGACAGGTCCTTTGATAATTTCCCATCCAGAATAACAAAAAAAGCATGGTACAAAAGCCTTTCGGTCTTCTATAGGATGCATTCTGGTGAGTGTGCAAGGGAATTGCATGATTTAATTCCCCCATCTCCGTTCCATCATCGGACGACCCGTCGTACGGCGAGTTTCCACCCTTACGTTGTTGACACCACTGCGATCCGGACGAAGCGTTTTGCTTCCTCCTTTATACCGCGTACATCGAGGGACTGGAACAATCTGCCGGCGGCGGTGTTTCCGTCGGACTACAATTTGAGTGTCTTCAAGGCTAGAGTGAATAGGCTCTTAATAAACTAGCGCGCTTTACCATCAACGATCGCGTCACTGCTTACCATCAGGCGGGATTGCGGTCAAGCGCTGGTTTATAATTTATAAAAAAAAAATAATAATAATAGGGTATTTGACTAAAAAAACGAATTAGTCCGTCAGTCAGATTACCAAAAATACTAGATACGTATTTTTTCTTTTTTCATATAAACATATTTTATATTCGTCAATCTTTACTGATTTGATAAAACAAAATATACTTATCCAATATTTTTCTATAATCTGAATGACGTACTAATTAGTTTTTTTTTAGTCAAATACCCTATTATACGACTGAAATTACTTCAATCAATATACAAAACAGTGTACAATTGTAGCTTAGCAAGTATAGCTTAGAAACCTGCCTGAATTCGAAATGAAAAACAATACGAAGCATTTAAAACTTCAATCACCTTCAAAACAAAGCCTCGCTACCTAAAATTCACACGCAACCCTAAAAAAACGCCAAAACAACAAAAAAAACATGGCGGATTCTAGGAGCTCACTCCCGCGCAAAGCGTGAGAGAGACACGTGTAGAAACAAGTATGCATGCGACAAAGACAGGTGTATGCCGTTTAACTACCACGCCGGAACTTAAAAAGAAGAAATCATGAATGAAACTTGCTTCATATAGGATTGTTTAATGATGAGATTGTGATGATACAATCGAAGCTTTTGGATTGCTCCATAAAATAGATTAAAAGAACTTAAGACAATCGAGGTAAAGCTGCTCAAGGTACGGGTAAGCAGGGGATGGATGACTATTTTTAAAACATTACTACATAATATATATATGGCCTTAAAATGCCTGCGATGGTCCCGATTGTCATACAAATAAGTATGTATACAGTATGTTAAGAAAACCCTGTCCGACCCGTGAAGGTGTTGTTAGGTATCGATAACTGATTCTACTAATGGATACAAAACCGGGCTAAACTTAAAAAAAAATCTACCTAAAAAAATTAATATTATTTCGCAAAAAGAGTTAACAGGCGGCAGGGCACGCGGCACGTGGTCACATCGATATTCGCTCATAATAATACCGGTGTTGTCACTTTTTTAAAAATTAGCAAATTTCGGGGAAGTTGGAATTAATTTGCGGGAAAAAAAGATTATTTCAAAATTCATTTGTATTGGCACTATGATGATTACGTAAAATTTAATATTATATTTGGTCATGTGTTTACCTAACCTTTATTATCCTTATGGGTCGGACAGGGTTTTCTTAACATACTGTATATACATACGACCACTGGGTTAATAAACGTAGTTGGATGACTTACCTATACCTACTCTTGAATCTTGGGTATTTTTCAATAATCTGGTTGAAGAAGTCAGACGACAGCCTCTTTGTTAAAATGTGGTAACTGTGAACATCTGCTTCTTCTTTAGTCATCACGACCCAATTAAATGAAAATGACTTAAGCTAATTTTTTCTCTGTATGAGAGGAGACCTGTGGCCAGCAGTGGGACGATAAAAAGGTTAATGATGATGATGATGACTTATGCTGTAGTAAAAACAATAATAATGTTACGGGCTAGGGGTACTAAAATACCGGTTAAGGGTTACGAAGTTTATTGGCAACGAAGGTACAGTCGATTGTAGGCAATGACAAGTAGAATGTTGCTGACGTTGCACCGAAGTTTTCACTTACGTCTACGAAGTCCGTATTGTAGACACGCAATAACACTACAGATGTTACTTCACGTAGTACTCACAGTTCTCGTTACAGTTGTCGCAGTAGGTATTCTCAAAGATCGCTTCTTAAGTGTCGCTGTTTCGTCTCGGTAGTCAAGTGTAGACTGACTCGGCGCCGGCGTCACGGCGCTATATATAGGCCAGCTGATCGAACATTCCAGAATCGTCTAGACGTAATAATAATAGCGCATAACTTCGAGTACATTCAGTAGGTACCTACGGTAATTCCCGGAAATAGGTTTCTAGAAATTTCGATGTTGTCACTTAGTTGACAAAATTGATAAAACCTGTACCATTCGATAGGCCACCTTAAGTCTAGGAATGCGTTTTTATATTACACCTAGACAATGTCTAGATCTCGAGTTATAAGGCTTAAAAGTTACGCGCTGCATGTCACGCGATATTGAACCTTATGCCCTCGACATAAGGTGCATTCGTAACATTGCCCCCTTCTTAGTCGTGCTCGTCCCGAGCATGATTTGAACCATAATAGCGAGCTAGGCGGTCTACGTGTACGATCTTCAGCTTCCCTCTAGGTCCTTTCTTTATCCGGTAGGTGACATCGTTTATCCTCGTAACTATCGTGTACGGACCCTCCCATTTGGCTTGGAATTTCGGACTCTTTCCTTTTCTCCTTATGGGATTATGTAACCATACCAAAGTTCCCTCTTCAAGTCCGGGCACGTTAGCTTTGCGGTCGTATCGGATCTTCATTTTCTCGCTGGTTTTCAGACCATTCTCTCTCACTAGTTCATGTATTCCATCTAGTTTACGTCGTAGGTCGGCCGCATAGTCCACGGCTAGGATAGGGGTATCGGGTGGTGTTCCGGTTAGTGCATCTATGGGTAGTCTAATTTCTCGGCCGAAGTTGACTTTCGCCGGTGTACAATTTGTGCTATCATGTGTTTCAGAGCGGTATGACATTAAGAAGAGTGGGATGTATTGGTCCCAATCCCTCTGGTGTTCTTCCACTACTTTGGCCAAATGATTCTCTAGCGTCTGGTTGAATCTTTCGACCATTCCATCTGACTGAGGGTGATATGGTGTTGTACGAGTCTTATGTATCCCGAGTAGTTGGCAAACCTCTCGGAACAGTGAAGACTCGAAATTTCTACCCTGATTTGAGTGTAACTCCAAGGGGACGCCAAATCGACAGAACACCTCGTGAACTAGCTTTTTGGCGACAGTATGAGCTTCTTGGTTGGGTACTGCAAAAGCTTCTGGCTATTTGCTGAAATAGTCTTGCATGACGATGATATACCTATTCCCTTCTTCAGTAATAGGGAATGGCCCAGCTATATCGACAGCAACTCTTTCCCATGGTGCACCAACATTGTACACTTTTAGCCGACCTCTGGCTCTCGTTTGCGGTCCCTTTACTGAGGAGCAGGCTACACATTTCCTACACCAGTCCTCTAGGTCTTCGCGACAATGCACCCAATAAAATCTTTTTCTCACCTTCTCCAAGGTTTTCTTCACTCCTAGATGTCCTCCGGATACTACGTCGTGCACCTGCTTTAGCACTGATGCGACCTTATCGCAGGGGACAACTATCTGTAAGGTGACCTCCTGTCCACTGGGTGATTCCCATTTCCTCTTCATAACTCCATTATCAATTATCAGGCTGTCCCATTGAGCCCAGTAACTTTTTGCTGTTGGACTAAGCGCTGATATTTCACTCCAAGCGGGCCTCTGGCCACGTTTCTTCCATTCGATTACTGTCTTCAAGTCACTATCTTCCTTTTGTGCCTCTTCCAATGATCGATTATCCCAGTCTTCATCCAAAGCGTTCACCTGGATAATCCTTACGTTCTCTTTCTTTTCCTGTTTGGCACAATGTCGGCAAGATTCTTCGCAAGGCCGTCTAGATAAAGCATCAGCATTATTGTGTGACCTGCCTTTTCGATGTTCAGTGATAAAGTCAAATTCTTGCAGCTGCTCTATCCACCTCGCTACTTGTCCTTCTGGGTCTTTGAACTGAAGCAACCACTGTAAGGCAGCGTGATCAGTGCGAAGTGTAAACTGTCTCCCAATCAAATATTTCTTGAAGTGTTGTAAGGTCTTAACAACGGCTAGAAGTTCTTGGCGGGTAACACAGTAATTTCTTTCTGGCTTGGAAAGACATTTGCTGAAATATGCAATAACGACCTGCCGATCTCCTTGTGTTTGAGAGAGAACTCCTCCAATGCTAACATTGCTGGCATCCGTGTCCACCAGGAATCGGCCTTCCCGACTAGGGTAACCTAATACAGGAGCCTCACATAAGTGAGTTTTCAGTACCGCAAATGCATGTTCGCAGTCAGAGTTCCATTCAAATTGACACTTTTCCTCTGTTAAACGATGCAACGGTTTCGCTAACTCGGAGAAGTTCTTCACAAACCGACGGTAATATGCACACAGACCCAAGAAGGAGCGTACCTCAGTTTTGTTACGAGGGGTAGGCTACTTCGACACGGCTTTTATTTTTTCAGGGTCTGTTCGAATTCCTTGCGCCGAAATAACGTGTCCTAAGTATCCAACCTCTTTTTGGAATAGTGGTGGTACTAGGCGCACTCACATTCGTCGGTGTTACGACGGCCGCATCGTCTATGGGTGCAGGGACACTAAGCGATTCTTCCTCTTGACGCGCCAAATCCATCGCTGCTTGTCGTCGCGTGCGAACTCTTTCGTCTTCCCTTGGCGTGACCGGCATTCCGCTTCTGACACCAATTGTTACGGGCTAGGGGTACTAAAATACCGGTTAAGGGTTACGAAGTTTATTGGCAACGAAGGTACAGTCGATTGTAGGCAATGACAAGTAGAATGTTGCTGACGTTGCACCGAAGTTTTCACTTACGTCTACGAAGTCCGTATTGTAGACACGCAATAACACTACAGATGTTACTTCACGTAGTACTCACAGTTCTCGTTACAGTTGTCGCAGTAGGTATTCTCAAAGATCGCTTCTTAAGTGTCGCTGTTTCGTCTCGGTAGTCAAGTGTAGACTGACTCGGCGCCGGCGTCACGGCGCTATATATAGGCCAGCTGATCGAACATTCCAGAATCGTCTAGACGTAATAATAATAGCGCATAACTTCGAGTACATTCAGTAGGTACCTACGGTAATTCCCGGAAATAGGTTTCTAGAAATTTCGATGTTGTCACTTAGTTGACAAAATTGATAAAACCTGTACCATTCGATAGGCCACCTTAAGTCTAGGAATGCGTTTTTATATTACACCTAGACAATGTCTAGATCTCGAGTTATAAGGCTTAAAAGTTACGCGCTGCATGTCACGCGATATTGAACCTTATGCCCTCGACATAAGGTGCATTCGTAACAATAATATTCACTTTATTTCACTAACACTTTTCAAACTTACACTTTATAACACACAGATAACTAGGGCCATACATAAAATACACACAATAATTTTATACCATAATACACTTATCAGCATCATCTCAGCGTTTATCCCCGTTGCGTCCGCGGCTTTCGAATTGGAGCCCTGGGTCCGCTTTCTTGCTCGATTTCCTCCATTTCGCTCGATCTTTAGCATCCTGTAGTGTGAGATTGTTGGCTCGCATGTCATCCCTTACAACGTCAAGCCAGTACTTCTTTGGTCTACCCCTCTTGTTCCGACCCGGCGTAAAATCACGACCCTCCTGCAGTTTGTCCGCTATGTCACAGACTTGGAGACTTCCACGAATGCCATAATATGTACATGTCTAATACATACAAAAAACCTTATTTTTCAAATGTAACTAAGTTGGGTCGACGACAGTGAAAGTGGAAAATTACTGGATTTACAAGCATAATTTATTAGGCCAGAGGTCCAGAGGAGATGAGGTAGGAAACCTCATTGAATTCCAAATAAATAAATACGTACAATTTAAGTAATCATTCTGTATTTAAATAAGGCAACTAAAGATAATATTGACTACGACTTCTAATAAAAAATAAACAGCAAATTACAATTTCCGTTGGTTTTCAATTTGACAAAAAAAAATCCTGACTTATCAAGTAGATATCATCACTTGTAGAGGCCAGGAACCGTGTGGTATCGGGCTTAGAATAGTACCATCCCATATCCTCCCGTGGGTGTCGTAAGAGGCGACTAAAAGAACTCTGACCAGGGAAGCGGGCAGCCACGCTTCTCCTGTGGAATATCAAATTGCTGCGATCCTCAACCCGCCTTCCAAGCGTGGGGATTATAGAAAACCCCTCCAATGTAATGAAAGCCTTGGGCTGACCTTTATCCAGCAGTGAATGAAAAAAAGTGGCTGAAGAAGAGGAAGAGGCCATTTTAATGATTGACGCAAAAGAGGAAAAACTAGATAGGCGAGGTGTTAATCTACAGCATCAACACAGGAAACGAATAACAATTAGTCAACAAAAAACACCAAGATTTACGATCTATAGCGATTCTCATTAACCTGGTCAGATTAAGTAGATATTAACACATGTCGCACGTCGGAACTATGCTATGGGAAGTGGGTTGGAATAATAATATCCGATAAGGTACTTGATCGGTTTCCGTTTGACTAAGGAACTTGCGCGTACGCAAGCAACCAGTTCGTTCGAAGAAATGAACACCTAGTTATGAATATAAGCTTTTGGTTGGCTTTGGAGAGTAAAAGAAGCCGATTACCTTTGTAATTACAGGAATATGAGATATTTCAGTTCTGGATAATCATCTGTCCTCATTCTCTTAAGTTCAAAATCAAAATCAAAAGTCATTTATTCAAATTAGGCTGCGAATCAGCACTTTTTGAACGTCAATATTACATAAGACAGTCCCCCAAAACGCCCAACCATCGACACTTCCTAATGTTTTCGCTGGGAAGAAGAAGTGGCGGAAGAAACTCCCCAGCAGCACAGCTGTCTGTTCATTTAAAAAACACATGACTTTATACAATACTATGTATAGTGATGAACACAAGAAAATATAAAAAAAATGAAATTATTGAAAATATGCCAGCTACCACGCCAGAATACCAGCAAAGCAAAACAATATATAAGTATATATTTAAATGAAAATGTAAATAACTAAAAACTTATTACTTCAATAAATATTACTATAAATATAAATAATTCTTCTACTTCTGCAGCCTATAGAGTTCCACTGCTGGACAAAGGCCTCCTCTAAGGCGTTCTAAAATGACCGGTCTTGTGCTGCCCGCATCCATCGGTTTTCCGCGACCTTCACCAGGTCGTCGGTTCATGTCGGTGCGTGGTAGCCACTGGAGAACCTGTCTGGCCCATCGGACATCGGTCCTACGGGCAATGTGTCTGGCCCACTGCCACTTAAGTGTCGCAGTTCTTCGGGCTATGTCGGTTACTTTCATTCTTCTGCGGATCTTCTCATTGCTTTTTTGATCACGCAGTGAAACTCCAAGCATAGACCTCTCCTTCGCCCTTTGAGTGACCTTAAGCTCACTTATAAGGTCCATTGTTAGCGACCACGCCTCGGTTCCATAAGTCGGTCATGCTCACACGAATTCCCTGCTTTTCCCCACCCAACAAAAGTGCTCAAGGGGGCTAAAAGAAGTTTTCTCCTCAATATAATGTAGAAAACTCACTCTTATCTCATCAAAGTAATTCATAGGTACCTACAGTTTAATCTGGATAAAACAAGGCGTGCGAATTAGTGCGCGTTCTACGGAATCAGGGCTGATTAATCGGTCGCAGATAAAGATAAAGGTGAATTTGATATATTATCTTCAACTTTACCGCTCTCTACGAACCGACCCAAACTATAGGATATCCGTACGGCTTAGTAATTGGGCTGTTAAGGTCAAGTAGATGTCGGGCGGTATAAATTACTCATGTCTTCCTACCTGATTTTGGATATTGGAAGACGATTCAAATTACCTGTGCTGATTAAATAAAATCCTTTTGAACTTTAGTAGTTTTAAACCCCATCAGGCGCTTAACTTTATGTAAATTATTTGATCTACACTGCTCTTAAAATGGCGAAGGAAAACATCGTGAGGGAACCGGTATGTCCTAGAGCCAAAACTTGGAAGACATGTGACATGTGACACCTTTCAATTTGCACTGAGCCCGCGTGGCAAGGGTTGCCAGGTGTCCGGTCGCGTCCGGCCAAACATGTACGTGTTCGGCCTGTCCGGCTTTTGTCAGACTTTTTGTCAGAGTGGCGATTCGTACGACGATGGGCGGACGAGCGCCCGACCCGAGCGGACAAGGGCTAGCGGAGAGCAAACTGTCTTCCGGCCCGTACTGCAAACCTGTCCGGCTTTTAGGGCAAAATGTCCGGCCTTGTATAGTGCGCAGTCCGGCCTTTGCGGGCAGTGGGAACGTTATATATATGTATATTTTTTTTTAATAATTATAAACTAGCGCTTGACCGCAATCCCGAATGATGGTAAGCAGTGATGCGATCGTTGATGGTAAAGCGCGCTAGTTTATTAAAAACCTATTCACTCAGAAAAACTGAGCGAATAGGAAGGAAGACGGCAATTGAGCGAGGTGATGTAATGTTAAACCCAACAACACGACCAACGACGCTGCGCCAAAGGGAGATTGATCTGAAGACCCTCCACCACCAAACTCCCAACACAACAACATTAGGCGCATCGTAGGTACCCGGCACACATCGCAACACAACTGCTCAGACCCGTCCTCCGTACGGCTTCACCAGACATCATGCCGGAATACGACAAATCGCTTGGCGGCAAGGCTTTGTCAGGTGGGTGGTAACTTCTGCCGGCGGCCGATGTTATTTATTTGTTTATAAAAACTCTTACCTCCAACTTCCCTTACAGATCTGCGATCTAATACGGTAGCGGGGCTTTACATACTAATCCTTAATCTAAATCTTATATAAAACTAGCTGCCGCCAGCGACTTCGTTCGCGTGGAGTTAGTTATGCTCCACTCCTATTGGTCGCAGCGTGATGTTATATACCCTAAAGCCTTCCTGGATGAATGGCCTATCCAACACAAAAAGAATTTTTCAAATCGGACCAGTAGTTCCTGAGATTAGCGCGTTCAAATAAACAAGAAACCAAACTCTTCAGCTTTATTAATAAAATAAATAATTATATTAGTATAGATTGTACACTTTAACTAAAACTTAACCTATATTGAAGTTATAATTATAAACTAGTTCCTTACCGCAACCTGATGGGAAGCAGTTGATGGTAAAGCGCGCTAGTTTATTAAGAGCCTATTTACTCAAAAAAACTGAGTGAATAAGAAGGAAGACGGCAGTTGAGCGAGGTGATGTAATGTTAAACCCAACAACACGACCAACGATGCTGTGCCACAGGGAGATTGATTTAGACACATTTCATAGGCTTCATTTGCCTGGAAGTGCCTCAATAAATTAAAACCTCCAGCACATTTTATTTTCATTCATTCAATTATTTATTCTTAACAATTAACATTGTGTTGAACTTTACATATAAAATTATAAATTTAAATAGAATTGCCACATATAGAAAAAGACATTAAAATGAAAAATATTGATTTAACAATTAAATTAGACATATCGAGTCATTCAATTATAAGTATGTCAATAGATATATAAACTAATGTCATATATAATTAAAAAAATAAATGTCAAATGTTTAGTTATATATTTTTACTAATATTTAGTTAGCATTGCGTAAATGAAGTGGGCTGTTTTAATAAAAAATAATAAATAAATACATACGGACAAATCACACAGATTGAGCTAGCCCCAAAGAAAGTTCGAGATTTGTGTTATAGGATACTAACTCAACGATAGTATATTTATAATAGATACATATCTAGATAAACATCCAAGACCCAGGCCAATCAGGAAAAGATCGTTTTCCATCATGACCTGGCCGGGGATTGTACCCGGGGTCTCCACGTCGCAGGCAGGCGTGTTGACCGCTGCGCCACGGAGGGCGACAAATTAACTAAAATTATTCGGTTTAAGTACATTTGCTATCGAGAAGCATTAATGCCATCCAGTTTGAAAGGTGCTAACGATATAATAGCTCACGTACTACGACTATATTTAGCATTCACTTCAATATCGTCAAAACACCTGTAACCCTTTAAAAAATGCAGGTGTAAATAGTCTTCAATAACCTCTTTGCATAGTTGCTCATCCAATTAGCCAATGCCATGAAAAAAAAAACAAAAGACATTCCATGTTTAAAATGAGACAAAACAAAATGGCGGCACGTTCTTTTCCTAGATTGCCCCAAGGATCTTTTGAAGCTCGACTGACGTTGACAGGACGCTGTTGATCAGTGTTTTCCACAACCCAGATACTCAGTAAGACCTGGATAAGATTGTTTGCCGGACATTCTGGTTTTCCGTGACCAACGATTTAACGTGCTTTCCAAGACACGAAATCTCGGCAAGCGTTACTAAATCTTGAAGACCGACACGTGTGGTTTGGTATTATTTAGACATTGCTTTAAAAAAAAACCTAACAAAATGGCGGAGTCAATCTCGCTATTGGCCAGGCGCCAAAACACCACTGAAGCGCTAAAAACGAGACTGTTGCAAAGATGCATTTGTCTGTTGGTCTTGCTTATCTGCTAGTTGTAACATATAATTATCAATTTATTTGATACATTCGTCAGGTGGCGAGAATGCTACCCGCTTTGGCTCCAGATACTTACCTGCTCGAACAAAAAACGTCCCGTTGAAGTTGTGTCTGTTCAGTTTGGGTGGTTTTGTTTTTAAAGTAGTTTAGAAACTTTTTGGTGATGGATCCGTATTTGTTGGTTTTTGGTGAAGCAGTTTAGGTAAATCCTGAAAACTCATAGGATGCGAAATGTGACTAGGATTTAGAAGTTGCTATGCAACGTAATTTTTTGTTTATGCAAAACTTGAATATAGCATGTCCAGAATAAGCAAGTGAAACGATTCCAATCATTAGATATAGATTAGATTTTAGAATACTTAGAATTTAAAAATTGTTGCAGAGTGGTTCCCAGCGGTTATGATAGGTCATAGCACTTGCGCGCGCGCCACAGCTGACCCCAGAGGTCAACGCACCGCGCTCCTCCGCGCCTTTGTGGTTTTTCATTATATCTTTTTGAATTTTTGTACAAAGATTTTATAGACAATAAATAATGTTGTATACAAAAATGTATGTCTATACTGTTGTTTTGGATAAAATCTTTCTTTCACTCCAATTTGTTTTAATGTACAACTATAATTAATAGTGTTACGATTACAATAAAATAAAACTGTTAGTCAATCTGCTGACTTAGCTGTTATCAAATTTTAACGGCAGGTGAATTAATTGTGATTCTAATTGTTTATTTAACCGATTCACAGAACTTGCCGTGCAACTTCGGGTTAACGAGTATTATTGTTTCTATCGCCTTTAGCTGGTATCAACTATAATTGAGAAAAAAGCTCATGTCCTAAGGTAGAGTGAGGGCTGATTCTCCAGGGTATGCCAAAAATAAGTATAAATATAGCCTCGGACACGCTTCTTAAATGCACACCTATATATCGTCCGCCCTTTAGTCACCAAAAGTGCAACCAAATATGTCTTTGAAAAAAATATTTTAAATAAACCTTCTTTAACTGCTTCTTCAACTCTAATGGTCATTCTGGAATCAACTGTATTAACACCGGGATAAAGTTGATGATTCTTTAAGTGTAAATTGTTTGCATAATTTAATTCCCCCATCATCGGACGGCCCGTCGTACGGCGAGTTTCCACCCTTACGTTGTTGACACCACAACGATCCGAAAGAAATATTTCGCCTTGTCTTTTATACCGAGTACATCGAGGGACTGGAACAATCTGCCAACGGCGTGTTTCTGTCGGACTACAATTTAAGTGTCTTCAAGGCTAGAGTGAATTATAATAAACTAGCGCGCCTTACCATCAACGATTGCATCACTGCTTACCATCAGGCGGGATTACGGCCAAGCACTAGTTTATAATTTATTTAAAAAATAAAATAATGTCAATTGGAAACAAGGATTCCAATACCTTTTATAAAAGCTGTGGAAACACAAATCTTTAGACAAGTAAGTAAGAAGCTGTTGTCTACGATACCACCACCGCAGAAGGATGAGCAAATGGGTACAGCGTAACCCCACAGGCCATAGGTTGTTCAATCCCCACGACGTCGTTTGCAAACAGTAAGATATGCGTATTGCGTACGAAAAGGATAAACATCTATTGACAAACGTAATAGGTAAGAGGAACATCGTGAAGGACGAACCAACATTCACTAAACACCAATCTATTGAAATGTCATCTGTCCGCATACTGTGCAGATGAACTCCAGAAGGTATACCTACAATCTCCATGCTGAGAGGGAAAGTAATATTATACGTCGCAGCGTCGGACCGACTAGGTGCAGGATGACCTGACCAAAATCGCAGGGAAGCGCTGGATGCAGGTCGCGTCCGACCGTTCGTTTTGGAAATCCTTGGAGGAGGTCTATGTCCAGCAGTGGACTTCATGTGGCAGAGATTACGATGATGATATCTGTTGACAATGTATTCACGATGATGACGCGTACGTTCGAAATTTTTAAAAATATTCATTTTAATATTCCTATTTCTTATATGTATCTGTTGTATTTTTAAATATTTAATATATTTAGAGAGGAAAAACATTTCATAATATAAAAAATAGTAGCCCACCGGTATCGGGAACAGGTTCCCGTTTTCTGAATTAAGCCCTTGATCTCCCCAACGAGAGCCTCCTGAGGTGCTGGTCGAGGCTCTTGGCTATCAAGCCATTGGCAGTCACAATAAATTATCGGTACAATAATTACTAAATCCGCATACCGAATATTTATATTATTATTGGCCAAAGAACCGAGAAAGCAGTAGAACTTCGCCAAAAGATTCGCGAATAGAGCTTGACCTAAACCAATCTGACTCCAAAGTCATTAAAAATACTAATCCATGGATAATAACTAACCATCTCTCCACTAGTCTAATGCTTACTCTATAGGATGGATATCCGGTATACATCTAAAATCCTACCCTCACCTATAGGCATGCCTTTCCTACTAATACCACGCCCCGCGGTCTATTCGTTGACATGCAATAGACGCTGTATCACTCTGAACATGAGGCTACAGGAGCTAAGCGGTGAGCAGTGGGCAGCTCGTCGCCCGGTAAGGACCAGGCCCGAGTCAACAGCGCGTTGTTTTTCACGCGCGCCTCAAAGAGATGTCAGCACATCGTGACGGGGTCCGCGAAGATCAATGCAGGATTGCGGGTTGATTAGAAAATAAACCGTGGCCCTGGCCCACAGGCAAGTGAAGAAACACGGGAGAGTTTTAGTCAGTAAAAGTCTGACACCGCCGCTCCGCTCAGAGCATAGAGGTCATTTGGTGATTTTCCATCCCAAACAAAAAACAAGGCTACAGGAGCTAGTGCCAATCTTGGGGTTCATTCGATAAATCAATCTGAGGTCATCGGGAAACCTGATATTGGACATGCCGATGCATTCCACTAGTTTTTACGATAAATCCTTTACTGTACAAGCAGCTCGGCTATGGAATGAACTTCCCGTGTCCGTAAGGCGTGCTCAAATTTTGTCCCCTTTTAAAACCATGATAAAAAGCATTTCATCTCTCTTTAAACATGTCATTACTTTTTATTTGCTATTGTATGATGTTTATTAATTAGATGTATATATTTATTAGACTAGTATGATACACTTAACGTACATATTTATTATATAAACCATGTAAATAGTACACTGTAGACTACCTACATTATTTCTCTCTCCTTCCCCTTACTATTCCATCCAGAGATTGTCTATAAAAGTTCGCTCTTAGCGATAAGACCGCCCATTGTGTCACCCTTTATAAAATCTTTACATTTATGTTTTTGTAATCTATATGGTGTACATAATAAAGAGTATTCTATTCTATTCTGGTTAAACCACGCTGATCGATCCAATTCATTCATTCATCATTTTATCATGGATATTTCAACATAACAAATAACTTATACTTCTCTATACTAGTTTTTCGTTAACAGCCTCTCACTTTTACGTATATATTCGCTATTCACAGGTGTTTCTCCTATCAAGGCTACTACAAATAGTCCGTTTATTAATTGTTATTTACAATATATACCATTATCTAGTCAGCATTGAGGGGAACTGCAGGGGGACTGATTAGTTGACTCAAAATCCGGGTGGCCAAGATTTGAATGGCCTTGTAATACGAACCGATCGATAATGTAACAATATCACCGCTAACATTTTGGTGATCTGAGCTTAGTGTGTTGCATTTGGAGCGTTGCTATTATCCTCACGCTTGGCAGGCGGGTTGGAGATCGCAGTAATGTGATATACCATAGGAGAAGCGCTGCAGCCCGCTAGCACAAGACCGGTCATTGTGGAAAGCCTTGGCGTAAGCCTTTGTCCTGCAGTGGACTTCCATAGGCTGAAGAAGAAGAAGAGGTTCTCGGTGGTAGGCCATAACATCGGCCGCCGGCAGAAGTTACCACCCACCAGACAAAGCCTTGCCGCCAAGCGATTTGTCGTGTTCCGGCATAATGTCTGGTGAAGCCGTGTGGAGGACGGGTCTGAGCAGTTGTGTTGCGATGTGTGCCGGGTACGATGCGCCTAATGTTGTTGTGTTGGGAGTTTGGTCGTGGAGGTCTACAATTTGAGTGTCTTCAAGGCCAGAATGAATAGGCTCTTAATAAACTAGCGCGCTTTACCATCAACGATCACATCACTGCTTACCATCAGGCGGGATTGTGATCAAGCGCTAGTTTATAATTATTAAAAAAAAAGCTGTAAGGTCAATTAGTCATTTCCTAGCATTAGTTTTAATGACGTTGGTTATCGTCAAGCCATGCTCACGTCACAGAATCTTACTGCAGATCTTAAAGGATTTTGAGGTAGAAAGTTGTATAATTTTTAGAAAGTCGTGGTGGCCTAGTGGTTAAAACACCATCCTCTCAAGTATGAGTGCGCGGGTTCGATTCCAGGTCAGGCAAGTACCAATGTAACTTTTTCTTAAGTTATATGTACTTTCTAAGTATATCTTGGACACCAATGACTGAAGGTGAAGGAAAATATCTTGAGGAAACCTAGACTTTAAGTCTGAAATCGCCAACCCGCATTGAGAAAGCGTGGTGATTACGCTCAATCCTTCTCTATATGAGAGGTGACCTGTGCCCAGTAGCGGGACGATAAAAAGGTTGATAATGATGATGATGTGTAGAATGGCGTTAATAAGAATATTCTTGAAGTAAGAGGGATAATGGTTGATGTAATGTGATGATTACATCAACCATTATCAGGCAAGCTACCCGAAACTATGAAATATTCCCAATAAACTCTGAGCCTTATTCCTTTAGATATAACGTGGACAATCTAATATTTCTTTGAACTATTACCAAAATACTTATAGAACACATTGATCGCTTAGATCAGCGGTGAAAAATTATATCAATATCAGCTGCTTGAAGCTGTCAAATTGTCCTAATCAACTTTGAACCTAATGCTTCAGCGATAAAGCTAAAAATCTATTTAAGTTAACAGGTAGTAAGTAGCTTCATGGGCTAGCGTCTGTACAGAAAACGCACAACCGCACCTACGATAGAAAAAAAATTTAAGACTATGAAGTAATGTTTATTTTTAATCTCAAATTACTATTGACAGTTCCAAGCCATTCATGTTCTGAGACACTATTTGCATAAAAGTATTAAATGCGGGCATTGACATTTATTACTAGACGCCACTTTAATCTGACCCTTCAATGCCAAGTCATTTGTTTCAAACGGATGTCTCTTAATACTGGACAGTTTCGATAAACGACCAGTGTCTTTGGAGATACATTTTTAACTATTTTCTGTATTAGAACAGGTCAGGTTATATTTTTTTTAGTTATAACATGCGTAGGACTACCAATGAAATTTGTTAGCTGTTTAATTAGAATTTTTGGGAGGGGTATTAATGTTAATTTTATTGGATTTCCATTTTAACCTGTCATTAAATGTATGCGATTAATATTTGTGAATGAAAATGATATCTTTTGCAGAATATTAGCCTTGAATACCGAGACCGTTGCCGTCTTTGTCTTGTTAGTAGGAAAGGAAAGAGATGGATGATTAAAATTTTAAACCATTTTTTTTTTATAAATTTATAAACTAGTGCTTGATGGCAAACCCGCCTGATGGTAAGCAGTGATGCATACGTTGATGGTAAAGCGCGCTAGTTTATTAAGAGCCCATTCACTCTAGCCTTGTAGACACTTAAATTGTAGTCATCATCGCCGCCGCTGGCAAATAGTGCCAGTCCTTCGGTGTACGCGGTATAGAAGACGAGGCGAAATGCTTCGTCCGAATCGTAGTGGTGTCAACAACGTAAGGGTGGATACTCTTCGTACGACGGGTCTCCTGATGGGGAAATTAAGTCATGCAATTCCCTCGCAAACTCTCCAAAATGCATGTTTGCAATGTAAGTTTTAGACCGTACATTTGTTGAAAAAAATCTATTTTGTCCAGCCTAGCGTACTCTTTGGCAAGCTTAATTTATTAATATGTATGGGGTTAGAAGGTCAGTCAAGTACCAATGAAACTTTTCTAAATTATACCTATGTACTTTCTAAGTATATCTTGGACACCAATGACTGATTACAAGGTGAAGAAAGACACCTTGGGGAAACCTGGACTTTAAGTCTGAAATCGCCAACCCACATTGAGCAAGCGTGGTGATTATGCTCAATCCTTCTCTGTACGAGAGGAGACCTGTGCCCAGCAGTGGGATGATAAAAAGGTTGATGATGATGTACTTTTATAATTGAAAAAAATAATAGTTAATCCTTGTATATCAACAAGGATTAACTACTTCTTTTTAATTATTAAAATTGTTATGTTACACTGAATGTTTAGAATTCAGATAAATCAGACCTTTTTCAGTCACCAAAATTTAATTGGACTTTCAATAAAGCTAAATATTAATATTTAATCTAATTTCATGACCAACTTTTATTAATTTATGAAATTTAATATGTCTCAATCATAAAATTGTTTGCAAAGGTTTTATTATGATCGATGGGTTCATATTTTTAATTAACATAGTTTTGATTAGCCGTACAGAATTTTGTAAAAAATATTTTAAAATAATGGTTGTAGACGAAAGCGCTAGAGTATCCAGGGTAGGTCTGTACCATACCTACTATCGCGCCATTTTGTTTTTTTTTTTTTAATTGGCAGTCACTAGCGGTAGCTTTTAAGAAACTTTTTACAAAAAAAAAAAAAACGTCAAATTGCATGTTTTCGACGTTAATATTTTACATTCGCCGTATCAAATAACAATCACGTGGTAAAAACGGTTTGTTTTCTCTACTACAATAAAGATAGAACCCATTTTCAGTAACTTATTTAATTATTTAGTAATAAGCTTTGCCCCGCTTGGGTCAGGGTTGCGGGCTGGTTAAACAAGAAACCGCGGCCCTGGCCGGTCGCACAGACAAGTGAAGAAGCACGGGTGGGTTTTAGTCAGTAAAAGTCTGACACACCCTTCCGCTCCGCCCAGAGCGGGAGAAGTCATTTGATGATTTCCCATCCCAACAAAAAAAAAAAAGCTTAGCCCCGCTGCATGTTTAGGCAAAAACCTACGGAGACATGATTTCAGAGTTCTAATTTGGATATTCTTCTGTATATCTACCACCACATAAATTATAATTGGCTCTTAAATATTTCATATCAACAGAAAACATAATAAGACCCTTATCCCAATTCATTTGCATTCATCTCAACATGTAGGTATTCGTCTTCCAAACTTCCCTAATTATCATCATTCTTTTCTAAACATATCAGCATGCACACAGTTCATCAATCGTTGCTTTAATCTTGCCTCCTCTTAAAACTATCGGCATTCAAGCTCAAAACTTTCCTCATGAAATTTTAATCATTCCTCCGTATGACATTTCCATAACACTATACCCGATTTCCTAATAACAGTGCCACATTCAGACTTCCTCATCAATATTATCCTGTCCTTCATCATCAATCTTTTTATCGTCCCACTGCTGGGCACAGGACTCCTCTCATACAGAGAAGGATTGAGCGTAATCACCACGCTTGCTCAATGTGGGTTGGCGATTTCAGACTTAAAAGTCCAGGTATACTCAAGATATTTTCCTTCACCTTGTAATTAGTCATTGTTGTCCAAGATATACTTAGAAAGTACATATAACTTAGAAATGTTACATTGGTATTTGCCTGACCTGGAATCGAACCCGCACACTCATACTTGAGAAGCTGGTGTTTAAAGTACTAGGCCACCACGACATCTCTTGCCCTAATCCCAATTTATTTGGAGTAGGCGCAATATATCTTTTTTCTTCCATACTTCTATATTAGACCTTATCTCCTGAGTCATCCCCTTCTTAACATTCCCACATTCCATCCATCATTTCTTCGGTCTTCCCCCTACTCTTACAGCGATCCACATTCATACCCAAAACTCTCCTCACAATATTTTCCTCATTTCTCCATAACATATGCCCATACCATAACAACAGATTTCAAACACTACTTTTCAATTATCGGTGCCACTTTCAGGCTTCCTCTTATCAAAGAAAAATCATAATATGTCATGTTAAAATAATGGCGCGAGGGTATGTATAACAGGCGCCATAAAAGAATCTTTAATATCCTTCTTGTTGTGGCCAGATTAAAAAAACAACTCGGTCTAGCAAAAACCTTTGCCTATGACTAAGTTTACAGACTAATACAAGCAGTTATTAAAAAGGGCAGTTAACAAGTAATATTAGAAGTAAAAAACCGGCCAAGTGTGTCGGTGTAATTAGAGGGACCAACTTTTTTCCACTTTGGAAGCGTCTGTCACGCAAACTATTTGGTTTAGAAAGAAAATATTTTAGAAACTTATATATCATTTTTGAAGACCTATCCATAGATACCCCACACGTATGTGTTTGATGAAAAATTTTTTTTTTTTCAGTTTCAGTTCTAGGTATGGGGAGCCCCCAACATTTATTATTATTTTTTATTTTTCCATCAAAATCTTAATAGGGTTCACAGAATACATCTACTTACCAAGTTTCAACAGTATAGCTCTTATAGTTTCAGAAAAAAATGACTGTGACATAGGGACGGACAGACGGACAGACAGACATGACGAATATATAAGGGTTCCGTTTTTTGCCATTTGGCTACGGAACCCTAAAAAGAGGAGATAGGTTACCTACCCAACATACGAACTTAAAATATGGTACAAATATGTGAACTTGAAAATATATAGTGCAGACTACAGCACATCAAAGTACTACCATCTGTCAGATTTCTGTATTAAATTTTCAACCTTATCTTTAAAGCATTAAGGCTCAAGGTTGATTAGGAATATTTGACAGTTTCGGGTACCTTGTCCTGCTGTCGTCCGTACAAACATTTGAACTTGAATATGGTGTAATGTCAAGGTAAAATGTCGCTTTAGGACTTGGTGTTAATTATTTCATCACCTCTGCATTCAAAATGGTGAGGAAACCCGCATTTCTTAAAGGCAAAATTTCGAAAAGATGTGACATTTACCAACCCGCAGTGGAACAGCGTGGTAGATATTGGCCTCTCTCACAGAGAACGTCTGCGTGCAAGAGTGGAAACCGCTGGTTATGATGTCACTTTCTTAGATGACATGTGTACTAAAAAGTATAGCCTCCGTGGCGTAGCGGTAGCGAACGCGGCCGCTACGCAAGGAGGCGCGTAGTTCAAATATTTGTATGCATGAATATGAATATTTGCACTGGTCTGGTCGTGCCTCGGAAAGCACGTTAAGTCGTTGGTCCCGGTTGCCATACAAACATCTAATGGCTGTCGTTACGGGTTGTTGGAGCCCTTAAAGTCCAATAATTGATCTAACTGCAATGCTTCGATATCGTCTTCAGGTTGTAGAGGTCAGACGGCAGTCGCTTCACGAAAAATATCGAAGTTTAGCCAAAATGAGCAGTTAGACTGGCAAAGTGGACCCCAGACCCCAACGCTGAAAAGCTTCGGAAGCGACTGGAATTAACGCTGAGATGATGATATGGAATTAGAATGACCTGTTGTAATTCAAATCTGAAGAACAGGCTTTGCCAACCTATCGGTATTCTAAAGGATGCATTTTGAAGAGTGTGCGAGGGAATTGCATGACCTAATTCCGCCATTTCCGTTCCCCCATCGGACGACACGTCGTACGGAGAGTATCCACCCTTACGTTGTTGACACCACTACGATCAGGACGAAGCGGTTCGCCTCGCCTTTTATACCGCATAAATCGAAGGGCTGGATAAATTTGCTAGCGGCGGCGTTTCCGTCTAATGATAATTTAAGTGTCTTCAAGGCTAGCGTGAATAGGCTCTTAATAAACTAGTGCACTTTACCATCAACGATTGTATCAATGCTTAACATCAGGCGGTATCACGGTCAAGCACTAGTTACAACATTTAAAAAAAGCAACCGGGAGCGAATAGGAAACAAGACCAAAGGGTCCTCGAGACGATCAATTAGGTATAGGTGTCAGTATTTACTTGATCGAAACACATAAATGAGCGCCTTGATCGTCTAGACTATAGTCAATGGAAATGAAGCGATTGACAGTGACAATACGATAGCCATTGCGTTACCGCTATTGATCGTTCGAAAACTTGGGTGATTAGACAAGTTTTGACTTGTGACTCGCGAAGCGTGTATTACCTACTCGGTGGTGCTGATTCTCTTGTCATAAACTAATTTAAAGATCACTGCATCTTTTTCTTTCTGTTTCATTAAGAAAAGGATATAAAATAACATTTTAGTTTAAACCTGTCAAATCAAGATACTCCATAGACAGTTTAGACGCGATTAAAACATGGCGACTAAAATTACGTTGTTTTACGTCAGGCGCGGACTAATTTGACATAGCTAAACTAAAATTTATCTTTTATCTTTTTCCTAATGAAATAGAAAGAAAAAGTTCCATCGAACTTAAATTAAATTTTGTTTGCGAACAAGGGATTCGATACCAAAGTCTACTATTTTATATTTATTACTTAAAATATCATTGAATGAACGATGATTTCAGCGCATCCGGAATCTAAGTGACATGCTAATTTGTTATTTTTGCTTATAATGTAGTATTTGGCCAAATTTACCACCACCAAGTAAATTTTGACTTATAATCTTTTCGCCTTATTAGTATTAGAGGAAAACGGTATCAATAAATCTTATCACGTAGACAGGTATGTGGAGTTAACACTTCATAACTTACAGACGCCAAATAACCACAATTATGTAATTACCTTCCTTCTGGCCCAAACAAAAGACACATAGATACAGTAAGGATATTATTACCTTCAAACCACCAGCACAGAAAACACCTGTTCATCAAACATTAAAAAAACAAAAAATAAACTAAAATACCACTTGACATCAGTCGGATACCAGTACCAAGTTAATCACATCACTAACCAATAAAAACACGTTCGAAATCCAACTCTCACACACACCAAATAAGTCTTTCATTAGCGATGGGACAACGCCAAAATTACGTGGTATCCGATACCAAAAAAACGGGTATCGAAAAAAAGCGAAACGGGTTGTGTGAGAACAAAAAATCAGAGTAAGATGCTACCACGTTTTTTCTTGGCGTTCAAAACATTGTTTATTGGCTGTTTTAGTAAATAAATCTTTTTTCGTACCAATTTGTAATTTGTATTTGTGGCATTTATTTAAAGCTGATAAGAATAAAAAAACTTGCTACTGGTTTTGTTTTTATACTAGATAGTTATTTCGCTTTTGATTGCAAACCACTTTTATTAGATGGCCTCAAAAATTGGTATTGGACTAAAATTATTCTTTAATTATTAACGAGTCTAACATTTACACAAGAAAGTTATAGTAAAACTTTAGATTCTTTCTTTCTTTTATGGCTTCGCACGTTGTGCATTTAGCCAATGTCACGCAATGAATTGTTCATGTCGAAAAGGACGGCGTGATCCGTCTTACGATGGAGGTTTGAGACAAAGTCATGATGTGGCCACTATGCTGCGATATTTAACTGTTCTCTATGAATTATTTACTAAATGCACTTTTTACTACATAAATCACGCACTTTTATTTAGTAAACAACACTATAAATAATTTTAAAAGTCCGATGAAAAATGAGCGTGACACTCAGCTTGACTTTCCCGCCAAAACCTCCAAACTTTTGACTCTTTGTAAACGTCAATACGAATACTACATTACAATCATCGACATATAGTAATGGACATGCCTTAGAGATGAGTATTGTGGCATTACGAAGAAAGAGAGGAAACGAAGTTTCGGTCTATCTTTATCTCTCTCAAAATCATCAATCATCTATGACGAAAAAGACACTGTGATAATGCTAGACCGAAAGCATAGACCATCTCTCTCACTCTTCTCAAACCAAATAAATACTGCAGATTATACGCGTATGGCATGTCCATTAGTATATCTATGATTACATCCAACTAATCCATGGTTAGTTTTCATTAGCCGTAATGTCAAATAATACAAATATACTAATGAAACTAATGAGATTGTTACTAATGAAATTGATTTTATTGATATCGACAATTACGTTAAGTAGTAACATCAGATTTAGCTAATCCCTCCGTATTGTACTATTTTAAACGAATCTAAAAATTGTGAATACAGACAGGTTTCCGCGTCGACGACCGGGACTATTTTGCCTCTTTAAAAAATTCGAAATAGATTTTTGTAATAGAACAAGGGATTTTTTACAGACTTGGACCAAAAATCGTGTTGAAAGAACAGACGTTTCATGCTACTGTATATATGCAGCTGCCTACATCAACTGTCACTTTAATAAAAATTGTCCACTTTAAACAAATACCAAAACTGCAATTTCAAACATACTTACATATTATTTGATTTTACTTCATTTATGAATAGTTATTCAATATCATTCATTTTAATTATTGAGTTTAATTGTAATATATGTATATGTTTTGTTGAATGAAATTATTAATAATTAAGATCTCTTATTGTGAATGTTGTGTATGCCTATGAGTGATGTATTTACACAAAACTGAAGACCTGTGATTGCTTTTTATGCTACCATTATTGTAAATATGTCGTTGGTGTGCCATAATAAATAAATAAATAAATATTAATTTATTGCTACAAATGCCATTTAGACATAAACTATAAAACATGGATTTTAGTTAGATCAGGTTTAAACTATCTAAATTGCAATAGGGATGCTTCCTGGGTAAAAGAAATTGATTCTATTGTGGAGGCATGAGGAACAGGGAGTAAAGCTCACTCATCCTCCATAGAAAAGGGAGGATCCTCCGACCAGACGGCTGTTATGTCTGTCGGGCACTTGCCCAATGGTTGAAATTGGCAAGTTGTATGTATGCTAATTGCACGGTAAACTCTGATTGCGAGATGTAGAATTCGTGTGACGTCAGTATGACGCGTCGTTCATTTTGTGGCGTTTTGTAGGTACCGCTACACTATTTAGTGCGTCATTCAGATTAGGTACAGAAAAATATTGGATACGTATATTTTATTTTATCAAATCAATAAAAATTGACAAATATAAAAGGCATCAAAGATCAGGAGTGGTGGCTGGTGACGTGACTGCTCGCTAAAAAGTGAAGCGGAAACAAAATATGAAGACGTCACTGCACGTCTTCATATTTTGTTTATACGAAAAAAGAAAAAATACGTGTCTAGTATTTTTTGGAAATCTGACTGACGGCCTAATTAGTTTTTTTAGTCAACTACCCTATTGAATTAACCTATGCACCTAACTATTATACAAATGCAGTTTTTTTTTTTATGAAATATGACACTGTAGTTTGTTACTAAGTTGTCACTTTTGTATTAAGAACTTTGACTTAACCTCGAAATACAAATACTGACTCAAGATTAAGTCTGAAACTAAAGTTAGATTTCATTTTGTATTAAACGGCTAAGTGTTTTAATGCCACTTTATGACTTAGCTGGAAATCGCTAAGCTACACCTTTTTTATATATATTTTGCTATCAATTATATCGCTACAGAAACCGCAACGAGGTGTTCCGGCACAGAGGTAAAGTTGTGGCACCTGAAAGCCTGAAAGAGCTCTAATGTGTGCGTCCCATCGTAATTTTGATTCTAAAACTTAGACGTGTGGTCCTGTCACTCACAAACATGCTGCCGAGGGGAGGAAGTAGGATAAAGTTTTAGCATACGAGTATTACCAGCACCAAGTGCAATTTAGTGAACGTCCTAATAACAGGAACAGAAGAACACGCAGTATAGATGAGTCTATCAGCTGTTAAATCACATCCCACTCTTTTTCACTCTTTTCTCTAGAGAGACACATTGACCAAATCACCGTCGTAAAGTTAGACAGTAGTTTTTTTTTATAATTATAAACTAGTGCTTGACTGCAATCCAGCAGTGATGCAATCGTTGATGGTAAAGCGAGCTAGTTTATTAAGCCTGTTCACTCAAAAAATTTAGTGAATAGGAAGGAAGCCGGCAGTTGAGCGAGGTGATGCAATGTTAAACCCAACAACGTGACCAACGATGCTGCGCCAGAGGGAGATTGATCTGAAGACCCTCCACGACCAAACTTCCGTCATAACAACACTTGACACATCGTACCCGGCACACTGCTTAGACCCGTTCTCCGTACGGCTTCACTAGACATCATGCCGGAACACGACGAATCGCTTGGTGGCAAGACTTTGTCTGTTGGGTGGTAACTTCTGCCGGCAGCCGATATTATAGCCTACCTAATGTTTCCCACTGCTGAGTCACAGGCCGTCTCTCTCTGAGAAGAGGAAGACCATAATCTAAGGCACGCGCACCGGTTGTGCCGGAAATAAAAAAAAAAGACGTGTGGCACTCGGGGACTGCCGCGGTAAAGCTATTGCATAGCATTTTTTTTTTATTCCTTTTTTTTTTCTTCATTTTTTTTTTATATTTTTTTCTTTTTTCTTTATTTATTATTATTATTTTATTTTAATTTTTTATTATTTATTATTTTCTTCATATTTATTTCTTTTCTTTTTTTTTATTATTATTTCATCATTATTTTTTTTTTATTTATTTCATTTTCTTTTTATTTTCAGCTATTCGATCTTGTACATAAATACCTATACACCTATATACTTTCTCATAAACAGCTGCTTATGTATTCGTCCGATTTCGGAGCAGCTCGTCTCGATTCGTGCGAGTTTCGTAGAGTCGTACAATACGTCTAATCGCACGCACACAACGCCGAAGACTGCCGAACTGAAACGACGTTAGACGATGTACGGCCTTCAAGCCACACCTCCGTGCCCGTCGGAGTGGGGAGCGTGAGGTTTTTTCGTTACGGAATTTCTGGATTCGGTCCCCGCGCTCAAGGCCCGCGATAGAATCTATGCAATAGCTTAAAAATTACGTGGACGATATTGCGAGCAGATTCGACGCTAGTCTAATATAAGACTTCTCTAAAAACGTAACTACATAAAAAATAATTATTGTAGCGGTACCTACAAACGCTACATGGAACAACATGTCATACTGAATTCATAAGAATTCTACATCTCGCAAGAAGAGTTTACTGTGCAATTAACATACATACAACTTCCCAAAATCAACCAAAGGGCAAGTGCCCGCCAGACATAACACCCGTCTGATCGGAGGATCCCCCTTTTTCTATGGAGGATGAGTGAACTTTACTCCCTCTTCCTCATTCCTCCACAATTATTTTTATATAAAATAAAATTTTAATACAAAATTAATAAAATGTCTTTGAGGAACTTTTGATCAAGTTTGTTTGCTTTTTACTATTTCTCAGGAAAAGCTGAAGCTGTTACAGTATCAACTTCAGGCGTATTATTGCTTTAAGTTGTTCAAATAATTGAGTAAAACACTTCGGACCGTATTTAATATACAGCTTTTACTTCAGAATATCCACGTAAGATTCTATGTAATATCTTTCTTCTTCTTCTTCAGCCTACGTAAGTCCACTGCTGGACTAAGGCCTCCCTCAAGGATTTCCAGGATGATCGGTCTTGTGCTGCCCGCATTCATAGGCTTTCCGCGACCCTCACCAGGTCATCGGTTCACCTGGTTGGGGACCTCCCTACGCTGCGTCTTCCGGTGGCCGCTACTCCAGAACTTTACTGCCCCATCATATAGCAGTGTATGCATTTCATTTTAGCGACTCGAAGAGCTATGTCTGTGACGTTGGTTCTCCTGCGGATCTCCTCATTTCTCATTTGATCACGCAGAGAAACTCCGAGCATAGCTCTTTACATCGCCCTTTGTGTGACTCTGAGCCTTCTTATGAGGCCCATTGTGAGCGACCACGTTTCAGTTCAGTAAGGCACCGTTTAATATCAGTCAGTCTTCAGAAGTCCGAAATCTGACAACCAATCTTAGCAGGGAGGTAGGGTTGTGGAGGGGAGGGTAGATAGGCAGTCACTTTATGGCGGCTTGGAAGCACACTCCAAAAATTAGTTAGTAGATTTGTTCTTTTTTTTTATTTATTTACTTTTTACCAGTAACGTCATCAAAAGAGTGCAAATAATGGTGGCGATTTAGCGACTAAACGATATTACATGTTTTATGTTCGCCTTTGATAAAGGAAGCAGCTATGCAATAGCTTAAAAATGAAATCATTTTCGTGATCAGCGTCCCCGAAAACCCTTGTCACGACACCCATGTCAAAATGTCATGAAATATGATGTCGGTCATCTTGGGTTTCAAAAATGACATCATTTTCGTGATCAGCACCCCCGAAAAACCCTGTCGTGACACCCACGTCAGAGTATCATGAAATTTGATGTCGGCTATTTTAGATTTCAAAAATGACGCCATTTTCGTGATATGCACCCCTGTCCCATACACCCATGTCGAAATGTCATAAAATTGGTGTCGGCCGCGTCGTTACAAACTATTTTGTATTTTATAATTCTACATCTTATAGAAGACCTATTTCAGGGTTAAAATTAATTGCAAGTTTAGTACATCGCGACATCATTAACTTGTCAAATGTGTAGAACTGAGTTTGCGCCCTGCAATATGCATGGTCTCTTTGAATATCCATAAATTGTTATCAAAAGATGTAGTCGCACGCACACAAACACACCGTGCCGAAGACTGCCGCACTGAAACGACGTTAGACAATGCACGGCTTTCAACACAGCACCGCTTTGCCGGTCGGAGTGAGGGTGTGAGGTTATTTTCGTTATGGAATTTCTGGATTCGGTCTCCACGCTCAAGACTTGCGATAGAAGCTATGCAATAGCTTAAAAATTACCAGCTTTTCAGGAGAGCTGCACGTATTATGTATAACGTTTCTACGGTATTTGGTATCACACATTTAAAGTGATTTTAGGGTCAGATGATAAAAGAATCGCACTGCAATTGGATGTCTGTGTACTTTTAACTTAAAATGACTAGCTAAATTGACATTTGCCTCTTTAAACGATGTAATGCAATAAAAAGACTCAAGCTGAACTTTGCAGTCAGAATCAAGGCTTCAAATGTTTTGTGGCGTTACTCCATGAAACATTATTCCGTCTACCTATTGTTCTGGTTGATTTCTGGTATGAATGGATTGCCCTTTCCCCCGCAATACATACCGGTGTGTATTGTTAAAGGCTTCAATCAATGAACTCGGTTTGCCGGTGTTCACTGCTGTATATAGGACATTCTAAAGTGGGGGCAAAACACCCAGTATTAATTGATCGCATCCAATGTCCTAGCCGCCTAGTTCTACTGCATATACTTGTGACATTTTCTTTTAAGGAATTATTTGCAACAGCCATGTAAGAAATAGCAAATATGTTTCAAGACGGGTGGCCAACCAACACATGGTTGCCAGTAAAATTCCAATATGGGTTGGATCCAAAAGTCTAAGTGTAAATAACACCGAAAATAAGAATCCTCAGTCTAAATTATCAAACAAAAAAAAGCAATAATTATTGCTTGTTTTCCAAATGAATTAGTACGTAGGCGAATGATTACATTCATCATCCGCCAAACTTAGTCCTGAACTAGTTACCACCCACCAGACAAAGTGTTGCCGCCAAGCAATTCGTCATGTTCCAGTATGATCTCTGGTGAAGCTGTACGGAGGACGGGTCTGAGCAGTTTTGTTGTGATGTGTGCCGGGTACGATGCGCCAAATGTTTTTGTGTCGGGAGTTTCGCCGTGGAGGATCTCCAGAACAATCTCCATCTGGCGCAGCATTGTTGGTCTTGTTGTTGGGTTTATTGTTGCATCACCTCGCTCAACTGCCGTCTTCCTTCCTATTCACACAGTTTTTTTTAATGAATATCCTCTTAATAAACTAGCGCGCTTTACCATCAACGATTGTATAACTGCTTACAGGCGCGATTGCAGTCAAGCTCTAGTTTATAATTATAAAAAAAAGGTACTGATCTGGCAAAAACAGTGCTGGAAGACCAAAGATGGATTGACTGTGTGAAAGCTGCTGTGGATAGGAAAGGAGACTACCGAGATTATTCTATTGAAAAAAGGACTAAGTTGGGATCAGGGTACTAGAAAGATAATTTAGACGGTCAAATGATGGTTCCATCACACCAGGGTGAGTAAACTGAAATTATTCCGTCAAAGCAATTGAGAGGACTATTACGGGTCATTTGTGTACCGACTAGTATTTACGCTTTGCGATAGAAAACAGGAACGTGTGTTTGCATCTAGCTGTTTTATTTATGTCAATAGGAACTTGAATGGATGGTATTTAGCACCGCTATTGAACATCGTTGCGGTATAAATTGCCATTGAGGCTAGTTTAACATAACACACCTGTTTTTCCGACAGTTTAAGCAGAGGTGTACCTTTCTTCTACTTCTTCAGTTTAGAGAGGCCCACTGCTGGACAAAGGCATCTACGATGACCGCTCTTGTGCTGCCCGCATCCATCGGCTTCCCGCAACCTTCACCAGGTCATCGGTCCACCTTGTTGGGGGCCTCCCTACGCTGTGTCTTCCCTTACTGCCCCATCGGCCATCGGTTTACGAGCAATGTGCCCCGCCCACTTTTAGGAACAATCATATTATTCATTAGTTTTGCCTAAGTATCATGCAGTACGAGCATGGCTATTATTGTCCAATGGGTACAAAGTCAGAACCCGGACTGCCACCGAGACTACACCCGGTAGAAAAATGTAAAATAGCAATCGAACGCAGGACCTCATGTTCAGCAGTCACCTGCAGCTACTAGACTATTGAATACGGAACAAGAGAAAGTTGTACTTAAGTAACTTTATACGTTATGTAGAAAGAAACTTCAACGAAAAGTATTTACCATCGTTTAGGAGCTCCCTCGTGGTTATAAATTGACTTAGAACCTCATTTTGTTAACGTTACAATTGAAGAAGCTGTAGCATCCTTCAGATTATAGCAGCATTGCTGGGTATTGGCTTCGCCAACACCGAACATGGTGGTGAGTTCCAAATTTTGCATAAATCCAGTCAGCTTTTTCGGAGTCTCCATATTTCCTTCTTACTACATCCCTTAGTATTTAAAAGAAATCCTTCGAAGAATTTTGAAAACCGTACTCAGCTATCGATTTTTAACAAAAAAGACCTTTAATTGTGTTTCTAAGGTAAGCTTAAATCTCAAAGTTAATTAATTATGTTTTATAGACTTTCCATCTTGACTTTTTCGTGTAACTTAAAGTGCCGGTTTCATGTTAAAACAATGTCGGCTAAAGCGAAGCAGAAACAAAAAGACAAAAGAATATCTAACATATACCTAGTTTGCTCATGGATATCTAGGTACCTACAACTGAAAAAGAACGATAAATGGCTACATAACTGCATTCATAACGTACAAGAAACACATCGAAGTTGTTCCTAATCCATCATCATAAGATGAAAGGCGCAAACAGAACAATTTGTAGGTAGGTACCTACATGAGCATGCGTGAGCAACAAGAATCAGGAATCCGAAACGGATCCGTTTGAAAAAGAAACCAGAGATCACATTTCAAAGATTACTAACGCACTACATCACTAAAAAGAACGGAAAATTCTAATTTGCGCATTTTAAAATTTCAAACGTTCAAAATGTCAATACGTTTAACCTTACATCGGTATTTTCATTCCATATTCGAATTTTGATTATACACATTGAGTACAATCAAAATTAATACCATAGTAAAATAAATTTTCTTGAAAAACGAAACGATAATACGAAATCACTACGCAATTCAGCCCCAAATTATCTGTACGCAACAAAAACCGCCCCAGCGTAGCAACGTCAGCCCCAAACACGCAGGCTCGCTCGCTCTGCGATAGCTCCCGGGACGCTGTAGTGATCATCCCCTCCCTTCCCCCCGCTGGTACGGCGCACGCCCTGTCAGTGTTGCCGTTTTAGCGACTTTGTCGCTAGATCTGGCGGATTTTGGATGTGCTTAGCGACTTTTTTTATCATACTAGCGACTACAATAAATTTAGCGACTTCTAGTGACTTTTTGTATGCAACGTTGATTAACACCAATTCCCAGTAGTGGTAATGAAATTAGAAGAAAACATAGACATATTTTAGTTTAAATTTAACTGTGGTTACTAGCAACACTACGAATACTGCTATTGGATTTTCTGGAAATCCCCTCCCAGAATGACGTTGAATCTTTAAGTTCATCACTGTTTACTATTTCTTTCTTCTTCATTTCATTCATTCATTAACAACGTTCATAGAAAGAAGGGAATAACCAGGTTTTACTTTTTCATAGAATAAACTTGTTTGTATGTGAAAGGACGAATAGTGGCTTGTTCAATTGTCGTATCAAAATGACGCAATAAATACCGAAATTTTTTGCTTGTTTAAACCTATTGATTTGATTACTATGATTAAATACTTTATAATACAAATTTCCTTTTATTTACATCATATTTTGTAACCATGAAATATTTAGCGACTTCTAGCGGATTTTTTATTCGTCTTTTTTTCAAAATCTAGGGACTTTTGCTTCGAGGTCTAGGGACTTTTTATTTTCCTAAACGGCAACACTGCGCCCTGTCCGCCAGACGGCATCCAGCGCCTAACGAGAGCGCACGTATACCCCGCGTCGCGGTCACCTGTGGCGCCGAACCCAGTGTTTACGGATTACAGTGAAAAATTGTGCCGAAGTGTGTGCTACCCTGTGTTTTTATGAATGAATGAATGAAAATCATCGTGCATAACCGGTTGCCGGACGGTTTGACTGCGGACCGGTTCCGATTTCCGCCGATACGAGTTTCGTGGGAGTAAGCCTATGTTTAATACTTCTTATGCTTGGAACTGGATTTTGATAGTGTTTAATTATATTTTTAAGTGAACTAGGATGTGATGTCGAACCTCTTTGTTCTTTATTTGAAATTTTCGTTCAAAGTGACGCTTTTGAAGAGTCGTTTGGATATCGATAGTGCGTTTCCTTTTTGAATTACTGACTGGTGTTAAAAAAAAAATAACAAAAGCATAAATATTTTAGTACCAGCCAGTAAACAGAATAGAAAGAAAATTAAGCATAAAATTTTATGAAGGTATACAAAATGATGCGTTCGAAATATGTAATAAGTACGTTAATATCTACGAATACCTTCTACGTATCATATTTATTCCTCATCTTCGGTTTCACTGAAGGATTTTCCGCACCTACCTACGATGTTGCATAAAATAATCTAGAAATGGGTGTAAAATAAGTCTAGGAAAGTATTTTATGTTTTATTTTCGCGTAGGCGGGTTGTGACTAGGAAAATACTACTAAGGCTGTTGTCAACTTAAGTTTCTTGAATCTTTGAGACCCTTTGAACGAGAATAGTCGTCTCAATCCTAGTGTGAAGTGAAACAATGATTAATATTATGTGAGGGGTGACTTCAAAAATGTCTGTCAAACAGTTTCTTACCAAGGAGTTATGTAGTGTTAGCAGTGGCCAGAGAGGCCCATCTTGAACATTGTTTAGCCTGGTAAACGAGTCCATTATAGGTACTTAGTTGTGAAGAAGCTAAGTAGAATATGAAGTTGTTAGAGATGACTTTAATTCTAACCAGATATGAAGTCATTTGTTTTTAATGCTTTTATATTTTTTAAGCCAGTTATTTACCCAGTGGGGGATAAAAAGCCTCATATCAAAGTAGAATCGAGCATTGATCACCGCGTTGGCTCCGCTTTATTTACTTATGCAAATACGAGTGTTGTCAGTCATTATAGGATTCAATTTTAAAACTTTATTCTTTTTTCAAAACGTAAAGAAAATATACATTTATAAAATTACGACTAGCTTTGGTATAAGTACTGTACGTATATTATTTCAATTCTGTATGTCTGTATTAACACAGAAAATTGACATTGTGTTAACTAATGGAGCCAATTCACAAACTAATTTTAAGTTAGTACATCTTTTATTTCATTAAGAAAAGGATAGAAGATAATATTTTAGTTTAATTCTGTCAAATTAAGATACTCCATAGACAGTTTAGAAACGATTATAAACATGGTGACCAAAAATACGTCAATTTACGTCTGGAGCGGACTAATTTGACAGGTCTTTTAACTAACATTTTATCTTCTGTCCTTTACTTAATGAAATAGAAGGAAAAAGTTGAACTGAACTTAAATTTAGTTTAGTTGGCGAACGAGGAAATCAGGGCCAATATCTCTGATTGTACTAAAGTGAATAAATAGTCTTATAATAAAATAATTAAGGGTGCCTATTAACACCAAGCCATTTTTGACTCTTAAAGTTGTATTTTGATTCTTTGCCAAAAAATCCTCGCGTCTTTTGCCGCGTTACTCTAAGCATCTTCTTGTATTGAGTTGCCTAACTCAGGATCTTCATAATTTCACCGAAATTCAGTAATTTACCAGTGAATAGGAAACACTCTTCACTGATGTGTCAAGGTTTCGTGCACCTACCCTTTCAGGTTTGACACACAACATCTTCAAAGGTAAATTTTCAAAGCGCGTCCTCTGCTTGCGTATGTAAATGAGAAAACATGAAATTATAATGCATAGTCCAGTTAAATACACAGTAATTTATGTGACGTAGCTAATGAGTTACGACCTCATAACTAGGCCTTTGATCAAATGTTCCCACTGTTGGGTTATAGACCTTCTAGGGTAGTGAGCCATAATCTACCACACTGGCTCAGTGCAGGTTGTAGATGTCACATGTATTAGAATTTTTTGTTGTAGGACATGCTGGTTTCCGTGGACGTTTCCGTCTGTGTTTTGGGAGTAGTTGTGATAAAATCTCTCAGTGGTAGGCCATAACATCGGCCGCCGGCAGAAGTTACCACCCACCAGGCAAAGCCTTGCTGCCAAGCGATTTGTCGTGTTCCGGCATGATGTCTGGTGAAGTCGTACGGAGGACGGGTCTGAGCAGTTGTGTTGCGATGTGTGCCGGATACGATGCGCCAAATGTTGTTGTGTTGGGAGTTTGGTTGTGGAGGGTCTTCAGATCAATCACCCTTTGGCGCAGCATCATTGGTCGTGTTGTTGGGTTTAACATTGCATCACCTCGCTCAACTGCCGTCTTCCTTTCTATTCGCTCAGTTTTTCTGAGTGAATAGGCTCTTAATAAACTAGCGCGCTTTTACCATCAACGATCGCATCACTGCTTACCATCACGCGGGATTGCGGACAAGAGATAGTTTATAATTATTAAAAAAAAAAAAAAGAGAATTTAAAACGCCTATGTGGGTTTGAAGCTACGTACGACCAACTCGTAAATAGGAGTCGTTACCACTTTGCCACCATTGTTTAATCAGCTATGTTGTGGCAATTATACTTACTGAAATGCCTGCAATTTGTCATGCTGTAAGGAAGCAATATTTAAAAAAACAGGAAAAACAGGGCCACCCCTGGTGCACAGCCAAGTGATGGAACACGGCTGGATTTTAGTCAGTTAACGTCTGACACGTCTTTACGCTAAAAAAAACCGGCCAAGTTCGAGTTGGACTCGCGTACGAAGGGTTCCGTACCATTATCTTTAAAGACCGCGCAAAAAAATCACGTTTGTTGCATCGGAGCCTCCCTTAAATTTTTTATTTTTCGTATTTGTTGTTATAGCGGCAATAGAAATACATAATCTCTGAAAATTTCAACTGTCTAGCTATTACGGTTCATGAGATAAGGCTGGTGACAGACGGACGGACTGAAAGACGCTCTGCGAAGTCGGAACCCCAAAAAAGGAAGCAATAGATTCATAAATATAATCATTTATATTAATAACCACACTCTTATAGCTAATTGTTAACTAAATTCTAATACGTATACTGTGGATGGTCTGTGTGAAAGGTAATATGGATAAAAAGGGGATGATCCACAAAAACGCTGGTCTCTCTTAGGAGAGAGACCAGCGTTTTTGAGATGATGCTTTTGCTGAGGTAGAGATGTAAAGTAGGTAGTCGAGAAGCCTAAGTCTGATAAACAATCTTTCCGAGGGGTGTCGTGCTACCCAGTAACGAGGGTCTGAACGACGGACTCTCATTGTAAAACACTGGCATTGAACTACATCTAGTTGGACTGGAAGCCAAATTAGTGAAGGAAAGGTTAAGCAGGTTGAGAATGTTTAGAAAATGTCGGTTTCGAAGTTCATTCTATAATGATCAATGAAATAAAATCTTTGCATGGCGCGGCTGGCGTAATGGTTAAATGTTTGACTGCTACACTGCATGTCGCGGGTTCGATTCCCGCACGGAACAAATATTTGGTGTATGTGATTTGAGATATTTTTAGTGTGGGGCAACGTTTTTAAAAGAACAAAAATATTCTGATTAATATGATTCACATTCTGAGAATGTTAGACCGAAGGAAGTAAGAATGTTTCTGACTAAATTATAAAAAAAAAATAGTCTTACTTATTTGTTTCAGAAAAATACCCATAGGTAAATTCAATGGAAATGATTTCACCTCTTTAAAATTCACCAACATCACAAAAAAAAAAATCACATTGAAAACATTTCCTGTAAAGCATTCTCAATTTAAAAAAAAAAGATAAACAAAATTGAAATATAAAAACGACCGACATTTTTAAAATTTCGCGATTTCCGTGCGTGTGTCATTCGATGAGTAAAATTAAAAATAAAATATTAACTCGGCGCCATGACGGATTGTGCGAAACTCGTAAATGGCGTTCCAGTTATTCGGAAATCCTATAAATATTATAGCTGAAAATATTACTAGGCTCACTAATATTTCTTCCACTTTTATATTCGTCATCCCGTTTCTAGCCATATCTTCTTTCACAAGAAAGAACCATCGTTTCTAAGTTCAAAATATAAATCATCATCATCATCTCAGCGTTAATACCAGTCGCATCCAAAGCTTTTTCAGCTTTGGAGTCTGGGGTCCGCTTTACCAATCTTACTGCTGATTTTGGCTGCTAAACTTCGATATTTTCCGTGAAGCGACTGCCGTCTGAGCTCCACAACCCGACGGCGATATCGAAGCATTGCAGTTAGACCAATAGGGATGTATCCAAGGTATGAAAATCAAAAAATAATTAGTCCGTCTTATAGGTAATAAAAAAAATTAAGACCCTTATTGATATAAGACGTAATTATCAAAAACTACTGAGATATAGCGTATAAACTTACGGAGTGGAGGCTAATTACCTTACATCATGCGACATTTCAAATCAATAATATATCTTCCTTAGTATTTGAATGAAAGAAAAAATAAAAAATACGTGTTCAATATTTTTTATTAATCTATCTGATTAGACATTAAATTGTTTTTTTAGGATACAAGCCAATTGTTGAACTTTTGAGGGTTCCAACAACCCGTAAGGACCGCTACTATATGTTCGTATGGCAACCGGGACCAACGGTATAACATGCTCAAAATATAAATACGCACCATAAAATCTCATCTCTAGTCTTTTTTTAAATAATTATAAACTAGCGCTTGACCGCAATCCCGCCTGATGGTAAGCAGTGATACGCTCATTGATGGTAAAGCGCGCTAGTTTATTAAGAGCCTATTCACTCAGAAAAACTGATCGAATAGGAAGAAGGCAGTAGAGCGAGGTGATGCAATGTTAAACCCAACAACACGACCAACGATGCTGCGCTAAAGGGAGATTGATCTGAAGACCCTCTACGACCAAACTCCCAATACAACAACATTTGGTGCATGGTGCATCGTACCCGGCACACATCGCAACACAACTGCTCAGACCCGTCCTCCGTACGGCTTCGAGTCGATTTAATAGCGCCAGGATATTGAAATTGCAATATTCCTGGGAACATCCCAATAAAGTTGAACGTCTATTTGAATCCCGTCATTCTATACAATTGAACTATTAATTTTAGGGGCGTCACCGTTATCAAACGTTCTGCTATTTGTCTGTACACTCTGATTAGGACATTATCGTCAATATGACACGTGTGATTGGATTCTATGAATGTGTTCGGCAGCAATTGAATTTTAGGTTTGAAGTTTGTAAACCACGTTTCTGCTGAAATTGTATAGATAAAGGGTGTATCTGACATCGACGCACAAACGAGTACCATGGATCCAGTACATGATTCTGAACCCCCCTGTGGTGGAATTTTTCGTCGGATTTAGACCGTTCATAATTGCTATACTTTTATAACCCATTAAGATTTTAAAGTAAAAATTAATGAATTCACCAAGTACACAAAAAAGCGCAATTAAAACAAAACTCTAAAAACTATCTTATCAGCTGATTTAATAGAGTTCACATCAGGGATCAACGTCATACCTACAAACCCACACGGCGGCACGCTTGCAACGTTCAAAGGCCGAGACGTCACTTTTTTTTAAACACTGTGAATTCTGTAACCGTTCATTAACATTATGGAGTACGTACGTTCATTTTTCGTACTTATGGAGCAATGTATTAGCAATACGCTTCAAAATGATTCCAATTATATAAATACACTAGGGGCCGCCAGCCACTTCGTTCGCGTGGAGTTTGTTATGCTCCGCTCCTATTAGTCGCAGCTGGTTTTATTGGTGCTATGCAATGCAAAAAGAATTTTTTAAATCGGACCTGCAGTTCCTGAGATTAGCGCGTTCAAACAAACAAACTCTTCAGCTTTATATCAGGGTGCTGGTTTCCATACCCGTGCCGAGTAATGTCAGATTCTTTCCATCTAGAATTTATTAGATGCAGCTCGAAGTCAGGGTTCCCCTTAGTATTCCATCCAAAGGTTGTCTGTAAAAGATCGCTCTTAGCTATAAGACCGCCCATTGTGTCACCCTTTGTAAAATCTTTATATTTATGTTCTGTAATCTATATCGTGTACATAAAAGAGTATTCTATTCTTTTTACCTTATAGATGGCAATAAGGTGGGTCGTCTTTACCACAAGTGGCTGGGAAATCATCAATTGACTTCTCCCGCTTTGGGCGGAGCGGAAGGGCGTGTCAGACTTTCACTGACTAAAAACCACCAATAACATACTTACCTATCACAAACTGCGTGTTTATAGATCTCTGTCTAACCCCTCAGGTGATGCAGGCGTGATCTTATCTTCTTATGTCAATATTTCCCTGCAATACAGTCAAAAAGTCAAACCTATAACTCCTATGGTCAAAGAAGGGTATCTATAGAATAAAACCAGCTAGTCAGTGCACACCGGTCTAAACCAGTTCGAAGACATACAAGTTTCGCGTCCGGTGTGCCTCCCACTTAAAGATTAGTGCAGGTTTGGTTCCCATGTTAAGCTTTTTATTGTAACAGGATGGTGAAGTTGTTTTGTTTGATATTAAATGTTGATTTTATGTACGTTTGAGAGAAGGTTCTTAATTGTAGATGTTCGTTTAATCTGAGTCCGATTGGAGTGTATGTTTGGTGCTTCTGTTAATGTAAAATGGAGGCGACATGGATTTTTATGTCCGTTGCATGTAAAATCATACAAAGACTAGATTCTTCAATTGACCCCTAATTTTAATCTGAATAATAAAAAGAATGATTAAACAATGACAGCCCTGATTAGAATATGGACATTTAATTTATCTGAATTAACATAGTTATTTATGAAATCTCCCAGTGTTTTTTTTTTCTAATCTCGATGGCTATCGATAAGGAACGCACGACTGCTACACATCCAGCCATTATCAGCCTCACATTGTCAGTATAAGTTGACTTCTGATTGTACAAAAAATCTAAACAAAAACGAGGTCAGCTAAAACTGGAAAAATATAGTTTCATGTCTGGTGAAGCCGTACGGAGGACGGGTCTGAGCAGTTGTGTTGCGATGTGTGCCGGGTACGATGCGCCAAATGTTGTTGTCTTGGGAGTTTGGTCGTGGAGGGTCTTCAGATCAATCTCCCTTTGGCGCAGCATCGTTGGTCGTGGTGTTGGGTTTAACATTGCATCACCTCGCTGAACTGCCGTCTTCCTTACTATTCGCTCAGTTTTTCTGAGTGAATAGAGACATAATAAACTAGCGCGCTTTGCCATCAACGATCGCATCACTGCTTACCATCAGGCGGGATTGCGGTCAAGCGCTAGTTTATAATTATGAAAAAAATAATAATAAAATCATGTGCCTGTCTCACTTAATTCGTTTTTAGATCAAAACAGATCTAGAAACTAGTTTCGATTCTTTTGTATACAAGCTATACCTACTAATTTTAAGTTAAGTGCATCCTTCTATTTCATTAAGAAAAGGATAGAAGATAACATTTTAGTTTAATCTTGTCAAATTAAGATACTCCTTTTTTTAAAATAATTATAAGCTAGCGCTTGACCGCAATACCGCCTGATGGTAAGCAGTGATGCGATCGTTCATGGTAAAGCGCGTTAGTTCATTTAGCCTATTCACTAAAAAAACTTAGTGAATAGGAAGGGAGACGGCAGTTGAGCGAGGTGATGCAATGTTAAACCCAACAACACGACCAACGATGCTGCGCCAGACGGAGATTGATCTGGAGTTCCTCCACGTCCTCCGTACGGCTTCACCAGACATCATGCCGGAACACGACGAATCACTTGGAGACAAGACTTTATCTGGTGGGTGGTAACTTCTGCCGGCGGTCGATGGAATGGCCTACCACCGAGAGAATACCATAGACAGTTTAGGCGCTATTTTAAACATGTCGACCAAGAATACGTCAAATTTGACAGGTCTAAACTGACATTTTATCTTCTGTGCTTTTCTTAATGAAATATAAAGGAAAAGATGCATTAGTACTAAATATAATTTAGTACGTGTACAAGGGTATCGGGGCCACTGTCTCTTTTCATCTTCCTGTCTCCTTATTCCTAGATATGAGTGGAGTATCTAAGGTTTCTACTTCTGTATGCCCCTTTAAAACTATTAAAACTAGTACGTGCACTCACACTGAGATTTTGTTCCTAACGAATATAATTATTGTACAACCACTTATCTTCGCCTTGGCTCTAGTCTTCCAAGTCCTGTGTGATAAGGTTATTAATCCTACAGTGTTTAGGTATTTGCTATAATTGGCATGGCCTTCTGTTAATCTAGATCTTTTTACGTATGGGAACGTTTTAACAAGACGGGAAATGTTTATGTGTATTATAGAAATCTCTGTAGTTACTGCAGGTATATCTTTCTTTCTTTCTTTATTTTTTGGCTTCGCACGGTTTAAGCATTTAGCCAATGTCACGTAATTATGAATTATTCATGTCGAAAAAGACTGCCGCGTGACCACTCTTACGAGTGAGGTTTGGGGCAAAGTCAAGATGTGGCCAATATGCTGCGATATTTCACTGTTTTTTATGAACTATTTACTGAATGCACTTTTTACTACATAAATCACGCACTTTTATTTAGTAATCAACACTATAAATAATTTTAAAAGTCCAATGAAAAACGAGCGTGACACTCAGCTTGACTTTCCCGCCAAAAACTCTCTTGCAGGTATTTTTTTTTATAAATTGTAAGCTACTGCTTGACCGCATTCTCGCCTGATGGTAAGCAGTGATGCAGTCATACGGCGAGTATTCATCCTTACGTAGATGACACTACTACGATCCGGACGAAGCGACTCGCCTCGTCTTTTATACCATGTACGTCGGGGGACTGGTACAATTTCCCAGCGGTTGTGTTTCCGTCTGATTAGAATTTAAGTGTCTTTAAGGCTGTAGTGAATAGGCTCTTAATAAACTAGATAAGCTGGAAGAGATGTCTTATTAACCTCATTACCACTGTAACTTTTTCTACTCCTGTTTTTTTCTTATCTGTTTACATAAATGGTTAAATAGAACATATACAAAAATTTAGGGCCCTGAAAAATTACCTATGTAGGTCATGCATACTACCCTTATTCAATAACTTTTCTCCATGGCTTCGCCTGCGTGAATACCGGAAATTATCCCATAGGAACATATGAACACGATAAAAATTAGGGTAGACAATTTATAATAAACTATCCGTAAGCCAAATTTCACCCAATTCCGATTATACTTAATGTTTGAAATACTATCGTGTAGTCATGCAATCCTGGTACTTTTTGTTACCATAGAATGTCGGAGCGCCATCTAGCGTCAGCTGCAGGAATAAATTAAAAGCTGCAGAAAGAGAGAGCTGAAATTATTTACTTTAGTTTATGAATTAGAAAACTAGGGTTTTTGAAGTGATCTTTTTTATTTCCTGAAATTTAACAATATTCCTATTATTTTAACACATTTTTTTCTACAGGCGACTTTAAAAAGCACCTATTTTTTGTTCCCAACTAAAAACTGATTAATTCCCAATTAAGAAATACTGTAGTGCCACGTGCTAGTAAGCGCCATATTTGTGTTTTGTGTCGCGTTGGTACTGAAGCTATATTTTTATCATCAGCCTGTCATATCATCTTGTTTAGATATACATGGTGTTTCGAAATATTGGCGTGGGATTTGATTTTGTTGTAGACCTACAGAATGTATTTTACTTTTTATAAATTATAAACTGGTGCTTAACTGCAATCCCGCCTGATGAGAAGCAGTGATGCAATCGGTGATGGTAAAGCGCGCTAGTTTATTAAGAGCTTATTCACTTAAAAACAGTGAATGAATAGGAAGGAAGACGATAGTTGAACGAAGTGATACAATGTTAAACCCAACAACACGACCAACGATGCTGCGTCAGAGGGAGATTGATATGGAGAAAAAAAATTATAAGTATATATAACTAACTGGTTTTCTGATAGATTTTCGGGCAATTTAAATAAATAAAAGAACACTGTATTAGATAAACCCTTATATGCGTTTATGAAACCTCAGGAACTCGATTCCAATTTATTGATTATTATAAATAATCTACGTAAATAGTACACTGTAGACTACCTACATTATTTCTCTCTTCTTCCCTATAGTATTCCATCCAAAGTTTGTCTGTAAAAGATCGCTCTTAGCGATAAGACCGCCCATTGTGTCACCCTTTGTAAAATCTTTATATTTATGTTTCTGTAATTTATATGGCGTATCTAATAAAGAGTATTATTTATTTCTATGATGAAGAGCCGGAAACTGACTCTAAGGTATTGATACCTAATTGATTTTTATCTAAAAACAATGAAGAGTATTGAAAACAACACGGATATTCGGAGCCATACAGAAATTCACGAGTACCTACTCAACAAGTAATTGTATTATTAAAATTGTATGTTTTTGACTGATAACGTATTAAGCTGGTTATTGTGGTAAAAGAGACCAATAATTTGTTTATGTTTAAGTTTGTGTCGTTTATGTCGTTTGGTTATTGGCTACACTGATGAACATGGACAAACCCACAATAATGACGGGTCGGCGTAGTTAATACTTGCCTTGAAAATTTTCGTGAAAAAATTCTAAGATATCAGTTAGTGTCCGTTTCACAATGCGTCCATTTCATTGCGTATTCCCCCTTACAGGTCAGATAGGCAGACGCTTCATAAAAAAAAAAAACTGACGAAGAGCGAGTTGAAAGGTTTCAAGACTCCAAGAGACCTTTAAAAACTGAAAAAACATCACGTTTGTCGTATGAGAGCCTCCTTAAATATTTTATTTTTAGTATTTGTTGTTATAGCGTCAACAGAAATACTTTTTCTCTGAAAATTTCAACTGTCTAGCTATTACGGTTCATGAAATTTGCTTTGTTAGCGGAGGCGGAGGTGTATGCGGAGGCGACGAGTCTCATCTCCGCGGATGCGGAGGTTAACGGAGGCGGAGGTGAAAGTAGATATCGATAAAATTGAAATTTATGGTTGATTATTTTTTTTATTTTATTTTAATTACGTACAATAATAGTAGCAAAAAAAATATTACCTTCTAGTAATGAAAATTAAGTAGAAACAAATAGTATTTGCCGCATTCCCGTCTCGCACTAGTTTATTCTTGACCATTTCGCGCTCAAACGCGGCCGGACGGTTGTCGAGCGTCGCAGCTTGCGCGTAAATAAACCTCCGTTATAACTCCGCAAAAATTGTGCCGAGTCGGAGGCGGAAGCGAAGATCCTTCCGCAGTAACGGAAGCGGAGGGGAAGCTCCGTTACAACCCTAATACAGCCTGGTGACAGACGGACAGCGAAGTCTCATGAATAGGGTTCCGTTTTACCTATTAGGTACGGAACCCTTAAAAACTGGTTTTCAGCTGGAAAAGGGCAGGCCGATGATAATAAATATCATTTACTTAATAAATACTTTTTACATTTTTATAACTTTTTTTCCACTTATGTTTAGAAAGCATTCCACTATTGTTAATCCAAACTCATTTAATTTAAGTATATAATAATTACTAGCTTTCCGCCCGCGGCATCGCCTGCGTGGAGTTCGGGTATATCGCGTTTCCAAGAGAACTCTTCAAAAGTCCGGAATCAAAACTATCCTATGGTATTTCTCAATGTCAACTCTATCTTTGTACCAAATTTCAATAAAATCAGACAGACAGACAGAGTTACTTTTGCGTTTATGATATTATAGTAGGGATTAATATTTTAAGTTAATAAATGCGAAAGCAACTTTTCCAGAAATTAACTTTTCTCCAATTATGATTTAAAAGCATTCCAGTATTATTAATCAATACTCATTTAATTTTGGTGTATCATAATTATTAATATTATAAGTTAATAAATGCGAAACTAACTTTTCCAGCAATTAACTTTTCTCCAATTATGATTTAATTCCAGTATTATTAATCTATACTCTAAATGAGTATGGATTAATAACACTAGAATGCTTTTTCATTTAGGTTTATTATAATTATTAATAATATAAGTAAATACTTAAATGCAAAAGTAACTTTTTCCAGAAATTATACAAAGTTGTATAGAGAATATACCCGTGGTACAGCCGAGTCGCGTGAAAAGGTACTGTAAAATATATGAAAATGTAGTATAAATTTAAGTGACATCTTAATTAACAAATGTTTGAAGATTCAACGAAGCAAAGATTTAGTGTAAAAATTATATATTAATTAGTTTTGAATCAACAATGAAGTTGACTCCGAATTCGTGGCACACAGTTATGTGGTGTTACTAATTGTAACTAATTAATTTTTAAGTTATTATATCTAGTTATGTTCAGACGTCGCCTACAGCCTATTTCACATCATCATCATCATTTCAGCCGAAAGACGTCCACTGCTGGACATAGGCCTCCCCCAAGGTTCTCCACGACGACCGGTCCTGCGCCTCCCGCATCCAGCGGTTTCCCGCGACCTTCACCAGGTCGTCGGTCCACCTTGTCGGGGATCTACCCACGCTACGTCATCCGGTGCGTAGTCGCCACTCGAGAACACGTCGGCCCCATCGGGCATCGGTCCTACGGGCAATGTGTCCAGCCCATTGCCACTTCAGTGTTGCAATTCTTCGGGCTATGTCGGTTACTCTCGTTCTTCTGCGGATCTCCTCATTCCTGATACGATCGCGCAGTGAAATCCCAAGCATAGCCCTCTCCATTGCCCTTTGAGCGACTTTGACCCTTCTTATAAGGCCCATCGTTAGCGACCACGTCTCAATTCCATAAGTTATCAGCCTATTTACGGACCATACAATGGAAATCTCGCTCAGTATGATAAATTACCAATATTGATCGTGCCTTATCAATTAACATGAAAATTGAAAGTGTACATTGAAAGTGCCAAATGTTTTTAAATATTCAAGTAACAGAATCATCATCAACCTTTTATCGTCCCACTGCTGGCCACAGGTCTCCTTTCATACAGAGAAGGATTGAGCGTAATCACCACGCTTGCTCAATGCGTGTTGGCGATTCCAGACTTAAAAAAGTCCAGGTTACCTCAAGATGTTTTCCTTGACTTTTTAATCAGTAATTGGTGTCTAAGATATACTTAGAAAAGTTACATTGGTACTTCCCTGACCTGGTATCGAACCCGCACACTTATACTTGAGAGACTGGTGTTTTAAACACTAGGCCACTACCACCACCACGCTAGCCTATAATTGCATTCTCAAGGCTTATTGGATGTACGAAGGACAGCACATCAAACTCCTGCAATCTGTCAAAGGAGATGTTTCAGATATGTATAGAGCTTGGGCCAGCAAATTGTACAGTTAATGCTAGGTATAGTCAACTGTTTTTAAAGTTAATTTCCTATATTTTGGCTTAGTTTTTATACAGATTTCATTTAACTCGGCCAAGGAGTGCAACACAACTACTAATAAATATGGTGGTCAGCAATAAGCGAAATAAGATTTTGACAGTGATATTTGATTGACGTGTCATGTATCTAAGGCTATCGTAGCTATATTATCTACCATATGACTGCGAAAAAAACAAAACATGAATTCCAAACATACGGCCCATTAAATAAACACAATCAACTCAAATCAACACTCGACACGAACACAATGGGAAAATAGAACTGTCAAAGTCGCCAATCAAACGTCATAACCAGTGTCATGGCTACCTTATTAAAGGGTTATTTCACTAAAAACCGTTTCAAATAATTAATAATATATACTTATATTTTTATTCAAATTATTATTTTTATCTATATAGCGTACCTACATAGTGGTGGCCCAAAATGAAACATCTTTCTTTATTAGATTTTCAACTTTATCTCCAAAGCATTGCGGCTCAAGGTTGATCAGGAATGTTTGACAGTTTCGGAAAGGTTGTAGTCTGTAGACAATATATTTCATGTTCCTTATAACAAAACACCCTGTATATTGGCTCAGTAACGCTCGGCAGAGCTCGTCTCCCACGTAGCAATGTGGTGACCATATTTAGCGCACAGATGTGGCGGACTCATGTACCTACAGTGTTTGGATTGTGGGTGTTTAGGGGTAGGCAGTAATGCAAGGTGCTTGTTTACATACTCGTATCTTTGTATACCAATCCTAAGATTTTTAGACTAGATAAGATATGCTTTTTCTAATAATTATAAAGTAGTGCTTGGCAGCAATCCTGCCTGATGGTAAGCAGTGATGCAATCGCGCAAGGCGTGTCAGACTTTTACTGACGCCACGGTTTCTATCATAGTAACTGCCTTCATTCTAATGTAATTTTGAGTAACCTGCAATTTGACATAGATAGAATATTAGGTACCGTCACCTACGAACTAAATCGTACAAACTTTCGGAGGAGACGGTAAAATTCTATGTTGACCACAGACACGAAGGGAGCAACTGTGGTGGTCAATGCTGGTTTCTTCTCTGTACTAACTATATTAACTTCGTCCAATACACTCCATTTGCGTTGCTTTAGACAAAAGAGGGAAGCAGAGAGGCGCAATGTCTAATTCAAAAAAAAAAAAAAAAATACCAAACACGTAAACACTAAATACAACAGTTTATAGAGTATTTATAGGTATAGACAAGTATGCCAATTAAACCGCCCGCGGAAGGGTGCTTATCGCACATTTATTAAGTTACCTCTTTTTGCGAAATAATATTTATTTTTTTAGAAGGATTTTTTTTTAAAGTTTAGCTCGGGTTTGTATCCATTAGTAGAATCAGTTATCGATACCTAACAACACCTTCACGGGTCGGACAGGGTTTTCTTAACATACTGTATACACTTATAGTACAGTCAATCTGCAATTTGAGCTCCGAAAAATGACAAACCGGAATTTGACTTGATGAATCGTTAGAGGGGCGAGTAATAAACTTAATGTTAGATTTCCGAAGTCCCTCCTCCTGCTGTTTTTGAGAAAATCCAAAAAATTTTGAAATTGATTTATCTCAGCAACTATAAGGGCTAGCGACCTTTTTTTTTTTTTAAACTGTTAAGGACACTTAGGACTACATTTTCTTTCATTGAAGTGACATCGTCCGACTTAAACTGCAAAAGCTAGATGGCGCTAAAGTTTGAAAAAATTGGTTTTTTGCCATTTTCATTATGAAATAACAATTTTTTTACAATAATGTAAATGAGAAAGTTGTTTGTCACAAAATTAGCTACAACTTTTGTTTAAAACATTTTTTCGTAAAACTTACCGTTTCCGAGCTATATAGGTGAAGAAGTGCAGTGAGCAGAACAACGGTTCTTTTGTCACTTTCACCGAATACGTGGGCATAGTTTGGACAATGGACCGGTTTCTAACATCTGCCAGATGCTCTAAGAAGCGTAAAATAAAAAAAAAAAAAAAAAAAAAAAAAAAAAAAAAAAAAAAAAAAAAAAAAAAAAAAAAAAAAAAATATTAAAAATTGAAAATTATGTAAACATTTCAATTCATTGATCTATCCATGAATTGTGTGACAAACACCCTACAGCAAGGCACATAATGTACGATTTGTACACTTCAACAAGCTTCAGCTCGGAAACGGTGAGTTTTACGAAAAAATGTTTTAAACAAAAGTTGTAGCTAATTTTGTGACAAACAACTTTCTCATTTACATTATTGTAAAAAAATTGTTATTTCATAATGAAAATGGCAAAAAACCAATTTTTTCAAACTTTAGCGCCATCTAGCTTTTGCAGTTTAAGTCGGACGATGTCACTTCAATGAAAGAAAATGTAGTCCTAAGTGTCCTTAACAGTTCAAAAAAAAAAAAAGGTCGCTAGCCCTTATAGTTGCTGAGATAAATCAATTTCAAAATATTTTTGGATTTTCTCAAAAACAGCAGGAGGGGGGACTTCGGAAATCTAACATTAAGTTTATTACTCGCCCCTCTAACGATTCATCAAGTCAAATTCCGGTTTGTCATTTTTCGGAGCACACGGCTTTTTTTTCGACATATTGACTGTACTATTATACATATTTTACTTTTATTACAAAGTGTTTCCTAAAAACAACTGTTTTAAACAACTATTGCGAATAGTTCATGTAACAACTTTTCAAATTAATAAAGAGTTTCTACACTAAAAAAGCGTGACTGTTCTCCTGACGCGTATTTTCTCTATCTTTCTACTGTATACTTTAGTACTAATGAAATGCTGTTAGTTTACCATTTTTGTTTTAATATGTTCATAAAGTTTGTATTATGGTAAGAAAAATTAGAAAAGTTTCACGAAAAATATTCAAATTCGGGAAAAGACTGAACGTTCTTTCTTGCATGAGACGTTCATGAATTATTTAAATTTGCCGACCAGTAGGGCCAGGTAGTTGGGTGCTTGTTGTCACATAACAACAAGCACCCAAGACCCAACATAAGTAGAAATACTAAAATAGAACGCGTAGTTTCTCATTAAAAACACATAAAAAGATAATTATTACATTTAAATATGACAATAGATACGTATTTCTCACTATTTTATTATGCTTTATTATCACCAGAACGAAGATAAGGGTTTGCTGTCATTTTTAGGCCTGGGAAAGTCATCGGATTTTCTAGAAATAAAGAAAAAACGTTTATTTGGGTACGATGCGCCAAATGTTGTTGTGTTGGGAGTTTGGTCGTGGAGGGTCTTCAGATCAATCTCCCTCTGGCGCAGCATCGTTGGTCGTGTTGTTGGGTTTAACATTGCATCACCTCGCTCCACTGCCGTCTTCCTTTCTATTCACTAAGTTTTTTTGAGTGTATAGGCTCTTAATAAAACACGCTTTAATATCATCTATTGCTTTCATCTGCTGAGACGGGATTGCGATCAACCACTAGTTTATATTAATAAAAAAAAAACAACAATAGGAATCTGTATAAGGACAATGATTCAATATGGGCAGTAAATATGCACTAGATGAATCTTTCAATGAGAAGATGTTCTTTTGAGTTTCGTGGTTAGAATCCTATTTTGGGTGGTAGGCCATAACATCGGCCACCGGCGGAAGTTACCACCCACCAGACAAAGCCTTGCCGCCAAGCGATTTGTCGTGTTCCGGCATGATATCTGGTGAAACCGTACGGAGGACGGGTCTGAGCAGTTGTGTTGCGATGTGTGCCGGGTACGATGCGCCAAATGTTGTTGTGTTGGGAGTTTGGTCGTGGAGGGTCTTCAGATCAATCTCCCTTTGGCGCAGCATCGTTGGTCGTGTTGTTGGGTTTAACATTGCATCACCTCGCTCATCTGCCGTCTTCCTTCCTATTTGCTCAATCTGAATGAATAGGTTCTTAATAAACTAGCGCGCTTTACCATCAACGATCGCATCACTGCTAACCATCAGGCGGGATTGCGGTCAAGCGCTAGTTTATAATTATTAAAAATAAAAATAAAATAATCCTCTTGGATTGCCTCCATCGTGGAGGGGATAGGAGTATGGTCTTTGCCTGCTAATATCACTGCAGTGTTCCACTTATACTCATGGCCCCCACGGCCATGATCATCTGCGGGATTGGCATAAGAACTTATTCACGGCTACCCCGCCAAGCGGTCGCACCTCCCCGTGCGGCCATTCATCACCTCTAGTGGTGCAAGGGAACACTGCGGCGCTAAAACGGATCTGTCTACATCCTAAACGTTTAACAAACTTTCAATCACAAATTTGAATCATTTTGAAGTAAATTGCTAATCCGTTGCTTCATATGCTCGATTTTTTTTTTGTTTTAATTATTATAAACTAGCGCTAGACCGCAATCCCGCCTGATGGTAAGCAGTGATGCGATCTTTGATGGTAAAGCGCACTAGTTTATTAAGAGCCTATTCACTCTAGCCTTGAAGACACTCAAATTGTATTGTGACGGAAACACCGACGCTGGCAAATTGTTCCAGTCCCTCGATGTACGCGGTATAAAGGAGGAAGCAAAACGCTTCGTCCGGATCGCAGTGGTGTCAACAACGTAAGAGTGGATGAAGCGCTGGTTTATAATTTATAAAAAAAATAGAAAAAAAAATATCTTATTTGATAACAGAAAAAGGGCGATGGTCCTATCTCCAACGACCTAATTTCAGAGTAAACTCCACTACGACTTCAGTCATAAATTTCCTAATATAAACAAATTAAAACGATTTCAGAGCACTACTAAGAACAAAAACGATAAAATTACTTAAAAACGCCGTCCCAAAGAAATCGATAGAAAGCATTATTAAAAACTTTTTCTAACATGGAAAACATAAAATGGCGCACAGTTTTTTTTATAAGTTCGATCATAAAAAAGTTCGGGCACCTCTCACAATAATTAGGCACGATATTATGTCCCCGAAAGTTTTGAGGACGTAAAAAAATATATATTTTTTTTAGAATATTTCCTGAAAGAAAATGAGGGTAGTAGATTGTTATTCAGACAAGTTTCATAAAGGTTTCAGGGGTGTGTATTGGTTTCGCAGGATAAACCAATTTTGACTAGCTTTTGTTTGCCGTAAAACCAGTAATTATTATTTGTCTAGCCTTTTCGTAAATACATTAGGTTCGACGTCCAGTCTATCCGGTTCCAATTGAGTCATCATCATCTCAGCTTTAATCCCAGTCACATCCGAAGCATCTTCCAGCTTTGGAGTCTGGGGTCCGCTTTACCAGCCTAACAGCTGATTTTGGCGAAACTTCGACATTTTCCATAAAGCAACTGCTGTTTGAATTCTACAAACCGAAGGCGATATCGAAGCATTGCAGCTAGACCAATTGTTGGACTTTTGAGGACTCCAACAACCAGTAACGACTGCCACTAGATGTTCGTATGGCAACCGAGACCAACGGCTTAACGTGCTTTCCGAGGCAAGATCAGACCAGTGCAAATATTAATATGCATATAAATATTTGCACTGCGCGGGGATCGAACCCGAGCCTCCTTGCACAGCGACAGAGAGGCTGTCCCGGTTGCAACTGAACTATTGGCGCCGATTTTGTTGTTAACAAACTAATTTTAAGTTAAGTGCAGCTTTTTATTTCCATTTCGTTAAGGAAAGGATAGAAGATAACATTTTAGTTTAATCCTGTCAAATGAAGATACTCCATAGACAGTTTAGACGCGATTATAAACATGGCGACTAAAAATACGCCAGTTTACGTCAGGAGCGCACAATTTGACAGGTCTAAACTGACATTATATCATCTGTCCTTTTCTTAATTAAATAGAAAGAAAAAGATGCACTGGACTAAACTTTAATTTAGTTTGTGAACAAGGGAATCGGGGCCATTGCCTTTCTGAGTTTTTTTTGTAAATTATAAACTAGTGCTTGACCGCAATCCCGCCTGATGGTAAGCAGTGACGCAATCGTTGATAGTAAAGCGCACTAGTTTATTAAGAGCCTATTCACTCTAGCCTTGAAGAGACTCAAATTGTTCCAATCCCTCGATGTACGCGGTATAAAATCGTCAAGATTGTAGTGGTGTTAACAACGTACCTGACTTCCACAATTCAGCTTCTGGGTAATAATATCCCTTGCTAATTCTGGCTGTCGGACTTTCGGGCTTCTGAGGAACCGTAACGTTGACACCTGGGACCAAAGCTTAATTCTGGCTTTCCGAGGCATGAAGCGACCTTGGTCAGTAAAATTGGTCACCCAGACCATCTCCACAAAGGTATGAACAAAGATAATCTCTCCTTTGTTCGTATAGTACAAATCTAACTTAGAAAGATGTATTATTGATTCTAATAATTATGGGTCCTGTGTTGATCCTCTGATTAATTTTAATAAATGAATTTTGATTTGGTTTGAATCAAAAATTTGTGTTTTTTTATTTTTCATTTTCTTATTTTAGAGAAGGGGGGGGGGGGGGGGCAACTGTTTCCACTTTGGAAGCGTCTGTCACGCAAACTATTCGGTTTAAAAAAAAATATTTTAGAAACCTATATATCATTTTTGAGTTTCAGTTCTAAGTATGGGGAATCCCCAATATTTATTACTATTTTTTTATTTTTGCATCAAAATCTTAATGCGGTTCACAGAATACATCTACCTTCCAAGTATAGCTCTTATAGTTTCGGAAAAAAATGGCTGTGACATACGAACGGACAGACGGACAGACATGACGAATCTATAAGGGTTCCGTTTTTTGCCATTTGGCTACGGAACCCTAAAAAAAATTACCTTAAGTTAAAATTTCAAGATCAATTCTCCTTTATTCCTTATAATAACATGCTTGTGATCTGCAAATAAATAGGACGACAGCAGGTCTAACTATCCCTAACTGTCAGATATTCCCAGTCAACCTTGAGCTTTAATGCTTTAGATATCAGCCGCCGGCAGAAGTTACCACCCACCAGACAAAGCCTTGCCGCCAAGCGATTTGTCGTGTTCCGGCATGATGTCTGGTGAAGCCGTTCGGAGGACGGGTCTGAGCAGTTGTGTTGCGATGTGTGCCGGGTACGATGCGCCTAATGTTGTTGTGTTGGGAGTTTGGTCGTGGAGGGTCTTCAGATCAATCTCCCTTTGGCGCAGCATCGTTGGTCGAGTTGTTGGGTTTAACATTGCATCACCTCGCTCAACTGCCGTCTTCCTTCCTATTCGCTCAGTTTTTCTGAGTGAATAGGCTCTTAATAAACTAGCGCGCTTTACCATCAACGATCGTATCACTGCTTACCATCAGGCGGGAATGCGGTCAAGTGCTAGTTTATAATTATTAAAAAAAGGAAATCTGACAGATTGTAGCAGCTTGAGTGCTGTCGTCTGTACATCAAGATATTACATACCTTTTTTCGATAACGAGCTTTTCTTCACCCTCACACAAACCAGTGTTATTAATAACTTAATCAAGCATCTTTTGTGTGGCTTCGACTCCCGGTTTAGCTCACACAATTAGCACTCATATAAAGCCTATAGGACGTTAAGACAAACTAACCAGAGTCGTGTGAACGGCAAACATCTGCTTAGCGAATGTGCGTAAAACTTTTTTTTTATGTTTTTTGCCCCATCGTTTTACGCGCGAATTTCTTACTTTATTTTTGTTGAAATGGCGACATTTATTAATACGATACATGATTTGACGTATATTTATAAACAAAACCTATAGTGGTATACATATTAATTACGTGTACCAAAAGACAATACAATATGTAAAGAAAACCCTGTCCGATCCGTGTAGGTATTGTTAGGTATCGATAACTGATTCTACTAATGCCTACAAAGCCGGGCTAAACTTAAAAAATAATACCCCAAAAAAAATTCGCAAAAGGAGATAACTTACATGGCAATACATGCGCGGGCGACGAAGGGCAGTGCTCATAATAATATAGTCGAAGATAGTGTTGTCACTTTATAAAAATTAAACCAAATTTTGGGGAAGTTAAAATTGATTTTGCGGAAAAAAAAGTGTATTTCAAAATTCATTACTATTGTTACTATGATGATTACGTAAAATTTAATATTTTATTTGGTCATGTGTTCACCTAATCTTTATTATCCTTATGGGGTCGGACGGGATTTTTTTTACATATATTATATTTTTCTTTCTTCGAATCAAGTTTTGGGAGTTTAGTTGGTATTTGGGGTTAAAGATAATTTATGGTTATAGTCAGTAAAAGTCTGACACGCCCTTCCGCTCCGACGGGAGAGGTCATTTGATGATTTCCTATCCAGAACAAAAAAGGGGATATTCGCGCTTTGTTTCAAATTTTTTGGTGTGTAGGTATAATCATTTATCTGTATATGTCAATCTACTTTGTTAAACTCACAATAAACAATTCGGCAAACTGAGCTGTCGTCCCATATGATTCCTGAAGCTCAATCCCCTTAATTAAAAACCTCCAAGATCCAGACGCTATCTCAGCGACAATCTATGTAAAAACTTCTCAAAAATTCATTGAAATTAGAAGCATTTTCGGCAAGCTCAGATCAGATTTCTGATTGTTCAGTTAACTCAGACACATTTCCCCTGAATCAGATGGCAGAATTAGGCTCTAATGACAGTGATCTGTTATCACCAATCTTCACAGAGCATTTTGATAAGATGTAAGATTATAAAGCCTTAATTATGACTTTGTTTAGATTGCCTTTTGCTATCAGCTACATAGTTAGTTTCTTCGTTTCGGATAAGCGGTCCGTATCATCTTTGATTCCGCATACATCAAAAGACTGGAACAATTTACCTGCAGCGGTCTCTCCGTCTGACTACAAACTCTTCAAGACTAGAGTGAATAGGAATAGGCTCTTAATAAATTAGCGCGCTTTACCGTCAATGATTGCATCCCTTCTTACCATTAGGCGGGATTGCGACCAAGCTCTTGTTTATATCATCTTTAAGTAACTGGCCATTTCTGGTGCAGTCGCGAGGCAGTCTCCACTATATTCTTACATCGACTTCGGACTTACCATTTGATTTTTTTTTGTTACTATCTTGTGTGTGTCTTTGAAACTGTGCTAAATAGGTAGTTGCATTTTCTTTCTTTGTTTCTAATTGGCATGTCCTCTACTAAGTTACTTAACTAATGCAGAGACTTAGACAACCTCAATTTGGTAGGTATATCTTAGGGTCGTGTGGTTGACCACCGATAGCAGCAAATATCCTAATAACAAGCAATGGTGTCTCGTGGTAACATTCTCCACTTACTAAGTTCGATCCCAGACTTTACTTTATTTAAATAATTTCGTCACCTCAGCTCGCACTACTGCGAAGAAAAACATCTTGAGGAAACTGGCTTCTCCAAAAGCCCAAATTCGAAAACGTGACTTATCAACCCGCACTGGACCGCGTGATGGATTACGGCCCACTCCTAGGAGAGAGGTGACGTTTGCCCCAGCAGACAGTCGTGAACGGCTGATTATATTGGTGGTATGTTTAAAATTTAAATGTTTATATTATGGTAAATAGGCTTTGTGGCGTAGCGGTAGCGAACGCGGCCGCTGCGCAAGGAGGCGCGGTTTCGATCCACGCTCAATGCAAATACATGAGCGAATACATGAATATTTGCACTGGTCTGGTCGTGCCTCGAAAAGCACGCTAAGCCGTTGGTCCCTGTTGCCATACGAACATGTAGTGGCAGTCGTTACGGGTTGTTGAAGCCCTCAAAAGTCCAACAATTGGTCTAACTGCAATGCTTCGATATCGCCTTCGGGTTGTGGAGGTCAGACGGCAGTGGCTTCACGGAAAACATCGAGGTTTAGCCAAAATCAGCAGTTGAACTGGTAAAGCTGACCCCAGACTCCAAATCTGAAAAGCTTCGGATGTGACAGGGATTAACTCTGATTGTTAATATGGTAAACACTAGGTATATCTTGAATAAGTTTAGATTACTCTCCCCCTTCCGACAAAACAGATCGATTCTCATTTAACGACACATTTAACCACGATAACGTGTATTAAGTACACAATCTTCTATTAATGACACAATCTTCTATTAGATTGCCATTGAAAGTAGACACGCTTTGACACGGTCGTCGGAAGTTAAGCAACAGTACTGTCCGTTTGTACGCGGGCGGAGTCGTGGGCGCAAGTAGACTTGCTCAGTGTAGGCACACACTCGTTTGTGTGTCACCGTGATATTTGATGTGTGACGTTTTGATTTGGCTGAAAGTGTAAGGTCTTTTTTATAACAATAAATTAGTGCTAACCGCAATCCCGACTGAGCAGTGATGCAAGTCAATGGTAAAGCGCGCTAGTTTATTAAGACCCTATTCAATCGAAAAACTGAGTGAATAAGAAGGAAGACGACAGTCGAGCGAGGTGATACAATGTTAAACCCAACAACACGACCGACGATGCTGCGCCAGAGGGAGGTTGATCTGGAGACCCTCCACGACCAAACTCCCGACACAACAACATTTGGCGTATCGTACCCGGCACACATCGCAACACAACTGCTCAGACCCGTCCTGGCTTGACTTGGGAAGATTATTTAACAAACTTAACTCATGGTGAAATATTTACACCAGGTTATGCTAGCCATAGTTGGTTTGTAAATGGGTGGTCAATTTTACATAGAGAGACCTCTCTGTGTCTCGGGAAGTATATTAAACTTATGCTCCCGGTTGTCATGCGTAGGTCTCTGACAGTCGCTATAGGTAGTGAAAAACCCGAATGTCTGTCCACCAGTAATACCACAAGGTATCATATGGGCCCAGTAAATGGGATGTGGAGACAAACGATCGGTTTATTCCAGTCAATAAATGTTTAAACACGCCTTGATAAGTACAAAAAAGTATGACTCCCTCGTCTTTGCCACAGGTGTGATTCCCACACCAAACCAATATTTATTTTCTGACATGCGTCTTCCGGATCTCAATGTTTGTGCAAATACGATTTTTATGTCTAAACGCACCCTCATCACAAAAAAATCATCAAGTTAGTCTTTTTCGTCACTTTTCAACATTTTTTTTTACATATTATAACGCGGACTTTTTTGCTACCGTTCCCGCCCGGTCAAAGAGAAGAGTCGAAGTATCTAGAAAATTCTAGAAGCTTCCTTTAAAATATATGATGCACGCTCTTTTGTTTTTAAAAAGAGTCAGTCGTCTGACGTTCATGATTGGAGAAACGTATTAAATTTTACTTACCTTTATCTTCGTCCAAAACCCTAACCGCTTATTACAAAACATGGCTTTTATTTAAATCAGGTTTAAACCATCTAAATGGTTATTGAATTATGTACCTAACCATTATAGAAATGCAGTTCTTTATATAAAAATTACAGCTTAGTTCGGTAGGTACTAAGTTGTCACCTTTGTATTAAGAACTTAGACTTAACCTCAATAAAGTTTGAAATACAAATACTGACTCAAATGTTAAGTCTGGAACTAAAGTTAGATTTCGTTTTGTAACTAGGGGGTAACTTTATCAGCATCATTGTGTGAATGTTAAAATACAACATTATCTTTTGTTTACCTATGCGAAACCCGAAACACGTGTCCAGTATTTTTAATAAAAAATCTATGTACAAAATTTCAAAAAGATATCTAAATCACACAAACCAATGAGCTTGTTATCTTACTTGGCTGTCCCAACAAAACTATGAGTACCTATGCACAGCTCGGCAGCCCGCTCGGAGCGTTGACCTATAGCGTCAGCTGTTGCGCGGGCGTGCGTTGCACTATGATCTACAACCACAACCACACTGCAACAATTTCTAAATGTTTTTGGGAAAAAATATAACACGGTGTCAAAATGATTGGAATCAATTCAGTTGCTTATTCTGAACAAACTATATTTAGGTTTGGCATTAACAAAAAATTTTATTATATCTATTATAATAAAACTGCGTTACTAGAAATAAAAACGTTAAACGATCACCAAAAAGACATTTATATCAAATTTTAACGTATATAACACTATGGAGATTACACTAAGCAATAAGGTGCCACTAAAAAGTGTAATATAAGCAGTTTATTTGTTAATAAAATTTCTTATACGAAGCACTAAAAGTGTCACTCTGTAATGTAAGATTTATTGTTCAGTTTTAAATTTAACTGCTTTCGATATTTTGTAATTTAGTACACATGTAATCTTAATGACCACGGATGGCAATGCGGGTAGTTACATAAAACACTATCAGTAGCAATGGTTATCATTTTGACAGTTCAATAACATTCATTGCGTTATTTACGTTGTTGAGCAGAAGTATAATTCGAACGTATGAAGCAATGGATTAGTAATTTGCTTCAAACTGATACGTCCCTTAAGCAATCAGGGTGCTGATTGGCCATTAGAATTTATGGTTGTTGTATCAAGTCCCCTAATGCTTATCACTCTATCTATATACAGAGTGGTGCTGACAATACGACAATAAATTAAACATCGTGTACCTCCACACATTCTCAGTCTACCCATAAAAAATCATATAAATATGTCCATTAGTATGATCACAGGAAATTATTTTTCATTTTTCACATTTTCTACATGATGTACATGTTGATAAGGAAACGCTTACAGGTTAATGACCGCCGCATCCTGCGGTACCAAACTTTAATACACACATCAAAAGTGTCTAGGGATCAACATATATTTTTGCAATAACTTTTCTCCTGATTGATATTAATTAAAATTTTCTTTAAGGATTCATCAAATAAAGTGTTTTCGTTTGTCACAGTAACGATAAACCAAGTCACCTTTGCATTAATAAAGAAATTTGCCATTTTCCTAATAAAGGGATATTTGACATTTGAACCACTAACACAAAAGTTCGAAAAAAAGACTGAAATAACAGTTTTCTCTAAAATTTTATTGGGTAACTTAAACAATTAATAATCCGTGTTTCTACCGCGAACACTAACAACACAAGAACATCGGTTTGGCATACTCAAAATGAGTTCATCCAAATCACGCTGTGGAATGGCCGCCCATGTTCGTTGCAACAACAAAAAAAGGTCTTCTTGCGACTGGATACCCTCCATATTCGGCAGAGCTCTTCTCTGTTACATATCCCATGCATGCTCAATCGGGTTCAAGTCTGGCGACTGAGCAGGCCAGGGCAGGACATTGATGTTAGCTGCGGCGAGAGTCTGTCTTACAACTCTTGCGGTGTGCGGTCGTGCATTATCATGCATTAACTGAAATAAGGGACCGATTTGCACTTGTAGAGGAACGATGACGTCTGATACAATCGTCTCAGCATAAATTTGAGCGTTGAGGTTGCCTCTGATCCAAATCAACTCAGTTCTTCCGCCTGTCCAAATACCCGCCCATACCATGATGGTTCCACCACTATAAGGATGGACTTCCTGGCAGGATTTTAATCGCTGTTGGCGTCCAGGGGTTCTCCAGTGTCGTATACGTCTTGTATCCGGTCTCATACCAAAACGAGACTCATCAGAAAAGCACACGAAACGCCATTGTTCTTCTGCCCAATTTCTGTGTTCAAGAGCCCATTGATATCGAATCCTACGATTGTGCATTGCTATAGGTGGTACCCGTAGCGGTCTTCGGGAATGAAGGTTCACTTCATGCAAGCGGTTTCTGACTGTTTGGTTGCTAATTAAGTTCCCTGAAGAGTGATGAAGCCTCACGGCTAACATCATGGCGGTTATTGTTGGAGCTCTTCGAGTTAAGATTTGAATGTCTCCGTGTGGTGCAGCGATACCGTCCTCCATGGCGCTCAGCCACGGTACCAGTGCTTCGGTAACGTGTCCAAAGTCGACTGATAACACTCTGACTTGTATTCAGAGCTAAAGCCACAGTACGTTGCCGGGAACCAGCTTCTATCATTCCCACGGCTCTGAGCATTTCTTCCCTGCTTAAATGACGTCGCCGCTCCATAATAACGTTGGTTTTAATCAATAGTAGGGAAACAGTAGCACTAATAATGTCTTCAATGCGTTGTATGTTTTATAGGGAAAATATTGACAGCTGATTTTCATCTTTTACTCGAATTTGATTCACAGTTCCTGATTCAAATTATGAAATGCACCAAAAAGGATCCATATGAATTTATAAAATCATAAATTTATTACAAAGCCACATCTCAATCTCAAGAAATCCGCATAAAAATGCTTGATCCCTAGACACTTGATGTGTGTAATAATGGCGCGAAAAAAGCAAGTCAATACAGGATCGCGCTTACGCCGATCGAAGGTCAGCGAACCAATATTTTTAAAGGGATGTTCTATTTCGTTTGCAATTTTATGCGATATAATTTGTTTGAAATTTTCATTTTTTTATTTTTGATGCTAGGTTTTTTTCTATGGTTTAGGATTATTCCTATAAACCAGCATTGTTCGTGTTTTCATTTATTGTCTTATTGTTAACACCACTCTGTATGGCGTGGACAGTTAGTAGATGGATTACCGTTTTTATTCATTTCTTGTTGGTTTGGATGAGTCGCAAGCGCTGTTACTGTCCAAATTCTGGGTTCCGTCCAAACATCAGGTGTGAGTGTTTCCATTAGAAATATCTCAGTTGCAGCCCAGAATCTGGATTTGTACCCGTGGATGGGTTAGTGTCAGTTACGTAGGAGATGAACGCACAGTTCGATTAATCAGGTTAATCTACGCTTGCCGCGGTTTGTGTTTGGATTTGTAACCATCTTCATATACCGAGCAAGCAAGAAGCCGCTGGTGCCAGCTGTTCTGCGTAGATACTACTTTCAGTCGTTACGGATTATCAGGAGCCCGAATATCTGACCAGTAGTCTTACCAACTGGTATCGTATTGGTCAGTGGGTCGTGGAGGTTAGATAGGCAGTCGCTTCATATAAAATACCAGTATACAGCTGAATCCGGTCAGACTGAAAGCTGACCCCAACATAGTTTTTTTTTTTAAGACGAAGACACTATACTGATGATGATTCACGGTACATGAAACTGTCTAAAAAGCCTTTCTCTCATCAAAATGGTAGGCGCTTTCGTCTACACAGAAAACTAACAAAAGCATCGCAAACAGACAGACAAAATAATTGTCTCCACCAAACATTATGCCGCCTACACCCGACTTGAGACAAGCGGGGCAAGACATAAGCGGCAGCGGGAATTTTATTTTGCATTTAAAGAGTAAATAATGTATTTTTTGGGAAGTTACTTACCATTTTATTCACCTTATTTTAGTTTAATTAAAAGTATCAACGTGTTTTTTAGTAGAAAAAAAAAATGTGTCAATTTTTTGTGTTCATATTATACATGCACACAAGTTACTTACACACTAGTTGCAGAGAGAAAATCGTTGCCTGTTGTCATTCTAGTGAACCAAATGGAGCAGATCAATAAATATTGCTACAAGTAAGTTGGTAAATAAAAGAAACAGGTCGCGGGAAGCCAATGGATGCGGGCTGAACAAGAACGACCATTGTAAAAAGCATTTGTCCAGCTGAGAACCTCTATAGGCTGGAGAAGCAGAAGAAATAAAACAATCTTTTATTAAAAACCTTATTTCCTTCCTTATTTTATTAAAAATAAGAAAGGGCATAGTTCTGCAAATTTACTTATTATGATGGACAGCAATACATTCTTAGCCGTCTGCGTATCCATCTAGTTTTCAATCCCAATATCATCATAACATCAAAGTATATGTTTTCAGTTTTTTCTTTAATCAATTCACCAGGAGATACATAATGGATTTCATAAATAAAATATGTGAGAATACATCAATCAGTTCTGATTCATAATGAAAATATAAAAAAAAATATCATCATCAGCTGCTCTTAAGATTATAAGTTATACAATTAAATAAATCCTTTCAAGTATAAAACATGTTTCAATTAATCATATACGGATAATAGCAATATTCTTTGAGTAGAATGGTACCTATAACATGAGTAGAAGTACTGGCAATTCGTAATGTATCGTGAGGCAGGTTCTCTGTTTTAATTTGAAGAATATTGGAGAAAAAATACGTAAAAGTACATTTTGATACTGATAGCTTCTAGTAGTTATTCCGAGTCTGGCTCTTTGTGTATGCGAGTTTAAATATTTGTAAACGCACCAAAGATACAGCCGTGTGTAGGTTAGGTAGTGGCAGGAATTCTTAGTGAGGGCAAATATTATAAAAAAGTAGTCCCAAAAAGAGCTGCACATAATAATTCAATTGAATAAAGAAACAAACACCCCTATGATAATAACAGAAATACCCGACAGCTAAAACCATACCTGTGAAAAGAATTCTTCTACTTAGTAAGATGATTTGTTACGGGGACCCGAAAGCATAGCGCTGTTTTACATAAAATAAGTTATTTTAACATTGCAGTAACAGTTTGGTATAACTAAAGAAATTTATAGTTGTCACCACATAATACAGGTATTATTTACAACTTCATACTCAGAAGGTAAAGGGATCGATACTCACAAGGGAATCAAACAAAAATCAGCAGGGTACATCCCGTGAAATCAGAGTCTTGAAATTTGGTACGAAGCAACGTTTATAGCCCAGATAAATGAAAAATTGCGAAACCGTTTTTAATTACATTTTTTTAAATAATTATAAACTAGCGCTCGACTGCAATCTCCCCTGATGATAAGCAGTGATGTAATAGTTAATGGCAAAGCGCGCTAGTTTATTAAGAGGATATTCATGAAAAAAAAAATCCGAGTGAATAGGAAGGCAGAGGACAGTTGAGCGAAGTGATGCAATGTTAAACCCAACAACAACACGACCAATGATGCTGCGCCAGATGGAGGTTGATCTGAAAACTCTGCACGACTTATATATATTTAAAATAATTTTATACTTACTAATACTCTGTCTGTTGTACGGAACCCTCGGTGGCTTGTCCAGGTTTTTTATTTAGGTGCAAGCAAAAAACAAAAAATAATATATAGTCGTATTCACAAGTACAACACACAAACGCCATACGCTCGAAACTTAACCCACGCCTTAAACTTAAACTGGGCTAAGCGTGGGTATAGTTGTGTCGTAAGCAGAATCAAGTTTTTTAACTTAATGATGTTTTTTTTTGAGTGGGCATTGGCTAGCGGCTCCCTCGACAACTGTTATGGTGAGATGATTTCATGTTTACTTTATAGAAAGTGACATATAGGATCTCTTGATTGATATAATATGTTAGGTTCAGGAAGATGGTCTCTGGCGCACAGACTAGTGAGGGAACACGGGTGGGTTTTAGTCAGTAAAAGTCTGACACTCCCTTCTCCGCCCAGAGCGAGAGGTCATCATTCTAATGACACATGTTCACATGCGTATTTTTTTTTTATGAAGATAGGAGACCGTACTTATACCTCCATAACTCAGGTTTTCATAACCTAACTAGGAGTGCAGTACTCAGTCATATGTTACTTTAAATAGTACATAATAGTACATTGTATTAAAATTATTAAGTATATTACTACCGGCCGCCAGCGACTTCGTTCGCGTGGAGTTAGTTATGCTCCGCTCCTAATGGTAGCAGCGTGATGTTATATAGCCTAAAGCCTTCCTGGATTAATGGGCTATCCAACGCAAAAAGAATTTTTCAAATCGGACCAGTAGTTCCTGAGATTAGCGCGTTCAAATGTATAAAACTCAAGTCATTGTAGGTACTGATAAATACAAACATACTATAATATACATTTTACTTAGTTTATTTTTTGTTTTGTTTTGTTTTAGAAGTGCGTTAAAAAAATTAAACTGAACAAAAAAAAAAAATTTTTTTGTGTAATTATTTAAATATTTTCTTAGATTGAAAACTACACTAGACTATAAAAAGCTAATATCATAAAATTAAAATGATAATATGCAGTGCTTTGAAAAATTATATGTACATATTTTTTTTATCGAATTTGTCAATGAAATCGAAATAACAATTTTCAATGGTTAGGAACACAATAAGTCTATGATGATGAATGATTTTATAACGGAAAATGATGTCACCATAACGTGTGAAATGTTAGTTTATTACTTTACGAATTTGCATAGATTTTTATGCTAAGTAATAAAGTATCAATTGTAATTGGCTAAAATTAAGTTAGGATATATAGAGATATATGTACTTTTTAATATCTTGGACACCAATGACTGATTACAAGGTGAAGGAAACCCTAGACTTTAAATCTACAATCACCAACCCGAATTGAGCAAGCGTGGTTATTACGCTCAATCCTTCTCTGCATGAGAGGAGGAGAGCTGTGCCCAGCAGTGGGACGGTAAACGGTTGTTGATGATATTATAATATAAATTAACAAAGAAAAAAAAAAACAAGGTTAGCCCAATGATATTTTACGAGCCTGTCGAGACCCGTAGCATATTATGTCATTTTTTTTACAACTATGACCCCAAACGTGTTCCCTTTTATCTACAATATTAATGTTTCATTACTCTTTTATAGGCAATATAAAAAACGCCTTTTCCAAATAAAAATGTGTTTAAAAGGTCTAAATAAACTGTCAGAACTTTTTTGTGTTAATATTTTTGTCATTTAAGCTGAAATCGGGACGGATTTTTTTATCGTATTTGCAAAAAACGCTTGTCAGCTTTTATTTTTGGGCCGGAATGTTGTTAAACCATGTTTCGTTTTTGTTTATTTGTTTAGGATTTCAGGCGACTACCCTTTTTTGATGTTTGTGAATTAGTTTCCAAATAATGAAAGGTTATTTTAAATTTTTATTCGTATTTTTGTTTTTATGATTGTATATTATCCAACGTTATTTTTTGTTTGTACGAAACCCGAAACACGTGTCCAGTATTTTAAGTAAAGAATCTATGTACAAAATTTCAAAAAGATATCATGAAAAACCACAAAGTTATGAGCTTGTAAATCTTGCCTGGTTGTCTCAACAAAAATGTGGTCAACGCACTCGCATGCGGGGTCTCTGCCTCACGTGCCTAATAGGTACCTACTCTGATCTAACGTCAGCTGAGTTATACGCTCGGTAACCACACTGCATCTATTTCTAAATGTACTTGGGGAAAAAATATAACATGGTGTAAAAATTATTGGATTCGATTTAGTTGCTTATTCTGAACAAACTGTATTCAGCTTCCGTATCATGAAAAAATAACGTTGTATTATATCTAAGTATATGTATTTTTCGTCTTCATATACTTAAATACTTATATATTGATGAAGATTTTTGAATCTTTCTATAAGTATTATAAATAAATAAATTGGAAAAATCACACAGATTGAGCTAGCCCCAAAGTAAGTTCGAGACTTGTGTTATGGGATACTAACTCAACGATACTATATTTATAATAGATACATAATATATAGATAAACATCCAAGACCTAGCTCAATCAGGAAAAGATCGTTTTCCATCATGACCTGGCCGGGGATCGAACCCGGGGCCTCCACGTCGCATGCAGGCATGTTGACCGCTGCGACGTTGTTGACAATTATATTCAACATCTAGCCAAATATGTAAATCCATTTCTGATGAATATTTTAACTAACATATTTTTTTTTCTTGTTTCAGAATTACGGTGGACTAATCCAGTTGCCAAAAATGACCAACTGACGTACAAAGGAAACTGTGGTACCTTTAGTGACAGTGTAGTGACAAATAGTGCTGTGCTAGTGTATAAACGGATTCAGTGACAAAATGTGGAGGTGATTCTCACAACTGATTAATTAAATTATGTGCAGTGCTCTTGATAGCAAAAAATCAAAATGTGTGCCAAAATTAGGAATATAATCGCCGTGTTTTGTGGTAAGCTTTTTCTGTTTTTTATACTTTTGCACAATTTTTATACTTTTTTTGTGTGTGGTAATTCACTGACAGGAAGCTAGTGTATTGCTGAATGTCATAGCTTATCCTTTACGTATATTAGTGCGCCTCCCGGTTTTACCCACTTAAGTTTCAAAGAAATAATAATAATAATCGGGCTCTTAATGAACTGAAGTTGCGGACATAGCCCAGCATATTAGTTCTCTGAAGTAGCAGTTTGCTGGGCACATAGCTCGTAGAGCCGATGGCAGATGTGGCAGAAAGGCTCTTGAATGGCAACCACGTACCGGCAAGCGCAGCGTCGGATACTCACCGACTAGGTGGTCAGATTACCTGACCAAAATTACAGGGAAGCGCTGGAAGCAGGCAGCTTCCTACCGTTATTTTTGGAAATCATTGGGGGAGGTCTATGTCCAGAAACGGACTTAATGTGGCTAAGATGATGATGATGATGATAGGATAATTTTTATACCGAAACTTATGCGGGGTGCAGTTAGTTAGAAATATGTTAAACATATTTTCAAAATCGTTTGCTTAGAAACTGAAACAGTCTTAGGGAATTTTACAGAAGAATCCGTTTTATAACAAGATTACTTAATCTACAATTTTCTCTTTAGCAATTCAGAAATATTCTGGCAGGTAGCGACGATAAAGGTAGCGGATCCAATAAAGCTAAAAACTATTCTGAAAACTGAAATACCAACGGCCAAATAAAACGTCGGTTGTCCCATTTTTGTTCAATTCCATTTGAATTTCTGAAACTATCAAAATCTCTTACTAAGCTTAATAGCAATTTATGGAGAGGGAACTCACTATATTACTTCATAAATGGTTTTTCAATGGAACGTTATTGAAATAAATATTACCGGCTTATTATTCCGTCAGTAAAAATACAACTATATGTCGGGCAAATTCGATAAAGAATAGTGGTAAACAAACCGTTGCTAGGCAACAAGTAGTTTACGCCTAAAAGACAGATGTTAACAACCATTTTCATAAAAGTAATAATTCTACTTCCTACAATGGAAACAGTTTATTTGTTTAGATATTTATAATTTGCATAGAACGCTTAACCGATTTGAATAAAATATAATGACACACATGTAAGCTAATTTTCTAATAGGTATTTTTTTTTTGATAATATATTATATTATACTTAGTCTATACTTAAAAGTGTTACAATGCATATGTTATGCAGTTGATTTGAAAGTAATTAAAATACGCAAAATTGTATTGGCATTGGCAAATGTGAGGCATTGGTCAAAACTATATTCATTGGTTGAATTCCACAAAATGTGTTTAACACCTGTAGGTATTTCATCCATCTTTCTTTTTTGTAGGGCTATCACGTAAAATTAATGTCGACATTTTAATGGTTTTTTGAAATACCAAGTTATTATGCATGTTATTTTAGTGATTCTATTGAAATATGCTGCATTAGGAATTGTTAATAAATAGCATGTAAAAGTCGATAATCATGTAAATAACAGGACATTTGTAAAACGTGAGTTGTGATAACCCTAAATTAGTTTATTTACCTCTAATCTTTATGGAGCTTGGCGAGAATATAGGTACTTATGTAAACGGCATTATTTTCAATGTGGCTGTGGACGCAAGAGGAACAGGGAGTAAAGTTCACCCATCCTCTATATACAACGAAGGCATGTGCAGGACAGATATTTTACTAAAGAATAAATCGCCATTCTAAAATAAAAAATGTTAAATATTTTTTCTAGTCTAGAGTTAAAATAACAGCAAAAAAAAAAATGCAAAGCTAAATATAAGCTTTCAATTGTTTTTTTTATGTTTTTTTTTTCTGTGAAAAATACTTGCCAATATGGCCGGCTATAGGGTCCATGTTAAGAGGACTTCACAAATAAAATAAAAAATACACACACGTTTAAAAAAGTCCTATTGTGGAGTTAGTATTTATTGGGTTTGGCTTTGTAGGGTTTTTATAGGGTTGTGAATGCTGCGAGTTTGACAAAATATCCGAAAAAAAAAATGGAGCCGTCACGGGACGCCTGGTAGATGTGAAACATCGACGTTATTTCGTAAAAGTAGTATGCAGAAAAGAACAGATTGTGGTAGGAACTAAAAATGTCAATAAAAAATAAAATAAAAAATATAACGATTTTTTTTTCTAGATAACGATGATGAAGAATCTTAGCTAGTTATTTCAATATACTACTAAAGATCGTAAATTATAAATATAATTAATGAATGTTTCACTATAAACTCCATTATGATTAGAAAAATTAATTAATTTTTTAAAGTTTAAATTAATAACAAATAAGAAAAAGATTCGTGCGCTGCACGCCATCAGCTGATTTTAAAATAAAGTTCTGTCAGTCTTAATAAATTTATTCTCTAAGCAATTGTTTTAATGCATTAATTTCAATAAGAATGAAATTAAAATTAATAATTAATTTAAAAACATGATATGCAATGAAATTTATGTGAATTTTAATCTACCTAGAGAGTAGATTTTACATTTACTGGCGCTCAATACACACCAAATGCACAGATAAATGCATACTTTAATTATAAAAATATAATTAACTTACTGATGACTTGATAATGTGTCATAGTGTGATTTTGCTTTCTTTGCAGGAGGCTGATCACTTCCACTCTCTAAATTATCACGGTCAGACATTTTATTATCAGAACAGAAAAATGATTTATTTACCAGAAAAACACAGGTTATGAGTACTGTAATAAACAGAGTATACACTATAGGTATCCGAGCTCAGTGGAGCGAAAGAGATGGCTTAACGCCGGATCGAGTGAGAGAGAAACGCACAGTCGACTCAGTGGAGCGAAAGAGATGGCTTAACGCCGGATCGAGTGAGAGAGAAACGCACAGTCGATTGCGCGTGGCGACGCGTCGCCACGCCAGAAATCGGTCTCACGTGCGCCTATAGATGTTTCACATCAAAAATAAATTATTAGATAATTTGCGGAAAGAGTCCTATATTTCTTTTTTTTATTTTTGTGTTCATGAACAATCATCTTCTTCCATCTATTCGTATAAAAATAGCTTACTTCATTAATTAGCAATTCATTAACTTATTTAGGACAAAAAGTCTAACATTAAGTAGAAATATAATAAACAACACTTCAATGTTTATTTGATACGTGGAGTCAAAACATCAAATACAAAAAGGAAACAAGTTCGCGTTTAACACAGATGTGTCTCGAAATTATTGTAGAAAATGAAAATTATATTCAATGATTTTATGTCAGTAATTCATAACCCTCTCATGAATCAATATTAACATACAATATGAAACTTAGGACCCATCTCCCAATTCCAAATTAATTGACAGCTCAAACAGGTATAATATATATTTATATATCCGAATATCCGAAATGTCAACCTATATCATCCAATATTCTATGTATGTTTGTTGTGGCTTCGTTCCGCTTTCGTGCCTTGCGACATGAGTTCTCCAAACACTAGTACACTTAATTACAAACAAACACAAACCTGTACCCATAGTAATAACAATGTGTCGCGTGTTTAATTAAACGAGATTCTGTAATACGAATATTTGTCATAATTATATGCGAGATAATTTGTAAGTTTCGCGTCAAGTACTAGGGCATAAAGTAATGAATATTTAATGCTGCCCTTATGACAGTGATGGAATTTTAACATGAAACGCTTCCTATGAAATATTTGAATACGTTGGTTTTTATCGTAGCAGATTTGTATATGAATACTTACTTAAAGAAAAATAGGTTTATTTGTATCTTGCGTGCATATAAGTACTTAAAATAAATAATAACAATAAAATAAAAATGCCTTTTATTTTTACATGCATATATAAAAGATAATTACAGAAAAATATAAAAATTTCAATAAATACGAGCACAACTCAAAAATAGGCGTTCCTGTACGTATCTTCATCCAAAATAAAAAAATTCTAATAGAAAAAAGCCTGCAAAGCAAAAGTAAACTGAGTAGATCAGACTCGGATCAATGAAGGCAGCCGTTTAAGTGCATGTTGGTTGTGCTGAGTTTAATTGGTACAGTGACCAATCTGTGTGACGGTGAATCGCAAAATCCTTCAATATGTGAGTTCAATTTTAGACAGAGGAAAAATAAGTAGCGCCCAAATTTGTTTAAAATTGAAACATAATTAATTAATACTCCTAAAAAACGTTGTTCCACTTTCCCACGAAAAATATCCGAATTTCTGCGCAAATATCCGCACACACAACCCTTACGTAACAAGGTTGGCCACCATTATTTATAGGGCTGGCCGGCCACCAATTAAATTTTCATTAAAATATTACGTTTGTTGCCTTCGCTTTGTAATTTGTATTGTTAGTTATTTCTGTGCCCTCAGCTGTTTGCTGTATGATTTTTTAAGTGTGTTTGTGTTTTTCTGTGTTAGGGTTGTGACTTATGAGTGACATATTGTAGTTGAAAACAATTGTCAACACATTGTTTAACAATTTCTTTTGTTCATTAATTTGTAGAATTACTGTGAACCGATAATAATGGATTTAGCAAAATGTTCCAGCTGTTTGACTAATGAATGACCTGAATAATTAAAACAAACATTTTTTATCGATGAAAAGTGGGCGTGCTCTGATTAAATTACTGGCATATGAAACGATTTTCAAAGTATTTTAGTTAAAATAATATCTTTATGTAGTTTGGGTTTATTAGATTTTTAAGTTGCATTAGTAATTTTAATTATTAAAGGCTGAATAATTTTATTAGAGCAGTGGTGGCCTAATAGGTACTTTTACTTTGTTATCGGCCGCAACTTACAAGTTCTAGGTCGTAGATCCCTTCAGCCGCTATTATTTAATCTCCACTATTATCAAAACAGCGAAGGAAAATATCGTCAGGAAATCATGTTCTAGAGACAAACTGAGCTGCTGGCACTGGGCCCGTGTGGTAGTTTACGGCCCACTTTCTATTACCGAGAGACAGCTTGTTTCCCGGGAGTTGCAACATTATAAGCTGACTATGTATGTTATGTAAAGGCTGAATAATACATTTACTGCATCAACATCATCCTACCTGGCCCCATGATTTTCAGTACTTTCCATCCAGCGCTAAAATGGACCAATACACCTTTATTTTAGTCCCACCAGCTTTTTAGCCGTGACAGGGCTTCACAGTGGCAATTCAGTGAGTAGCAAGTGAAAAGAATACAGACTAAAGATTCCATCACAATTCCTACGCTATAATAAATCAAAACGAACAAAAAGCTCTAATCCTTAATAGGATCTCTCAGTTATTAGCCGACGATTATTAATATTGATGAATAATTCAAAGGCGGCCCTAAAATTACCCCTTGCGTCTAAAACCCGCTTGAAATTTAATAATCTGGGACCTGATCTAATATTTAAACATGGGCCTTGTCTAGATTCTGGTCTAGATTATAAATAGTATTGGCTTAAGTAATTTATTTATGACATACTAAACGAATAACGTTGTCGGGTATATTGTACAAAGTTTGAAAGTTTAAACGATCCCAATTAATTAAAATAGGTATTAAATGTAGGTTTAACTTATTAAGCCAATGTTGAAAATTGACTTCTGTAAATACTAGATATAAATATTGTTAGAGGAGGCCTTACCAAGTTTGGCAAATTAATTAGTGACCGCAGTTGGTTGAGTCAGTCTTCGGGCTCTGTAGGCACGTGCTTGCGACCGTCGAGCAATGGCTAGGTCGCCGTCTGCTAAGGAGCCATCCCGGGTCGACGGCGCGTTGTGTCCACACGCGTATCAAAGACGCATCAGCACAAAGTAACAGGGTACGCTAGGGCCGACGTCTGCCAGGTTCGCGGGTCGGTATAGGCAATCGAAGGTGGGTTTTAGTCTGTAATGAAGACACGATATAATATACTAGATGAACGATGTGACTCTCAACCAACCTGAACTGGACTGCCGTGTGGATTACGATAGCGTACTCCTCACGGTGTCGCCCCCTATTGTACAACAGTGGGAAAGACATCGTTTGATTATGTTGTTTATTTAATTATTGACGTCTCCAACAAAGGAAGGTGTTTTACGTGTGCTCCTTCAATTACAGAAGACCACAGCATGCACATGCAATATGTCGGCCAAATTCGATAAAGAATAGAGGTAAACAGACTGTTGCTAGGCAACGAGTAGTTTACTCCTTAAAGACAGATGTTAACAACTTTTCTAGATAGATGATTTTCAAAAAAGTAATAATTGTACTTGCTACTAATGTAAACAGTTTATTTGTTTACATATTTATGATTTGCATAGAATGCTTAAATGATTTGAATGAAGTATGACACACGTGTAAGTTAATTTCCTAATAGGTTAAGTTTTGTGATACATATATTATACTTAGTCCATATTTGAAAGTATTACAATGCATATGTTATGCAGTTGATTTGAAAGTAATTAAAATATGCATAATTGTATTGGCAAATGTGAGGCATTTGTCAAAACTTTAATCATTGGTTTAATTCCACAAAATGTGTTTAATACCTGGATTTCATCCATCTTTATTTTTTTGGTAGGGTTATCACGTAAAATTAATGTAGACTTTTTAATGGTTTTTGAAATACCAAATTATTATGCATGTTGTTTAAGTGATTCTATTGAAATATGCTGCAATAGGAATTGTTAATAAATAGTTAAGTAGCATGTAAAAGTCGATAATCATGTAAATAACAGGAGATTTGTAAAACGTTGTGATAACCCTAAATTGGTTTGTTTACCTTTATTCTTTATGGAGCTTGGCGAGAATATAGATATAAACACGATACAAATTTTTGAAAATGATGAGTGCAAATTATAAAATTAGGAACATAAAATAAAATTGAGATAGTCAAAATTAAACATTCATACTATCCTTACTAATATTATAAATCAGAAAGTGAGTTTGTTTGTTTGTTACGCTTTCACGCCGTACCTTCTGAACCGATTGCTTTGAAATTTTGCAGACGTAAAGTTAGAAGTCCGGATTACTAAAATATCCAATAGGGTTTTGACTTTTTGTCCCGGAAAAATCTGATATTGGGAAAATCAAAATATTGTTAGCTTTATGCCAGTTCGGTGATAGATGGCGCTGTGTGTCATTTAAAAGACGAAATATATTGCAAACGAATATGCACATGTAAACTTAGAAGCTAAATGATATGATTATAATCTTCGAAAATGAGGATTCAAAAAAGCGCGATATAACCAAATTCCACACGGGCGAAGCCGAGTGCGGAAAGTTAAAATAATATAGGCAGGATAAAACTAAAAATTGGGAAGAATCATTGAAAATTTGAGATATGATGTCAAGATTGAACATTTAAACTACAATTATGTACTTAAAATGATAAAAAATATACCTTAGTATACTTAGTTATTTTGCGGTGGCTGAATTCTATTTTTATTATGAAACGGGCAGGGTAATGTCCAGGTCACAACGCTTTGCTAATTCATTGTACCGCCTGCAGAGTCTAGGGAGAGCGGCCATCATACATATCAACGTTATTTTTTTGTTATTGCGAAACCTGAATATAGTTTGTTCAGAATAAGTAACTGAATCGATTCCAATTAGTTTTACACCATGTTATATTTTTCCCAAAGACATTTAGAAATTCCTGCAGTATGGTTACCGAGCGTGCCACGTAGCTTACGATAGATTATGATCTACCGTACGCTGCGTGGTGCGCGTGCGTGTCATAAGTACTAAGGTACTTGATGTGTGCGCACGCCCACACAACGCACCGCTCGCCCGCCCAAGCGGAGCGTTAACCATATTTTTGTTGACAACCAAGTCAAATAACAAGCTCATAACTTTGTGGATTTTCATGATATCTTTTTGAAGTTTTGCACATAGATTGTTTACCTACTTAAAAATACTTGACACGTGTTGAGGGTTTCGCATATAGTATGTACAAAAAATAATGTTGTAATGTTGAAACACGTACGTCGCGAGCCTGTAGCCACTACCCGGGTCCGAAACTTATTCAGCAAAAGAAATCCTCGCCTAAATATCCTATCTATATTGCAAGTCTGTCACAAAAATCTAGATGACAATATCCGAATATCCGAAAAATCCTATCAAAACCCGATCGGCATGAAAATAGGTTGAAATCGAAGCAATACCAATAGTCCGGGATCAGTGGGGGTAATAAAATCGTCCCGGACTATCCCGGGCCTCTATATGGGAAGGGCATGACCTTATTCTCAAACACTTTGATCCCTGAACAGCGAATCGAATCCCGGCTAGGGGTGGCATGTATCGATAGTTGCGTAATTGTAGATATCGAATTTTTTGATTGATAGTTTTCGGTATAGGATTGATTTTTTTGCGAGTTGTTTCTGTATGAGTTTTTGATTTCAAAGGCTGGTTGAAGCAGTAACAAAAAAAAAAAAAAAAATCCGCCAGTTGATATCGTACATTTTAAAATAGAATTTAAAACCCAAAACTACATTTTGATGTATTACCCTGATTTGCCATTTAAAATGCAAATTTTTAATCCCCTTTTTATTATAATTTCAAATAAGTGAAAATCCATGAAATTCCCATGCTTTATTGCCTTAGAGATTTCACTAACACGTCACCATTGTATCGACAACCAATCGTCATGTCCCATCTCTCAAACTTATTCCATCAACTTCCAGAAATTAATTCAATATATTTAAAACTGAAGCTCATCACGACCAGAGTACACTCTACCCGGGTAATTCGAATATTTGCCGGTCAAAAAGGTCCGTAAACAACTGATTTTAATAATCTGACTTTCCCTCTCGTATCAAAATTTGAATTTCCGCACCAAACTTCCTAAGTTAATTACATATTTGGGATTAAAAATATTGAAAAATTTAGGTTAATTTTGCTGTAGGGGATGTAATTAATTATGTACCGTACATTTATAATTTTCGGGGTATTTTTAAACTTTACGTCACAGTTTAAAGAAATAAAGGGTATTTATTGAGACTACAATAAGAATATCCCAAACTAAACAACCAGCCAAGTGTGAGACGTACTCGCGCACAAAGGGTTCCGTAAAAACATAACTAACTCTACAAACCTTTTCGTAACTATTTTTAGTGTTTGTTGTCATAGCGAGAACAAAAATACATCTTCTGTGACCATTTCAACGGTCTACCTATGAAGTTGTATGAGAACCTGGTGACATGCAGACAGACAGAAGACAGTCTAAGTAATATGGTTATATTATTCATTACCGCAGTCGTCAGAAATAATGCAGTGTCTCAAGACAAAAGTCTTCGATTAGTGTGTGTTGTCAATGATGACATATCGTCGCTAACACCGCGAAACTCAAAAAAATGGTCAAAATGTGTTATGCATGTCATTGGATAAAGAATCGAAAGACGCGTCATTTGACCAATCGCAAATAAGCGATTAAACCATTGATGGCGCGTTATTTCGAAAAAAAAAACAAACAAAAAAAGAATATTATTATTATTTACAAACTTAGACAGCTTTTTTAGTCTCCTGAAAAATTCATTATTTTGAGTTACGCGGTGTTAGAACTTAAACGACGATATGGAACTTAAACGTGGTCGCTAACCAGGTGCCTTATAAGAAACCTCAAGGTCACTCAAAGTGCAATGGAGAGGGCTATGCTTGGGGTTTCCGAGAATATGCGCAAAAGAACGAGAGTAACCGACATAGCTCGAAGAATTAGAACATGTGGCACCGGGCATATTACCTGTAGGACCAATGCCCGATGGGGCCGACGGGTTCTCGAGTGGTGAAGACGCACAGCGAGAAACTGCTGGATGCGGGAGAAGGCTTATGTCCAGCAGTGGACGTCTTTCGATTGAAATGATGATGAACTCTTTGGGTACTGAACTCTAAAATCAAACGTAAACTGAAAATAAAACTAAGTCCAGCCGATTGATTCAGTCAAAATCTCACCATCAAAAGTTGGGTGAAGAGAGCTCAGATTGAGCTCTCAATACTGTCAATCCCTAGCTTTAGTTGGAATAACAAGTCACTTCATCTTAGTTTTCACGGTATGATGGTTGCAGAATCGTTTCCATCCATCAGACAAAGTGTTGCCGCCAAGCGATTTGTCGTGTTCCGGCATGATGTCTGGTGAAGACGTACGGAAGACGGGTTTGAGCAGTTGTGTTGCGATGTGTGCGGGGTACGATGCGCCTAATGTTGTTGTGTAGGGAGTTTGGTCGTGGAGGGTCTCCAGATCAATCTCCCTCTAGTGCAGAATCGTTGGTCGTGTTGTTGGGTTTAACATTGCATCACTACGCTCAACTGCCGTCTTCCATCCTATTCACTCAGTTTTTTTCTGAGTGAATAGGCTCTTAATTAACTATCGTGCTTTTCCATCAACGATTGCATTACTGCTTACGATCAGACGGGATTGCGGTCAGGCAGTAGATTATATAAAAAAAAAATCGTACTGGTGCACGTGTCCAGAAGGCCGATGTTACTGATTTGATAAAACAAAATATACGTATCCAATATTTTTCTATAATCTGAATGATGGACTAAATAGAATCATTTCTTTTTTACCCAGCAAACATCCCTATTGTACGGAGAACCTTCGTGCCCGAGTTTATCTCGCACTTAATAAATAGACTTCGATATCTACATTATATGTAAATATTATTTATCTTTCTATTTTTATCTTTCCGAAAATAGAATTTTCGACACACAATCTTAAAAGATCGCTACATTTCACTCATTTCCATACACCTCTCAATCATTACATTACATACCCCCTTTTTCCACTCAACATCCCCTGAAAGCCAGCAATCAGTCTTATACCAAAACGGCTCTAAAAGATACTGCTATATACAGGCTGTTTGATTGAATACAGAGACGGAACAATTAATAATAACAGGAAAAATAATGTGATCAATTATGGTGGCTGGCGAAACGGTAGTGATGGATCGTGAGTTACTCCGTACCATCTGTCTCGGTAGGGGGCCGGTGAGACTTTCTCGAAAGGTTGTCGAATGCCAAAAAGTTTAAATGTAATTAGTGTGTTGATATTTTCAAAACTCAGATGGCTTTAAAGATAGAAAGAAACATTGGTTTTCTAAGCCTAGAATCAAGCAAGCATTATTCAACGTTATTTAAACTTTATACGAAACCTGAATATAGTTTCTTCTGAAAAAGCAACTGAATCGATTCCAATAATTTTATACCATGTTATATTTTTTCCAAATACATTCAGAAATGGTTGCAGTGTGGTTACTGAGCAAACAAAAAATAACTTGTACGAGGGTCAAACTGAAAGTTCTTAGAACTGGCCACTTATAAACAATATAATAAAAAAATAATTCTAAAATTTGAAAATAGAACTCTTTGGCAATATTACTGAGTATATATTTCATTCATTTGTCATTAATTATACGATTTGGCGGCAAATTGAAAATTGTCTGTGTCACGTCAACATGAATTTAACACGAGAAAATTTTCGTGCAATGATTTTTTATGACTTTCGATGTCATTTAAATCAACAAGAAAGTTATGATAGACTACGATTGGCCTTTTACGATGAAGCCCCATCTCGTGCGACTGTTTACAACTGGTTTAATGAGTTTAAACGTGGTCGCACTAATCTCACTGATGATTTACGTGAGGGACGGCTTTCTACGGCGACGACTGAAGATAACATCTGTGTTGTGCGGCGTATGATAGAGACTGACAAAAGAGTGACCTATCAGCAGATTCGGACAAGCTTAGGCATCGGTATGAGTCAAGTGCACAAAATCCTCCACGAACATTTAGCGGTCAGGAAGCTTTGCGCCCGGTGGATACCTCATAATTCGACTGAGGCTCAAAAACTCCATCGTGTGGATTGGTGCCGTAAAATGATTGAAAGATTTAACGGAGGTGACTCAAATGCTGTGTTCGACATACTAACAGGTGACGAAAGCTGGATTTACTGTTAAGATTCTGAAACCAAAAGACAATCTGCTCAGTGGGTGTTTCCTTTCGAGGAGTTGCCAACTAAATTGAAGAGAGATCAAAGTGCGGGGAAAAAAATGGTGGCCTCGTTCTTTGGAAGGATAGGTCATTTCGCAACAATTGTGTTAGAGGATCAAAAAACAGTTTCTGCAGAATGGTACACTACCAATTGTTTGCCACTTGTCTTGGAAAAAGTTCGAGAGAAACGACCTCGCAGTAGGATCACCACGACAACGCCTCGTCGCACACCGCCAAGCGAACGATCGACTAATTGGCGACATCAAACGTTGAATTACTGGGTCACCCGCCGTATAGTCCCGACCTCGCGCCTTGTGATTTTTATTTAAGTATTTCCAAAAATTAAAGAAAAACTTAAAGGAAAGCGGTTTATGAATGCTGAAGAAGCGGTGGCTGCGTATCGCGATGCCATTGAAGAGACCCCTAAGGACGAGTGGGCAAAGTGCTTTTCCCAGTGGTTCCATCGCATGCAACGGTGTATTGACGTGAATGGACAATATTTTGAAAATATATAATAAAACTAATAACTGGCTAATGTTATCAGTTTTTGATTTTTTAAGAACTTTCAGTTTAACCCTCGTATACACTGAGTCAAATGACTGAATAATTTTTAAGTTAGGTACGCTTGAGTCTCTGGTTAGAGCATTCAGTGGTGGCCCAGGTAGTCAGATTAATTAGTTACCTAGACATTTTAAGATACTTAGATTTGATTAAAACCAAGCGACTAAAAACACCTAAATTTTTTATTAGGCTCTGACTGAATTTGACAATACTAAACTAATATTTATTTCTTCTCATCATCTCAGCGTTAATCCCAGTCGCATTCGAAGCTTTTTCTAAACTTCTATATTTTCCGTGAAGCGACTGCCGTCTGTCCTCCACAACCCGAAGGCGAGGGTTCCAACAACCCGTAACGACTGCCACTAGATGTTGGTATGGCTACCGGGACCAACGGCTTCACGTGCTTTCCGAGGCTAGGAAAGCACGGAAACTAATATTTATCTTCTGCCCCGTTCTAAAACGAAATTGAAAAAAAGGATGCACTGAACATAAACTTGGTTTAGTTTGTGACGATGAAACTAGCGCGCTTTACCATCAACGATTGCATCACTGCTTACCATCTGGCTCGATTGCGGTCAAGGGCTAGTTTAACCTTACTTCCTTACTAAATTACAAATCGGAAAGTGAGTTTATTTGTTTGTTTGTTCTGCTTTCACGCCGTAACTACTGAAGCGATTGCTTTGAATTTTTTCAGATGTAAAGTTAGAAGTCTGATTAAACAATAAGGTACATTTTTTTAAACGCGGGCAAAGCCGCGGTCGGAAAGTTAGTAATTTATAAAAAAAAAATATACTAGCAAGAAATTCACATTGAAAACGTTATGTTGTTAGCATTAAGGGTAATTTTCCTAATGTGAGCTTTTCCACTGACATGAAGGTATTGTACATAATTTTAATGATCACAGTCTGTGCAAAAGCATAATAAGTATGATAAGTTTTTGCCCATGGAGCTAACAATTCTATTCACTCTAGAACCATTGTTAATTTGTTCTTATTCTCATGGTAAAACTGTTCCATGTCTTATGGTGGGGCTTGTGTCGTTAGATTATGGGTTTTAATGGTATTTCTAGGATTTTAGTTCTTCATGTGCTTTTTCGTGTATAAAAAGTGCAGGTTCTTTTTTTTTTCAAAGAATAATTTTGATTATAGCTTAATTTTAATATCCTCAAATAAACATAAATTTTTATGCATTAAAAGAAAAACAATAAACATGAGACATCGACCAACCCGCACTCCCAGACTGACTATGTATATGACTAATAGGATTTTCACTATTTTACGATCGAGAACAGACAGTAGGGGTCCGTTACAATCTCACTCCATAGCTACAGGCTGCAACATTAATACAGGAATTAGGAGCGAGCGAGCGAACGAATGATAAATAATACACCCTGTATCGCCGTCACGTGACGTCAGTGATCGAATGACGGCCATCTTGGTTTCGACAAAAAGGACACTCGCGCCGAAATTGGGATAATGGGAATATGAATTCAGGCTTTTGTTTGATAGTATTGGAGCTTTATGTAAGGACTGTATACAGAAAACGATATCTACATGAAAGCAATCATTTAACCGTACGGATAGCACAGTGAAGCCGATTGACTTCTGCACTTCGTTTCACGGGTTCGATTCCTGCACGAAACAAACATATGTTTTATTTATAAGTCATTGTGCTACTTGTCAGCCTCTGTGGCGTAGGACAGCCTCCGTGGCGTAGCGCTAGCGAATGCGGCCGCTGAGCAAGGAGACGGGGCTGCGCACTGGTCTGGTCGTGCCTCGGAAAGCACGTTAAGCCGTTGGTCCTGGTTGCCATATGAATATCTAATGACGGTCGTTATGGGTTGTTGGAGCCCTCAAAAGTCCAACCATTGATCTAACTCCAATGTTTCATTATCGCCTTTGGATTGTGGAGGGCAGACGGCAGTCCCTTATTGAAGTTTAATCAAAATCGGCTGATAGACTGGTAAAGCGGACCCTAGACTCCAAAGCTGAAAACAGCTTTGGAGTGCGACTGGGATTAACGCTGAGATGATGATGATGATGATTGTGCTGCTTGTCGCGAGTTTGATTCCCGCACAGAACAAATATTTGTATGACTTACAAGCACTTATTTTGGGTCTGGCTGCTTGTATAATGTGAGTTAAAATATTTGTAAATGTACCCACGATTCAGGAGACATTAACTCAAAATCAAAAGTCATTTATTCAAATTAGACTGAGAATCCGCACTTTTTGAACGTCACTATTACATAAGACAGTCCCCCAAAACGCCCACCCATCGACACTTCCTAGTGCTTTCGCTGGGAAGAAGTGGCGGAACAAACTCCCCAGCATCACAGCTGTACGTTCATTAAAAAAAAAACACATGACTTTATACAATACTATGTATATTAATTAACACAAGAATAAAATCAGATAACGTTTTCTTTTTTTTTTAAAAAAAACATAATTTTTTGAATAGTCATTCTATAATGTTTCCACGACTAGCAGACAGGTCTTCTCAATTTGAAAGGGACTGGATTGTAATCTACCACCCGGGCCCAGCAAAGTTGGTTCTAAAATGCTAAAACATGTCAGTTTCTTCAAGAAGTTTTGCTTCTACGTTTTGAGAGCAGTAGTAAGTAGAGAAAATTATTTACACCAAGGATCCACTTGCGGAAGTCGATACAAGTTGTAGGTAACTTACGCCCTACAAATTCGTATGGCGGGAACGTTACCACTGATCCAACACTGTTATTCGAGCCTGGATTTGTGCTCGGTCATTATCAACAGGAGCTCCATTCAGAACAAGAACATAAACAAACTTTTTTACAGTCCGCTCAACCAATTTTGACTTCTATTTCGTGGGCATAAGAATGGAATTAAAAGAAAAAAGTGAACACAATACCAACAACAGTAGAGAACCAAAGTTGTCGACATTGCTCACAGAATAAGCAAACTGAAGTAGCAATGGGCCGGACATGATGTCTGGTGAAGCCGTACGATGGACGGGTCTGAGCAGTTGTGTTGCGATGTGTGCCGGGTACGATGTGCCAAATGTTGTTGTGTCGGGAGTTTGGTCGTAGAGGGTTTAACGTTGCATCACTTCGCTCAACTGCCGTCTTCCTTTCTATTCCCTCTTTTTTTTATGAAATAGGCTCTTAGTAAACCAGCACGTATTTCCATCAACGATTACATCACTACTTACCATCAGGCGGGATTGCGGTCAAGCACTAGTTTTCGATTATAAAAAAAAAACATTTTAGCCGTAGAATCCATGACCGTTGGAGTAGACGTGGTCTTGAGTGGAGACCGGGATTTGGTAAACGTATGGTGGGACGGCTAGGTGGAGCTACGATATTTGTAAGGTGGTTAATAGCTGAATGAGAGTTACCGAAAATCGAGTTTAATGGCGTAAAATAGAAGAGGCCTAAGTCCAGCATATTGCAGCTATAGGCTTCTTAATTAGCCTACTTACGTCTCCACCGCAAGGGCACTGGCCTCCATCAAAAATATGAGGGATGAATGCCGTACTCACCACGCTTGGCCGATGGGTTGGCGAGGGTTTTGGTATAAATTGCATAGTCACCTTCTACAACATCTCGGTAAGAGCAGCCGACGAAATCAACTATTTACTGCGGCTACCAAGTTTCCTGCCACCAGCGCAATAGGAGTTAAACTCGATTGAAAGGACTGTTTGTTTAAATGTTTAGTCTTACTTCGAATGGAGTTTAGCATAACGTGGGTGTATTTTACACATCCTCATACAAGCTTGGTATTTTGTCATGTTATTATAATAAGTCTTTCATAATATTATCTTAGTAATAGTTATTAGAAACGCGAAAGTGCAATCCAACACCCACTCATACTAAAATGATATCCGATTGTGTACTCAACTCAATCGAATTGTCTTTAACCCATCGATGTAAGTTTAAACTTAACTGTAAACTAGACAACTCCAACTTGTCTATATACAGTAACTTGGCAAGTTATTCACCCCATCCTCTTGTCTTAGTTATGCCAATATGTATTAATTAATTAAGTTTAGTACGTTCGTTAAGTTTTCCGTTATTGATACAACGTTCGGGAGATTATTTATTGCCTGTAAAGTTTCTGTTATATGTAAGTGAATTTGTGTTAATATTAAGATGAAAACAAGGCTGGATAATCATCCCTTGGTAAATGGCAGGCAAATGACACACGGGTGGGTTTTAGGCACTAAGCGTCTGAGTCATCGAGAGCGGAGCGGAATTAGTGATTTGATGATTTCCCAAAAAGATAGTTATTGTGAAATCTACCAACCGGCACTGGGTCGTCCACTGTCGCACTAGTAGAAATATTATATAAGGTTGAATAAGTAACAAAAAGACAGTCTAAGTGAAGCGAGTCTTGATCAGAATTATAATCTCGGTGGTAGGCCATAACATCGGCCGCCGGCAGAAGTTACTACCCACCAGACAAAGCCTTGGCGCCAAGCGATTTGACGTGTTCCGGCATGATGTCCGGTGAAGCCGTACGGAGGACGGGTCTGAACAGTTGTGTTGCGATGTGTGCCGGGTACGATGCGCCAAATATTGTTGTGTTGGGAGTTTGGTCGTGGAGGGTCTTCAGATCAATCTCCCTTTGGCGCAGCATCGTTGGCCGTGTTGTTGGGTTTAACATTGCATCACCTCGCTCAACTGCCGTCTTCTTTCCTATTTGCTCAGTTTTTCTGAGTGAATAGGCTTTTAATAAACTAGCGCGCTTTACCATCAACGATCGCATCACTGCTTACCATCAGGCGGGAGTGCGGTCAAGCGCTAGTTTAAAATTAATAAAAAAAAAAATAGAGAAAATCGGGCGGAATGGCGTACGATTAGAGATGCCTATCTCCAGGAGGGGACTGTGTGTCGCAGATGTTGAGAGAACTAGGCGCGGCAATCCCTGGCAGAGGGTGATATGAAATGAAAAATGAAATCGCTTATAAAGCAAGTAGGATCACTGATCACTTTTACACGTCTAATGATTTTTTTTTTAAACTAGATGAAGCCGTATCGTTAGAGGGTTCGTGTCGTGCCCTCATCTTAGGAGTAATCGAGTTGATGATCGGCAGTGTAGGGTCCTGGGATCCGGTGGTTTACTTCTGAGAAAACGGTCTTCTCCCAGATCCCGTCCAGATTTTGCCCGAATCGAACTAACGACGTCACTCTAAGCAGGAGACCAACGAAAGAGATATTTTTTTTTATGAAATAGCGATTTACAAGAACATTAGCGTCTAATAGAGAAGTGTCTATGAAAGAAAAAGGCCTCAAATATATTGTTATAAGGGCAGAAGGGTGTTGATGAGACAACAAGCATTATGGATAAATAGTAAAATTCCATCATTGTAACCCATCGTATCCTTTAGGTGCGAGGTAATGAATCAACTATTAACGCCACAAAAAATCTGGTTATCAGGTCATTTATTTCTAAAAAGTTTCTAACTCAAAAATACTTTACTGATCACTCAAAATTCTTCACTAAAAAGCATTCCATTTACCGTCCAGGTTAATCTTCATTGGTATATTTTCGAAAGTGACCTCTTTCGCTCCTGATGAAGGTCGCCACCCGGCTCTTCAAATATATTGTCGTTGTCAAACTCGATACTCTCCGATAAAATTCTCATTAAGTTTGAGTATGCTTTTTGAAGTTTTTTTAGGGGTCCGTTAGGGAAATCGATATTTTAATTATAATAAATTTTCTGGTTTCGCATTTCGCCTGTGTATTTTGAACAGGTAGGCAGTGAGAGATTAGAACATCCAGGTTTTGCTAGTTTAAAAATTATAATTACTGTTTAAAAGCCTATTATGTACCATTAAACGGGAAAAAATCCAATCTCTTCATTATACAGAAGTTACCACACACCAGACAAAGTCTTGCCGCAAAGCGATTCGTCATCTTCCGGCAAGATGTCTGGTGAAGCCGTACGGAGGACGGATCAGAGCAGTTGTGTTGCGATGTGTGCCGGGTACGATGCGCCAAATGTTGTTGTGCCGGGAGTTTGGTCGTGGAGGGTCTCCATATCAATCTCCCTCTGGCGTAGCATAGTTGGTTGTATTGTTAGGCTTAACATTGCATCACCTCGTTCAACTGCCGTCTTTGTTCCGATCCACTCAGTATTTTTGAGTTCTTAATAAATTACCGCGCTTTACCATCAACGATTGCATCACTGCTTACCATCAGGCGAGATTGCGGTCCAACCAACGAAGATTCCACTAAAAAAATAATGCAATTTATATTTCGTCCTCTCACCTTAACCAGCTCAGACTAACTACATTAAAAAAAAATCAATATACCCTGAATGTCACCGTTATTGAGTTAAGAACTTCCCTCGGAGCTAAATACTTGAGTTTGTTCCAAGATTCCTTAGTTTCCTGGAGAGGAATTCTTCTGAGGATTTTCTTTGGCGTGCTGTTCGGAAAGTTTGTCCTTTATATACCTGTGTGATTAAATTATTGGCTATCAGTAAAGATTTTCCAGCCAGTCTATGATGGTGTGAAAGACCGCGACTTCTTTCAAGTGGAGTTAGTTATTTGAACATTTATTTTAATCCGAAAAGATTCTATTTTTATAGATACATTATTACACTTCCAGATCATAATATAGAGCTACTTTTTAAATTTTTGATATGTTCCGCTGCTATTGGTCACAGCTTGATGTTATATAGCCCAATGCCTTCCTGGATTAATGGACTATCCAACGCAAAAATAATTTTTCATATCTGACCAGCATTATATATTAGTATAGATTTGTCTTCAAGGCCTAGCCTATTCACTCTAGAGTGAATAGGCTCATAATAAACTAGTACGCTTTACCATCAATGATTGCATCACTGCTTACCATCAGGCGAGAACCGACTGCGTTCCCACCTGATGGTAAACAAGCACTTGTGTAAAATATTAAAAAGAAATGCATAAACTTTTTGTATCATCATCATTTCAGCCGAAAAAAGTCCGCTGCTAGACATTTCTTCCTCAAATTCCGTCACTTCTACCGGTTCTGTGTTTCTCGCATCCAAAGGAATCCTGCAGCCTTTACTAAGAGCATCTTGTGTGAGGTTGCCACTCTAGAATTGTTCTATCATCCGGATATTAGCATGGGATCCCAACATATGCAGGTGAAACCACTGAGTGTACCTAGTATCTACTAGAGAGTAACCGTTCTGTTAATCATGTTATAAATATGATCTTCAGTCTGTCAAATCATCATTAACCTTTTTATCGTCCCACTGCTGGACACAGGTCTCATCTCAAGAGAAGGATTGAGCGTAATCACCACGCTTGCTCAATGCGGGTTGGCGATTTCTGACTTACAAGTCCAGGTTTCCTCTAGATGTTTTCCTTCATCTTGTAAATAGTCATTGGTATCCAAGATATAATAAGTCTGTCAAATAAAATCATTACTTCCTTAGTCGCTAAGTGATAATAATCTGATATTAATCAAAAAGTTCCAACATCATATGAAATATTTCATTTTGAGAATTGGCTTAAAAAGCGTATTTAATAAAACCACTTTAATGAAAGCTATGTGCGAATAAAAATACCAATTAAAAGAAAACTATTAATTAATGAACGATCGCAATATTTTGTAGAATTGTTTGATAATAATTGGACGTTTGTGGTAAAATGTGGTTTGTTTGTGAGAACAAAAGGTTTAAAATTATTTTACCATCCGTACCCAAAGGGTAATAACAGAACTTTATAAAACTCCACTTTCCGTCCATCTGTCTGTCACCAAGCCGTATTTCATGAACCTTGATAGCTAAACAGTCGAATTTTTCACAGATGATGTATTTCTGTTGTCGCTATTAAAACGAATATTGAAAACAAAATAATATTTATATATATTTTGTATACATAATAAACGCTCTGTGCGTAAATCTGTCTCGGTGGTATGCCATAACATCGGCTGCCGGCAGAAGTTATCACCCACCAGACCAAGTCTTGCCGCCAAGAGATTCGTCGTGTTCCGGCATGATGTTTGGTGACGCCGTACGGAGGTCGGGTCGGAGCAGTTGTATTGCGATGTGTGCCTATACTATTCACTCAGTTTTTTTTTACTGAATAGGCTCTTAATAAACTAGCGCGCATTACCATCAACGATTTCATCACTGCTTAATTAAACCACAAACACGCCTTTTTGCATTGTCAAGGGGTTCGTTAGTTGGTCAAAAAGTTGAAGTTATTAGCTCGTTCCAAAACCTAGAACTCAAAGAATAAGAACTGGTATGAAACTCCATGGGCACTGCTGTTCTCAAAAAAAACATATACTACAAAATAGGTCAACATATCTTCCCAGATCTAAGATCCACAGGTTGGTTTATTTTAGGCCCAAGTCCGTCCACGTGTGGTTATTTTGACAATAACATCCCCCCCAAGAGTGAAAGTCGAAGTTGATCTCTGCGGGAGGCCTATATTCGGTTACTGAAACTAGGACAGCAGATTTCTTATATAACATTGAATGTTTTCTAATGTTAACATTAAGTTAGGTATATTAATTAGCTTTAACTAGTCGCCTGCCTAGCTATGTCCCTTTTGTTTTAGGATCGGCTTCTAATCTGACCGGATGCAGCTAATTTCCATTATTTTACATGAAACGACTACCTATCTGACCTCCACTACCCAGTTGACGACATGACATCCTTAGATTATGGTCATCATCATCATCTCAACGTTGATCCTAGTCGCATCCGAAGCTTTTTCAGCTTTGGAGTCTGGGGTCCCCTAAAACATCCTTAGATTATGGTATACTAGCTTTCCGCCCGCGGCTTCGCCCGCGTGGAATTCGGTTGGGTTTTTTTTTATTATTATTAATTATAAACTAGCCCTTGACCGCAATCCCGCCTGATGGTAAGCAGTGATGCAATCGTTGATGGTAAAGTGCGCTAGTTTATTAAGAGCCTATTCACTCAGAAAAACTGAGCGAATAGGAAGACGGCAGTTGAGCGAGGTGATGCAATGTTAAACCAAACAACACGACCAACGATGCTGCGCCAAAGGGAGATTGATCTGAAGACCTTCCACGACCAAACACCCAACACAACAACATTTGGCGCATCGTACCCGGCACACATCGCAACACAACTGCTAAGACCCGTCCTCCGTACGGCTTCATCAGACATCATGCCGGAACACGACAAATCCCTTTGCGGCAAGACTTTGCGCTTTTTAGATTTCCCTCGGGAATGTCATTTTTTTGTCAATAAAAGGTAGCCTAAGTTCTTTCTCAGGGTCTACAGATTGTCTGTGCTAAATTTCATCAAAATCGGTCAAGAGGTTTAAGCGATAAAGCGTACCAGACAGACTGACAGACAGACACACAGAGATACTTTCGCATTTATAATATTACTATGGATAGTCTAGAATAAGTGGTACATTTTAAAAGCTAGGTCTGCCTCATTAGATATGGAAAAGTATCGATAACTAAATAATAGTGTTGAGTTTTCACTAATGCAAGCATAGTTGCGAAATATGTAGGTACATACATTAGATACTAAGTAGAGGTCCTCTAAGAACTTAAAAAGTCTTTTCTAAATTAAAATCCAATAACACTATCCCAGCAATCGACTGCTTGAGATCACTAAACCTATGAAATTGTAGTAATATTACCCTAATGGGTAAGGTATCGATCGATATTACCGGTACTAAAATACCAGTTCCATAATACTAGTTTAATAACGCCAAGAATGCACTAATAAGCTTTCATCCTAGTATCTTTCCAAGAATGCTACCAGATGAAGCTGCTTATAGTGTCTTCTATAATACCCATACTTATATACAGGCTGTATCTGACATCGTAACGCAAACTTCGCGAAAAGGCTACACCGTGATGCCACTAATAAAATTATGGTAGATGACACATGCCACTAATAAAATTATGGTAGTCATTTATGTCGTTAATGAACGGTTGCAGAATTTACAGTGTTTAAAAAAAGTGTCGGCTCGCCTTTGAACGTTGCAAGCGTGCCGCCGTGCGGATTTGTAGGTAGGACGTTGATCCCTGATGTGAACTCTATTAAATCAGCTGATAAGATAGTTTTTCGAGTTTTGTTTTCATTGCGTTTTTTTGTGTAATTAGCGAATTAATTAATTTTTACTTTAAAATCTTATTGGGTTATAAAAGTATAGCTATTATGAACGGTCAAAAGTGAAAAAAAATTAAGTACATAATTATTTTTTAAATCATAAAAAAGCCGACGAATAATTCCACCACTAAGGGGTTCAGAATCATGCACTGGATCCATGGTACTCGTTTGTGCGTCGATGTCAGATACACCCTTTATATGTTATTTGTGCAATAGTAAATCTTATCTGTCTGTATGTGTTATTCAAGCCCGAAAAAAATACTGAGCCGACTGTTATGTTTGAATAATAGTTGGCATGGGATTGGAAAAAGGTCCTTAGCTAGGCTATTTATTTTTATTTTATTTTATTTATTAGGGAAAGCAGACAGTGATACATAACATTTTATAGGAAGGAAACGGGCAAATGTGTAACCAACAAAATTTTCCATGGTCTTCTTTAGTCTATAGAGGTTGCTGCCACTGCTGGACAAAGGCATCCCAAAGCCATTGTGGGGGTTTGCCATAATCCCTACGCTTGGCAGGCGGGTTGTGGATCGCAGTGATTTGTTATTCCACAGAAGAAGCTCTGCTGTCCGCTTCCCTGGTGAGACCAAGACACCAAGACAGTTGAATCGTTTCTCCGGGACTCGTCGAGCTTCATTGCTCGGCGTTTTTCTGGCGGTCTCCACTGTTGATTCTGGCTTTCAGGAGTTGCAGTGGGTGGGAAAAGTGTGGCGGGTTCCCTGGTGAGAGTTCCCTTAGTCGCCTCTTCCGACATCCACGGGAGGGTATGGGTTGATACTATTCCAAGCCTGGTACCACACGGCTGCTACGGAATACATATAAAATAATTATAATATTTACAAATCCCGACAAATTACGACAATTCAAGCTAAAAAAAAAACATTTTCTGTATTAAATAGTATAAGGCCTGGCGGTTCATTGTTGTGATCGGCTCTGCTGAAGATTTTAGGTGATAAAAAGCATTAAACATTGAACTCATGGCCATAAAGTACAAATTTCTGTGATATATGGTCGTAGTAACAAAAATACAGCTTCGGTATGCTTGTGGCTACTGCGTCGTTAGCTTTGAGGCTGCTTCGGGATCCTTCGGTACGCCGTCGACCGCCGCGCCGCTCGTGCTGAGACCACACTCGTGGGAGGTCGGCATGCTTAAGGAAGCCTCGTCATCCCTAAGAACGTTGCTGCATGCCAAGGCATAGTTTCCAACAGTGTGCGCTAGCTTGTAGCGATGCCGAAAGATCCTTGTCCTTGGCGATGCTCATAATGTGCTCCGTGCCTAACAAAAGTAAATTCAGAAGTACAAATTATGCTGTTGAAAATGACTATTGACTGAGTAAGTACAGACGAAAGCACATTATGCTACTACAATCAGATTTCCTCATAAGATTTTTAACTTTATCTCTAAAGCATTAAGTCCCAAGGTTAATTGGGAATATTTGACAGTTTTGGATAGCTTGAACTGCAGTTGTCAGAAATTTTTAACTGAAATTTTTAGACTAATAGTAATAAGCTACTTTGTACCATTTTTGAGTTTATAAGTTAAACGCATATGAAGTCGGGAGCAGCAGCAAGCTAATGTTTTATAATTTAAGCGTGTGTGCTAGAACTAAATTATCTATGCTAATCTAGGTTCTAGGAAATACTAGAGCCTAGACCTAGGATTATGAAGTTTATTAGTAGTGAAGGTAGATTGGAACTGAACTGGTTTTAATAATGCCTTTAAACTCGTAAGTAATGCTTGAAAATAATCGTTGTTCAAATATACATAGGTATTTTGTTTACTAATTTTGTAAAAGGCACATCTAAGTATTTTATGAAAGACTAGTTGCGCACTGCGGTTTAATCCGCGTAGGTTTCGATATGTTTTTTTTTAAAGTGCTCCGTTCCTATTGGTCGCAGCGTGATGTTATATAGCTTAAAGCTTTCCTGGATTAATGGACTATCCAAAGTAAAAATAATTTTTCAAATCGGACCAATACTACCTGAGATTAGCGCGTTCAAACAAACTCTTCAGCTTTATGTACTAGTATAGATCTTTGGCTAAAAATTAACAGCCGCATAGATCAATCGATCAGGTTAAGCCACGCTTGCCGGGGTTGGTAACTGGTTTAGCCGCTGTTCCTGGCTGACATTCAATTTTAGCAGACTTTACTTTAGAATTCAGAAGCTCACAAATCTGACAACTTAACCATAACCAGTAGAAAGGTTGTGGAGGCAGATATAGAGTCATTCCATGTCAAATAGGGATGTTCAGTTGCATCCGGTAGGACTGGAAGCTGATCACAACATAATTGAGTAGGCAAGTTGTATTGTATACCTAGTGTCTTATAGCCCAGTAGTGATGAGTAAGAGGAGTAATACTTGAATAAGTACGTTATATAGAGCTTCTTAAAGACAAAAGTTATTGCAAGGAAAGTTTGGAGGCATTGAGGAACAGGGTGTATAGTTCACTCATCACCACCAACCTTTTTTATCGTCCCACTGCTGGGCACAGGTCTCTCTTCTCATACAGAGTAGGATTGAGCGTAATCACCACGCTTGCTCAATGCGGGTTGGCGATTTCAGACTCCAAAGTCCAGTTTTCCTCAAGATGTTTTCCTTCACCTTGTTTTCAGTCATTGGTGTGCAAGATATACTTAGAAAGTACATAATACTTGAAAAGTTACATTGGTACTTGCCTGACCTAGATTCAAACCTGCACACTCATACTTGAGAGGCTGGGGTTTTAACCACTAGGCTATCACGACTTGCGCCTTCACTCATGCTCCATAGAAAAGAGAGGATTCTTCGAATAGACAAGTGTTGAGGCTAGCGGGCCCGACTTGCACGGTAAATTTTGCTTGTGAGATGTAGAATTCGCGTTCGTTGTTCGCATGTGGCATTTGTAGATACCACTAAAGTAACAAAAATTATTTATTGAAATACACGCAAATACATTATAATAATATACTTACTGACACAAATAAAAAAGAAATACTCGTATACTGAAAATAAAAACTGCTTTGTTTTCTGCCATGTTTAAGGAAGCTTTATATCGAATCAGAAACTCCTCAATAAAATTGAAGCAAAACACATATAACTCTCTTTAGTCAAGTAAATTTATCTTTTATTCGGTACGTTTCCGTACAATTTTGGCTTCCATTTAATGAACCACACAAACTTTAGCACACCTTGTGGAAAAAGCCGTTGATTAATTAAATGTTCTTCTATCTGACACAGTTGAGTAAAAATGGCAATTCAAAACTCACCCCCTTTGCGTTGAATCTAAATTATTCTAAATCATGGATTTATTTATACTATACTGTCTTCCCCTTTTTGTTAAGATCATTTCTTTGGCCTTCTACTATAATAGCCATCCACATTTATCTTAGTTTTTCCTCAGCCTATAGAACTCCTCTGCTGGACAAAGGCCTCTCCCAAGCCTTTCATTACATTGGTGGGGTTTGCCATAATCCCCACGCTTGTCAGGCGGGTTGGAGATCGCAGTAATTTGATATTCCACAAAAGCTCTGCTGCCTCTTTCCCTGGCGAGAGCTCCCTTAGTCGCCTCTTACGACACCCACGGGAGGATGTGGCATGGTACTATTCTCGGGTCAAAACTTATGATGAAGACGTATACCACATTGGTCACCTATTTAAATCTCTACTGAGTGAATGGCACCATTCATACCGGTGCCCAATGTGGAATATGTCACTATGAAGAACATACAAAATTTTTTAATCCAATATATTGTATTTAAATACAATATTGCAATATGCTAATACCGCACCTCGACATCAATGTAACATGGAGATTCGACAGTATTATATGAGCACGTGGGCTTAGTTCGTTGAATCATAATAAAAACGTAGGAGATAATTCATTTCGTGCGTCGAAAAATATTCCAAAAGCAATTTGTGTGCCTTGTTACTTATCTGCAAAAATACACTAGTTGCGCTCTGCGTTTGTACTCGCATAAGTTTGGATTCTGTGGGAATATACGGCTAAAAACTATTCTATATATTAATTCAGGTTATGAACCATTTGTGTGCCAAATTTCATTCAAATCCGCTATGTAGTTTTTGCGTGAAACCGAAAGACGTCCACTGCTGGACATAGGCGTCCTCCAAGGATCTCCACGACGACCGGTCTTGCGTCTCCCGCATCCAGCGGTTTCCCGAGACCTGCACCAGGTCGTCGGTCCACTCGAGAACCCGTCGGCCCCATCGGACATCGGTCCTACGGGCAATGTGCCCGGCCCACTGCCACTTAAGTGTTGCAAGTTCTTCTACGGATCTCCTCATTTCTATATTCATGCATCCTCACAAACTTACGCAGTGATAATAATTATCAGTAGGAACCTTTCATTTAAACGTTTTAGTTTTTCGTCTTATTTAAACGTTTTATTTTTTTATGGATATTCGACAACCCTACTAAAATGCATTTATACGCTGCATCATACTTATAGGTAGCTATCTTTTAAATACCTACTTTATAACCAAGCATAAAAGTTCAAATTAGGTTGATTGTCCATTGCAGTAACTGCTCTAAAAATAACGCTTCCAATAATATACTGTAATACCCCGCATTTTGGTTTAAAATGCTTTCTTAATAACTCTCCTACAGATTATTTCACAAAACATTTTTTTTTACGATAATGTAGTTTAATAGGACGTAATAAAGTATAAAATCGTTTGTAAATTGGTTTTCTATAGAATTTCTTGCTATAATTATTTCGGTTCCCGCACTTTAATGATAGTGGTTGTCGGTTTGTTCATACAGCAGGAACATAATTTCCTTCTCATGGTTAAGAATTCCTTAAAAAGCAACCGTGTTTTGAACTTTTTCTTAAGAAGATCGGCTCCTTTCTTCAGTTGTGGGAGAAGTTAAAAGTGTTCAAGAGATGATTTTGTTTTTTTTTTAATGAACAGACAGCTGTGCTGTTGAGGAATTTGTATCGCCACTTCTTCCCAGAGAAAGAACTAGGAAGTGATGAAGGGTGAGCGTTTTGGAGGATTGTCTTATGTAGTATTGACGTTCAAAAAGTGCTGATTCTCAGCCTCATTATCATTAGCAACCTTTTTATCGTCCCACTGCTGGGCACAGGTCTCCTCTCCTACAGAAAAGGATTGAGTGTAATGGCCACTCTTGCTCAATGCGGGTTGGCGATTTCAGACTTAAAGTCCAGGTTTCCTCAAGATGTTTTCCTTCACCTTTAATCAGTCATTGGTGTACAAGATATACTTAGAAAGTACGTATAACTTAGATAAGTTACATTGGTACTTGCCTGACCTGGAATCGAACCCGCAAACATGAGTGTACACTTGAGAGGTGTTTTAACCATTAAACCACCACGACTTTCTTCGTACAGTAGGATCCCACGATTCTCAGCCTAATTTGAATGAATGACTTTGATTTTGATATAAAGAGGAAGGTATTCCTGTCTATAAACCCACCTATCAACCAATCGTGATGGTATGACGATTTTGAGCCCTACTCGCTAATTACATAACACACTTATATCAATTTTAAACATTTTGTCATTATAATCCTGAACCCTACTGACCTATAAACAATTAATTTAAATTGGCAGAATGAACGCAATATTATGTTGGATAGTATACAAGTTACATCCGGAGTAGTTTATTATACGGACCTTGTAGAAACTAGAACCAATTTCCGTGCGTTCTGGCGCTTTTGCTATGCCTGTTATTGGAATCAATTGTAACAGCACATACCTACTTAGGACCCATTAACTTAATCAAATTTTATTCCGTGGTGCTTGACAATCTGGGCTTCTTCCAGTTGCAATAATGTCCCTTTGTGCCGATTGGCCTAGTTCTGTTCTGTCTCCTGCTTGTTATGGAGGGAAGTGGAAAAAATATCTTTTTTCTTACTCCTCCGTTATTCTTTTCTGATTAATTTCGTTGCGGGACCCAAGACAGTTGAATCGTTTCTCCGGGACTCGTCGAGCTTCATTGCTCGGCGTTTTTCTGGCGGTCTCCACTGTTGATTCTGGCTTTCAGGAGTTGCAGTGGGTAGGAAAAGTGTGGCGGGTTTTGACCTATTAACAAGCCATTATTTTTATGTTTGAGCATAGTTTTGTGAGAGCGGGCAGCAGCGCTTCTGTGGAATAACAATTTTCTGCGATCGCCAACTCGCCTGACAAGCTTGAGGATTATGCCGTAAATGTAAAATATTGTTATCCACCTATCCGGTGATACTATAAGCTGACCCCAACGTAGTTGATGGTGATGTGGCTTCCTGCCTAAATGTAAATAAGACTAAAAACATATCCACGTTAGTAACTGAATAAGGTACTGTCAAATGGCTCTAGTAGAAATATCAAGTCTTAATTAATGTCTCGGTGGATTACTTAACACTCCAAAAAAGACGTCACCACACTTCCTTTACTCTCCAATTGTTCCAACGTGACTCAATCACACTACCTTATGAGAGACTTGTCAAATTGACTTCGTTTTAACTCATTAGACTTTAACACCTTTCGTTCTAAGGTCAACGGACTTTAGGAACAAATAAATACTTACGGAAATGTAAATTTTCTGAAACTATTGTTTCGAATTAGCGCTTGCCACACATGGTAGTCACAGATGTCAGACTTGTCGTGTTAATTCACGCACTTGTCGCAGTCGCGAGTGTGGAGTGGCTCTTAGCCTGTGACGTAGGGCCACTTGGTAGTGTAAGTCATGAGCGGTAGCGATTTAAAAAGAAAATACCATACAGTAGAGTCATTGTTTTTTTTTTTGAATAAAATAAGGCCTCATGCTCAGCAGTATATCTTGCTAACACTGGACCAACAGCAATTATTTTTTATTTTTATATCGCAACCTTATTAGGGATGTTTCCTGGGTAAAAAAAAAATGATTCTATTTAGTCCGTCATTCAGATTATAGATAAATATTGGATACGTATATTTTGTTTTATCAAATTAATAAAAAATTACAAATATAAAAGGCATCAAAGATCAGGAGGGGTGGCTGGTGATGTCGCTGCTCGCTAAAAAGTGTAGCGTGCAGTAACGTCACACAAGTTTTCAACGCACTGTGTCGTCTTAATTTTTTGTTTATATGAGAAAAGAAAAAATACGTGTCTAGTATTTTTTGGGAATCTGACTGACGGACTAATTAGTTTTTTTTAGTCAACTACCCTATTGTATTGTCAATATTCTCAATATAAATGGCAGATAGTAAAACGACGTGCATCCACCAAGAAAAAGGAATTTGTGAAACATTCCTAATAATTTTTCTTCTCGATCGTTGCTGTGTGTTTTCATTGATGTCATTCATAGGAGAGAGATGCTGAGAGAATGCTCGTACCCTCAGTGCGCACGAGCATTCTCAGCGGAGATTGGCTATTTAAGCCACCTTCGTCCACATGATCGACGATCTGACTAGGAGTTAAAGTAGTCGCCATGACCAAAATCGGTCGGAACCAATCATCATCATTTGACACGAGCAGCGCCCCGAGGTTTTACCCGCAAACTGTCGACACTGTGGAGGTGTGTAAATAAAAAGTATCATACAGGTTGTATCTGAAAGTACTAATAAAATTATGATAGTCATTTATGTCGTTAATGAACGGTTACAGAATTCACAGTGTTTAAAAAAAGAGTCTGCTCGGCCTTTGAACGTTGCAAGCGTGCCGCTGTGCGGGTTTGTAGGTATGACGTGGATCCTTGATGTGTACTCTATTAAATCAGCTGATAAGAAGATAGTTTTTCGAGTTTTATTTTCATTGCGCTTTTTTTGTGTACTTAGCGAAATAATTAATTTTTACTTTAAAAACTTAGTAGGTTATAAAAGTATAGCAATTATAAACGGTCTAAAGTGACAAAAACTACATATATTATTTTTAGAATCATGAAAAAGCCGACGAAAAATTCCACCACGGGGGGGGCGGGGGTCAGAATCATGTACTGGATCTATGGTACTCGTTTGTGCGTCTATGTCAGAGACACTCTTTATATGCCTTATTCTGATGTATGTAAGGTGTAAAGCTTCATGATTATCCGTTTAGTAGTTTTTGCATGATAAGAGTACCAAATATTAATTCAACTACCCTCACAAGCTTTCACGTTTAATTTTACCATTTATAGTAGGATTATCATTTAAAATATAGTATTTACTGTCTTTCTGCGCTTTATTTTCATAATAAATGAAAATTTCCATTAACGCTTGTATCAATACAAATAAAATACTAAATGCAAATTGAATTTTAATTATTTACGAAGCTGCGAAATTGTTTGTTTTATCCATAATTTAATTTGCAAGTTCAGTTAAGTATTAAAAGCATGAAATATTTTATGTAAACAATAATTATAAACGCAAGGAGCTCTTGGTAAATACCGTTTTAATATTATGCTTCTTTTGATAAATATAAGAATGTGGATTTAATATTTCTTGCCGCTTTTGATTTTGAACTTTTCTTTGAAATGTAAATAATGGTATAATATTATAAGGTTTATCTCAAACGAGCACATTTATATCGACGCGGCCTATTCCTGTTTTTCAAAACAAAAAAAACTTACTAGAAGTAATTTGAAACACCGTAGTATATTCGCATGAATGTTTTAATGCCCGTTATGTTTCTGACAGTCTGCACAGAATAATATGATGGGTTTTTTCAGATAACCTTCACAGTACGTACCATTGCAACCATAGTCTTATCAATTGGGTTGTATCCTAAAAAATAATTTAATGTCCATCAGATAGATTTATAAAAAAATATTGAACATGTATTTTTTATTTTTTCTTTCATTCAAATACTTAGGAAGATATATTGATTTGAAATGTCGCATGATGTCACGCCGTGGTACAAAATACAACACGGCGTGACGTACTTAGCCCCCACTCCGTAACTTTAATACGCTATATCTTGGTAGTTTTAGGTAATTTCGACAAAAAAAAGATACGGGTCATAATTTTTGACAAAGCTTTATTCAGCAGCACACATCAAATCGCTTCCTCCCCAATCTCCGCTGCCCGATCACACTGTAATCTACAAAGGACATTCATCTCACTTGTCTTGCCACAGACTCAATAGCCACTTGAGACAAACAGTGTCAAATTAACAACTGATTTACATATTCGATATTATTGGAGAAAGTTGAAGGATTCAAGGTTAAGTACTTTTGCATAAATTGATCAATTTGTGATGCTTTATCAAGGACAACTTTATGATCGGTGATTGACTTTCAAATAATTATACGACGAATAGAAAACAAGAAGCTCAGAAACATCAAAAAAGAATCTTGTAATTTTTACAAAAGATAGTTTAATCAGTTTTATAAATTCTCACTTTACACTTTACTTTTTTCGTCCTACAAGCCTAAAAATATTCTATAATATATTGTTACTTTAGTAATTATTTTTCTTGTTGAAATATTTGGAAAAGGTCTTTCTATTTTATTTCCTAAAGACCTACTCATTCCGCCATTACTTTTTCGGCCTTCCATAATGTTGTATGCCAAATGACCTTTTTAATCTTGTCTTTTTTAATGTAAATTCAGTGTATGGAAAACAGCAGGTCAAGGTATCCCAAACTGTCAAATATTGTCAATCAATCTTGAGCCTTAATGCTTTAGAGATAAAGTTGAAAACCTAATAAAGAAATCTGATAGTTTGATGTGCTATCTGTACAGGACGCTAGAATAATTATCCTGGATTTTGCCGTCTTTCATTGTATCGACACTTTTCTAACTGTCTCGTTATTGCCTACAAAAAATCTAAAGGCATCTCATCCTCATCAGAAGAAGCCTTACACTGTTCGTAATTATAGTCTTTTTTTATTAGTTATAAACTAGTACTTGACTGTAATCCCGCCTGATTGTAAGCAGTGATATAATTGTTGAGGATAAAGTGCGCTAGTTTATTAAGCCAATTCACTCAAAAAAACTTGGTGAATTGGAGGGAAGATGGCAGTTGAGCGAGGTAATGCAATATTAAACCCAACAACACGACCAACGATGCTGCGCCAGAGGGAGACTGATCTGGAGACACTCCACGACCAAACTCCCGACACAACAACATTTGGCGCAACTTACCTGGCACACATCGCAACACAACTGTTCAGACCCGTCCTCAGTACGAATCGCTTGGCGGCAAGACTTTGTCTGGTGGGTGGTAACTTCTGCCGGCAGCCGATGTTATAGCCTACCACCGCGAAATCGCAATAGTCTTTCTTAAAATCACACCATCATAAAAAATACTTTGCACCACACACAAAACCGCTTGCACTCTGCTTACCGCTAACCGCTTACAACGCCACCTACAGAGTTCACTAACCCTAGTTAGCCTCGCCGCAAACTCAACGCCCACTTCAGACAGTGTCGTAATAGCCACCAATAACAACCATTGTTTCTTTTGTTTTTCCCAATATTAATTAAGAATAACAGTATTGAGGGTTGGTTGGCAAGTTTGTTTCCTTATACAGGAAGGAGGGTTTGACCTTATCAATATCATCATCATCTCAGCGTTAATCCCACTCGCATCCCAAGCTTTTTCAGCTTTGGAGTCTGGGGTCCGCTTTACAAGTCTAACCAGGCCATAACATCGGCTGCCGGCAGAAGTTACCACCCACCAGACGAAGCCTTGCCGCCAAGCGATTTGTCGTGTTCCGGAATGATGTCTGGTGAAGCCGTACGGAGGACGGGTCTGAGCAGTTGTGCTGCGATGTGTGCCGGGTACGATGCGGCTAATGTTATTGTGTTGGGAGTTTGGTCGTGGAGGGTCTTCAGATCAATCTCCATTTGGTGCAGCATCGTTGGTCGTGTTGTTGGGTTTAACATTGCATCACCCCGCTCAACTGCCGTCTTCCTTCCTACTCGCTTAGTTTTTCTGAGTGAATATGCTTTTAATAAACTAGCGCGCTTTACCATCAACGATCGCTAAGTTTATAATTCTTAAAAAAAAAAACTTCGATATTTTCCGTGAAGTGACTGCCGTCTACATTGCAGTTAGACCAATTGTTGGAATTTTGAGGCACGACCAGACCTTATCGACAATTACGGGTCTAATCCCCTTTTATCTTGGTGGTAATTCTGGATTGAAGGCTATCAATAAAATCCACCCTTTAATGATTGATTTATGTGTCAGTTTGCTACACTGTTTCTTCTCGAAATATGTTTTGTGTTAAATATTTAAGGTTATTTTACTTTAAATGTCGTTTTGCGTTAAAGGTAAAATGTTATTATTTGAATCAGGGCCATAGTGGGTTGTATTGTATTTTCTATGGGCCCTAGTTGCTTGAATTAATGGAATAAATAAATAAAAGTTCCAGTTAGTGTCGATGTTTCTTAATCGGATAAGAAATACTGAAGTCATCTTGTTTAAAATATTTCTTTTAAAGTGAATTGTTAGTGTCTAAGTCGTGGTGGCCTCGTTGTTAAAACACCAGCCTCTTAAGTATGAGTGCGCGGGTTCGATTCCAGGTCAGGCAAGTACCAATGCAACTTTTCTAAAGTTATATGTACTTTCTAAGTATATCTTGGACACCAATGACTGAATGTGAAGGAAAACATCTTGAGAAAACCTAGACTTTAAGTCTCAAATCGCCAACCCGCATTGAGCAAGCGTAGTGATTACGCTCAATCCTTCTCTGTATGAGAGGAGACCTGTGCCCAGCAGTGGAACGATAAAAAGGTTGATGATGATGAATTGTTAGTGTTTTTTTTAACTAATATAATTATAGTCATAAATATCATTCATATTATTCAATTCGCCTTACGAGTATAAGGTCGCCACATGCGTTACTAAATAAATATTTTTTATTTATCATACGTTGTTGGTTCTTGATAATGGCCAACTTTTCTTCCCGAGAAGTTAGAAAGCTTTTCCGTGTATTCCTTGTTTCTTAATCTATAACTACATCTCCTTTTTCGTACCGGAAAAGGGATTATTTCTCCACTTCAATATACCAAGAGAAAGTGGAACTGTCTTGAATACAGTACAAATCGTATAATCTTACAAATTTAAAAAATGCAGCATTGTGAGGATGAATGTTTGTTTCCCTTTCACGCAAAAACTATTAAAAAAAGAACGAAATCTTTTATTTCAGACCGGAGTTCATAAGGTTATACATACAAGGTGTATCTGACATCGTAACGCAAACTTCGCGAAAAGGCTAAACCGCATGCTAATAATAAAATTATGATAATCATTTATATCGTTAATGAACGGTTACAGAATTCAGAGTGTTTAAAAAAAGTGTCGGCTCGGCCTTTGAACGTTGCAAGCGTGCTGCCGTGTGGGTTTGTAGGTATGACGTTGATCCCTGATGTGAACTCTATTAAATCAACTGATAAGATAGTTTTTCGAGTATTGTTTTCCTTGCGTTTTTTTGTGTAATTAGCGAATCAATTAATGTTTACTTTAAAATCTTATTGGGTTATAAAAGCATAGCAATTATGAACGGTATAAAGTGAAAAAAACTACATATATTTTTTTTTTTAATCATGTAAAAGCCGACGAAAATTTCCATCACTGAGGGGTTCAGAATCATGTACTGGATCCATGGTACTCGTTTGTGCGTCGATGTCAGATACATCCTTTATAATAGACACAGATATACACATATAAAATTAATACTAAGCGTGGAGCTGTATCCACCTCTTTTTTTTTTTAAACCTTGCCCCATACTGGGAATTTCTCCTGTATCGTGGGGTATCCTGTATCCTGTATCGTCCTGTATCGGGGTGCTTTTACAAACATATAAACTTGCCTCTCATACACAAACATCCAGACCAGAGATCTAGTATAATATATTTTCATTCTACCTACTCAGTTTTAAAATAAACATCATGCTAAATTCCTAGCTTACATTAAAATTGCTTGTGTATAGAACTACCTTCTTTTTAATAAGGGATTAAAAAAACAGTTCTTGTTTATGCAGTATCTCGAGTAGTAACAGATAAAAGAGTTCACAAAAAATTACAAGTTTTATTTTTATTAGTAACTGACATATCACTGCCATGACAGTTGTTAAAAGCGCCATTTAATCATTAAAACTCGCACATGGCTTTAAAACAACATTTAATTAAAATGTAATGAGATACGAAATAAACATCTGTTGGCCATTTCGTCGTTTGTATCTATGCTAGAGTTGAATCTGTGACCCTGAGCGCAAAAGGCGTCTAAAACTAAATCTACCTAAACAACGAATACAGGGTTTTTCATTAAGAGCGCTCGAACATTGAAATTAAATAAAACAATCTGTTTAAGTGATTTTACCACAATTTAAATTACATTTTAAAGAATATTCAATGACATTATGTGTGGAAAATAATATCAGCCAAATGGCCACCGCGACTCCACGGTAGATGGTGTATTCTGGTGGACCAATTTTGAAGGACGTCTTCGCATAAATGGGGCTCAATTTCACGAAGAACGCGAGCTATGTTGGCTTTTAGGACAGCAATTGACTGTGGTTTATCTACATACACTAGAGATTTCACGTAGCCCCACAGAAAATAATCGAGCGGTGTTAAGTCACACGATCTAGGGGGCCAGTTGATGTCGCCACCACGCGAGATGACGAAGCCCTCGAACTTCCCGTGCCCAAAAAGGGTAGTCGTGCCGATCCTACCAACTATCGGCCGATTTCGATCACCTCCATACTTTGCAAAATTATGGAGCGTGTATTGAACTCGCGCCTCTTGGCATACCTGGAAGGTAACGATGTCCCCAGTGACCGACAGTACGGGTTTCGCCGCAATCAGTCAACTGGGGACCTACTAGTGTATGCCACTCACTTGTGGGGCGAGGCCCTCGAGAGAAATGGGGAAGCGATTGCTGTCTCCCTTGATGTCTCGAAGGCCTTCGACCGGGTATGGCACGCTGGCCTATTAAGTAAGCTTCCAGCGTACGGCATTTCCCCTAGCCTGACTGGCTGGGTAAAAGACTTCCTGACTGAACGGTCCCTCCGAGTTGTTGTCGACGGATGCTCATCTGAGCCCATGTCGACTAATGCCGGTGTTCCTCAGGGGTCTGTTCTCTCTGCAACTCTGTTTCTGCTGCATATAAACGATCTGCTGATGCCCGGTATCTATGGGTATGCAGATGACAACACAGTTGTGGAGAGATACCTGCCGGATGCTCGGGCTAGTAGGGAATCAATCCGGTCCGAAAGAGAGGCCATGGTAGAGCGAACGAGTGTTGCACTTCAGGCAGTCTCCGAATGGGGCAATGCCAATCTTGTAGCATTCAATGCCGCCAAAACGCAGGCGTGTCTTTTCACCGCCAAAAGTAGCCCGTTCACCTTGGCTCCTACTTTTCGGAATGTATCCTTGGAGTGAACCGACCGCCTTCAGCTTTTGGGTGTTGAGATTTCCTCGAACCTAAACTTTGGGCGGTTCATTGAGTCCAAGGCCAGGGTGGCTGCTAGAAAGCTTGGCGTTATCGCAAAGGTCCGGCAGTACTTCACACCAGGGCAGCTTCTAATGTTGTACAAAGCACAGGTCCGTTCGTGTGTGGAGTACTGCAGCCACATTTGGGCTGGTGCTGCTAAGTGTCACCTGGCCACTTTGGATTCAGTGGAGAGGCGTGCGAAGAGGCTGATTGGTGACTCTGATTTAACTCGAGTTGGTCTGCAAAGCCTAGAGCACAGGCGTAAAATGAAACACAGCACAGCACAGGTATAAAATGAAATGTGATACTTAGGGTATTGCTAAAAATTACGATTGCTATTGTAAATCGCGCCGGCATTTGATTAGTAATACTTTGTTAATGAAATAGAATGTAAATAGTTTTGTATGAATATGGAACTGATTTTTGAAAGGTAACCCGGTGGGAATCGGCTTGTATGGACCCTTCGCCACTGATAGATATAGATATACTCTTCAAGACTTTGTGGTAAGATCAAGGCGTTTTGAAGTTAAAGTTGTAACGTTTTTTGGAAGCAAGATAATACACAACATTCTTATACTGACCTTTGAATAGAATGGAAAGGAAATATTTGAATTAAATTAAAAAAAGATGTCATATTTACTTATTTCAGGCATCAAGGCCCATATAAACATATACAATACTACATTAACATAAAAAATTAAAATACTATAACTACATATAATATGTAACATTACTACACGAAGTGTCGGCGTCGTGTTTCGCTGATTGGTGCCACGTAGCTGACCACGAAACCGACGGTACACAACACCTTTCGGTCAGAACTCTTCTTTGAGGAACTTCTCGAGTTGATGTGTCGGAAAACGCACCAGGTATTTACATATGCTACCTTCTTGTAAGTCTCATAGTACTGAACATGTAAATTTTTAACGTAATATTTCTCTTGTTACAGTGCTGGTGGTAGCGACGGCTTTCCAGCAGCAATACTTCAGGGTTGTCCCTCGAAGTTTGAGAGTGCATGAAGGTGCAGAGGCGGTACTAGAATGTGCTGTTGCCAATTTAGCAGGACAGGTGCAGTGGGCAAAGGATGGTTTTGCACTTGGTAAGTAAAAATTTAACCGTTTAATTTAGTATGTCTGTATAATATCTTGTAGTCTAGTCAGGAGTCCTGGAGACCTGTAACACAGGTAGTCCTAGTACAGGCTCCAGTTTCCACTACATCAATATACATTTTTTGTTTAATGAATTGTGTTGAACTTTGTTTCATTATGTGTTGGAAAAAAAAAGTTTATCATTATCAATTGTCATCACAATTCAACCTAAAAGCTTGAACCAGTGTTTTTCAACCTTTTTTATAGCAGAACCTCTTCGCTATCGATAAATATTTCCCGAACCCTTTCTTCCGCTGCTCCGCTGCTTCTAACTTGGAATATCAGTCTGCCACTTTAGTTACCTTTTACTTATACAGAAAAAACAGAATTCGCACATTCAACTACTGAATCTTTGAAGTGGTTGTTTCCACCTAGAACCTCCTATAGTTTGAAAGAAACAGCGGAACTCTTAATGAGGCTTGGTGACCCTAGGGGGTTGCGTCCTGTTACCTTCTATCACCAGCAATGACGACGAATATGCTGATAATCCAATGGAATAACAAAATAGCCAATGTCAATACTGTTGAATGTCGTTTTGGACATCTATGCTATGAAAGCTCTTCTCTGGGCGTGAAGCTAGCAGAGGAGCCGTCCTATCAGTGGGTGAAAATGGACTGTATTGGTGATGAATTTGTAGACAACAGTAAACCGCAGGGTAATTGCGAAATACATTATCAGTAACAAAGGATGTCATTTTGACAGTTCAACAACATTCATTGCATTGTTTACGCTGTTGAGCAGAGACATTTCTCGAACATGTAAAGCAATGGATTAGCAATACGCTTCAAAGTTAATCCGATTGATAGTAATGGCGTATTACGCAGTTCTTCATCATCATTTTTCTAGCCTTTTCATAACTATGTTGGAGCCTGCTTCCTGTCTGAACAGACGCACCTGAATATGAACCAGTAATTTGCACAGACCGACCGCCTATCTAACTTCCACAATCCAGTTATTGCGTAATACTGACTGTAGATAAGAACTACCCTAAATTTGACAGCTGCGCAAGGAGGCGCGGATTCGATCCCCGCGCAGTGCAAATATTTGTATGCATGAATATGAATATTTGCACTGGTCTGGTCGTGCCTCAGAAAGGACGTTAAGCCGTTGGTCCCGGATGCCATACGAACATCTAATGGCAGTCGTTACGGGTTGTTGGAGCCCTCAAAAGTCCAACAATTGGTCTAACTGCAATGCTTCAGTATCGACTTTGAGTTGTGAAGGTCCGGTTCCGTGAAGCGACTGCCGTTCGCACAAATTTTGAAGTTTAGCCAAAATCAGCAGTTAGACTGGTAAAGCGGACCCCAGACACCAAAGCTGAAAAAAGCTTCGGATGCGAATGGGATTAACACTGAGATGAACTACCCTAAATAAAAACTATCCTTTATGTTAATCGTGGTTATAAACCATCTGTCTGCCAAATTTCATCCAAATCTGTTCAGTAGTTTATACGTGAAAAGTAACAAACATCCATACATACATACATACACACATCCTCACAAACTCGCATTTAAAGTATTAACAGGAACTAGTAGGATATAGTAGACCGTTGTGGTACCGGGGTTAGAATAGTACCAACCTATATCCTGGCAGCAGCGCTTCTTCTGTGGAATATCAAATTACTGCGATCCCCAACCCGCCAGCCAAGTGTGGTGATTATGACAAACGCTCTCCAAAGCAATGAAAGCCTTGGGGGAGGTCTTTGTCCAGCAAAGCGAGGTGCTTTGCTGGACAAAGGATATAGGATAAAGAATAAGATGAAGTAGAATTGCTAGGATAATACAATTACAAGAAAAAAAAAAAATGTATATATAAAAAACCATTCACAAACTCCCCACCCAGCCAAGCCACGAACCGACATTAAAGTATACCCATTAAGGTACCGTATACGTCCACAAATATTTCAGGCTGAGTCATAAACTCCGTATTATAATTAACGTTAAGGCTAGTTAATGATATTTGTTATAAACCCAACTTCATCCATTGTTCAGGATTAAATATTCTAGCTAAGGTTTATTGAGTTCATTACCGTTTGGTCCTAGAATAATCCCAGATTACATAGAATTTAGGACTGGCCTTAGTTCGAAAGGATGTTTCCTATAATTTTATGCTGATACACGAACACTCACGCTTTTTTCTTACGGGGGCCGGCAGAAACTTAGAGAAGTTTTATCTGGATATTCCCACAATATCACTAACAAAACTAGTTTAGTTATGCTCCGCTGCTATTGGTAGCAGCGTGATGTTATATAGCCTAAAACCTTCCTGGATTAATGGGCTATCCAACGTAAGAAGAATTTTTAAAATCGGACCAGTAGTTCCTGAGATTAGCATGTTCAAATAAATAAATTCTCTTATATGCGCGTAAAACCATGCACCTCATTATTTATAAAAAGTAAAGCGTGGCGCCTGGGTTCGAATCCAGTACTTACATGATAAGTCGACACCGACACCTCTGGGCCAGCGGTGTTCCAATGAGCTTTTTGCTTCATGTTTCATATATGACATATTTATCACAATTCTCTCACAGCCACAGAAATGTTATTGTGATTTTTACAGTCGATCGATTCTTTAAATCCAGATGTAATCTAGCCGTATCGGCTACGACTTACAAGTTGTAAGTCATAGGTTCGAACCCGGTCAGGCGCTATACTTTCTTTGTATCATGAGGAAACCGGTATACCGGTCCTAGATTCAAAACTTCGAAGACATGTGACATCTACCAACACGCACTGTGCTCGCGTGGTATATTATGGCCCATTCCCTCTCATCGAGAGGCCTGTATCCCAACAGTGGGCACAATAGGCTGATTCTGTTATTTTATGTTATGATTCTGTAAATACGGTGACATACCGTGAAAAGACACAGGTCATATATGTTGAAAAGCCAGGTGAAGAGAGCTTATACTGAATCGGCAGGAGTTACCACCCACCAGACAAAGTCTTGCCAGCAAGCGATTTGTCGTGTTCCGGCATGATGTCTGGTGAAACCGTACGGAAGACGGGTCTGAGCAGTTGTGTTGCGATGTGTGCCGGGTACGATGCGCCAAATGTTGTGTTGGGAGTTTGGTCGTGGAGGGTCTTCAGATCAATTTCCCTTTGGCGCAGCATCGTTGGTCGTGTTGTTGGGTTTAACATTGCATCACCTCGCTCAACTGCCGTCTTCCTTCCTATTCGCTCAGTTTTTCTGAGTGAATAGGCTCTTAATAAACTAGCGCGCTTTACCATCAACGATCACATCACTGCTTACCATCAGGCGGGATTGCGGTCAAGCGCTAGTTTATAATTATTAAAAAAAAAAATCTCCAGCATTAGCTGGACTGACAGCTGGCTCCACATTTACTTAAGTTGTCATGATGAGAAGGCTACAGAGTTCCAATGAAAAATAAGCGTAACAATTTCTATAAATGTATGTACATAGGTGTGAGCGCTGGGGTTTTGCTTTCATTGGCATTAAAATACCCATTCGACCTTAACCCGTTACTATTATCGGGTACCCTGTCGCCCAATGACGCGTCAGGTCCATTTTGTCTCAATGCACATCAGCATCAATCCATCTTGCTTAGTCCTAATCCGTGGGTCCAAATCATTCGGTCCTGAGCCCTAAGCAGTGAGTGAATGCGCACTGAATATACATTCATTGTCAATTGAATGTGAACGGCTAGGTGACACGATTTGGTGCTAGTGTGGACTAGTTACTGTGTGTGTAAAAGGCATAAGCGTCAGCGATTTAGAGAAAAATAATTTATTTTCTCTGTGAGAAGATCTTAAGACCTATCTTAAGTAAGATGTTTCTTTAACTATTCTACAGTAGAATGAATTTAGTACACCTCACAAGAGTTTAAAAAATTAGTTTGGAAAGAAAGACAGAGAGAAAAGTTTATAGCACCAGTGTCTGAGCAATAGACTACAGCGCGGCGCGTATAAAAAAAACATGACGCAAAAAATTACAAAAGCACAATTAGAAATGTATGAGGGAACTTGAGTCAAACCATACAAATTCATGCCTACTTTTAACTCGTTGACATAAATTATGTTAAGCGGTACTGATTCTATTGTGGATCCCACTGAATCTGCTTCACCTTTTCCTAGCTATATTGTGATCGGTTTGTTTATTTCGGAGCGTCTGTTGCTGCCTAAATTCCACAGCCCATTTATTGGATAGCTTGATATCTCATGGTAAGATTGTTTGTGAGACTTTGCTTTAGAGTCTTGACTTCTTATAGTGACTGTGAAAAATCTACGAATTACAGGCTGCGCCAAGTTATTTTTAAGGAAATTCATATGTGCTTGTAATTGGTTTACACGGCGGAACGATGTTCGTCATCGTTTTGGTGTGGTGGTTAGGGCTCCATTTCGTAGCTGAAGTTTTGAATTAAAGCATGAAGTGTAAATATATCCTCCAATCTTGACAATAACCATTTAAATAGGCAAACCGTCAGTTTCGCCCCGGAAAAGTGCGTTAGTCCGCGCCTCAAATCGAAGTTACCGTTTGATCATCCCCACTGTCCAAAACGACTCAGTTTACGTGCCGCCATTATAAAATAACGTCACAGCGTTAGCCCCACTACAAATACTTAACGTTTGGATTAGGGTCTGTGTTTAGAGTTTAAAAATATAATAGAATACTCTTTTTTATGTACACAATAAAAATTACAAAACATAAAAAAAAAGATTTTAAAAAGGATGACACAATGGTCTTATGGCTTAGAGGATTACTAAGGGAAAGGAGAGAGAAATAGTGTAGGTACGATGTACAATTTACATAGATTATGCAATAAATATGTATCATTTTGATTTAAATAAATACATCTAATTAATAAATATCATACAAGAGCAAAAAAATGATAATGTTTAAAGTGCGAGGAAGTGTCATAGTCATTGCATAGCCCACATACAAATTCAGACTGTAATCCAAACCTATTGCTGATGATAATTCTCACTAAAACTATTCAAGCTTTGCGTTAAACTCGCTTGCGACCGGTTGACCAACAAGGCAACTTAATTTGCTAAGTCCGCCTCTTTGAACACGCGGGCAGCTCACAAGGGGCGGAAATTGAGAGGGGCTGACTAACCTTCTATTGATATTCCGTTGACTTCAATACTCTGGTGTCAATGAGCTTACTGAACTGTTGCCCAGAGCAGTTACGGCATACTGCTAGAACAGTCATATGGCGCACAGTGATGCTAATTACTGAGGAATCATGTATAGGCGGCAGCGATTTATTATTGTAGCGGATTTGGTAATAATAATTAAGTATCTTAGTAACAGGCGATGGAAATATGGTTTCTATTGATTTTATTATAGTTTGAAATCTAGAATATAAGCGTACTCCGGGCTACAACGCGAAAGCCGCGGATGCAACTGGGACTAAACGCGGAGATGATGAAGATTTGAAATCTATAATTTATCTGGTTTTGAATACGATGCGACAATAATGCTTAAATGTGGCATTGAAGTTAAAAGAACATGTTCTGTATAGTATATGAGATGAAAATGTAGTTACATAGTTAACGAAATGTGCCTTCGTGGTGTAGCGGTAGCGAACGCGGCCGCTGCGCAAGGAGGCGCGGGTTTGATCCTCGTGCAGTGCAAATATTTGTATGCATGAATATGAATATTTGCACTGGTCTGGTAATGCCTGGGAAAGTACGTTAAGCCGTTGGTCCCGGTTGCCATACGAACATCTAGTGGCAGTCGTTACGGGTTGTTGGAGCCCCCAAAAGTCTTACAATTTCCTTATCCTTCGATATCGCTTTCGGGTTGTGGAGGTCAGACGGCAGACGCTTCATGGAAAATATCGAAGTTTAGCATAAATGAGCAGTTAGACTGGTAAAGTGGACACTGAAATGAAGACATAGTTACATAGTTTATTAGAATTGTATCTTAAAAAAACCCAAATGTCATATTATCTATACTTCTTTTTCACTGCTGAACAAATGCCCCCCTCAAGGCTTTCATTCTATTGGGGGGCATTGCCACAATTCCTACGCTTGGCAGTTGGGTTGGGGATCACAGTAATTTGTTTTTCCACAGGAGAAGCGCTGCTGCCCGCTTCTCTGGTGAGAGTTCCCTAAGTCGCCTCTTACGACACCCATGGTATGATATGGGTTGGTACTATTCTATACCCGGTAATACACTACATATTATATCGGGAAGCAATATTTAAAAAATCTCTCTAAAACTTGCACGCTATCGCTACATCTTATTCCACAGCACGCTGCGCTAGTAACATGGGTCTTGAGCTCTGTTGTTCATTAGATTCCACGGGGAAGCCTATTGAAAATCAGCCTTATGCAGACCGTATTCCGCCCTTGTATAGAACCCTTGTCGGGGACTCTGGAGTCATGGGGTCACAATTTTGTCATGTTTATATAAGAATAGTCAAGGCTGCAATTACAAGGAGGTTTTATGCCAAGTTCAAGTGTGGGATAATTAGATAACACACAATACCAAAGCCTTTAATTTTAGCAGTTCAAACAATACACTGAGTCATTTAAGTTGTCACGACAATTATTTTTTAAATATATCGGAGTAATATATTTTCTGGCAAATGTGTGCACTTACTGGACGGATTCACTCAACCTGTGTGGTTCTTTCTTCAAAAGACCGTTTCAGACATCGACCCTACATGGTCTTCATAAAGTCTGACCAAAGATGTCTGGACTTTAAAAAAGACTGTGGCCTCTGAGTTTGTTTAGGCCTTTCTTTTCAGAGTTGTCAGATACGAAACGACTAACTCATCTAGTTAAGACGTTGTATTTATATGAGGAGATCCGCAGAAGAACAAAAGTCACCGACATAGCTCTTCGAGTCGCTAAAATTAAGTGGCAAATGTGGGGCGCATTGCTCGTAGAACCGATGGCCGATGGGGCAGTAAGGTCAGAACCTCCAGAGAGTAGCAGCCATGACGCTGCGTAGGGAGGCTCCAACACGGTGGACCGATGACCTGGAGAAATCGATTAATGCCTTTTATATTTGTCAACTTTTATTGATTAGATAAAACAAAATATACGTATACAATATTAATCTGAATGATGAACTAAATATAATAATTTTTTTTTTACCCAGGAAACTTTCCTATTGTGCGAAATAAGTGTTTAAAAAATTATATTCATATCAATAAATTAAAAAGAAAATGGAAGACGATAAACAATAAATTCAACATGTATCAGTCCAAAAATAAATATGAAAGTCTATAAAAAGATATGTCTATCTTAGTTTCCATCGTGTGCGTGTCATAAACATTTGCTCAAGAGTCGTGACTGAACAGAAAACCTCATATTCCTAATGGATGACAGAGGAACATTTAGAGTCACAACACATATAGGAATCACATTCAGTTCTCGTTAGAATTAAATGCTGTCTTAGATCGAGTATGGCCTGTCATGTTTGTAATTTCATTACTGTTAGAAATACCCAATGTGAAATAATAGTAGGGTATAAATCCAAATCAAATTCAATAAAAAAAAAAAACATGAAATGTAGCACTTTTCGATGATCAAAGTTATATAAGGCAGTCCCTGAAAACACCCGCCCTTTACCATATCTTATTGCTGATTTATCTTCAGTCTGGCCATCGAGAGGATTCGTTCCTGTTGGTGGGATGAACATCAAATTATAAAAATAATGTCTGTTAAAAAAGTGCGTGTTCAATGAATCATTATCATCATCATTAACCTTATTTTTTTTTATCGTCTCACTGCTGGGCACAGGTCTCCTCTCATATAGAGAAGGATTGAGTGTAATCACCACGCTTGCTCAATGCGGGTTAGAGATCTCAGATTTAATTAAAGTCCAGGTTTCCTCAAGATGTTTTCTTTCTCCTTGTAAATAGTTATTGGTGTCCAAGATATACTTAGAAAGTACATATATGATAATGAATAACAAAGCAGATTTTTTAAGGATTTCAGGTTTAAGTTTTTTACTCCATTTTTGTGAGTTATTGAGTTCAGCCAGTTTTATGAGAATAAAGCTGGACAGATGATAAGGAAACTATTGTAATATTAACTGGCCTCTTCAGAGACTAAAAAAACCGTGTCTAAAATTGACCTGGGAACCTCTTAACATCAGAATTGCGTGTGAATAGGTGTAACAATTCAACCCATTAAGGAATCAAAGGCGAATCGAAACTATTCCTCGACTGTCTGTAGCCAAGCAATGACATGGTATTCATAATAATTTGCTCTCTAATTACTGTTCTTGCGAAATCGATTTCTTTTTTTTGTTTCGTATTGAGTATTGTAGTCTGAATTCCAGCTGTTTTGGTTCGGAAATGGAGGTAGTTTAATAGATTCAGATATTTTTAAAACACCTTGGTTTCTTTATTATTCCATAAGTAGGTAAGGAAATGACAAAATGCTTTTTTATTTTTATATACTAGAGCTTCATCACGATCCTGCCTGATCGTACTTAAGTAGTGATGCTATCGTTTGATGGTAAAGCGCGCTAGTTTATTGAGAGCCTATTCACTCTAGCCTATAGTTTCTGTTTATTTTTCTATACTATGCATATGACTCGTTTACCCCAACGGTTATCGGTCCTGCGGCATATGTGACCAGCCCATTGCAACTTCAGCTTGTTAATCCTCTCAGCTATGTCGGTGACTCTGGTCCTCTGTGATGGAGCGACGACATCAAAAAGGTGGCTGGTAGTAGCTGGCGTAGAACTGCTCAGGATCGAGCTTGTTGGCGTGCCTGAAGGAGGCCTATGTCCTGCAGTGGACGAGTAGAGAAATGAAATGAAATGAAATGAAATGAAATGAAATGAAATGAAATGAAATCGTTTATTAAGCAAGTAGGATCACCGATCACTTTTACACGTCATGTTTTTTTTATTTTTTCTTTATTTTTTTTTTTTTTTAAACTAGATGAAGCCGGCATTTCCTAACTGACTACCTCTGAGAAGAAATAGCCGAAACAAACTCAGGGATCATCGTCTTTTTTAAAGTCCAGACATTAAAAATGAAAATGTTTACAATAATTTACATTATAATTACGCATATTGCTTAATAACAATGCTTAACAGAGCGAGCAGAGGCAGACAGAGAGAGCAGAGCGAGAGGGTGATGATGTTGACTATATGTAGTATATAGTATAGATAAATAAATAGAAACTTTCCTCTTACTCTTTATCTGAAAATACATAGCAAAATATACAATCAAAACCTACAATGGCCTTATCCCGTTTTTAGTAAGCCATTTACACGATATTCATCAAATCCTATTCCAAACCAGAATTTTATATTAAGATAGGTTATGACTCCAAAACCTGATTATTATACTATGCTAATATTCCTCATTCTACAGCATATACCGTCTAAGTTAATAGAGACATAACTGGCAGACGGTTCCGAAAAACATCGTTACAGTGCCTGGACTTAATTTGCCTGAAATGGCTGTTTTAGCGAGTGTGTTCAATATTTCTTCTCTAAAAGTGACTAAAATTACACTTGGATAGATGAAACTGTAATCTATAAGTAAGAATAACTTTAAGACTATCCACAACAATACAAAGCACTACATTTGTGTCGATCTTAACAACATATTTATTCTTTTGTTTCTATTTTGCTTGTGCACTTGGTGGATAGTATGCTAGGTTGAAGCAACGATAATCTGTCCAGGTGGAAATTCAGAGACGACTTTGTCTTGAAGCGTAAATGTGGTGCTTTGTTTGCTGTTCCACAAACGATGGGACACTTAATAACGTGTCAGGCATGTCCTGTCAGCTGAAAATTACAGTAACCGAATGGCGCTGGTGATGGTGCCAAAGAGTAGCTGGATTCTGGGCCAGGCAATTTAGTCTGCTAAAGGTCTTAAACTTATCGATCCCAATGTTCATTAATTTGTTGTCCTTTTTTCCCAGGTTTCTCGTCGGTAATCCCTGGCTACCCTCGCTACACGATGTTCGGGGACCGTCGTCACGGCGTCTACAACCTTCGTATAGTGAACTCTTCACTCGAAGACGATGCTGAGTACCAGTGTCAAGTGGGACCCGCGCAGATGCATAAAGTCATCAGAGCTAATGCTTCGCTGACTGTTATATGTAAGTACTTAGATTGTAATTTGTTTAAAGCTTTAAATTGTTTTAATGAAAATTGAACCTTGCTTAAAATGAAAAGAATTGAAAATCGTTTGATTTCGATACTAAACCAAAATGTACGTACTATTGTGGAGGTATAAGTAACAAAGAGTAAAGTTCACTCATCCTCCATAGAAAAGGGAGGATCCATTAAACAGATGGGTGTTATATCTGACGGTCACTTGTCCAACGGTTGTTGTTGGGAAGTTGCTAGTTGCACGGGAAACTATGCTTGCGAGATGTAGAATTCGTGTGACGTCATTATAACGCGTTGTTCGCATGTGGCGGCGTTTGTACATATAATTGTATTATGGTGATATAGCTACACTATAATCATATTTTGGTGCCCGAATGATATTAAAAGGGAAGCGTAGTTAATAACAATAACAAAGTCAGTGCAAAACAGTTGTAACATAATTTATATTTGCAAAACAAAATGGCAGCGATAATATCGATTCAGTCCTTGGTATGTTTCCTTTAGACTTACTTTACCTTGTGATTTCTTTGACATATTTAGATTGAATATATGCCACTTACACGTCGCAAAACGACAAGATATATTTGTCTATGTGGCAGATAGATAGTTTCAATTTACTAAGAATTTACGAGGACCTCATCACCTACTGGCAAAATAAATGGCATAGATAACTACAGGTAGCTACAGAATCTTGACCCAAGAAACTTTTACACTAACATCTTAGGTATGCTTCTAATCAGCAACTTCTTGATTCATTAACTTTAGTGCTCATCCCCTTTTGTCATTTCTTTATGGCGTCATAAAACTTCACAATTTTCCCTACATAATGACCAAATAACATTTTACGGCGATACCTTTTTTAATTAGTGTGAAAAGATAACATTGTTGAGGAGAGTTCCTTTAGTCTTGACTTATAGGTTGAGTTAGTAAATAAAAATGATTTACCTAAGGTTATAAACAAAACAGTTGTCAGAATTGTATATACTTTTATACCTACTAAATTGTCTAGAGATAACCAGGTGTGATACAATGTTTAAAGTTCCTCGTTGGACCAATCATTGCTGAGCCTAAGGTCCTGGGTTCAATTCCCACATTGGCTGCACTGATTGGGCTTTTCCGGCTTGAATGGATTTGTATTCGATTGCTGGCTATAGGATCGCTCCCGAAGGGACTTGAATATAACGAGTAAAATGTGAGGACAAATGTAGGAACATTTCGCCCGTTCCCCTGCCAAGTTACCGGGATGCTGTGTTTTGTTTGGGGGACTGTCTTATCGATTGTAAGATTGACTGACCAGCGGAGCGGGGTTTCATCCCAAGGTGAATCCTGATTTTTTCATTTCCTCTGAAGCTTAATACATGATTCGCCAAATACTGCTGCTCATCCTTGCGAAAGCCGTTTTTTTTTGGTGCTGTATTGCCACCCCACCGCTAGGCAAAGACCTCCCCAAATCCTTCCAAGAATTACTATTCTTACAATTTTATTATTAATATATAAAAAAATAAAAAATGGATATAGAAAGAAATCTACAAATCCTGGGTAAAAAAAATGATTTTATTTAGTCCGTCATACAGATTATAGAAAAATATTGGATACGTATATTTTGTTTTATCAAATTAATAAAACATCAAAGATCTGGAGTGGTGGCTGGTTACGTCACTCCTTACTAAAAAGTGTAGCGTGCAGTGACGTCACACGAGTTTTCAACACACTGTGTCGTCTTAATTTTTTGTTTATATGAAAAAAGAAAAAAATACGTGTCTAGTATTTTTTGGAAATCTGACTGACGGACTGATTACTTTTTTAGTCAACTACCCTATTTTTATTATATTTAGTATTTATATAGTTTTAGTCACGCTGCCTTTCGGAACATATGTATGTACATCTTCCACTGTTTTCAACAGTTCTTTATGTTCCTGTACAAACTTATACTCGTACTACTTATAAGTTAAGAAAACCCCGTCCGACCCATAAGGATAAAAAAAGTTAAGTAAACACATGACCAAATAAAACATAAAATTTTACATAATCATCACAGTAATAATGCTAATGAATTTTGAAATAACGTTTTTTCCGCGAATTAATTCCAACTTCCTCAAATTTGGATTTTTTTTGAAAAATGACAACACCTTAGATGGTATTATTATGAGCGAATAGTGATGCGAAAATGTGCCGCATGCCCCGCCCCCCCCGCCCCCTTCGCCCGCGCTTGTATTGTCTACCGTACATGTATTAATTTACGTCCTTTCGCGAAATAATATTTATTTATTTAAGGGGATTTTTTTTAAGTTTAGACCGGCTTTGTAGGGATTAGTCAAATCAGTTATCGATACTTAATAATACCTTCACGGATCGGACAGGGCCTTCTTTACATATTGTATATTTCATAGACGTAAGTTATATATTGAACGCTGTGGTAGCAAATTTCAATTACTAGTCTTTTATTAGTGGACTCTTCACGTGACCAGAGGCTGGCCTGTATCTCGGCCAAAGATTTAGCTTCGCCGGTTTCTTTTATCGGCTAAAATCTGAAAGTAATCTAAAAGTAATTAAGCCTACCAAAGACTTTTTGTGTAATCTTTTGAGAAATGATTCTAACTTGTTATACTTGTAACAAAGATTTTGAATAAATTTTTAGCTGCAGGGGTTTTTTTCACAGATAACATGAACGAATTGTTTTTACTTGCCGTAGTCGAGATTGCAGTATTGGTATAAAAAAATTGGGACACTGATTGTTTTTACTAAAGCTTGACTTCAATCCCGCCTGATGGTAAGCAGTGATGCAAATGTTGATGGTAAAGCGCTCTAGTTTATTAAGGGCCTATTCAGTTTAAAAAAAAAACTGAGTGGATAGGAAAGAAGACGGCAGTTGAGCGAGGTGATGAAATGTTACACCAGAGGTTACACCCAACAACACGACCAACGATGCTACGCCAGAGGGATATACCCGGCACACATTGCAATACAGCAGCTCAGACCCGCCTTCCGTACAGCTTCACCATACATACATCGTGCCGGAACACGACGAATCACTTGGCGGCAATACTTTGTCTGGTGGGCGGTAACTTCTGCAAAGAAAGAAGAAAATGGTTTAAAGATTTCTTTACCGTCATTTAAATTTTAGGATATAATACTTTTCTCTCTATCTCTCTCTTTATCTCTATAAATCGGGGCTCGTGGCTAAATATTATAATAACAGCTGCACAGGTCGATCGATCAGGTTAAGCTATGCTTGACGAGGTTGGTCTATGGATGGGTGACCATCTTACATAACGAGGCCCTCCGTGCCTCGGAAAGCACGTTAAGCCGTTGGTCAAGGCCTTTCATAGATCTTTGTCAGTGGTTGTGGGTCGCCAGAAATCCGATAGTTTGACCATCAGTCTTACCCAGAAGTATCTTACCAAGGAGTACCGTATTGGTCAGTAACTGGATTGTGGAGGTCAGATAGGCAGTCGCTCCATTTAAAATACTGGAATTCAGTTGAAACCGGTTAGACTGGAAGCTGACCCGAGCATAATCATGAACAAGCTAGACAGATGATGATTTAAAAAAAAAAACAATATTGTTGCTATCGGTCGAAAACAAACTTTCTTTCTTTCTCTTTTGGCTTCGCACGCTTTGTGCATTTAGCCAATATCACGTAATGAATTATTCATGTCGAAAAAGACGGCCGCGTGAATCGTCTTACGAGGGAGGTTTAAGGTAAAGTCATGATGTGGCCACTATGCTGCGATATTTATTACATACATCACGCACTTTTATGTAGTAAACAACACTATAAATAATTTTAAAAGTCCAATGAAAAATGAACGTGACGTTCAGCTTGACTTTCCCGCCAAAAAACCATATCAAACTTTATAATTTAACGTACCGGGAATAATCACACCCTTTTTTGCTTACCGACCAAGGAAAAATTATGAGGACCTTCCGATCACAGATTGTGTCGGTCACTAGAAGCTTTTGTGTCGGGACATATTATTATGATGGCGCGATTATGTTTTGTTTCAGTCGCACGATCCGTGTGTCGATTGCGTTTCGCCCCGGCACAGCCTACAATTATCCTCTTACATTCCTGGGACTAAAATTCCGGGATGTTACATTTTAACCCTCATTACGAACAATTACAACAAAAAGTAACATTTCAATCTTTTTAACCCTTCACCGCGTGCATAATGTATTTTATAGCTACTATATAACCTACCCACAATGACACAGGAAGGTCATAAAACATAATATGGTACTCGCCTTGTGCTCGTAAATTTCCTAATAACATCCCCCTTCTAGGGGCTGACATTCAATTTGATGTGAATTTTTTATTATTTTCACCCCGCTAAGTTTATTGGTTTCAACCCCAAAGGTTGCAGGTCCGAAATACGTGTGAAATATGAAATATTTTCAGGTGTATGTGTGAATTGGGGCGTTCATAGCGGACAGTAAGACTGATTTTAGGAAATTCAGAAGGGCGAAAGCTATATCATGTGTTTTGTGAATAGCTTGGCTGGCGTGCTCGTGATTGAATCGAGTGGATGATTTGAGGGGTGCACTGGTTGGGATGTGGAGTTTAAAAGTTCCCCTGTGTCAATTTGGTTGCATTGATGATGTTAGAGTAGGGAAAACATATTTTCTTACTATCCCCTTGGAAAGCTGCAAAATTTAGATGCAACGCAGTAAGACAATTGAATACAATAATTTTCATGATCGATTTCTTACAAAGAATACTTATCTTAGAATTTGACAAGATCTCATGTACCATCATTACTTTCAACCCCATAGAAAGCACCCATCTCGCCTTTCGTACAATCTTAACTGTTATTTTATATATTGAAATTCCAACCTTGCACGTTCTAAAAACAACAAAAGAAAGCCCCATGAAAAACCAATACAACGGTAAGCGCAAACTCTTGTATCAAGTAAGGTTCGCAAAAATTTCGCTTAAAGATATGTCATGTAAGAATGGTTTTAATCCGGCCTAGGTCAGATGTACCCCGCCCGGTTTATGGAGGGTTAAGATGATAGGCTCGGGTTAGAGAAGGGTTAGATGTCGATGCTTTTTAGGGTTGATTGTTGTGTATTGTTTTTTATGCGGGAGGCAAATGATAATGGTACGGTGCTGAAATGTTTCCGCTTTTGTTGAATTTCAGCCTGGCGTAGGTATTATTTTGTAGATTTTTACTTGATATCTGATGAATTAACATACAACATATTATACAACTAGCGGCCGCCAGCAACTTCGTTCGCATGGTTTAGTTATGTTCCGCTCGTATTGGTCGCAGCGTGATGTTATATAGTCTAAAACCTTCCTGGATTAATGGGCTTAATGGAAGGTGCAAAAAAGAAATCAAATTGGACCAGTGGTTCCTGAGATTAGCGCGTTCAAACAAACTCTTCAGCTTTATATATTAGTATAGATATGTAAAGAAAACCCTGTCCGATCCGTGAAGGTATTGTTAGGTATCGATAACTGATTCTACTAATGCCTACAAAGGCCGAAATAAACTTTAAAAATTAAAATAAATATTGTGCGATAAGCAATACATGCGCCGGCGAAGGGGGCAGGGCACGTGGAACGAGGTCGCATCGCTCATAATAATACCGCCGAAAATGGTGTTGTCACTTTTTTAAAAGTTACCAAATTTTGGGGAAGTTGGAATTAATTCGCGGAAAAAAAGATTATTTCAAAATTCTTTAGTATTGTTACTATGACGATTATGTAAAATTTAATATTTTATTTAGTCGTGTGTTTACCTAACCTTTATTATCTTTATGGGTCGGACGAGGTTTTCTTTTCATACTGTATGTTAATAAAATGTTGAGATTATTCTGATCTCCATTTCAAGGTAGGCAAGAAAGTGCTATAACACTGAGCCCACTTGCCATACACAAAGTTGCCCATATCCCCCAAACTTAACCCTAAAAAGGCTAGTCTCCACAAAATATTGCAGCTATCGATACGGATGCCACCCTATACCCAGTTACAATAATACCCGACTATTTTATGGCGTCCTTTTATTCAAATTCGCCATCTCTAAGCCCAATAACCAATCGAGGACCCCGCTATATTTCCTGAACCTTACATGCATGACTGTTCCCAAAAATATAATTATGTAAAGTAACATTTTATTGCCAAACCTTCAGTGAAAAAGGTGAGAATTATACGTAACCAGATGCAGCGTTTATTGGTTTAGGTTTTAAATGTGTAAGTGAGTTTTTGGGATAATGGTTTTTATGTGTAATGGTTCTAATGTATTTTAGGGTGAGAATCCTTTTTCCCAGCCTTTGTATTATTGGGTCTATTCGAAAGGAAACCCCTTCAAAATAATATCTTTATTTATGTGGCTATTAAAATTTTAATATAACATAGATTTGAATAGTTGGATGCGAAATTAAAACAAATTAATAAACATTATGTCAGACGCGGTCTGAATCCAGCGCTTCCCTACTCTTTTGGTCAAGTCATCCAACCTAGTCGGTGGTTGTCCGATGCCGCGCTTGCCGGTACGTGGTGGCTATTCAAGAGCTTTTCTGCCCCATCGGCTACTAATCCGCTAGGATCGTTTTTCTACCAATTATTCCTGATTCGACTAAGTAGAGAAACACCTAGCATAGCGCTCTCTCTCTATTTGAATTTAATCTGAAGGGTAATTCTAAGCAACTGTGGCCCTAGCGCACAGGCAAACGAAGAAACACGGGTGGGTTTTAGTCAGTAAAAGTGTAACACGCCCTTCCGCTCCGATTTCTCATTCAGAACAAAAAAAAAAATGGGTAATCCTCGTTATTTAAAAAATAGTCCCTCCTCTCCACCTCTAACTTCACTAAACTTTGACAAGTTTTTGAAATTTGTTTATCGTCGCGATGAGACAGCGAAGATTTTAAATTACGAGTATTGGACTTCTGATGTTCACTTAAATGGAACTGCCTATTCACTTCCTAACTACGTAACCTACACAATCCATTTACCACATTGGTAAGGCTGGTTTTCAGATGCAGTGTTTATTTGAATAAACCAGATGGAATATAAACAAGAATGCTGACCCAAAATCCTGCAAAAGAGTCTCAGCGATCATTATCTGACTCGAATAGCCTACAGAAACCTTTTTTTCTTACACTCAGTTTCACAGTGCTTCCCGTATTCAAACAAGGCGTCCCTAAAATCTAGTTAACACTACCAATTCGCACGTACGCCAAAAAAGTACGTAACACGTACCAGTTCGATATTACGCGTAATGTTACGGACTCGGGGTCTCTCGGACCCCTTCGGCGTCATTCGGAGGGTTATAACATCGTTAATTGATCATTAAAGAGAAGGAAGATAAGAATTTTATATTATAGCTTGTCCTTTTTGGAGATAGCGTTAAGAAACGTGATGTTGATAAGGGTTGTAAGTTGTAATAAATTGTATAATTACTGGTTATGGTGGAATTTATGGGGTTTTCGTTGGGTTTGGGAGAGGTGACAAATTTTACGTAGAAATGGTCTTGTTTCTTGTAGAAATCTGATGCGAGAATTTAATAATTGGTAATCATACTGATATTACGTCATACTTCTACCCAAGGAACCCGTGTTAATTGTCCAATCCCGCCTAATGGTAAACAGTGATGCAATCGTTGATGCTAAAGTACGCTAGTTTATTAAGAGCCTACTCACTCTAGCTTTGAAGATACTTAAATTGTAGGCCGATGGAAACACTGCTCCTGGCAAATTATTCCAGTGCCTCGACGTATGTACGCGGCATAAAAGAAGATGCGGAATGCGTCGTTCGGATCATTATGGCGTCAACAACGTAAGTGTGGTAACTCGGGTCGTCCGATGATAGAATGGAGATGGGGGAATTCAATCATGCAATTCGTCTGCAAAATACATTCTATAGAACACCGACAGGCTGGCTACTATTCGCCTGTGCTCCAGGCTTTGGAGACCGTTTTGAGAATTTGTTAAAAGAGTTAGCACGTGTTTCTCTAGAGAAAATCTATTTTCCTTTCTCTTCACTCCAACATAACCTTGTTTTTTTTTTTTTTGACGCTGTGGGAATGTGTTTACGCACCATATCCCGAAGGGCGTGTGTGGGACTCGCCCAGCCGAAGCCGGGAACACCCACTAAACCCGAACAGCGGCACACCGACATCGCCTTAGTGGCGGGGTCATGGGAAATAGCAGAGCCTGCCTACCAATCCCCCGCCGGGGATTCCCGCCAGAAGGCGGGCCCACAGTGGGCCCTCCATAGGGAGGGGCCCGGCTGGGTACGACTTCTTGTGCGAGAAGACGCAGCAGCCAAGGGTTTTTTAGCGAGGTGTCCTTCCTCTTAGCCCCACTCGTTTGCCCGGAAGCAAACGGGGCCCCCAGCTCCTCTCAATGAGGAGACCGGGTTGACCGACGGTGACCCGGAGTTCGGGTCACATCAACCACCTGGAGTGGTGGCCGACCCGCCGCACGTGTGACCGCCGAAGCGGTTCCCACTTCTGGTTTTGGTCCGCGCCGGTAAACCGGTAACCCCCATCTGGAGGCCGTTCCCCTATCCGCCACCTGGGGACGCGTCCGATGGCAGGCCAGAAACTGCACACGGAACTCCAACATAACGTAAAACAACCCTAACTAACTCCAGTATCCATTAAAAAATAAAACACCAGTAATTTCTGCAATATTCCAGCACAAGTTACGGTCAACTGCAGCCGTAACCGGGTTATCTTTTCATAAAGCGAGAGGTAAAAGAAAAAGATCGACTTTGAAGGCGTAGGAAATTAGTTTAGGAGGAAAACGTCGTTCCCAGGCTTATCTCCTCAGCTTATCTGTTATCAAGGTTTCTGAAAACATGAAAGAAGCATAAAAGGCTCACTAGAAACTGCAGATTAATTTTTTCGCTAATTTCCTGCCAATATAAATTGTGTGTATATATAATTTAGTACACATTAGATATACAATTGATATCCCTACACGTCGTACACAGCGATTCTCCTCCATGCTTATTATGCGCACAACAAAAACCAATTATTCAAGTGTCTTCAAGGCTAGAGTGAATAGGCTCTTGATAAACTAGTGCGCTTCATCATCAACGATCGCCTGCAGACTGCGCGGTAACCTAGTGACTGCTGCGTTGCATGTCGCGGGTTTGATTCCCGAATGGAACAAATAATTGTATGACCTACCTTGGGTCTGTTTGTTTGTGTATCGGAGTTTATATGTACGCACCCACGTTACAGGAGAAATTCCTAGTGTTGGCAACGTTTTCTTTCAAAATAAATATTGAAATGATTGCTTCATTGGGCAATTGTTAAAGAAATATACATATAAAGAGTGGTGCTGACAATACGACAATAAATTAAACATCGTGTAATCACGAAACAGGACTGCACTTGCGCCCGCTGATCGGAGGTCATTGAACCATTATTTTAAAGGATGTTCTATTCCGTTTGCAATTTTATGCGATTTAATTTGTATGAAATTTTTTTTTTTAATTTTTGTGCTAGGTTTTTTTTTATGGTTTAGGATTACTCCTATTAACCAGCATAGTCTGTGTTTTTATTTATTGTCTTATTATCAGCACCACTCTGTATAACTAAGATCGAATCCTTTTTTTTTTAAATAATTATAAACTTGTGCTTGACTGCAATCCCGCCTAATATGGCAAGCAGTGATGCAATCGTTGATGGTAAATCGCACTAGTTTATTAAGCCTATTCACTTAAAAAACTTAGGAATAGGAAGGATGACGGCTGTTGCGCGAGGTGATGCCATGTTAAATCCAAGACCAACACGACCAACGATGCTGCGCCAGAGGGAGATTGATCTGGAGACTCTTCACGACCAAACTCCCAACACAACAACATTTGGCGCATCGTACCCGGTACACATCGTAACACAACTGCTCAGACCCGTCGTCTGTACGGCTTCACCAGACATCATGCCGAAACACGACCAATCGCTTGGCGGCAAGACCTTGTCTGGTGGGTGGTAACTTCTGCCGGCCACCGATGTTATGGCCTACCACCGAGACAAAAGGCAGAAAAAATGGCAGTCTTAGGACAGATCTGAAAAATGGAAAAGATCAAAAAGTTATAACGGTGACACAATCTATGTCATTGTAAACACTTATATATACACAATAAACATAAGTATGTCTCGCTGTAGCAATCACGGGGTCAGGTCGATCACACTCAAGCGAATTCAATGCTTTGGCCCCATCAAACAAAAGTGGTCAAGGCAGCTAAAGAATTTTTCATTTCATAAAAGAAAGATTAAAAATTATTTCGAAATAAAAAAAAAAGGTTTAAAGGATTTAAAAAAAGAACATCCATTTACATTCCAAACAGCTTTACCAAAAGATTAATACGGACATTCTTTTGCTTTTGTTTTTTTAAAAGAAACATGCTACAGTAGTGCTTTTTGGCATATAACTTGATAGTTTTTATTGTGGTTCTTGGCATAGGATACTGCACGGAATGGTCTTGCAGAGCCATTGTGAGCCCGACAGGACACAGTTTTAATTTTTTTGTATATCTCCTGTTATGTTTGTGGGGAATAAAGTTGTATCTAGAATATGGTATGATGCAGTTAAAATTCAATATAATACATATGGATATAGTGTAATAGTAGTAAATAACGGAATCTTTTACCTATTAAATTAGAAAAACGTCTGGTTTTAGTTCTCTATATTATAACCTAATTTTGCTAGTTCGGTTAAAACACAGAACTAAACTCGAAACTTTTTTAAATGACGTCATTTAACCTAATTACATAACAAACTATTACTGTCAATTTTAGTCATTTTGAGGCATATTGTTAATCCAATGCTCTATATGTTTGAAAAATTTGTGTGCACAACTACGTAAATAACGCAATGAATGTCGTTGAACTGTCAAAATGAAACCCTTCGTTACTGATAGTGTGTTACCCTGCTGGATTTTTGTCCGATTTGACAATAGGTTCCTGTCTTATAGATAACTGGCAATAAGTTGCCTTCCTCAATACTCAACCTATAGAATGCAAATAAATATTTTTTTCAAATCCTACTGCCAGTCCCAGAAACTTGCGCATCGAAACAAAACTGTTCAGCTTTAGATAGTATATACAACATGCAAATTAATTAACCCACTTCCTGAAAATAATTCGTTCAGAATCGTTTTCTGAATCAGTTTATATCATTTTTAATATAGGTAACTGTTTATCCCAAAAATAATTGAAACTACACAAATTATTGTCATATCAATCCTGCAGTTTTACTTGTATTCAAACAAATTTAATCATTCAATACAAAATAAAGAAAAATAAACCTTATTCCAAGAACGTTAAGTTTCGTTCTCCAATAATTGTTATAACTAATTTAATAAATAACAATGCATGTACATGTTAAATCAAAATTCACTGTATTTATTATGATCATAACATAATATTTTAATTGGGGTGTTTGAGGGTATGCGCTAATTACCTTACATGATGTATAAGTATATTTAATAAACCATTCATTAAAACAGTTAAACTTTTTAAAGGCTGAATGAAAATTTAAAAGTACAATTTTGGAGCCTCTAACCTGCGTCCTGTTTCGCCAATAAACATGCCAAGTTATATTAAACCGCCATTCAACCCTGTCAACATGTCACCTCTTGTTTTTATTGCGAATGTCCCCAAGTCTTTTTTTTTCGTAAATATTTTAAACATTTTACTGTATGTTTTTAAATACTAATTTTATGTCATAAAATATGCTGTTTGATTATCTGTGACTCAATATTGCCACCTGTATTTTGACGACTGTAAAAAAGATTTTATATTCTTTAATATGGTATGTAAATAACATACCTATTAAAGAATATAGCAACACAGTTAAAGGTGACCATACTATGAATGTTGATTTTTTTTTAAATGATTGCTCATACCTACCTTATACATAATCCCTTTGATAATACCGACTATATACAAAACAACCAGCTTAAATCTGGTTTTGCTTTGAGAACTTCACTCGGGAAATATCCTCTTCTATTCGCTCGTTGCCATGGAAACCCCGCAAATCTAAACCAACTTAGTACTACAGATTCTAGGGAACCATTTTACCGCAGACTTATCTCCATCCCCCTTTTGCCTACATACAACTGCCTCGCTTCAACACGCAAATGTAGTTGTATTCACACATTCTCATGGACGCATAAAATTTGTAATCGGAAGGGAGATGTGTTCTCCTAAGCTTAAGCTTATGTAAAATATTGATAACCTGACCTTCGTGGGAAGATAAAACAGCCTGCTTGTGTCGTGACTTCTTATCATAGGGGTGTAAGCAGAAAGGACAAAAATGCAGTATACGTACGTTCCATGTCCTATGTCCTTTAGTTGAAAGTACTTTAGTTAAATTGGTAACTTTAGTCTGATCCAAAAGTATGTGATCGAAATATTTTTTTTTTTTTCATTATAAATTATAAACTAGCGCTTGACCGCAATCCTGCCTGATAGTAAGCAGTGATGCGATCGTTGATGGTAAACCGCGGTAGTTTATTAAGAGCCTATTCACTTTAGCCTTGAAGACACTCAAATTAAATAAATTAGGAAACGAACCTGTGAATGCCAATTTGTAGTGCCCCTTACAATAGGGTAGTTGACTGAAAAAAAAACTAATTATTCCGTCAGTCAGATTTCCAAAAAAGAAAACTAGACACGTATTTTTTCTTCTTTAATATAAACAAAAATGAAGACGATACAGTACTCGTTGTCACTCCTTGCTAACCTTTTTGGCAACGAGTGACGTCACCAGCCCACACTCCTGTTCTTCGATGCCATTTATATTTGTCAATTTTTACTGATTTGATGAAACGAAACATACGTATCCAATATGCTTCTATAATCTGAATGACGGACTAAATAGAATATTTTTTTTTTACCCAGGAAGCACCCCTATTGTCTTTTATCTGACCAACCTGTCTTGAGGATAGAATTTCAGATGGAGCGACTCATCATTATCTTGGCCCCATCTCGACTTATTCGGAGTCGGCGCAACTTGCATCTCGATCTTTTGTAAGTCAACGTCGCGGTTGTCTCTTGTCTCTAGCTATATCATCTTTAATACAGTCCACCAATCATTTACAGTGGGCCTATTTGTAAGGTACAGTTTCCTAGGAGCAGCTGTCATAGTTATGATAGTGTGGTATTACCTTACGGTCAAAAAACGGTCGGCTGCTGACATAAGCTACCACCCACCAGACAAAGACTTGCCGCCAAGCGATTCGCTGTGTTACGGCATGATGTCTGGTGAAGCCTTACGGAGGACGGGTCAGAGCAGTTGTGTTGCGAAGTGTGCCGGATACGATGCGTCAAATGTTGTTGTTGGGAGTTTAGTTGAGGAGGGTTTCCACATCAATCTCCCTCTGGCGCAGCATCGTTGGTCGTCTTGTTGGGTTTAATATTGCACGACCTCGCTCAAATGCAGTCTTCCTTCCTATTCACCCAGTTTTTTTTAGTAAATAGGCCCTTAATAAGCTAGCGGGTTTTACCATCAACGATTGCATCACTGCTTACCATCAGGTGGGTGGTCAAGCACTAGTTCATAATCATTTTAAAAAATCGGGAAGAACACACCAAAGGAGCAGCTCGGTATTTTTAAAAACGTTTACAGTGTCAATAAAAACTTACCTGTAATTTCACAATTTTTTTTTTACATGTTTTTGGTATTTGTCTGTCCCTAAATATGACTCCATTTTGAACGGTTTTAATTACGAGAATAGGTTTTCTGGTTTCTTTCATAATGAAGTTCGTCACACATCTATAGGGATGTAGCTATACACGACAAACGATGCATCTTCTCTCATCCTCATCAATATTCAATGAAACAAAAGCTGGAACTATCAAAAATTCCATACAAGCATTCCACACGAAAGTTTTTATTGCAGCCATATTGTCCACCATCTTGCCTCTGTTCGCCGACTATCTACCGAGTATGACTTTAAAAGTAGTTTCAGAATCTTTATAGTGTGAAATTTTGTTTATACTTCCTTGTGAGCCGCTCTGCCGGTATAAGCAGGTAGTTTTAAGAATCTTTGTCATGTATTGCGGTAGTATTTTGAGATGTGAATGCTTTTGTGTTTTGTTGTTATGAAAGTTTTATTTGTTATTTTTTTTTTGTTGGAGTTCGTGCGAAAAACGGTGCACTTTTATATAAATATCATAAGAAATCTCCTTTTGGAAAGGGGCGACTAGAATCAATTCTGTTTACTGTATATTAGGACGTCGATAATGCTCTTGTCTTTAACTTTATGAAAACTCTTATTGAAAAAATATATGAAAATAATCCTTGTTTCACATAAAAAGTAGGCGACAGTAGCTAGGCTTTCATTTTGACACTTTAACAACTTTCGTTACTTTATTTACGTTGTTGGAGAAACAATTTTTTTAAACGTACGAAGCTATGGATTAGCTATATCCTTCAGAATATGTATTAATAATTATGGTATTGGAACTACTTCCCAATCATTTTGATCTTGGAGTTTACTTTGATGTGTGTCGAAAACTGTTACAGGAATAAACAGTTTATGAGAGTTTGCGGGTTCAAGCCTTGTTTTGCATGATTAGGATTCAACCCTAAAACAAGCACATTTAATTCAGTTGGAAGAATGAACAGGAATTACAGTTATGTATGATGGTAATTCTGCAGTTAACTACTAACCTACGTCAAGCCACAAAAGCTACTATTTAAACTAGCAAATAACTACCTAAAATATGATCTAGAGCGTACCCTAAGTAAAATAAGCGCTACTATGCTGAACTGTAACAGTTCCGAGTTTAAACACTCATGTTCTCTGTTAATTTAAACTTTGTTTTGGCTCGTATTTGAAGTTTGAAACAATTTAGATTCGCTAAAACTTATTCGTGTGTAGTAACTTAAGTTATCTTGAGGACATTAATCTTGGCGTAGAAGTGTGTTATGTGGGGATCTATCTTATTACGAAAGACCGTGGGATGATAGTCAATCACTAACGCTTGTATTTAAGGATGAACTATGTTGCGCGGGCTTTGGCAGCTCGCCGCCCGGTAAGGACCAGGCCCGAGTCGACGGCGCGTTGTGTTTCACGCGCGCCTCAAAGAGATGTCAGAACTACGTGACGGGGTTCATGAAGACCGATGCCTCTTGAGACTGGACCAACCCGGAACCTTGGTTGCGGGGTTGGTTAAAAAGAAGAAGGAACACGGGTGGATTTTAGTCAGTAAAAGATTGCACGCTCTTCACGCTCGCGGGAGAGGTCATTTGGTGATTACCCATCCCAAAAAAGAAAAAAAAGTGGGGGGTTAAAGTGGGGTGAACAGTGGATTTAGGTTGATGATGGGGACGGAACCTTTGCTACGACTGCTAAATATCCACGATTGACTCCCGGGACCGAAAGCTTAACGTGATTCCCAAGTCACGGAGGGATTTTGGGTAGTCTTAATAAGTGAAGATAGTCAGTCACCCATTTACGAAGCAACCGTGACAAGCGTTGGTAGGCTGATTTTAGTTTGCCACAAGCCTCTTTTACGTTCCTTCGTATTGATATGTAACCTAACAGATTTCGGAACGAGGTTAATTTTTAGAGAAACCTATTACAAAGACTAGTAGTAGCCGAATGAGATTTGCGGAGAATCGAGTTGAATGACGTGAAATTGGAGTGGCCTAAGTCACAGTAGACTATTACGGGCTTATGATGATGATTGCAAAGACTCTGTGGAGGTATGAGGAGCAGCGTGTAAAGCTCACTCATCCTCCAAAGAAAAGTGAGGATCCTCCGACCAGATTGGTATTGTCAGGCGGGCCACTTTGCCCGCCGGTTGATGTCGCGAACTTGTATGCGTGCAGAAAACTCTGCTTGCGAGATATAGGACTCGCGTGACGTCAGTATGACGAGTTCTCCGAATGTAGCGTTGTAGGCACCACTACACCTCCATTCCTTCTGTCATCAAGCCTTATCTAATTAACCGTGATAGCTAGACTCTTGCAAATTTCACAGGAGGTGTATTTCTATTGACGGTATAACAGCAAATACTAAAATAAATTCTCACTTGGCCGGTTTTCGAGCACTGTTCTTTTCCATACGAACCTGAGAATTTGTGCCTTTGTTTACGGAGGTGAATAAATGGATTGAGAGATTACGGTGCAGTTCTGGGGGCTGATGGTGACCACAAGGGTGGTTTGAGTGAGGTAAACATCCCACAGTGCCTGATTTTATCCTGAAGGACCAAAAAATATAGTTGCATAAATGAAGCAACCATTCTGCTAACGATATACGAGCAAGTGGATGTCTATATTTTTAAATTAACTGGCTGTCTGTTTAATTAACTGACTGTCTGTTGAATCGTAGCTTTTAAATGCAAGATACATCATTTTGTATTATCCTCGATACTTTCAACATTCAAATTAATATTTTAAATCAATACAAGTCCCTGATTTTAGATTTCAGTTTGAATTACTAGTTTTCTCTTCATTTTTATTTCTGTGCAAACAGATAATAATCTTCTACGTTTTTTGATCGTTTTTTTTTACAACTTCAATGATCCAAGTTTCTTTCAGAACGCATTTTAACTGCATCATAATGATTACATTCCACTGCACTATACTTCCAACTGACAAAAAGAACCAGAATAAACACAACAAGAGTTCGCCTTTCAACAAACTTCCCAGTCTAGCTGTAGGTTTTAAACTTTTCACGTTACACTCTCAATGGCTAACATGGAAACTTCTTCCCGGGTTTATTCAAGACCGAAGTTCGGAATTAACCTGTTAGAATGCGCCCGTTTTGAAGTAATAAGTGCTGAAAGGTGGAAGGTATTTTGTGCAAATAAATGCGAGATAAAGAAATGGTTTAGGGAAGACTTTTGTTACTTCTCGAGTCATGTTTTTGAAGATTGGGCTATGTTGTTTTGTTTCTGTTTCCCTTTGTATTCGATTTTGGGGATGCATGCGGGCTGTATAGGAAAATGTTCGTTTATTTCATAAAAAAATATTTTGGTACGAAATTTTTATCTCACGAAGTTTACTTGTGGTAATCAAGTGTATATATCCGCTGTGAATGTATGAGGTCTGGGTATCGTTTGAGGCGATGGAGAGTGAGCAGTGTGTGTGTGTGTGTTCACTTAGACATTAATAACGTGTTTGTACGCTTGATAACCACAAGTAAAGTTCGAGTCTTTTCGTGAGAAAAATAAAAATACTATCTTCATCACTTGCCTAATCTTTTCCAAACTATGTATATTGAAGTTGACTTCCAGTCTAACCAGAACCTATCTGACCTCCACAACCTGAGTAATACAATACCCCTTGGCTTGACTGGTGGTCAGACAATCGGCCTTATGACGACCCGTAATGACAGTCAAAAATCTACAAATGACAGTGAGGAACACTTAACGTGCTTTCAGAGGCACGGAGGAGTCTCGTTATGTACGATGGCCACCCATCCATAGTCCAACCTCGTCAAGCGTAACTTAACCTGATAGATCGATCTATGCCGCTGTTATTATTTAAAAGTACTACAGCTAAGTAATGTTTCGCAAGGATCTTAGCCGTTTTTTGTGGTAATAAATCAGTCCATTATAATAAGACTCGTTGCCGAGTCTTACGGAAACAAACCTTTTGTTTCAATAAAATAAAGTGTACAGGTGTTTCTCGGTGGTAGGCCATCACATCAGCTGCCGGCAGAAGTAACCACCCACCAGAAAAAGTCTTGCTGTCAAGCGATTCATCGTGTTCCAGCATGATGTCTGGTAAAGCCCGTACGGAGGGCGGGTCTGAGCAGTTGTGTTGCGATGTGTGCCGGGTACGAAGCACCAAATGTTGTTGTGTCGGAAGTTTGGTCGTGGAGGGTCTCCAGATCAATCTCCTACTGGCAACATCGTGTTGTTGTTGTTGGGTTTAACATTGCATCACATCGCTCAACTACCGTCTTCCTTCCTATTTACTCAGTTTTTTGAGTGAATAGCCTCAATAAACTAACGCGCTTTACCATTATCGATTGCCACACTGCTTACCAGTCGGGATTGCGATCAAGGACTAGTTTATAATTATAAAAAAAAAAAACTTCAAAGTTGATTGAAACTGTCAATTAACTAAACCGTGGTTAAACAATACAGTTTCGAAATAACACTTCTCGTATTCAGAAGTTCATTGCCGAAAAATAAGTCCTTACTAAATTAATAAGGAAAAAATCGTTTCAGCCCCGCTTATGATGATAAATAGCTACCTCCGCGGTAGAGGGCCTTTTATGTTAGAATTAATTATTTCTCCCTTAAAGTAGACTGTGCTATAATTAATTTAACTTTGAATACTTTGTAAAGTTTAATGAAGTTTCGCTGGTAAGCTGTTTAGTGGGTCAGTTTATTTTATTTGACAGCACAAAAACTTTAAGCTCTTTAATACGTTATGTAAGATCTTATTTAAATCATTACGTTGTTTTCGCAACTTCTTACTGATAATTATTATGATAAATTTATTTAGGTTGCCATAGACAAAAATAATTTGCTATGACTCGCCACAGCAAATGTCTGTCCATTTCTGTAGGTATAGTACGTTACGTACTTGTTATCGAGTCACACAAGCGATTTCAGAGTGGCAAGATTTTTACGGCGAAGGAAAACATAGTGAAGAAACCATGTCCTAGAGGCAAAAAACTTTGAAGATGTGTGGCATCTATCAACCCTCACTAGGCCGGCGCGGTAGATATTGGCCCACTATCTCTTACCGAGAGGAAGTGTGTGGCTCAGTAGTGGGAACATTATAGGCACGGGTGTCTTCTCATATAGAAAAGGATTGAGCGTAATCACCACGCTTGATCTTTTTTTTTATTAAATTATAAACTGGCGCTTGACCGCAATCCCGCCTGATGGCAAGCAGTGACGCAGTCGTTGGTGGTAAAGCGCACTAGTCTTTTAAGAGTCTATTCACTCTAGCCTTGAAGACACTGAAATTGTAGTCCGTCGGAAATACTGCCGCCGGCAAGCTGTTCCAGTCCCTCGATGTACGCGGTATAGAGGAGGAGGCGAAACGCTTCGTCCGGATCGTAGTGGTGTTAACAACATAAGGGTGGAAACTTGCCGTACGATGGGTCGTATGCGGGTTGGCGATTTCAGACTGAATGTCCAGGTTTCCTCAAGATTTCTTCCCTCACCTTATAATCAGTCATTGGTGTCCAAGATAAACTTAAAAAGTACATATAACTTAGAAAAGTTACATTGGTACTTGCCTGACCTGAAATCGAACCTGCACACTCATACTTGAGGCTGGTTGGTGTCTTAACCACTACGCCACCACGACTATTACATGGACATATGTATTACCTTTAAACATTAAAATGTTAAAACCCATAATATTGGCGCGATTCCTCTCGTCCTTATCAAAAGTAGCGCGAGGAAAATTGAATGCTCTGAAATCTGAGTAAATGTTACAATTACATCCGGAAATTATTACATTTCTCTCATTCCTCCCCATATACATCTGTCCCTTTCACTCCCTAAACAGATTTTTCTTGAAAATTCTTTCTTATTTTGCAAGAAAACCAACTAATAATGGTAACGTGCTCATATATTGTACTAAATGTGTCGCTGGAGATGTGTTATGTGTCGAGCCGACGGCTAGTGTGAAAATGTGCCACATATTTTCACATATTTATTCAGTTAATCCTAGTGTAACGGATTAGATTTTATTAGTCACCTATTGGAACTAATGTAGGTAGACTGAAATCCATCGATCTAGAATTACTCAGAAGCAAGTCGGAATCTAGATTCATGTCTAACCGGGTAAACGATAGGTGCCATTCTTTTAGACCCCTTTATGAATCCAGTATTCCTATCCTAGACCCTACTGGTGGTACCACTCTCATCAGGGAAGCGGGCAGCAGCGCTTCTCCTCTGGATTATGAAATTGGCTTGTATCCTAAAAAATAATTTAATGTCCGTCAGATAGCTTTATAAAAAATATTGAACACGTATTTTTTATTTTTTCTTTTATTCAAATACTTAGGAAGATATATTGATTTGAAATGTCGCATGACGTCAAGCCATGGTGCGAAATATAGAACGGCGTGACGTAATTAGCCCCCACTCTGTAACTTTAATACGCTATATCTCAGTAATTTTTGGTAACTACGACAAAATAAAAAATACGGGTCTTATTTTTTTTTATTATCTGTAAGACGGACTAATTGTTTTTTTGATTTTCATACCTTGGATACATCCTTATTATTGCGATCCCCAACCCGCCTGCCAAGCGTGGGGATTATGGCAAACCCCCCAATGCAACGAAAACCTTGGGGGAGTCTTTTGTCCAGCAGCGGACCTCTATGGGCTGAAGAAGAAGAAAATCCTACTGGATGGTAGGATAGGAAGTAGGACAGGATAGAATAGTAATTCTAATAATAGCGAACATTTTTGTTAATGTATACGGAGTGGTGCTGACAATACGACAATAAATTAAACATCGTGTACCTCAACACATTCTCAGTCTACCCATAAAAAATCATATAAATATCTCCATTAGTTTAGTTACAGTAAATTATTTTTCATTTTTCACATTTTCTACATGATGTATATGTTGATAAGGAAGCGCTTTCAGGTTAATGACCGCCGCATCCTGCGGTACCAAACTTTAATAATAATGGCGCGAAAAAAGCAAGTCGATACAGGATCGCGCTGTCGCCGATCGCAGGTCAGTGAACCAATATTTTTAAAGGATGTTCTATTCCGTTTGCAATTTTTCGCGATTTAGTTTGTTTGAAATTTTCTTTTTTTTATTTTTGATGCTAGGATTTTTTTCTATGGTTTAGGATTATTTCTATGAACCAGCATTGTTCGTGTTTTCATTTATTGTCGTATTGTCAGTACTACTCTGTATATGGATAGGATATTTGCTACTCTTTCACACAAAAACTAGTAAACTGATTTGTATAAAATTAGGCCCACAGATGGTTTATACCCTGGAATAACATATAGGATATTTTTCATCCCAATATTCCTCTGGAATCGAAACTTGTGCGCCTAAAATAACGGAGCGCAACTAGTTTATGAATATCGAGCCGAGTAAAGTTGTATGTTTGTTACATTATCACGCATAAAATGTTGAATGGATTTGGACGAAATTTGGCATAAATATAGACAATATCTTTACTTAAAATAAAGGGTAGTTTTTATATGATTTTATGAAGAATTTTGTACAGTAAAGGAATTAAACTGCCAGCAGCAATTACAAAATATTTGAAGATCATTTTTTTTTAAACGCCTCAGGGTAGTAATTACTCATTTTTGTGGGTGCGTTTATAAACATTTAATCTTAGTATTACAAACAGTCAGACGCGTAACAACTACCTGCGACAAAAAAAAGAAATCGAGCCCCTGAAAAGAAACACAGCAGTCGACCGGTCAGCCACTGCGCTTCGTAAAGGGCACAACTACCACTACCAACCTGAGTCTTATCCTGACAATAAAAAATATAGTTTAAAAAAACTTAAAAAAAACATCCTATGAAATAATATCAAACTAAAAAACATCCTTTTAAAGAATATCAAACTAAAAAGTTAAAAATAATTTTATTTTTTCTTCTGACTAGTTGAAAATAAATATAGTTTAACAAACTGAAAAAAAAAATGCTTTTAAAGAATATCAAACTAAAAAGTTAAAAATAATTTTAATTTTTTTTTTTACTTTTTAGTTTGATATTCTTTAAGTCATGTTTTTTTAGATTTTTAAACTATATTTATTTTCAACTTTTTAATTCGATATTCTTTTTAAAATAATATACGGATAGCACGAACGCTTAAGTGGTGCTCATATGTTTTTACCAAACTTTTCTTGATCTCCAACAGATAGAATAGCAAGTGCTGAAATTCGTAATGATGCGTTACCCAAGTAACTAAATCTAAAACTAAATGTAAACTAAAAATACTTTGCCTGCCCAAATTAATGTAAGGTAAGGTTGAAAAAAATTTTGAGTTAGAGACGGACAAACAAACAAGCAAACATACATGCGAAGCTAGTAAAAAGCATGTAGTAAAGAATTTTTAACAGTTTTTCTATACTAGAGCTGTCAAACATTAATATTATACCACGAATAAGAAATTAAGCAAAAGTTGTGACTTTGGTGTAATCCGCCCTAAAGCACATACATTATATAATAATTTCAGACGAATCTCATTTACATACTCGCCACTACCTCTGCCTACCCCACAAAAACATCTTTCTTATGTAAATAAAACCGTCTCGGTATCCAGAAGATTAATAGACTATAAGATATGGGAGATACATTATTTACATCTCTGACGCGGAAATATGCGACAATCTTACGAAGGAGGAAAACTCTGTTATGTGTCTCGGAAACGTGTTTTTGAATGAAGAATATTTCCTTTTAATTTTTTTTTTTTAGGTTTTAAAATTATTGCTCAATTATGTGGTTTCACCGGCGTAACTTTCCATTCCATAAACATCATCATCTCAGCGTTAATCCCAGTCGCATCCGTAGCTTTTCAGCTTTGGAGTCTGGGGTCCGCTTTACCTGTCTAACTGCTGATTTTGGCTAAACTTCGATATTTTCCGTGAAGCGACTGCTGTCTGACCTCCACAACCCGAAGGCGATATCTAAGCATTGCAGTTAAACCAATTGTTAGACTTATGAGGGCTCCAATAACCCGTAACGACTGCCACTAGATGTTCGTATAGCAACCGGGACCAACGGCTTAACGTGCTTTCCGAGGCACGACCAGACCAGTGCAAATATTCATATTCATGCTTTTAAATATTTGCACTGTCCGGGGATCGAACATCGTGCCATACGAACATCTAATGACAGTCGTAATACTTAACGCGTAACTGTAATGCTTCGAAATATCCTTCGGGTTGTGGAGGTCAGACGGCAGTCGCTTCACGAAATATATCGAAGTTTAGCCAAAATCAGCAGTTAGGCCGCTAAAAGCGGACCCCAGACTCTAAAACTGAAAAAGCTTTGGATGCGACTGGGATTAACGCTGGGATGATGATGATGACTTTGTAACACTATACCGATATCTTTTCAACCATAGCGGGTAATGTAGGCACTGTTATGTACGATTGACACACCATTTTACCACAGAAATCTGTCACTAACATTATTTCAAAACCAGTCCTAATCAAATAAACATAATAACCATGTACTCATTCCTACACTTTAAGTCTAACTATACAAAATATTGTCATTATTTATCCTTTTAATTTACTAAGTAAATATGAACAAACCATTAAGTTGAAAGGTTAGAACTTACGCCAAGATTTGCATTAACCTTTTAGCTGGCAATCGGCTTAGTATCGAGTGATATTCGATACTTAATGCCTTGTGGATCGATTGTGGTTTTAGTCGAGTTGTTTCGATAATACTCGCTGCTAATGACTGGTTTTACACAATATTGTTCCTTGTTGGGAGGATTTGGATTATACATATAATTCAAAATAAGTTGATTACAAGGTGAAGGATAACATCTTGAGGAAACCTGGACTTTTAGTCTGAAATCACCAACTCGCATTGAGTAAGCGTGGTGGTTACGCTCAATCCTCCTCTGTATGAGAGGAGACCTGTGCCCAGCAATGGGACGATAGAAAGGTTGATGATGATGATGATGATGATGATGATGATGATGATGATGATGATGATGATGATGATGATGATGACTTGACTTATGAAAAAACTTAAGAAAAATTTATTAGCTTGTAATTTTTTTTTTTTTTGATTGATGATTAGTTAGCATGAAAACGTCATACTCGTATTAAGCTATGCTACGTAGATATGTATTCAGGACCACACATTTTATAGAACTTAATGTATTATTTTCAGTTATAAAATGTAATCTTACAGTTATGAAATATAAAAGAATCACGTTGCACATCCATCGAAATCCTGTAGCTACTGCCAATTTACAAAGTACAGTAAGTCCAATTGTATGCGAAGCTACTCAAAAATAACGTATTAAAAACTCGAAACACCACAATATCAAACTCGCATTTTTAATGGAGCCAGATAACGCGTTCGTAAGAGAAATACTAATGGCTGTAACATTCTGGCTAGGTATTCAATGACAATTTAGCCTGATCCAGAGATGGAATCCCGGAATGTCACAAACGAGTCACTTACTGCCACTAGGCGTGCATGCAACGTTTCAAAGTTAGCGTGCCCAAAGTCGGAACTATCTCCGCCATCTTGATTTGGCTAAAACACAATGATAGTGACAATTCCATAACTGTTTAGTAACAACACTTCTTGTGAATGATATGAACGCCAAAACACACGCAAAAAGACAGTTATTTCTACCTCTGACAATCAGCAATGTAATAGCGACGTTATTGTGTAGTATACTTTTACTAATATACATATAAAGAAGCTGAAGAGTTTGTTGTTTGATTGAATGCGCTAATCTCACGAACTACTGGTCCGAATTGAAAAATTATTTTCGCGTTGAATGGCCCATTAATCTAGGAAGGCTTTAGGCTATATACAAAGTAGTGATGACCTCAACACATTCTCAGTCTACCCATAAAAAATCATATAAATATATCCATTAGTTTAGTCACAGGAAATTATTTTTCATTTTTCACATTTTGTACATGATGTATATGTTGATAAGGAAGCGCTTACAGGTTAATGACCGCCGCATCCTGCAGTAGGTACTAAACTTTAACAATAATGGCGCGTAAAAAAGTAAGTCGATACAGCACCGCGCTGTCGACGATCGGAGGTCAGTGAATCAATATTTCAAAGGTGTTCTATTTACAATCCGTTTACAAATTTATGCGATTTAGTTTGTTTGAATTTTTTTATATTTTTGAAGTGAAACTTCTTTAGGCACGCTTGACTTGGGGAGTAAACTAGCGAAAGCGTTACGAAAAATGATAGGAAAAAAAATGATGAAGGCGAACGGAAGCAGAGTATAGTCCTATTTCGTCTGTAATACAAACAAGGAGTTGGCTCATGTAAATATTGCATGACCTGTCGAGTATGAAGTTGTGAGTTCGCATTTCGCCGAAGGCAATATATATTTTTTGGATCTTTTTAAGATTTGTTAACAATTGAGTCGAGTATGAAGTTGTGAGTTCGCATCTCGCCGAAGGCAATATATATTTTTTGGATCTTTTTAAGATTTGTTAACAATTGATTACCTAAGTGCATAAATAAATTTATAAATTTCGTTCTGTTCTGGCCTTTATATTGTTTTATATATTTTTGCTGAACATTTCTGATATAATTGAAAGTATAGAAGCTTTAAGATATCGTCACAATACGATAATTGGACACAAAGTACAAATTGCTTTCGAGCCTCATAAGCTCAATTATTAAGCTAAGTACCTTGATTGATTAAGAACTATGAATTTCTTCGAGAACATGACGCTGCGAACACCCCCCGACCCCCCTCATTGATTACCTCACCCCCCCGTGGATTATCTCGGGAACCAGAGGTCGTGGACTACCCGAGTTTGGGGTCCCCTGAATCAGGAGGAGGAGCCCGACCTTTTGGCCCCGAGGGAATCCACTCCCCCCTCTCCCCCTCCCCCCTACCCCCCGCAACCCCACGAAATCTACCCCCCCCCCCCCCGCCTTTAGTTACCTCACCCCCCGTGGATTATCTCGGGAACCAGAGGTCGTGGACTACCCGAGTTTGGGGTCCCCTGAATCAGGAGGAGGAGCCCGACCTTTTGGCCCTGAGGGAATCCACTCCCCTCCTCTCCCCCTCCCCCTCCCCCACGCAACCCCACGAAACCTATCCCCCTCCCCGACCCCCTTTAGTTACCTCACCCCCCCGTGGATTATCTCGGGAACCAGAGGTCGTGGACTACCCGAGTTTGGGGTCCCCTGAATCAGGAGGAGGAGCCCGACCTTTTGGCCCCGAGGGAATCCACTCCCCCCTCTCCCCCTCCCCCCTACCCCCCGCAACCCCACGAAATCTACCCCCCCCCCCGCCTTTAGTTACCTCACCCCCCGTGGATTATCTCGGGAACCAGAGGTCGTGGACTACCCGAGTTTGGGGTCCCCTGAATCAGGAGGAGGAGCCCGACCTTTTGGCCCTGAGGGAATCCACTCCCCTCCTCTCCCCCTCCCCCTCCCCCACGCAACCCCACGAAACCTATCCCCCTCCCCGACCCCCTTTAGTTACCTCACCCCCCCGTGGATTATCTCGGGAACCAGAGGTCGTGGACTACCCGAGTTTGGGGTCCCCTGATTCAGGAGGAAGAGCCCGACCTTTTGACCCGAGGGAATCCACTTTTTTTTTTTTTTTTTTTTTAAATTTGAGGTCTATGCAAAAATATTAATTTATAAATGAAAGCATGAAATAAATTTAAATATTTATAGAAAATTAATATATATATATGTGTATACGTGTATATATTGTACACATATATATATATATATATATATATATATATATATATATATACATACAGATGGTGCAAAAGAAGTTTCACTTCAGTCGTGTGGTCATAAGCACACTCGTTTTTTTATTATTGATGCTTGGTATTTTTCTATGGTTTAGGATTATTCCTATAAACCAGCATTTTCCGTGTTTTCATTTATTGTCGTATTATCAGCACCACTCTGTATAACATCAACGCGACCAATAGGTGCGGAGCATATATAAAAAATAAACAAATATTAATCCTTATCCAAATAAATAAATATTATTTAATTTTGAATAAAATTTTCCTTGACATCACTTAATTTCGATTAACATCTTTTAATATATTACAATTTTGTAATAACTATTTTAACCCCAACGCGAATGAACTGGTGGGGGCCGCTAGTCGAAAAGTAAGATCAGAACGATTTTATTAGTCTTCTCAGGGTTTCCATGAACCCAATTGCAGCCCTAGTGAACGAGCATAAAAATCACTATTATGAATGAATGGATGGTTTTAAGAATTCTACTAAGGAGTTCAAGTAGTTGGTTCATCAACATTTTTATGACATCCATGGGAGCTAACATAAAGTCAAGATGTTTTAAACACACCATACTTGCATTTATGACGAAATCAATTAATTCACTCGAGATTGTAAGACGTTCTCATCTTTAAGATAGTCCCAAGCAGTCAATGGCAGCATTGTTCTGAGTTTTCTCTCACGAGTCCGTTTTGTATGCCGTAAGCTAACTGTTGCACTTGAACGTTAATTGAAACCCATCATGTTTCAAGTCTTATGGGGCACAGAAATCTAAACGTCAATTTTCGAAAATTCATTCAGGCCGCTGAAGCTTTTAATCGCTGGTATTGAATGACATGGTCTTATGATATGATATAGTTAGGTAGCTACTTCCCAAAGGAGTGGGTAGATGTGTCTGGCACAGTTTAATTTCTTTAGCGATGTTTAAGACTGTTGTAATAGGAAGCAAGTCTACTGCCATCAATTAGCACTAATCAAGACCAGAAGCCTTTGGACTAAGACTTAGAAATCTTTTGACTACCGTGGCATTTGATACTGGTATGGTGAAGGGCGGGCGTTTTGGGGGACTGTCTTATGTAATATTAACGTTCAAAAAGTGCTGATTCTCAGCGTAATTTGAATAAGTGACTTTTGATTTTGGTGCTATTTGGGATCCCGTTTTTCCGCATGGGAAATCACCAAATGAGTTCTCCCGGGCTTCTCTCTCTCTCTGGGCGGAGCGGGAAGGCGTGTCAGGCTTTTACTGACTAAAATCCAATCTCATTGCGTCACTTGCCCGTGCACCAGGAACCACAGTACCTATATCTTTCGAACATTCTGGGCAGATCCTGGAACCCTACAAAATTAAATAGGAATGTCGTTCTTTTCGTGGCGTTTCTGTCCTCTTCGTTGTTTTTTTTTACACAATTGCCTTACAGTTCTAGCACTAAAACAAAACGTGATTCCTGCATAAAACAGTAGATAGAAAGAAACGTATTTGTAACATTAACTAGTAACGGGTCTTTCTTAGATTTCCCAGCTGACTAGAACGCGCCACCTCTTTACTTTGAACTCCTAGCGCTACTGCGAGCCTGGTACTGTTACCTGCATTTTTAAAGACAAAAAAAAAACAAGATTAAACATTATGTCAAGGATTCGCCATTATTTTCTTCTCGGGATTCTTTATAAATAAATAATCAACAATGTTTTTGACTAAAGTCTTATTTTATATTTGGGTTGTAATGTATCCTAAAAAATAATTTAATGCCCATAAGATAGATTTATAAAAAATATTGAACACATATTTTTTAGTTTTTCTTTTATTCAAATACTTAGGAAAATATATTGATTTGAAATGTCACATGACGTCACGCTGTGGTACAAAATATACAACGGCATGACGTAATTAGCCTCCACTCCGTAACTTTAATACCTACACTACATCTCAATAATTTTTGGAAATTTCGACAAAATAAAAAATACGGGTCTTAATTTTTTTTTATTATCTATAAGGCGAAATAAATTTTTTTATTTTTTATTTTCATACCTTGGATACATTCCTATTGTAGAGACCTCAAATAGTTTTTGAAGAAACCTCAGTTACAGGTACAGCAAACAATACAAGTATCTAAAAGGTCTAACTAAAGACGAACGTTCACATATACGTTGCTTAGAATGAATGCATGTTATACTATACAAGCGCAAGTATGAAATGTAACAGCCACGGAAAGGAGGAAGAATTAAAAGAGGAAAAATTGTATTTGAGAACTGCCGAAGAAACCATCTAGCCTATGATTTCTATTGCATGGAATTTAACAGGAGACTTACTACAGTTATTATTTTTATCTGTTACAGTAATCTTTATTTTCGTTACCATGTTTTCGTGTTGCTAGCACTTGCAAGTTTGCAGGTTCCTTTGTAGTTACTATCATAACCTAATATACATATGTGACTGAAAGGATTGTAGCCAACAATTGGAGTATTGAGCACTTCTCTGTCTTCAGGGAACAAAGTCACAGTATTAATATTATATAACTAAATATCTTATCATCCAACAGGTTTGAAAAAGCGAAATGTACTGATAAAACATTAACGGACAGCTCAGAGATTTCCCGAAGGAATACTGTACAATGTCTCATGAATGAGAAACATTACTAAATTTATTTTTAGATGGTACGTACAACAACAACAACAATACAGTTGATGAGTTCTATGTGGCGGTGGGAGTCCATCAAGGATCAGCATTGAGTCCTCTGTTCTTTATCCTTGTAACGAACTACCTTACGGCGGAACTACAACGCCCTCCACCATGGGATATCCTTTATGCTGACGACATTGTACTCATCAGCGAAGGTCCAAACAACCTACACTGCACTGCTACTGCACTGCAATTTCAGTGGCACTAACAGCAGAAACACTCCATCTGCAGGACACCCACTAAAGGAAGTCGACCACTTTAAATAACTTGCCTCAATCATCTGCAATGACGGGACAATAGATGCAGATGTAACTCGCCGTATAAATACCGGGTGGATGAAATGGAGGGAGCTGTCTAGGGTCCTATGTGATAGAAGAATGCCCATTCACACTAAGGGCAGAGTATACAAAGCAGCAGTGCGCTCGTCTATGACATATGGTGCCGAATGCTGGCCACTGAAAAAGCAGCAAGAACATAAGCTACATGTCGCAGAAATGAGAATGCCTAGATCGGCTGGTGGGGTAACAATGCTGGACCACATCCAAAATATCCACATTCGCGGCAGTTTTAAGGTAATATCTATACAGGAGAAGGTTTTGGAGAGCCGCCTAAGGTGGTATGGTCATATCATGCAGCGACCATCGGACCACATGACAAGAAAAGTACTTGATATTGGTATCCAGCCCAGAAGTCGCGGAAGACCCCGCCTTACATGGATGTCCGTTATTGACAGATACCTAAAAAGGACGCAATTAACATCTCAGACGACCCAGGACAGACCGTCTTGGCGAAGATTGACCAGAAGGATCGACCCCAAATGGGATTAAAGCCAGGCAGAAGAAGATTAGGTACTTGGACACTCTTTTTCATGGTTTTGTTAATGTAATTAAATGTGTTCAGTTGATTATTCACTGCTTCGTCGAATCCTTTTATGGATAACGAGTTATAATTTTGGTTAAATGGACATAAATCATCATGGCTGCTTCCTTTCGTCAAGTACTAAACTACAATTAGAGAATTGACATTTCTTATTAACTTTCACTTTTTCAGACGGCACATAGCCTCCCAAATTCTAATATTGGTGGGCCCTATTACATGAAACGTTTAAATAATGACAAATTAGATACATACATTTTCACAGACTTTTTATTGCGGCTATACTACACATGCTAAACAACTGTTTTTTTTTTTTGTTAATATAGACAATGGTACGCGACCCTTAGTCGCGCGCACATGACTCGTTTCTTCCATTGGGGGTAGGCAAAACCGATTTACTTAGATAGCGGAGTTACTGATAAGAAACGTTCGACCAGAGAACAGAGGTGTTCGCAAAGGTAGCTTTAGCCTAAAAAAAAATCCTATTTGGCTTGAAAACCTCCAGGATTGCCACGTTTGAAAAAACCTCGCGCCGATGAATTCCGTTCCATTTCCCAGGGGAAATCTCTTTCCGTTTTTTAATTTGGATATTTTCGCTCACTAATGATGATTTCAGAAATGAATCTAGTAGATTATAGTAGTCCAAAAAGTGTTCGTAAGCAGTTTGTCTAAATTCTGAGGATTTATATAATAATTGCTGTTGACTACTGCTGTACTTCAGCTAAGAAGACTTTGTGGGCAAAATAAGAAAATGTTAAAATATGATGCAAAGCTAACAAGCGTCGTGAATCATATTTAATAAATTGTTAGTAAAGCATTTGGGATAGGAGGGTGTAAATATGCAGTATACACCACTGCCAGCCCCCTTAGGGGATTACAGGCGTGATGTTATGTTGTAAATTATTTCAGTGTCAAAGCAATGTTACAGAACCTAGGCATAATTTAAGAGTACCATGATCCTACAAAAGGAATGCTATTAAATGAATTATAAGTAACTAGAGTCATGCCCGCGTTCCAGCAGCACACGGTTTCACGACTCGACTAAACGTCAAGATTCCCCTATCAAATGTATGTTTAATGTTAATTTATTACTCACATACATTTTCCGGAATAAATTTAGGATATGTGTAAACAAATTAACACTTAATAAGAAAATTTGATACCGAGCATCTATCAGACATTTAATAGCTTCTAACATACGCTTCGAATCAGATATTAAACGAGGGAAAAGTAACGATTCAAAATTTGTTGTGTGGGTTGCAAACAACTTCAGTTACCATAAAGTATTGAAGTTTATATACAAGTTTAGTTATTGGAAAATAATTGGTAGCATTTTATCCGTTTTAATTTTGTTGAAATTTTGGAATTAGACAGCAATTCACAGTCAGTGTGTGTCATAAAACGAATCAGATGGCTAGTCTCTTGCTAAAGAGATATCAAGTTTACAAGGCTTTTGTATTTTAAATTATATGCAGTGTCTCCGTTCTACCCGTTGATGTACCTCATACTGTTTGTACTTGGTATGGTGGGGTATAATGAGCTAAGGGCTCGCCGAGAGTGTAGTCTTGCTGCATATGTAGTTAAGTTATTGCGTGGCGTAGCACATAACACACCTAGGATTGCTACGGCAGTTAGAGCTTCAAGTGCCAGACCAGTACGTGTGGAGGCGGCGACGCCCGCAACTGCTAAACCTGCCTGTTGCCAGAACCAACCTAATGACGAAAACACCCGTCACCCGTGCAATCCGTGTTATGAACAAAAGCCATGAAAGACTGGATATATTATCGTGTTCTTTGAGTGAACTCGCAAGAGTTTTATTAAATATTGTTAGTTATATTTAAGTATTAGTGGATAACTGCACTGTCGCATTTGGTTAAGGCCTGTAAGGACAGTTGTAAGAATGATAAATAAATAAATAAATGTTATCCAGTTACGTCTGATTAGCAAATCTGACACACAGTCTCACCAATCAAGTGTTTTCGCGAGGTGTTTGAAAGGGATACCATGGCTTCTGGCGCTCAGGCAAGTGAAGGAACCCGGGTGGGTTTTAGTCAGTAAAAATCTGACATGCCCAACCGCTCCCCTAAACAGGGAGAGGTCATTTGATGACTTCCCATTCAATAAAAGGAGTTGACGTGCTACCCTGGTTGTAGAGCTATATCAGATATGCATTTCCTAGCTGTATCCTATCAGACTGGAGCCGACCCAGACGTTGTTGGGAAGATATCAAATTGTATGATGGTCTTTAGTTTTACTTCCAGTCTAAACTGCTTATAATACTTCTCGGTGGTAGGCCATAACATCGGCTGCCGGCAGAAGTTACTACCCACCAGATAACGTCTTGCCGTCAAGCTATTCGTCGTGTTCGGTCTGGTGAAGCCGTGTGGAGGACGGGTACGATGCGCCAAATATTATAGTGTTGGGTCGTGAAGGGCCTCCAGGTCAATCTCTCTCTAGCGCAGCTTCGTTGGTAGTGTTGTGTGGTTTAACATTACATCACCTCGCTCAACTGCCGCCTTGCTTCCAATTCACTTAGTTTTTTGAGTGAATAGGCTCTTAATAAACTCGTGCGCTTTACCATCCAAGCATTACTGCTTACTATCAGGCGGAATTGCGGTCAAGCACTTATTTATAATTATAAATAAATATTTTTTGTTATATTCATAAACAAGTGCTTCTAAATTGGTTAGATTCCATTACCTTCCCGCAGTCATTCGTTTCTGCATTCCATATATCGATTTGCTTATAACATTACCTGCTTGTAACAGTTTCACACAGAGAAGCGACGAGCTATAATCACTACGCTTCCTCACTTCGTAATAGCTTTGTCAGTCGCGTGAATAAATGATTCCATACAATGTTCTCTTTTACATTGAAAAATTGTCACATGCCAGGTTTTTAACGCTATTGTTATACTCCACTAAGCTATAAAACCATTACATTATGGGTTCCTCCATAAAATATCTTAAGCAGCATACATTATAACCCATACACTTTACGCTATACATTATATCGAACGATACATTTTGAGTAACATACATTCCTAGCAACAACGTGCAACGTTGGAGCAATATATTAAACATTTTTGAAATATTTAAGCATATTTCATAGATATATGCTTCAGTCCTCCATCCTGGAACTAAATGGCATTTGATAAGAAAAGGAATACATTTAAATTTGAAGCATTTTACGTTCTTGTAAATCTTGGCGTATATTTTGCTTAGAAACAGTGTAATCTTGGTTTTTATTGCCTATATTTTAGGTCTAAGGTTCTGAATTTAATTCAGCTTATAAAATAAAGCTGGTTGCGTCGAATATGGGTAAATTTAAACCTACCACCCTTTTTTTGGGGGACATATCATTAAATACAGCAGTGGCAGTCAGCGGGGCACATTGCTCGTAGAATCGATGGCTGATGGGGCAGTAAGATTCTGGAGTGGCGGCCACGTACCGGAAGACGCAACATAGGGACGCCCCCAGCAAGATGGACTGCTGACCTGGTGAAGGTCCCGGGAAGCCTATGGATGCGGGCAGCACAAGACTGATCATCGTGGAAAGCCTTGGGGAAGGCCTTTGATCAGCAGTGGACTTCTATAGGCTGAAGAAGATTATTAAATACGAGCGGAAGGGCGTGTCAGATATTTACTGACTAAAAGCCATCCGTGTTCCTTCATTCGCCAGGGGCCACGTAATCTTGGCAGACGTCGGTACTAGTGGACCCGTCACGATATGCTGACGTCTCTGACACCGTTCTGACGGCGTCAACCCGGGCCGAGTCCTGACCGGCTGGCGAACTTAGCCTCATTATACAAGTAGCCTTAGAAGTTTGCGTAACCTTTTCTTAAGCGGATTTTAAAACAGGTAATCCTATGGGATGTTTTGAATTTCTTTTTAGATAATTATTTAGAGTTACGTGCCCAAAGGATGGCAATGAAATGTTATTACTTAGCCTCTGTCATTCTTTCGCCTGCCTGTCTCTCAACGGGAATAGATAGACGGTTGAAAAATAATAATTTATTGACATAACGACACTTACATTAGTACGCACAGATTAATTAAATGCTAACATATGGTACAGACATCTGTTTACAGATATTGTTAAGAGACAGTGTTCAGTAGTAAGGTTACTTACAATAGGATTTATACATACAAGTGCGGATTGCGCTACTTATTTAAGTTAAAATAAAAATAAAGTTAGTGAAAATACCACGAGCTCTCCATAATCAATAAAATAATATTTTATATCATTTCGGCTTACTTACATTGCATGTCGAGGAACCTCCATTTAGGCACAGAAATGCCTGTTGTTAAAGGTTTGTTTTCCCCATATATTAAATACGTAAGGAACGAATGAAAAAAAAAAGAATGAAAACAAAACAAAATACGATCAATTGAATGAGTGCGTAATGTGTGTGTGTAGGTGTATGTCTGTGTGTGTTTCTTAGCCTGTGTGAGGGAGAGATTTTTTTATTATACATGATGTGACTAAATAAGCAAATGTTATTGGTTTATTTCTTCTTCTCCTTCTTCTTCAGCCTATAGAAGTCCACTGCTGGACATAGGCCTCCTCGATGCCTTTCCGCAATGACCGGTCTTGTGCTGCTCGCAATCATCCGCTTCCCGCGACCTTCACCAGGTCATCAGTCTACCTTGTTGAGGGCCTCCCTTGTTTTATTTAGTCATAATTAAATTGTGTGAGTGTATTGTTATGAGAAACTTTTATTGGCGTTTTTGCCTTATGAAACCCAACCACTTGGCTGGTTTTCTTATGAGTATGAAAACTAGATATAGAATGTTTACTTGATATTCTGACAAGTGCATTTAACTATTTTTCTCGGTGGTAGGCCATAATATCGGCTGCCGACAGAAGTTGCCACCCACCAGACAAAGTCTTGCCGCCAAGCGATTCGTCGTGTTCCGGCGCAGTTGTGTTGCGATGTGTGCCGGGTACGATGCGCCTAATGTTGTTGTGTTGGGAGTTTGGTCGTGGAGGTTTTCTAAATCAATCTCCCTCCGGCGCAACATCGTTGGTCGTGTTGTTGGGTTTAACATTGCATCACCTCACTCAACTGCCGTCTTCCTTCCTATTCACTCAGTTTTTTTTTTACTGAATAGGCTTAATAAACTAGCGCGTTTTACCATCAATGATTGCATCACTGCTTATCAACAGGCGAGATTACGGTTAAGCACTAGTTTATAGTTATTTAAAAAAAAACCATAGGTCAGTAATAAAAAGGTGAAAAGAAATGGGAGAAAGCTCAAAATGCAGCTTTCTCCCATTTCTTTTCACCTTGATCCTTTCAACTCAACAAAATATTTTCTTTTCTTCAAAACCCCATTTAAAATCGCCACAATAAAATAATCCGGTACTCTTTGTAAAGTCCTCAGGCACAGTTATGATTGTTCAATTTTCTACGCAGCATCCCGAGGGATTTACTGGCTACCACTGAAATACATAAAGTTTTTCTCGTGATTTCTCCATTTTTCTTCAAGGTTATTAATGTTCATGGAGCAGAGAATTACCGCGCCGAAATAGTTTTAAGGCGACCGATGACGGCATTAATGAAATTTATACTTACAGACGACAGCACGTTAAGCTACAATAATCTGTCAGATTTCTTTATTAGATTTTCAACTTTATCTCTAAAGCATTAAGGCTCAAGATTGATTGGAAATATTTGACAATTTCGGGTATCTTGACCTCTTGTCGTCCGTACATCCGTACATAAAATGCACACTTGCCCTTGTTTTAGGGTTCTGTACACAGAGTAAAAACAGCACCCCATTAGGATACTCCACCATCCTTTGTCACCAGGCAGTATCTCATGAACAGTGGTAGCTAGACAATAGTTTTTTTCTAACAGATTTTGAAGTTTTGTTCCTGATATTACAACATATCCTAAAAACATAAATAAATAAGTATTTAAGGGGGTTCTCATACATCAGACGTGAGTTTTGTAGAGAAATAGTGCGGAAAAATTCGAGAGTGAATCTGACTCGTATTTTTTTTTTTGTTGCTAATTGTTTGCCACCTCCGGGCTTTGAATTATATACTTTTTGATCAACTCTATTGTTTTCCTTTCTAAAATAAACAAAATAACTTTTGTTCTTTTTATGAGATTTACTGTGATTGTGTATGAGCTAAGTAGCTTTCTAATTGTTGTGCTATGTTTCCCTGATTACAATTCTCATCCAAGTCTACCCTGCGGTCTACGGAAGGTCATTCATCCATCGGCCATTATGGTCAGCCAATGCTTCTATCGTTTTTCGGCAGCCACTCCTTTAGAGTTTCATTGCTTATGACCAATTAATTAATTATTATAGACCTTATGATTCGTTAAAAAATATTCAAAAACTTTTAAGAGAGCCTGTTCCTCAGCAAAAGCCATACACATTAAAAATAAAATAAAATCTTCTAGAAATAAAATCAAAACAACTTGGCAAATTATAAATTCTGAAACTGGAAGAACCAAAGTACAAAATCGCGATTTCCATCTTAAAATTAACGATGAAGATATAAAGGCGGACTTGGAGGTAGCAACTGAGTTTGAGAATTTTTTTACTAGTATTCCAATAATAACAACAAAAACTTTGTCTTCTTCCTCCACTTCTGCCTACGCCATACTAAAAGAATGTGTTCCAGAATGTGACAAACACTTTGAATTTACGTTTGCGACTGCTAAAGACATTATAGAATCTTTTAAGGATCTTGATGTAAAAAAAACTGCCGATCATTGGGGTTTGTCAGTATATACTGTAGCTTCAATAATAGATGTTATCGCACCTTTCTTAGCAATTGTTTTTAATTCTTGTGTCACATCTGGTATATTTCCTGATTTGATGAAACTTAGCAAAGTAATTCCACTGTTCAAATCTGGTAGTACAACTGATCCCACGAATTTTCGGCCAATTTCTATATTACCAACTTTGAGCAAAATTTTTGAAAAATTAATTTTGAAACAGTTGTTGAGACATTTCAACTTATATAATTTATTGCACGTGAAACAATTTGGTTTTACAAAGGGTCGTTCAACTACCGATGCGGGCGTGGCGTTGCTAAAGAACATATTTGGGGCCTGGGAGGAATCGCAAGATGCTCTTGGTATTTTTTGTGATTTGTCCAAGGCCTTTGATTGCGTACATCATGATACTCTTATTAGGAAACTGTACCATTATGGTTTGAGGGACAGAGCTCTCGACCTTCTGACTTCTTATCTGAATAATCGAATTCAGAGGGTTGATGTTAATGGCAACAAATCTGCAGGATCTGAGGTCACCATGGGCGTTCCGCAGGGCTCAATTCTAGGTCCTTTCTTGTTTTTAATTTATATTAATGACTTACCTCATCACGTGAGGGATAATCACAACATAGTATTGTTCGCGGATGACACTTCTCTTATTTTCAAAGTCAAGCGTCAGCTAGCAAATTTTGACGAAGTTAACAATGCACTTTCGAAAGTTGTCCATTGGTTTAATGTAAATAACCTTCTTTTGAATGAAAAAAAAACTAAATTCATTAAATTTTCTACGCCAAATGTCAGGCAGTTAAGTACCAATGTTCAACTGAATGGAGTAGAGTTGATCCCTGTCGAGTCGACAGTTTTTCTTGGATTGACTATTGACTCCAAGTTACAATGGGGTCCTCACATTGAGAAGCTGTCGGGTAGACTCAGTTCTGCCGCTTATGCTGTTAAGAAAATTAGACAGATAACTGATGTGAATACAGCCAGAATTGTTTATTTTAGTTATTTTCATAGTCTTATGACTTATGGGATTCTTCTCTGGGGAACTTGTGCGGACATCAATACCATCTTTGTTTTACAGAAAAGGGCTGTTCGAGCCATTTACAACCTTGGTCCTAGAGATTCTCTTAGAGAAAAATTCAGAGAGGTGAACATTCTGACTGTAGCTTCGCAATATATATTTGAAAATCTTATGTATGTACATAAAAATATATCTAATTTTAAGAAAATAAGCGAAGTTCTTAATATAAATACCAGGAACAAACACAATCTTGCTGTACATCACACTCGTCTCCACAGAGTAGGCAACTCGTTCATGGGTCAATGTATACACTTTTACAACAAGCTTCCCATGGACATTCGAAACTTACCCATTAAACGATATAAAACCTATATAAAGGCCAAACTTTGCAAAAAGGGGTATTATAAAATCTCAGATTATTTAGAGGATAGAGAGGCTTGGGACTGAGCTGCTCGCTCTGTTAAGCATTGTTATTAAGCAATATGCGTAATTATAACGTAAATTATTGTAAACATTTTCATTTTTAATGTCTGGACTTTAAAAAAGACGATGATCCCTGAGTTTGTTTCGGCTATTTCTTCTCAGAGGTAGTCAGTTAGGAAATGCCGGCTTCATCTAGTTTAAAAAAAAAAAATAAAGAAAAAATAAAAAAAAAACATGACGTGTAAAAGTGATCGGTGATCCTACTTGCTTAATAAACGATTTCATTTCATTTCATTTCCAAACATTGCAAAATATGCCAAATATTCTTGAAAGCTGAACCAGAATACGTCCATAAATAAATAAAATGTCCATGAATAATAAGTGTACGAACAAGATGGACCGATGAACTGGTGAAGGCCGCGGGAAGCCGATGGATGCGGGCAGCACAAGACCGGTCATCGTGGAAAGTCTTGGGGGAGGCCTTTGTCCAACAGTGGACCTCTAGAGACTGAAGAAGAAGTCTACAAACACACAGATAGTTAAAAATTGCAATAAACACTGCGTTCGAAAGAATGCAACTCAATGAATCTTCTTCTTAGATTCCAATCAGCCATTTACAACCTAATTCCTCAGAGGTAATTTAAAGAATATAATATTTCAATTCGCCATTTCGCTAACAATATGGCGCTTATACTTTCACAGTAATAATTCATACCAAGGTTTTTCAGCCGACACAATCATGTCCTACATTTTTTTTGTCGCTTTCCGAATTAAAAGTGTAGCTTGTCGCTTCCCGATGTCGTAAAAAGAATTAGGTAATGTGTTTTTTTTAAGGAAAATTGAATATCATTTTTTTTCTTTTCTCGAATTAGGGTTGTAAAAGGGTGGTATGGATTTATGGAATGGGTTTATGGTGCCTATGAGTTTTCTAGACGTTTATGGTAGCTTTTGTAATGCATACTAATAATTTCTTCAATAAAGTGAAGCACGCTAAGCCCCGACGGCTTCCTGGGTGTGGTTTGTCGATTTCTGACAGTCGTTTCGGGTAGACAGACAAATGCCCTGAAGCCAACGAATAGTGTCAAGGGGTATCGTATGGCTATTCTCTGTCTTCAGTATAACCTAGTAACTGAGCTGTGCGATCAGATATGCAGTGTTTTCATGTAAAATAGTACATACTAAATACTGGTATGTAGTTATATCCCGTTAGCCTGAAGGTAACTCAAACACAGGTCTTAGTCAGGCTTTTTGTCTATGTGAGTTTACTTCTGTATCAAAAGTCATTTATTCACATTAGGCTGAGAATCAATCAGCACTTTTTGAACTTCAATATTACATAAGACAGTCTCCTAAAACGCCCGCCCGTTACTGCTTCCTAGTGCTTTCGCTGGGAAGAAGTGGCCGAACAAACTCCCCAGCAGCACAGCTGTCTGTTCATTTTTATAAAATACACATGACTTTATACAACACTATGTATAACACAAGAAAACGCAACTGAACAAAAAATGATGTTGTCACTTTTTTTAAAATGACCAAATATGTGGGAAGTTGAAATTAATTCGCGGAAAAAAAGATTATTTCAAAATTCATTAATATTGTCACCATGATGATAATGTAAAATTTAATATTTTATTTGGTCCTGTGTTTACCTAACATTATCCTTTATTATCCTTTTGAGTCGGACAGGGTTTTGTTTACATATTGTATATCATAATAATTAATATGTTTAATAAATTAAAGTAATATACGTTTGACAACGCATACATTTAGATGTAGAACTAGTATGTCTAGTTCAGTGTGAGACAACGTTTAAAATAATGGGGAAAAGCTTGGCAGACGGTGGTAAGTAATAAATAATTATAGTAGTAAAGAGTAAGCTTAAAAGATAATAACAAATCCCTAAATTAACAATGAAAAATGCTTTGTTTCCTCAGTTTCGTATTAGGTTTTATTGTAATGTAACCCTATCACCGCTTAGTAAGCCTAATTTTATTCAACCAAAAATATTATAAACGAAAAACCCCAGCATTTAATCCTATTACCCTACAAATTTAATCGTCGACTCAGTTACACCAAACACAAAAATCTAATTACACGCTTAGCCCCGACGAGTTTCAGCGAACTCTATATAAAAAAAAATACTCTAAAAAGGCCGTGAGGGCTAAAAGTCCCCATTACCCAGGTAAAATGGCAATATATTCCGTGCAAAACAAACATGCCCATGCAAATTTGTAGGCTACACATTGAACGTATGTCATTCATCACGGTCGAAGCGGGTTGGGGGACTAACGGAAAAAATGGGGAAAAGAATGAATTTTTGGAAGGGAAGCCAAATTTTCCGCATAAAAAAAATTGGTAGAAAACGACGTTTTGAATAATGGTTGTGTAGTTTAAAATCAAATTCGTTTGTAGTACAGACTTCTGTTTTTTTTTTTTAATATTATAAACGTTGTAAGCAGTGATGCAATCGTTGATGGTAAAGCGCTCTAGTTTATTAAGAGCCTCTTCATTCTAGCCTTGAAGACACTTAAGTAAATAATAGTCAGACGGAAACACCGCCGCTGGCAAATTGTTCGATGTACTCGGAATAAAATGCGCGGCGAAACTCTTCGTCCGGATCGTACTGGTGTCACTAGTAGTCTGTCGACGGATTCCGGATTCGCTCACACAGACCTTGAAAATTATAGTAAGGGAGCGTACGTAAGTAGGATTGAAATCTCCTGGGAGATACTCTCCTATCTTGTAACCCACATCTTGGATCAAATTTTATTCAAATTCGTTCAGCCATAGAGGAATGAAAAGTTAATAAACAGGTAAGAGTTACTTTCGCATACGTAATATAATATTTGTTTAAATGTTTTGAACTACAAACTTTGCTAATTCGACTGACATGATGCCTGGAGTAGTCTCGAATTGAATTTTCAGATATCGTTAATTGACATTTAAATAGGAAAGAAAGAAAATATGTTTATTTGCGGTGAATAAGACGCAAAAAAAAAATCAGAGACGGTTGAGGTCAAAATGCGTCACATCCACGCAAGACAGAGTCCCGGAGCTGGTTTTCAGCGACAGCCGGCGCCGGCGTAATGACGTCGTCCGATGCAGGAAACATTTATTAGGAAATGTCATTTCCATATTCTCAAGACTGCCAAGAATTACACCCCCCAATAAAATATATTTCCAATCATGGTGGGTAAGAATATCCTTCATATCAACATCTCCACATTGTTATACATTTACGATACGTCATCTAGCTTCCAACCAGCCTCTTATTAACACCTTCGAACCTGCGCAACCCTAAAATTTTCCACCAAAAACTTCACACGCCGCACAAAGCCGGTAAGATAGGGTTATTTTTATTACAGCGAATAAAAAGAAAATGGTGGTTATACATTATTTTACAAGTTTATTGTCCCTGAGGATGTATTAGGAAAAGTACATGGGACGAAGTGAAAAGGATAATTTCTTTCAATTTGCGTATCAGATTAGTCTTTTGGGATGGGCAGAGTTCAAGGCTAAGAGCTGAACTGAGCATAGCGGTACAGTCGACAAAAAATATCTAAATAAGCGTGACAGAATTTTTTATTTATGTTGTGCTAGGTTTTTATTATATGTATGCTACGTGATCTAGTCAGGAATGAGGAGATTCGTAGAACAACGAAAGTCGCCGACATAGCCCAGCGGATTAGCTCTTTGAAATGGCAGTGGGCGTAGCACCGATGCCCGATGTGGCCGACGGGTACTCGAGTGGTGACCCCGCACCTGAAGACGCAGTGTTGCTAGGCGCCCGACAAGGTGGACCGACGACCTAGTGAAGGTCGCAGGAAACCGCTGGATGCGGGAGGCACAGGACCGGTCGTCATGGAGATCCTTAGGGGAGGTCTATGTCCTCTTTGATATCGCACTTCCAAGTGCGATTTAATTTTTAAAAGTTTTTACACACACAATAACGATATACACGCCCATATGTGATTGTGGCAAGCGCTAATACTGAGTATGACATCTTAGGTTCAAATCCCAATTCTGGCACAGTGTTATTGGGTATTTTCCATCAGGAATTTCTCAGTACCATAGAGATGTATCCAAGGTATGAAAATCAAAAAAATAATTAGTCCGTCTTATAGATAATAAAAAAAATTAAGACCCGTATTTTTTATTTTGTCGAAATTACCAAAAAATACTGAGATATAGCGTATTAAAGTTACGGAGTGGGGGCTAATTACGTCACGCCATGGTATATTTTGTACGACGGCGTGACGTCATGCGATATTTCAAATCAATATATCTTCCTAAGTATTTGAATAAAAGAAAAAAAATAAAAATACGTGTTCAATATTTTTTAGAAATCTATCTGATGGACATTAAATTATTTTTTAGGATACAAGCCAATTCTGGGGTTTATATTTCTGCTCGGGTGATCGTGATGGCGAGCCACCTTCGTTTAGCTAAAACATAATTGGCGGAAGGTAGCTTTAGTTACATCTCTGCAAATATCTTCGTTGAGTACAGGCATGATGAGTTACATTTGCTCTATTAATAGTTTGATAGTGACAAGATGTTATTTTCTGCGTGCTTACGTCATTCCATTGTAGTCTATAGTTGTTTGAAATGCCTATTGTAGTATAAATTTATTTGTGAGAAAACTACACATAGGTGTTCAATATCTTAGTAAGAGAGTTAGGAGGAGCTTATAAGGGAAGTCTTAGGGAGGTCAGACGGCAGTCGCTTCACCTAAAATATCGAGGTTTAGCCAAAATCAGCAGTTAGATTGGTAAAGCGGACCCCAGACTCCAAAGCTGAAAAAGCTTCGGATTAACGCTGAGATAATTATGATTTAGAGAGCTTATAAATTAATTTAATATAAATTCAGTACAAAATTTAATCTCATTTGTTTATTTAATTCTTTTAAAAAAAAGAGCAGCGGTGGCCTAGTGGTAACTTACAAGTTGTAGGTCGTAAATTTGAACCCCATCAGGTGATTTACGATAGTCGTGGTGATATAGTGGTTAAAACACCAGTCTCTCAAGTATGAGTGCGCGGGATCGATTCCAGACAAGAGAGAATAGGCTCTTAATAATCAAGCGCGCTTTACCGTCAACGATTGCATCACTGCTTAACATCAGGCGCGATTGCGGTCAAGCACTAAGTAGTTTATCGCGTTTTTCACGTTTAGCGCATTGGCTAAGCAATCGACTGCTGCGCTGCGTGTCGTAGGTTCGATTCCCGCACGGGTCAAATGGTAGTCGTTCATGGTCTGGATGTTTGTGTATGCGAGTTTTATATGGCTGTGAACGCACCCACGATAGATGAGAAATCCTTAGTTCTGGGCAACTTTAAAAAATATATATATACAATATGTAAAGAAAACCCTTTCCGACCCATAAGGATAACAAAGGCTAGGTAAACACTTGACCAAATATAATATAAAATTTTACGTAATCATCATAGAAACAATATTAATGAATTTTGAATAATTTTTTTTCCCGCGAATTAATTCCAACTTCCCCGAAATTTGGTAATGCTTAAAAATGTGACAACACCGGTATTATTATGAGCGAATAGCGATGCGACCACGTGACACGGGCCCTGCCCCCGCCGCCTGCGGAAGGGTTGCTTACCGCAAATGTATTAAGTTACCTCTTTTTGCGAAATAATATTTATTTTTTAGTGAGATCTTTTTTTTAAGTTTAGCCCGGCTTTGTATCCATTAGTAGAATCAGTTATCCTTACCTAATAATACCCTCACGGATCGGACAGGGTTTTCTTATACATATTGTATAAAAAAAAATAGGGCGGGTCTCTATTGACGAATAAATTTTCTGAATAAAGAGGCATACAATACAACATACAAATTCACGTCCCGAAAACGCTATAAATAGGCCAAAACCTTCGTTAATTAACCTATACGTTTTTCAAATAGGCTAATAAACACTCCGGAATATTCGCAACATCGAATAATATTTATTTATACACCTTTACTGGATTCCGAGTTGGTAATGGTGAGCATTTATTTGAGGTCGAAGCATTGTGGCGCTCTGAATTACATATAGTGTACCTTTTTGGTACAGGGTCGAATTTGGTAGAAATGGGGGGTAATAGGGTAGGGTTTTGGGGGGTTAGCGTACATGATAAATGACGTTAGTTCTAGTTAGATAATTAGATTAAAATCTCGTCGCCGAACTATACAAAGGGTACAAATTTTAGCGGAAGGCTTCAATATTCATAATAATCTGGCTAAGATTTAAGTACACCGCAGTCTAATTTAATAGTCTTGGCTTATAAATATCATAGCTTATTGTAGGTTGGAAATTACCCGAGAAGTACGTACTGTCGGGATGAGATAAGATATAATTTAATAATCAGTTCAGTATAATCTGTATTGTCAGTAAATATCTATACAATTTACAAAACTAGTATAAGTACATATAGCCTCTGTTGCGATAAATAATAATTGCATACATACACGGCCTCTTCCACTACTTTTGGGCATGGTTTGAAGGCAACATTATCGTTCTCGTCCAGAGCTTCCCTATAAGGCCATCATTCCTATTCAATGCCATCATCAAGAAACTTTTGGCGCTGCCACGCACCCCGCCACATGAGGGAAGCGATACGTTTTCAAAAACAAAAAAAAAAATGGAAAAGAAAAAAGTGAAAGATGATCTAGCGGTACCTACAACGCCACAAGCAAACAACGCGTCATACCAACTAACGTTACATGAATTCTACATCTCGCAAGCAGAGTTTTCTTGATAATTAGCACACATACAACTTTCCAAATACAACCATTGAGCAAGTGCCCGCCAGACTCAACACCTGTGTGGTCGGAGGATCCTCCGTTTTCTATGAAGAATGAGTACTCCCTGTTCCTCATACCTCCTCAGATGAGATAAAGTGTCCTATATCCTTACAGAGGTCAGCCGTTTAGGCATAAAAAGTTACCAACAGGCAGGTACAATTACTTTCGCATATATATTATAAGCTAAGTTGTTTTGTCAAAAATAAATACCTGACTGACGCAAAGTTCATCGAACATTCTTGCTGATAGAAAAACAGACATTTAAACGACTGCCGACTCAAACTAAACTGCATTTGAAGTCACCGTTACGAATCAAGTTGTTACTATATTAGGTTTTGTCGCACAAAAAAAATAGTTCAAAAAGTTGTCGTTCGAATATTTAGTAACAAGTCAACCAAAGTCACCCAAGAGCAGTCACGAAACCAACTTGCAAGCATATAAAAAGGTATTTTAACCCGGTTACTTGTAAACTACTGCTACATATTCCACAAACTGCCATACTGCTGCAACTCTGCGGCAAAACTCCTCATATCTCGCTATAACTATAAAAAATAACTGCCGAAGATAGAAGACATGGTTTTAGCTGTTCGCATCAAATGATATTGGAAATTACATTTAAGTGCAGCAACATGTCTACCCGATTGCGGCTGGGAGGAGGGTAATGTATTTACTAAGAGAATGAAGATTCTACGGTAGGAGTAAGGGCAAAATTACACTTATATTTTCCGTAAATGTAAGCTATGTTATGGGATTTTAGCCCGAAGTATTGTGACTCATGAAATGGGGGCAATAGCTATGTTAATTCGCTTTTCCTTTTGCCATTTAAAGGGTTCTAAACTGGCGTTCTGTCTGAAAGAATATATGTAATCGGAACAGAAAAAATATTTTCAACGTGGATCTACCTACAGTAAATTTTCTAAAAGTCTGTGAAAAGTTAGGAAATGTGAGCTTAGACTGAGGTGTCGCTAGTTTTAATTCGTAGCATTAGGTGGTGTTAATGCACATTACATCAATAACCCCCGCTTTTTTGGCCTTGCCATTGCCTGGGGGAGCATTCAAGCAGCATTAAGGAATGGAGAAAGAACCAAACTCAAGAAGTTTTTCCATTCACTCGTCATTATACTATTCTTTCTATCCATAACCCTGGTTTGAACATTGCAAGTAGCCGAAATCTAAACCGCCAAAGGTCGTTGAGCTTATCGGCAAGTCTATAGCGCTAAGTGACACAGTACATCGCCTGAAGCCCCCTGTAAGTCCTACCTCTTCATTGTCTGTGCTAGCTCACGGTTTCTCTGCGTGTTTCAACTTCAATATAACGTGCGCCTATTTTACAGTCTATATATCGAAGTTAGAATCAGAAATGAGGAGACCCGCAGAAGAACCAAAGACTCATAGCTCTTCGAATCGCTGAAATTAAGTAGCAATGGGCGGGGCACATTCCTCGTAGAACCGATAGCCGATGGGGCAGTAAGGTTCTGGAGTAACGGCCACGTACCGGAAGGCCCCCAGCAAGGTGGAACGATGACCTGGTGAAGGTCGCTGGAAGCCGATGGATGTAGGCAGTACAAGACCGGTCATCACGGAAAGCCTTGTTGGTCTTTGGCTGAAGTAGAAAATATATCGAAGGAATATAAATACCTCACTGTTTTTGGCTAATCTAGCCTAAACCAAATCAGGTGGAATGACATCTCAAATCATGCTCATTTCGGCGTAAGGTTTCGCGGTGTAATGGTTACAGAATCAGATTGCTGTACCATTTTCTATATAAAAAAAAACAATAGTTTTTACAATTAGTTGTTATTGTGGCAAACAGAAATAGATCGGCTATGAAATGTGAGTGTGATGTCTGGTAAAGTCATACGGAGGACGGGTCTGAGAAGTTGTGTTGCAATGTGTACCGAGTACGATGCGCCAAATGTTCCCCGCGTACCGAGCGTGAGGATAATGGCAAACCCTCCCAAAGCAAGTGGAATGCCTTGTATTGTGAGGCAGTGGACCTCTTTAAGAAGACGAAGAAGGTTGAAATGTTATTGTTTATTTTTTTATTTTTAAATAATTATAAACTAGCGCTTGACCGCAATCTCGCCTGATGGTAAGCAGTGATCCGATCGTTGATGGTAAAGCGCGCTAGTTTATTAAGAGCCTATTCACTCAGAAAAACTGAGCGAATAGCAAGGAAAACGGCAGTTGAGCGAGGTGATGCAATGTTAAACCCAACAACACGACCAACGATGCTGCGCCAAAGGGAGATTGATCGGAAGACCCTCCACGACCAAACACCCAACACAACAACATTGGGCGCATCGTACCCGGCGCACTTCGCAACACAACTGCTCAGACCCGTCCTCCGTACGGCTTCACCAGACATCATGCCGGAACACGACAAATCGCTTGGCAGCAAGGCTTTGTCTGGTGGGTGGTAACTTCTGCCGGCGGCCGATGTAATGGCCTACCACCGAGAATAATAATTTTTTTGGATCTTATATTTTTGGATAATGATAACATACCCAAACATATTATCTCCCTATTTTTGGATAATGATAACATACCCAAACATATTATACATACATACATACTTAATGTTGTGTCCACCATGTTATTCCAACATACTAAATAGTCCGGAATAATAACACAAATCAATCTCAATAACGCCCAGAAAATCAACATAAAAATAAGTCTACCCTCCTCTATATTTTTCGCTCACAATAGCACACATACCAATAATAATAAGTCACCAATGGACCGTGGGTACCTTCCATCCGAACTGGTGGCACACAAATGGGTAGAAATAGGCCGGGTCATAATGGTTAGGAAGGTAGGACCATAACTTTTGGTTTAAACTCGGCCGTATTTTGGTCCTAATGGATTAAATTAGGACCAGTTTAGAATAGCTATCTAAGAGTGATTGGTGCTTTAAAATTTTAATTAATCGTGGTTTAAATCTATCACGGTAATGTCATTACTGTATGCTGTAACTACCCCGTTGGTATCGTGGTTACAAGTGCGACTGCTGTGTATAGACTCCTCGATTTGATTCCCAGGTCGGACAGCGTTATTAATTTCTTAGTTCGGAGTCTGGAACTTAAATGCGTGAGAGCCACGTGCCATTAGAAATCACCATCACGCACGCACAACAGCCCGTAATACTGTTGGTCGTATCGGATTGCCCACCGTGACAGTAATCGGTCAGAGGAATTTTGTCTATACATAGTTCACTTATCATCCATTTGACGGCTTGACGGCAGATTCCCGTAATAAAAACTTTCAAGACCTAGTTCCATGACAATCAATGTATTGTCTTACAATGTATCGTCATTAGCAGTTTCTATATTGATGATCTTACTAACAACGTATTTTGTTTCGCTATTAACAATTTCCAAAACAAACACGAGTAAAAGTACAATCACGAACAAAACACATACCAATAACAATAAATAAACTCGCATCACACTAACTTCGTCACCAATCGGCTAGATTCGGCAATTCTCGTTCACCATTCGTTAAGTCGACACAATAGTCTGTAACATCGGAAAAGGCCTAAAGAAATACCTTTTTTTTTCCTTTTTTACGCAACGATATTGTCCACTTTGTCGTTATAAATGGGCTGAGTGTGTAATCTTTATTACTTTTACGTAAACAGAGTTATCTTTTACGGTTAGTTTTTCTTTTTGTTGCTGTAATCATTGGACATTGAATAGTTGGGTTTGGGACGCGAAATACGAGCGCTCCTTGTAAAAAATGGCTGCTTATAAATCGCGAGAATGTTTGTTTCTAATAAAAAAAGGACTTGGTCCGTTTTCGACGCGATTCTTTATTGAGTTCGTAATGGTCGATAGTTTTTAGAGATTCTTTGGCAGTGCTGAACATTTGCTAAGATAAACATATCTTAGCAAATATTCAGCACAGCCAAAAAATTAATCATATGGTAACACAGAATTTCGATAAAAAAACTGAGTTACAGGCTAAATTTGGAATAAATGTTTTGTTATTTTATTCGATATTTTAAGTAACTTAAAAAACAGAGATAATAGAGAAATACTGTAACAAAAAACATAATGTAAGTTAATTCCAATATAAGAAAATCCGTCATGCGAAAGAACTTTTAACACAATACAAACTTTAACTAAAAAACTTCCACATCAACTATACCGAGGCGTATCTTAAACATTTTGTAAATCAAAAAAATTGCTACGAAACTTGATCTTTCCAGAAACTCGGAAAAGGCAACTACTCGCAATTCACTTAAAAACTAAAAGATAGTTTCGTGAAATACTCTTATTTTTTTCGTTCCAAATAAGATTTTTGTCACGGAGAAACTTCTGTACCAAGTAAGGACACTTAACTTTAATGAAATATAAAAAATAATGGTTTAGTACGAGAAGTAATGCTTGGAAACTTGTTTTATTTTGAAATTATGGCGAATTTAGTTTGAAGGAGATAGAACACTCGCTTTCTTTTGCGGTCCTAAGTATTATTTGATTGTGACGCTAAATGTATCGGGAACTGAACAAAAGTTTTTTTTTTTTGTGTAAACATTCTATTATTATAAAGACTGGGACTACAATATTAACTTTAGAACTTACCCCTTTATTTATTAACGGTGCCTAAATTAAGTGACAGTCAAACGCGAAAAAATTTAGGCTTAGTCAGTCAAATAATTTAATCATTAATTAATTTAACAATTTATTACTAGAAACGTTTGTAAATAAAATACCTAGTAACCGGCGAAAAGAAAAAAGATGACTATTTTTTCTCTATTCAATTTGACATTCTACAATGATGGAACTTATTACCTTATCTTAATACCAATTTACCTCCTATCTGCGGGCCTAATATGACCACTTTGGAATAACATTATCCGCGGCCCTTGGCGCACAGGCAAGTGAATGACGAATGGGTTATAGTCAGTAAAAGTCTGATATATTATTCCGCTCTGTCTAGAGCGGGACAGGCCATTTGCTGATGTCCCATCCGGAATAACATTACGAATATATTCTGTATTTATACTATTCCAGATAGTAAAACTGTCAATCAACTACGTAATTGTCTTCGACAGTAGTCTCAATCGAGAACAATTTCGTTGTCAAAAAACCCGTTTACGTACCAACAAAATAACAACTTACCTACATCACTACCTACCCCTCAAACCGCGACACAACAGGCTCTCACACCCGTCGTCCCTAAAAAGGTAATTTTTCTCGCGAAAATATTCCACCAAAAGAAAATTGCTACAGACGGCTGAAATTCAGGTAGTGGTCTCCAAATGGCAGCGTGTCTGTTTGAGGGCAACGATATGGTCTACCATGTATCTGGGACGTTGTTAGTACAGGCGGGGAGAAAAGTGAATTGTCAGGCTCGTTTGTTTTGTAAGTATTTTTTTATCGTAGGCTTTTATTGGTTTACATTTGCCTGGGGTTGTGTTGTCGGGTTTCATATTATTTTTTTGTGTCTAGTGTACTGGTTGTAATAGGAATGAGGAACAGAACAAATCGCTAGTTAAAATGTGGCCAGTAAAAGTAAATAATTTTATGAATTTTATTGGATATATTTTAACTATTTCTTAACGTTTGGTTCGTCTTTTTGACGGTTAAATAGTTTTAGTTCTGCAGTATTTTAATTGACACTCTCTTTATGTTTTTACTAATCATATAAAATATGCCATGCAATCTCTTCGCCGCCCTTGGTTGACTAGTAGAAAATATGGATATTTTTTAAGAAGATAAAAATAAATATATATAAAGTCTGTCTATGTCTATATTGTGCAATTCAATGAAAACTGTATGATTGTAAAACTAATTATATTATGTATTTGTTTCAGGTAAGTACATCATTTCAGCAGATTTAGAAGACAATAAATGAAAGTAGGTACAAATTACTTGCCAAACTATTTCCTTATAATATTCGTTATCGGTACTATTGTGAAATATCGACAATATGGTAACCCATGTTACCATAAAACGTCAAATGAACACCTAACCGTCACATTAATAACGTTATGTCACGTCAAATTCCAACCTCAATCATTTGGTACATACATGCTCGACATATTACAATAAAGGAAATTGATAGAGGGGTTATAACTAATTAGACAATTCCGGGATGATACGGAATGAAATAGTTTGACTGAATAATGTTACACTTGGATACAAATGAACGGAACACTGAGAACTAACTTGAATGTATAGAAACTACAGTTACACGAAGAAACTTTCTTGTAAATAGCTATTTGATACGCTCTGAAGTACCAGTAGGCTCTGATCTACTATATCATTTCTGATTTATGGATTAGTAGTGTTTAAATGTGATTATTTTAACGTTTGACAGCCCAATTAAGCAAGGTCTTATAGCTATTAATATCAGCTACTTAATATCTCGCTACGATCCCAAAAAGTAGAGCATACAGAAAAAAATAGAAAGAACTCTAAGCGAAAATTAAGCACGTATAGCGCGTGTGGGTGATGCAATGCAACGCAAAATGGGGGTAGGCCGAAGGGTTTTATAAAAATTTGGCTGTTATTTTAGTATATTGATTAGACTGTCACGCGAACGTCGTAGCAGGCAAAAGCTGGTATTTGTTTCATAATATTTAAATAACATTCACAATTTTTACAATACGTAATCCGAGGCCAAAAAAAAATATTCTGATTATTTTGTACATCAAAAAGATATAAAATAATTGACGATATTGCTAGTTTTTAGTAGTTTTTGTTAGTGTACAAGAGGTTCAATTAATTTTGCTGTTAAAAATCGAATTTCTGGCTACAATCCAAGAGAGAATAGTTTCATAGTTGAACCACTCGGTGGCGTTGTTTGATTTTCCGAATAAAAATTAGAATGTAGATCTACGTGAGAGATAATTTAGTTAAACGTTTACGGTTTTGACAAAACATGGCACTGTGTCCCAACAGTGGGATCATTACAGGCCGATTAAGATGATACATAAACTCTCTAAAATAAATTCATAAATTCATCCTGAACACTGCACCTAAATTTGTTATGTAGTTTAGAAGATCAACGCACTCATACCAACACATAAAATGAGACTTTTTAATATGTTTATATAACAAAACAACAAACCCTGAAAGCATTTAGATTTCCTATTTAGTTTAACAACTTACTAGTTACTCTCCAATTAAAATACGTAAAGGCTTTAGCAATAACAATTTTAGACAGTAACGAGTTAACTGGGTACCTATAATTTGGCACACAGTACCAGGAGTATGGTCATTCAGCTAACAGGTAACAATAAAATAGCCCAACTAGCCGTGACAAACGGTACATCCCGAAAAAAATCCAATTACCTACGCGGAAAAATAATAAAAAAGTCGAAAAAAAGGAAGAACGAAGAGAAAAAATACTCGTCGCGAAAAAGAGCACTTCTGTTCGCGACTGTCCGACGGAATTCTGTTGCCAAGCGAGGCGTTACTTTTAATCTCGAATATTGCAATGGCGACAATTTGAAACCTACCCTATCTCCGTCCCTTTCTCTCGTTTACACTTTTGTATCGTGTTATCTCTTTTGTTCAGTGCGTAAATTTATTTTTCCCTATTGCCAGATACAAGACCAATTATTGTATAATTCCTGACTACTTTCGGTGCCGAATTTAAGGGAAATTCGAGCTGAAATTTTAAACACATTTTGGAAGGCAGTTACCTTTTATATCTGCTTGGGGATGGTAATTTTTAATCTGTTGTAAAAGCTGAATTACATACTGCAATGCTGAGTGGTAATCTTGAAGATTATAGGATTTGTTACTGATTTTTTTATTTCCGTTTTCGTTCTACCTCAGTTCTGGAACAAAGCTTTACAAGTCCATTAGTTAGTTCATTGCGCCAAGAAAATTTTATTGAATTAAATAGCTGTTGTTGATGTTCAGACGATCAATTCTGTAACTAATTGGAATACTCTGTAATAAACCTTTCGTGACCATACAAAAAAAACAATGTGTGCAATTCACTTAGATGAATTTGCAACCTTCAAAATTTTGAATTCTAGATAATGTAAGAAACATTGCGATATCTTACTTCGCAAATCGGCTAACTCCACGTTTCTTCTTCAGTCTATTGAGGTCCACTGCTGGGCAAAGGCCTCCCCAAGGCTTTCTGCAATGACCGGTCTTGTGCTGCCCGCATCCGATGGCTTCCCGCGACCTTCACCAGGTGATCAGTTTGTCTTGTTGGGGACCTTCCTACACTGCGTCTTCCGGTACGTGGCCGCCACTCCAGAACCTTACTGCCCCATCGGCCATAAGTTCTACGGTTCCCCGCCCACTGCCACTTAGGTTTCCTTCACCTTATAATCAGTCATTGGTGTCCAATATATACTTAGAAAGTACATATAACTTAGAAAAGTTACATTGGTACTTGCCTGACCTGGAATCGACCACGTACACTACTTGAGAGGCTGGTGTTTTAACCACTAGGCCACCACGACTTTTTACACCGCGGTTTTACCCCGCACGAGTTTCGATCCGAGTATAACGGGATAAACGTTTCCTTTATGTTAATCCTGTTTTTGAACCACCTGTGCGCCAAATCATCTAAATCCGTTTAGTAGTTTCGACGTGAAAAACGAGTTAAGTTTGAGAAAATGGCCGTTCAAGAAACATCTGTGTAGACAACTACCCCCTCTTTGGGAAACAATCACACAGACGATATTAACAACTGAACCCCCATTTCCCCTTCCGCCAAGAAACAACAATAACAAAGAAAATCAAAGCTTAAACAAACAGCCCTCGCGCCAAGTCAATCAGAAAGGGTAAGCTTTTTGTCATTCTATAAATATTTGATTCATCGTCTACTAAGTTAGGACGAGAGGTCGCTGGTTCTATGCTTGCGTGGTCAAGATGTGTTTTCTTATTTTTTGGAAATATTATCCTGCATAATAAACACACGACATCACGCGTTGTCCCTATAAATGGGTAGACAGAGGTCTATCGTTTAGAGGTGTAGACTGTAGTCACGAGCAAAAATCAAAACACCTTCAGCGTTGTTCAAAAGCGATTTAACCTTTATTTTTGAAATGAAATATGTTGCTTCTCTTGTCGCTGTTGCTATGTGGATGGGTGAGCACCTTTTATTACTGAGACCTTAAATACACTTGAAGCTCGTTAAATAAACAGTTATTTTTTGTCTATGCGAAACTCGAAACACGTGTCCAATATTTTTAAGTATAGAATCTATGTACAAAATTTCAAAATGATATGAAAAACCACATAGTTAGGGGCTCGTTATCTTACCTGGTTTTCTCATCAAAAATATGGTCAACACACCGCTCACCCGAGGGGCCGTCTCACGCGCCTATTTCTATGATATACCGTCAGCTGTGTTGCACGCTCGGTAACCACACTTCAACAATTTCTAAGCGTATTTGGGAACAATATAACATGGTGTAAAAATGTTTGGAATCGATTCAGTAGTTGGGATAAAGCTGGGAAGACTTTACAAAGGAACAAGAAGAGTACATTGCAAAGTAATACTAAAGAAAATTGCCACATGTTTAACGAATTTTGATTCCTTTAAATAAAATCCTAAATAGTGGATCGATGACCTTGTAAAAGCTGCAGGAACCAGCTGGATGCGGGAAACACAGAACTGCAGGGTAATTGCGTAACATACAATCAGTAGCAATTGGTGTTCATTTTGATCGTTCAACAACATTCCTTGCGTTATTTACGTTGTTGAGCAGACACATTTTCGAACTCATGAAGCAATGGTTTAGCAATATACACACATCAAAAGTGTCTAGGGATCAACATATATTTTTGCAATAACTTTTCTCCTGATTGATATTAATTAAAATTTTCTTTAAGGATTCATCAAATAAAGTGTTTTCGTTTGTCACAGTAACGATAAACCAAGTCACCTTTGCATAAATAAAGAAATTTGCCATTTTCCTAATAAAGGGATATTTGACATTTGAACCACTAACACAAAAGTTCGAAAAAAAGACTGAAATAACAGTTTTCTCTAAAATTTTATTGGGTAACTTAAACAATTAATAATCCGTGTTTCTACCGCGAACACTAACAACACAAGAACATCGGTTTGGCATACTCAAAATGAGTTCATCCAAATCACGCTGTGGAAGGGCCGCCCATGTTCGTTGCAACAACAACAAAAAGGTCTTCTTGCGACTGGATACCCTCCATATTCGGCAGAGCTCTTCTCTGTAGCATATCCCATGCATGCTCAATCGGGTTCAAGTCTGGCGACTGAGCAGGCCAGGGCAGGACATTGATGTTAGCTGCGGCGAGAGTCTGTCTTACAATTCTTGCGGTGTGCGGTCGTGCATTATCATGCATTAACTGAAATAAGGGACCGATTTGCACTTGTAGAGGAACGATGACGTCTGATACAATCGTCTCAGCATAAATTTGAGCGTTGAGGTTGCCTCTGATCCAAATCAACTCAGTTCTTCCGCCGATCCAAATACCCGCCCATACCATGATGGTTCCACCACTATAAGGATGGACTTCCTGGCAGGATTTTAATCGCTGTTGGCGTCCAGGGGTTCTCCAGTGTCGTATACGTCTTGTATCCGGTCTCATACCAAAACGAGACTCATCAGAAAAGCACACGAAACGCCATTGTTCTTCTGCCCAATTTCTGTGTTCAAGAGCTCATTGATATCGAATCCTACGATTGTGCATTGCTATAGGTGGTACCCGTAGCGGTCTTCGGGAATGAAGGTTCACTTCATGCAAGCGGTTTCTGACTGTTTGGTCGCTAATTAAGTTCCCTGAAGAGTGATGAAGCCTCACGGCTAACATCATGGCGGTTATTGTTGGAGCTCTTCGAGTTAAGATTTGAATGTATCGGTCTTGTCTCCGTGTGGTGCAGCGATACCGTCCTCCATGGCGCTCAGCCACGGTACCAGTGCTTCGGTAACGTGTCCAAAGTCGACTGATAACACTCTGACTTGTATTCAGAGCTAAAGCCACAGTACGTTGCCGGGAACCAGCTTCTATCATTCCCACGGCTCTGAGCATTTCTTCCCTGCTTAAATGACGTCGCCGCTCCATAATAACGTTGGTTTTAATCAGTAGTAGGGAAACAGTAGCACTAATAATGTCTTCAATGCGTTGTATGTTTTTATAGGGAAAATATTGACAGCTGATTTTCATCTTTTACTCGAATTTGATTCACAGTTCCTGATTCAAATTATGAAATGCACCAAAAAGGATCCATATAAATTTATAAAATCATAAATTTATTACAAAGCCACATCTCAATCTCAAGAAATCCGCATAAAAATGCTTGATCCCTAGACACTTTTGATGTGTGTACTTCGAAATGATTCCAACAGATAGTAATAGTTTGTTGCGTAATTAGGGTGCCGGTCAAAGTGAATGTGCTTGGGGAAGACCTATGTATAGCAGTGGAAACCTTCTGTCTAAAATGATGAAAAACAATAGAATAGAATACTCTTTATTATGTACACCATATAGATAACAGAACAGATCTATGAAGATTTTACAAAGGATGACACAATGGTCGGTCTTATCGCTAAGAGCGATCTTTTACAGACAACCTTTGGATGGAATACTAATGGGAAGGAGAGAGAAATAGTGTAGGTAGTCTACAGTGTACTATTTACATAGAGTATACAATAAATATATACGTTAAATGTATCATGCTAGTTTAGCTAAATAGTATATACATCTATTTAATAAACATCATAAAAAGCAAATATAATATAATGATATATTTAATGAGAGAGGAAGTGCTTTTTTTATCATAGTTTTAAAAGTGGACAGAGTTTGAGGACGCCTTGACAGCCTCCGTGGCGTTCGGGTTCGATCCCCGTGCAGTGCAAATATTTGTATGCATGACTATGAATAATTGCATTGGTCTGGTCGTGCCTCGGAAAGCACGTTTAGCCGTTGGTCCCGGTTGCCATACATTCACCTAACGGCAGTCGTTACGGGTTGTTGGAGCCTCAAAAGTAAGTCTAACTACAAAGCTTCGATATCTCCTTCAGGTTGTGGAGGTCAGACGGCAGTCGCTTCACGGAAAATATCGAAGTTTAGCCAAAATCAGCAGTCAGACTGGTAAAGAGGACCCCAGACTCCAAAGCTGAAAGAGCTTCGCCTCACGGACACGGGCAAGTCATTCCATAGCCGAACTCCTTGTACGGTAAAGGATTTATCGTAGAAACTAATGGAATGCATCGGCATTTTTAACATCAGGTTCAATCCCATATTTCAACTTCTGCTATAAAAAATAACCACCTTTAACAATACCTTGTTCTTACTTTAGCCACGTGCTAACTGTTACAGTTCAAACGATTACTAATCGTTAACATTCGATGCGGTACAATCGAGAGCCGAAGTCAATCGATTCGAATCGCCATCGGTAACTGCCAAGAAGCCATTTGGTATGCAACCTTTTTTACGAAAGAGATATTCAATTGATTCTTATTAAGAAGTAATTAATTTAATATGATTTGGTTAATTGTTTCTTAATATTTAATTGAATTCCGATGTAAAGTGCTTTGTCCAGCGAAAACAGAGGTTTAGAGAAATCTGACATTGGCACCGATGCTGTTATTTACAAACTAAACAAATTTCAAGTTATGTGCGTCTTTTTCTTTCCATTTCATTAAGAAAACGCCAAGATAAAATGTCAAATTAGTGCGCTCCTGACGTAAACAGGCCTATTTATTTTTAGACTCGCATGTTTTTAATCGCGTCTAAACTGTCTATGGAGTGTCTTAATTTGACACGAGTAAACTGATATTTTATCTTCCGCCCTTTTCTTAACGAAATGGAAAGAAAAAGATTCACGTAACTTAAAATTTGTTTAGTTTGTAAACAACAGAATCGCCGCCATTATTAATTTTACTTTAAGCAGTTCTAAGGTAAACTGGACGCCGTGCACCGCGCCTCGTCTTTTATACAGCGTACATCGAAGGAATATAAAGCCAGCGCCGGTCTTTCCGTCTGACTACAATTTAAGTGTCATCACTGCTTACCATCAGGCGGGTTTGCGATCAAGCTCTAGTTTATAACATTAATAATAATAATCTATCCACGAATGCTCATTAGTCTCAAAGTTGCACACAGTTCACAGTGACTGAAAAGTTGTTCGGAATTGTTATTTTGAGAGGAAACCTTTGCGTATGAACGTCAATTGACATAAAAGTTGGAGAAGACAAAAGAAACGATGAATGTACTGTGTGAAAGATGATATAGTTAGAAAGGGTGACTGCTGAAATGATGAGAAGGTTGGAAGAAAAATACGTGTTGCGCCGACCCCAAATAACGAATAAATTGGGATGAGGACAGGAGAGTGATGATGTATCGGGCTTATCTGATTCCCGGATGCAAAAGCTGGCTTAACGTTAACTTTATTCGGTTTCCCTAATCGGTTTTTCTTATTAGCGTTGTTTTTATTCGTTGCAATACTTTAGTACTCCATTCCTCTATAATAAGAGACTCAGAAATAGGTGTAGTATGCCTGCCGTAGAATAGGTTTCATCATATGATATGAACTTATGTAATATACCTACCTACACTAGTTATCAGAAAAATCTAAATATTTACGTTTTTGTGATTTCCGCCTTAATTTAACACAAAAATGTTTTCACTTCAAAAAAAAAAATAACATGATTTTAAATGCTTTTTATTAGTTTCACTTATGTTTGCTTGTTCGTCTCTAACTCAAATTTTTTTTCAACCTTACCTTACATTAATTTGTGCAGGCAGATTTAGTTTTAGATTTAGATTTAGTTACCTGGGTAACGCATCATTACGAATTTTAGCACTTGCTATTCTGTCTGTTGGAGATCAAGAAAAGTTTGGTAAAAACAAATGAGCACCACTTAAGCGTTCGTGTTATCCGTATATTATTTAAAAAAAGTTGAAACTAAATGTAGTTTAAAAAACTAAAAAACGTGCTTTTAAAGAATATCAAACTAAAAAGTTAAAAATATATTTTTAATTTAATTTATGACAATAGTATATAAACAATACTAGTAAATTTTTAACTTTTTAGTTTGATATTCTTTAAAAGCATGTTTTTTTAGTTTTTTAAACTGTATTTATTGTAGCTGGCAGTTTGGCCACTACAGTTATAAGTGAAAATTCAAAATTCAAAATTAGAATTTCATTTGTTCATCCTGTAAACTGTAATTGACAGTTTAGAGATAGAGTACCTTTTTTTTTTGTTCTGCATGGGAAATCGTCAAATGAGCTCTCCAGCTCTGGGCGGAGTGGAAGGGCGTGTCAGACTTTTATTGACTAAAACTTGCCTGTGCTATATTTCATCTTTGAAAACAGTTTTTTTTTAATAATTATAAACTAGCGCTTGACTGCAATCCCGCCTGATAGTAAGCAGTGATGCAATCGTTGATGGTAAAGCGCGCTAGTTTATTAAACCCATTCACTTAAAAAACATAGTGAATAGAAAGAAAGACGGCAGTTGAGCGAGGTGATGCAAATTTATAAACCCAACAACACGACCAATGATGCTACGCCAGAGGGAAATTGATCTGGATGGACCATGATCAAACTCCCGACACAACATCATTTGGCGCATCGTACCCGGCAAGCTTCACAACACAACTGCTCAGACCCGTCCTCCGTACGGCTTCACCAGACGTCATTTCGGAACACGACGAATCGCTTGGCGGCAAGACTTTGTCTGGTGGGTGGTAACTTCTACCGGCAGCCGATGTTATGGCCTACCACCTAGATGATAAGATGTTTTGATTTTTCTGATGAGAAGTGTACAAGCATTCTATTCTTCACTGTCTAAACAATGATGTACCCACGGCCTACGACACAGGCCTCCTGGCGAGGGTGGTGATTGACCATATTTATAGATGTCGCATGTGTTCGGAGTTTCTTCACGACGTTTACTAGGCTTACACCGTTTTCAGAGGAGTAGTGAAGAGTTTATACAAAGTAAAACGCCCGTATAAAATCGAACCTACGACCTACAACTATTAATCCGCGGCCGTTAACACTTAGTTCATGTTTCTCTTATTTCGTAGGTAGTTTCTACTATAAAGGAGCTGCGTGTCACGGAGATGAATATGCTGCGGTGGATGTGTGGAGTTACGCGGAAAGACCGCATCAGGAACTCCCGCATCCGTGGCGGTCTTCGTGTCCGTGACATAGCAGACAAACTGCAAGAGGGTCGCCTACGCTGGTACGGTCACGTCTTACGGAAACCGGCATGCTACGTGGGTAACAAATGTCTTGCCATGGCGCCTCCGCCGGGCCGGAACAAGCGAGGTAGAGCAAAGAAGTGCTGGCTTAATGTCGTAAGAGATGACATGCGTGTCAACAATCTCACGCCACAGGATGCCAGAGATCGTGCGAAATGGAGGAGTAAATGTAGGAATGCGGGCCTCAGGCTCCAACGCGGAAGCCGCGGATGCAACCGGGATTATACGCTGAGATGATGATGATTTCTACTATAAAGGGATACAACTGGATACCAGAGTATTACCTAACGAAAGCCTTCGCAAATAATTAGCAACCGAAATTTGAAATGTAAACAATATACAATCGCGACCTATTACCCAATTACGTAAAAAATATAAGTTTGTGGAATAATAACTTTAAGTTGTGCACGCTACAACTTTAAAAATTGTCATAACTTTTTCAACAAGCTAGGCATTGTAAAATCAACTTAAATACTGTTTAAATAAAGTTGATATTTATTTAACTTTATAAATCACTTTGACACATTTAGATACAGTTTTCTTCAGTTAAAAAGAGCTTAGATTTAATCATTCTAAGTTCAAAAATCCCATTATCTGCGCCCACTTGGTTACCTAAAGAGCGTGCAGCCATAGAGATTTCATTTAATAATATCGTTGCCAAGCTTTCATGAATATGCTTGAAGACGTTGATGTAATCGGCATCGTGGCAACTATAGCTACGCTTTTTAGTCTAACGGGGTGAACAGAATTCTAAGTGTTGAGGTTATATTTCTTCATGTGACTGGTAACATGCAATTTACCAACTACATGAAGAAATATAACCTCAACCCTGGTAAAAATTTATGGTAAGTGCTAGTTTATTAAGGGTCTAGTTACTAGACTCTAGTAACTCAAATAAACTGAGTGAATAGGAAGGAAAACGGCAGTTGAGCGACGTGAAGCAATGTTAAATCCAACAACACGACCAACGATGCTGTGCGGCGGCGGTTGGTTTGGAATCACATAAATCTTTCCGGAGAGCCAAAAACATCCTACAACATGTTCTAACCACCTTAAAACCGAGTTGTAACAAGTCTGTTACTAACCCCCACAGTTTAAGGGTCAAATAGACCCATGGGGCCGTACGTTAGTATTACCGTCAGGTTAAAAAGCGAGGATTACAGAGTGAGCCGAGTTTTTATGACAGTTATTCCGAAAATAATGGATATTGAGATAAAATGGTGGTTCATTCTGTATGCGTTATTTTTTTCAGAAGTGTGGTTTAAAAGTGTTATTTTATTTACAGGGCAGTTTATTTTTAGTGTAAAATATGCCCAAAAATAGTGAACCATCGTAGCTTTATTGATGCGAAGTTATATTCATAGGAGACCCTATCGTATCAAACAGCTTTTGTAAAAAATGCTTTAAGGTTATTTTTCGCAGCTTCCAATCCGTCATTCCAACTGCTAGAACCATTTTCCAACCGATTTTATCTAAAAGAAAAAATCTTTCTTACCCATGCCTACCTAGATAACTACAAAGAAAAAGTAAAATCGTTAACATTTTAGATTCCCTTTGTATTATACCGAGGCTTTACCAAAAGCTGTTTAAATCCAAAATATTAAGATCCAAATATCAACAGAAATGAATAGTGACGGCCCTGAATCCAACGCCAACCCTTTTCATCTGATATAAACTGTATTTGCTAGTGATGTAACGAGGATGCGGTTTCGACGTTCGGTATTCGACTTGACGTGAAATATGGTTTCGACATACTGTTCATGGCTTAGCAGGGTAGTGTTATGCACCGATTTGCAGTTGGATTTTGGATGGCATGGAAAACTAGTAAATATTTTGTCTAAATATTCATTTGTTTAAATTTCATTTTATTGATTCTTTGTTTCATCATCCTCATCAACGTTTTTTAGTTCCACTGCTGGGTACAGGTCACATCTCATACAGAGAAGGATTGAGCGTAATCACCACGATTGCTCATGGCGATTTCAGACTTAAAGTCCAGGTTTCCTCATGATGTTTTCCTTCACCTTGTAATCCAAAAGTGTCCCAAGATATACTTAGAAAGTATGTAACTTGTTTGTTTGTTGTTCTTTAATTTAATTTTTCTTTAATAACTTTGTTATCCTTTCTGTAATATACATATTTACTATCGTAATCGTAATCGATAACAATTTTGACTTTCGGCCCCCAAATAATACCAATCCTATTTCAGTCTCTCTGTATTTTCACATCACTTTGATTTAACATTAATCCCTAGGGCGTAAGTCCGCACAATATTATATATAACAAAGAATATTGTATATCACTATGGGGGTAAAAGGGTTTCTATTATTGGACCTTAATTGCTTAGTTCAAATAAATGGAGGATAGGTACACATTATGGTAGAAATTCCCGAGAGCAAATAACTCTCATACATCATGTCTATTTTTGGATTATTTCAGGCTATTGTTTATAGTGTGTGTATCTTACCAATAACTAGAAGAAATTGATATGTCATTTTTGTGAGCATTAAGTCAAATATTAACAACTAACTTTCGATGTCAGAAGGTGTCCCACGGGAAATCGTGATAGTAAGACAGTTGAAATATTCACAGATGTTGTATTTATGTTGAGTAACAGCCGCCCGGTCAATCGATCATGTGAGTTATGTAGTAGTGGAGCAAACGCTGTGACGTTATTTTGTAATGGCGGCACGGTTAACAGTGTCGTTTTGGAAAGTGGGGATTGTTGACTGTCTCATCGTGATCTACCGCTAGCTGTATCGTGTGCTCGGTAACCACGCTGCAACAATTTCTAAATGTATACGGGAAAAAATATAACATGGTGTAAAAATTATTGGAATCGATTCAGTTGCTTGTTATGAACAAACTATATTCAGGTTTCGTATGAACAAAACTTAACATTGTACGTATCGATCAGTTAGACAGTTGACGCTAAGCTGTTGATCCTAGCTGCCATTCGTGGACCATCGATAAGGGTCGTCAGAAGCCGGAAAGTCAGACAACTAGTCTTACCAAAGGGGATCTTATTATCCAGTAGGTTGTGGAGGTCAGATTGGCAGTCGCTCCATGTTAAATACAATAATAAAATTCAGCCGCCTTTTTTTTAAAAAAAATATGCTCGGCTGATGTTGTTGCGACATATGAACTGATCAGGAAAAGAATTTGGAAGGCCAAACTGTAGTAAGTTTCTAGCAAGAAGAACAGGCAAATCTATACACCTACTAATTTGATAAATGCAAAAGTTTGTGAGAATCGTCGTGTTCTGTCGTCATGGCATGTCTGGTGAAACCGTACGGAGGGCGGATGTGAGCAGTTGTGTTGCGATGCGTGCCGGGTACGATGCGCCAAATGTTGTTGTGTCGGGAGTTTGGTCGCGGAGGGTCTCCAGGTCAATCTTCCCTCTGGCGCAGTATCGTTGGTCGTGTTGTTGGGTTTAACATTGCATCACCTCGTTCAACTGCCGTCTTCCTTGCTAGTCATTAATTTGCTTTTGAGTGAGTAGGCTCTTAATAAACTAGCGCGCTTAAACGTCAACGATTGCATTACTGCTTATCATCAGGCGGGATTGCGACCAAGCTCTTGTTTATAATACTAATTAAAAAAATGTATAGATGGATATTTGTTGCTCTTTTAAGCAAAAACTACTGAACGGATTTCGATGAAATTTGGCACACAGATGTTTTATAACCAGAAATTACACATAGGATATTTTTATCCCGATATTCCCACGGGGTCTATACTTAGACGAGATTTTTAAATAAAAAACTTTGGTTCACCATCCTATGTTGAAATTATAGAGGTACGTGATCCAAATTATACACCTGATCTAAATCCCAGTTTCCAGCTAACTGGCAGTCTAACCAGACCAATGTCTAATACTTGATAACAGGCTTCAAACCACGACAATCGGCACATACCCCGGAACATTTAATTAAAGCACCATGTCGGTCAACTAATGCATGTTTGTCTAACTTTACGAACAGACTAAGTTCGGACATCTACACGGCTTTAAACTTGAGTGAAATGTGGGTGGATTGTTTCTGTACGTTAGTTTGCGAAGGTATGGAAGATTCCAGGCAAGCATGGATAAATCCTATGTAATATGCAATTTTCGCATCAAACTACCCACTCCCCTATCTACCCCCTGAGGGATTTTTTCGTGATGATCCTGCTTTTCCTACGAATATTAAAACCGTGAAAGTTTGTGATGATGAATGGGATGGATATTTAGTACTCTTACACGCAAAAACTGTGCGTTAAACGGATTATGATGCATTTTGGCAAACAGCTTATAACCAAGATTAATTACTCATACTCAAGAATGCAATAGCTTTGAAATGAAATGAAATGAAATCGTTTATTAAGCAAGTAGGATCACCGATCACTTTTACACGTAATTTTTTTTTTTCAACTAGATGAAGCCGGCATTTCCTAACTGACTACCTCTGAGAAGAAATAGCCGAAACAAAGTCAGGGATCATCGTTTTTTTTCAGGTCCAGACATTAAAAATGAAAATGTTTACAATAATTTACGTTATAATTACGCACATTGCTTAATAACAATGCTTAACAGAGCGAGCAGCTCAGTCCCAAGCTTTTTTGTCTTCTAAATAATCTGTGATTTTATAATACCCCCTTTTGCAAAGTTTGGCCTTTATATAGTTTTTATATCGTTTAATGGGGAAGTTTAGAATGTCCATGGGAAGCTTGTTGTAAAAGTGTATACATTGACCCATGAACGAGTTGCCTACTCTGTGGAGACGAGTGTACTTTGATCGTATAAAAAAACTTATCAGGACCCCAAGGTGTCACCCACATAAATTTTGATCCTGTAGGATTATCAGGATAAAAACTACCCATATGTTAATGAAAAATTAAAAGTCATTTATTCAAATTAGCCTGAGAATCATAAATTTTTGAACGTCAATATTACATAGACAGTCCCCGCCTAATGCCCGCCCTTCGCCACTTAGTAGTGCTTTCGCTGGGAAGAAGTGGCGGAACAAACTCCCCAGCAGCACAGCTGTGTTCATTTAAAAAAAAACACGACTTTATACAATACTATGCATAGTAATGAATAGAATAAAATATAACAACAATGAAATTATTCAGCATATGCCAGTTAATCACGCCAAAATACCAGCAATGCAAAAAAAAAAATCATTTAAACGGATATGTAAATAAGTAAAAATTTATTACCTAAATAAAAACCCCAATACTGGTTATAAACTACCTATCTGTGTGCCAAATTATATCCAAATCTGTTCAGTATTTTTTGCGTAAAGAAGTAATAAATATCCATAGACCCAAACAACAAACTTACGTTTATTATATTAGTAGTGAAGATGATGTTGAGATGCGGGAGGCAAAAGATTGGTCGTCGTGGAGATCCTGGGGGAGGAGGGGGGGCTATGTCCAGCAGTGGACGTCTTTCGGCTGAAATGATGATATTAGTAGAAAGTACGATAGCACTACCTGTTGTCCGTGACAACGTGAAAGAAAGAATGTGCCGATGAAAAATATAATCTATATCCTTACTCAAGGTCTCATTACGCCAAATTTCATCCAATTCCGTTAAGCCGTTTTAGAGTAAAAGATAGACTGAGTTACTTTGAAATTTAAAATAATAGCATGGATTATATAGAAGGATAGATTTGGGTAGATAGAAAAATATTCTTTATGCCCAACACTTTATTCACTAAAGTACTTACCTATCTAATTAATTCCCAAAAAGAACAAAAGAACATTTTGACACGGTACAGTCAGCTAAAAGCAGTGTGACATTAATATTTAAGTACACTCTGCTCCAAAAACATTATGTCGGATTCATTTTTCTGACGTGACTCTATTTTTTTTGGCACTTTTTTTTTGTCACGTCGGGTCTCTGTCATGCTTATCTCTCGAGATAAGAGTACCGCTCACCCTCTAGCAGTTTTTTCGTTAAAAAAATGAAAACTGTTTACTTTGGTGAATATTATTTCTTCCTCGTATAGCGCGGCGGAGTTTTTCAGAGCGTTTCAGATATTTTTTGCTTAGATATTCGATCTTTAAGTATTGATTACTTTCAAGATCAAAATGATAAATGTTTTCCATTAATAAATGATTTACCAAAATACTAATTTCTCTCTCCTTCCCCTTAGTATTCCATCCAAAGGTTATTCTTTTTTTATACATAAATTATAAACCAGTGCTTAAGTAAGCAGTGACGCAATCGTTGGTGGTAAAGCGCACTAGTTTATTAAGAGCCTATTCACTCTATCCTTGAAGACACTCAAATTGTAGTCCGACGGAAACACCACCACTGGCAAATTGTTCCAGTCCCTCGATGTACGCGGTATAAAGTAGGAGGCGAAACGCCTCGTCCGTATAGTATTGTTAACAACGTAAGGGTGGAAACTCGCCGTACGACGGGTCGTCCGTTGGTGGTTGTTAGGCTTTATAGCATCACGCTGCGACCAAAAGGGGCGGAGCATAACTCACTCCACGCGAACGAAGTCGCTGGCGGCCGCTAGTTCATGATAATTGATCAATTATCTGAGTCGTCTCGTAATAGAATGGTAATAGAACGCCATTACCGTATTGGCATTATTATAAATCCCGTTAGTAGAAATGAGTTTTGTAAAACTACTACTCAAATTGAATATTTATTAATATGGGGTGGAATATCAGTGATTTACCACTAAAAAGTTATAATGATGACATTTTCGTGTCAAATCGATCATTTTGAGATCACTGACCGACCATTCAGACACTGTTATAATAGCAGATTTGGACCCCAGGTCAGACTGGAAGCTGACTCACTCCGCTAGTTGGGAATGACGAGGCAGATAATGAATAAGGATGGAGGTCTAGTTATAGAGGCCTGGCAGGATATTGGAAAGACCTTTGCTCAGCAGTGAGTAAAAAGTAAATACTTAAGAAGACCTTTCATAAATCTTGCAAAAGAAATAACGTAGTAATAATTTTAATTGTCGATTTAACTAATGAATTTCTTCCGTCGTTTGTTTACTTGTATTCAACAAACGAAAAAACAGCTAAGTAAGCATAGGTCTCCTCTCATACAGAGAAGGATTGAGCGTAATCACCACGCTTGCTCAATGCGGGTTGGCGATTTCAGACTTATAAAGACCAGGTTTCCTCAAGATGTTTTCCTTCACCTTCAGTCACTGGTGTCCAAAATATACCTAGAAAGTACATATAACTTTAGAAAACTTACATTGGTACTTGCCTGACCTGGAATCGAACCCGCGCACTCATACTTGAGAGGCTGGTGTTTTAACCACTAGGCCACCACGACAGAATAGTGTCAGTAGATGATAGTGGTTAAATACTGAAGTTTGTTCCCTTGTGAGTAAATAGGTATCTCGCCACCCGTTAAGGACCAGGGCCGGGTCGACGGCGCGTAACTTACAGATGATAACACTAAGTGACGGGGTCTGCTAAGGTCAATGCCTGCCAGGGTTGCAGGTTGTTCCTATTACATCGCAGCCGCTGATATAGGCAACTGAAGAAAACTGGTAGCATTTAGCAGGAAATAAGTCTGATGTATGCTAAAATGGCCTCCGTAAAACCCAACCTATCTCTGACCCATTTCCCATACCCATAGTTATCTCAATGTTCATTTAATTTCCAGTACACAATATAGAGACACTCCCATTTCAAATAAATAAGTCACTATTTAACTGGGTGTGGCACTAATAAATTAGCTACCCTCAAGATGTAGTCCAAGTGTTGAAATAAGCGCGTCCAAATGGTGAACAGAATACAAGATGGCGCTTGACACAAGCTGTCAAAATGTCAAATATGTTTAACTAGCTGCGCCTCGCGATTTTACCCGCCTAGGTTTCGTTTTTTTTATATGCTCCGCTCATATAGGATGAAGCGTGATGTCATATAAAGCCTACCACGAACAACGGGCGATCCAACGCAAAAAGAATTTTTAAAATCGGAGATAGTGGAGATAAATAAAATCTGAAGAGGTTAGGTGTTAGGAGAGGAGTGCCAATAAAGCTGAGATTTCAATTTTGAGTAAGATTTTTAATACATATCATAGCGTGTCTCTCAAAACTTAAAAATATCTTGTTTATTTTTCACTAAAAGAAAACCCGAGAAGCTTTTGCTGAAACTGAATTCATGTTTTCAAACTTAAAATATCTTCGAAAAGACTCAAAAAGTTTTGCTTTGAGCGCTCTAAATGATGGTAAAACTGCTTAAAAATTTACGTGGTTAATAAGTTTAAAGTAAAAAAAACTTGGAAGGAAAATTCTTGGCAATGCGCTGAAAGTTAAAACCGCGGGTTTTCTTCAAGATATAACCCCATCTCCGTCCCCGTCTTTGCTAATACTTGTTAAGCTTTCAGCGAAATAATGTATGAACGCATAATTGTGAGTTGGTCATCTAGCAGCTGGTTCGATAACTTTAATGTTGCCGCAGTTGGGTTGTATCCTAAAAAATAATTTAATGTCCATCAGATAGATTTATAAAAAATATTGAACACGTATTTTTTATTTTTTCTTTCATTCAAATACTTAGGAAGATATATTGAATTGAAATGTCGCATGACGTCACGCCGCGGTACAAAATATTCCACGGCGTGACGTAATTAGCCCCCACTTTGTAACTTTAATACGCTACATCTCAGTAGTCTTTGGTAATTTCGACAAAATAAAAAATACGGGTCTTCATTTTTATTATCTATAAGACGGACTAATTATTTTTTTGATTTTCATACCTTGAATACATCCCTATTTTCTTCTTAAATTTTTTCCAGTTCTTGCAACGGTATAATGATATTAGGTAGAAGACGATGGAGCGTAAATGACTACGAAATGTTGATTTATCAAGTTGTAGTATTACTGGATTCCTTTACTACATTTGAGAGACATATAAATCTCAAAAATTACACTTTGAGCATCGCTTGTCTGCTGTATCGTTTGTTGTTGCTGGCTGTAGTAGCTAATTTTGACTCTCAAAACTTTTGCGTCTCGGGTAATTTTTATTTATTTATTTATATATCTCACTCTAGAACAAAATCAGAAAAAGAAAGATGCTCCAGAGCAAATCAGAAAAGCTTCCGATGCGACTGGGATTAACTTTAACATGATGACGATGACCCTGGGACGCTATTAATAAATTAGTTTTGACTTCTTTCACATGTAGAATTATTGACTTATAAAATCGCTGTCGCCTCTATTTTGTACCAAGCCACGTCTTATTTAATTATAATAGAAACTGATACTCGTTGCCAGATAACCCAAATAAGATGGGTGTTGTGCTAAAAATATGTTGTGATGAAACTGATAATATTGAAAGGGAGCAAATTCATACTAAAATAGGAAAATAATTATGCTTTTGGCAGCGGGCGGAAGCCATAGTATTCAGTTTTATTAATTTGTTCAATTAATTTGAGGTATGCTTGAATACTCCCACATATTTTAGCATATTGATATCAAAAAAAAAATCATCGGTATATAATAAATAAGAAAGAAGTAATTTGTTTGCTTATGTTTAATTATTGTAAACCAGTTCTTGACCGCAATCCCGCCTGATGGTAAGCAGTGATGCAATCGTTGATAGTAATGCGCGCTAGTTTATTTAGCCTATTCACTAAAAAAACTTAGTGAATAGGAAGGGAGACGGCGGTAGAGCGAGGTGATGCAATGTTAAACTCAACAACACGACCAACGATGCTGCACCACAGGGAGATTGATCTGAAGATCCTCCACGGCCAAACTCCCAACACAACATTTGGCGCATCATTCCCGGCACACATCGCAACACAACTGCTCAGACCCGTCCTCCGTAGCGCTTCACCAGACATCATGCCGGAACACGATGATTCGTTTGGGGGCAAGACTTTGTCTGATGAGTGGTAACTTCTGCCAGCAGCCGATGTTATGGCTCCCACCAAGAAATTTCCTTTTTCGTTGCTACATATATACGAAAATAATGTACATATTTATAAATAGGAATAAATAGGATTGAACAGTGTGAGAATAACTTGTTATGATAAAATAATATTCCCAGTCAGCATAGTGATAGTCATCCTTATAGTCTGTTCATTTAGCTAGTGAGGACTTCACATTACGCTTAATGATATACAGTCTTCACTCCAGGACTCAACATTTTATCGGTAGCCGCCCACTGCTACTTTAGCTTCCTTACTCTATAATTCATGTCGGTAACTCGGGTTCTATCACTGCTCTGAGCGGAGCGGAAGGGCGTGTCAGACTTTTACTGACTATAACAACCTTACATGACATTTGTAACGGATATAAGCACGAAGAAAAAAGTGTCAATGTGGAAATCGCTACTCATGTTATGAGATGGAGAACATTGTAAGGACTTTTTTTTTACCACAATCCCGCCTGATGGTAAGCAGTGATGCAAACGTTGTTGATAAAGCGCGTTAATTTATTAACAGCCTATTCACTGAAACAAAAGTGAATAGGAAGGAAGACGGCACTTGAGCGAGGTGATGCAATGTTAAACCCAACAACACGATCGACGATGCTGCGCTATAGTTAGATTGATCTAGAGACCCTCCACGAGCAACTCCCGACACAACAACATTTGGCGCATCGTACCCGGCACACATCGCAACACAACTGCTCAGGCCCGTCCTCCGTGCGGCTTCGCTAGACATCAAAATATAGTTTTGAATATGACTGTCTATACTTAGAATAAAGAGACTTGTTGTCTGAAAGAAGATACGGTTAATAGGGAGGTGAAGCTGACGGCTAATACTGAAGTATATATAAAAAGACAATAAACAACATATAATAATAAAAGACATGTTGTGCCGCCTTAAATAACTTAAAATAAACGCAGGAGAATCACAATGATGACAAGAATTCATAACATATGTCTTTTGGCACATAACTACAAGAAAATCTTAAGGTAATCTTGTAGTACAACAGACAAACAGATCAATAATAACAAGGACGAATAATCAGTACCGTCCTGTGATTTATTATTTACAGAACTCGGCAATTTATTCGATAGTCAATAATCAGACTTCATTTCACTTTGGTTGGTAATGAAACTGCGAAACCGATAATATGAACATTTTCAGGCCAGTTATAAAAGTTAGTCTTAGTGGCCTATTGGTTAAAACACCAGCCCTTCATGAGTGTGAGGGTTCAATTCCAGGCCAGGCAAGTACCAATGTAACTTTTCTAAAGTTACCTATATGTACTTTTCAAGTACGTATATCTTGGACACCAATGACAAAGTGAAGGAAGACTTGAGGAAACCTGGACTTTAAGTCTGAAATCGTCAACCCGCATTGAGCAAGCGTGGTGATTACGCTCAATCCTTCCCTGTATGAGAGGAGACCTGTGCCCAGCAGTTGGACGACAAAAAAGGTTGATGATAAATAAAAAAAAGCTACACAGTCAGTAAAAAGATTGACTAAACTTAGTTTTATTTTTATTACTAAATTTAATATTATTTTTATTAGTAACTGCACTCCGCGGTTTCACCCACGTAAGTTTAGGTTCTGGGGGAATATCGGCAAAAAAGTATCCAATGTGTTATTTCTTAACTATCACTGTGCTAAGTTTCATACAAATCCGTGCAGTAGTTTTAGCGTGAAAGCGAAGCCAAACAAACAAACTCACTTCCACATTTATAATATTGAGTAAGGATATTCTACAAAAAGTTTTTTATAAAAACTTCGGCTAATAACATCAGAGACTAAATATGTCTGATATCTAATGTTACTTTATTATTTATATTTAGTTTAGAAATATTTTTCTGCGTTGTTCCAAAAAATTACCTGTAACGAAAAACTTATAATATTCTAAAAAATAGAGTTCTGTTTGTCTTTTAACTTAGCTAGGTTTTTCTAATGTATCTCCGTTTTTATACAATTCTGCGACCTACCTTCTCGCTTTCCCAAGAACATAATTTGTAGCCCAAAACCATACCCACACTCTGATCTTTTTGTCATTACCACACCAAAGATCGCATCTTAAATCAACAGGTGCCTGGAATTCTGCCTACCCTGTAATATAAACCCTCCCCGTAGAGCTATTAATAACGCTCGTTACAGAAAACATACGTAGCAAGTAATAAAGTAAGGCTTAGGGCACAATGATTGCGTACAGAAGGACCACTCTGTACAGCGAGTAAAGGGAAACGTATATACATACCAAAGGCATGGTTTCTTTGGCTGATATTAAACGATATTGGTAGGGTTTCAACTTAAAATGAAATACTCCTTGAATTGATAGCCTGTTTTCGTTTATTTTCTAAAATTCAAATCGTAACAAACGTGTCAATGCACTAAGTAGGTCAACTACAAGATAAATATACCTCACGTTATTTGTTAATATTAGTATAAATCTCTTGCGTTATTCTGCGCGCCTAGTCTCCGTGTGTACTAATCTACCGCAGGCGACGTTCTTTCTCATAACTTCAGAACTTATAGATAGAGATAGAAATAAAAACCTTACCAATATAATTTGATATAACATTTTCGTTACACGTTACGAAAATTGGTCAGATACAATTAAATGAAAACACTTGGACACTAAAATATTGAAGAACAAACAATTCAACATTATTGAAGCTACAATAAAATACAACTTTAATTTGATGTTTTAGACTTGTCAGCTATACTTTTATTTAATGTTTAGATTTCCAGCCGTAACATCTGGCAGACCCTGAAAGGGGCGGATAAAAGCCAAAGAGGATGAGCAGAAAAGTTTCTGACATTTGAATTACTATAATATCTACAATAAACTTTATATTACAGGCTTGTTCTTTTCAGTATTCTTTGAATAGTTAAGTGCACGAAAAACTGGGGCTTCTGCCCTTAAAATCGTGGTAAGGCTTTAAGTACAATGATGAATGAGACAAATGAGAGGATCCCGTTTCTCATAACATGTGACGGTTTTAGAACAATCAAGAAGTTTTTATTTCCTAAAGGGTTTGGTATTCGATATGGAAATAGTTGGGGGTGTTGCTATGATGCCTGTTGTCTCGAAACATGTAATTGTAATATATGTTGACAACAAATTAGGGTGTTTGCCGCTATGTAATAATTTTGATGAAATTCCATCTACTACAATGAAAATTACGTCGCTGTAAGTTAGGGCTTTAGTTTATTAAAACCATTACTGAAATGAACCGATAGAGAAAAAATACATAGTCTCCTAGAAAAACCGTATGCAAATTAAAACTCACTAAGCCGTAATTATATCTCTCTCCTTTGATAAAACTGGGGAAGAAGCCCACACAAACAGTGTTTTCTACAAAGAAAAAATGTTGCTTAGAGTAAAAGGAAATGAGCTAACAATAGTCTTTTTACGCTTAAACACATGAAAGAAAAACTGAGTTCTACCAATTTTAATTATACTCCCCATGGACAAATACTCCTTTCATAAACCTCAAACCAGCTAATTAGACTATCTTCATGAGCTATAATTAGCAACTTCTGAATATTTCAATATCATGACGTGACAATTCTCGTCTGCGTGACAAGTGTCGTCAACGTGACAAAGGAACGGTGTACACGTGGCTTTATCTTAAGATATAACGTGAAATGAACATAGGATGCTCTCTAGAATCATTTGCTTTAGGGAATTTGGCATATTTCGAAAGAAAATATTTAGAAGGAATACAGTTATAACTAAGATTCTTATCGTTCATTATGTTTTGTGGGTTTGGAAACTAGTATATTAATAAACAGTTAATTGAATTGGTAATCAACATGGAGATTAATTAAGACGGTCACATAACGACGGATACTATGATTAATTCTAGGAATCTACGCAGTAATTAGTACTCACGCATCAGTTTATGATTAAGCCTGGAGTCGATTAGAATCGGAGGATGAAACAAGCAAACTTACAATCTTCTATAATATCTTAGTGAAGTTAAAGTTAAGTCTTATCAAAATCGACGACCTATATACAAAGATTTCTAATCAAATTTTCGCCCTACAGCCTAATAGTCTGACAAACTATAACTATCAATTTAAATAATTTTGAAGCATATTGCTAATTCAGTGCTCCATATGTTGAAAAAAAAAATCTGCTTAATAACGCAATGAATATTGTTGAACTGTCATATGAAACCCATTGCTATCGGTAGTATGTGTGTGTGCTAGTAAGTCATGGTGCCCTAGCGGTTAAAACACCAGCCTCTCAAGTATGAGTGTGCGGGTTCAATTCCAGATCAGACAAGTACCAAAGTAACTTTTCTAAAGTTATATGTACTTTCTAAGTATATCTTGGACACCGGTGACTGAAGGTGAAGGAAAACATCTTGAGGAAACCTGGACTTTATTAAGTCTTAAATTGCCAACCCGCGTTGAGCAAGCGTTGTGATTACGCTCAATCCTTCTCTGTATGAGAGGAGACCTGTGCCTAGCAGTGGGACTATAAAAAGGCTTATGATGATGATGAGTGTTTTACACAATCACCACAAGAATATTAAAATATCCCGTCGTCCATTTACATAATTACTAATAACATAATACAATTCAATTTGCCAGTCAAGTGTGTTGATTGTGGATTTGCCGTAGGGAAAGCTCATTAAGGGCGGTCTACATGGGATGATGGACTATAAACCAAATTTAACATACGTATAGATGTAAGCATAATCGGCTTATATATTTCCGCTGGTAGGACACACGGCTACTCTACATGGGAAGCCGTAGGCACACCAGGCGAGTTTTGTGAGGGTTGGTATATGCCACATGTTTTTCAATTTTTGGCTGCAGGAAATGCTATCTCCTCAAAATGTGTTCTTTCATCGTTTTGAAAGCAGTGGGTAGTATAGATGAATGAACAGGTGAAGTCTTTAAATTTCTCTGAATTTAAAACTAAATACGAGCCAATGTTGTTGGCATTGAAGTTTATCCCATGCGTCGATAGCTTCGGTGGTACGGTCACGTATCGTGTATGGCGGAGGAAAGCGTAACAATGGCGGACAATTCCTCAGGTACAAGGACGTTCAGAAGCGTCACATGAAAAGATGCAATATTGAGCCCTCGCCCTGGGAATGTTTGGCAGTAAAACTTCCAGAATGGCGTGGGCTGGTGCAGAGGCGAGTGAGCGATTTCGAGGAACAGTGCAAAGCAGACCTCGATCCTAAACGCGACGAGCTGAAAGACCGCCAACCCGCAACCATTCAGTACCATTGCGTGAACGAAATGCTTCCGCGCCCTCAGTGCGCACGAGCATTATCACCGAAGGTTGACTATATAAGCCACCTTCGCGCAAATGACCGACGGGCTGACTAGAAGTTAAAGTAGTTGTCATGACCAAATTCGGTCGCAATCACATTGCACTATTATGGCCTTCGGTTCGTAGAGGTCAGATGACAGTCGCTTTACGGAAAATTTATCCAAGTTTAGCCAAATCAGCAGTTAGGCTGGTAAAGTGGACCCCAGAGTCCAAAGCTGAAAGAGCTTCGGATGCAACTGGAATTAACGCTGAGATGATGATGATCATTCACATTGTACTATTATTGTAAACCAGCAAAATTTTGGAATGTTTAATGATTTAAATAATCGTGTTATATAACATATTGATTTTACCATTATTATATTCTTAAATATAAGCTTAGGTAAGTTTCCTAGTTCAGCTCTCGTTAAGATCAAATCGGAGACTGTAAGATCCGAAGCTCCGTTCACTAATACTAGGTCATAACCTGGTTACACCGATAAAGCGATATATACCAGCTCCATAATCGCTATCGTTATCAGTTCTGGATTCAATGCATACTATAATTTCTGAACAACCTAATTTTGGAACAAATCTGGGAAGCAATCACATATTCTTGGATCGCCCTCCTTTAGCTTGTTATAAAACTAGAATGTCGTGTATATAAGTTAAACTGTTCTTTGAAAAGATAATGCTATGCTATTGTTCCAAGAAGTAAATTGTTTTGTTTTCTTCTTGTGTTTATATTTATCTTTTGTAGACTAATAAAGATAATGGAACGTGCTTTTGTTATTAGACTTTGATGTCCACAATTGTGAAAGCCATCTGTAGGTATTTGATGATAGGCTTTTGTTAATTCCAGTTACAAAAAAAAAAGAATCCATTATTTACTAACGTTTTTATGCATCTGTATATACAACATGTATATTCATTAAAGCATTTCTTGAAAATAGTTTGGCCAGAATCGTTCACTGCATCGGTTTATATAATTTTTAATAGAGGTAATTTTTTAGCCCTAAAAAAAATAAATATAACTAGGGAAATAATTGTCCTTAAGCCTTTTGTTTGTACAGACTTTTAAAATCGCAGTTTTACTTATAAATTTAATCATTCAATACAAAATGAAGAAATAAACCTTATTGCAAGAACGTTAAGGTCTTCGTTCTCCAAGAATTGGTATTAATTTAAAGTACAGTGTATGTATTCTGACTATAATATAATATTCTAATTGAGGGTGTGCGTTGATTACATTACATGTTGTATATAGAGCTTCTTGTTAGAGAAACACCACTTTTCATTGTTCCATACCCAAAATCAATTAAAACAAAATCGATTATATCTCTTACAAGAAATCCCAATTACTTTGTTTTCAAAACAAACAATACTTGAAGACACCCGACACCAGTGACATCGCTAAAACTCGTATTGAATTCTAGTAATGGAAACATTCGTGACGGGATTAATATCCCTACCTGTCTTTAAATCCAATAACAGCCGTGGAATTCAATCAGATTTAACTGAATTCTATATAAACATTTGTTAGGCTTCAAAAGCGGTCATGACTGAATAAACATTCTGATATCGTTTGTGTGTGGAGAAAATAATTAGCTTTACATGAAAATAAGGAACATCGGCTCCGTAATATTACCTTCCGTGGACTACAAACCGTTATATCTCTTCATCTATTTGTTAGTTATTCTATTTACAACTCAAGAATTAGTTATCTGATTTACTTACGTTTTTTTTTTTTACTTATATTTTCTGGTTATGTTTTCGTAATAAGTTTGATAGAGAATAGAAGTAAAAGGCAAATCGCGTTGCGGGAAATATCCCTTAAATTCACGCGTAACGGCCATCGCCCAGCCTATGCGTGAAAAGTCCCTGCACTGGTATTCTAAGACGGCGTTGACGCTATGACGTCAGCCGGTGCAGCATACAAGATGGTACAAATACTTTACCTTCCTGTGCCTATGTAAAAAAACATTACGTAGAACATTTACAACAATTAAAAAAAAAAAACACTTATCAAAAATCTATGCACCTGTGAAACAGTATTTTCGATGAACTCTGGAACCCAATGTAAGATTTAATTTTTATTTTGCTAGTATCTTGGGTCTAGGTCTTCCTTTGCGATTTGCAAATGTAACAATCGCGGCTAGACGAGCACAATTCTTTGTAATCAAAGTACAAGCTAATGTAGTATGCTATTTATATAGCTTTGTATGTGTGCACACGTGTGCGTATGTTTGAGAATGTGTAAATACTGTTGTGTAGGAATATATATATATATATATATATTTGGTGAAAAACGGTGTTTATGTAAATATAAGATCATAGGACGAAGAGTTTCGTCTCGTCTTTTATACCGCATACGTCGAGGGACTAGAACAATTTGTCAGCGGTGGTGTTTCCGTTTGAAGTGAAAAGGCCCTTAATTAACTAGCGCGCTTTACCATCAACGATTGCATCACTGCTTGTCGTTTTTTTTTTTTTCATTTGGGATGGGAAATCATAAAATGACCTCTCCAGCTCTGGGCGGAACGGAAGGGTGTGTCAGACTTTTACTGACTAGAACCCACCCGTGTTTCTTCACTTGCCTATGCGCCAGGGCCACGGTTTCTTACTGCTTGCCATCAGGCGGGAATGCGGTCAAGCACTAGTTGTTAATATAATTATAAAGAAGATACACGATTTTTTAATAAATAGTCACAGGAGACAATGCGATAGTTAGGTACCAAGCTTGTTGTGGATCGGTGATCTCGGTTTGTTGTTATTTGCAGACAGCGTCGTACCACTCATCCCTTCGACGTAATCTCTCCACCGTGTTTCACAACAGCTACGCTACGCGGGGAAAGGATGCCTTTGTCGTGAATTTCATATAATCGTAATCTTTTGAGTGTTTTCGCTCATGTTTGCTTTAGTGTGCTTGATATAAAACATACAGGAAAGGTGAATCACAACACACATAACATGAGCCTATAATAATCTCACTGCTAGAATAGAGGTTTCTTGTTTTATAACTATAGTGTTTGACCGCTATCCCGCCTGGTGGTAAGCAGTGATGCAATCATTGATGGTTAAAGTATATTAAGAGCTTATTCACTCAAAAAAACTGAGTGAATAGGAAGGAAGACGGCATTTGAGCGAGGTAATGTAATGTTAAACCCAACAACACGATCAGCGATGCTACACCAGAGGGAGATTGATCTGGAGAACCTCCACGAGCAAACTTCCGACACATCAATATTTGGCGCATCGTACTCGGCGCATATCGCAACACAACTGCTCAGACCTCCATACGGCTTTATCAGACATCATGCCGGGACACGACGAATCGCTTGGCGGCAACACTTTTTTCTGGTGGGTGGTAACTTCTGCCGGCAGCCGATGTTATGGCCTACCACTGAGAAAGTCTCTCGGTCAGAGTGGACCCAGTAAGCCCAGTATGGATTGCTTGATATCTTATACCGTCGATTATATTTGTCCTACGGACATTCCTTCATCATCATCATTTACTTAGACTTTTTCCAACAATCTTTAGGTCAGCTTCCAGTCGGACCAAATTCAGCTGAATACCATTATTTTACATGGAACGACTGCCTATCTGTCCTCCACAACCCAGTTACTGGGTAATACGGCACCCCTTGACAATACTGGTGGTCAGACTTTTGGATTTCTGATAACCCGTAGTGAATGTCAAACTAGGTCAAAGAAAGACTGCCAGGATCAACGGCTTAACGTGCCTTCCGAAATTATAAGTTAAAACGTGCCTTCCCCTCTCAGAGCTATACTTATGAATGATTTTTAAATTAGATTAATTTTAAGTCTACAATACTTCCTATATATCTGTATGTATGTCTGACTATGAAGCCACATCAATTAGGCACGTAGTGGTCTTAAAAGTATCAGCGGTGGTTGAGTTATATTCTCGTTGGTTAGGCATTTGTTTCTGTATTGCGCTATTTGCTATAGGATTACAATTTTTATTATTCCTCACTGCGCTACGGGGTCGGCAGACTTTTTAAGCTGCTTGAACACAAATCAAATCAAAGTCTATGTTTATGTAGTAAATATTGTTTTGCAGGTAACGTTACTTAGCCACTTTTATATCTATGTATGTGTTTTTGAATAAACACATTTTTTACTTGACATTCTTATCGCCGTCTAAAAAATTTGCCTGTCAAAGAAATATTACATTCTAATAGCAAAATATATATTGTTTGCTAACATAATTTTATCAGGCGCTCAAAATTCTTAATATTATGCTTTCTTCTTTCTACACTGGTCTATTGGTTACGTTTTTTTATTACCTTCTATAAAACAAAGGACAGCCTCAATAAATACTAAGTAAAAAGCAATTTATTACCTCTTATCCTAAAAAAATCAAAACTTATTTATTATTTGCACTTGAGACTTCACCCGACTTTCGGTCGCCTATTCGAATCTAAATCACAATAATACAGCTAAAACAGCATTGATTTTCTCCCTAATCTTTTCGTAAATATTTACAGATAAAAAACAAGTTCTACAATAGTATCTACATAAGTCTACTTCATTAAAAAGATCAAAGTTCTATTGTATCACAATGTCTTTGTGTATTTCAAGTCTGTAATCTTCGTATGTCCGTTGATTTCCTTTTTGTTTTCAATTCCATTCGCCGTCTGCTTCTTACTGAAACGGTAAAGGAAACAGTTTGTTTAAAGTTGAAATAAAATAATATATGTAGTTCAAGATGTTTGAATGTAGTGAAGTGAAGATTGAAGGAGTTTGTTTTGGCCTGATGTATTAAGTGGATGAAAGCGAATGTAGATGAAGATGTCTTAATATACACTCATGATCTTAATATCTCTTGGACTGCACGGTTATCGCAGTGGCTGTTGACTGCTGCGCTGCGTCTCGCGAGTTCGATTCCCGCACGGCTCAAATATCTGTATGACCTACAAGTAGTTGTGCCGGATCTGTATTTTTGTGTATTTGAGTTTATATATTCGTAAACGCACCCACAGTACAGGAGAAATTCTTAGTGTGTGTCCAAGTTAAAAAAAAACGAAAACCTCTCTCTAACTCTACCCCTACCTAGATATTGTTAAAAACCTTACAAGAAAGAAAAAATAAAGTTATTCCAAATATTCTCAATCCCAAGACCAGTAATAAATACGACTCTTATTGACGGAAAGAACTATTGCCGACCTCATGGCGGATAAACACTCCAGACCGTATCTGGAGCGGTTTTGCCTCAAGGTCGCAAAAGCATCAATAGAACGCAATAAAACAAGGGGCAGTACAACTTAGCTAAGCCGTTAGTAGTAAGATGTTGCAAGTTTTAAGAAAGCTGTTTTAATGGAAAAAATAAATAAATATATGACTTAAAGATGTATAATTGATTTTAATGTAAATATATAATAGTAATAGATAGTAAGTAAGTTTTAAAATGTATATTAAAAGACGAGATAAAAGATTATGGGGAAAAGAGCAGCCCTAAAAAAGCACAAGCCCAAGAACAGCTCATTTAAAGGAAAAAAAAAACAAAAGAAAACTGGTAAAACATTAACGATAAAAACGTTTCTTGCTACGCAAGAAGGAAAAAAGACGGCTTATTATTAAAAAAAAATAAGACTCTTAAGACTGTACATTTTTAAGTACATTGAAACTATATCAAACGAACTTTGATATTAAAACTATAGTAAAGCGAATACTTTTCCACTATTTACTCTATGTGTTGGCCTATTTGCTACAGCAAAATCTTGATTTTAATCTACTCAAAAGTGTCCACAATTGGCATCTACATCTTGTACCAACACGTGTATAACGTTCCCGCCACAATCTATTAGTATTATTTAACTGCCAGCATACTCACACAGGACTTAGAACAAGATTAGCTAAGTTGCAGAGCGGCGACTCCACGAATAGCCACAGAAGTACCGCCAGCATCGCCGATGGTACGAGTATTCCTATACCGCTTAGTATCTGAAATTCAATTAAGAACTTTGTATATTCAAGCTCAACAGTGTTGGGGGTATGCATTATGGTATTAGATATGCATATGATTGTTTATTGTGTGGGGTAACGCTTGCGTATTGTATCGTATCGTTAGTTAATTTGGATAGATATGTTAATTATGATATCTTGATAATGCCTCGTGTGGTACCGGGCTTAGAATAGTACCAACCCATATCCTTCCGCGGGTGTCGTAAGAGGCGACTAAGGGAACTCTCACCAGGGAAGCGGAAAGCAGTGCTTCTCCTGTAGAATATCAAATTACTGCGATCCCCATCCCGCCTTCCAAGCGTGGGGCTTATGGTAAACCCTCCCAATGTAATGAAATCCTTGGGGGAGGCCTTTGTTCTGCAGTGGACCTCTATGGGCTCAAGAAGAAGACAATAATAATATCGTAGTTAATAATTTACGTCCTCAACCGCTTAAATCGTCGCAATTACCTATCTTCGAACCCGAAATCCAATTGGTCGTTTCTTATAGAGAAGAGCTGGTAGTGATAAAATACACTGCCACTGGACAGCAGACATAGGCTTTATATATGGAGCGTTGCCATTAAAGAGCTACTTCATTCACACTCCAAATGCCACATTTTGTACTGAGCATTAAAGAGTAACATTTGCAACATCACACCTTCAAACCAAATTTGCCAAATAATATTTATACAACCTTTTACCAGAAACAAAAGCTTACGATCTCAGCGTTTGCAGTTCCAAGATAAACACAAAAAATATTGTAAATGTCACAACGGACAAGACGAAATTCATGTCTAGTGCCCATATTGTACCGACTCTCATAAAGCTTGGATACTCTGTTCTCGAAGTTGTTGACAGTTGCGTATACCTGGGACAAACTAACATACAAACAAATAACGTAATGTAAGTGGAATTCCTATGCTAGCATACCATAAATGCGTAGGGAATGATGGTCGGCTCTATGCACGATTAAAAAGACATACAGTTACAGAGACTTTTTAGTGCATATGAGTGCAAAAAGGCCCGTGGCTGAAATTTGTTTATTTAATTTGGAGATACAATGCTGCAAAAATATTTTGTCAGTTGAATGACCTTCACAGAAGGGGCATTGTTGATAAACATTTCAGCAAATGTTTGTTTACTGTATTGAAAAATCGCGGCGTTATTTCAGATTTTATCCACACGCCAAAAGATTCTTGTACAGCTATACGCATACACACGTGTGCACCTGTTTTGACTGCTGTAAGAGCTTTGTGTAGGTACTAGGCAATCATAAATACATACGTACCAGGTTAAACATGTCATATTGCATTGGATTCCGTTGCGAGAAAAGGAAGCGCTCCAGCACTAGGGAATGTGTTATGTAGATGCCATACGCTAGGCGGCTGACTATTGTGAAGATTGGCCATGACATGAAGTTTCGCAGACTTCCTGCAATGAAACGACTGAATTTAAACTTGGTGCCAGTAGTAAAAAAATAGGATTGTTTTTAAAAAGAAACGGAAACAATTCGTAAAATATTATAAAAAAAAAGGGAAATAAATCTTTTACTTTGAAAGCTGTTATCTGAAGTCAATAAATGATCCGTATCTTAGCTGGAATATGCAAATAGTCGAAATTCAGTACTCGGTCATGTATTTTCGTGGTTTTGTGCTTGGCTGCGATCCCGCCTGAAGGTAAGCAGTGATGCAATCGTTGATGGTAAAACGAATTAGTTTATTAAGAGCCAGCAAATTGTTCCAGTCCTTCGATATAATATTTTTATTAATATTACATCAAATGCGAGTAACCACCCTTTTTTTTGTTGGGATGGGAAATCATCAAATGACTTCTCCCGCTCTGGACGGAGCGGAAGGGCGTGTCAGACTTTTACTGACTAAAACCCAGCCGTGTTTCTTCGCTTGCCTGTGCGACGGCCAGGGCCACGGTTTCTTGTTTAACCAACCCGCAACCCTGACCCAGGACGCATCGTTGTTGACACCACTACAATCCGGACAAAGCGTTTCGCCTCGTCTTTTGTACCGCCCACATCGAGGGACTGGAACAATTTGCTAGCGGCGAAGTTTCTTCCTCAACGCTCTTAATGAGCTGGCGCGCTTTACCATCAACGATTGCATCGCTACTTACCATCAGGCGGGCGGCCAAGCTCTAGATTATAATTTTAACATAAAATATGGATGAATGTTTGTTACCTATTCACGCAACAACTATACTGACCGGATTTTGATGAAACTTTACCTCAATGAAATTTATATATCAGAATATATACAGAGGCAGCCTTATCATAATATTTCCATGGGATCGATAATTAAGCGGGTGCAGACACGAAGCGCTGCCTGTTAAAATAAATAAACAGTATTTCTTCTATGAAAGATTAATTAATAGAAGATCAACCAAAATCGTTTATTTTATTTCCATCACTTCCTTGTTGTTCGATTTTCCTCTCAAAAGCAATTATTTAATTGTCTTCCTTTAGATTATTTTCCGTTTTTGTTTATTTTAAATATACATTACAATCTTTTGTTTAATTTACGCTAGAAGTTGACGTAACTAGTGATGCAATGTTAAACCCAACAACACGACCAACAGTGCTGCGCCAAAGGGAGATTGATCTGAAGACCCTCCAGGACCAAACTCCCAACACAACAACATTTGGCGCATCGTACCCGGCACACATCGCAACACAACTGCTCAGAATTTACAAACAAATAAATACTTTACTTACGCACATCCCCATATTCGCTAATGGCGATACAAATACAGGTCGCTAAGGCCCATAAGTTTCTGTTGAGGGCCGCATACACTGCTGCGTTCCAAGCGTTGTATTCCCCAAGGCACCATGCTGGGGCCGCTGTTAACACTTTCAGACCTAGCATGAAGGCTGCGACGAGGCCTACGTAGGATAACTCCTGGAATGTTAAGAACAATACATAAGAAACTAGATATTTAATCTAAAGGTCTAAAGGTATGTAGCAGTTTAATATAGAATTAAATTAATAATTTTAATACGGAAGTTCAGTTTGTTCTATGCATTAGTTCTACTGCTTCGAAATTAAATAATATACTTATAACTTGGGGAAGGCTTTATTGTTTAGTGTTCTAGTTACGATCCTTTTGACGTACAATTTATTTGTAATAGCACTTCAAAGCTTTACAAAGGTCTCTCCTGACTTCCTAGAATACATCACTTGAATTCCACTCATTCAATCCTGCAATAAATCTTTAATTTTTATGATAACCATTTTATAATAAAACGGTATTTTTTAAGATGAGCAAGGGTAGCGAAGATGATGATGGTGGAACGGGCTTAATTTCGAGCACAAGACGGTGTTCTGTGGATAAGTAAGAGATAGGTCTATGCTCTTCAGAAGGACGTATAGCATATACAATATGTAAAGAAATCCCGTCCGACCCATAAGGATAATAAAGGTTAGGTAAAAACATGACCAAATAAAATATGAAAAACATAATCATCATAGTAACAGTACTAAAGAATTTTGAAATAATCTTTTTTTTTCCGCGCATTAATTTCAACTTCCCCAAAATTTTATAATATAAAAATAAATACAACACCATTTTCGACGGTATTAATGTGGTATTTCCCCTTCGCCCGCGCATGTATCGCCTACCGCACATGTATTAAGTTACCTCCTTTTGCGAAATAATATATATTTTTTTAGGGTTAAGTTTTTTTAAGTTTAGCCCGGCTTTTTAGGCATTAGTAGAATCAGTTATACCTCGATACCTAGCAATACCTTCACGGATCGGGGAGGGTTTTCTTTACTTAATGTACAGGCTGGCTAGTATAACGGCTCGGTCATAGATGTGTGAGAAAATTAATATGCTTACCTTAGAAATAAGTCCTCTGTACTTAGCAGGTCTGTACATTGTTAAGATATAACCCATGGCCATACCGAGGAAATAAGAATCGGCTCTGTGATGACTCTTCATGTAAGTGTCTAGGTAAACCTGGTTATCTCTGACGTTTATCAGCTTCCTTAAAATAATTAAAATCAAAAGGCTTATTCCAAACTAACCACGGCTCCTAGCATAAAACGCCCGTCTTCAGTTTGCATTAGCAGGGAAGAAGTGACGCAACAATCTTTGTAGCAGTAATCTAATGATGTTTAATTAATTTCAGCTGAATTATGCTGATAAATTTAAAGAAGAACATGATTCACAAGTTAGTGGCGTAAGAGATGTAAACTGTGGAATAATTAAACTTTTATTTCTTAATCTCAAATTATTTTTTTGACAAACATACTGCTATGAAGGAACCTTCACATTCTGGATTTTGAATTATGAATAAAATGTTGCGTAAGGTAATTTTAAGCTTCCGGAAAATATAATCTGGAATATAACGTGGAACAAATTAAATATCATTCCGTAACTGATTCAACATTACACTTTTCGAAAGCACACATGAAAATATGAGCTCAGAGAAATTTCACATTAATATTTCAATCAAATATTATTTAACTACACGTAAAAACTTAAATCAGTGGATATTGGATTCATCAGTGATCTCCCTTTATTATACACACATTTCAGATCGTTTCTTTGATCTTCCAATATTCCACAATTGATATTCATAGTCAAAACTTTCGTCATGACATATGATTATAGTACAATATTTAAGACTAATTTGGATACAAATATTGTTATTAATACAATTAAAATTCATTTAAATGAGATAAATTTAATCTAAACAATTTCAATCGCTTACGGAACTATGCAATTAAAGTTTTAGTATCGTGTGAGAATATTGGGATCATTAGTAGGAGAGGTGAACAAACTTTATCGCATGATTACCTGAAATGAACTTTAAACCTGGAACAAACAAAAAGTAGATGAGCAAAACTTACTCGACATCGTAGAGCAGAATTCCATTTAATCCTTTAGTGTAAGTAGTAATACCAGTTATCACCACCGAGTAGACGACAGCGACGATGGTGACAATTTTGCCAATACGCTTGTTCCATTGCCAGAGACAGAACAGGGCTGTACCAGTGACAGCCAAGTGGTAGTCTGCTGGGATATACCAGGACACTTGTTGACACTGAAATTAAATTAGATAAAGCATTAATCAGAAAAAAAAACATAAAATGTTTGTTGAATATTTCCTCTGATTTGGTATTTATCGGCGGTGGGCGCTGAGGAAAACTTAAAATAAAACGGAGCACAACGATATCACCGTGCTTCCGCGTATCCAAACCCCGCGGGAGCGGGGTACTCGCTGTCAAATTGGCAAGCTAGCAAGTCATGGCCACATTCTTTTAACGGTCACCAAATTTATTAAGTATTGAAAGTAACCCCCGAAGTGATTTAGGCCTCAAAATTATAAATTAATAAAGTCAGTGAGTGACTCTGCCAGTGAAATGTATCGACGTATATCTTCTCGTAATCTGGTCCGGTAGTCTACTAACTTCGCATCTGAAGGTTGGAGGTAAGTGGTAAGTGTCTAAGAGATATACTCCGAAGGTATAATTCTATCAGATGTTAGCTTATGAATTTCTAATATATCGATATTCAAAAATACAGTCCACTAGAATCTTATTCGATATCTTTCGTGGCAGGCCCGTTGCCGCCACAAGGTTAGTGAGTGAAATTATGTTAGTATCTACCTAACTGATGCAAACCAGTCTTACACAGTTCAGTGGGTTGCAGGGATCAGATTCGCTCCTAGTACAATACTGGCACCCATCTACATTTGGTTAGACTAAAAGCTGACCTCTACAAGTAGGGAAAACGCAGATGATGAGGATATACCTACCAATAATTTTTAGAGCTGTAAGCTTGTGGTCAGCACCCAAACTGCGTAAAACAATTGCGTACTATCAATTGTAATCATTTTTAAGCATATCGCTAATCCATTGCTTCAAATGTTCGAAAAATGTGTATGCTCAACAAAGTAAATAACGCAATGAATATTGTTGATCTGTCAAAATAAATTCCATTGCTACTATCAAGAGAAATTACGTAAAAACTTCTTACAATATTATCACTATCCACGTAGTTTCCAAGCATCAGTAGACCTACAAGCCAGGTCGTGGAGCATGCCCTGTGTTCTCTACCGATGATGCGTTTCCACAATGGACCATCGCCCACATATTCAGATACTGCTATTGTGTAGAATATTAGAACTAAGAAGGAGCCTATTAATCTGAAACAAAAAGTCATCAGTTGATTTAACATCGGAAGATATTACTTAGTTGGCTTGCGTTAGCTAAACCAGTAATCAATAATGTTTGCCGTTTTTATCGAAGCACTAAAAGACGTTGAAACGGTAGAAATATAGATTTAAGCTGGCACCAATAAAACTAACATTATTTAAGAAAAATATGAACTTCAAGACGATTATTATACACAATCAGTTACCAAATAGTTTTCAAGACTTACCGCTAACAATGTTTAAAAAACCGGCTAAGTGCGTGTCGGACTCACACAGAAAGGGTTCCGTATCATTGATTTATTAAATTAAAGGATTTATTTGTATGAAAGATTACGCGGTAATAAGCGGTTTACGATATTAAAAAAAACTACTTACTAGATCTCGTTCAAAACTATTTACATTGATAGTTTTTATAGTAATGTACATCATATGTTTGTTTAGATTTTTCATTTTCTTATTGTAAAAGTTAGAGGAGGAGGGACCAACTTTTTTCCACATTGGAACCATATGTCATGCAAACTATTCGGTTTAGAAAAAAAAAATTTAGAAACCTCGATATCATTTTTGAAGACCTATCCATACATACTCCACAGGTATGTGTTTGATGAAAAAAAAAAAATTTGAGTTTCAGTTCTAAGTATGGGGGAGCCCCCAATATTTATTTTTTTATTTTTGCATCAAAATCTTAATGCGGTTCACAGAATACAATAAATGACAAAAGATTAGGAGCTACATCTACTTGTAGGCAATTCAAACTATAGTACCTAATACTTTTTTTCTACTTCGAAATAATCTTACTAATATCTCATATATTTGTCTTATTCGTCAGTTCAAAAGTAAAAATAGGAAACTCGTATCCTTACCTTACATAACGCTGCAATAAAGTTATGACTGGACTTCTCTTTTTCTCCATCAGACCTTTCATGAGAAGCAGTCCTGATATCACAAAGAAGTTCTCCACTGCTGGAAGATCTAAATGCTGGAATATGTTGCCAAGTGTTGTGTTCTTTTTGCTTATTAGCTGAAAGGATTAAAAGTAACTGATTTCTTTAATGTAGGTTACAAACATGACAGATTCTAAAATATCGACTAAGAAATTACGATCGAGAACTGTTTGAAGACCCCAAAGAATAAATATAAACTATAATAAACTTTCAAACATGAAAGGATGTTCTGAAATTTTCATGGAAATATCGCAAATCGATACCTTAATTCGCAAATTGGCTAACTCCACATTTAGTCAACAATTCTATTATCGTAAAAATATTATTGTATTTGTGTATCCTTTGTTGGAGATCCCTTTTACCGTCCCACAAACCTTTTTATCGTCCCACTGCTGGGCACAGGTCTCCTTTCATACAGAGAAGGATTGAGCGTAATCACCACGCTTGCTCAATGCGGGTTGGCGATTTCAGACTTAAAGTCCAGGTTTCCTCAAGATGTTTTCCTTTACCTTCAGTCAGTGGTGTCCAAGATATACTTAGAAAGTACATATAACTTTAGTTACATTAGTACGTGCCTGACCTGGAATCAAACCCGCGCACTCATACTTGAGAGGCTGGTGTTTGAACCACTAGGCCACCACGACTTAAATAAACGTAATCAACATATAATGTTCCCATTCCTGGGAGACAAGCCTACTCTCGGTGAAAGGTAATGGGCCGTAATCTACCACGCGGGCCCATCGCGGGTTGGTTAATATACTTACTTCGTCATAATCAAGTCCATTACTCATAGAACCGGCAGCAATGAACACAAAAACATGAACGCAGGTCGTGAAGCACAAAGTTGCAGCCTTTGTAAAACTAAGAATTGGAATCTCATCATCCGAGATCTTGACGAAAGACGACCAATTTCTCTTTAGACTGAAAGAGTAAGCTATTCTCCGGACTGTAAAGGAGGAAAATTAAATTGTATTAGTATCACAGTTAGATGACTAATATTTCCTACGCCAAAGTTTATTCTCTAAAAATGGCAATGCTATTGTTCGTTCTGTAGATGCAGGAATGTACATAATATTAACTATCATAGTATATTAAATCCGTTCTCAAAATACATTTTCTCTGTGGAAGGCCATAATATCGGCTGCCAGCAGAAGTTACCACCCACCAGACAAAGTCTTGCCGCCAAGGGATTCGTCGTGTTCCGTCATGATGTCTGGTGAAGCCGTTTGGAGGACGGGTCTGAGCAGTTGTGTTGCGATGTGTGCCGGGTATGATGCGCCAAATGTTGTTGTGTCGCGAGTTTGGTCGTGGAGGATCTCCAGATCAATCTCCCTGTGGCGCAGCATCGTTGGTCGTGTTGTTGAGTTTAACATTGCATCACCTCGCTCAACTGCCGTCTTCCTTCCAATTCACTAAGTTTTTTTAGTGAATAGGCTAAATAAACTAGCGTGCTTTACCATCAACGATTGCATCACTGCTTACCATCAGGCGGGATTGCGGTCAAGCACTACAACTCCAGCTACTAAATAGTATACTAAGCTGTACTACCACTAATTGTTATTATTATTATTCAGTAATAATCCAACATCAGTCATTAATTCAATATGTTAAATAATAGTTTCTAAGGATTACTTACGACTTGAATCTGTGTTATCATATTGTAGATAAATTGTTGATGTAATAGCAACCACAACAAGTCCTATCATAGTAGATCTGAAAATAATAATTATAATCTTGAGAAAATTACAATCAGAATTATATATGTATATACAACATTATTTTTGTTTATGCAACCCCGAAACACGTGTCCAGTATTTTTAAGTAAACAATCTATGTACAAAATTTTTAAAAAAGATATAATGAAGAACCATAAAGTTATGAGCTTGCTATTCTACTTGGTTGTCCCAACAAAAATATGGTCAAAGGGCGAGCGCGGGCGTTGGCCTCTGGCGTCAGCTGTGGCACGGGGCGCAAGTACTATGATCTATCGTAACCGCTCGCTAACCACTTTGCGGTCTCACTCTAAATGTATTTGGGAAAAAATATAAAATGGTGTAAAAATGATTGGAATCGATTCAATTGCTTATTCTGAACAAACTATATTCAGGTTTGGCATAAACAAAAACTAACATATATGTTGTGTCTTCATATTTAGTAGCCCTGTCAAATTAGTCAGCGCCTGACACAATGACAGAGCAGTGGTGGCCTAATGGCGCAACTTACAAATTGTGGGTTGTAAGTTCGAACCCCGTCAGGCGCTTTGCCTTGAGTAAATTATTTCATCACCGCTGCTCTCAAAACGGCGAAGGTGGACATTGTGAGGAAACCGGCATCTCCTAAGACATGTGACATCTACCAACCCGGACTCGGTCGATTATGGCCCACTCCTTCTCACCGAGTGGAGGCCTGTGTCCCAGGAGTAATGCATGCTGATCATGATGATATGATATGATGAAGCAAATTGATGTATTTTAATCACCATATTTTTAAACACGTTTACATATTTACTGAAAAGTTATCTTAATTTGACAGGATTAAATTAATATTTTATCTTCTGTCCTTTTCTTCATGAAATAGTAAGAAAAAAATGCACTGAAATTAAGTTTAGGTTAGTGTCTGAACAAGGGACTCAGGGCCAGTACTTACTTACATATAATACTTTAAATAACTTTAAATATTAAACTTACTTAATTACAAGAATTGTCGATGTATTGTCAAGTCTTTAAAAACGGGGTTTCGTTGGTGCATTGTAAACAATAGGACCTTGAATTTGATATCCTATTAAACTAAATAAAACAACAAAGGACCAAGATTACAATATTAAAATGCCATTGTTTCCTTCATCGTAATTGCTGTAACCGTTAAAAGCGAATTTATACTTAAATTATTCCATTTATTTGTAATCAGTAGGTATCTTTCGCGATATCAGTACGTACAGTGTTTTGTAGTATGCAAGTAAATTGAATTTTATGGTGAAACTTTCCTCATAAGTATGATCAGCATGTAATATCTATACTGGTAGGCCATCAAAACTGAAATTTTGTATTCACGTTGAGTTTGGATGACAATGAACGGTTAACTGTATGAAATTATTAAAAAAAAAATACACGGTGGAACACTCAAGAATGCGGATTTTTTTTTATTCAATCCTACCATATGGGTATCCAATGAAGGGGCTTGCTGCTTTTTGTCAAAATAAATCAAGAAATAGAATAAAGTCACTAACGCAAAGTAAAGTTTAAACCAATATGGCGGAGTAAGGTTATAGGGAATGCGAGGGTATATTGGGGTATATACCCGTATTTATTATTTATAAACATTGTTTGAAATTAAGTAATATTTTACTTATAATTTAACTTTGCAACAATGACGCGCTTAATGAGATGAACAGGCTGAGAAACATATCCAGCGTTAACTAGAAAGTAAAAATAAAACTAATAAACCTTTCTAAAAACATGCTTTTGATTAAATATTCTTAAAAGAAAAAATAAACCTTTACACCCGAAATTCTTACTGTGGACTTGTAACGCCATCTATCTTGTGACACATTTACTATAATATTTTTTTATGTTATAATAGCTTGTTGCGAGATTGGCTTGTATAGATAAACAACTATATGAAATAAATAATTTAAGATAAAAACTCCATCAGCATCATCATCTCAATGTTAATCCCAGTCGCATCCGAAGCTTTTTTAGCTTTGCAGTCTGGGGTCCGCTTTACCAGTCTTAAGTGCTGATTTTGGCTAAACTTCTATATTTTCTCCACAACCTGAAGGCAATATCGAAGCATTGCAGTTAGATCAATTGTTAGACTTTTGAGGGCTCCAACAACCCGTAACGACTGCCATTAGATGTTCGTATGGCAACCAGGACCAACGGCTTAACATGTTTTCCGAGGCACGATCAGACCAGTGTAAATATTCATATTCATGCATACAAATATTTGCACTGCGCGGGGATCGAACCCGCGCCTCCTTGCGCAGCGGCCGCGTTCGCTATCGCTACGCCACGGAGGCTGTCTGTGAATTTAAGATAAAAACTAATTAATAATATTTAAAGTCTTTTTCTTTTTAGCGTATTTAAATAAAAGCGTCGTTTGGAAAGTATGTTGACTTCGAATTTATTATCGTTTCAGTACGGACCTCTTAAAACAAGTCATAGATTGAATTTGAAAGATGGCATTGCTAATCAGGGGGTGGTGTAAATCAGATGTATGGGAGAAGAAAAACTGTTCCACCGACACTAAATAAATTGGCACATGGACAGAATGACATTAAATCAAACCAAAAGTATTTGGTTGAACCATTAGAAGAGAAATTATAACATAATAAAAACCATATTTTTTTCCATTAATACAAAAACCATTGACTCACATGAACACATAAAACTTTAAGCTGTATTCAGTCTTCACTCCAGCTTTTTGACAGTAATCCACAGTAATATCAGGCTCCAAAGGAGTGATAGGATTCACCAAGTAGATGGTCTTCAGGATCTTGGAAATTGATTCATGGTCGCACACTGCTGGTAAACAAGTGCCCCATGATATTGTGTCAGCTTTTCTACCTGCCTTGGACTTTACCTGTAAAAGGTGCAGTGTAATTAATGTCCCTTCAGTTTTCGTAATTATCGATTCACTTTTAAAGTCAAACATAGACACAATAGAACAGTATTTAATTTTTATTTAGAGTTTGAAATAGTGACAGACCTAAATTTTAATTTGCCTTGAACGGTATCTTCTGCTTCTTCAGTCTATAGAGGTCCACTGTTGGACAAAGGCCTCCCCAAGGCATTTTTTTGCCACAACCCCCGGCTTGGCAGTCGGCTTGAGGATCACAGTAGATCGCAGACCACCCGTGTCTACAGCGGACTGTGTGTGTTGCGTCGACACCATGTAATATGGTGACAAAAGAGAGGTTACACGCGTACCATATACTCACACCGTCTTCCAATTGGAGAAGGCAGAAACTACAACCGATCAGTTATGTATAAATCTCTCCGTGAACAGACGGGTGAAGTGAGCCAAAGAGTATAACAACATAGAGTGAGCTGTCCATAGTGTCAAGAACTTAGCAACTGAAATTCTAATTTTCGATTCTAATTTTATTTATGGCGAGTGATGCCGATATCGACTATTCTGCCAATGTCAAAAGTCAATATACTTTTGACATTGAGAAGCAAGAGTGCACATAAACAATAATAATAATAAAAACAAAAAAATACGATGCTACATTGGTCCTTTTTATATCTTGTGATGTTATTGGAGAATTGAAATATCAGTTGGAATGACACCTCACTCTACGCTCACACACACACACACACATTTAGAATTATAAATATCAAAGCATCATGCTGAGGTTTTTGTTACTTTTTACATAATTTGTTTTATTTTTTGTGTGTTTAGTTTTCTGACCTTCCTGTACGAGTCTAGAATAATACTTTTTCTTTCTTTTTCTACTTTATTTTATCATTTTACCTATGTTTTCACGCACACATTTATATGCTCGTTTAGAAAAGAGGGAAGATGGAGACTCACATTTAAAAATTCTTCAGTTCGTCCAAACACGTTGACATAGCCATATTCTTTTTCCTCTTTATCTGTTAGCTTGACATCCGACAAGCAGTATTGTGTTTCGATCTTAGGCTCAGCAAAATTGGAGGGTGCTTTCAAACATTGGTCATAGTTACCAAAACTGTATTTTGATCCGTAGAAACTACCAACTGGATGGTGCATCGAATTCCATACTGAAAGAATATGATTGTCAATACATAATAAACATTTTTTTATTACATATGTAAGTAATGGCTCATTTACACGCTGATAAGTAGCAAGTGCACGTGTGAAGCGATTAGTTCACAATGTTAAGTGTCAAGTTTTAAGTAATAGTTCAGACGGTGTTTAGCGATTCTTGTTAAGTCCAAAGCATGCCTGCTATGCACTTGTCAAAGCAAAACTGTTTACACGGTCTTTAGGACGGGGGACGTTACGAGTGCGGCGATTCCGCTGTTGTGCAGGGGAATCTACTTAACAGCAAAAATAGAGCGGCATTCTAATCATTTTACTTCACACCTGCACTTCGCACTTAGCACTTATCACTTCGCAGCGCAACCGTTAACACGTTGATTTTACTAATCACTTGACACTTGCACACTTGCTAGTTAATAGCGTGTAAATGATGACCCTTAAGTTAATAAAAGGTGTTAATTTAGCCAAACGTAGCAAATTTCCAATACAATTGTGTATTAAAAATCTTATACTTACCCCACACCGCCCAAACAGTGTAATTTTTCACATTGTTCAATATTAATAGTGTCTGGTCTATACAAGCTCTCTCGTCCTTGCTCCATTCTAGTTCTTCTAGTCCTTCTATGACAATGTCTACTTCTGTTTTCCTACTGTTTGTGATATATTCAGCTGAGGATATACCTGAAACATCCAAATTACATAATATTTTGTACCTTCGGGACCGCAATCCCGCCTGATGGTAAGCTAAGCAGTGGTGCAGTCGTAGGTGGTAAAGCGCGCTAGTTTATTAAGCCTATTCACTTAAAAAAACTTACTGAGTAGGAAGGAAGACCTAACCTAACCTAGCAATAAACTAAAACATAAAGTGAAAGTCTATAGACAATAGTTATCAGCCATTGGTGTCCAAGATATACTTAGCAAGTACATATAACTTAGAAAAGCTACATTAGTACTTGCCTGACCTGGAATCGAACCCACACACTCATGCTCGAGAGGCTGGTGTTTTAACCACTAGGCCACCAGGAAAAAATAAAAAAAAATCTTATTGACAAATAATAATCAAGCTAACATTTAAATAAATAATTTTATTAAATTTTTGAGCTTGTTTTAATGATTACTATATTTTCAAATAAACAAAATAAATATATATATATATTGGTACTTACATATAAGACCGGCCAGGACTGTCTGAATGACACATGCCACCTTCATCTTGCACTTTCTGAAGTTGATTGTGTTATCTGTCACACCTTTACTCGCGAACTAAAATATATGCTACCTACGCGATGGTATATAAACTGTCGGGTTCATGCGGATGATTTTATTTATAACTGTAACGATATTTTACTGATTAAACTAGTTTATCATTTGTATTTATTTAGTTTTATAAGATTGTATATATCAATATGTTGAATAAATGTACATAAAGAACTGCATTTCTATAATGATTAGGTGCATAATTCAACAATCATTTAGATAGTTTAAATATATAGATTAATAATTAAAATATTCATTAATAACGGATTCATATAAGGGAAGGCGCTTATGACGTTTTTCAATCAAGCAGTAAGTAGGCTAGTTTAATTGAAAAACGTTTTCAGTCTTTTTTATATTCCAATGAATTAATTCGTTAAATTATTTTACTAGTCTTTCCCTGTTTAAAAAATCTTAAGAAACTTGAAAGTTCCCTTGAGAAGTTGATTCCCTTTATGCCCTTTTTAGGGGCTAAATTGATATGAATACCTACCATATATCGACTTCAGAGTTAGAACCAAACCCACTTTTTACCGACTTACAACAGGCGGAGGGTCTCAAATCGACTGGTTTATTATAATTGTTATTTATTTCGACGGGTTTTATATTAATTTGTTCCAGTAATGTCACAGGTATAAATATCTGGGCTAGTTGAAAAAATAATTCTGATTAATAGATAATTAGTGTGACCCGTGTGGTACTGGCGAGCCATGTGGTACCGGACTTAGAATAGTACCATCCTATATCCTCCCGTGGGTGTCCTAAGAGGCTACTAAGGTAACTCACCAAGGAAGCGGGCAGCAGCGCTTCTCCTGTGGAATATCAAATAACTGCGAACCCCAACCCGCCTGCCAAGCGTAGGGATTATGGCAAGCCCAAAGCTATGAAAGCCTTGGAGGAGGCTTTTGTCCAGCAGTGGACTTCTACAGCCTGAAGAAGAAAAAGACTAACTCCTCATTGTAAGTTCTTAAATAAACCTAATATATAAGAAATAAACCCTAATATTCTCTTAAAATAATCAACCAGGAAAATACGTGTCTCGTTCGTCTTGTGCTCACAACACGAAACATACAGAATTACTAACATCGCACAAATATGTGTATTAGTTGAATAATCAAATAGGGAATTAAATGTAAACAAAAATGACTAAACATATATTTATCCATTATTAGGACAAATAATAAATGCTTCGTTTTATAAATTAAATATACAGTATGTTAAGAAAACCCTGTCCGACCCGTGAAGGTGTTGTTAGGTATCGATAACAGAATCTACTAATGCATACAAAACCGGGCTAAACTTAAAAAAAATCCCCCTAAAAAAATAAATACTATTTAGCATAAAGAGTTAACTTAATAAATGTGCGTTATGCACACTTCCGCGGGCGGCGGGCGGCAGGGCACGCGGCACGTGGTCGCATCGCTATTCGCTCATAATAATACCGGTGTTGTCACTTTTTTTAAATTACCTAATTTCGGGGAAGTTGGAATTAATTCGCGGGAAAAAAGATTATTTCAAAATTCATTTGTATTGGTACTATTAAATGATGATTACGTAAAAATTTATATTATATTCGGTCCTGTGTTTACCTAACCTTTATTATCCTTATGGGTCGGACAGGGTTTTCTTAACATACTGTATATAGACGCGCCTACTTTGAGTAATGGCACAGAATAACTAATGGTGCTAGTAGTGGTGGTCGCAGCCTGCTGAGCACGAGATCCTGGATTGGATACCCGTGTTAGGAAAAGTGTTAATAAGTATCTTTTTTCTGGAGAATCTCACTAGCCTGCCGAAGTGTGTTTCCAAGTAAAAATGTGTTTTGAATGCCCCATTAAAAGAAATAAAATAACAATGAAACAGATTTCTTCTAAATAATCATTATACGTGGTCATAAACTCTTTTGATTTATTGTTTATTTATTCACTTTTTTAATAATAAAGAAAATAGACCCCGAAATAAAATAAAATTATTTAGCTAATGCTCACTAATTGTTATTTTATATTGTGGTATGGTATCACTTACACATGATTATAACAGGATCACAAAATCGACCTCGAGGTACTAAACCTACCTATTCAAATAATATTTGAACAATCTTGTTTGATATTTAATTAAACAAATGTGTAGGTAGTAGATACTTCCGGACTAATGACATACCAAGTACGTAATAATTACTTACCACTTATCATAAACTAGCGGCCGCCAGCGACTTCGTTCGCGTGGAGTTAGTTACGCTCTGCTCCTATTGATCGCAGCGTGATGTTGTATAGCCTAAAGCCTTCCTGGATTAAAAGGCTATCCAACGCCAAAAGAATTTTTCGAAACGAACCAGTAGTTCCTGAGATTAGCGCGTTCAAACAAACAAACAAACTCTTCAGCTTTATATATTAGTATAGATAAACTAGTACTTGATCGCAACCCCGCCTGATGGTAAGCAGAGATGCAATCGTTGATGGAAAAGCGTGCTAGTTTAATACGCCTATTAATAGGAAGGAAGACGGCAGTTGAGCGAGGTGATGCAAAGTTTAACCCAGAGGAAGATTGATGTGGAGACCCTCCACGACTAAACTCCTGACACAACAACATTTGGCGCATCGTACCCGGCACAAATCGCAAAACAACTGCTCAGACCCGTCCTCCGTACAGCTCCACGAGACATAATGCCGGAAAACGAGGAATCGCTTGGCGGCTAGACTTTGTCTGGTGGGTGGTAACTTCTGCCGGCTGCTGATGTTATCGATTCAGACTAGAGCATCGCTGCTTAAGCAACAACTTATTTTTCATAGACCTCATCATCTATCTAGCCTCTCTTCAACTATATTCGGGTCAGTTTCCAGTCTGACCGTATTTAGCTGAAGATCAGTATTTTACATGAACTTAAATGCGATTGCCTATCTGACCTCTACAACCCAGGTTAAAGTCTTCATAAGAACTTGTTTGTTTGTTTGTTTCTTGTTTTTTCAAAAAGTTCTAACTTTCAGCCGCCTGACTATAAATCTTTATTAAATACCAAACAACCGGCTGAGTTTTAGGTACCGCCTAACTGATTCTTTGGCAAAGATTCTAAAAACAATTTACCTTTTGCCTATTCCAAAATATCTTCACCCTTCCACCAAGGAGATCCCAAAACTACGCTTTTCCAAGTTTTCATTTTAATGAAATCTTGAACTGAGTACCTGAAAGATTTTTAGGTCAAAGACCAACTTCAATGAACGAGACGATTGGCACAGTGGCAGAGCGATCGACTGCTGCGCGGCGTGTCGATGGTTCTATTCCCGCATGGAAAAATTGGTATGGCATACAGGTAGTTGTTCCGGGTCTGGCTGTATGTGTGTGTATTATAAAAATATTTAGTGTAGAGCAAAGGAAAAAAAGAAATACTCAGGCTGATGTAGTCCGCTGCTGGTCTCTGGCACTCATTCAAACTACGCCATAATGCCTTCCACCTTCAAACCAAGTCAGTATACTTCTTCTTCTTCAGCCAATAGATGTCCACTGCTGGACAAAGTCCTCCCCAAGGCTTTCCACACTGACCGGTCTTGTGCTGCCCGCATCCATCAGCTTCCCGCGACCTTCACCAGGTCATCGGTCCACCTTGTTCGGGGCCTCCCTACGCTGCGTCTCGTGACCGCCACTCTAGAACCTTAATGCCCCATCGGCCATCGGTTCTACCAGCAATGTGCCCCGCCCACTGCCACTTGAGTTTAGCGACTCGAAGATATGGCCAGTATTGCTTGCTTTAATTCTATTATAGCTCCCATCTTCGTCTACGTACCTACATTCGATTTCCAATACAAAAAAAGTAGCCTATGCTTGTCCAGATTCTAGGCTAGCTAAAGCAGTAATGCAGTAAGCAGTTTTATGGATAGACAGATCTCCTAGTTTCATACCATTTGCATTTGAATGAAACTTAACCTAGGTATTCCGAAAAGAGAAGACAGTCGGAACTAGTAATTTGGTAAACAAATTATAAAATAAATTCTGAGACCGTGCTAGGAGTTAGCTAGCTAGCTTCATGTTCATTAAACTTCCATCTGGACATCATTATCCTGCCGTCATACCTTCAGGGACGTCGTCACTTGACCTTTCCTTGTACACTTTTCAATTAATCTGGTATATCTCGGTAGACCTCTCTTTTCTTGCCATATCTTCTTCCAGACAGTGCACAATGTATCGACTCTGTAACTATAAAAGGAAGCAAGCGTTTGGCCTGCAGGAGACCTACATAAAGCCTCTACATAACTAAAACATAAGTTTTAATTTTTATCGTATTTCAAACTAAGATAAGGGATTATTAATAAAACAAATAAAGCATTTTTTTATCATGTTCCTTTTATTTTGGCAGTTCTTTCTTCAAAATCTGTTGTTTCCAATTCGTCTTTCTTCTGAGACTGGTTTTTCGGTCTGTAAATTAATGTTTTGTTATTATTTTTATGGTTGTACGAATTTATTGATATCCCGAAATTGGTACTTGCAAGATTTGCAGGGATTTGCTAAGACTATATTCAATTAACTCGGCTTATAGCTACGATTTCACTAAAACAACTTCTCTATATATTCATTCTCGACATTCATTGAGAGAATTTATCCTGTGTGGTTCTGGGCTTAGAATAGTACCATCCCAAATCCTCCCGTGGGTGTCATAAGAGGCGACTAAGGAAACTCTCACCAGGGAAGCGGGCAGCAGCGCTTCTCCAGTGGAATATCAAATTACTGTGATCCTCAACCCGCCTGCCAAGCGTTTGTCCAGCAGTGGACCTCGGTACCACCAATGGCTGATTAAAAGGTGAAGGAAAACATCTTGAGGAAACCTGGACTTTAAGTCTGAAATCGCCAACCCGCATTGAGCAAGCGTGGTGATTACGCTCAATCCTTCTCTGTGTGAGGAGAGACCTGTGCCCAGCAGTGGGACAATGAAAAGGTTGAAGATGATGATGATGATGATGATGATGGACCTCGGTAGGCTGAAGAAAAAGATGATAAACATAGGGAACTTGGCCTTCAACCACTTACCGAGAATTTATAAATAGATTGACTATGTTATTCACAGGTGCTTCCACAAACATCCACAGCAGAGTTGCAAATATTATAGACATCGCCATGACCCCAAAGCTGTGCAAAACCTGTAAATTTTTTTACATTAAGTTAGTAACATAGTTTTAAAGATAATTGCTTCAAAATCCGTCTGACTTTTGGGGATAGGAGAGAAGAATATGGAACTCATACCTCACTACAACTATCCGGGGTCTGGATAAGAAGAAAGGAAGAAGAGGCACCATTACCTCAAAAAAGTAGATGCGTAACCTCCTCTGTGCAACGCCTAGTAAGGCACACAACTAAGGAGACTATAAAACAGGCACAAAACAAACACTATATAAACAGGCAACGTGCTATACATTGAAGCAAAGTTGTACTTTCTTTGCAAATCGCCAACCTTTGTAGTAAAGTAACCTCCTACTGCTGAGCAACAATTGGAATATGATGTATTTAAAGTAACTTTAAATAATCCTAGTTTGCTTTTAAAATAATCATCTCTAATATAATTAAAGCATTTCTGTTTTTGAAGCTCTAGTGACTGGTCTTTTGAAGTTTTGAAAATACGAGTACCAAATAACAAAGTGATTGGACCTTTAAGAAGGTCACCCAGCTCCAGGATACTATTGAATAAAAAGTACTAAATTATGTTATATACAAACCTCGGAATATATCAAGTCAAATTGTTGTAAATTTTTTCTTGAATATATATTTTGTTGTAAGATTACTGAGTGCGTCATATAGATTCCGTAAGTGAGTCTGCTTACTATTGTGAAACCGTGCCAGCTTGTGAATTTGCGGACGAAGGCTGAAATAAAAACGAAATTAATTAATATCACGCTTTTAAGAAATAAATTTATTTCAAGTCCTCTACTAATATAACATTTTGCGTTTTCTGAAATATGAATCTGTCTTCTAAGAGTTTTCATTTAAATATAATGATTGCTCGTTTTAGTTTTCTTTTGAGAGAACCTCATGTAATTCCTAATACCTAAAAAAAACCAATGTATTTTTATTTATCTTTACGCAAAAATTACTCAACAGATTATGTAGATATACAGAGTGGTGCTGACAATACGACAATAAATTAAACATCGTGTACCTCAACACATTCTCAGTCTACCTATAAAAAAATCATATAAATATGTCCATTAGTTTAGTCACAGGATTTTATTTTTCATTTTTCACATTTTCTACATGATGTACATGTTGATAAGGAAGCGCCTACAGGTTAATGACCGCCGCATCCTGCGGTACCAAATTTTAATAATAATGGCGCAAAAAAAGCAAGTCGATACAGGATCCCGCTGTCGCCGATCGGAGGTCAGTGAACCAATATTTTTAAAGGATGTTCTATACCGTTTGCAATTTTATGCGATTTAGTTTGTTTCAAATTTTTATTTTTGATGTTAGGTTTTTTTCTATTACCAGCATTGTTCGTGTTTTTATTTATTGTCGTATTGTCAGCACCGCTCTGTATAGCACACATATCTTTTATACCCAGGATAACATATAGCATGGTTTTTTCAGGATATTCCTTCGAGAATTCAACTTATGCAGGTTCTACAGTTAGTCTATAATAAACCTTATCCTGACAATAATCTTTCTCCTCGCCATGAATAACCCATTTTTTCTATAACAAGATGGACTTTCTAATCGTTTTTGTAATCTTGTTAATCTGATTATTGTAATCCCTTTCACCAATTAGAAAGAATATCATAATCGTATTGGGAACCTCAGCTTTTTAAAATTAATTAATGAATCACTCTTTGCCCTTCGATTGATCAAATAATAAATTATAAAAATATATTTTATGTTATAAATTAGTGCTTGATAGGCAATGATGCAAACGTTGATGGTAAAACGCACTAGTTTATTAAAAGCCTAGCCAAGAAGACACTTAAATCTATAGTAATATATAAAGCTGAAGAGTTTGTTTGTTTGTTTGAACGCGCCAATCTCAGGAATTACTGGTCCGATTTGAAAAAATATTTTTGCGTTGGGTAGCCCATTAATCCAGGAAGGCTTTAGGCTGTATAATATCACGTTGCGACTAATAGGAGCAAAGCATAACTAACTCCACGCGAACGAAGTCGCTGGCGGCCGCTAGTAATAATATAATCTGACTGGAAGTACGCTGCATTCGAATCGTTGCAGTTGTTGATATTCTGATTTAATGTTTATTATTTTTTATATTATCAATTTGCATACTATTTTATAGATGTAAGTTTTTCTAAACGAACAGTTGTGCTGTTAGGAGAGTTTGGCATGCCATTGTTTCTTAGAGATGCCAAAAAAAAAAGGTTTTTTGGGGGACTGTCTTATGTAATACCGCCGTTCAAAAACTAGCCATTTATATGACTTTTCATTTTATTTTTGACCCAGTAGGTAGATGTGTCACACAATAAAGGTCTTACCAACATCCCCGTACTCCACAATACCAATTGTAATGCATGTACAGAAAGCCCAGAGATTTCTGCTGAAAACTGCATATAAAGCAGAACTTAGATGGTCATATTCCAAAGTAACCCACGATAAGGGATCTGTCAGCACCTTGTATGCAACTATACAAGCACCTGCAAATGGAAGAACCAAATTTTTCTGAAACAATAATAAGTAACTACATATTAAATTGAGACAGAAGTGAAAACTGAAATCATTAAACAACAAATAATATACAAAAAGCAAAAAAAGTACAAAAACGATCACTGTCGGGTCGGTCACACTCACGCTAATTCAATGCTTTTCGCCCGTCCAACATAAGTGTTAAAAGTCGCTAATGAAGTTTTCTATTCAAAAATAAGCTATAACTAGGCTACAGCCAGTCAGAAAGTTTGGGGAGTCTTTCGAAGGGGTACTTATCGTGTTACTTAATCATTGGGTTGTGAAGTTCAGATATCTAGTCGCTCGAAGTAATAATTTATTTATATTTATTAGGTCTACCAACAATTATTTGGTACAACACACACACACATACAGTGATGGTTTACTTAAGAGCAGAATATTGTTGAGACTAATATTTACATAATTGAGAAATAATATTACGTACAAGTCTATAAAGTAGCAATGGAAATAATAATTAAAAGGCATCAAAAAATTCATCCACATCGCTGTTAACAAGAAACGTGCCCAAAAGGCTGGGAGCCACATTGTATGGTGATGCTGATTCTTTGGCCAAAAAATAGCCCAGCCCTCTGGCGTGAAGAGTCGACACAACGCTTGGCGATATCTCGAAATGGTAGGTGTGGACTCGGACCCCATGGCCCTACTGCTTCAACCCCAAACAGCTCAAACATATTTAGTATTAAAATTATTTACACTAATCTACTAACTATAATAACAATAATAACAAATGAGTCCCAACTCTAGATAATGCAACAATTAATTAAAAGAAAACAACACATGAACACAAAAAAATATATCATGTATGTTTTAAGGGTAGGGGAACACCAGAGAATAGATGGATAAAATGTGTGAATGATGGTATGGTTAGAGGGGGAGGGGGGGGGGGGAGTGACTACCGATATGACCACTTATAAATAATTCGCCGACTCCAAAATAAATGCGATACCCGAGGCAGCAAAATTAATGATCGTGGTTGTAATACATACCTTAGAAATTACATTTCTGTATTTACTTGGCTTATAAACTGAAATGATGTATCCCATGGCCATTCCTATGAGGTAAGGGCCGGCACGGTTGTGACTGCGAATGTAGGTGTCCAGGTATACGTCGTTCCTCCTGAAGTCGAGAATTTTCCTGAAAAAAAAAAAAAAAAGATCATTGTCTGAAAAAGGCAGTGGCCTAGCGGTAAATACCCCGACATGCAATATTACTTTGTGTCATTTTTTGAAACCAGCATGTCCTAAAGGCAAAAACTTCGAAGACATGTGACATCTGCCAGCCCGCACTGGGCCTGCGGTGGTGGATTACGGCCCACTCCGTCTCAACGAGAGGAGCCCTGTGTCCCAACTGTGGAAATATTATAGATTGATGATGATACATAACCTGATGTCTTAAAATGGGAGTAGGCAGTTTCCTCACGATGATATCCTTCACCGTTTTGAGAGCAGTGGTGATGAACGCGAAGAAACAATGTAAAGCCGCTGGCGGAGGTTTTTTTTTTTTCTCTCTTATTGCCGTCTTTCCCTTCTTGTTTGGCAAGAATTCTTTTTTGCCATTGTCTAGTATCTTTCTTTTATCTTTACCGCTATACTTTTTTGCGGCTTCTGCCTTGTCTTTTATTTTTGAGTTATTCCTTTCCCAAGTCTATTTTCTTTTGTCATCTTTCTTTTCATCTTTTTTATATCATTTTTACAAACATTCCTTATATACTAGTTATCTTCTATCGCTGGCGGAGTTCGAACCTACGACCTCTGACCTTGTAAGGCGCAGCCATAAAAATACTAAACTTACTCTATATCATGGAATAGTAATATTCCAGGCAGCTTTTTCCAGTATGTTACAGCTCCAGGTATCAATAAGGCCAATATTACGGTGACGATGGTAACAATTTGTCCCAAGGTCTTGTCTTTCTGCCATATTAAGTATAATATGGTCCCCATAACAGCTAGCTGGTAGTCACACGGTATGTACCAGCTTACCACAAGGCACTGAAATGCAAATAAATTAATTAAAATGTGGACTTAAACAACGCTATGTTTTCTATATACGGAACCTGAATATAGTTTCTTCAGTATAAGCAACTGAATGGATTCCAATAATTTCTACACCATGTTGAATTTTTTCCCAAATTCACTTGGAAATAGGGATGTATCCAAGGTATGAAAATCAAAAAAATAATTAGTCCGTCTTATAGATAATTAAAAACATTAAGACCCGTATTTTTTATTTAGTCGTAATTACCAAAAACTACTGAGATAGCGTAATAAAGTTACAGAGTGGGGCTAATTACGTTACGCCGTGCTATATTTTGTACCACGGTGTGACGTCATGCGACATTTCAAATCAATCTTCCTAAGTATTTGAATGAACGAAAAAAATTAAAAATACGTGTTCAATATTTTTTATGAATCTATCTGATGGACATTAAATTATTTTTTAGGATACAAGCCATTGGTTACTGAGGGGACAACAGAACTTGCGATAGATCGCAGTCAGGCGCGGGCGGGCGAACGATGCGTTGACCATATTTTTGTTGAGACAACCAGATTCGATAACCAGCTCATAACTTTGTGATTTTTCATGATATCTTTTTGAAATTTTGTACATAGATTTTTTACTTAAAAATACTGGACACGTGTTTCGGGTTTTTCATAAACAATAACGCTATGTATGTAGTTAGTATTAGCTGTTTGTCAACGAATTCCTCTGCAGTATAAGATTAAAAGTAGCTTATGGCCTTCTCAAGATCTTGGGCTACCATGGTGTACCAAATATCTATAGCATAAGCTTCACCATTTTAGTTTGAAAGCGAAGCAACCATATAAAAGATCTCATCGTATCATTATTTAAGTTATAAGAGAATTTCAAAATTATCTAAATTTTGAAATCACTATCCCGTCTTGAGCAAGCTTAGTGATCAAGGCTTTTGTCGTCTCTATATGAAGACACTACTAGGTAAGGACATATTCACCTTGCAGTGGGACAATAATAAGAAAGTATTAACAATTAGAATTCTTTTTATCATAAAGGACAATTTGTTTTTAAAAAAAGCTATTGATTTTAAAATGAGTCCTGTTAAATTATTTTTAGTTCGACGTAGGATATTTTTATTCCAATATTTCCCCGATACATATGCTAGATATTTCCATACAATACTCTATATAAGAAAAGAAAAGAAACCATTTATTTGGCGCACACCCATAAATACATACAGTATATGTAGTGATAGTAGTGGTAGTAATAATAGTTTAAAACAAAGAAAACAGAACAAAAAAAAAAGAGAAACAGCTAAAAAGACAATCACCAAATGTGAGTCCAACGGTTGCGCCAAATACGAGTCCAGTTCAGCATAAATGTCAGACAATTACGTAGCAGTTGCCTGACGCTGGTTTTCAACTGAACCTTGTAATGAGTGCAATTATTTAATTATTGTGTTTGTGTGATAAATCATAAATATGTGTTCAGTATATAAAATAGGTATCTGTCTATGCATGGCATACCCACAATTGGTTGGAGACACTCGGCGGTATCGCAGGCGCGCGGGCATTGGCATCGTCATCGGGCGCCGGCGGGTGTGGGCAGATGCACGTTTCACAAAATTGTATTTGTGCAGTACCTACTTCAAATCTTATACAGACCACGTACCTATCACCGCCAAGTAAATACCGCAGTCGTCTCCAACAATATCAAATTTGGATACAATAATGGATGCAAGTAGGCCAGACACATAGGGTAAGTTGAAAATATTAAATTACCGTCATGTTATTATATTTAAAACTACTAAGTACTACTACTTTCGCGTTGGACTCCGAGGTCCGCTTTCCTACACATTTGCCTCCATTACGCTCGATCTCTGGCATCCCATGGTGTGAGATTGTTGGCACGCATGTCATGTCTTACAACGTCAAGCCAGCACTTATTTGATCTACCTCGATTGTTCCGGCCCGGCGGAGGCGCCATGGCAAGACATTTGTTACCCACGTAGCATGCCAGTTTTCGTAAGTCGTGACTGTACCAGCGCAGGCGACTCTCTTGCAGTTTGTCTGCTATGTCACGGACTTCTACTATTTCATATCTTTATATACTCACTATATTCTCGCTTTTCACATAGTTATTGAGCATCAAAAGACCAAGCCACCATTGCTCAGCACAAGCCTTTTGTTCTCTAGCAGCAAACCTCTGCCAAAAAGGACCATCGCCAGTATAGATAGAAAATGATGCCACATAGAACATTACTACTGCGAATGAAGCTGTGAGCCTGAGAAAATAATCATTTATTATTTCTTTTTTGTATTTTTGATAGGTTATTAAAATATCTTAAGATACATAAATAAATAAGTCGTGGTGCCCTAGTGGTTAAATACCAGCCTCTCAAGCATGAGTGTTCGGTTCGATTCCAGTTCAGGTATGTATGTACCAATGTAACTTTTCTGAGTTATATGTACTTTCTAAGTGTATCTTGGACACCAATGACTGACTAAAAGGTGAAGGAAAACATCTCGAGGAACCCTGGATTTTAAGTCTGAAATCGCAAACACGCATTGAGCAAGCGTGGTGACTAAGCTTAATGCTTCTCTGTATGAGAGGAGACCTGTGGCCAGTTGTAAGACTATAGTAAGGTTGATGATGATCAAAGTATCTAGAAATTTACTTTTTACTAGTGCACTTTACGGCAGTGTGTTATAGGCATCATTCATGGCTACTTGTAGCATTTTGTTGTAGCTTTTGATCTCTTTTTTTCAGTTTCAATTATCTAGATGTATTAGTTAAACTTTTCAATGTTGAAATTTTTGTTTGATTATTCTTACCTGAAATATCTGGTTATCAAAGCGACTATAGGTTTCTTCTTCTTATCCATTAATCCTTTGACGAGTAGGAGTCCCGACACCATAAGAAAGTTATCAACCGCTAAATCTACATGCTTGACGCAATTTAGTAAAGGATTATTTGTCGTCAACATTATCTGAAATAATAAATTAGTTGTAATTGACCTTTTTAGGTGTTTATACAAACCTACTTGCAGTATATAAATAATTTATCATTAAGTTTAACTTTAGATAAGATTGAAATAAAACGTGTCTTAATTTTAGGTCTTTGGTTTTATTATTTGCTTGCTTAATGTAACTTCAAAATATTACACATATTTGTCACCGATGCAAAGTGTCATAGATGATATGAAGAAGTAAACTGCAACAATTATAAAAATAAACCATAAACCCTCTTATTCATAAACGCTGCTTAAAGTTAATTAGTGATTAGCGATTGTTTAAACATACATTTTAGACGTTTGCACGTCACTTAACTTTAATCACTGTTTATGGATAAACCCCTAAAACATTGTGGTGATTATTCATTCGTTTATGAATAAGGGGGTATATATTTAATGAGAGCCTAGTAGTATTAACCAAGACAAGTCGTAGGTCGTACTTTCGAATTCCACTAGGCGCTTTTGTTTTTTTGAATTATTTCATAACCACAGCTCTCAAAACGGTAAAGTAATAAGTAAACGGTAAGTAGTCATGTCCAGAAGTCAAAACTCCTTACACAAGTGACATCTTCCAACTCGCACTGGGTCCGCGTAGTAGATTAAGGCTCTCTCTCTCTCACTGAGTTCCTCTCAGTCAGCACCTCTCAGCTTGTGTCCCAGGAGTAGAATATTATAGTTTGATTAGCTCAGCCTAATTTCAATAAATGACTTTTGGTATTGATTTTGATGGTTGGGATTTAAAGTCCATATATAAGCTGTCATTGATAATACATTGATAAAAGAATGTCGTATTAGCTTACGTCATCAAAATCCTGTCCATTGCTAATAGGTCCCATAACTTCAAAGAAAGCAGTATGTACGGAAACGGCTATTGCTGCAAGAGCCACTTTTAACAAGCTCAGCGTTCCTATATCTTCGTTTGATTTCTTTATCAATGATGTCCAATTTCGTGGCATAGAGAAGGACTCAATTATACCGTGTATTACTGAAATCAAAATTAGACTGTGATTTCCAAACTTAAAAGGAAGACGAAACGTAAAACTGACAGTGCGTACGAAGGCGTACGTATTGGTGTCGCTTCCTAGCGAATATTGAAGTAAAACGAACGCTATATATTTGTCGCATAGGGCTTACGCTAGTCGCCTAGCGTACATAAAAGAAACCGCTTGTCTGCGTATACGTGTTCTAATAAAACCACTCTTTTGGTGCACAGGTTTTTTGTCATTTATGTGACCAAGTTACTGATAAGGCTTACGTTCACCAATGTACATTTTTTTGGCAGAAAAAACAATGAGATTGGTCTGTCGTTAGGACTATTCTGATCACTCACATTGTTATGATTCACATCAGACCTTACAAGGATTTTTACCTTAAAATAGCAACGTTTGACATTTAAGTCGTTTTCGCCCTTGGGAAGAATGAGGATCTCAAGTTACACTGATTTTAAATTATGTAGTAAGTTTAACTGTTGTTAGATCCTTTAGAGTTTTGCTTACATTAAGTGGTAGAAATTACATGAGGGAATTTGCTTAATTAGATCACAAAAACTAAAGTTCATAAGTTATTGCACTCAAAAGGCTTACCGCCGGATTTTGCTTTTGAGTGGTGAAGATAGCATGTTGAAAGAATTGATGCAGATAATAACGTTATTATTAGTGCTCTGAAATAAAGAGAAATTTAGTTATTAGTTCTACATTATAGTATTGAAAAGAAATACATATAATATCAAATAATGTTCTTTACTGACACAATTTTTGATCTTTGCCTTAGCAATCAGATTAATAACTTCATTTGTTATCGGGAAATGGAGATACGGTATTGGCCGGATTTTTCCTGTTTTGGTGGCCTAGTGTTTAAAACACCAGCCTTTCATGCATGAGTTTAGCTTAGGCCAGTAGCGTCCATCAGTTCCATGCATGCATATTATGCATACTTTTTGTGGGACTGCACTACATTTACTTTCTATGCTGGAGTAATCAATAAATCTCTACCTGAGCAGGTTTTCTTTACTTCCTCTTGAGTCCGAAGTCTATCCAAAGTTTTCCAGATTTAATAAGCTGCTGTTCATATTTGAAAATGAATCAAAGTATGTTTAGTAGAACACTCAACTTACATAAAAGCGTAAAATGCAAAACTGTATTCAGTCTTCTTTCCAGCAACTTGACAAGAAGTGACGGTAATCTCAGGTACTGATGGAGTCAAAGGATTCGCCAGGTATATTGTCTTCATGATCTTTGTTATAGTATCAGGCCTGCAGGTGGATGGGAGGCAGGTACCCCAGATTATTTTATTTAAATTCCTGCCTATTAAGGTTTTAGTCTGTAAATAGTAAATAATTAAGGGGTAACCGAGCCGTGTTGTATTAAAATCTGTTTGTCATCATTATTGTTAGAGTTTGGTATTCGTGGTGGCCTAGCGGTTAAAAATCAGCCTCTCAAGTATGAGTGCGCGGGTTCAATTCCAGGCCTGGGAAGTACCAATGTAACTTTTCTAAAGTTATATGTACTTTCTAAGTATATTTTGGACATCAATGACTGAAGGTGAAGAAAAACATCTTGAGGAAACCTGGACTTTAAGTCTGAAATTGCCAACCCGCATTGAGCAAGCGTGGTGATTTCGCTCAATCCTTTTCTGTATGAAAGGAGACCTGTGCCCAGCAGTGGGACGATAAAAAGGTTGATGATGATGATGATGATTGTTATAAAATGGTGATTGGATATTTTTATAACATTTCCGATAAATAGTCTTTTGGGTGCCAATTGGAGAATTATTAAAGATTACCAGTAACACGTCTTTCGCAAAAAGGATGCGAGTTATAAGCGAGTTTAAATAGTAACACAACACACATTGTGTTACTATTTAAACTCGCTTATTAAAAACTGAGAGATCAGAGGTTGCCCTATGATGTTGGCCGCGACTTACAAATTGTACATAGGTCGTAGGTTCAAATTCCGCCAGGCGCATTACTTTGTGTTAATTATTTCATCATCACTGCTCTCAAAACAGTGAAGGGAAACATCGCGAGGAAACCGGTACGTCCTAGAGACAAAACTTCGAAGACATGTGACATCTGCCAGCCCGCACTGAGCCCGCGTGGTAGATTACGGCCCACTTACAGAGAGGCCTGTGTCCCAGCAGTGGGACCATTAGACGCTGATTAAGTATAGAAAAACTTACTGCAAGATAGGGACCAGTGGCTCCCAAAACATTTCGATCACCCCCTTCATATTCATCACCAGTTAATGTAACATCAGCTAGACAATACTGAGTGACTATTCGGGGATCAGCAGAAATTGAAGGTGCGTTCAAACATTGGTCATAATTACCCAAGCTGTATTCAGATCCGTAAAACGTACCAACTGGATGTTGCATGGAATTCCATACTAGAAATATGAGAAAATATATTTTATTATTTTGCGTTAGTTAAATTAGTTTTAAAGGATTATAAACTGGTAGGTACTTAATTTCAATCCCGCCTGATAGTAAGCAGAGATGCAATCGTTGATGGTAAAGCGTGCTAGTTTAAGTGAATAGGAAGGAAGACGGCAGTTAAGCGAGGTGATGCAATGTTAAAACATTGAGGCTTTTTTGTTTTGGTTTACCCAACAATACGTCCAAGGATGCTGCGCCAGAGGGAGGTTGATCTGGAGAACCTCCAAGAGCTACCGAGTATACCGAGCTGTTCCTTTGGTGTGTTCTTCCAGATTTTTCTTAATGATTATGAACTAGTGCTTGACCATCCACCTGATGGTAAGCAGTGATGCAATCGTTGATGGTAAAACACGCTAGCTTATAAAGGCCCTATTCACAAAAAAAAAAATGGGGAAATAGGAAGGTAGACTGCATTTGAGCGAGGTGGTGCAATGTTAAACCCAACAACACGACCAACGATGCTGCGCCAAAGGGAGATTAATGTGGAAACCCTCCACGACTAAACTCCTGAACAACAACAATTGGCGCATCGTACCCGGCACACATCGCAACACAACTGCTCAGACCCATCCACCGTAAGTTTTCACCAGACATCATGCCGGGAACACGACGAATCGCTTGGCAAGACTTTCGTCTGCTGGGTGCTAACTACTGCCGGCAGGCGATGTTATGGTCTACCACCGAGAAAATGTAATGAATGGAAAATCACCTTGAGTCTTTATTTGTTGGCGAAGTCATAAAAATCGAGTATGAGAGTTAACACACATTTAGGTAAGTAATTAATACTTACTCCAAACTGCCCATACAGTGTAATTCCGCACATTGCTTAACACCGATAAAGTTTCGTCCAAACATGCTCTTTCGTGTTCACTCCAAGATTGGTCCTTTAATTTGCTTAGCACAATATCTACCGCAGTTATATTATTTAGGGGTAAAACTTCTGCCAAAGTAACACCTAAAATTTTTCATAAAAAGTATTTAATGCCTAGCATACACCTTGCTTCTTTTATTTTAAATATAACTGACATCGGTGAAGGCAAATATCGTGAAGACACCTGGATTTGTAGTTAAGTATAAGTCTGAAATCGTCAACCACTCTTGAGCAAACTTTCTAATTAATCCCTGTTCCTTCTCTGTTTGGGTATTAGTGCCTCTTCTCCAGATTTCCTTACGAAGTTATCCTGCTGATCACGAGGAAACCGGCATTTCCCAAAACCCTGCCTTTCGAAAAGAAAAGTCCTGTGTTCTAGTAGGAATATTATAATATGTTTGTTATGTATCACTTCACTGATGTCTGTTATCTTATCTCAGATACACTCATATGTATACAAACAAAATATAAAAATTATGTATTACTTATAAAAAAATTACGCACTCAGAAAATTCAATATCAAAACACCAAACAACTTCATTTCTACACGTTTAGATTCCGTCTAAGAGACGGAATGATTCTTTTTGGCGTCTCCTCTGTTGACACGTCTTGTTTCTAACTCGTGTATCAAATAATGAAGGCCTCCTATTTTATTACGCTTTATAAATTCTGTACCTTGGTGATGTAATTAATAACACTTTTAAATCTTAAAATGTTGTCAGGGTACCGTAGGGTTGTACCTGCCGAAAAACATTTTAGCAGTTTTCCGCAAGAGTAATCAAATCAAAATCATTTTAATTCAAGTATCACTGACTCATAGAAAATAATACGTACACTCAGAGACACATTACAAATATAAGTCATTGATACATTCATAGAAGATTTTATAATATTACTAAATTCAACAAATTAAATAAAAATGTCATACATTCTTAAACATAATTACAATCTCAATTTAATCAAATCAGCCCACCACATGTTGCTTGCAACAGACCATTGTGGGAAATCATGCAATAATGGACACGTGGCTAAATGATTACGGCAGCACAGGTCGATTGCTGCGCTTGCCGCGATTGGTTCGTAGATGGGTCACTGTCCATTACATAGCCAGACCACGTCGTGATTTGGAAAGCTCGTTGATCCCGGTTGATGTAGATCTTTAGCAGTCCTTACGTGTAGCAGCCTAAAAGTCTGACATCCAGATCAAAGGTAAGGTAGCTCAGGAACTTTGTCTTGTAATTGATCCAAGCCACGAAATTACAACGACAAGCATAGTTGAAGCTTCGTTTTATTTGTGCAGCCGTACAACCCTAACGTGGCAGTGGGCCGGGCACATTGCCCGTAGGACCGATGCCCGATGGGCCTGACGGGTTCTCGAGTGGCAACTATGCAGCGTGGGTAGGCTCCCGACAAGGTGAATTGGCGACCTAGTGAAGGTCGCGGGAAACCGCTGGATGTGGGAGGCGCAGGACCGGTCGTCGTGGAGATCTTTGGGAGATGCCTATGTCCAGCAGTGGACGTCCTTCGGCTGAAATGATGATGATGATCATGACAGACTACCCTCTTTCCAATAAATACAGCAATATTTTTTTATCTTTCGTTCGTTTAATAAAATCATAAAGAATGGAATGTACGGAACACGGCTTTAAACGAAATAACGGTGACATAGAGCGTAGACTATAATTTACATGAAATCCAAAATAAAAAAAATCATTTATTTCTTCAAGACAATAAACAACAACAATATTATACGTCGGAGCCTCCTTTTAAGCGAGTTATGCTTGTATTAAAAGACTCCACTCTGTCATATCAGATATTATTGGGTAAACATATATTCAAATTTTATTTTTATTTCATATTGAGTTTCTATTTCAAGCCAAACAAATATCAACCCTATTTCAATGGGAATTAACACAATATGAAAGTATCAAAAGCGATGACATACTTTGGCGTTGTCTTCCATAGAAACTCATATACCTATTACATTTATATTACTGAAGACAACGCCTTGAACAATGACACCGTATAGAAGTAAAGAGTTTTATGCAAATTAAGTACTAGACAAACTATTCTTATAAAGAATTTATATTATACAATGTAGTATAAAATACATAGGGTAGTGTCATAATGCATATAGATCAGACAGCCGTGCTGCTGGAAAGTTTGTTGGGCTAATCATTTCGGTCTAGCTAAAGCGTTAGTAAGTAACAAAATAATGGGCGATAACACTGGCTGCCGGCAGAAGTTACCACCCACCAGACAAAGCCTTGCCGCCAAGCGATTTGTCGTGTTCCGGCATGATGTCTGGTGAAGCCGTACGGAGGACGGGTCTGAGCAATTGTGTTACGATGCGCCAAATGTTGTTGTGTCGGGAGTTTGGCCGTGGAGGGTCTCAAGATCAATCTCCTTCTGGCGCAATATCTTTGGTCGTGTTGTTGGTTTTAACATTACATCACCTCGCTCAAGTGCCGTCTTCATTCATATTGGCTCAGTTTTTTTTTTTTTAGTAAATTGGCTTAATAAACTTTACTTATTCTTTACTTTACTATCAATGATTGCAACTCTGCTTATCATCAGGCGGGATTGCAGCCAAGTACTAGTTTATATGTAATTATTAAAAAAACAAAAAATCTGTACCTACTAAACAGGTTTAGCGAGAAAAGATTTAGATGTTGTTTATGAGTTTTTTTTAACTACGTTTTGAGTTAACAAGGCCGATAAGCGGTCGCAGTTATGTAAATCGTCCTTCCTGATGTCGCAGGAACACACTTTTGTGTGAGAATTACGGTACCGATCCGAGTGGATGTGATACGACTGTATACACGACATGACTGACACGTTATATGAATCTATATAATTGTCTTTTTTTTACATTTCCTAAATATATGGGTCAAAATCAGAGAGGTGAGAATCATGCTTCTGACAAAGATTTTCTTAATAAAATAACGTGGTATGGCTAAAATACTTGTTTCCAAATGAAGTTTCTGCGCATAATTACAAGGCACTTATCATATTTATTTTTTTACGATAATATTTTATTAGATTTTAAACTAAAAAGGCCTAAATAGTCATTCCGGGAACGCGTCCTTATACTACGTTTCATAGTTGAGACAAGTCAAAAATGTTTACAATTAAGACTTAAAATTGTATTTTTTTATATATTAGCTTCGAAAATTATTAAGTTACGAATATACGTATAAATTAAATAGCTAAAATATATATTTTTCATATTTTGACTATTCAAATGCTGTCTGACGTTTATTAAATCATTCAGTGAACGCGATGGATATCGGTCGATATAATTCAAACAAAACGCGCTAGGTAGCGCTAGCGAGCAACAGTGTGAAGTTCACTAGTCAAAGGACAAGACGCGTGTCGTGTTTTTGGAAAAAAATAATTGATTTTATTGGTAAGTACGTTTTAATTTCGTATGTGGGTAGCGTACTTTAATTCCCTATCACTACGGGAACGCTGTTTGGTGATTAGACTTCCGATAATTTGCATACTTTTTGCTAAATTCTTATAAATATTACAGTTCACGTGTTCCTAACCTCAAAAACCAATATCTAACATAGCGGCATGAAGCGTGATATGAAAATATTCATCGGATAGTCATTCAGGGAACGGTCATTTCGGGAACGTTCTCGTATATGACGGGCGTTCTCGAAATGACGATTAACGGGCAAAATGACGCTTTCTTGCTTTTAAATACATATAACAATGCATTTTTTTTTTGTTTTAGGTAACCACTTAGTAATAGTAACATGGAAAATAAAAATGAAGATAAAAAGAAGTCAAAAAAACGATTAAAACAGGACAGTATAGCTTACAAAAAACATCGCGAAAAGGCTAATGAAAGGAAACGCAAGTTTTTAGATAAAATGACACCTGAACAAAGGGAGATGAAGAGACTGAAAGATAGGGAATATTACCAAAGGAAGAAGGCTGAAAATAAAGTTAAGACTGTTAGTGATATGACTGAAAGACAGAAGAGGAAACAAAGAAAGTCGTGGAGAAAAAATTCTCAAAAGTATAGACAGAAAAAAAAAAGATGTTGGAAAATATTTTAAGTAATAGCCCACCAGATTCTGAAAAAGAGATAGAAAGCGATAATCGCTTGTCAAGAAAGAGATCAGGAAGAAAACTGGTTAAAAAAGATAAAGCACAGGCTTACAGGACTGTTAAAAAACAGAAAGATAAAATACAGAAAATGCAAAGAATTATAGATAAGTTGCGAAAAAAAGTACAGAGAAACAGAAGACGCGAAGAAAGAGTATCCCAAAAGAATGCTGATACGCCTACTCGCAAAGTTAATGAATTAACAAGAGAATGTTCTGTTACCACTGAAATTCGTAAACGTCTATTATTTGGCGAAGTTTTGACAACTCAACTAAAAGGTCCAATGGATGGTGTGGGAGGAGTTCTAAAGAAAACTGCGGATGATCAAGTATTACGAGGAAACGATGTAAATACAGCTGCAGATTTTGTCCGTTTACTAAACAATACATCTGTTTCCCTCCATGAAGTCACTAACGATGATATAGTTGCAATCCCAGGAATTATGAATGTAACTAAGATTGTCTGGCAGAAAACTTCTGATGTCATCATACTACTGTATCAGTTCTCAAAATTGTTGCGAGAAATTAAACTACAGGCATTTTCAGTCGAAGATAGAGATAAAGAAAGTCTAGTGCCAGAAATGTTAGATTTAGACATAGAAAAGAATGATAAGTTTCTGAATTATCTTCACATGAGTAGGAAGAGTATTTACGACGCTGTATACGGATCAGACAGTTCAGATGATGAAAATCTTCAAAAGGTTTCAGATCGACTTCATGGAAAGAGTGACGATAATTGTGCTGGTACATCGTATGGAAATGATAAAGAGAACTTCCACCCCAACATGATACGTGCAAAGACATTTTTGCTAGTAAATGTACCCACTGAAAATAAAAAAAATGAATACAGATACGTCGCTGTTGCTGAGACCTCAGTTGATGAAGATGGCGAAATAAAGGTCGCCTTTCTTCGTTGCCAGCGGAACTCAGCAAAGATGTTTAAACTTGAACAAAATGATGTTGCATATGTCCCCTGTGAACAAGTTAATAAAATTTTACCCACCCCGAAATTGCAGAAAATAGGTAGTCGTGGCTTTTATTGTTTTGATGAGAATATGGATATTTTTGAAAAGTAAGTTATTGCTAGACTTTAAGTTCAAACTTTGATACTCAAATTATTTTGTAATTAATATGAATAAGCTTGAATAATGTTTCGAATTCATAAGACTGTTTGTTTTAAAACTACATTTGATTTATTTAATTTTAAGCATTGATGCAAGAAATCTTAATGATACTTGTAGAGTGCAATTACTATTTGTTCCTAATATATAATATTTTTTAACTGAAACTAAAAGTTTATTATTAGATTAAGTTTAAATTTTGATACTCATGTTGTTCATTCTTTAAGTACAAATAAAGGTTTAATACTTAAAGGTATTTATTATTTTCATCTACAACATAATGCAAAAACCAAACGTTGCAGTCATTTAGGGAACGTCAACGTCATTTAGGGAACTTCATTGTCATTTTGGGAACACTCCCATCATTTTCGGGAACATCGCAAAAATGGCAAATTTTTCACTAATGAGTAGGGCTATAGTTAAATCTTGCAAACATATCCTAAAATGACCTTTCAACATTTGTATTTATATCATTAATTGATAACGTATTGCACAAATGTATACAATAAATTAAAATTTTGAAACGAAATTTACACTAATTGAAAATCTAGGGAGAGTAATATAAAAAATAAGTCTTTTTATTATAAAAATATACAAAATGACAGCATTTACTGGTAGAGGGACAGGTTAATTATAATTTCATGACGGTGATTATTAAAAACGTTGGTTATATTATTATTTAAAAAATATTTAAAAGTGTTCCCGAAATGATTTAAGGCCCTGTCATTTTTATTATTAACAGGTATAATTCCTAAAATATAGATTTGTGTGCGTGCCTCTTTACAGGAAAGGTTCATAACAAATGACACAACATATTCCACATGTTAATTTTCTTATAAAGAAAACTTAATTTCTCAGATATTTCAAAACCCAAAATGCCGACCTCTCTGATTTTGACCCATATGACCTGTCGCGGCCTGTATACCTTGGGCTTGAGGTAATAGGTTTTTACTTGTTTACGTTTCCATTTTAATGATATTTAAATATATGTTTTTTTTTTGTTTTGCTGGTATTTTGACGTGACTAGCTGGCATATGGTAATATTATTTCATAGTTGTTGTGTTTTCCTGTGTTCATTACTATACATAGTATTGTATAAAATCTGTGCTGCTGGGTAGTTTGTTCCACCACTTCTTCTTCCCAGCGAAAGCATTAGGAAGTGGCGAAGAGCGAGCGTTTTGGAGGGAGCTGTCTTGACTATTAAAGTTCAAAAAGTACTGATTCTCAGCCTAATTTGTATAAATGACTTTTAGTTGTTCAAGGTTCCGTATCAAAATGTTAAAAATAAAACAGACATAATCTAAGGAAAGGTCGCCGGCGTTACGTTCGACACCTAATATCAATGAGCGGTCACTTTAGCTCTAACATAATGTCGGTGACCTGCCCTTGAGGGACCTTTTACAAGATATAAGGCTGCAAGGCACATGGGCTTAATACAAAGTGGGTGAAGATGAAAGTGCTGAACCTAAATTATCATATTTAGATTTTAAGTAAATTTATAAAAAATAAAAAGGTTTATTTTTGGAACATAAACATATGAATAGATGAAAGAAGAAACGATGATAGCTGCAAAAGTTAAAACTGTGTCGCAGCTATTAACGCCCATTTTAACATTAAGAAAAATTTTGTTCTAGTCATAAAGAACATTAAAAACTAAAGATTTAAAAATAAAATATAATTTAAAACAAAAATAGTGGCATACCGAAGTGTATTTTGAACAGATGTAGGGTGAAAGTGTGGGTGTATGAGAGTGTATGTGAGAAGCTGTGTGTATATGCGTATGGGAGTGTGTGTATGTAAGTGTGGGGTGTATGTTTGTGTATGGGGGTGTGGGGTGTGTGTGTATGTACGGGTGTGTATTGTTTAACTGATTATAGTTCTACAATCTTCTCTGTTTCGTCATATGAAAGGGTTTTCAACCACTCGGGCAACTTTCTTTTTAACTCCTTTCTCGTAAAGCAATAAATGTTCATATTGCTGTTTATTTTATTGTAAATTAAGAGCTGACGAATGTGAAGTGTCTCCTCGCTGCCATCGCTATACAGGGTATAACTTTACAGATTATCAGAATGGCGTCTTGTGGTACATACATTTCGGTCGAAGGGTATATATAGGTAATTTGCATAAAATGTAATTCCATTATGACATTTTAATCATGGAAATTGATTGTTATGTACAAAGCAAACACATATTGTTATTGTAAACATTTTCATTTTCAATGTCTGGACTTGAAATAAGCCGATGACCCTGAGGTTTCGGCTATTCTTCTCAGAGGTAGTCAGTTAGGAAATGCCGGCTCCAGCTAGTTGACAGAAAATATGACGTGTAAAAGTAATCAGTGATCCTACTTGCATAATAAACGATTTCATTTCATAAGAAATTTGGCTTTGTAAGAAACTTTAATTATATGAAAATGAACATCTGCTAGGCCTGCCGAACATACAACAGCAATCGCTACAGCAGATTAAGCTAGTGCATAACAGAACACTGGAATGTCTTAATCCTATAAAAAATTTGGTTGAAGTTGACCCCACATCGACGTAGGAGCCAATAATAGTACACGTTCTAGGTCGAAAGCTAGATACAGAAACATACACAGTCTACACACGAGTCACTGAAGAATTTGAAAGAATTGCCGGTGCTCCAAGAGTTCTTAGCATTTTTGGAAACATTGTTTTATGTATGACATTGGAAACAGGTCGCCGAAAAGATAATGTGCCCTCCAAAAGGAGACGGACGAAAGTTTATACAAAGTTGGGCCTGACTACACAGCAACGATTATTGCATTAAATAATTTCAATATTATTACTATTTTTTTTTAAGTAAATAATTATGAACTAGTGCTTGACCACAATCCCGCCTGATGGTAAAGCGAGCTAGTTTATTAAGACCCTACCATAGTAAACACATACCATAGTAAAAAAATATTATAATAATAAAATGGTTAAGTAAATAAATAAATTGCGTCAACTCTGCATACCCTAACTTTTTCTGAACATGTTCAGTGTTTTCACCAAACATCTTAGTTAGCAATATCGGCGTAACGCGTTAACCTAATTAATTAATGTATTACATATTACATTCAGTACTCTTTGGTGCAGGACGCAGCGTGGGTTGCCCCCCGACAAAGTGGACCGACGACCTGGTAATGGTCTCGGGAATCCGCTGGATGCGGGTGGCGCAGGACCGGCCGTCGTGGAGATTCTTGGGGATTCTTCCAGCAGTGAACGTCTTTCGGTTGAAATAATGATGATGGACAGTGTTAAGAACTTCAGTCTCACTTCAGTGTCGTCCAGACTTTGAAGCGAGACTGACGTTCTTTTTGCATTTTATTTTTTTTCATATACGTTAGCCTGGTGTATTTGAACATTTATTATCATTTTTACAATAAGAATAGCAACATCAACATTTGTTTCTCCTCAAAAACACCGGCACCTCGCTACGTACCTCGACACCACCCAAACTATCTCGTTTACCTATAATATTAATAGGATAATTAAATAAACATCTGATATAACAAAAAAGGTCAAGAACAAAGAAAGTTGTTATAAAATATAATAACTCATATTTGAAGTAAAATTTATCTACTTTTCTCCAACGGACTGAGTTCCAAAGACAAATGATAAAAACTCATCGGTGAGTTTCCTTCCTCGTCACTAGAAATCCAAGCTAAAAAGTTGCGACATATTATTTTAGAAGACCAACAAAAGCTAAACTGATTGATTGATCGGTATTCTTCGTTGATACAAAGTATTTGTGAGAGGGCCCAAGTTTCACACAAATCTCAACGTAGATTTTCTTCTTAAAAATTTTTCGATACACACAGCGGATTATTTCAGAGGATTATTTATCCGGATTCAAATTTAATCGGATTAATAGCTTTATAACCTGATAATGCGATTAATTCTTGTTACAAAAAGTAATCCTGATAATTTCCTTCTTGATTTCCTATAAATATTATTGAACATCTAATAATTATAGTAAATATGCCACTTTTGGTAAATCTCTAATAATCCCTATTTTGTGATCCAAAATACTTCACAACCGTCCGCCTCCATAGGACCGCTCGCTTTGCTTGCTTGACTTACGGGCATAGCTCTTTTTGTTTTTGTTTCCGGGCTGGAAAATCCTCATGGATCTCCGCCCCCCTGTGGCGGGCGACAGGGTTTATCAGACTCTTAGTGACTAAGAACCACCCCGGTGCTCCATCCACACTTACACCGGGGGTTGCGAGAACTAACACTGCTTCCTCAACCCCCCGATTGGTGCTGGCCCGCCTCTGTGGGCCTCCTCGAGTCAGGGGGGAGAGTGAGGTGTATGACTTCCCTCGTGACGTCTAAGAGTGGTACGCGCTTCGCACTTCGCGCCGCCACCCCGGGTCTGATGTTTGAGGGGCGACAGTTGTCCCCATGTCTGTCACCCCCTATTCCCATTTAGGGGGGCTGGAAGAGGGCGTTATCCGCCCTCCGCCGACGACGGGCATAGATCTGACCAAACCGGAGTCTCCTAGCTTAGCTGCTACCACCAACTGTGATACTGTGAGTGAAGGCTGGAATTAGAAACAGTCTGCACTAGAAGGCTGAAAAGTATTTAGAGATTTTTTAAATTAATAAGTGAAGGATGAATTAAAACCATCATTTTTTAAAGTCAATAAGTTTTTAGAGGATCATTTCGAGGGAAACAAAAGGATCGGAATTGTTCTGTAATTTCTGCCATAAGAAGAAGGCGTCTGCTTGTGTCTGTATGTATAGGATCAATTAAATACCATCCTTACTAATATTATAAGTCGGAAAGTGAGTTTGTTTGTTTGTTTGTTCCGCTTTCACGCCGTAACTACTGAACAGATTGCTTTGAAATTTTGCAGACGCAAAGTTTAGAAGTCCGGATTAAATAATACGGTACTTTTTATCGGAAATCTAAAATGCGCGATATAACCAAACCAACGCGGGCGAAGCCGCGGGCGGATAGCTAGTAATATTATATATTATTTCTTAGAGGATTTTTTTGTCGGTACGTCGTAATTTCGTATATACTTCATGAATGCACATAAATGAGGCATCGTTTTAATCCTTTTCTGGACCGCTACACCCGAAAAATATACAAATAACTCGCATTTCTTGAAAATTAAAGATCCAAAATCAAGGATGTGCGAATACTTTGCACAGGTCACCTGGTTTCTTAATAAACTGGTGCGATTTACCAACAACGATTGCATCATTGCTGATCATCAGACGAGGCCGTGGTCAAGCACTCCCATCCTTACAAATATTCTATTTTTAACATTTTATCATATATCGTAATAAATATCTATTTTAATTATGTAATAAATATTCAAAAGTTTTATGGTTTTCTGCATTATAAATAATCTTGTAAATTGTAATTTGGTCTTTGGAATCTTTTAACTTGCTGCTCTGCTAACGCTTTTGTATTAGAAATCTTAATTACTGAGCGAAGTATTTTATTTAAATCGAAACCAAAGGGACAATTAATCAAAGAACAACACACTGATTCTCTCTCTTTTCTTTAACTGTTAGCTGCAATTATAGAATGCCAAAAAGCAGATTATCGAATAATTTCGTGTTATATGACTTTTGTTACTGATAGTACTAGTCCTAATAGTCTTTGAGATTTCTTAATGCCGGGGCTACGTTAGCGGGCTACGGCGATGTATGCTACCGGGTACATCGTTGCAACGCAATGTATTCGTGCGCAGACGATGTAGCATCGGGGCACTGTCGGTGAAGTGGCGCGCTTCATAGGACTTGTCGCGACAATATTCGCTGTAGTAGCCACACATACGTCACTTCAGTGTCGTCCAGACTTTGAAGCGAGACTGACGTTTTTTTTGCATTTTTTTTACATTGTTTATTTTTTACACATGTAATAAATAATAATTTACCTACATATAATGCAAAGCCACTGCTTCCTCCACCGTCTCGTTCGCACAACTAAACAACGAATATTCGCCGTAGGTCGCTTTCTGAATCTTCGCCCGAAAATATAGACAAGAACATCGTGTACGTCAGACAACAGGTATTTTGCTCGCTAACGCGAGTATTCGCCCGCTAATGTAGCCTCAGCATAACCATAAACCCTAAAGAATAAAAATACACTTGAGAAAATATTCCCAATGAATCTTGAGCCTTAATGCTTTAGAGCTAAAGTGTAGTAGCTTAACAAGCTGTCGTCTGAACTATATTCTGGCAAATAAATATTTTGAGTTGATTGACGATGAAGATGATGAACGGTTTGGTAAATATCTAACTTTAAAAAAAAAATCCACACTGAAAATTTTCTATGACTTCCAAAAAATATTGTAGCTCTTAATTATATTATGTAAATTGAAAGGATTATTCTGACAAATCTTTTGCGTTGCTTCATGACACATATCCCTAAATTCCTCACAGAGTTGTACCTCCTGGTACTGAGGACCCATATTTTCGCCTATTGTAGACCTACGCAGGAGTCGAGCACATTTCTATCAACTGGGTATGAAGTCTGCAACTTCGTGCAGCATTTAAGAACTTACATACCACTATAGTTGACTCGGAAGTCAAACCATACTGGACCATACCAGAATTTCTTGATTTTTTTAATTTGCTGAGTGTGAAAATTGGAGGTGTCAAACCCCTCTTATAGCACGTTAAATCTTAGGTTCTGTAGGCTGGATCTCCCCAGCTGTGCCAAGCGCACACGCTTGTGCTCTAAAATATCTCCTGCCTACTGGGCTAAGCATTCGTTGAGATTAGGCACCATGGCCGAAATTTCTGTTACTGTAGCTATTATTTGTAGTACTATTATATTATACCAGGCTTACAAATAATGGTAGACGTATACTCAGATATTATTAAACAAATAAGCACTAACCGAATAGCTAACATCAAAGGCAGTTCGTGCGAAATCAATATCTTGAGAACGTTGAAATATCAACAGCTACACATACATATATACGTATATCTATGTATATTTAGATGTAGCAGAATGCATTGATTGGTACTCTTGTCGTGTTATCACTGGTCTGCAGAGCAGCGAATCCTCTTTCCGTGCGTTAAGCGCATCACTTCTTGTTGCGTTTTTTTTAAGGGTAGTGTGGAACGCTGCCCAGTCAGATGCAGGAACGACCTTTCCAAGGTGGCTGAGACAACAGGCTGTTGTGCCTCATACTGGGGGAGGCCAAATGCAATAGTGGACGTAGATAGGCAGCGTTAATTGGTGTTATGTAAGGAAATGTTGCGCCTGAAAAGTGTTCATTTAAAAATATAGCAATAAATCATGTAAATGTTATGTGTGAATAGTTCCATGAAACAATTTCATCATCATCATTAACATCAACCTTTATCGTCCCACTGCTGGGCACAGGTTTTATACAGATACTATTAAAATATACAAATGATGATGACCTCAATAAGTACTATATCTATGTATGCATTATTTGCATTGTTCTTTTCAACTATGGGTATTCAGTCTTCATTGTAGTTTAGAGAAATGTATCCCGGAAGGTTAACATAGCGTAAACAATACTTTAACATAGTCGTAAATCCGTGCGAAGCAGTAGAAATTAGCATGTTTACATATTGTATTTCACATGAGTTGTTAAGGCACGTTGCTCCGAATGTTGGAGCCAACATGTTCGCCCATGCGGCCAACCGTCTGTGTTTGCCAAACTTTTCTGCATGTACCCTCTGAGGTGAAGTCATCAATCTTCAACTTAGCTGTTTGTTTAGAAAACTTTCCTTTTTTTACTTTGCCAACTCTCAATACTTCTCTCCCAAGATATCGTACGAGAATAGAATAATGATTATTATTGGTTTAGGGGATATCTTCGAGATTTTTATTGGTGTGAATTTAGGATAAAAATAGTATGTTAGTACCTAATATATTATCGTTACCGTTTTTTGATAGTAATCAAACGTTTTCAGCACACTTTAAATAAGCTTTCTCTGTTTTCGAAGGTATAAACACAGACCATCGATTTCCAGTACAGTTATTTGACTAGCTGCACCCACAGAACTGCAATACAACACGTGAATCATTAATCTATGTCACAAAGGAGCCAGCAGGAAGACAAACAAACTCCGTACCCGAATTCGTACTAACAAACGGGAATTTAGGCAAACATCTCCGGCCACTGTGGGAACTTTAATATTAAGGTCTGGATTCAGGAAACGAGGACCAACAGGGGGTTACAGTGGCCCCTAACGCACATACAAATGAAAAACACGGGTGTTTTAGTCGGTATAGTCTGACACGCCCTTCGGCTCCGCTTAGAGCGGTAGAGGTCATTTGATGATTTAAAAAAATGCACCAACAGTAGGCCTAGTATGAGTTTTCAATACGAAACTCGTTCGATCGTATCGAGCGCGTTTGACTCAGCGATTGGCCCGCTTCAAGGTCGTAAGAACTGTCAACCAATGAGAGCGCCAAACGCGCTCGATACGATCGAACGAGTTTCGTATTGAAAACTCATACTAGGCCTACTGGATAGAGTTATAACGTAATCTTGTATATATATTATACGTATATATTTATTGTATTTGTATAACTAGTTCTTGTTTTTATATAATAGTCAAGTTGACAGCCTCCGTGGCGTAGCGATAGCGAACGTGGCCGCTGCGCAAGGAGGCGTGGGTTCGATCTCCGCGCAGTGCAAATATTTGTATGCATGAATATGAATATTTGCCTTGGTCTGGTCGTGCCTCGGAAAGCACGTTAAGCCGTTGGTCCCGGTTGCCATACGAACATCTAATGGCAGTCGTTACGGGTTGTTGGAGCCCTCAAAAGTCCAACAATTGGTCTAGCTGCAATGCTTCGATATCGCCTTCGGGTTGTGGAGGTCAGACGGCAGTCGCTTCACGGAAAATGTCGAAGTTTCGCCAAAATCAGGAATTAGACTGGTAAAGCTAACCCCAGACTCCAAAGCTGAAAAAAAGCTTCGGATGCGACTGGGATTAACTCTGAAATGATGAGTCAAGTTGCGTTGTAATGAGTGTGTAAAAAGTGCAGGATGAGAATGTTGTGCCACTGGATTAAAAAAAAAATCATTGTGGATCATAGGCCCAAACGCGTCTTATTGAGGGCCAGTTTTTTATCCATAGTTAAACTGATTGAATAGTTTAAAATAGTAATTAATGTTATTTTTTTAAAGGGATTGATTCCTTAATAATACCTATATAAATATCTTATGAATTATATTTTGTACCCTCTCCAGCATGAGACTATATTTAACTTCGTGCGAAGCCCAGATGATAGCATTAAAGTCTAACTGGCTTCTGACTAATGCACTATATAAAAGATAAATGAATTATTTCCTATAAATAGATTTACACAAACACTTTTGCTAGGTTTTTTTATTTCTATTTATTACTAGCGGCCGCCAGCGACTTCGTTCGCGTGATTTAGTCATGCTCCGCTCCTATTCGTCGCAGCGTGTATATCATATAGCCTTCCTGGATTAATGGGCTATCCAACGCAATAAGATTTTTTCAAATCGGACCAGTAGTTCCTGAGATTAGCGCGTTCAAAGAAAAGAAAAACCTTTTCAGCTTTATTTATTAGTATAGAAAATAGTACTGCCACTACAGCTTTTACATTCGCAAATCCTCAGACCGAATTATATTTTATTCAATTGTTAGTTAATTTCAACGATTTAACGTGCTTTCCGAGGCACGACCAGACCAGTGCAAATATTCAAATTCATTCATACAAATATTTGCACTACGCGAGGAACGAACCCACACACACAGTCCTTGCGCAACGGCCGCGTTCACTACAGCTACGCCACGGAGGCTGTCGTAGATGACGTACATCTCTGATGTTGGCACGTAAACGAAGGAAAAGGAGTATTTGATTTAATTCTCAGCTATAACTTTGTCCCGTCACAATCGCAAAGTCCCGTATGTACACTTACATCCAAAAGCGTTTCCTGAACTTTAATAGCCGAAAATAGTTTTAATAAGAGCCCGAAAGGCTATAACAAAAGTGATAAAACTTGGCCGCCTGTCTTATACCGGCTGAACCTCCGCATTTTATATTTAAGATTTATTATAGGAACAATAAATTTTACCGTGTGGAAACTTTTGTTGGACGAGTACGGTTGAGAAGAAAAGTGTTATGGGAATATAAATTTGCTTTACGATTTGGATTTTGGAACGAGTTTTTTTTTGTGTAATAGTGATTGTTTTAATACTAGTTTTTAGCGATTTCGTAAAATCTTAGTGTCATATCGATATTAACAGTTTTGTATGTATGTGATATACTATTTTTTTTTTTTGTTTTATGATACAAAAAGTAGGCTATTTTTTGTTTCTATGTAGTACTTAAACTTAAGTGTTATTAATTTTACTTAACCTAGTTCCTTACATTTTAGTATTTTTTATGACACATATTTACTTGGTGTCCATTATATGTTTATATATATTTAACATTAAAATTCTTATCTAAAATAATAACCCAAACGACCTCTTCGTAAAACATAAATTTATTATTTAATTTTAGGAATCGCGAGCTCAAAGCTATAAAACATTTACAGCCATTTTTATTTCTCTTTTTACTACTTAGATAATACTGTAAAGGGTTCTGCAAACTTCCTAGAATGTTCTAGTCTTAACCAAGTTATTAATTTTCATGTTTATTATTTCCCTTTTAACCTTTTGAAGGAAAAGTAAACCTGTACTATTTGTGATTTTATGTAAATAAGTGAGGCTCAGGTTTTTATAAATTTCTTTTAGAGAACTTTATTATTATTCCTTTATATATTCAATTACTTTGTAAAATTTAATTTAAAATTTATTCTTAATACAGGGTGTATCTGACATCGTAACGCAAACTTCGCGAAAAGGCTAAACCGCATGCCACTAGTAAAATTATTATAGTCAATTATGTCGTTAATGAACGGTTACAGAATTCACAGTATTTAAAAAAGTGTTGGCTCGGCCTTTGAACGTTGCAAGCGAGCCGCCGTGTGGGTTTGTAGGTATGACGTTGATCCCTGATGTGAACTCTATTAAATCAGCTGATAAGATAGTTTTTTGAGTTTTGTTTTCTTTGCGCTTTTTTGTGTAATTAGCGAATTCATTAATTTTTACTTAAACTTTATTATTGGGTTATAAAAGTATAGCAATTATGAACGGTCAAAAGTGAAAAAACCTACATGTTTTTTTTTAAATCAAGGAAAAGCCGACGAAATAATCCACCACTGAGGGGTTCAGAATCATGTACTGGATCCATGGTACTCGTTTGTGCGTCGATGTCAGATACACCCTTTATATGAAAAGGAAAGTCTTACTAAAATAATGTTTCATTTAGTTTTTTAAAACGTCTCATGTAGGTGAATTATTTGTTATGGGAAAAAGATATCTAAAACCTCAAGTGACAAATAAATTCAATTTTTATTGTAACTATCGCCTCACTCGTGGCTTTGTCTAAGGGAAGTACATGTTTTAATTGCCTATTTCGCTCAGGAATAGTGTAGCCTCCCAACAGTGACAGACAGTGCCAATATTGGCCTCGCTCGTGGCTTTGCCTAAGCGAAGAACAGATTTTCAAGTGGATTTTTATTCCCTCTTTCTCTCAGGGATAGTGTGGCTTCCCAAAAGTGCAAGTTTTAATTGAATCGAAATGCAATTCTGAAATTTAATACTTACTCTTATACAACTACTTGTAGCTACAAATAGAAAAGAAAAACTTATGAATTTTACCTCTGTTAATATTAACTCGCAACTGGCGCACTTAAATTTGATGAAATATACGAAATTGTTATTAAGTACAGTTTACATTTCCTTTCTTTCATTCATTGTACAACGTTATTTCTTTATTTATGCGCAACCCGAAACATTTGTCCAGTATTTTTAGTAAGGAACCTATGTATTAAATTTCAAAAAGATATCATCAAAAAACACGAAGTTATGAGCTTACGTGGTTCATCATCATCATCATCATCAACCTTTTATCATCCCACTGCTGGGCACAGGTCTCCTCTCATATAGAGAAGGATTGAGCGTAGTCACGTGGCTAACGTAGCTTACGTGGTTGTCCCAACAAAAATATGGAGTTAAGTTTCACGCTCAGTAACCACATTGCAACAATTACTATTGTATTTGGGAAAACTATAACATGGTGTAAAAATGATTGGAATCGCTACAGTTGCTTATTCTGAACAAAATATATTCGGGTTTCCTATAATGACACGCACAAGTCACTGTAGAAGAAAAAAAGGAGTACATTTTCATCCGAAGATTAAACAGCATTTTTTATTTAATTAAATAAAATATTCCAGAGGCGTCTGTACATTATTTTAGTTGTAGGAAACTTGAACCGTTCCAAGCGGATTAATGTCCAAAGTTTAAACACTGTAGGCCAACTTACTAAATTTTGTAAAGCATTTAAAAGCAGACATGTAACACGAATTTTATTAAGTTGAGCCCAAGTGTGGCATTACCTTTATTTAACTTTCCTTTTTTTGGTGAATTTTTAATTTTTTATTGCGTTTCCTGGGACGGCTTTTACTTTTTATTTAAAGACGGTAAGATTAGGGTGGATTATTAAGTAAATTTTTTTTTTCATCGTTTCTTGAACCATGAAGCGGAGATTTTTTTCCCTGTTTTGATCGCGATTATACTTTAATACCAATTGACATTGCTTTCTGTTATGATTTTCTTTGATATTACCGTATTAGTATAATTTACTTACAATTTTGTTTCTTTTTTTCAGGTAAGTACGCATTCAACAAGCCTATCAAAATGAGGTAACAGCGGGTAACAGGTAAAACAAAAATATATGCCATATTTTTATTTACTTAAACAGCCTATGATGTCTCCAGTATTGAGACACCAGCACCCTCTGGATGGGAGAGAGTAGGCCGCAATCTCCCACGCTGACCCAGTGCAGTTTGCTATCTATATTTTTATTTGATAACAAAAAAAAAAACAATTAACAGCGTAATAAGTCCTCCTAATGACATAAACCTCATACCGCTTCATATCAAATAATAAATACCACATCAAGTTTCGATTGTACCACTCCTAAGGTAACCATTGTACCTCTATCAAAAAGATTTCATACTTCTGGCCCGAGGGTATACTGATAAATCATTCTTTTACCCCGAGTTATAAAGTTACCCACTTTAGGGTGAGCACACATTGGCGCGGGCCGCAACGGAAAAGTTGTGCTGCGAAGACCTTTGCGTTCAGCCAGCGGTTAAGTTAATTATGCAGGCAGCTGACTACAACTACTTCTAACATCATACATATGTGGTCAAATCTGCAAAATTGTTTGTCTATAGGAAAGGCACGTAGTTTTAATGTTACATACGCCAGAGGTGCTTAAGGTAATTTTATAGTGTCTACGTGCCAAATTCAGCCAAATTTTTGCCATATTCAACCAAATTTCATCATCAACCCGCACTGGACACGCTTGATGAAATGTATGTAGTGTGGAAAAACTTGACTGTTCGATAGTAGAATCAAATAACGAAACTTTGATGTTCATATGGACATATAAATATCACAACATACAAAAACACTGTTTTTTTTTTGAAGTCACGTAAATGATTGTCTGGACTTGAAAAATAACGATGATCCCTGATTTTGTTTCGGCTATTTCTTCTCAGAGGTAGTCAGTTAGGAAATACCGGCTCCATCTAGTTTAAAAAAAAAGAAATATGACGTATAAAAGTGGTCAGTGATCCTACTTGCTTAATAAACGATTTAATTTCATTTCAATCGACAGAGTGACGACAATTATGTCACGCAACAAGCACATATTGCGTTAAGGCCCGCTGTTGTGTAATCACCCTAAAGTTATTATATTAAGTCACCGTTCAACAATAATTAATAATAATTTTTTTATATAAATTATAAACCAGCGCTTGACCGCAATCACGCCTGATGATAAGCAGTGATGCGATCGTTGATGGTAAAGCGCGCTAGACACTCAAATTGTATTGTGACGGAAACACCGACGCTGGCAAATTGTTCCAGTCCCTCGATGTACGCGGTATAAAGGAGGAAGCAAAACGCTTCGTCCGGATCGCAGTGGTGTCAACAACGTAAGGGTGGAAACTCGCCGTACGACGGGTCATCCGATGATGGAACGGAGATGGGGGAATTAAATCATGCAATTTCCTTGCACACTCACCAGAATGCATCCTATAGAAGACCGAAAGGACCGAAAATTTATTTTATTTTAAAAAACATACATATCTATTTTTTAATTGATCATTTTTGTTTGGATGGAAAGTCTTGGGGGAGGCTTTTGTCCCGCAGTGGACCTCTATAGGCTTTAGAAGAATAAGAATTTTTGATACTATTTTCTACATAAAATGAAGAAAGCGCTTGTTAAAAATTAATGACGTTCCCTGAATATCGTGGAATACACTCGAATCATAAGATTTCAACATCGAAACTAATTTAAAAGATTGCCAAGTTATCTAAGTAACTAACTTAGACCATTACTTATCCGCCTATTTATCATTTTGAGTAGGTTTTTAGTACAAGATTTTAGATATTTTCAAGACAAGTTTAAAACTGAGCATACTAACATACCTATATTATTTTTTGCATTTTTTTTTAAACTTGTGTTCCGGCATGATGTCTGGTGAAGCCGTACGGAGGACGGGTCTGAGCACTTGTGTTGCGATGCGTGCCGGGTACGATGCGCCAAATGTTGTTGTGTCGGGAGTTTGGTCATGGAGAGTCACCAGATCAATCTCCCTCTGGCGCAAGAATCGTTGGTCGTCGTGTTGGTCTTGGGTTTAAGATTGCATCACCTCGTTCAACTGCCGTCATCCTTCTTATTCCTAAGTTTTTTAAGTGAATAGGCTTAATAAACTAGTGCACTCTACCATCAACGGTTGCATCACTGCTTGCCATCGGGCCGGATTGCAGTCAAGCACACACGTACACAGTACTACACAGTAAGTAGTACACAGGTTTATTTTCTAATCAATTTGAATGCCTAAAATAGTTAGTAGGAAATTCATTGGGTAAATACAAAACCATCATCAGAAATATTTATTCTTGTACTAACAATAGCTACGTTAGATGTTTGGTAGACTCATTTTGAATACAAATATCCTGACAAAATAATTTGTACTTAGCATATAAATATATTCGTAATTATATATCTATATTAGCTACGCCCCATGGTTGTACCCGGGAAGGCTTCGATCCCGCGGGAATAGGGGGATAAAAAATACCCTATATTTTATTCCTGGTAATAAGCCATCCGTGTGCCAAATTTCGTCCTAATTCGTTCTGTAGTTTAGGCGTGAAAGCGGAACAAACGAACAAACAAAGTCACTCTCACATTCGTAATATTTGGAAGGATTAGTAAGGATTTACCTGGGCTATTAAATACATCTATTCAGTATGTAAATAAAATAAAAATATTTCAAGATCCCGATACGTTCAATTTTCGGACAGGAGTCTCTGATGACCTAAGGAACGGTAGAAGCTGTGGGAAGAGCAAACAAGTAAGCTTTTCCACCTGATTTTATTTAAATTTATAGTCCTGAGTACCTATAGAATACTCGTATGTACCTTATTGCGACTTACCCCTAGGGGCGCGGCCCCGCGGGTGTCTTACCCTTGGGCACAAATTCTAGACTCCGAGCTGCTGCTAGGAAATTCCAGGTGGAACGGCTTGCTTGCTTTGTCCTCAGCTTTTAATGACCTTTTGGTTGTCAGAGACTCAGTGTCCGAAAATTCAACGTATGAGGATTGTGAGACATTTTAATTTATCTATATTTCGAATACCCCAGGGATGAACGGCAGACGAACAGTGTCAGCGATATGTTCACTAGTGTTAAGGCTCATTTACACACTGTTAAGTAGCAAGTGTGCAAGTGTCAAGTGATTAGTAAAATCAAAGTGTAAACGGTCGCACTTAATATTAATCACTAAACAGCGCAACCGTTTATAACTTGATTTTACTAATCACTTGACACTTGCACACTTGCTACTTAACAGCGTGTAAATGCGCCTTTAGGTGCTATTAATGAAATCTTCGAAAGTGTGAATCGTTCTGTCGGTGTATCGTTTGTCGTTGTAACGTTCGTTTGGTGAAGATTGAAAGGTGAATCGCTCTGACGGCGAAACGTATGTCGGAGAAATATTTCAGAATCACAAATTATAATAGACACTTAAAGACAAAAAACACAGTCTCCGTGGCGTAGCGATAGCAAATGCGGCCGCTGCGTAAGGAGGCGCGGTTTAGATCCCCGCGCGGTGCAAATATTTGTATACATGAATATGAATACTTGCGCTGGTCTGGTCGTGCCTCAGAAAGCAAGTTAAGCCGTAGGTCCCGGTTGTCATAACAACATCTTATGGCAGTCGTTATGGGTTGATGGAGCTCTCTAAAGTCCAACAATTGGTCTAACAGCAATGCTTCGATATCGCCTTCGAGTTGTGGAGGTCAGACGGCAGTCGCTACACGAAAAATATCGAAGTGTAGCCAAAATCAGCAGTTAGACTGGTAAAGCGGATCCTGAAATACAAAGCTGAAAAAGCTCGGATGCGACTGGGATTAAAGCTGAGATGATGATGACTCAAAGTCAGAAACCTATGAATTTGAATTCACACGCAAGTCAGAAAACTAAGAATTCAAACCTCACAGAAACATGTTACCTACTTACAGTACTACCGTAACCCAATTTCCAAATGTAAATAAAATCCCCCCGAATGCCTTTTAACCACATAAGTGGGTATTTCAAAACATGTTAGGTTCCCATCAGATACCCGCACATACATTGCTCGGTCTTGGCGACCGCTCTAATATATTCACCGTTCGGGTCTTATAAATCAGCCGGGTTGCCTACCAAATAATGGGTGGCTTTCTGATTTTATGTCTGCATGTAAGTATTGAGGTGAGTAGAAAAAGTTGTATTAAAAGACCTAAAAGTAACGTTATGTACGGTAATTGTGTGACTTATATATTAAATTACTACATATTATAAAACAAAGTCACTTTTACTTTCCCTGTGTCGCTTTGTATGATTCAATCTTTAAAACTAAGCAACTTGGTTTTTTTTAATAGATAGAGTGACTACCTACTATAGTTTCTTCATTATGACTACTTTTTTATGTTTGAAAAGTTAATTAATATGCCAGTCGAAATCAGAGCCCACTATTTATTCCTTATTATTAATCCTTATCCAAATAAATTACGTCATATCAAAGGTAATTTTAGTAGCAGTAGATCTCCTTTTAATTATTGGAATTGGTTGTTTTTTCAGGAGATATGACGATTCATTCAAAACTAAACCCCCCAAAAAAAAACCGCGTGCCGCTCCCGCCCTTGCCGGCCGCCTGCTACTTGAGTGTTTCTCTTCCTAAACCGTGGAGTGAATGAGCCAGAGTGGGGGACCATTATTTGGAACAAACTTACTACCCCAATAGGCTTTCATTCTATTTGAAGGTGGTGGAACTGGCTATCCGTGGACAATAAGGTCGATGTATCTTGCAGAGTCAGATATTGGCTGATGGGCGGCACAGTAGACATTATTTTTATTGAAGGGCTACCGTTTCTTAAGGAAGGCTTAGGTACATAATTACCTATATCAGTTGTCCACGTGCGAAGCCGGGGCGGGTCGCTAGTATAAATTTTTACGGAAATCGCACAGATTGAGTTTGTCGTTGTAACGTTAGTACGTAAGCTAAGTAGTAATTACGTACCCCAAAGTAAGTTCGAGACTTGTGTTATGGAATACTAACTCAACGATACTATATTTTATAATAGATACATATATAGATATACATCCAAGACCCAGGCCAATCAGGAATGGATCGTTTTCCATCATGACCTGGCCGGAGATCGAACACGGGGTCCCCACGTCTCAGGCAGACGTGTTGACCGCTGCGCCACGGAGGACGACAATTTTGACGACAATATTGGATTATCGTACTCGAGAAAGCAAAGGAGAGGACGATATTGATACCTACAACAGCAGCGTCAGCAGCCATGGGTTTAATTTTGGCAGTTTTTTTTCTTTTTTTTTTTTTTTTGCTAGTTTGGAGATCATCAATTAATGACCTCTGCTGCTCTGGGTGGAATGGCGTGTCAAGACTTTTACTGAACAAAACCCACCTGTCTTCTTTCAATTGCCTCTGCACCAGGGGCCACGGCATCTATATCTAACAACGTCTGGCTAATTCAACAACATTCATTCCGTTATTTACGTTGATTCATCATCAACCTTTTTATCGTTCCACTGTTGGGCACAGGTCTCCTCTCATACAGAGAAGGATTGAGAGTAATCACCACGCTTGCTCAATGTGGGTTGGCGATTTCAGACTTCAAGTCTAGGCTTACTCACGATGTTTTCTTTCACCTTTTAATCAGTCATTGGTGTCCAAGATATACTTAGAAAGTACATATATATAACTTAGAAAAGTTACATTGGTACTTGCTTGACCTGGAATTGAACCCGCAAACTCATACTTGAGAGGCTGGTGTTTCAACCACTAGGCCACCATGACCTTTACGTTGTTTAGAAGATACATTTTTTGGACCATTTATTAATAGTTTTTTTGACCATTGAGGACATTTAGTAGACTTATCTGCATCGCATTGCCTTTGTATTATGTACTATATTTCGATCAACCCAAATGAAATGAAATGAAATCGTTTATTAAGCAAGTAGCCGAGAAGAAATAGCCGAAACAAACTCAGGGATCATAGTCTTTTTTCAAGTCCAGATATTAAAAATGAAAATATTATAGTCTTTTTTCAAGTCCAGATATTAAAAATGAAAATGTTTACAATTTACGTTATAATTGCGCATAGTGTTTAATAACAATGCTTAACAGAGCGAGCAGCTCAGTCCCAAGCTTTATTGTCTTCTAAATAATCTGTGATTTTATAATACCCCTTATTGCAAAGTTTGTCCTTTATATAGTTTTTAAACCGTTTAATGGGTAAGTTTCGAATGTCCATGGGAAGCTTGTGGTAAAAGTGTATACATTGACCCATGAACGAGTTGCCTAGCCTGTGGAGACGAGTGTGATGTACAGCAAGATTGTGTTTGTTCCTGGTATTTATATTATGAATATCGCATATGTTCTTAAAATTTGATTAATTTTTATGTAGATACATAAGATTTTCAAATATATATTGTGAAGATACAGTCAGAATGTTGAGCTCTTTGAATTTTTCTCTAAGATTATCTCTTGGACCAAGGTTGTAAATGCCTCGAATAGCCCTTTTCTGTAAAACAAAGATGGTATTGATGTCTGCACAGGTTCCCCAGAGAAGAATCCCGTAAGTCATAAGACTATGAAAATAACTAAAATAATCAATTCTAGCTGTATCCACATCAGTTATCTGTCTAATTTTCTTAACAGAGTTATCAACCCCTGCAATCACAACTAGCCCAAACGTTCAGCTATTCCGATGAATGCTGCCGACCCGAATCTTTGAAACTGGCAAGTTAAACCACTCAAATTGAGCGCTGATAAGCATCATCCCAAAAACTAGCCTATTTCAGAAGTTAGCCCAATTAATTAATGAAGAGCCGATCGCCATTCAAGTTGGAAGATTTTGCAAAACGTTTGAATCGCACGCCTTCAGATATAAAGTTTGGGTTGTAGGGTGGGCAGGGCTTTCATTGATATTGGGACAGTTTTGGCGATTATTTTGTTGAATTGCTTAAATGTAGGTTTAATTCGCCATAAATTATTTGACTATCAGGAGACTAATTTGAGATATTTGAAGCACAATAAGTGTAAAAGAAAAATTTGCAAGTGAGCGAGATATTAAGTTATACAATGATAATCTATTTTTAGTGGTCTCATTTTAAAATACAACAGCCTTTCGTTTAAAGTTGAGTCATATGTAAAACATAATTACATATAACTTTGAAAGTTTCTTACTTCATTTAATAACGCTTCTTGTGATAATCTTTGGAGGTTTACAGGAAATCAATATGTAAATTGTAGGTAAATTGGAAAACTTCGCGGAGACAGTCTCAGTATCATCAACCTATATAGCCACCCTTCCCCAACCAAATTAACTTCACTTCGAACCGATTGAAGCCACCGATATATTCCAAAAGTTCCAGAAATTTATCTAGCAAACTTGAATTAACTCAAGACTAGAGAATTTAACTGTGAGACAAGTTATCTCCACGTTTTCTGGTTAAAGTGTGCAGTTAACTTAGAGGTTTCGTTAGTAAAGGGTCATCAGAAAACGTTCTCTTGAAAAAGTTTTGTGTCAAGTAAATATTGGTAAATAAATCGAGAGCAAGACTTTCCAAGGAGATCATGATTGCCAGTTTAATACTCGCAAAAGCTACAGCTGAGGTCGCTAGTACGATTCCTAGGACATGCAAAGAGTTCTAGCCGTCTTCCTTCCTATTCGCTCAGTTTTTCTGAGTGAATAGGCTCTTAAACTAAACTAGCGCGCTTTATCATCAACGATCGCATCGCTGCTTACCATCAGACGGGAATGCGGTCAAGTGCTAGTTTATAACTATTAAAAAAAAAAAAAAAGAAATACATATGAGTAGTTTAATAATAATTATAAACTCTAAAGGTTACTTATACGCGATATCGGAATTTTTGCACTAACATTTTAAAGAAAGTCAAACTTGAGTATGAGAAATCGGAGGTTGAAAAAACAAAAAACGATCCTAAAAAGCTCTGGAAAGTTCTTAAAGAGATCTCTAGCTTGAATAAAGCCTCTAGTCACCCGAACCATCTTCTCAAGGTTGGCTCCTCACCTGAAAAGTCCCTGGACTCTATAAATAAGTTTTTTGTAAATATAGGCCGGACCTTAGCTGAAGAATGCTTGAACCTTCACAATACAGTTGATGCTGCATCCCCGTTATTTACGGATTCCCTCTATACTAGTACTCAACTAAACTCGTTTGTGTTAGAGGAAGCGGATGAAAATGAGGTCTTTCGTCTGGTGATGAGTCTAAAGACAGAATGTACGGTGGGCCGCGATAATGTGTCAAATAAATTTTTGAAGAAACACGTTCAGTTCTTTGTCCCGGCGCTTACTTACATTTTTAATCAATGCCTTCAGACGGGTCAGTTCCCTTCCCAATTGAAAAGTTCTGAAGTCCGCCCGATTTTTAAAGGCGGTGATAAAAATGACATCTCTAATTATCGCCCAATCTCTATTCTACCCGCTATCTCAAAACTCCTCGAAAAGATAATTAACAATAGACTCACAAAATACTTGGAAAAAAATAAATTGCTTGCAAACAATCAGTTTGGCTTTAGAACAAATAGATCAACCGATGATGCTGTTTATTATTTAACTGAATATGTTGGTACTAACTTAGACAGAGGGCGGAAATGCTTAGCTATCTTCCTGGACCTAAAAAAAGCATTCGATACTATTTCTATTCCCATATTAATTACCAAGCTGGAAAAGCTTGGAGTGAGAGGAATTCAACTCCGGCTTTTCGAAAGCTATCTAACCGGGCGGACGCAGTGTGTTCGAATAGGGCGTCATGTTAGCGCTGATCTTCCAGTGTCTTTTGGCATTCCCCAGGGCAGTATTTTGGGGCCTACTCTCTTTCTTATTTACATAAACGATCTTACTAGCATCATCGTGCCCAATGGCGACATCATATCTTACGCTGATGACACAGCTCTTCTTTTCTCTGCCAATACCTGGGATGAGGCCTTTAATGCTGCGCAGAATGGGTTTAATGTAGTAAACCAATGGCTTGGGCTTCATCTTTTGACCTTGAATACTGTAAAAACGAAATACCTAACTTTCAGTATACGGCAATCAACACAACCAGGGAGCAACTATAACATAGTCCCTCACCAATGTTCCCTAGACACACACTGTACCTGTAATCCAATCGAACGCGTTGTTACAATAAAATATTTAGGGATCCTCTTCGACCGCCATCTCAGTTTCAAAGATCACATAAAATTACTTAGCGCTCGAGTCAGAAAACTTATTTATGTATTTAAGAGGCTGCGTCATGTGGTTGATCCTATGTTATTGAAACAAATCTATTTTGCCTTATGTCAGTCAGTTTTAACGTATTGCATTTCATCATGGGGAGGAGCTCCCAAAACTATAATTAAACCTACTGAGATTGCTCAACGCACAATACTAAAGATTTGCACTTACAAGCCTCGACTATTTTCCACGACGTTGCTTTATAAATACTGTGAAGTACTTACTGTTAGACAGCTCTATATACTGACAGTAGTTCTAAAGCAACACCGAAACATAGCATATGACCCCAACTACAAACATAGGCGTAGGAAACAAATAGTTTGCACTCGTGAACATAAACCTGAAACTTCCTTTATCAGAAGATTCTTTGTATTTTTGGGTCCCCATGTCTATAATAAAATCAACTACATTCTAGACGTTTACCCTCTCACTGGGGATCGTTGTAAAGACAGAGTGAAGAAGTACTTGCTGACCTTAACATATGAGGACACTGAAAAATTGTTAATCGTACCAGAGTAAATAGGCTCCTTTGGGCAACTTTTCAGATATTTTATTTTTATTTATTATTATTATTTTCTTTTTTTACTCTTCATCTTCATATTACTTAAACACACATACCTGAGTACACTCAAAACTCCACACCAAACACACACACTCTAACACTCACCACCATTTACACATTCATGCACCCTTCTCCATTCATAAACACCAACTCACTTAGCTTTCCTAGTATTTAACTCACTAAGTTTGAGCTTAATTAATTGTATTTTGTTTTATGTAAAATTGTTGTAACAAACTTACTTTTTAGCTTAGTTTATTTTATTTTGTATTATTTTGCTTTTCTTTTTATCGACATAAAGCTGTTCGCGTTAGATTAATTTTTTAAGATATTAACTTACTGAGAGGTTTGGCGCTGCACACCGAGATACAGGTTTTACCTAGTTCGGTTGCAGATGCTCCTATTATGTAGCGTATGTATTACCTATATAGTTACTATGTTTTATGTTGTTTTGTAGTTCGTATATTTATTGGTGAATAAATTTATTATTATTATTATTATTATTAATGTTTCATATGAAATACAGTCACGATTCATAAAAAAAAAATCCTTACGTGAAACAAGACGTTGGCGCTAAATCTCTTTTTCATCTTTTTCTTTCTGTTTCATTAAGAAACGTATAGAAGATAATATTTTAGTTTAATCCTGTCTGATTACTCCATAGACAGTTTAGACGCGATTATTGGCGACCAACGTCAATTTACCTCAGGAACGGACTAATTTGACAGGTCTAAACTAACATTTTATCTTCTGTCCTTTTTTCAACGAAATATAAAGTAAAAGATTCACTGTACTTAAATTTAATTTAGTTCGTGAATGAGGGAATCGGGGCCATTGTCGTGTTTCATTAGTTATAAATTCGTTCCTATGAAAATGTGCTACTTACTTTTATGAATGAAATTTAGATACATCCATATTATCTTCAAGACTATGTATTTTGGCTCACATATTTTAGGACCTATAATAATGGTAAGGTATGTCTTTCCAACAAACCGCAGCTTTGACAGCCATCGGCTCATGGATCCCCTTCAAGACCCTTACATACCACCACCATGATAGTCCACCCCTGACCTTCCTAAATAACAAAACCAATAAGGTCACCACGTCCTTCCAGTGTGTCCCTGTCATTTCCATTCACATCTGCCTGGCCTGCCTTTTGTTATTTGTCTTTCATTCATCCTCTCCTGACATAATGTATATCGAAGACCTTGAGACACTTCTTTGAAAATATGTTTGAAGTACTTGTAATATTTCGGTATATGTTGCCAAAAGAAATATGACGGTAATTTTCTTTATCTTACAAAACTGTTCAAGAAAATTCTAACATTTGCTTAATTTGGAAACTCGAAGCTTGATCACTTTTAATTAGAAAGTTAATACTTTATTTGCACTCATATGATTAGGTTACCATTTGGACTTCTTGAGATTTTCTGCGCCTTAGTCAAAAATATACACTGAGTTATTGTATCGTATTAATACTAGTCAGTACATCTGCATCTTGCAAGACTTTAATATTGGTACGCCTGAAAATCATAATTCGAGGAAGTTTGTTGTAACTTCTAGCTAAAGAATCAGGAAAAGAAGTGAAATCTCTAGAATAGCGAGCGTTCGGGGGATCGCCATAGGTAATTCATCATCATCTCAGCGTTGTTCCCAGTCGTATCCGAAGCATTTTTCCAGCTCTGGCGTCTGGGGTCCGCTTTGCCTGTCTAACTGCTGCTTTTGGCGAAACTTCGACATTTTCCGTAAAGCGACTGCCGTCTAACCTCCACAACCCAAAAACGATATCGAAGCATTGCAGCTGAACCAATTGTTGGACTTTTGAGGGCTCCAACAACCCGTAACGACTGCCTTTGACATGTTCGTATGGCAAGCAGAACCAACGGCTTAACGTGCATTCCGAGGCACAACCAAACCAGTGCAAATATTTATCTGTCTGCCATAGGTAATTACGATGTTCTAAAAGCGCCGAGTCTCTGCTAATGGAATAAATGACTTGATTTTAAGACTGAATGACCAATGAGTTCGCAAAAATATATCTTGCTAAATGGCAACACACATTTAGTCACCCTATGATGTTCTCACTCAAACTCAAAGCCTTTATTTCAATTTAACAAATAATTAGTCGGTCAATTAGAAAGTTGAAGCTAGTTGCTATACCTTTTTTGACACAGCCCTCCTCTCTCAGTGAGAGGAAGTTACTGCACAGTCCCATTGTGTGTTGTTAAATGTCACATATATTCCAATATCAGGTTCTAGGCCATGCCATTTTCCTCGCGATGGGTTCCTTCACAAAACAACAGTAGAAGCTACTAAACGCGTTTTTCGCCTCCGCAATTCCGCCGAGAAATACGATACTTTTTCATATATTTGTACCGCTGTGTTACACTGTTGCAAAAGACGTATTATAAATCTACTTTTTCGCGTCTGTTTATAAATGTTAGCATCATATCTCCGCGCGTTTTATCACTAGTGATAAATTGATTCACTTAGGACCTGACAAAGGGGTATGTAGCAAGTGTAGTTTGAGGGTAGGCGGAGATAGAACGCAGTAGATAGTCGTATATATTTTTGTTGAAGAAATTGTGCCTAGAAGTAGCTGATTCTGGTGATATGGTATTATCTGCCACCGTCTATCACACTCAGCTCTCATTGTCATGCTGCATGTTCTTTACTAAAATAACCACCAATAATCTCGGAACTTATTTATTAATCAAGTGCGTAAACGCTCTGCTTATTTGTCTAAAGGAGTTTCAGCAGATAGTCATAAGAGACGATCCTTTTAATTAGAGATACAAGAAAACAAAAGACGTAATGCATTCAAAATAATCGTGTACCAAATATCGCGCCATCATTCTCAGCTGCGCTCCGCTCGGCTCTGCTTTTCTTGGTTCCGTTGAATAATAAAGCTGGAAGATAGACGACAATATATCGCACAGTGGAATGAAAACAATGAAAGCTACGTCTAATAAATTACAACAGAAATATTCCACTGAACCCGTCCAAGGGGTGTTGAAAATTGTAGACTAATTCTTCGATCTTTATAATGTCCATAATGATGTTGGTGCTTTTTCTTCTTCAGCCTATAGAAGTCCACTGCTGGACAAAGGTCTGCCCCAAGTTGTGGGGATTTGCCATTATCCCCACGCTTGGCAGGCGGGTTGGAGATCGCAATAATTGGATATTCCACATGAGAAGCGCTGCTGCGCGCTTCCTTGATGCGAGTTCCTTTAGTCGCCTCTTACGACGCGTGAAGCGCGTGTTTTATGTAGTAAAAAGTGCATTCAGTAAATAATTTATAAAGAACATTGAAATATTGTAGCATAGTGGCCACATCATGACTTTACCCCAAACCCCTTCTAGTCGGCTCACGCGGGAAACGAAAGGAGCTAGGTTAGGTTAAATTAAGTTAGGGTAAGTTACGAAGTTAAAATCCATTTATGTATTCGACTGAAGGACTTGTATCCATGGTCATGAAATAATATATTATTTCAGACAGCAGTCTATAACAGTTTTACTAAAATTCTAGTGTTAGTAGGTTACAGACACAGATTTACGACCATAAAACTAATACTCAACGTGGAGCTGCATCCACCTCCGCAATATCGGGGAGTCCCACCGATCCGCGAACACACTGAAAATACTGTTGGTGCTGTCGCGAACACGGCTTCATCTGGGATGTGCATCTAGTCCTAATAATGGCAGTAAAAGCTAAGTAAGGTTTTGACTGTAATGCCTTGGAAGGTAGGTAGGCCTTTGGTATGGAATGCAACGTGTGTCGACACCCTTGCGCCATCCCATCTTCCAAATACGGTGAGTTGTGCTGCAGGGGCTGCTGCAAGTGCGGAAAACCTCAAACGGCGGAAATACTCCAATCTCATTGGAACCTGTATGTTCGAGCCGTTTGGGGTTGAAACACTAGGGCCATGGGGTCCGAGTGCACACCTGTTAATACGAGATATCGGCAAACATCTAATCGACTCTTCACGTGACCAGAGGGCTGGGCTATTTTTGACCAAAGAATCAGCATCGCCATACAACGTGGCAATGCTTCCAGCCTTTTGGGCACGTTTCCTGTTGACGGCGATGCGGATGAATTTTTTGATGCCCTCTAGTTATTTCCATTCCTCTTTTATATACTTGTACATATATTTTTTTTACTTTTTAAATTAAGCAATGTTTTACATAGTATACAAAATTAAATTAAGATTCTCTATAAATCGATTTATGCTTTGCCTCTACTAAGTCAGCAAGTTACTATAACTTAGTATATGTATTTAAATCAAGATCGTAAAACACTTTCCCTGGCTACAATACACGTTAAAATGACTGTTAACATGTGACATACGAAACTTAAAATGGCGTCGCATTTGACTATTTGCGCTTCGTAGATTTATTGATCCAAATAAATGTTATTAGGCTAGAACTTTGGAAATATTATATAATTTGCTTTTTTACTCAAACCAATTTATTACTTTTTTCTCTTCAGTCAACAGTTTTCCTTATCCCTTCCGTTAGAGACAATCCCATCTTTGAAATAACATATCTTTGTATGCCAGAACATATATTTTGGGTAATAATGTTCAATAGTTGGGACAGTATATTATTCAGATTACTGTTTCTATGTCCACGTGTTAAATGTTTGTTCCATTTAAAATGGTACTGTCATTTTGATGAAATTCGCGGCACAGGATGCTGAAAATTTGTGTAGAAATTGGTTGTCATGGTACGAACATGTGATGCGAAGGAATGAGGAAAATGCCTTCAGAAAAGTTTTAAGTATGACTGAATTTTTCGTGTGATGGAAAATTTGGGAAAAAGGTTGCGAGTCGATGTGTCAGTGTGCCGTTGTGTCAGAGTGAGTGTGTCGACATGGTTTTTGTTGTCGGTGTGTAGTGGTGTCGGCATGATTGTTGTCGATGTGTCTGTGTGTAGTTGTGTCGGCTTGAGTGTGTCGACGGGGTAGTTGTTGTCGATATGTTGGTGTGTAGTTGTTTCGGCATGAGTGTGTCGACAGGGTTGTTGTTGTCGATGTGTCGGTGTGTAGATGTGTCAGCATGAGTGTGTTGACGGGATTGTTGGTGTGTAGTTGTGTTGGCATGAATGTGTCGACGGGGATGTTGTTGTCGATGTGTGGTCGTGTCCGCGTAATTTTAGGAGTGTGGTTGTTGTTGTGTCGGCGTGGTTTCTGTTGTAGATGCTGTTGCTTTATGATTTAATTTATAGAAAGGGAACTAATTTGTGAGTTTACGATTAAAGACAAAAGCAAATAATAATACAATTATCCTTTTTCTACTAAGCGTAAATAAGAAAGGCTTTTGTCATGGCTAACGATGGTAAAACGTAATTATTTTTTTACCTTTTGCTCTCGAGCACAGAAGACTTGCTTAAAAGAAGTATCACTTCTTACCAAAGATCTCAGAGAAGTCAAAATGAAACACGAATGCAATGTTCGTTTTCAACATTCATCAGAAAATGCTCATTTGCTAAATTCCTTCGCTTGAATTTTCCCCAGTAATCTTGGTGGGATTTCTACAACTATTTTGCCTAATGACTGAAAACAATGGTAGCATGAGGAACATTTCCTTCTTGTAATTATAATCAAACGGTACTGCGGCACAAATAAATTTCTCCGAAGTAACTTCTTGGTGTAATTTCATGGAAAATTTCCTTGTTTTCTGAGATAAATATCGGGGTATTTTTGTGAAGAACAAGTGGGATTTTTGAAGTACATATTTAAGGTAAAATCATGGCTTATCATTACAGCAAAAGAAAGAAGGAAAATACATTTATTTGCGGTAAATATCACGCACAAAATTACAAAAACACAAAAAAAAAAATATGGTTGCATGAACATGCGTCACATCCACGAGAAATGGCTTTCACTCAGCATTATGCTGCAACTATACAGCGCTGGTTTTCAGCGACAGCTAGCGCCGACGTAATGACGTCACCCGGTGCAGCAATTAATAAGCGGAAATCATTTAAAGTCGTTAATATGAAAATTCATTGTTTAATCAATCCCATCTGTCTTAAATATCTTTAATATCACGCTTAAATGCTCCAAAGAGGTATGCAGTGAAGAATAAGGGTTCGATTCTAGGTCAGGCAAGTACCAATGTAACTTTTCTAATTATATGTACTTTCTAAGTATATTTTTGACACCAATGACTAATTAAAAGGTGAAGAAAAACATCTTGAGGAAACCTGGACTTTAAGTCTGAAATCGCCAACCCGTATTGAGCAAGAGTGGGGATTAGGCTCAATCCTTCTCTGTATGAGAGGAGACCTGTGCCCAGCAGTGGGACGATTAAAAAAAGGTTTGCTGATGAATATCTACTTACCCTTGATGGTATTGACTTCTATACAATACGGGCGGACTTATTGTCACATTGATCTAGTATCCTAATTTGGAGAAGGGAATAGGGAATTGCGTTTAAATCCCTTGTCGAAACTACGAACTATAAACAAATGTTCGGTTATCACCCCAACAACGGTAGGTTTTCCCTTTAGTAAAGTTTCTCGTCCGTTCCCCACAGAAAGCTACTTCGCTTTGATATGATCAACTATTGTAGCTTCATCTTTCTAATTGACCGTCTCATTTAAAGTTAATACCTGTACCTGGTTTAATTGTAATAACACCATTCCTATTTATTACAAACCAAAATGTAAAATTAGTTTCAGACATAACCTTTGAGTCAAGTCATTTATTTGTATTTCGAACTTTAATGAGACATATAACTATATCTTTGTTAAATCAAAGTTAATACAAAAGTGATAACTTATTTCCGAACTAATCCGTCATTTTTATATAAAAAACTACGTTATTAGTTACCATTATTAGGATTAAGTTTTTCAGTTGCTGCTGTTATTTTGTATGGCAGTGACGCGTGGCCTGCTTGAGCGACGCAAGCAGGAACTGCGTTTCACGGAGATGAATATGCTGCCGTGGATGTGTGGAGTTACGCGGAAAGACCTCATCAGGAACTCCCGCATCCGTGGCAGTCTTCCCCCCTTATTCATAAACGCCGCTTAAAGTTAACTAGTAATTAGTGATTACCCCTAAACACTGTGGTGTTTATTAGATAGCAGACAAACTGCAGAAGGGTCGTTTACGCCAGTACGGTCACGTCTTACGAAACGGCATGTTACGTGGGCAAAAAATGTCTTGCCATGGCGCCGCCGGGCCTTAACAAGTGAGGCAAACCAAAGAAGTGCTGGCTTGACGTAGGAGATGACATCCGTGCCAAAAATCTCATACCACGGAATGCCAGAGATCGTGCGAAATGGAGGCGAATATTTAAGAAAGCGAAACCCGGGCTCCAACGTAAAGGATGAGAAGGGCCGCGGACCGGAATTATACACTGAGATGATGATGATGAGTTTTTCAGCTGACACATGACAAATACATTTCAACAAACATGTCAGTCTTCGAGCCTGCCTAGAATAAGGTCTTTTCACTGAGCAGTGTCCAAGTTGTAAGAAAAATAAAAGCAACATGCAAGAAAAACAGTTTAATGGTAATAAATTTTTTCTCAAATAAAGCTAATATTTTCCAGCAATTTATAATGAATAGTCTTTAATTTGTCTGTCAAATAAAACCAGTTGATTTGATATAGATGATGATATTTCAGTCCTGGAAAGGTTTGAAATGAAAGCTAAATTATTCCGCATAATTTCCAATAAAATTAAACAAATAGGGAGAATTGTTATCTTAGTAATTTATGGGCTGTATAAATTTTATTCAGCTCACGGTAGATCGCCTAGCAATTTGATTTCGATAATAATTGGAAATTTAAGCGTAGTTTTTAGTACTGATCAGATAGAAAATTACCTTTTATTGGATATTTTCAAGCTCAACATTACTATAGTATGATTGTTTACATTCCATTCCTATCAATTGGAATCATTCTGAAGCCAATTGCTAAACCATTGCTCCATATGTTCGGAAAATGTGTCTGCTCTACAACGTAAATAACGCAATGAACGTTGTTGAACTGTCGATGTCATGGAAATATCGGGATAAAAAGTATCTTATGTACTGTTCCTGGTCATAACCCATTTGTGTTCCAAATTTCATCCAAATCCGATCAGTGGTTTTTGCTTGAAAGAGTAACAGACGTCCATACATTCATACATCCGTGCTTCCGTCCTTACAATCTTTCGCTTTTATAATATTAGTTGGAGTAGGATATTTTATACGATATTCCCTCTTCTTCTTCAACCTTCGGAGGTTCACTGTTGGACAAAGGCCTCCCCAAGGCTTTCCACGATGACCGGTCTTGTGCTGCCCGTATCCATCGGCTTCCCGCGATTTTCACCAGATCATCGGTCCACCTTATTGGAGATATTCCAGGTTATTAATAATTAATTACAAACTAACCGCAACATTAATCTTAATAAGTAAACGCCCTTTTGCGCGATTGATCAGAACAGTGTTGATAGTACTTATCCGTTCCACTTTCGCATAAACCCACATGCTCACCACAGAAGAGAATGTGCACTTATGAATCGTCAAAAGCTAGGCGCACGGTTTCAATTGGTTGATTCTAAGGAGAAGAGCCAGCAAGAAACTGTCCTGTTACTCTTTTATAAATAACTAGCTTTTACACTCTTTTTAAATTCCATTGGGTATGGAAAGACAGCATAGGCCTGTCATCAAGTACCAGGTACTTGACCAAGGAGAATTTATCAAAAGGATATATATATATAATAATGATAATATAAACACTTCACACTATATCTTCTTCACTTTTAGTTCTACGATTTTACACTACGCTTACCCAAGAGGTTTTGTTCGTTCTAATAACTGATTTAACTGGATTTACTCTTTTCGGTGGAGTCAGATAGTTAACAAACTGAGTAAGGAAAAAATTACTGGACATGAGATCAACTTCAGCCAACCATTTCGCCAAAAAGAACATCTTTCTTTAATTTCATTTTTGCAAGTCTCGAATAGAGAATCAGAAAATCTTGCTGAAAATTGTTTTACCAAACGGAGATACGAGTTTGTATTCAAATATCAATCGGAAATAAACAAAATGTATCCGAAACACATAAATTTATCCGAAACCTCGGTAATACAGCCAAAGAGCTGAAATCAAGACTAGGTACTACCAATCTTATGTTTTTGAATAACATAGCTATTTTTGCGGGATATTTTGTGTCTATCCCTCTTGATTCTTTGAATATTTGGCTAACAGTTGTGGGCAAATAGTCGGCTATTCCTACAGGAACAGTATAACGATTAGATTATATCATAGCAATTTACTGATACCACGTATTTTACATTACGTGTGGGATCTTGTTTTCGTATGTGTATTTATCAATATTAAACCTTATTTGTGCCTGTTTACGGTTTGAGACATTTATTTTTCGAAAAAGAGTACATTTTAGTTAATACGAGAATTATAAGGTAATTTTAATTAACTAAATATGCTATGTTTTTTTTCTTATCTGTTTATATAATTATGTGTTTACATAAATGGTAAAAAATAAAGTAAAGGATAGTAACTCTTTAATGTCATTAGGGTAGGTAATTTGTTATACAACTCTGTTTCTTTGAATAGTATACTGTTTTTTATCGTAATTAGTTTGCAGTGGTCTGTTGTTTTTGCGTCTAGTACTACGTTATCGTGTTTGACCTTTTTGTAAATCTTATTGCAGAGTATATTAATTATTTAATTGGATTAATTCACAAACGACGATTATAGTTAAGTACGCAACTTAACTATAACCATCGTTTGTGAATAAACGTTTGCTTAAACAGTCGCTAATCACTAGATCCATGGTGAAGGAAAACATCGTGAGAAAGCCGGCACGTCCCAGAGACAAAACTTCGAAGACATGTGACATCTAAAAACCCATACTGGGCCCTCGTGGTAGATTACGGCCCAGTCTCTCACTGAGAGGAGGCCAGCGTCCCAGAACTAGGAAAATTACCTATAGGCTGATTATGTAATCACTAGGTAACTTTAAGCAGCGTTTATAAATAAAAGGGAAAAGCTTATGTACTAATATCCATATATACTTTCGGGAAGCTACGTAGTATCTTCTCGTCCGAAATACCGCGGTGTCTCAAGACAAAAATCTTCGACCAGTGTGTGTTGCCAGTGATGACTTATGGAATTGAGACGTGGTCGCTAACAATGGGCCTTATAAGAAGGCTCAAAGTCACTCAAAGAGCAATAGAGGGGGCTATGCTTGGGGTTTCACTGCGCGGTCGAATCAGGAATGAGGAGATCCGCGAGAGGAGAGTAACGGACATAGCCCGAAGAATTGAAACATTAAAGTGGCAGTGGGCTGGACACATTGTCCGTAGGACCGATGCCCGATGGGGCCGACGGCTTCTCGAGTGGCACGGGAAGACGTATAGTGGGTAGACCCCTGACTAGATGGACCGACGACCTGGTGAAGGTCGCGGGAAACCGCTGGATGCGGGAGGCGCAGGACCGGTCGTCGTGGAGAGCCTTGGGGAAGGCCTATGTCCAGCAGTGGACGTCTTTCGGCTGAAATGATGATGATGATGATGATATAGGTATATGTACATATATATACGTTAGTGTTGTCGGTTTAGTGTCTAAAATTTTTGTCTGCCGAAATTAGGTGCATAACAATAACATAAACATCTGTGTTGAATTGCTGATCATACCGTACGCCCGCGTGCGCCTAGTGTCTTATATCAAATGTTGTTTGTTGTTTTTAAGTTATCCCGTTCGAAAAATGTTCTCTTTTTAGCAAAATTCTTTATTTATTTACAGACTGTCAACAAGTTTTTATAACCGCTGTACTGTAATAACACCAACCTAATCGCCACTAGCTATTGTTTGATTACTCGGTTGTTTAACAACTTCTACAAAAATACTCAAAATGAAATGAATTCTCATTTAAAGTTTTTTAATTTCAAGTTGATAGGATTTTCATTTTCATTTCCACAACACTGCGCAATTAATTAATATCAACGCTTGCACCGAAAATTAATTACGACATCGTACAAAAACTCGTTCAACTTTCCGGTAATCATTTCGAATCCTCGATAAATTCGATTTCATCAATCAAAAATCCCGTACTCTCCCGTGACCCCGGGATTCTCGATACATTTCCCATCCCTACCAATCCGCTGGGAATTCGGGAGTCGTCAACACAAATTGTGATCGAAACAGTCTGTTGAAGAAATTGAAAAAGAACTGGCAACCCCGAGGGGCTTGTATAGACAAAGGGATATTATACATGAGTATGACTTTCAGAGTAAAATCGCTATACAGTAGTTTTTTACACTGGCAACATTTTTTTGAATGAAAAATCCGTAGAGTTTTTATGCTCCTTGACTGGGAGCGAAGACAAATAAAGGAGTATTTTTTTGTCAGTCAAGGGTGTTATCAACGAGTTTTTGATGGGAAAGCTAAGATGTATGTCACGCGCATTTTTCATTGGACTTTTAAAATTATTTATAGTGTCGTTTACTAAATAATAAAAGCGCGTGATTTATGTAGTAAAAGAACATTTAGTAAATAATTCATAAAGAACATTGAAATATCGCAGCATAGTGGCCACAACATGGCTTTGCCTCAATCCTCCAACATAGACTGTTCACGCGGCCGTCTTTTTCAACTGTCATTGGCGAAATCCGCCATTATTGTGTATCGGCCGCCGGCAGAAGTTACCACCCACCAGACAAAGTCTTGCCGCCAAGCGATTTGTCGTGTTCCGGTATGATGTCTGGTGAAGCCTTACGGAGGCCTGGTCTGAGCAGTTGTGTTGCGATGTGTGCCGAGTACGATGCGCCAAATGTTGTTGTGTTGGGTGTTTGGTCGTGGAGGGTCTTCAGATCAATCTCCCTTTGGCGCAGCATCGTTGGTCGTGGTGTTTGGTTTAACTTTGCATCACCTTTATCAACTGCCGTCTTCCTTCCTATTCATTCAGTTTTTTGGCTTAATAAACTAGCGCGCTTTACCATCAACGATTGCATCACTGCTTACAGTCAAGCACTAATTTATAACTAGGTATATATAAAAAAATCGTGTTATCAAGTTTGTCGATAAAGAAATTGTAAATGTTTTGACCACATTAGGACTATTATAACGTAGCTGGAATTCTAAGAAAATGTTGTTTTTCTATACCTTGTAACAATGAAAACAAAGTTATACTTGATAGATGTATAATGTCCCTTGTCTGTTTGCCAGCTTCGTAACTGCGTAAAACAATCACAACTCGAAGGGTTTCAAGGAAGTTTAAAATCAATTATTTTAGATGATTATAATTTTTGTCAGCTTGAAGGCATAAAGAACTGACAATGGCTTACGAGATGCATAGGTCGGGGGTTCGAACCACGACTGGCACTTTATTTTTGTAAAAACTTTTTTTGTAACACATTTTCAAAAATTTTATAAAGTGTTGTTATCTCCCAGCCCCTACTCAGAACACCAGGTGGATTACCGTCCATCCATTTGCCAGAGAGAAAGCCCTTATATCAGCAGTGCGTAAATTATGCGCAGATAATACTGAATCCAATACCATTGTAACTGTGTACGTAAGTAGGTTTCAGGTTGAAATTCACAATCTGAAATTCTATAATGGTTATTTAATGTGAGTTAGTCGTGAGTTTGTATGTGTATGTACGATCTCAACCCTAACCTTACCTAACCCCCTCAATAAAACAAACACTTCAATTCAACATTAATGTTTTAACCCTAATTGCTGCAAGTGTTGGGCTTTGATTCCAGCAATGAAATCGTCATCACAGAGCATATGGTGCCATATTGAATCCTATTGCTTTGCAGAACAAATGTTAGTCAAGCGCAAGATCTCTGCCAGACGAATACAATCCTACAAGAGTAAGGGATAGAGGTTGTGAGATGTGTAAAGTTAAGTTGGTAAACGTGAAGGCACATATGGTCCAAGTTTGAAGGGCTGTGGCGTATTCAAATGTTAATTAAATCAATTAATTAATGGAAATTCTTTTGAACATTGATTGGATGAATGCTGGTAGGTGTGTATTCTAATGAGAGTAAGCTTTGTTCTTTGGGTTTAGCGTAGGTACTGAATGCTCATTGAGAAAAAAGTTAAATTAACAAGTAGGGTTGATCTTGGTCTACTTAGAAAGTCTTCTTAAGAGTCATTAGTAAACATAATATCACATTGTACTTTATCTTTCCAATGACTACTAAACAATGAAATGAGAAACCGGCCAAGTGCGAGTTGCATTCGAGCCAAGTCCGTGTTCCGTACAATTATCTATAAAAACGGAAAAAAATCACGTTTGTTTTATGGTAAGGGGGGCTCCCTTAAATATTTTTTTTAATTAGTATTTTTTTGTTATAGAGGCAACAATAATACATAATCTCTGAAAATTTCAACTATCTAGCTATTATGGTTCATGAGATACAGCCTGGTTACAGACGGACACCGAAGTCTCATGATTAGAGTTCCGTTTTACCTTTTAGGCAATGAATCCTAAAAACAGGTTTTGGATAATTTAATAATTGAGCTAGGCTGAATGAACGTTGATAAAGATGACGGCGCTTCATTCAGCTTGCCCTTGGTACGCTAAACTCGGCCTGCGCTGGGATACAAGGTGTTTCAAAATAGGTCATGCATCAAACTATTTTATTTTTTAATTGTTCAAAAAATGCTTTTGGTTTTTACTAATGTAGACATTGGGCAGTTGTAATGAAACTCCCATCGTGTATAATTAAGTAAAAAGAAGATTCAATAACACAGTAAATTAAATATTTTTTCGAAATACTTGCGGAAGAAATAGATAGGTGTTCGAGTTACTTGCATTTAGAGGGAAAGGAAGTTTAGGTTCAAAAGTATATTGTTTGTATTAGAAGTGGTCTATGGGATGTGAAGTCGTGGTGGCCTAGTGGTTAAAACACCAGCCTCTGATGTATGAGTGTGTGGGTTAGATTCCAGGTCAGGCAAGTACCAATGTAACTTTTCTAAATCATATGTACTTTCTAAGTATATCTTGGACACCAATGACTGATTAAAAGGTGAAGAAATCCTCATCATCTTGAGGAAACCTGAACGTTCAAGTCTGAATTCGCCAACCCACATTGAGCAAGCGTGGTGATTACAATCAATCCTACTCTGTATGAGAGGAGATCTGTGCCCAGTAGTGGGACGATAAAAAGCTTGATGATGATGATGATGACTATTCTCGAATAACTTAATTACTTAGTAGATGAAAATAATGAAATAGTGTGAGTTTTACCTACAAAATATTTTCAATGACATAATACCCATTGCGCAGTTAGTAGAAAGGAAGTCCATCTCAACATTACCAAAACCAGTAAGGGACACATAACAACCATTGGCTTTACGAAACTATCCTTAATGGGTTTCTATAACATCATACATCATTCAACTCTAAAGGGTGATCCAGACTCGCTGTCTCCTATAAAATAAAGCCATTCACCATTCAATGTGACATTTGGCACGCTTCCCCTAATTGCTCGTGTGTGCTAGCCTTTATTTCGCCCCTTTATACCCCCTTTGTTCTTGATTGCTTAATGCCTGCATTTTTAATTACTGGGGCGAGTTTTGAAATACTTTTGTCACTCAATTAATAACTTTTTTACTGTTTTTTCAACTGTTTACTTTGTTCTGAGTGAGCAGTTTTTAAATTTTTATTATTATGTATATTGTTTTTAATTCACTTAATTTACGATATCATGCTGTCTCTTTTTTAGCAGTGCGTCGTCCTTTTCTTCTGTCATTATATTGAATATATTGGCAACGGTCACTCATTTCTGCGTAAAGTCGTAGAAATTATGCAAATTTGATCGACTGCTATGCTGAGTGTCGCTGGTTCGATTCCCGCACGGAACAAATATTAGTATGACCTACAGGTACTTGTTCCAGGTTTGTATTGTATTTGTGGATCTCAGTTAAAATGTTTGTAAACGCATCCACGATACCGGAGAAATTCCTAGAGCCTGCGGAAAATTAATCGATCAATTATTTCTCAAGGGCTTTTTCGGAAAAGGACATCATAACTTGTTTCATACATTATCAATATAAATAAACGAGACATCATTTTAAAGCTTTTCTGGGCCGATGCACTGGAAAAATATACAAATTACTTAGATTTCTGTGGTTTTTCGAAAATTTACGATTGAAGATCAAGGATTTTCAAACCGTAAATGTGCGAATACCTTGCACGGGAGACTTAGTCAACTTTATTTCTAATCACCATCATACATGTACTCAAGATATTTTAAATTGGTTAGATTAGACGATGACACTGAAATGGCTGGGTAAACTGACGTAGGGTGTTAAATCACATATAAAGCTGATAGACCCAATTGTAATTGGTGGATCTTCGACAGTCGTTACGGAAAGTCAGAAGCACGAAAGTTGGACAGTTAGTCTTAACATGATTAGGTTACATAGTAACTCAGTTGTGGAAGTCAGACAAACAGTCTCCCAATATAAAGTACATACTGACAATATCTGCATCCGATTAAATTTCAAGCCGGCCTCAACATAGTAATTGGGAATGGATAATGGTGATAAATGTTTATCTATAAAATATAATTTTATGCTAGCGTTTATTGCTTGTAGCAGTGACGGCCCAGTGGTATCGGTTCATGACTTAAAAATAGAAAAGAGAGAAAATATTGGCACAGACTAAAAGTCACATAAAACACACAAAACTCCAGTTACATACAATCAGACAGCTTCAAATAGTATGAACACCGATGTAAGAGAATAGCAGTCGTTCAAATCATTTCATCATCAATACTTTAATAAGGGTGATAAGCGTAGAACATCATGAGACCCAAAATTTTGACGACGTGACATAACGCACACTGGGCGACTGATCACAACCCACTCCTTGAAGAGAGAAGTCCGGTGTTCAAGCATTCGCAAAATTACAGCATATAATACGTATTAAACTTGCTAATTATGTTATAAGCATTCTCAAAGACCACTCCTTAGAATATTCGAAACTATTAACTAGATCACCAACTTTGTGGAAATCATGAGATTTAAATATAACTTTAGGAGAAATACTCAAGTCGGGGAGTTGGTCAAACGCTTTGCTCGGTTCCAAACGGCAGTCAAAGGTTGTTTACGTTTTCAATGACCAAACATCGCGTTTGAGGTTTCACAAAGTATAATTCCCTGTATATACAAGTGACGTTTCATGTCTGCCTGTGAGAATGAAAAATGAAAGAAAAGGTATTGTGTTTATATTTTGTTTTTATTTAGTGCTTAGTTAGAACTAATTAACCTACATTTTGACGAGATGTATGTAAATTGCGAAAATATAATCTGGACGTTTTATTTATATGACATAATATTTGACTTTATTATGCTAATAAAGAATATTATGTTAAGCTAGTGTGTATATAAGCTAATAAAAATGAGTAAAGTTTTGACTAGTAACTATAATTCCCGTTCTAAGGCTTTGACTTCGGTTATTTTAGAGTCGGGTTACCTGACTACAACTTGTTTATTTGGGCTAAAACTTTATGTTGTCATGGTTTAGCAAACGATTTGAGCAAATCCTTATCTACCGGGATATCTAAGTTTTTTTTTTTACTAATTATAAACTAGCGCTTGACTGCAATCCCGCCTGATGGTAAGCAGTGATGCGATCGTTGATGATAAAGCGCGCTAGTTTATTAAACCCATTCACTTAAAAAACTGAGTGAATAGGAAGGAAGACGGCAGTTGAGCGAGGTGGTGCAATGTTAAACTCAACAACACGATCAACGATGCTGCGCCACAGGGAGATTGATCTGGAGATCCTCCACGATCAAACTCCCGACACAACAACATTTGGCGCATCATAACCGGCACACATCGCAACACAACTGCTCAGACCCGTCCTCCGAACGGCTTTACCAGACATCATGCCGGAACACGACGAATCGCTTGGCGGCAACACTTTATCTTTTGGGTGGTAACTTCTGCCAGCAGCCGATGTTATGGCCTACCACCGAGAAAAATTATCTTACTTTCTAGTTGTATGTCATTTTATTTCGCTACTGTTCCAAAACCCTAATTCATCAACTTTGTCATGAAAATCTTCAAATTTTCGACGACATAATCAATTTTCCACAACAAATGTAATATACGGCATGTGTCTTATGTGTGATCGTCCAATTATTTGGGAATAACGTCTGCCTCAGACGGGGCGCGCCACAGTATATAAATTACTTGGCGTAGGTCAACCGACGATGGTGCGAGAGATAAGGTCGCCGCGATTTATGTGTTGCTGGTACTTTTATTTATCTACTCTGTACAATAACAGCACATACAAAGAATTCACAGTATGTGTGCTTATAAATAATACGCCCGTAAATTGGTCTTTAAGATAGGGTAGAGTGAAAAAAGGAAACGTCTTTACCGCGTAGGAAAATACAGAAAGGAACATTGCGATGTTATTCTAGGAATATTATACCTTTGTATTTTTATCGGAAATATGTAATTTTAGGATTTGTTGGTAAAAGTAGTGACTTCGAATAACGCTGAGCCACTAGCGAAAACGCCAAGTGCGCAGTGCGGCCGGTTGCGAAAATTCTAGAGCATTCATTTCATTTCTCTGACTCGCTAGGCTCTAAGGGCTAAGCAAGCAACTTGCGCGTACGGTGCGTACATAACCATATCATCATAAGCATACCTTTTTTCCAGCTATATTGGTGTCGACTTACGTCGCCGTCAGACTTTCGGACTTCTGACGACCCATCATGAGTGTCAAAGATCTGCAAATACAGCCACGACCAAGGGCTTAACGTGCAAACGTAACCTCACAAAAACAAATTCAAAGCGTACTGTAGTCCAGGAGTGTTTATTTAAATTCAGTGGCAAGTTTTTATTACAATGGTTCAAAAATATGTAGTTTAAAATTCCAAGCAAAAACTAAGGCCAAAACCACTGACCTAATAACCCAACAACGTATAGTACAACAATACAAACAAACCTTTCCTACAAAAACTTACAAAATTATACATTTACAAAAATGATTTATATTTTCAGGCAGACACTAAAATATACAACTTTCCGCTTTTAAATTACGCCACAAACAAAATGCAGTCAGAATGCGTTCGTTATGGCCAGTTTTGGAGAAAAGCCAGCAAATACGGACGACCATCGGATAGGCACCAAATATATATGATTTGTTAATATGATAACTTACGAGAAGGAAATGAAAAATCTTATGTTGTGAAGTTTTGATCCCGATTTTTAGAACTAAGTTCTTATATTGGTGGATGTTGGGATATACCTAGACATACTTGGGAATGGATTTTTCTACCTAAGACTCTGCTTAAACGAAGCTCTTGGCCATTAACATGACTGTGTGTTGTAATTCTGATAAACCATTGACAAGAAAAAGCATAAAATTAGATGAATACTTTCTGTCTGTAGAACCGATGGCCGATGAGGCAGTAATGTTCTGGAGTGGCGGCCATGTACTGGAAGACGCAGCGTAGGCATTCCCCTAACAAGGTGAAACCGAAATTGAAGCCGATGTCGGGAAACCGATGGATGCGGGTAATATAAGACCGGTCATTGTGGAAAGATTTGGGGGAGGCTTTGTCCAGAAGTAGACCTCTATAGGCGAAGAAGAAAAACAAGATTTACAAGCAGACCACTGTTATAGTGCAATATATATTTTTATTAGTATGGGTAGTGTTTATATAGTATTTACCTACTATTAATTATAAACTAAATTATTTAAATTTCAAAGTCGATAAACACTAAATTTATTCTAATTTTTATTGAGACGTAGAACACATAGGAAACGGTCATAAACAAACGGACCTCACAGTTCGACAATAGATAGCATAGCATTTTCCGTACACGGAACCACTTTTAAGAGGACCATTCATTTGCAATTACCAACGTTTCGAAATGCTGAGAATTTTACGTCGAGAGACTAAGGACACGGCACAGTGCGCAGTGCGGCTGGTCAAGACCATTTGAGTACGGTTGTTGAATCTGAGCTAAGCTTTTGTCCTAAAATGTTGAGTGTGAACATACACACTATACAGGATGGCAACAAGCAAACCGGTTACCGTACCGGTGCTTGCGCTTTAAATTTTTGTTAGTTATATTGAATGGAGGGCTATGCTTGGAGTTTCACTGCATGATCAAATCAGAAATGAGATCCGCAGAAGGACAGGAGTAATCGACATAGCCGGAAAAATTGCAACACTTAAGTGGCAGTGGGCCAGGCACATTGCCCGTAGGACCGATGCCCGTTGGGGCCGACGGGCTCTCGAATGGTGACCACGCACCGGAAGACGCAGCGTGGGTAGGCCCCCGACATGGTGGACTGACAAACTGGTGATGGTTGCGGGAAACCGCTGGATGCGGGAGGCGCAGGACCGCTCTTCGTCCTTGGGGGACGGCTATGTCCAGTAGTGGACTTATTTCGGCTGAAATGGTGATGTTATTAAAAATATAACTGCCATTCTACGTTATTGCATTGCTGTTGTCCATGTATATTGTACATTAATAATAAATAGTTGTTTTTTATATTACCACTTTGTCAACGTGATTGATATACATATTCTCCCTTATTCATAAACGATGCTTAAAGTTAACTAGTGATTAGCGATTCTTTAACTATACATTTTTGACCTTTTAACGTGGCTTAACTTTAATCATCGGTTATGAATAAAGACCACAGTGTTTAAGGGGTTTATTCATGAACGATTATTAAAGCTAGGTGACGTGCAAACGGTCAGAGAATTTTGAGACAGGTTGAGAAAGAATTTCTATACCAAATGATCAATACTGATGTGATGAATTCATGGTTTCCGTTTCTGTCGATGTCCTGTTCCTATATTCACACTGCATTAATTTAATACGAATCATCATCATCATCAACCTTTATCGTCCCACTACTAGGCACAGGTCTCCTCTCATATAGAGAAGGATTGAGCGTATTATATAATAAAGTCCAGGTTTCCTCAAAATGTTTTCCTTCACCTTCAGTCATTGCTGTCCAAGATATACTTAGAAAGTACATATAACTTTAGAAAAGTTACATTGGTACTTGCCTGACCTGGAATCGAACCCGCACACTCGTACTTGAGAGGCTGGTGTTTAGGTGGTCCACTAGGCCAAAATGACGATGATTTAATACGAATACTAAAGTCCAATTTACACGGTACATATTGCCTATTTGTCTGTGACGTGTAACAAAAGCATCAGCCTGTATAACTGCTTCGCCTTCGTCATGCGGTATACCGCAGACAATTAAATCACCCCGCTTAGTGTTACCGTTGGTCAACTGAATTGGTGTTGCGATACTTTTACCCAGTGGACGCTCCCCTTTTGTTTTTGGGGGTAGTAAATCCTTAAATGACATCTCCGCGTGCGCTCTGGAAGGGCGTGTTTGATTCCTTCATTTGACTGTGCCGAAGCCACACATATTTTGTCATGGGTGGTTCCAAAAGTAACTTTCTATCGAACATATGAGGCAAACAAAAAATAAAAAAGAATCAATATAGCAGGCAGGCAATGAAGCGGATGAGAGACACGAAAAGAAACCAGTATAAGGCGTACATTTCCAAGAGTCAATATATTACTTTTCTCAAAAACGATGATTCATTTCCATGGCCATATATTAACGAGAATAACCGAAGAATTGATTCATTAACTTAAATTAACATTTATTTCCTATTCTCATTACAAATCGACGTACCCCAGCAACTTCTGCAACAATTTTCAAATTAATTATAAGTCATTAGAAAATAAGTTTTGCTGTCAAACCTTCTGTCAATAAGTAAGTAATTTGATATTATTTTGAAACGACATCGGACGAGGCTAACGAAGGGATTTGTTCTCAAAGGTACTGCTGAAATATTCTCTGTTTCGTTCTGAGAATTCTTCTCCGTTTCGCTGAGAAGGATTTTGTTTTCATTGTGTTTTAGAGCGAAACCGTCTGTGTTATTATTACTTATTATTTTAGGTTTTTGTGTCTCCAAATTGTAGTTTTGACTATTATTTCCAAGATAATATAACAAAATGAAGTATTAAAATAGGCTTGTTATATTATATGTAAACATTATTATGGAAATTAATAAAATTAAACAATTAGGAACATAAAACAAGAAGTTTACATAACAATGAACAACTTCTAGTCGTTAATCATAGACAAAACTTTTAACTGACACAAATTCATAGATAAGTAGCATCAATCATGCCGCCATTATTGCTGTTAATTAACTAAGGAGATAGTGGTAGTTATAAATATGTATATATTATGTTTTGATATCAATTCTATCATTTTTAATAACAAAAATAAAAAGATGCTTGACGGCGCGTTGTGTTTCTCGTATCGAAGACCAATACCTGGGTCAGAGTTGCGTGTTGGTCAAAAGAGAAACCGTGATCCTGGCGCAGAGGCTAGCGAAGGAACACGGGTGGTTTTAGTCAGTACGCCCTACCGCTTCGCCCAGAGCGGAAAAGGTCATTTGAGGATTTCCCATCTAAAACAAAAAAGGGATACTCATTATGAAAACAAAAGTTTTCTGGCAAATATAGAACAGCTTTTAACAGATGGCTTTTGAAAGAATAATAATTTATAAGGCAGGCACTCATTATAATTGTTCAACAACAGATACATATTAATATTATAAATGCGAAAGTAACTCTGTCTGTCTATTACGCTTTCCCGCTTAAACCTTGGAACTGAGCTCTTCGCTCTGCTAAGCATTATTACTAAGCAATATGCGTAATTATAACGTAAATTATTGTAAACATTTTCATTGTTAATGTCTGGACTTGAAAAAAGACGATGATCCCTGAATTTGTTTCGGCTATTTCTTCTCAGAGGTAGTCAGTTAGGAAATGCCGGCTTCATCTAGTTAAAAAAAAATAAAACATGACGTGTAAGTGATCAGTGATCCTATTTGCTTAATAAACGATTACATTTCCTCTCAACCGATTTTGATGAAATTTGAAATAAACAATGTTTAGACCCTGAGAAAGGACATAAGACTACCTTTTATTGAAAAACTATTGATATTCCCGAGGGAAATCTAAAAAAGCGCGATGTAATCGAATTCCACGTGGGCGGAAAGCTAGTTTAAAATAAAATCCACTAAATTATTACTAGTAACACTATTTCAAAACCACAGGTCAAAGACTGAAGTCCATAAACTTTAAACCAAAAAACAATTGCCCATAAAACACTGGAAAATAAATTTTTATTTATCACCACTGCATGGCCCGCTATGCGCTTCCAAATATTAAAATGCATAGCTCATAAGTCACTATGAAACGATTGTCATTTTTATTGATGATGACGATGGTTAAATTATTAAGGTCCGTTAATTTTGTCAGTAAATAAATTACGGGACAGTTACTGACGGGTTTATGAATGAATACGTGCTTACTTCGCACGCTTTGGTTTATTTCAGGAATGACATTTTAAGTGTAGCCGTTGATGATGCTTAATGACTTCATTAAAAGTAATATAAGATGCATTAAGATTATTTAATGAAGACACTATATATACTTTTTTTCTTTCTTTACTTCAAAATTGGCTGACTTGGGTAATGATAGCCTTCTTTTTATTCAAAGTCGTAGATGAAGTCGCGGAAAACCTCTGGTGAATTCATAAAGAAATGATAGTAAGGTATTTGAGATTGAAAATACATACAAAATTTTAACCGTCGACACAATTGAACTAGAGAAAAGAACGACACTGTTAAAACATTGCTAAAACCTTTTTTGCAACATTAAAATATAGCTTAGTAGCTATGATGACGCTAGCAATAATGCAATCAAACTATTAAGAACCCTGACAGACCATTTGAATTTAAACCTGCATAATAACGAATGTAATTCATTCACATTTCTTAGAACTACATAAGTCTAAAAGCACTATAATCTACACTCAGTGCCCATACAGCCATTCCACCAACATTGTCAGCATCCCCATTAATCTCCATTACAAACCCGCTCCACAAAGCTAAGCTAGCATGACCATCTTGGATATATAAGTCAAAAAAATCGATATTCCTTTAAACCGAGCCAAATCCGGGGGTACAGTAAAACTAAAAATTAAACAATCCTACTTGGTGCTCTGCCAAGTATCTTTGTTTCATTGATGCATATCTTGGGTTACTTGGCACGGGGCTCTGTGAAAACGGTCTTCCTGACTGGTAGCAGCGTTGATTTCCTTGATAAAAAATTACAACAGATATGTTCAAGACTTTTGAATTTTCATGTTTTTGCATTTTCGGCACAAGAAAATAATTGAAGATGTATGAAAACTTGTTTGAGAAAGATATCAAGATAGGATTTCTGTAAACCTGACCATAAATTATAGTATTTCTCAGAATTTTCGGATTTATTGCTATAATGGTTTGGAAAAGTCGTATGCTTTTTATGAGCTCATAAACTTTAAAGATTTAGCTTTATTCACGGGTTCAGATCATTAATCAATTCTAAATATCGTAAAAATTATCGATTTAATGTTTATGATGATTTGAGCGTCAAATGTCTTTCTAGGACTACCTCATTATTGTATGCTTCCTTTCACGATCTATTTAATTCAATTCATAATTCACTGGCCTTTTCTCGGAAAAAGAAAATACCGTTTTACCCTACAAATTTTCTAAATATATTCTCAGCTGCCTAGTTCAATAACGTCCATAATTTCCAACAATTCGTATAATCCAAAAGCCTTTATTATATCATAAACATTCTAAACTGCTTATTTTAATTTCATAAATACCCTCTTCAGCTTTATTAAGTTTGTCGTATTCAAGTTTCTCACAAAGCTCGAAATATCGGTCCAATCTTAAATGTTGGCACTTATACCAATGCAGGGGTTCTATCAATACAGATTTTTATCACTGAACTTCCTGCATGGTTGGTAGCCGTACTTTGTAGTTATGTTCGTATTTTTCGATGCCATGCTGGGAATAGGGGCAGCCGATTCCAGCCAAGGTGCTGTGTTGATGCTATAACTATAGAATCAGTTCATTTATATATATCAAATAGACCAGCTGCATCCGGTCATAATGGAAACTGATCCCAACATAGTTGAAAAAACGGTGAAACAATTGGAATGTTTATTATCTATACTAATATATAAAGCTAAAGAGTTTGTTTGTTTGAACGCGCTAATCTCAGGAACTACTGATCCGATTTGAAAAATTATTTTTGCATTGGATAGCCCATTAATCCAGAAAGACTTTAGGCTTTATAACATCACGCTGCGACCAATAGGAGCGGAGCATAACTAACTCAACGCGAACGAAGTCGCTGGCGGCCGCCAGTCTCTTATATGGCTGTAAATAATTTATCAACTACTAGCTTTCCGCCTGCGGCTTTGCCCGCGTGGAGTTCGTTTATATCGCGCTTTTTAGATTTCCCTCGGGAATATCAGATTTTTCCAGGATAAAAAGTAACCTATTATTTAATTCGGACTTCTAACTTTACGTCTGCAAAATTTCGAAGCAATCGGTTCAGTAGTTACGGCGTGAAAGCGAAACAAACATACAAACGAACTGACTTTCCCATTTATAATATTAGTAAGGATATTACTGCTTCAACCTTTCTCTGAAAGCAGTAAGAGAACCATATTCCACGATGTGGGCACAGTGCTGGTTGCTGGTTGTTCTCGAAAATGTCAACAGTCATCGATGACCTTACGAGTTTTGACAGCCTCCGTGGCGTAGCGGTAGCGAACGCGGCCGCTGCGTAAGGAGGCGCGGTTTAGATCCCCGTGCAGTGCAAATATTTGTGCACATAAATATGAATTCTTGCACTGGTCTGGTCGTGCCTCGGAAAGTACGTTAAGCCGTTGGTCCCGGTTGCTATACGAACATGGCAACAATGGCAGTCGTTTCAGGTTGTTGGAGGCCCCAAAAGTCCAACAATTGGTCTAACTACAATGCTTCGATCTCGCCTTCGAGTTGTGGAGGTCAGACGGCAGTCGCTTTACGGAAAATATCGAAGTTTAGCCAAATCAGCACTTAGACTGGTAAAGCAGATGACCTTACCACTATTTCAACACAATGCCAGCTTGTCAGCTCTCAGTTGACATTATGAAATTACCTGCAAGCTACTCCTCTGCTGATATTCAGAGCCTAAACTTATCATAAATCACCAAAAGATGTACCATTCAAAACCTACTCAATTAATATTTCGACAGCTCCGAAGCTCACACAGAAATTGATGACTTAAAAAAACATTTTTACAAAAAATCTCTGGACCAAAAATTTGTTTTTTTTTTTCTCCCTTGTGTTTCACGGACGTGAAACACAGTCCTGCCGTATGCCTTTGAGGCGTGTCAACATATGCCCTGTTGTTTATTAAAATCCTACCAACCATGATTCTGTCCAAAATGTTGATAGAAAAATCGTATTTTATCAAAAGTAAAACGAGAGTGGCGATTTTTCCACGAACGCTTTGGCTCATAGAGTTAATATTTGTTTTGTGAAAGCTAAAACTTTTTCCATAATGTTTTCCAGAAATTCTCATTGCCTAAAGCTCTCCAAAAACACTTTTTGGGCCAAATGTAGGTAATCAACCTAACCATGAGAACGAGAGAAACTGTCATAGTTCCAAGAATTGCAACAAAGTGGCAGTGGGCCGGGAACAATGCTCGTAAGACCGATGCCCTATGGGGCCGACGGGTTGTCGAGTGGCGACCACGCACCGGAAGACGCAGCGTGGGTAGACCCCCGACAAGATTGACCGACGACCTGGTGAAGGTCACGGAAAACCGCTGGATACGCGGTCGTCGTGGAGATCCTAGGCCTCCCCTATGTCCAGCAGTGGACGTCTTTCAGCTGAAATGGTGATGATGATGAACACAACACGCTAAAGTAATCTATCTATTCAACCCAGGTCGAGGCCTTTCTTTCCCTTTGCTACACCTGTCTCCTCCTGTCTCCTGCCACACTGCGCAGGCAAGTTTTATCGATAGGAGTTTGGATCTGTTCATCTATCTATACTTCTATACTAATATATAAAGCTAAAAAGTTTGTTTGTTTGTTTGTTTGAACGCGCTAATCTCAGGATCAGCTGGTCCGATTAGATAAATTCTTTTTGCGTCGGACAACCTATTAATCCAGGAAGGCTTTAGGCTATATAACATCACGCTGTGACTAGTAGGGGCGGAGCATAACTAAACCACGCGAACGAAGTCGCTGGCGGCCGCTAGTCTTTCATAAACCCGTTATTCATATAAGTCCATATTATATATTAAATGACAATCCTTACTTACCTATATTATAAATCATTATAAAAATTTTTCCACGAACGCTTTGGCTCATAGAGTTAATATTTGTTTTGTGAAAGCTAAAACTTTTTCCATAATGTTTTCCAGAAATTCTCATTGCCTAAAGCTCTCCAAAAACACTTTTTGGGCCAAATGTAGGTAATCAACCTAACCATGAGAACGAGAGAAACTGTCATAGTTCCAAGAATTGCAACAAAGTGGCAGTGGGCCGGGAACAATGCTCGTAAGACCGATGCCCTATGGGGCCGACGGGTTGTCGAGTGGCGACCACGCACCGGAAGACGCAGCGTGGGTAGACCCCCGACAAGATTGACCGACGACCTGGTGAAGGTCACGGAAAACCGCTGGATACGCGGTCGTCGTGGAGATCCTAGGCCTCCCCTATGTCCAGCAGTGGACGTCTTTCAGCTGAAATGGTGATGATGATGAACACAACACGCTAAAGTAATCTATCTATTCAACCCAGGTCGAGGCCTTTCTTTCCCTTTGCTACACCTGTCTCCTCCTGTCTCCTGCCACACTGCGCAGGCAAGTTTTATCGATAGGAGTTTGGATCTGTTCATCTATCTATACTTCTATACTAATATATAAAGCTAAAAAGTTTGTTTGTTTGTTTGTTTGAACGCGCTAATCTCAGGATCAGCTGGTCCGATTAGATAAATTCTTTTTGCGTCGGACAACCTATTAATCCAGGAAGGCTTTAGGCTATATAACATCACGCTGTGACTAGTAGGGGCGGAGCATAACTAAACCACGCGAACGAAGTCGCTGGCGGCCGCTAGTCTTTCATAAACCCGTTATTCATATAAGTCCATATTATATATTAAATGACAATCCTTACTTACCTATATTATAAATCATTATAAAAAAGTAAGTTTTGTTTGTTTGTTCCAATTTCAAGCTTAAACTACTTTATGGATTTGGATGAAATTTGGCACACAGTTGGTATATGACCACTAACCAGTAATAACACATAGGATAATTTTATCTCGATATTCCTACGGGATCGAAATAAACGTGGGTAAACCGCGGGGCGCAACTATTAAGTAATATTATAAATCTAAAAGTAATTATTTCTGTATGATAACTTTGCACAAATACCACTAAAGAAATTTCAATAAAATTTGCCAAAAATAAAAATAGCAGTCTGGGGTTGGCGATTTCAGACTTAAAGTCCAGGTTTCCTCAAGATATTTTCCTTCACATTGTAATCAGTCATTGGTGTCCAAGATATACTTAGAAAGTACATATAACTTAGAATAGTTACATTGGTTCTTGCCTGACCTGGAATCGAACCCGCACACTCATACTTGAGAGGCTGGTGTTTTAACCACTAGGCCACCACGACATATTATTATTATATATTAAACAGGTAAAATGGTTTGACATGTAATCTCTGAAAACACTTGTCTTATAACAATATTTTTATCCATAAAAGCTACACTTTGTAGATTGAAGAGATTGTAGTCACATTGTAGAGTCTCATAAGATATATTTTATAATATAACTAATAACCGCACGGACAAAGCTAGTTTAAATATAAAAATAATTCATTAGATCAACAGAAAACATTGTTGCATTTTTCATACATTCAGTGTCAATGGTTGTGTTTCCAAGCTTGCAAAACTTCACTCAAAGGATTCCTGTTTTCATTAACAAATGCAAGTGTCGTGGCGTATTTCTTGAGATTATTTTCGCATAAATAAAAAAAAAGTTGTATATTTATTTGATTCCGGAAATTCTAAGAAATGTTCTGTGAATAAATTCTTAGAAGAAACGCGCTTTGAGACAATATTCTCAAAACCAAAACCACTTCGAAAACTCATATATCAGTCGTTCAGAAATCAGTTAAACTATGAACCGTATAAACTAAATGTTTATTTTTATTCACAGACCTTCTAAAACACTTTACAAGTTAATATTTTTCTAAAGAAATTGTTTTGTCTGAAGAATAATTGTTAACAAAATAAGCTTCAAAAATACCAGACTATAACAATCTAGTCAAGTAAAAAGCAAATCTTACAGTAAGAATATTCCAAGATACACTTCTCCTCCTAAAATAATTTACTAGAAACAAGGTCTCTTAAAGCGTGAAATGTGCAATAAAGTGCTAGAAGCAAATCCAGGCCGCAATCAAGCTACACAATAGGTCTTCAAATAGTGGCCGTGAGCAAATATAACTCCAAATGAGGTGCCTAAGTGTGGGTCAAGTCCTCATTGTCCTTAGTTGGCCTTAGTCTTTTGGTACAGGATATTTTTTGGCCCTTTTATTGTAGTTGTTCTCTTGTGGATCTGCACTTAAAGGGCTAGAACAGAACCGTACATAATATATGGAAGCCTATGCTGTTTATACCACGTAATTTTTTTTTAATGCGGAACCCGAAACACATGTCCAGTATTTTTTTAGTAAAGAATCAATGTAGGTATAAGACTTCAAAAAGATATCATGAAAGTCCACAAAGTTATGAGCTTGTCATCTTATTTATTTATTTTATTATTTATGTACACTCAATAAAATACATATAGATAGAACAAAATGAAGGTTGGACTTGGTTGTCCTAACAAAAATATGATCAACGCACCGCTATCCGCCCACACATGGAGCGACGCGGCGCGGGGGGTTCTGTCTCACTTTGCTCCTAATACTAGGATCTACCGTCTGTGAAGAAAAATTGTTGCAGTGTAGTTACTACTACACTACTACACTGCAACAATTTCTTAATGTATTTGAGAAAAAATATAACATGGTGTAAAAATAATTGGAAACGATTCAGTTGCTTATTCTGAACAAACTATATTCAGGTTTCGTATAAAGCAAAAAGCTAACGTTTTATAATCTTCAAATTCAAATATTGATTGCCTATATTTAGTAAAACAGGTATTGTAGTGTGGAGGCATGAGTAGTTTTTTCGAAAAAAGAATAACAAACAGCCATCCATATTAAAAAACGTTCGCATTTATAATATTAGTATCGCATTTCGTTTATCATCGACCTTTATTTATTTAAGTTTAAATAAACAAATCTTGATGTTTTTTCAAATTGTAAAAACCGCACGAAGTAGGATCGCTTTTACTAGCAAAATATAAAAGAACAAAAGGGGTCTCCCTTGTGTCATCCAAAAAACAGACAAATTATCACTTCCCAAACAATTTTCCGCATAATTTCTTTTGCCAAATTACTAACTAGCAAGAAATCTCTTCACAATATAATTTATTGTAACGCCAACTTAGTATATTGGCACGTGAACGTTTAAACATTATCTTGCTAACTAACTAGTACATTCGCTAATTTTTATTTAGTCAAATGTCACGATTTTAACCTGGTCGAAACCTACCACATTTTTTTTATAAATGACCTAATTTAACTGACTCCACAAAGTACGGAAACAATACATATTGTTTGCTTGTTTTTTGACATTGTACTTTGTAATGATCTATGGCAGATCATATCAGTAAAGTTTTAACTAAATGAAAACGTGCGTACTAAAACTATCCCACATAATTTTTTTTTTTTTTTTTTTTTTTTTTTTTTTTTTTTTTTTATATATAGTTATAAACTATTTTATTGGTATACAAAGGTTGCCAAACCTTTTTTTTGGTTTTAGTAGTGGAATTTTGTTAAAATCTTTTCAACACAACTTTAGACTCCTAAACAGAAAACTTACTAACTTATGTATGTACATTGTACATATGTATGTATAAACTAATCATACGTCTTACCACAAAAGCCCAAAGTATTTTTTGGTCTTTTATCGTTGAGCACGTCAGAATCTTGAAAAGAAGTACAACTCCGGGTTTTAATTAGGACGGTCTTATCTACTTTCGCCAGGCGTCTAGGGAGGGAAGGAAGTTGAAAAAGTCAATAATTACCTTTTCCCACGGTCAGAAGGGGCTTTTAGTATGCGAGTGTGGGTGCAGTGGAAGCGGTAAGCGGATTGATGAAAAACTCTAGTCTGTCAGTTAGTCCTACAGTCCTATTTTAGGTTCAACTATCTAACAGACCGAATTTTTTGTGTTTTGTTGTTAAAAGTGTCTGTTGGTTTAGTTGATATAATTAGTTTGATTTCCAACATTCATACACAAATTGAAGTCTCATCATAACACGGAAATACACGAAGCTGTACTTCGTGTATTTCCGTGATATGAGTTTTCCATTAGATTATACGATATTAAGGAATCAATAATGTCATTTTTTAAAATCATTGAAATGAATATTATAATACATACATACATATATATAGACAAATCACACAGATTCAGTTAGCCCCAAAGTTCGAGACTTGTGTTATGGGATACTAACTCAACGATACTATATTTTATAATAGATACATATATAGATAAACATCCCAGACCCAGGCCAATCAGGACAAGATCGTTTTCCATCATAACCTGGCCGGGGATAGAACCCGGGGCCTCCACGTCGCAGGCAGGCGTGTTGACCGCTGCGCCACGGAGGACGTTTCTTCTTTTCCTAACCGTTATTGTTTGGCTTGTTTTGCTTTTACGACTGCGACTGCCGTTTGACCATTCAACTCCAAAGGGAAAGCTGACGTCAGCGCCCAGTCCGTAACTTAGCAGGTGCACCGACTGGCAGGTGGGGTTGATTTGGATCCCAAAGTAGACCCCGGGTTCCAACGCGATGCAACCGGGACTAAATGCGAAGATGACGATGTAATACTACCCCTGATAGAAGAACCCTTTTATTGCCACTACACACCCCATACGACTTTCTGAACTGCACTAAATTTAATAATATAAAACGATGCCTCTTATCACGCCCACGCTCGTCACTAAGTCCCCACCTTAACCTTACAAGCGGCACTTCTAATTGCATTATTAACCTGGCACATTTCGATCGGCGGAACCCTTTTGTTTCCTCGACTTTTTTCAGGGTTCTCTTTTCTTTACTCCTACTAAAATTGGATTGGAGAATTATTTAAATATATTTTTTGAAGAAACAGGTCTCTTTAGGAGTTTTCTTGTTTTTCAGTAAACTGATTTGTGTTGTTTAGACGCGAGGGGAAAGTTATGAGGTTATTTGTTTATTTCTTGGGTTTATTGCAGTTTTAATTAATGTTAGTGAATTATTTAACTTACTTGTGCATTTATTTATAACTCTTACTATGTGCAAACAAAGACGCGTGGGCAGGTGATGAGATGCGAAGGGGTAACCACCCCACAGGAATATTAATTTTACTCTGTAAATATCGCGTGTAGAGGCTAGTAATATTTATATTAAGGGATGTGTGTGTTTGTGTTAATGGTAGAGACTTCTCGTGCAATAAATTAACAGCAAAACCAATGAAGTTATCAATAATCTTCTCCTTAACAAAATAGTTAATAATAAAATAAATAATAAATTTTCTCTGTGGTAAGCCATAACATCGGCCGCCGGCAGAAGTTACCACCCACCAGACAAAGCCTTGCCGCCAACCGATTTTTTCGTGTTCTGGCATGATGTCTGGTGAAGCCGTACGGAGGACGGGTCTGAGCAGTTGTGTTGCGATGTGTGCCGGGTACGATGCGCCAAATGTTGTTGTGTTGGGAGTTTGGTCGTGGAGAGTCTTCAAATCAATCTCCCTTTGGCGCAGCATCGTTGGTCGTGTTGTTGGGTTTAACATTGCATCACCTCGATCAACTGCCATCTTCCTTCCTATTCGCTCAGTTTTTATGAGTGAATAGGTTCTTAATAAACTAGCGCGCTTTACTATCAACGATCGCATCACTGATTACCATCAGGCGGGATTGCGGTCAAGCGCTAGTTTTATAATTATTAAAAAAAACGGCTAACGCCTAATTAGTAATAAAGATGTTGAAACTGACGACTTGCCCCTAGTCCCCATCACTTATTCCGAACGGCTCACAAAGTTTTTGAACGGAAGAAAGTAAAAGGATCTAGAGAATATACAGTTAGTGAGTTAGTTAAGTAAATGTTTAGACGAATCGCGAATGGAAATGGAGAAGACAAGTGAGGAAGGCAATAGGAAAGGTTACATAGAGGTGAAGTTTTTTTTTCTTTCTATCTATCTGCCAAGTTTCACCAGTATAACTCTTATAGTTTCGGAAAAAAATGGCTGTGACATACGAACGGGCAGACGGACAGACAGACATGACGAATCTATAAGGGTTCCGTTTTTTGCCATTTGGCTACGGAACCCTAAAAAGCAAGTAAAAAATGTTCTTATATTACTTTGGTAAATTAAAAATGACATAACGCATGTTTTTTAACAAGTTCTGAGCTAAAAACTAAGTAGTAAACTAAACGAAAATGAGTCATACAAATATCCAAAATGAGTCATACAAATATCCAAAATGAGTCATACAAATATCCAAAATGAGTCATACAAATATCCAAAATGAGTCATACAAATATCCAAAATGATAATTTGATAACTAAGCAGATTCTGGTCAGGGTATAAATGTTAAAAAGTGGTCTATGCTACTGCATAGACCACTTTTTAACATATTTTTGAACATTTCAAAGCTATTTTTAAGACGAAATCCTTCACAGAAACCTCTATTTTCCCTCAAGCGTTATCACACACACACACACATCAGCATACATCTCCGAAAAGACTGCTATATTATGAATAATATCCCTCACTATAATCTTATCCATATTTTATTGTTAGAATCTCCCGGCCCGTTTCTATGGTTACGGCAGCCATGATGCGGTGGAGAAAATAACCATTCATGGAGTATTGATGGAATGTTTTGTAGGAGATGTCTTGTGTGTGGGTTTATTTTGCTTTCGTAGTCTGTTTTGGGGTAAAATGAAGATAATTTTTGAATGGAAAATGGCGAAATTAATATCGTAATGGTTAAGGAAAATGGAGCTGTTTATTTTTAAGGACAGATAAGTAGGAATGGAAACTGGAACATGAAATATCTAAACCCAAAGATTTTTTTCTTTTATTTTCGCACTTTGGGTGTTTTCGGCGGAGGCCACTTAAGAAATTTGAAAATATAAATTACGTTGGTTACATAAAGTCTTATGAAGATATAGTAGACATTTTTTCGTGTTTTAATGTTAGTTTTAACCTGTGGCTGACATTTGTACTTAATAAAACCTTTTTTCTAGCACAGACTGTTACGAAAGTTAAATTACTTTATACAGTTATGTCTTGAGGTTATTGAGGGTCATTGTACAAATAACTAATATCTGAAATCCTTAGTAATGTCCTCGATTTTGGTAAAAGAGTACTGAGTGTAATGAACGGTTTCACTAACGTCAAGACGACCAGCATACTTACATGAACTCACGCCTTTTTCTCATGGGGGTAGGTAGAAAACACAGAACGTCGCATCACCACCGGCTGCAAGTTCTATGAAATGCCAATAAGGTCACTTGTTCTTCTAGAGCGAAACATCGTATAAGAAATTTGCGACATCATCATCATCATCAACCTTTTTATCGTCCCACTGCTGGGCACAGGTCTCTCATACAGAGAAGGATTGAGCGTAATCACCACGCTTGCTCAATGCGGGTTGGCGATTTCAGACTTAAAGGCCAGGTTTCCTCAAGATATTTTCCTTCACCTTCAGTCATTGGTGTCCAAGATATACTTAGAAAGTACATGAAACTTTAGGAAAGTTGCATTGGTACTTACCTGACCTGGAATCGAACCCGCGCACTCATACTTTGGAGGCTGGTGTTTTACCCACTAGGCCACCACGACTTACAGGCGGCAAATTGCGACACATTAGCCACAAATATAGACAAACTAGCGGCCGCCCGCGACTTCATTCGCGTGGAGATAGTTATTAGAACATTTCATTTTAACCCCAAAATTTACAGCATACATTTTAAATTTGTGTTATGCTCCGCTCCTATTGATCGCAGCGTGATGTTATATAAACCCAAAGCCTTCTTGAATTATTGGACTATCCAACGCAAAAAGAATTTTTCAAATCGAACTAGCAGTGCCTGAGATTAGCGCGCTCAAATAAACAAACAAACACTTCAACTTTATAAATATTAGTATAGATATGATTTAAGTGCATTTACTACGCACGATTGGCAACGTCGCAATTTAATGTCATATTATGTGGTTTTCATTTCGTATTACTTAATCGGAACCATATTTTAAAAATGTGTTTTACTAACTATTTGGAATTAAGTGAAAAGTGTGTAAAAGGTAAGAAAGCATTGCGTTTATAGTTCTATTAATATGCAAATAATACACTGCAAACCTGTATGGAGTTATTTTCATAATAAAATAACTGTAAACATTACGGTTACTTACATTTTTCACACGTTTCTATAGCTTTTTTTATGTCATGTTGCTAGTCAATCGGCGGATTGACATTGACGGTGTTGTAACTCTGATCTCTTAGTACTGAAATGGTTTTTGCCTTAAGTAACTTGCCTAAGGTTTATTAAATACATTTATGTCTCGCATAAGGCTGGTGAAAACAGGTTAGGATTAGTTGTGAAGTAATCTGGTAGAGGCCTAGATCCAGCAGTTGGCCTCAGTAGTCTGAGTTATTGATTGCGTCCCATGTTTATATTATGAGGTTTTAGAAAAGAAAGAAAAGACTAAATAAAAGACAAACAGTACCAGAAACATAGATCTGATAGTTTAAAATATATATGGAATAGTAAGTAAGAACATGCACTATGTACTTTCTAAGTATATCTTGGACACCAATTACTGATTAAAAGGTGAAGGAAAACATCTCGAGGAAACCTGGACTTTAAGTCTGAAATCGCTAACCCGCATTGAACAAGCGTCGTGATTACGCTCAATCCTTCTTTGTATGAGAGGAGACCTGTTCCCAGTAGTGGGACGATAAAAAAAAAACGAGTGTGCTTATGACCACACGACTGAAGTGAAACTTCTTTCGCTCCATCTGTATATATATATATCTGTGTACAATATATACATGTATACACATATACATATATTAATTTTCTATAAATATTTAAATTTATTTCATGGTTTCATTGGTAAATTAATATTTTTGCATAGATCTTCTATTTTTATTGAAAAAAAAAATCGTTGTAGACCTTGTAGTACCAAGCTCGCGCCACGGGCGCCTCTGTGCTTATATCCCCCACTTAACTTCCGTTCGCCTTGCCCGATCACTTTTCGTAACGCTTACGTCACGCGTTCGCCAGCTTACTCCCCAAGTCAAGCGTGCGTAAAGAAGTTTCACTTCAAAAATACCCCTAAAAAAATTAATATTATTTCGCATAAAGAGTTAACGTAATACATGTGCGGTATGCAACCCTGACGCGGGCGGCGGGAGGCAGGGCACGCGGCATGTTGGCGCATCGCTTATAATAATACCGTCAAAATAGTGTTGTCACTTTTTACAAATTACCGAATTTCGGGAAAGTTGGAATTAATTCGCGGGAAAAAAAGATTATTTCAAAATACATTAATATTGTTACTATGATGATTACGTAAAATTTTATATTATATTTCATCAACAATCATGCTATATTTGTGAACTTCTTAAATTCGCCGCATTATTAGAAGCTGTGCTTGTTCGGCCTAAAAATTTGAATGAAATTACACGCCCACGTACGCAAAGATTATGCACACAAGCAAATAATTTTATTCACAGACGCGTATGGAAGAGGCACATTAGTAACTGCTTATGTCGCTACGCGAACTGGCGCGAGCGTCGTGACGAAGTTGAGTTGCGCGGACAGCATTGTAATGTGTGTTAGTAGTTTGCATTAGCCCCAATAGATGGCAGTGTTATCAACAGTCTTTCAGTTTTAAGTTTGTAGTATATAAATTATTTTAATGTAATTATTATATATTTTTTTAGAAAATTATTAGGGTATGCAATGCTTATCTGCTTCTAAGGAGCGCACGCGCCTGCTCGAAAGCAATTTGTACTTTGTGTCCAATTATCGTATTGTGACGATATCTTCAAACTTCTATACTTTCAATTATATCAGAAATGTTCAGCAAAAATATATAAAACAATATAAAGGCCAGAACAGAACGAAATTTATAAATTATTTGTGCTCTTAGGTAATCAATTGTTAACAAATCTTAAAAAGATCCAAAAAATATATATTGCCTTCGGCGAGATGCGAACTCACAACTTCATACTCGACTCAATTGTTAACAAATCTTAAAAAGATCCAAAAAATATACATTATCTTCGGCGAGATGCGAACCCACAACTTTATACACGGCATGTCATGCAATATTTACATGTGCCAACTGCTTCGTTGTATTACAGACGAAATAGGACTATACTTTGCTTTCCGTTCGCCTTGCCCGATCATTTTTGTAATATTTTTCGTAACGCTTTCGCGAGTTTACTCCCCAAGTCAAGCGTGCCTAAAGAAGTTTCACTTCAAAAAGGTTGATGATGATGATGTTGAAGTATGAAAATCGTAAGAAAATAACAGAGTGTGAACTACGACTGCGCTAAAAAGACCCAGTTCAGCAAAAATACCAGGCAACTAGTGCCTGACGCTGATTTTCAACTAAACCTGATGTGTGTGAGGTGTCGGATGTAAACCAGCACCACACTAAATAATATAATTATATTTCAGTTAAAAATTAGTAACGAATATGCACATTAGTGTGAGTAGAGTAAGAAAGCAAAAATTTAAATAAACCAAACATTTCTGACAAATATAATGAGACGGCCGTATGATCCACCTCCTTCTCTTATATGTACACAAATAAATTCATCAAAACTAATCAGAACAACATAAGCCTGTTGTAAACAAAAAACTTTACACTTTCACAGGATTTTTCCATCTAGAATTTCTCAGTAACAGCCTAAAATCTGGGATTATGCCTGAATGATAGCAGTAGGCTTACCCCTGTGGCATAAAACTGACATGAATGGGAATAATATGTGAGTGTATTAAACTATACATCTCTGCGTAAAAACCTTCGAGTACCTTCTTTTTTTTGTTTGGGATGGGAAATCATCAAATGTCCTCTCCCGGTCTGGGCGGAGCGGAAGGGCGTGTCAGACTTTTACTGACTAAAATCTTCCCGTGTTTCTTCACTTGCCTATGCGCCAGGGCCTATGAACCTTCGAGAACCTCAGGTGTCATAATAGCGGGTTGGTTAAAAAAGAAATCGTGGCACGTCAAACAACAAAAGAAAGGTGTCAAAATAGGTTACTATTTTATTATTATAGAAAAATGATTTTTAAACGGACACACCCGAAGTCACACGCACAGCTAGTTCTGAATATAAAGAAAAAGCGATATCACGGCAAAGACCTGTATACAGCCTCCCGACCCCAATTCTAATTCCGGAAAATCAAAACTACCTATCTGCTTACTTTTTCTGGCAACACAAAACCAATACAAAGTGCCACATAGACCGCAACAAAGCCAGGTTCTCACCTTTGTGTTCAGCGTCGCTTGTCTGACAACAATATCCGGTTACTGACCGCAAGCTATAAGTGAATAGCGGGCATTATGTTCCGAGGGTTTCGGCTGGCCGTGGTCCTACTAAGGATTGAGGGTCTTGAATTGTTTAGTTCTTATGATCTCCCGGTACGAGGAACCAAACCATTTAGAATAACGGAAGGAGGCCAGATTAGTATGACAAGTGCGCCGATTCTCTTCACGAATTAAACAAATTTTAAGTTAAGGGCATATTTTTCTTTCTATTTCATTAAGAAAAGGGTAGAAGACAAAATTTCAGTTTAATCCTTTCAAATTAAGATACTCCATAGGCATTAGACGCGATTATAAGCATGACGACCAATAATACGTCAGGAGCAGACTAATTTGACAGGTCTGAACTGACATTTTCTCTTCTGTCCTTTTCTTAATGAAATCAAAAGAAAGACATGCACTGAACTTTATTTTAGTTTAGTTTGGAAAACATGGGAACCCGGGCCAAATATTTTGTTTTAATAATTATAAACTAGCACTTGACCACAATCCCGCCTGATGGTAAGCAGTGATGCGATCATTGATGGTAAAGCGCGCTAGTTTATTAAGAGCCTATTCACTCAGAAAAACTGAGCGAATAGGAAGGAAGACGGCAGTTGAGCGACGTAATGCAATGTTAAACCCAACAACACGACCAACGATGTTGCGCCAGAGGGAGATTGATCTGAAGACCCTCCACGACCAAACTCCCAGCACAACAACATTAGGCGCATTGTACCCGGCACACATCGCAACACAACTGCTCAGACCCGTCCTCCGTACGGCTTCACCAGACATCATGCCGGAACACGACAAATCGCTTGGCGGCAAGGCTTTGTCTGGTGGGTGGTAACTTCTGCCGGCGGCCGATGTTATGGCCAATATACATTAATAATTGTGCCACACTTAAATTATTGTGACATTCCGTATGGTGATGGACGTAAAGAACACCATCATGCAATGTTTACCAGTCGGAGCCGTAAAAAGCGGCTAAGAGACTTATTTAAGAATGTGTATCAGCGTTCTCTGCATTTTAAGACCTTACGACATTTGTTAGTTTATTAGTAACCTACATCGATCTCTTATACGCTAGATTCACAATCAACGTAAAAAAACGGTTGAACTGAACAAGCGCGCAACGCAGCACTTGGGTGCTTCCTTCATTTAGTACTCACTTTATAATTCTGACTTTAATGCATGCGTGTAAGGTTGAATTTGTTTTGATGTCAGACTCGGTCGTAAAAAATAATGGCTTTTTGTACTGCACTTAAGGCTGATTTTAAATTAATGTTTATTTATTTTGACTACTTTAGACTGCTTAATACTTATTATACTACTATTTTTGATAAGGGCTTTGTGTTTTTGTGTAATTAGCGAATTAATTAATTTTTACTTTAAAATCTTATTGGGTTATAAAATTATAGCTATTATGAACGGTCTAAAGTGTAAAAAACGATATATATATTTTTTTCAAATCATGAAAAAGCCGACGATAAATACCACCACTGGGGGTTCAGAATCATGTACTGGATCCATGGTACTCTTTTGTGCGTCGATGTCAGATACACCCTTTATACTTATGTCTTTTTCTGTCTTTTAATAGAAATGAACGATTTGATTTTGATTTGTTGCCTAGTAAACATAAGGCATTCCATAAAATCCGCTGCAGCTTATAAACGAAGTCGAAAAACCTCTCTGTGTTTATAAATGCTTGTGGCATGTTCCACTGCGAGTTCAGCTACAATTACATTATAATATTCAACTTCACACAGGACTTGGTAGCGTGAAAAATAGTCTGTGAAAGTCAAGGAGATAACATTCTGAGTTTTATGTCTCACTTTGGATTATTAGAGATTCTACGTTTGACATTGTTTGTAGCGTCGAAAATAGTTTTTACAGAAACATTTGCCGGGTACGATGTGCCAAACGTTGTTGTGTCGGGAGTTTGGTCGTGGAGAGTCTCCAGATCGATCTCCCCCTGGAGCATCGTTGATCGTGTTGTTGGGTTTAATATTGCATTACCTCGCTCAAATGCCGTCTTCCTTCCTATTCACTCAGTTTTTTTTTTTGAGTTATTTGGCTCTTAATAAACTACCGCGCTTTTCCATCAATGATGAAAAAGCGGTGGGTGTGTCATGTGCTGGTCCACATGACACAGCAATGACTTCACTGGCAATCTTCTTCTCCTTCATCCTAACTGCCTCCTCTACTGCTATCTCATCGAAGGAGTTCATTGAGTGCTTTTCACCATCTATCTATCACCAAGCCAGTTTTGTCTGGCTTCACACGGATCTACAAATTGAGAGGAAGATTTAAAAGAGGTAACAATATTCTGCAGTTAGTTATTTATGTTACCTAGCCTAGGCACAAATGTGAAAATATTATTTAATACTACTTTGCACATGGTTTTTTAATCACGTAAGATTTTTGTTTACCTAAAGAGTTAATGTAATAGTCCTGTCATGATGTCTGGTGAAGCCGTACGGAGGACGGGTCTGAGCAGTTGTGTTGCGATGTGTGCCGGGTACGATGCGCCAAATGTTGTTGTGTTGGAAGTTTGGTCGTGGAGGGTCTTCAGATCAATCTCCGTTTGGCGCAGCATCGTTGGTCGTGTTGTTGGGTTTAACATTGCATCACTTCGCTCAACTGCCGTCTTTTTTCCTATTCGCTCAGTTTTTCTGAGTGAATAGACTCTTAATAAACTAGCGCGCTTTACCATCAACGATCGCATCACTTCTTACCATCAGGCGGAATTGCGGTCAAGCGCTAGTTTATAATTAGTAAAAAAAAAGATTGCCTCACTGCTTACCTACCATCAGGCGGGATTGCAGTGAAAAACTAGTTTATAATTATAAAAAAAGACATATACAAACTATTACTCTTGTTAATTCATTGCTTTATATGCTAGATAAAATTGTCCGCTCCACAACTTAAATAACGCAATGTTGTTGTTGAACTGTCAAAACGAAAGGTGCGCAATTACCTCGCAGATGCGTTTAATATGATATTTATAATAAATCAGAGGCTTATATAATATTTGGGCATTTTGATTTTTCATGTTTAAATCGGAGGCCAATTTTTTGCCGGAAATAAATGACTTTCTCGACATCCCTTGGGATTATATTTAAATTTACGATGTTCGGTTTTAATACCTACCCACAAAATGGTGCTAATGATTAATAATAATTTATGCTATTTGAATTAATTTAATAATTTAGGGGTTGATAAAGTCAGGTAAAATGAAATATTTATTGGTGTTTTAGTCCTCTGGGTTTTGGAGTAAGAAAAGCTCTGTCTTTTCTTATTCGACTAATATTGGCGCCGATTCTCAACACGACCAACGATGTGCGCCAATGGAAGATTGATCTGAAGACCCTTCACGACCAAATTCCCAACACAACAACATTTGGCGCATCGTACCCGGCACACATCGCAACACAACTGCTCATACCCGTCCTCCGTACGGCTTCACCAGACATCATGCCGGAACACGACAAATCGCTTGGCGGCAAGACTTTGTCTGGTGGATGGTAACTTCTGCCGGCAGCCGATGTTATGGCCTACCACCATTTCTTATTTTTTTTATTGTGTTCCTTGTTCTTCTTTGTTGTTCTTGCTCTTGATTTGCTTTCATCTTTCCCGTACAGCGAAGGCATCAGCAATTATAACCACTCGTGTTTATATGATATTTATTTTTAATATAAATCAGTACTTCACCTCAACCCCGCATGGTTTGATGAAAGAATGAATAAATCTTTGTTTCAAAATGTATATTAAACTTTTGTATTTTTTTCTTGTTCACAGCACCCCCAACTGCAGTGGAAATCACGAACCATCCCCCCAACTCGAAGCTGGAAGTTAAAGAAGGGGAGGATGTGTCTCTGGAGTGTCTAGTGAAGAATGCCAAGCCTGCAGCCAGGATTGTGTGGTTCAGAGGGAACGTTGAGCTCAAGGGGGATAAAGGTAAGCTTTTAACCCGAACCCAATGAAGCGTTTCGCCTTGTCTGTTATACCGCGTACATCCAGGGACTGGAACAATCTGCCAGCGGCGGTGTTTCCGTCTGATTACAATTTAAGTGTCCTAAAGGCTAGAGTGAATATTCTTAGCCAATAGATGTCCACTGCTGGACAAGGCCTCCCCCGAGGCTTTCATTCCAATGGGGGGCATTGCCATAATCCCCACGCTTGGCAGGGGATTGCAGTAATTTGTTATTCCACAGGAGAAGCGCTGCTGCCCGCTTCCCTGGTGAGAGTTCCCTTGCTCGCCTCTTACGACACCCACGGGAGGATATGGGTAATAGGCTCTTAATAAACTAGCGCGCTTTACCATCAACAATTGCATCACTGCTTACCATTAGGCGGGATTGCGGTCAAGCGCTAGTTTATAATTTATAAGAAAAAAAAAACTGCTAGTAACGAGCTACATTCTACTCTAGCGTGATAAAACTAGTTATCTCCTACACGAGTAGCATATTGGAAGGTCTAGTATTCTCAAAGGATTTGCAAGAAGTAGGTGTGCTGTCGACACATTGACACCTTTCTTGGAGAGCGGTCAGTCCCTAGCGATACTAGCGCGATTCTATGCAGGTGTGTAGCTGTTTTATCGATTTAAAGCGAACTTGTAAAACTGGAGAAATTTCAACCCCTGAAAATTGAAGCGGAAACCCTTCAATTATTTTAGCCGCACTATACAATGATAACAACGATAATAGTAAAATTTAAAAGACTGTTCATTGAGTTTTTTGTCTATACTTCTTCATAACCTTCTTCTTCAGCCTCTAGAGATCCACCCTGCTGGACAAAGGCGGGGAGGTCCTTGTCCAGCAGTTTTTGTGTCGGGAGTTCGGTCGTGGAGAGTCTCCAGATCGATCTCTCCCTGGAGCATCGTTGATCGTGTTTTTGGGTTTAATATTGCATCACCTCGCTCAACTGCCATCTTTCTTCCTATTCACTCAGTTTTTTTTTTTGAGTTATTGACACCACTGCGATCCGGACGAAGCGTTTTACCTCCTTTACACCGCGTAAATTGAGGGACTCTTAGAGGAAACAATTTGCCAGCGTCGGTGTTTCCGTCACACTACAATTTGAGTGTCTTCAAGGCTAGAGTGAATAGGCTCTTAATAAAGTAGCGCGCTTTACCATCAACGGTCGCATCACTGCTTACCATCAGGCGGGATTGCGGTCAAGCGCTGGTTTATAAAAAAAAATGATTGCTTTAATACTTACCTACCTTCTTCTTTAAGGTATTCCATTAAATTGGGGGGTTGGAGATCGCAGTAATTTGATATTCCACAGGAGAAGCGCTGCTGCCCGTATCCCCGGTGTGAGTTCCCTTAGTCACCTCTTACGACACCCACGGGAGGATATGGGGTGGTACTATTCTACGTCCATTCTCCATAACAACCCCTATAAATGGAAACTAGTTACATCTTCCTCACTTACCACCTTCTTGAAAGTTCAAAAGTGCCTGTGGTCAAAGTGGTGGTCAAAAATCAAAAACTTCGAATATGAGTCATCAAGAAGTCAATGGCTTAATCTGAAAGTTATATCCGTGTTCCTATGGAAACTCCATGGTTACCTTTTTATCGAGGTATTAGTAACCATACCTCTTAGAAAGGCACTAGAAAACCGCTGAAAGTTTTGTTGTAGGTGCCCTTCAAAAAGGTCAAGCACCCAATCATACACGAGAGGATACCTACGACTGAGCAGTCGGAAGGAAGGATCATAGCATATAATGGAATATAGTTTTGATAGGATATATCTATACTTATATGTAAAGCTGAAGAGTTTGTTTGAATGCGCTAATCTCAGGAACTCCTGGTCCGATTTGAAAAATTATTATTGCATTGGATAGCCGATTAATCCAGGAAGGTTTTAGGCTATACAGTATGTTAAGAAAATCCTGTCCGACCCGTGAAGGTGTTGTTAGGTATCGATAACTGATTCTACTAATGGGTGCAAAACCGGGCTAAACTTAAAAAGAAAATCCCCCTAAAAAAATAAATATTATTTCGCTAAAAGAGGTAACTTAATAAATGTGCGTTAAGCACTCTTCCGCGGGCGGCGGGCGGCAGGGCACGCGGCACGTGGTCGCATCGCTATTCGCTTATAGTCGCAATAAACCGGTGTTGTCACTTTTTTAAAAATTACGAATTTTCGGGGAAGTTGGAATTAATTCGCGGGAAAAAAAGATTATTTCAAAATTCATTTGTATTGGTACTATGATGATTACGTAAAATTTTATATTATATTTGGTCATGTGTTTACCTAACCTTTATTATCCTTATGGGTCGGACAGGGTTTTCTTAACATACATCAGGCTGGAACCAATACGAGCGGAGCATATAAAAAAAAAAATCAGAACCTACACAGGTTATGATATGCGCATAGGTTGAATTGAAAGCAGCACATGAAGTTATTTTTGGCTCCATTGGTGTGATTGTTATCATTTCGCGTTCCAGTGTGTGGACAAATATATAAATAATAATAAATAAATATTACGATGGCTTGGGTTGGGCGAGCAAGATATAATAACACTCGGACGATCTCACAGGCAAAAGCTAGTATATTATGTAATTAGATACGAATCTCTAGTTAGATTGCTTCTTCATGCATGCATATATGTATGTAATAAAATTCCTTTCGTTTTCAATATTTGTACAAAAAACGCTTTGACGTAGCAAGAAAGCAAACAGACTGAATAAATATGGGAAAATGTATCTGGAGCCACTTTGAAATGTTAAAAAACAGCCAAATAAATATAGAAACTTTCAAGCTAATTCTTCAGTGCAACGATTTTTAAAAAAACCCTGCCAAGTGCGAGTCGGACTCCCGCACGAAGGGTTCCGTACTTCTTTTATTCAGCCTCTATAGGCTCCATTGCTGGACTAAAGCCTCCCCCAAGGCTCTCCATGATGTCCGATCATGTGCTGCCCGGGTCCATACTATCCTACTAATATTAAATATGCGAAAGTTTGTGAGTATTAATGGCCGGTTATTACTCTTTTACGCAAAAATACTGCACCGTTTTAGATGAAAGTTGACACACAGATATTTTATAACTAGAAATATTACATAGGATAATGTCGTGGTGGCCTAGTGGTTAAAACACCAGCCTCTCAAGTATGAGTGCGCGGGCTCGATTCCAGGTCAGGCAAGTACCAATGTAACTTTTCTAAAGTTATATGTACTTTCTAAGTATATCATGGACACCAATGACTGAAGGTGAAGGAAAACATCTCGAGGAAACCTTTAAGTCTGAAATCGCCAACTCGCATCGAGCAAGCGTGGTGATTAAGCTCAATCCTTATCTGTATGAGAGGAAACCTGTGCCCAGCAGTGGGACGATAAAAAGGTTGATGATGATGAATGATGATGATTACATAGGATAATTTTTATCCGCGGGTGAAGTTAGTTAACCATAAGAATCACATTTGTTGTATGGAAGACCCTCTTAAATATTTATTTTATTCTGTATTTAGTATTTGTGGTATTAGTAAGGGAACATCGTCTGTAACAAAAACAAATAATTGACCAGCCCGCCCTAAGGGTCATGAGATACAGCCTAGTGACAGACAGACAGTGCTGTCTTTCTATTCTTTTTCTTCTCAGCTTATAAAGGTCCACTGCTGGGCAAAGGCCTCCCACAAGGCTTTCCATGATAACCGGTCTTGTGCTGCCCGCATCCATCGGCTTCCCGCGGCCTTCACCATGTCATCGGTCCACCTTGTTGGGGGCCTCCCTACGCTGCGTCTTCTGGTACGTGGCCGCCACTCCCGCTCACTGCCACTTAATTTTAGCGACTCGAAGAGCTATGTCGGTGACTTTAGTTCTTCTTAGTAATAAGGTCTCGTTTTTAACCTACGAGTATGGAACTTCAAAAATATAGTATCATGCTACCAGTGATCCAGGTTTCCAATTAATATCAGACCATAGGTATGTATTCGTAGTACTTATACATACCTATTCGATAGCCCCAGTTTATATTTTCCCTGCCCCCAGTTACTGACCCGGAAAATCGTATCCGGTTTTAGATTTCGCGATGTTATTGTTTTTTTGTTTCAATTTTCGGGATAAGAAATAATTGTTAACATGGTTTTGTAATCTGTGTTCTGTGTGAAGTAAAAGATTAAGGAAAAGTAACTTTTTTGAATCGATGTTTATCAAGTGGCAGTTGGAGTTTAAAATTGGTGTATTTGTATGTGAATCGGTGGTTTTCTGCTTCGAGACGACAGTTTCCCTTCGAGGTTGCTGAAAATCAAAGGGAGATCTCGTCCGCTCACCTGGCTTGTAGCAGGCGCACCGGGCGTCGGCGGAGGGCGGATAATGCCCTTTACCAGTCCTCCTAAATGGGTCCAGGTGCGATAGATTCAATTACGTCTGTCGCCTCTCAAACATCAGGACCCGAGGTGGAGCAAAGTTTTCGACGCACGCCCCTCCTAGACGTCACGGATGGAGTCACACACCTCACTCCTCCCCGACCCCAGGAGGCCCGCAGTTACGTGCCTGTACAATCGCATCCTCTGGGACGCAACTACAGGGGGATGCCGATGCAGATGCCAGTGTTCGCTTCGTTCCTGCAAACCCTGGCTGTGAAATGGAACATTGGGATGATTTTTAGTCAGTAAAAGTCTTACAGATTTTCCATCCCGGAAAAAAATATTATGTGTGTGTTCTTGAGGGCAAAAAAAAAATATAGTGAAACCTACGTAGTCAAAAACTATTGAAAGATTTTTTCCCCTAACCACTATATCGATATCAGACACTACTTTTATTTTCCACACACAACTTTCAAAGTACCCACAAATAACAACAATTTAGTGTTACCTTTATTTTATGAAGCACTTCACTCGATAATTGGGTCGCCCAACACTAATTGGCTCATCGCTTCGTCTGTACGGTCATTAATTAAACAAGTTTTCGATTTCAATTAGTAAACAATTGCAATGTGCTTTAAACGAGGTTCGATAAATAGTGATGTTGTGATATCGATAGTTATGTGCATATTGTGATGGATAAATCGACTATTCAGGGTAAATTTGTTTGATTATATTTACTAAGTTCGGTAAAATACAGAGTGAAACTATTTTGTAGCTATGTGGTTTTAGCGAGTTATCTTAAATAACAATTAATTTAAAAAGGTATGTAAAACATTTTACCTAAAATAACAGTGTATGTTATAATTTATAAAGGAAAAATAATTTTGCGCTTTCCACGAAACAGGAAAATATGTTGTTATAACATATTTTCTTGTCTGAAAAATACCGTCGAAAATGAATAATCTAACAATTCACGGAGAAACGAAAAAGTAAGATTGATTAAGGATGGCACTTTCTGTACTCCTTTAATAAAAAAAACATACGCACACACACACTTTCAAAAATACGACACTATACCCCATGAAATAATAATCTATAACAAATTTTTCGCATATTAAACAAAATAAAATGAACTGACATAAAACCGTAAGTTTACTGACAAATATTAATGAAAAAATGTCGATATCGACGCTTGTCACTACACGCAACTGCGAGTTTCGTAGCATAAAATATTAGATGTCGATATCCGTTAGTTGCATCACTAGAGATTCGGTTTGCTAGCGTCACTAGATGTGGCAAGGATTTAACAAATTTACGTGTATTTAAATATAATATTTAAATAATACACAAAATACCCAATTAAAAAAGTAAAAAGTGTAATATTACACACAATTTCCATGGCACGAGAAATATTATTGGGTTCCATTTAATTCATCACATGTTTGTTAATTGTTAACTGACACAGTTCTCTCAGCGAGTTTAAATTGGCAGGAAAACATCAATTATAATTCGTTCCTTCATTTATGCATATTAGAGTTTTAAAAATATTCAAAATTTTGTTTGATAAAAGTTAGGAAAAATCGTACATTTATTGGTGTAAGTTTAATTAATGATCATCATCAACATCACCATTTCAGCAGATAGACGTCCACTGCTGGACATAGGCCTCCCCCAAGGATCTCCACGACGCTTTGGTTTGGTTATGCGAGGCCAAATAGTTTGGAGCTGAATACTAATTATTACGAGTGAAGTGATGCAATCGTTGATGGTAAAACGCGCTAGTTTCTTAAGAGCCTATTCACTCTAGCCTTAAAAACACTAAAATTGAACTCCGACGGAAAGAAAACGGTGTAGATCATTTTACTAAATGTTTATTATTTAAAGAGTAATGCATAAAATCAATGATTTTATTAAAGACGAAATGCTTTAAAGACCCATTTTAATATCTTACAATAATCAAATTGTCCAAATGAAAACGTGTCTACAAAAATCATTCCAAATATTGCATTAGTAAAAAAAGGGTTGCTTAATTTGTTTGGATATTGACATGTTGGCATAACTTCTGGATCCCCAAGTCACATCTAGTATCCACAACTCTGTGAGTAATAACCACGACGTGACATTGACATGACCCTACAGCAGCGTTCCATATTCCGAAGTATTTGGGAGCGAAAAAAAATCGGAATTTTTCCGATTTCCTCCCCGACGCCATTTTTATCTGACAGCAGGAAATCATTGAAGTTTTTAATTTGATTTCTTATTCGCTTTATGAAGTTACGATTGGGATATTGGTGGGATCCGGGGGCTGGATTTTTGTTTTCAAAAGATTTTATTTATTTGTAGAGTTTTCGATGTCCTGCATTTATAAATTGGTGAAGTTTAATATAAGGAGCGTATACTTTGGTGAGGTAGAGGTGTATAGGAATATTGGCACACTAACTGTTAATCTGAAATTATTTATCATCATCGTTCAGTCCTGGTTGCATACGCGGCCTTCGCTTTGGAGCCCGGGTCCGCTTTCCCGCTCATTCTCCTCAATCTTTAGCATCCTGTGTTAAGATATTGTTGGCACGCATGTCATCTCTAACAACGTCAAGCCAGCATTTCTTGGATCTACCTCGATTGTTCCTGTGTAAAAAGTAAAAAATTTCAACAGATAATTATTTCGAACTAGCTTTAAAATTATTCCACAGGATCATAATGCCGGGAGATAAAGTATCCGTTGTCTAAACCCGGATCATGCTCTATCCGTGTGCCAAGTTTCCGCGCTGAATCTTTAATGCGTAAAAAGGTGAAGAGTATTGCTCCCAACCAAAGCACCTGTCATTATCTTCACCACCCTGCACGACATCACATCAAGCTAGTACAATCTGTGGAGATTTCTTTATTACATTTTCAAGTTTATCACTAAAGCATTAAGACAGTTTCGGACAGCTTGGACCTCCTGTGCTGTATAAAATAAAGAAAATATGACAGATATACAAACTATCTGCCAAACAGAAGACAGAGTTACTCTAACATTTATAGTTGCTATTTATTATGTATGTAAGTAAGAATTCTTGCCGTTAACTTGCCAAAACAGAACGTATAAAATTATGATGACAAATGTCTCTAAGAAAACCATGGCCATATAGCCAGATGAGGATCTCGCGGCCTGACGCGGATAATGTGAGTATACCAAGGATATGGTGTGCGGAAACCACAGCTAATATATTGAGGAAAATAAAACAAAACAAAACTTACATAAGAAGAAATAATAGAAGAATATTTTGATGAAATGCAAGAAGTGGAATAAGATTATATAATCGTCAAAGCATTGCTTGTGATTTTAGTGAAAGCTTATGACGAGGGACACACTTTTAATATCAATATGTACTAAGATCTTTGATGATGCGATTGGGATTAACGCTGAGGTGATGATGATGATGTACTAAGATCTTTGTGAAAGAAGGGACATTCTATTTAATGAAATTAATGAGCAATTGTCAGTACTTAATATATATCTCAATTTTCTAGGAAGTGGAGAGTCATCATCATCCACATTATAAGCAGCCAGGTTCTAACCATTAATGAGTATATTTCTGCTTTGTTTGACGCTATGTTTTCCTGATCTGTTCAATTTTATACCAGGTCTTATGTGCGATAGTTTGAATGATCTGCTTTTAATTAATTTGTCGAAAAATTTAATCCTGGCCCGAAATAACAAGAAAATTTTTAACTTCACAGATATACTGAGTAAAACTTCTCCCTCATCTTATGTTATCTGGAAAGCAATTTATACACGGATAATGTATCTCAATACAAAGATGAAAGATATATATAGATATATTTGCAGATAATAGCAGCAATAACACAGATACTGAAACCATGAAAGGGTCGATGTTGGAGCCTCGTATCAGCAACTTGCTCTCCTGAGTTATAGACGAGAGCGGGAAAGATATAGCAGTTCCTCAACCAAAAGATTAAAAGAGATGCAGAGAAGGATACAGTTCATTTCATAAAGAACTAATATATTTCTAATCTACATGTTATAGAATGCTATGAAAGTTCAACGTTTTTCTCTGGAGAAATTTAGTTCAAAACCCACCCGAACATGCGCAAAATGTACATGCTGTGATGTAACAATGAGTTTCATTTTGACAGTTCAGTTTGTCGGCCTCCGTGGCGCAGCGGTCAACTCACCTGCCTGCGACGTGGAGGCCCCGGGTTCGATCCCCGGCCAGGTCGTGGTGGAAAACGATCTTTTCCTGATTGGCCTGGGTCTTGGATGTTTATCTATATATGTATCTATTATAAAATATAGTATCGTTGAGTTAGTATCCCATAACACAAGTCTCGAACTTTGGGGCTAGCTCAATCTGTGTGATTAAAAAAATAAAATAAAAAAAAAACAACATTCATTGCGTTATTTACGTTGTTGAGCACACACGCTTTCCAAACATATGGAGCAATGGATTAGCGATTGGCTTCAGAATGATTACAATTAATAGTAATAGACTATTGCGGGATTAGGGTGCAGGCTTACTGAATAAGGTCATGATTATCTGAAAAAGTCGGCAAAAATCCGTATGCCCTGCAAATTAAAATGCAAGTTACTATGAAGGAGAAGGTATATGATAAATAAATTTGATTACTGAACCAATTGAAAGAATACAGACGACAGCACAGTCAAATTGGTGTAATAATGTAAAGTTTTAATACAATATATAATGACAATACAAAGAATAGAGAAAACACAAATAAATATCATCATAATAATCCGAGAAATTCTCTGATGATCTTAATTTCGTAACAAGTGCTGCAAAATTAAAATGCAGAGACAATAGAAGAAGATAAGACTTAACTGTGAGGGTTTAAGATGAATGAGAAAGACATATTTTTAACATTAACCGCTCCCACTTTTAACATAAGCCTACAAACAAGACATTTGTAAGCGTTTTGCGGTTTTCAAACCATCTATTTATTGGAGGAAGGAGTTTTTGTGGTCGCCCCAAAAGCGAGGCTTATGGCAGATGCGAGACTCATTGAGACTTATTAATACTTATTTCGCAGACAGAAATGTGAAGACGCAATTTGAAACGTCTGTGGGAAGGAATTACTTTTTTGTAGTAAGTTGAATGAAGTTTTGAATATAGATTTATTGGTTGGGAATGGGAATTTAGTTTAAGAAAGAAATAAAACTAATATTGTTTTAATTGTATATTTTATTAGATTGTTATTCAGTAGATGCAGTGCGTAGACAATGATAATGACTCAAAATTATTGAGAATTCTTAGTTAACTAATGATAAATTAATGTGTGTTTTGATATTAATTTGATAAGACTTATGATGACAACTCTGTTTTATTCCTATAATAATCCTTCAGAGCATGCAAAAATAACAAAGTTAATTATTTAACCAGTACCTAGAACAATTAAAAAATCGCCAACTACTGCGGGCGAAAACCTTAACGAAGAGTACTTGAAGCTCAGAAATTTTCAATAATTAATTTATTTGGAAATATTCCCAAAGATTTTCTTAATTAATACCACCGAAGTAGATCTGTCCAATACACGTCGTTGACTTTCGATAACTTGGCCCGAAAATTTTCATTACGACCACATTGAGGCTGGGTTGACAGATTTTAAAACGGGACATTTAATTGGCTTTCGAGATCCGAACCAATAGTGATGTATTCGGAATCAATTATATCTGACACTGATCCGAGAGTTCGGATTAAACAAGCAAGCATCAACATGTCGAGGTGGACGGAATTTCGGGAAAAAATTACCTATCTTGATAATCTGTACTGATTTTTGTAACAATATTAATTTACTGCCTTTCTCTTTTGGAAGAATGTAACAGACATTATAAATATTTCGGAAATTAGTGACTTTAGGAACTTCTGATAGGATATCAAACCGCACATATGAATTATAAATCCTAATCTTAGCGTTAATCCCAGTCGTATCCGAAGCTTTTCAGCTTTGCGAGTCTAGGGTCCGCTTTACCAGTATAACTGCTCATTTTGGCTAAACTTCGATATTTTCCATGAAGCGACTGCCGTCTGACCTCCACAACCCGAAGCCGATATCGAAGCATTGCAGTTAGACCAATTGTAGGACTTTTGAGGGCTCCAACAACCCGTAACGACTGCCATTAGATGTTCGTATGGCAACCGGGACCAACGGGATACGTGCTTTCCGAGGCACGACCAGACCAGTGCAAATATTCATATTCATGCATATAAATATTTGCACTGGGCGGGGATCGAACCCGCGATCCTTGCGCAGCGGCCGCGTTCGCTACCGCTACGCCACGGAGGCTGTCAAGATAAATATTACTTTATAAGATACATATTAATTATATAAACTCCCCCATTCCTTCACGTCACAACATCATCATCATAAATTTTTTTATCGTCCCACTGCTGGGCACAGGTCTCCTCTCATACAGAGAAGTATTGAGCTTAATCACCACGCTTGCTCGATGCGGGTTGGCATTTCAGAGTAAAAGTCCAAGTTTCCTCAATATGTTTTCCTTTACCTTTTAAGTCATTGGTGTCCAAGGTATACTTAGAAAGTACATATAACTTACAAAAGTTACATTGGTACTTACCTGACCTGGAATCGAACCCGTACACTCATACTTGAGAGGCGGCGGGTGTTTTAACCATTAGGCCATCACGACTATTAACGTCACAATAAACTAGATAAAATGTGAGTCCATCAACTCCATATTCTTTTAATTCCCGATCATACAACATACAATTCTTTACATGACACCTGATGAGCAACTAATACCAGCCAGACCATATAAACAGAATGCTAACGAAACAGAGCACTATATTCTGCACAAAATGGCGTCATTTCAACAAATTCACGCGTTGTATATCGCGACGGCACTACGTTATGACGTCAGAGTTTGCTGTGGACACACGGCAAGTGGGATATTTCTACTTTTCGTTTTTATTGTTTGATAATGGAACACTTATGGTGCAAGTTTTGTTAGTGTAGCTGTTGAGGTGGTAGACAGTCGTTGATTTGTTTAGTGGTGAGGGTGTCCATGAAAGAGTGTGTCTGGGAAGGTTCGAAGAGTGTGTTGGGATTGAAAGATACTCGAGATATTCCTTCTATAAGGTATTTTTTAAAACATTCATTCATTACCAGGCGGAATCGCAATAAAGTAGTAAAGCAAATGTTGATGGTAAAGCGCACTAGTTTATTATGAGCCTATTCACTCCAGCCTGGTTGTTTGGCGTGAATGGGAAATCATCAATGGCCTCTCCCGTTCTGGGTGGAGCGTAAGGGCTTGTCAGACTGTTAGTAAATATAATTTTTAAGCTATTGCATAGCTTCTATCGCGGGCCTTGAGCGCGAGGACCGAATCCAGAAATTCCGTAACGAAAAAACCTCACGCTCCGAAGGCCGTACATCGTCTAACGTCGTTTCAGTTCGGCAGTCTTCGGCACGGTATGTTTGTGTGCGTGCGACTACATCTTTTGAAAACAATTTATAGATTTTCAAAAAGAGCATGCATATTGCAGGGCGCGAACTCAGTTCTACACACTTGCCATGTTACTGATAGTCGCGATGTGCTAAACTTGCGATTAATTTTCTCTCTGAAATAGGTCTTCTATAGAGATATGTCATAGACGTCATCGACGTTGTCATGGCTACCTTAAAAACTTTTCATATAATTAATTATTAAGTACTTTTATTCAAATTAATTTAGTAGTGTTTTTATAAAATAGCTTTTTTTTTAACGGAAAAGCTAAGATGAATGTCACGCTAATTTTTCATTGGACTTTTAAATTATTTATAGTGTTGTTTACTAAATAAAAGCGCGTGATTTTATAGAGTAAAAAGTGCTCACGCGGCCGTTTTTTCAACTGTGATTGGCGATATCCGCCATTATTGTGAAATATTTTTTTAAAGAATTTCTATAATTTGTTACACGTGTTATTGGCAAAATTGTGGTATCTATCCACAGGGACCAGATCAAGAGTTGAAGTTGAAGTTTTTATTAAATAAAATATTACAGAAAGATGTCGGTGAACAATGTTAATACGAGTACATTTAAGTGTACGAGTTGTAATATTGTTATCTCCGAAACGTAACAACGAAAGTTTAATAAAAATATGTTCGTCGGCTTTTTCTGAGGAAGACATTGATGAGGCAAAAAGTTATTGTTTGTTTCTACGAAGACAAGACAAAAACATGTATCGAGGCGTAAGAACAAAAAGCAGAAAGACCTAAAATATACGATTACGGTGTTTAAAATCACGGATCCCGAACAATCCCAGTTTTTGTGGCATATGACCTTCACAAATTGCCACCAGTTTGCTTTGACTATGTAGAACGTACGTAAAGAAGTTGATGAAGGATTTATTAATTCTACGATCAGATGTTAACGCAATCAAAAGTGATTATGTTACTAAAGATCAGCTCGAAAATATTAAATTGATAACAAATAATTCGACACCGACGCCGTTCATCATCAACAACCTTTTTATCGTCCCACTGCTGGGCACAGATCTCCTCTCATACAGAGAAGGATTGAGCGTAATCACCACGCTTGCTCAATGCGGGTTGGCGATTTCAGACTTATAAAGCCCAGGTTTCCTCAAGATGTTTTCCTTCGCCTTCAGTCATTGGTGTCCAAGATATACTTAGAAAGTACATATAACTTTAGAAAAGTTACATTGGTACTTGCCTGACCTGGAATCGAACCCGCGCACTCATACTTGAGAGGCTGGTTTTCTTATCGGTCACCACGCTCAAAAAGTGTAACTTGAATTAATATCAAAGAAAAAGAAATACTGCATAAATAAAATAAATAAATAATTATAATTGCATAAATTGATACAAAATGCTATGCAATAGCTTTACCGCGGCAGTCCCCGAGTGCCACACGTCTTTTTAATAAAAAAAAAACCTTAGATTCACTCCTCATGCCTTGAAGACTCTTAAATTATAATTGGCCGGGAAGCCCGTTGCAGGCAATTTTTTCAGTCTTTCGTCGTGTGCGGTGTAAAAGATAAGGCAAAATGCTTCCTCCGGATCGTATTGATGTCAACTGTCATCAACGTAAGGATATACGTCGTACAGCGCGGTTATTTGTCCGATATTATAATGGAACCGTGATGGCGGAATTAAGTTACAATTCTCGCGCACATTCTCCAAAATCCGTCCTACAAAATACCAAAGGGCTGGCTTCCCTACGTGCTTCCAGGTTATGTAGATTAGTCTTAACTGAACCAAGATTGATTTTAAATACGGAATCTATTTTCTTTAGCTCGTATTCGGCCCGCTCCACTACGGAAGCTTTAAGTCTGCCTCATACAAATATAATTAGACTTACTGTTCCATCGGAAGAGTCGGCTATTGACAAGATCACAGCTTATAAGAATGCGATGTCTATGATGACCTTTTAAAAAAACAAAGGTGTTAGGCTATTTTCCAGTCATATACAGAAAACTATCTCCTAAAACACGGTCTTCACATTATTCCGAACTTTAATTCTCAAACACAACCCCCCTACATTCTCAGCGGGCCACTGTCAGTACCTAGATAGCTTAAATTAAGCACAAGCGTTCCCTAGTGTGTGATCACACCTTAACAACGCCGGAATAAAGCGCTCGCTTAAAATATGTAGTTATGTTAATGTCTGGGACGGCCTTTACAGTTTAGTAGTTTGTTTTAAACATTGTTTTGTGTCTTGTTTATTTAAAATGTTAATGGCTCTTTGTTTAAATGGCTTGTTGATGAATTAACAGGACTATTAACTTCTTTTTCTTTATTATTTTATATGTTACTGTATTACTAGCCACCACATTTTGTGAGTCGGACCTAGGTAATGATGATGCTTTGGGATCGCGGGCACACAGAGTGAGGTCTCTACCTGCCCACTAAGTGACCTCAGGGAAGACGGCGACACAGTGGTCACGTGCGACCGTGCATAGGAGGTTTAGGGGAGACCCTCTTAGAGACTCCCTCGGAGTTTTCCCCCGAAAACAATAAAAAAAAGGGTAATGATGATGACAACTGAGCTCTTTAATTTCTGAGTTAAGCTACTTCTTCTTCTTGTTCTCAGTCTATAGAGCTCCACTGCTGGAAAAAGGCCTTTCCCCAAGGGTTTTATTGCATTGGGGGGCATTGCCATGACATCCTGTTAGACTGGACTGGTAGATAATGAGCTGGAAGCCTAGATTTGTGTTCGCTTGGTGGCAATAGTCTCGCCCCCTGTTAAATAAAACTTAAAAGTAACTGGACACAGTTAAACAGAAAGGATTGAAACCATAAGTATCTTATTGCGTCCAATTAAGATGTAAATAGACGCACTAACCCCTGGGCAACACAGGCGTAATGATGTTCGTTAATTGATCTGTTATTTTATCTTAATTACTGTGTTATTTTTGTTGCAGTTTCAAAGGAAGAAATTAAGGAAGTGGAGAATCCTAATGGAAACCCCAAGGCAATGAGATATACCACGGTATCCAGGTACGTACATACGTTTATTCAATATAAATGCCTATAGAACGAGTTAGTTTAACAATAAACAAAGATTAACACAGGTAATAACTTCAAAATGCCACACAAACCGCGGCAAAACGGAGACACACAACATTACCCATACACAAGACAGGTCTTACAGAACCCTTCCAATCACCGACTTCCAATCATCATTATCATCATTTTAGCGTTAATCCTATTCGCATCCGAAGCTTTTTTCAGCTTTGAAGTCTGGAATCCGCTTTACCAGTCTAATTGCCGATTTTGGCTAAACTTAGATATTTTTCGTGACATTGCGGTTAGACCAATTGTTGGACTTTTGAAGACTCCAACAACCAGTAAAGACTGCCACTAGTTCGCATGACAACCGGGACCAACGTGCTTTCCGAGGCACGACCAGACCAGTGCAAATATTCATTTCATGCATACAAATATTTGCACTGCGCTGGGATCAAACCCGTGCCTCCTAGAGCAGTGGCCGCGTTCGCTATCGCTACGCCACGGAGGCTATCCTGTCCTTTTTCACCGACTTCCAATGTATTGGTTATATTAATACACACAATAGGAATTCTAGCAAGATTAAAACGCACAATACTATAAAAACAAATACCGCTTTACCTCCTTACAGATTACAAACAAAAAATTTAACACGACAGGAACACATCAAGTCCTCACAAGTAATTGACAACTGGTTGCAATAGGGACATGTCACAAAAACTGGTCTCCGTCGCAACTAACCTCCTTGGTTGTTAAAGTTATGACGTCAGAACCTGTTGATGCAGCTAGAATAGCTTAGTAAGGAATTTAGGGTTCAGTAATAGATAACTAGGATAATACTCGCATTTTATCATGGCTGATTTTAACTCCCCTTTTTAATTTATAAGTTACCTTAATCAAAAAATCTCAATCAGTATTCTTTATTTTTTTCTTTCAATCAATTTATTCAGGCTTTCGTAGTCCACTGCTGGATAGAAGCTTGTTCCAGGCTATGCAACAAGAGACGAGGCCCGGGCGGACCGGGCCAGCACGAGGGTGTGGGGCCGTGGAAGAATTTAGACTCCCGCGACCCCACGCGCGCTCTTGATAGAAGAGACACCGGGCTGGTTTTAGTCAGTAAATGTCTGACCCCGTCGCCCACCCCAGGGCGGCGGACATCCTATGAGGATTTCCACCCCGCAAAAAAATGGCTATGCAACACCACGAGGTACTACGTCATCTTTCTAAGGACATTGTTCCATCTAGCTGGAGACCGTCTTCACTCCAGGACTTATCTGTTCCCCCGCCCACCGGTCATTACTCTGCAAACTATATATGACTGATTCTTTTCCGGATAATATCATATCTGTTTTTATCCTTCAATGCAACTCCAAACTGGATATGTATAGCCGCTCCATAACACACTGAATGAGCTTTAAGACCTAAATTACAATATCTAATAATTTCAAAAACCCCATATTCAGGAGTACTTAGGAAAATATTTGGCGTCTCAAGATATATTCCTGAAAATTCCTGATTTTTCGTCTTCAAAATATTTCAAAGGACACCTCTAGATTCCGACCTGCCATTTTCTTAATTAATTCAAACTGTGATCATGAAACAAAACATTTCAATTATTTAGAATATTTCCGTTAGAGGAGAGCCAGAAAAATATAAGGAAAACTTGTTTTATACTGTCAAATAAAAGCATTATAATTACGTTTTAATATTCATTCTAATCAAGAAATATTAGATTATACTCTTAGACCCAAACCTAACCTGTGTCAAAATTTGACAGGGATTGTCGCAGAAACAAATTAGTTTTAGCTACGGAACCATTCCTTTAATATAATGTTTAACTGACATCATATCATGATGTTTAGGGTTCCGTAATTTTGTTACCGAGTTCAAATTATGAGGACATATACACGGGTTAATTTAAGAGGGGTTTATGGGTAAATAACAGGCAAACGTATCAATAAATTTGGAGGCGGGGAGCGGATTAAGCTGTTCTTGCCAAGGTTAATTTATGGATGGGTGTTCGCACAATGAGGACAATCAAATTGCTCAGTGTGAAGTACTGAATTTGACCGAGTTAGCGAAATGTGTACCTCTGCATGATAAACTGCCGTAGTAATTGTATTTGGAAATCACAATAAAATGTCTCAATAATAATTTCCAAATAACAATTTTCCATTGTAACCTTAATTTAGGTAAAACAACCTCAGAAACAGTTTAAACAAACATCAGAAGTTGGAACGACTTCAACGTGGCATTGAAAATTGTTAAAAGTTTTCAACTAAATCGTTATAGGCTGAACTAAGTTATAATATAACATACAAATTAAGTTTCGGTACACACGTGAGTTGTTGAAACACGGATACAATTTACCGGAGTGCTATCCTAGGTCTTCTCTCGAAGATACTCCCATTTTTCCCATAAAATTGTTTGTATTAAAATCATTATAACGTTTATATAAATATTCACACGTTTGTTAAAAACTTCAGTAACCATAAATTTAAAAAAATGTTTCTGTTTTTTTTCTAAAACTGTTCTGTCTAAATTGCTTTTTATATTTTTTTTTAATAATTATAAACTAGCGCTTGACCGCAATCCCGCCTGATGGTAAGCAGTGCTGCGATCGTTGATGGTAAAGCGCGCTAGTTTATTAAGAGTGAATAGGTCACTCAGAAAAACTGAGCGAATAGGAAGGAAGACGGCAGTTGGGCGAGGTAATGCAATGTTAAACCCAACAACACGACCAACGATGCTGCGCCAAAGGGAGATTGATCTGAAGACCCTCCACGACCAAACTCCCAACACAACAACATTAGGCGCATCGTACCCGGCACACATCGCAACACAACTGCTCAGACCCGTCCTCCGAACGGCTTCACCAGACATCATGCCGGAACACCGCAACAGTGGTCGGCAACCAGCGGCCCAGGGCCCTCTTCCTTGCGGCTCGCGACTGTTTTGTAAAATAAACTACAATTCTAAAAATGATAAGATGCAACTGCAAAATCAGTTCAGTGACAGATTTGACGACTTTGAAAAGTTTTCTAGTGGAATAAAGATTTTTGCAAATCTTTTTTCGTGTGAAATGAGGATATTCCGAGTCATTTACAAATGAACGTGATTGCTCTTCAGTCTAAGGACATTCTCAAAAGCTCATTTTATGAGATACATATATGAAATCTGATGTACAAAAAATAGTCACTCAAATACAGCCTCAGAGGCACACTGAAAGTATAAGTACAAGGTTCACATTTAAGTTTTTTATCCTTCGTCATTTAATTTCCATTGGTTATTCATTAGTCGTTGGCATAATGCAAAAAAAAAAACTGTCACTTAGTAGTTAAGTGATGTGTTCAGTGTAAGAGTTCTTTTCACTCATTTGAAAAATAATATAATATTAATTGATAGACCTGTTATCAAAATTCATTCCTCATTTTGTCGCCATGTGGCCCGTAACTGTCAAAAGGTTGCTGACCGCTGGTTTAAGGGTAACCACGCTAGATTATTAAGAGCCTTTTCACTCTAGCCTTGAAGGCACTTAAATTATAGTCTGGCGGAAACGACGGTATAAAAGACGAGGCGAAACGCTTCGTCCTGATCGTAGTGGTGTCAACAACGTAAAGGTGGATACTCGCCCGTACGACAGGTCGTCCGATGATGGTGCAGTGATGGAGTGATTAAGTCATGCAATCCCCGCGCACACTCTCCAAAATGCTCTTCGCACGCCTCTCCATCAAATATAAAGTTGCCAGGTTCGATTAAAGTAATAATTAAATCTCCTAATTTTGCATTAAATTAAGGTAATAAGTCTATTATTCGGAACATTAATTATTGTAAAATTGTTAACCTAAAACATTTGCTAAAAATTAGATTTCAATGACAGAAACGAATTGCTGTAAATCCCACTTCACGCAGTCTTGTCTGTCCTGCCTCTAGAGTGTAATTAAAAATCGCGTTGGGGCGAGACGGGTCGCGGGCTGGGGAGTAGGATCCGTCTGCAAAGGCTTGGCACGTGTGGAATATCCAGAGATGAGCAGTGCCGGAGCCGTGACATAAAGATTACCAGTTGCTTGCTGCATGCTTGTTGGCTTGCTTGCTGTATTAGTTACATTTTAGTTTATTTTTCAAAAGAACGTTCGTAATTCACTTAAATGTGAGAAATTACTCATAACATCTTAAGTAGTAGACATAAATTAATTAATTTGATTAAATGTTAGACTTGTAATACAAAATCAGACTATTTTTAGTACACTTTTGTTAAAAAAAACATCATAAGGAAAAATAAATTCAGGACTTATAACTTTTATTGCATAATGTTTTAAGACTTTATCTTCATCATCAACCTTTTTATCGTCCCTCTGTTGGGCACAGGCCTCCTCTCATAAAGAGAAGGATTGGGATTGAGCGTAATAACCACGCTTGCTCAATGCGGTTTCCTTAAGATGTTTTCCTTCACCTTGTAATCAGTCATTGGTGTCCAAAATATACTTAGAAAGAACATATAACTTAGAAAAGTTTCATTGGTACTTGCCTGAACTGGAATCGAACCCGCACACTCATGTTTTTGAGGCTGGTGTTTTAACCACTAGGCCGCCAAACATATCTGCATTGCTGTCAATAGGAAACATGCCCAAACGACTGGAAATATTTCCGCGTTGGATGGCAATGCTGATTCTTTGGCCAAAAAATAGGCCAGCCCTCTGATCATGTGAATAGTTATTTAGCTTATTGTCTAAGCATATATTATAATCACAACTGCCATTGTCGTAGTGTGGTAAACTTCGGGAACTGTACACAGTGAGGATCTTTAAATGAAACTCAGCCGCATTCTTTCTAATCCCCCGTCCCATAAGTATGAGACATAAATGTGAGCAAATTTATCAAAATACAATACGGTTACTTGTAGATACTTACATAACATATGTACTTAGTCTATGATGGTCCCATTCCTGAAACTCCTTAGTTTCAGGAATGGGACCATCATAGACTAAGTACATATGTTATGTAAAAAACATCGTGAACACAACATATGTAGAAAAACATCGTGAGGAAACGTAGAGGCGAAATTTGCCTATCATCAAGAGGAGGCCTTCCTCCTCTTGATGATAGGCAAATTTCGCCTCTACGTTTCCTCACGATGTTTTTCTTCACCGTTTCGAAAGCAGTAGTGATGAAATAATTTACACAAAGTAAAATGCCTGTCGGGGATCGAACCTACGGTCTACAACTTGTAAGTCGTGGATGATACCAGTACGCCACCTCTGCTCTATTTCTAATTTAGTAATGATGATAAGATAATGATCAATAAAACACTAAATGTTATGGTAGGCCATAACATCGGCTGCCGGCTGAAGTTACCACCCACCAGACAAAGCCTTGCCGCCAAGCGATTTGTCGTGTTCCGGCATGATGTCTGGTGAAGCCGTACGGAGGAGAGGAGGTTCTGAGCAGTTGTGTTGCGATGTGTGCCGGGTACGATGCGCCTAATGTTGTTGTGTTGGGAGTTTGGTCGTGGAGGGTCTTCAGATCAATCTCCCTTTGGCGCAGCATCGTTGGTCGTGTTGTTGGGTTTAACATTGCATCACCTCGCTCAACTGCAGTCTTCCTACCTATCCGCTCAGTTTTTCCGAGTTAATAGGCTCTTAATAAACTAGCGCGCTTTACCATCAACGATGGCATCACTGCTTACCATCAGGCGGGATTGCGGTCAAGTGCTAGTTTATAATTATTAAAAAAAAGGATGTGGTGAAATATTTAGTCAAAACTTTAATACAGATGTATGTGTTATTAATTCCCTTAATTGAATGATTACTTCGGAATATAACCGGAGCATGTTTACACTTTCATCACACACTTGAAACACACTATAGTAAATTGCAATAGCGTTACGTGATGTAAGCACTCCATAAAATAATTAAAACTACTTGAAATTCAGCTCGCTGAAAAAGAGCAGAACATTTTGATTTATTTAAAATCAACAAACTAGGGGTTTTCCTGCTAGGCGGAATGTCACGTACTTAGTTGAAAATTAATGCAGTAAATTTATCACGGAGTCTCCTCGGTGGCTCAGATAAACCGGGTTACAATAAAGTTAAAAAAGAATGTGTAGTGAGTGTGATTTGGGGAAAATCCTTAGGACTAATCTTAGCAAGGTAACTGGATTGCAGAGGTCGGAAAGTCTCTCTCATTCAATTTCATCTTGTTCGACTGGTAGGAGGACCCTAATATAGCTGGGAGAAAGCTTGGTAAATGATGATTATTCGCCAACGATCAACAGTAAATAATCTGGCTTCTTTTTCTATCTTTATATTTTATTCCCACTAGACAAAGTCTTGCCGCCAAACGATTTGTCGCGTTCCGGCATGATGTCTAGTGAAGGCGATCGGAGGACGGGTCTGAGCAGTTGTGTTGCGATGTGTGCCGGGTACAACGCACTAAATGTTGTTGTGTCGGGAGTTTGGTCGTGGAGGGTATCCAGATCAATCTCCCTCTGGCGCAGCATCGTTGGTCGTGTTGTTGGGTTTAACATTGTATCACCTCGCTCAACTGCCGTGTTCCTTTCTATTCACTCTTTTTCTTTTGAGTGCACAGGCTCTTGATAAACTAGCGCCCTTTAACATCAACGATTGCATCACTGCTAACCTTCAAGCGGGATTGCGGTCAAGAAGATTATAAGAAAACTCCGTAGTATGCTATACTAGTTCAAGTTCGAAGCGATTGTCATTGAGCATTGAATTGCGGTCTACTGTATCTAGTACCTAAAGTTATGTCAAACATAATTATTAGATGTTTAATTTAGTTGCATTTGGGTGCTTACGCTGAGCACGCCTTGATACAACAAGTACCTTTTGATACAATAAGATCATCTTGGTATAGTAAGCAACTCTTGCAAATACTTAATATCATTTTAGAATTTTTAAAGAATTAGATAAATAAAATTTAAAAATCAACTGTCGTAAACAGCAGTTTCAGAGATCTTGCTCTCACGGTAAGATGCTTTTTTGGCAACTGCATATTTTGCTGTATATAGGTATTTTATATGAAGCTCTCCTGAAATTCGTTATAATCTTATAAGCAGTGTTATTTTTGCACCAACAGTACGAAACATTTTAGTTTTTGCCACAGCTCTAAACCCGACTAGAAAGCATCTGTTTTTTTTTTCTAAATATTCCATCTACATACTTCTTTCTTAGATTCTACTTTGTATACTTTATCGTTAACCACAAACATATTATAGGTGCCCTCGAAATTGATTTATCACCATAAGGTTGAGTGTCAATTGCTCGTTATACAACATCAAGGTCTGTGTTTAGATTAGAAACAATGTAACACTTTGATCGTTTTAAAATTATTGAAGTTTTCTACTGGAAACTCTAGAAAGGGAACTAGGAGGTCTACTATTGAAACCGAGCGGCGAATCAGTAGATTTTGTAAATCAAAACTGCATACAGTCTCTAAAACGTCTTCGCCCTTTACCAAGTCTTAGTGATTTAGCTCGGAAGAATAGCGTTATAAACTCTTCAGCAGTATAGCTGACTGTTCAGTTATGCTCTGGATACATTGTCGCGATAAGACGAACTATATTTAACGCACACTCTCTCTATTATACCGCGTCTCGTACTTAATGAGACGGTAGAATAACAAGAAAGCAATTTTCTCGTTCGATAATCACAACTGGATACCTACTTATTAAAAAAAAATGACGATAAATATTCATTTCAGCCATGACACACGAACGTAACCCGTCATAAAATATTTTACTTTTAACTTTCGTTTAATTTTTGTCAAACGTTGAGTTTCCATATACACCACCATTTTTTTATTTCTTTTTGAGCATGTTTTATTAAAATTGGGCATGAAGTTTTATTTTTAATATTAATTGCACGGTATTAAATGTTTTGGTTTACAGTTTGAGGTGGTTTTTATTAAATGAAATTGGGGTTGTTAAGTACCGATATCACGAGTATACCTGGCCCGTACAGTCAAGGACATTAATTGTTGAGAAAAATAACTATCTAATGAAATTTTCTGTAAATTAATGTCTTCTTCTTGGCGTTTTGGTGGCAATTATTGTATGGAAGGGCATAACAAGATCATTAAATGGTTTCTAACAAAGAAACACTTGTCAAAATGATCCATACCATTGTCCACAGCGAGGTGAACTCGTCCAGCTACGCCAGTGGTATAATCAACTCAAAAGACCTATAAGTGAGAACAGTAATTTACGATACATTCAATAGTATGTCACTATGGCGTAGCGAAGCGCACTAGTTGGGTTACTTGCCGACAAAAGCCCAAGGCCTTTTCAATTTATGTTATTTAGAGAATTTGGGATAGGAGTTTTAGTGGCCGCAGCATCTTTCAATCACAACTGTCAAAGAATGTCAGTTGTGATTGACACTATAAAATGGGTGTCAATTTGCTCCACAATCATTTCTTCAGACTTTACCCATCTAAAGTCGGTCACACATCCAGTAACGATATTGACAGCGCCTTTTATCACAATAAGGATGTTTTTGTTGATCTACTCACCACTCTAGTGCAGAGTTATGTCATAATATACCTACGTCACAATAATGGCGTCATACTGCGATCACCACTTGGCAAACTTGCCTTGCCAAGATCGCTCATTATAATTGACTATGACGAGGTTAACGTCCAGCAATAGACATTATACAAGATTATGGCTTATGCAATTCATGCCGTTATGTTGACTTTACATAAAGACACATATTGCACAGCAAATAGCATTTAGCCTTTTTATTATATTTTTGTTTGGGATGGGAAAACATCAAATAACCTCTCTCGCTCTGGGTGGAGCGGAAGAGCGTGTCAGACTTTTACTGACTAAAACCCACCCGTGTTCCTTGACTTGCCTGTAGGCCAGGGCCACGATTTCTTTTTTAACCAACCGCAGCCCTGACCCAGGAGGTATCGTTCTTCATGGACCCCGTTACGATGTGCTGACATCTCTTTGAGGGGTGCATGAAATACAACGCGCCGTTGACCCGGGCCTGGTCCTTACCGGGCAGCGAGCTGACCATAAAGTTTGGTAAGATTATCCCAGGCTAAATGCTATGGGCTTGCGGGCGACGAGTAGTGGGCAGCTCCAACCCTTACCATACTTTATTTACATGAGTGATATAATGTATGGTTAAAGGCGCATACAAAGATGAAACTCTCATCAAGTAGACAAAGGTATTTATTAAGACAACGCTAAATTAATAATGATTTGTGACGGAAATTCATGGATCAAGTCTTTACCGTATTATAATATATATGGCATGTTTTCATTTATTTATATATATAATTTTGGATATGTAGGTATGTATCTGTGAAGGAAAATATCTTGAGGAAATCTGGACTTTAAGTCTGAAATCGCTAACCCGCAATGAGCAAACGTGGTGATTACGGTCAATCCTTGTCTTTATAAGAGGAGACTTGTGCCCAGCAGTGGGACGATAAAAGGTTAATTTTGATGTATCTGTATATATTTTAGTGTATTGTATGTTGTATGTATAATATTTGTCCATTTTGTCATTTTCAAAATCTCTGTCCTTTTTAAGGTTGCCTGAAAGAGATTGCATTAGCGATAAGGCTGAACACGGTATATTTTGTAATGTTGAATATATTTTTTAATCAATATATATTTGGCGTACAATAAATACTAAAATAAAGACTACGTTAAAGAAAAGGTGGTTTGGCAATGATTCCTTCTACACATCTGGCTTCCCTGGCACTTCATAGTCTCAAATAGAGATGTTTACTTTTTGCATAGTTACTGTAAAGTGTGTGGTTGTAATAGCATTCTCACGAGGAATGTCTCCTGTATCGTAGGTGCGTTTACAGACATATAACTCACATACACAAACATCCAGATCGATTCTTGATATTAATATTTTATCTATCCTTTTGATACATTCTTCAATGTAAATTGTGACTTTGCAGGCCTTGTAGACCTTAGATCTGTAGACCACTTCTTATTTGATCAAGTACCTGGTACTTGTTGCCAGGCCTATGTTTTCCTGTCATACCCACTGTGATTTGAAAACATAGGAGCCGATCAGCCAAACATTGTTGTGTCGGGAGTTTGGTCGTGGACGGTCTCCAGATCAATCTCCCTCTGGCAACATTGTTGGTCGTATTGTTGGGTTTGACGTTGCATCACCAGTCGCTCAACTGCCGTCTTCCTTCCTATTTACCAAGATTTTTAAGTGAATAGGCTTAATAAACTAGCTCGCTTTACTATCAACGATTGCTTTATTGCTTCTCATCAGACGGGATTGCAGTCAAGCACTAGTTCATAATTATTTAAAAAAAATAGTACAAGACCGTGGTGTTTCGTGCTGGCACTTCTCCATACAAAACGACCAATTGGAACCGTACACCTAGCTCACCCATGCTAGTTTATGTGAAATAAAAAGATTAAGATTTTTGAGGTAGTCCTCATAATAAAAATCAATCACGTATCCCTGTTGTTGTCTAAAAAATCAAGAAAAAATAAACTGTCAAAATATTGAACAAGTCTTCAACCAAGCAACTCTAAAAACAAAAGACACACGTTTCATTCTATTCTCTTACATATGTACTCCCATTAAAAGCGACTCACAAAGTCTGCAATGAAATAAATTCTGCATTATTGCAGATTTAACCCGATATAACCGGATTAAACCGGATCCGGGACGTCGCGCAAGTGACAGCGAGGGAATTACGGGACACGTCCTGTCTGAAATTAAATGCGTGGCCACAATAGCTTGAGGTTGTACGGAAAATTTCTGTAAATGTGGCGGTTATGTTGCAGTTTTAGTGCAGGTTTTCTTTTTAAACCAACTCATTGTAAAATAACCAACAATTTCTTCTGTGATCGTGTCTATAAACAAAAGTAAAGTACACTTACAGTTGTCTGCATTAACAGACACATATTGAAGGAGATACACCATCGTCATCATTTCAGCCGAAAGACGTCCACTGCTGGACATAGGCCTCCCCCAAGGATCACCACGACGACCGGTCCTGCGCTTCCTGCATGCAGCGGTTTCCCGCGACCTTCACTAGGTCGTCGGTCGACCTTGTCGGGGGCCTACCCACTCTGCGTCTTCCGATACGTGATTGGCTCTCGAGAATCCGTCGGCCTCATCGGGCTTCGGTCCTACGGGCAATGTGCCCGGCCCACTGCCACTTTAGTGTTGCAGTTTTTCGGGCTATGTCGGTTACTCTCGTTCTTCTGCGGATCTCCTCATTCCTGATTCGATTAAGCAGTGAAACCTCAAGCAAAGCCCTCTCCATTGCCTTTTGAGTGAGCTTGAGCCTTCTTATAAGTAGATCTATGAGAAGAAGCATACCAATGAATAAAATTCGTAGAAATTGCTGACACGGCTGACTATATGAAAGTCTTTCTGTCCGCATTAGAACCTTAGACCCGTAACGTAGACTTCTCACTGCCGTGCAAACTGTGCTATCATTGATTTTTACTGTTCGTATTACACATAGCACGTGACCAAACATAACTGTCAAAATGGCTTTATTATAAAGAAGGTTAAGATAGGATAATATGAATAAGTCAACAGTGTTAAGTATGTGATAAAGTTTATTTATGATACTAAACGTCAGTGAGGTGTTTACACATTATTTTGGATCAAAGTTCATATCCATTACTCCTTTTGCATCCTGTCATAAAGCCATTGACTAGAAAAGGTTTTTGAAACGAGCAGTTCTGTGTGGTACCGGGCTTAGAATAGTACCAACCCATTTCCTCCCGTGGGTGTCGTGAGAGGTGATTAAGGGAACTCTCACCAGGGAAGCGGGCAGTAACGCTTTTCCTGTAGAATATCAAATTACTGCGATCCCCTTAAGCGATGCCTGTCAAGTGTGGGGATTATGGCAATCCTTCCCAATGCCTTGGGGGAAGCCTTTGTCCAGCTGTGGACCTCTATAAGCTGAAGAAACAGAGGTCTTGACACGCATCCTTACTGTGAGAGAGAGTGGGCTTTAATCTACCAAGCAGGCGCCCTATGACAACCGACAGCATGTCTGACAGCATTTTTCTTTAGCGATCCATACAACAATGATAAACCACGGGGCGTATTAACCGCTTCGAAGAATCACCGTGTCTGTCAACAAGCTTTCGTACTGAACCATATAACATAGGTGACCGACTTACGAATTGTACAGTCGTGAGTTTGAACCCAGCCAGGCGGACTTTGAGTAAATAGTTTTATCACTATCGCTCTGAAAACGGTGATGGAAAGCATCGTGGGGACACCGGAATGTTCTAGAACCCAAAAATGTAAAACATTTGACACCTACCAACTCGCTTTGATAGGCTGAGAATTTCATGTTTTTTTATTGACAATACTATTGTTGTACCGTGGAATTTTAATCAAAAAATGCATATACTCGTACATAGTATAGCTAGCTAGAATATTTGCACTGGTGCGTTAAGCCGTTTGTCCCGGTTACCATACGAAAATCTAATGGCAGTCGTTACGGGTTGTTGGAGCCCTCAAAAGTACAACAATTGGTCTAATTGTAATGCTTCGATATCACCTTCGGGTGGCGGCGGTCAAACAGCAGTCGCTTCACAGAAAATATCGAAGTCAAGCCAAAAATCAGCAGTTAGACTGGTAAAGCGGACTTCAGACTCCAAAGATGAAAAAGCTTCGGATGCGACTGGGATTAAATCTGAGATGATGATAATGCCATAGTATAACTCGCTATATATAATATAAAGCCTTATAATAGCATCTGCCCTAGTTTTTCAGACACACACTTCACACACATGTCTGCATAGCATATTTACTGTATCATGAATCTGTACTAGAATCTAGCTAGGAGTCACGTTCTGTAATAACGGTTTCCGCGTAGATATTTCACGCCTTGTTTCATAAATAGAAAATTATGTAAGTTGCATGTTGGATACAAGTTTAGGTCAAAATTTTGAGTAAAAATTCCTTGAGAATTATCTTTGTGGGTTTTTTTTTGTTTATACTAACAGGTACACAGATATAATTTTTGTTATGACAAAACTACAAAGTCCACAGTTCAGTTTGTTAAATCTTACCCCGTTTTCTTTATATTTCCAGTCTCTTAGCGATGGAAAAGATAAAGATTTTCCACATGTTGTTTTCTAAGACTCGCCAGCCGTTGCATATTATTACATTATATGCTGTGGGGCTGTTGTTCACATCTGTTGGAGAGTCATTTACTTAAAACGAATGCATAATGTAGATACTTGCATATACATTTTGAGTTTTCGAGAGGATGTAGTTCTCTTTAAGTTTTAACTAGATTATTTTTAACATGACAGCAAAACAAAGCATAGTATAAAACAAAGCCACTTTCTTTTTCCCTGTGTCCCTATTTACGATTCATCATCATCATCAATCTTTTCATCGTCCAATGCTGGGCACAGGTCTCCTCTCATACAGAGAAGGATTAAGCGTAATTACCACGCTTGCTCAATGCGGGTTGGCGATTTCAGATTTAAAGTCCAGGTTTCCTCAAGATGTTTTTCTTCACCTTGTTACCAGTCATTGGTGTCCAAAATCGTACAATTGTTACAAAGTATTTGACGACATCATTTATGTTAGATTTATCCATATCCGATCTCTCTAGGACCATGTGTCAATTTTGTTCGTTTTTGGGCAAAATGGCATCTTTTTAAGCTATATTAAATAGAACCCTACGTGTCGCTTGTGTAGTAGACTTTCAACATTCGCAATGAGTTTCATTACACAGTTGACAACATTTCATTTCGTTATTTACGTTGTTGAGCCCTACAAAATAATTCTGATTGTAATTGACAATATGCCACGAAACCCGTAATGTAATACTTTATTAAAATGTTCTCATAAACCTCCAAGATCTTTTTGGCAAAATCATCTTAACCTAGTAAGAAGCACATTTGACCGAAGATTGAGGGAAGGCTAACAAAATCCTATATTAATAGATAAATGACCGAATTTCCAGCACTAAATTAATTTCTGATTCAACTCAAAGTCTCTGCGGTACTGTCCTCTTAATTGGAAGATTGGATCATTTAGGACTATTATGTGTGCCTATCATTGCCAGTAAGATCTCCCTCACTCTTTGCTTTATTATATTGTATTTGGCATTGGCCCGTTTGTGCAATAATTGGGTAATGGTCTTGATTCATATTTAATTTGAGAAATATCCATCAATTTTATGAAAAATAAGTTAACTGATACATAACACTTCATTAGCATCCTGGTCATTTGAAAGTCAGTAGCAAAGAAAGACAGACATCTAAATGGATAAGATTTTAACGTGTGAGAAAATGAGATAGGTAGCATTACAGTGTTCATTCGTCTCATTACTTTGAAACTCAAATCTTTTCGAAATTTCATTTTGTTTTCCAAATATAATTAGGTATCTCTCTACACCTCTGTAGTGATAATACATAAACTCAACCTGAACGTCACCTCATCATTTATCTCCCTATCGTACATACGTGTAATCCATTCTAAACCTTATCCCTTTTGTCCTCAGAGTACACTTCAAAGCGACAGCAGACGACGATTACGCCGACTTCACTTGCGAGGCCAGACACGAAGCGTTGCAACGAGACAGCCCCATGAGGAGCACTGTTCAGCTCAGCGTACTTTGTAAGTGATGAATATATTGTTTAGTATTGATGTTTTATAAATGGCCTAGTGCCCCGGGTGGTATCGGGTTCAAAATAGTACCATTCCATATCCTCCCGTGGATGTCGTAAGAGGTAACTAAGGAACACTGACCAGGGAAGCGGCCAGCAGCGCTTCTCCTGTGGAATATCAAACTACTGCGAATACCAACCCGCCTGCCTAGCGTGGGGATTATGGCAAACCCGCCCGATGTAATGAAGTCTTGGGGGAGGCGTTTGTCCAGCAGGGGACATCTATAGGCTCAGGATGAAGAAGACATCCTCTGTTCTAGCCTATTCCCAAGCATGTTGGGGTTGACTTTCAATTTAACCGGATGCAGCCGAAAACTACTTTTTTGCATGGAATTACTTCCTATTACCGCTTGGATTTCTGTGTAACACAATCCTCCTTGGTCAGAGCAATCGTCTAACTTTTTGGCTTTAGATGACCTATATTACCTATATTATATTATATATGACCTATATTATAGATGACTTATATTACCTGAAAATAGTACTGGTCTTAACCAGTACTATTTCAGGTTCATTATCTTGAAAGATTGATTCATACCAATATTACGTATCCTTATTATCCTTTGTTATGTACTATTTGATTATTTATTATGTAACGAACAAATAAAGTAATAGGGACAATAATAAGAGCATTACATCTCCCGCGTTGTAGATATTTCTATCACAATATCTACAAATTGAGACGAGCTCTCCTGCTGTGAAGCAAAATATACTAAGTAGTCTTTTGAAGTAGCCATGTGATGTGGGTAACTGGGTGGTTTGATTCTTGAGCTGAGTACTAGTTAAATCATGGGCGTAACCAGCTTCTGGCTTAAGGAGGGAGGGAATGGGGGGGCGGGTTGCAGATTTTTAAGGTCGAATCATTCACGGCTACTGTGTCTTACAAGCTACACAAGCACATCTATATGAAACATTAGGTATTGAATGATGGTGTTTAAGTCCCCGTTTATACTTAGACTACATAGTATTAAGGGGAGTTCATAAATGTTATGAGAGATTTCCAGCAGCTATATATGGTGTTAAGAATAAAAAGAAGTTATTTTTCTAGGCTTAACAATTACTATCTTAATATTTTATGGTATTTCTAGATCCCTATGAGCAGAGCAACGCAAAAGTTAAGATCCCTAACTACTTCTATAAACAAATTGTAAGCGAAATGTTTATTTCCACTACACGACACGACTACGAGACGGGACAACATGAATTATTAATGCTACGCTTGATTGAGACATTGGTGTCATTTAGTAATTAGGGCTATGAACTTAGGTGATGATTTGGACTAATTTGTCGTAGTTGTTTTAACGACACGGTTAACTCGGTGGCTGAAAGATTGACTGCGGTGTTACGTCTCAAGTTTTTAAATCATTTTTTTCGAAATCCAGAGTTTGAAACTTTAACATACACAAAGTGACAAATATTTTAAACAATAGGGTTTGGAGTGAAGTAAATCAAAATACATTTCGGTGCGCAGCCTCGTTGATGGACGTCAAACGATTCTTATCAAACAGTGGCGCTCGTTATATACTTTCAAAGAAAGCTTCTAAAATATTCTAGAAGATTCTTCTCACTCTCATTGACCATACAAGTACGGGAGACGTTTTCGCCCGAAGCGCGTAGATTGTGGCGGAAGCGGTTAGAAAATAGGTTCACATTGTCTTTTGAAGTCAGGTAAATATCAAAGAAAAATTCTGAATAAACAAGCTTGTCCGAAATTCTTTGTTGTTCCAACAAAAAATAGTAAGACAGTTCTTACTGCCATTATGATCATCACGGAATATATTATCGATTAAGCTACCAAGAAACTTTTGAATAAAAACACGCTAAGTAAACAGAAAAAAAAATACAAAGCTTATAATAATACACCAGAAGTTACCACCCACCAGACAAAGTCTTGCCGCCAAGCGATTCGTCGTGTTCCGGCATGACGTTTTGTGAAGCCGTACGGAGGACGGGTCTGAGCAGTTGTGTTGCGATGTGTGCCGGGTACGATGCGCCAAATGTTGTTGTGTCCGGAGTTTGGTCGTGCAGGGTCTCCAGATCAATTTCTCTCTGACTTAGAATCGTTGGTCGTGTTCTTGGGTTTAACATTGTATCACCTCGCTCAACTGCCGTCTTCCTATCTATTCACTAAGTTTTTTTAAGTGAATTTGGCTTAATAAACTAGCGCGCTTTACCATCAACGATTGCATCACTGCTTGCCATCAGGCGGGATTGCAGTCAAGCACTAGTTTATAATTATTTTTAAAAAAGTCAGCTGATATCTCTAAAACAACACTTCCATATAGTCTCATATCCACAACTCGCGTCCGTTAGTTTTCTCATGACGACACGAACACGACTTCGTAGAACATGAATTATTAATAAACCGTTCGATTGAGATCGCCAGTTCAACGTTTACATTGAAGGACGTTACTGCTTGCAGCGCCACCTAGTTGTGATGAGGGTTAGATGTTTGTTTGTTTATTGTTTTGGAAGGCATTTGTCAAGAGTGTGACGCACTATGTGCAGTTCCGCTGGCACATCTTTCCAACATATGGAGCAATGTATTAGCAATATTCTTCACAATTATTCCGATTGATACTACCAGTGTGTTGCGCAATTAGGGTGCTAGTATAAACTAAAATATTTCAGCTCTAGTTTTTGTCAACTAAGTGCAGTTTAAAGAGTTTTAACATGATGTAAACGTTAATGGAATTTGCCTGTGTCCTTTAATGGAACTACAGGCTGAAATTAACTTTTAACTTTAAATTTAAGCACATAGTAATCTTTCCTTCCTAACTCGAATGGGCTTAAAGTACAATATGTATTAATTTATCCGCCAAATATAAGTTATGCCACTCCTGAAGACTACATCTTCAAATTTAATCCCAAATATCTAAGGTGTTGGTATACTTGCTTACTTTTTCAGAATTAAAAATGAAATTAAGTAGAAAATCTTAACATCTTCATGTAACTCAAGTCGCCACATGTTTTCTTAATAGTTTCGATCCAAAGTCACTCAGAATTTAAATAGAGGAAACTAGGCTAAAATGGAATAGAGAATGTAAGTTTTCTTCTGTTATTCCCCCAGCTTTAATTCTGAATTTTAGAACTGGAAATTGCACCGGGAAATTCTTATTTCTTCACTGTGCAGCTCTGAGAAAAACAGACCGTCTGATTTACTATTTAAAGATCAATTTTGTATCTTCTTTTTCTATGCTTCGCTGTGAATCTTCTCTTTTTTGTTGTTACTGAGCTGAGTGTGTTGTTACTTTCTTGCTGCATTTATTTCTTGCAAAATTTTGTATTTGTTTGAAAGTTTTATACCATTATACAAAACTAATAATAACTATGTAAATGTTGATGCAAATTACGGAATAATTTAGTAAATCACAACAACTGCTTTTGCATTAAAAACTGCTTTCTATTTTGACAATTCGACAATATTCATTGCGCCATTTGCGTCGTAGAGCAGACGCAGTTTTTAAACATATGAAAAATAGAAAAGGATTAAGAGTTCCCTTAAAAATCCTTCGGATTGCCAAAGAAAGCATTTTACTCAATTGGTGCGCAGATTAAAAAGAAAATGTGTGTATAAACTCAACGCACTTACGAAAAATAAATTCCATCTCAAGTTTAAAACGCGAACCAAATCCTTCAATATCTCGATCCCTAAATTCATTCTTGAAAACGTTATTTTAAAAAGAAAAAACCTTCGTTCCTCAAAGGCCTAAAAGCTACAATCGAAATTGATCAGTCTCGAAATTTTCGACTCCGAACGCAATTAATTCCCCCACCATCGAATAGCGATAAAGTCAATAGGGGGACATTGGGGTAAAGCAAACATTGCCAGCGCCGATTTAAATGGAAAATTAATAATTCATGGCTCTAAGTCCGTGTCCGCGTCGGCACCGTGTCGTAGCGTTGGAGTGGGCTGTTTACTTTCTCCGACCTGCCTTACAAAAACTTAATTTGTTGGAAAATTATGATTGGATTCTATTTGTTGTATTTTTTTATTTTTACGCTGATTTTTGAAGTGAATGAATGAGGTAGTCTCATAGACTTTTGGAGGGATGAAAAGATTTTTTTATACATAAATAATCAGCCTATCGAAAACACTAGCCTATCAGAAAATTACATTGGTACTTGGGTACCAATGTAACTTTTCGAAGTCATATGTACTTTCTAAGTATATCTTGGACACGAATGGCTGATTATGATAAGGCGAAGGAAAACATCTTGAGGAAACCTGGACTTGAGGAAGTCTGAAATCGCCAACCCGCATTGAGCAAGCGTGGTGATTACGCTCCATAATTCTCTGTATGAGAGGAGAGCTGTGCCCAGCTGTGGGACGATAAAAAGGTTGATGATGATGATGAATCAGCCTATAATGTTCCCTCTTCTGAAACACAGGCATCCTCTTGGTCAAAAGAGAAGGCCGTAATCTACCACGCAGGCCCAGTTAGTAAATATAATTTGTGACGTCTTCCAGCTCGCACTCGGCCCTTCTGGTGGATTAAGGCTCTCATTGATCACTTCCTTTCTCAGAGAAGTAGCATTTTGCCCAACAATGAGGACATTACAGTGTTCCATTGCTGTAAACAGGCACTATAAATAAATAAATAAATAATACTTATAATAATGCTTATGTTTTAGTCCACAACGCCGGAATACACAGGAAGGAGTTGTGAAATTATGTGTCATAAGCAATAGGGTAGTTGACTAAAAAACACTAATTAGTCCGTCGGTCAGATTTCCAAAAAAAAAACTAGACACGTATTTTTTTTTTTTCATATAAACAAAAAATGAAGACGATACAGTGACTTGAGGTTGGTGCCGCCTGCCATTTGTAGACATTTGACAATCGTTACTAGTTAGCAGAAGACCAGAATTCTAATAAGTAGTATCTGGGTTACGGAGAAATGATGGCATTCACTCCATGTAAAATTCTGATATTCCGCATCACGTAAGATTGGAAGCTGACCACATTTGCAAAAGGTTAGGCAAATGGTGAAGCAGATACCAGTACCACATAAAATTTGCTTTAATTAACACTTTTTACTCTTAATATTCATTACAAATTTCAAGTATAACAATTACGTTATTAATACACATGGCGTATCATTCTGAGCTTGCTAAATTCCATCGTATAATTACATTGAGCGCTTTGTTTTCTTTCCCCTATGCTCAGTTTACATAGCGTAGTGTTGTGACCGTGAGAATGTCGATACTTTAAATTGAGTCCGGTGACTTGTTACATTTCAAAGTATTTTAAAGAATAATAGTGTAGGGCGTGGAAATATTATGTATTGAAATTTTTTGTCTTTTTAGAAAGTTATTTTTTTATGTAAAGAGTTTATGTAGAAAATTTCAAGAAGCTATCATGAAAATTGACAAAGTTATGAGCTTGTTATGATACTTTGTTGTCCATACAAAAATATGGTCAGCGAGCCGCTCGCTCGCTCACGCCAACAGCGGCACAGCGTGGCGGGGACCGTAGGACACTATGATCCGCTGTGAACTGTATTGTTGCGTTTAGTGACCACACTACAACATTATTTAAATATATTTGGGTAATAATATAACATGGTGTAAAAATTATTGGAATCGATTCAGTTGCTTGTTATGAACAAACTGTATCCAGGGTTCGTACAAAGAAAAATAAAGTTGTATATAAAATACCTATCTCCTCAAGAAAAGCAAATAATTTTCTCAGTTTTTTTATTCCCCTCAGTCTCGATCTAGTTCTTTCGGTCCTTTTCAATTTCAGATCAACTGTTTTGTACATAATATAATACCCATGTCGGCATTTTATAAATCCCAAGAAAGTCTTAAACGAAATAAAATCTTTTTTTAAAGGTTCGGTACCCAAATGGGGTTTACGGGACACTACTACTAAGAGTTCACTGTTTGTTTGACCCGTCCATCTGTCACAGGGCTCCTTTGAGCAGTAATAGGCTCTAGAATGTTACGTGTTTACTACTGTGACCGTTCTACCAAAATGTTAAGTTAAAAATTAAAAGTGTTCGTACAAAAAAAAAAAAATTGGTGTTTTTTTTTAAATATTGTATCTAATGATCGTGTGGTACCGAGCTTGGAATAGTACCAACCCATATCCTCCCGTGGGTGACGTAAGAGTTGATTAAGGGAACTCTCACCAGGGAAGCGGGCAGCAGCGCTTCTCCTGCAGAATAACTAATTAATGCGATCCTGAATAATGAATCCGCCTGCCAAGCGTGGGGATGGAATGAAAGCCTTGGGGGAGGCCTTTGTCCAACAGTGGACCTTTATAGACTGAGAAGAAGAATGATCGTTGTATGGTACGGAACTCGTAGTATTCGAGTTTGACTCTCACTCGGCCGCTTCTTTCTTACCAAATGTAACAAGATTTACTGGAGCTCCGAATTAAATTTTGGTTTGCGAGTATTTTATTTTGTTGAAGCAAGGTCTACCTTAATTGATTGAATAAGGCGTTACTTTACTTTGCGGAATCCTTTCTAAAATAATGGTGGTCGGAAATACTTTTCTTTGGTCCCTGGACAAGGCAGGATTAATAAATCAAATAAGTTTGGTTCGATAAAGGTTGGATCTAATCTTAGGGTTAAGGTTTTCGGCTTTTTCAAATCTTATTTCGAAGACTGATGGATGTAAAAAGTTTTGTTACTGGACGGAGGAAATGGCGGCTGAACCGAGAGGTTAATAAATCAAAGATGATGTAGGTATCTGAAGATCTGATATGATTTTCAAGAACTTCATGTCAAGCACACTTTTTTTTACATGCGTGCTCACTTAGTTATTATCTCAATAATAAGCCTCGCTCATTGCTTGGACAATTATCAATTACAGTAGGTAACCGTATACCACATATAACATTATTTTTTATTTATGCGAAACCCGAAACACGTGTCCAGTATTTTTAAGTAAACAATCATGTACTTACAAACATTCAAAAAGATGTACCTAATGAAGAACCACAAAGTTATGAGCTTGCTATTCTACTTGGTTGTCCCAGCAAAAATATGGTCATTGCTCCGATCAGGCGTTCGAGCGCGGGGCGTTGACCTCTGGCGTCAGCTATGGCGCGCCCGCTAGTACTATGATCTATTGTAACCGCTCGGTAACCACTCTGCAACAATTTCTAAGTGTATTTGGTAAAAAATATACCACGACTAGATTTTTTTCATTAATATAATAAAATCACTGATGAATTCAAAAGATCGATAGTGCAAATTAAACAATTTTATCGATACCACCCCACCTCAATCACAAACGCTATCCCCTATAGCGTTTGTGCGAGTAATAAAAAATCACAAAAATTAACATAAAATAATAAAAAAATTAACAACATGCCTACAAAAACAAAGACGTTTTGCATACAGAGAATAGACAGGGACGTAAAATAGCCTTGAGCCAATAACAGAGAGGAAATCCCTTACCATTGTACTAATTTTATATAATACTCTTTTGATTATAATTATCGTGCACTGCCTATTTTTACTAATTGAAAAGGATTTAAAGGTTTTAGATGAAGGATTATTCTTCAGTAAGGTCAGATCATAAGTCTACCGTAGTTAAGTCGTGGTGATCTAGTGGTTAAAATACCAGCCTCTCAAGTATGGGTGTTCCAGGTCAGGCAAGTACCAATATAACTTTTCTAAGTTATTTGTCTATGTACTTTCTAAGTATATCTTGGACACCAATGACTGATTACAAGGTAAAGGTAAACATCTTCAGGAAACCTGGACTTTATGTCTGAAATCGGCAACCTGCATTGACCAAGCGTGGTGATTATGCTCAATCCTTCTTTGTATGAGAGGAGATCTGTGCCCAACATTGGGACGATAAGACGGTTGATGATGAAGGTCAGATCAAACGGTTTCCACTAATCTTTTTTTTTTATTGATAATAATAATATTTGTTTACCATGACATGGGTAAGACAGGGTACGGAAGTCAGAATGGCTCTAAAGAGACACGCTGGCCCCTGACACAGGCAAATGAAGGAACACGAGTGGGCTTTAGTCAGTAAAAGTTTGACACGCTTTTCCGGTCCGCCTAGAGCAGCCGAGTCCGCCAAACAAATATAAAATAAAAATGGTGGATTAATTTTCTAAAGTAAAATCAGGATTAATCTTTATGAATAGTTGCGCCCCTAGGTTTTATCCGCAAAGTTTCGATTCGACGGAAATATTCGGATAAAACTGTGTTATTTGTTAATTCTGGAGGGTAATAGGGATGTATCCAAGGTATAAAAATCAAAACAATAATTAGTCCGTCTTAAAGATAATAAACAAAAATCTTCTTCTTCTTCTTCAGCCTATGGATGTCCACTGCTGGACAAAGGCCTCCCCCAAGGCTTTTCACGCTGACCGGTCTTGTGCTGCCCGCATCCATCGGCTTCCCGCGACCTTCACCAGGTCATCGGTCCACCTTGTTGGGGGCCTCCCTACGCTGCGTCTTAAACTACGTGGCCGCCACTCCAGAACCTTACTTCCCCATCGGCCATCGGTTCTACGAGCAATGTGCCCGCCCACTGCCACTTAAGTTTAGCGACTCGCAGAGCTATGTCGGTGACTTTGGTTCTTCTGCGGATCTCCTCATTTCTGATTCGATCACGCAGTGAAACTCCGAGCATAGCTCTTTCCATTGCCCTTTGTGTGACTCTGAGCCGTATGAGGCCCATTGTGAGCGACCACGTTTCAGTTCCAAAAAATTCAGTTAAAAAATTAAGACACGTATTATTTATTTTGTCGAAATTACCCAAAACTACTGAGATATAGCGTATTAAAGTTACAGAGTGGGGGCTAATTACGCCGTGGTATGTTTTGTACCACGGCGTGACGTCATGCGACATTTCAAATCAATTTAAATCTTCCGTATAAGTATTTGAATGAAAGAAAAAGTATAAAATACGTGTTTTTTAGGATAGAACCCAATTACTTAAGACACTATCAGAAGCAATGGGTTTCAGTTTGACAATTCAACACCATTCATTGCGTTATTTACTTTGTTGAGCAGACACGTTTTTCAAACATATTGAGCATTGGATTAGCAATATGGTTCAAAATGAACCCAATCGATAGTAATAATGCCTTACGCAATTAGGATGCTGGTTACAAACCTTAGAAATGCAGTTTTTTTATATTATGAAAATGACAACTTAGTACTCGGTACTAAGGTTTTGTATTAAGAACTTTGACTTAACCTCAATAAAGTTCGAAATACATTTACTCAAAGGTGAAGTCTGTAACTAAAGTTAGATTTCATTTTGTAATAAGAGAGTATATCTGTGAGAACTCTTCATTATTTCCTTTTTAACACAACATGTTGAAATCGTAACAAAATCTTAACAGTCACATATACTCATGTACTTTCAAATTAAAGACTTGTATGAACAATTTTATCCGAATTACAATAAAAGTTTGACATACCGAACACGACTAAAGTTTTACAGGGTAATGTTGTGTTTGGATGGGCGTGTGTCACACCGATGCGAGCGATATAGTATTATAATGTAATTAATACATCGTCATTCTCCTAACCTTACATAATCAGCCCAGCGGATTAGCGGGGCACATAGCTCGTAGAGCCGGTGGCTGACGGGGCAGAAAGGCTTTTGAATTGCGACCACGTACCGGCAAGCGCAGCGTCGGACGACCACACACGTGGTCAGGTGATCTGACCAAAATCGCAGGAAAGCGCTGGATGCAGGCGGCGTCCAATCGATCTGTTTAGAAATCCTTGGGGGCGACCTATGGCCAGCGGTGGAGTTAATGTGGCTGAGAAAATGGTGATGATGATATCATCAACAGTGAGACACAGGCCTCCTCTCGATGAAAGCGACTGGGCCATAATCAACCACGTTGGCTCAGTGCGGGTTGGTACCTACCCTTATCTAGATTTATTTTGGGTTGGTGCAACATGTCTTTGTCTTTCATACTTCTTTTAAAATATGAAAGCATTCCCATGGAGGGTTCGTGTCAGGCAGTGGACTGTTAAACTTTGCCAAAACTTAAAGCAACATTAATTCATACACTATTATGAAAATAATTCTCATCATACTTTATAAAAATGAGCATTTAATTCATGTTGATTGTGTGTTGACGATAGCACTTACGTTTTTGGTTATAATAGATAATTCCAATGTAAAGTAACTTATTTTTCACTAAGTTTAATATCAATGGATATTAGTTTCAACAGTATTCAATAGAAACTTAGGTACTAGTGTATAAATATTAGTAATAGATTTTATTAAACCAAAAACAACCCTATTCTTACATTGTCATGGAACAAATGGTAATATCAGCTGCCTCTGCTCAGGTTTTGAACCTTCAACCTTTGAACCCAACGAGCTTATGTCGATGTATTGACATTGCAAATAAGTGTTTTAACATTGGAATGAAACAATAACACTGAGCGTAGAGATTTGCCTTTTATCGTGGTTCGTATAAGCTGGTTCACTTTATGGTTTCTATTAAAATGTTAAGTATTTTATCTTTTATTCTATTTTTCTAGTTTCATTTTGTGGCGCTTGCTTTTCGGCCGAAAATATGATAATACTGTTTTTAAAGATTTGAACTCAAGGGGCAAATAGAGAACCCTGTGTATCTGCCTGCCACTAGGCTATTTATTTTTTTCTATAGTTAATGGTACGGTAGTCCATTTCACATCCTTCGTACGTGAGTCATACTGGCACTTAGCAGGTTTTAATTTTCGTTTCATATTATAAAAAATAAATAACATACGAAGAGTGTTTAAACATTACAAAATAATCAACAAAGATTTAATTATATACGTTTGGTGGGAAGACATATTAAAACAGGTAATCTACAAGGAAAACTATGAGACGAGCCTATGTCAAAAGAAAACAAATTTTAACCACATTTTCCTCACACTCTCCTTAGTCGTTCCCCGCCTTTCATCCCAACCAAGTATAGCTCTTAAAATACATAGCACTCTAAAACAAAACAGGAAAAAACCAAACATAAAATTGCATTATATGTCCTACATTTCCTACAATTTACATGTCAACACCACTGTTCGCATTCAGAGCAAAATTCAAAGCAAAAAACTCAATTAGAAATACGCTTCGGTGTGACAACCGCCTTACAAGTAACAATTTCGTCGTTTCTCGGTACAATGCCCTCTTAATTACAAACGCTAGACTTGACATGCGTATTACTTGCGTACCGCGCACCGCGTACTACGCGAGATTTGCCATGCGAATAGGGTTAGCGTATTGAATTGGGGAAGTTTTAAACGAATTAGTATGTTGTGAAATGTTCGGAAAGTTTGAGGATTATGCTGTTTGGAGGGTAAACGAATTCAAGATGTTTGAGAGTTGAAAAGTTAGTGTTATTTTTGTGGAGATTTTTTTATTATTTTAGCTACTCGTATTTCCTGCATTGATTAAGGCTTAAATTTGCATTAGCAGGTCAGGTTCCCAGGATGTTATAGAGCCGTTATGGCTGATTTTTTAAATATTATTGCAAAAAACTTCTCCCACGTTTTTTTTTTGACAACATCTTGGTTACAATCTCGAATCCAACATGCTGAAAACCATCAGATTGGAAGTACTAATATTACCTGCACAAAGTTCCGATTCTCAGTCAAATTTTAAATAGATTAGATACGCTAAGTGAAACTAAAATTTTTAATGACTTTTTCATGAAATAATAATTTATGAAAATGTCATAATCATCATTATCATTATCAACCTTTTATCGTCCCACTGCTGGACACAGGTCTCATATCATACAGAGAAGGATTGAGCGTAATCGCTTGCTCAATGCGGGTTGGCGATTTTCAGACTTTAAAGTCCAGGTTTCCTCAAGATGTGTTCTTTCATCTTCAGTCATTGGTGTCCAAGATATACTTAGAAAGTACATACGAGTATAACTTTAGAAAAGTTACATCGGTACTTGCCTGACCTGGAATCGAACCCGCGCACTCATACTTGAGAGGCTGGTGTTTTAACCACTAGGCCACCACGACTGAAAAATGAAAATGATGAATTCCATAAAAAATATTTATCTCTCAGAAAAATAAACGATTACACGTATTTCAGCGTAGCATACTAGTACAAATACACACACACACACACACACGCGCGCGCGCACACACACACACACACACACACACACACACACACACACACACACACACACACACACACACACACACACACTCGCAAGCGCCTTGCGTTGCTTAAACGAGACAGCAGAAGCAGGCATACATTTTCGCCGCATGACAGAATGAGAAGGAGATATTACTTCCTTTATTTCATCTCCTACGCCGCGCTAAAAGTCTACTTCTCTCTCCGTCTTACAAATTTTCAGGTCACGTGTCCTGAAGTGAGTTAAACCTTTTTACCCATACCCAAAACAAGCGCTAAAGAAGTTTGTTAAGAAATGTTATTTTTTTACCTCCTTGTTTGTAACTCAGAATCCGTATCACAAAATTCGATTACTCTGTATTACTTATTTATCTTTCCATCAAACATCTACTAACAAACATGGACATCGAAATAAAGAGTACACAATACACGATCGAAGACGTAAGAATTTCCTCAAAGCTAACAAATAGTACCATCCCTACGTCTGAACTTAATTATTCTAAGGGGAGTGGAATTGTACAGGGGGTGGAGGAGGGAATCTGAGACTCTATCTTTTAATTGTCACTTTGCTACATTCCTTTCATGAACACATATAGTAGCTTTTGCTCGTAACTTCGTTTGCATACCAACTGTAACTTGGCGACCTTTTTTAGGATGTTTCAGTAAAGTGATTTCTTAGGGCGCACTCTTCTGGGAATAAAGTGGCGATAATTTTTTGATAACAACTCCAAAAAGGTCACCTCTTCTGACTCATGTTGAACGTGATATGATTACTTTTTATTTTTTGCAAGATACTTGTTTTTTTGCACCAACATTAGTGACAACAATACTAGAAAAATATAGTTGTATAATTTGTAATTGTATCATTTCAAAATGGATTCACTACGTAAATTCTTTTTTTTTGTATATTTCACGTATTGCAACATGCAGGCTGGTGTCCAGAGATGAACGAATTTGGTCAGTCCACCTTATTGGACTAGGACCTAAAGAAAGTCCTCCATCCATGTTCGAGGTTGTCTCCATCTTTTCTGGCAATATAGCCAAAATATTCAAAAATTCTTCGAAGCCAGACACCCAGCTCTCGAAGGATTGACTGATTTGTGCGGAATGCCGTCCAAGGAATTTGAAGCAGGGTTCGTAGCAGATGGCGAACTATCATAAAGCATAACATAAATTCATCACGACCCTCAGTAATGAGAACGACTTGAGGAGGATATTTCACGTACGAATTGGTTGTGAGTACTGAGTCTGACTGACGACCCTCTTTTTTTCTATAAATAGAAAACAATTATCTTCCGCCATTGTTCTACCTCCACTTAACGTAAAACAAATCAACTAAAAACGAACACAAGACAGCCTAATAGAAGCTGATACACTAAATAGGGCCCATACACTATACGGGAGCCATCATAACATTATGTACTCAATGGCTCATAACGTATGAATTGACCTCCAATCGAGAGAGCGTATAAAACTATTCAAGCTTAAATATCGTGGGTTCCGTCATAAAAATAAATCGGTTTTAACCCTCATAGTGACTTGAGAAGGTAATAGTTATGTTGTAATAAAATATTTCGGCTTGAAAGTAGGTTTTGCTATTTATTTCAACTGTTAAGGGATTTTGAGGATCGTTAGAGGGAAGTGTCGGCTTATTCAAATAGGGTGACAGGTTTTTTCTACTAAAGATGTGATCTTGGGAAGTCCACCTCACGTATATGCATAAGAGTCCCTGTCTATTCATATTGATGATATAGTAACGGTATTGCTTTCATCAGGACATAAAGTTATTCAAGCTCTGGTTAATTACACTTATACTAAAACCCCTCATCTCTCAATCAAAAATAAAGGAAATCATCAAATGACATCTCCCGGTCTGGGCGGAGCGAAAGGATGTGTCAGACCTTTACTGACTAAAACCCATCCATGTTTCTTCACTAGCCTGTCAGCTACGGTTTCTCTTTTGACCAACCCGCAACCCTGACCCAGGCATCAATCTTCACAATCCCCGTCACGATGTGCTGACATCTCTTTGAGGCGCGCGTGAAACACGACGCACCATCGACCCGGGCCTGGTCCTTACCGAGCGGCGAGCTGTCTGGTAAGCTCTCGCCTACGTTGGCCAGGAGTCCGATGTTGATTTGACCACGCAGTGAAACCCCAAGCATAGCCATCCTCCATTGACCTTTGTGTGACCTTGAGCGTTCTTATAAGGTTCATTGTTAGCGACCACGTCTCAGTTCCATATATCATCACTGGCAACACCCACTGGTCGAAGACTTTTGTCTTGAGACACTGCGTTATTACTCAAAGAATTACAACACTTAAGTAGCAGTGGACCGGGCACATTGCTCGTAGGACCGAAGCCCGATGGTGCCGATGGGTTCTCGAGTGACGATCACACACCGGAAGATGCGGCGGGGGAGGCCTTCGACAAGCTGGATCGATGACCAGGTGAAGGTCGCGGGAAGGGATGCGGGAGGCGCAGGACCGGTCGTCTTGAAGATCCTTGAGGAAGGCCTATGTCCAGCAGTGGACGTCTTTCGGCTGAAATGTTGTGATGATGGTGTTTCCTTACAGTGGAATTATTAAAAGCTATTGCCATGTGCTTATTATTCCTATTCGTCCTTGAGTCGAAGTTTATTTTACTTTTATAGGAATAGAGAAATGTTCAAACTTTATCAGCAGCCAAAGGGGCGAACAACGTTTAGTATTAAATATAATTAATGTTGTCTATTCACTGAATATAATACCCTGATTCAGTTCCACTGAGCTCTCCTAAAATACGATATTAATCATACCTTGCGAAGTCATTTATCAAAATTTAACCCAAAAATGCGAACCCAGTCAGCGGGAAAATTTATATTTTTAAGACAAAATGATTTACAGTGTAATCGCGCAAACAAATGATATGACCCCCAAAATAGGGATCGTTTTATTATTTTTCTTAAGGAACCCTTATTAATAATGTTACGTAACCCCGTTTTTGGGGTTAATGAACTCTCGTCGAAGGCAATTTTCCCGTACACTCGTTCGGAAAAGTGTTTCTTTGTGGTAAAAAATCTTTATGAGTATATTTTTTTTCTTTTGATCATTCTCAGCATCTTTTTTTACGAAAGGGATTTTTAAAACAAAAGAGTTGTATGCGTGGCATGGCTGTCGGGAAAAATGAGAAATGATAGCATTGAGTTCTTCTATTTCATTTTTTCTCTGACTATATTTACCTGCTTCTTTTGAATGCGTTTTGTTATAAAATTTATTCGGAATTGTTTTATTTTATCTTTTATTGCATGCCTTAAGTGTTACGAAAAAGAAGGCAGTTTTAATTTATTCGATCTGTAATACTCTTAGGACTCAACACGACTGAATTTGTAATTGAAAACCAAATTATTAACAGCTTAATGAAAAAAATAAATAAGCAAATCTAGATTTTCTTAAGTTCTATTATTGAATGATTATGGAAATACCTAGAAATGAAGGTAAAACTATATTTCAATTAATTTTGTTTCTCGAATATAACAATTTGATGTTCATTAAGGATGATAATAGAGGATTTGGGAGTTTTTTTTTTTTTTTTGGAAGCGTTTCTCACATTGAACAATAACGACTATCATGTACATTTTAATTGGTGGTTGCAGATAAATGTTGTTATTGTATTACAATTACTTTTTCTAAAATATCGGTATAAGCAAAAAATAATAATTTACTGATATAAATAAAACATTCTTCTTTGTAATACTAGGTTAATTTTGTCTTTATAAATTCCACTTTCTTCTGCTGACAACTTTGCTTTCCACGTGTTTGTATAAAACTTTCTGTCAGTGAAATACTTTAAATAGGATTATCTGCCCCTTTTTTTCGGATCATCAAATGATCTCTCCCGCTCTGGGCCAGGACCCCGGTATCTTTTTCAAATAATCGCAGGCCTGGCAGAAAACCCACGGCACTCGTAGGAGTTATTTATATTTGTAAGGACAAACAAATACGTACGGAGGACGGGTCTGAGCAGTTGTGTAGCGATGTGTGCCGGGTTTTGCACCACCACGCTCAACTGCCGTCTTCCTTCCTATTCACTAAGTTTTTTAAGTGAATGGGTTTAATAAACTAGCGCGCTTTACCATCAACGATTGCATCACTGCTTACCATCAGGCAGAATTGCAGTCAAGCGCTAGTTTATAATTAATAAAAAAAACTGTTACAAGCATACCCTCAAGCAATTTACCTTTTCTATAATCTCAATTCATTTCTTCCAGCAATATTCATTAATGTGTACATATAACCGTTGCTCTCGCCTGTACTTCATGTCGCCACACCTAATTTCTACATACATCATTATCTGATATTCTGTTTACCTCTCAATCTATCAATAAAGAAAAATAGATATTTACGTGGAATTAAGTCGTCATGCAGTTAGAATAGTGGTAGCCTAGTGGTGATATCGTCCGCGACAAACTGTAGGTCGTAGGTTCGAACCCGAGGCGCTTTACTTTGTGTTAATTATTTCATCACCACTGCTCTCATGATGGAACGGAGATGAGGAATTAAGTCATGCTAATCCCTCGCATAGTCTCCAAAATACATCCCATAAAACACCTATAAGCTGGCTACTGAAATTTGGCTGACTGGTGCTTCAGGCTTTGGGGAGCGTTTTATACTAGGTGAACCTGGGTCACCAATTAGCCTCTTCGCATGCCTCTGCACCGAATCCAAAGTTGCCAGGTGGCATTTTGCAGCAACATATTCCACAATTAGTTTAGCAAGTTTCTATTGTGATATTTATAATTACGACATCATAAGTTTTTTTTATTGTTTCTGGAAATAAAAATCTTACAACATTTGTCTTCCGCAGATCCTCCAGGAGCTCCGTATATTGAAGGTTACGCTGAAGGCGAAACGGTACGTCGAGGACAGAGCCTCGAGCTGGTCTGCAGGAGCCGAGGTGGAAACCCACCAGCCCAACTAATCTGGTACAAGAATGGGGAGCAGATCCGGATGGCTTATCGGTGAGTGGCTTACTTTCTCTTTATTATAATAGAACAAGCCGTTTCCCGTGGTTTCACCTGTGTAAGTTTCTATAAAAAGGATTCTATGTGTTATTCCTGGTTATAAACCATCTGTGTGCCAAATTGCATTCAATTATGTTCAGTAGTTTTTGAGAAAAAGTAACAAATATCCATCCTTTCGCATTAATACTTTTACAATGCATAAATATGTGAGCTGTCACGTGCTTTATATTTGGGGCTTTTATTTAGGTGATAAGTTTTTACTTATTTACATTTCCATTTCAAAGATATTTTGTGTTTTTTTTTTTTGCTTTGCTGGTATTTTTATGTGGCTAGCTGGCATATGATAAATAATTTCATTGTTGTTGTATTTTCTTGTGTTCATTAATTACTGTATCTACATAGTATTGTAAAAAGCCGTGTCTTTTTTTTTAAATGAACCGCCAGCTGTGCTGCTGCGGAGTTTGTTCCGTTACTTCTCCTTTCCAACGAAAGCACTAGGAAGTGTCTATGGGTGGGCGTTTTGGGGGACTGTCTTATGTAATATTGACGTTCAAAAAGTGCTGATTCTCAGCCTAATTTGAATGAATGACTTTTGCTTTTGATACTATTAATACGATTGTTGATATTCTATTTAGAAATGAGAAGGGTGCTATCTTTAGCTGATCTAGAACTTGTAGGTAGGCCTAATGTTTTGCGCTCAACAAGTCCTCCAGTTCTCTTATGAATGGATAGATGCTCGGATGAACTTAGGCTCGCAAATGGTTAGTAGCCAGAGATAAACCATTTTATACTTTTTATCCCGACATTGACTTGGATCACAGCTATTTAATATTATAAGATGCATTTTGGTGAGCGTGCGAGGGTTTTTTTTTTTTTAATAATTATAAACTAGCGCTTGACCGCAATCCCGCCTGATGGTAAACAGTGATGCGATCGTTGATGGTAAGGCGCGCTAGTTTATTAAGAGCCTATTCACTCAGAAAAACTGAACAAATAGGAAGGAAGACGGTAGTTGAGCGGAGTGATGGAATGTTAAACCCAACAACACGACCAACGATGCTGCACCAAAGGGAGATTGATCTGATGACCGTCCACGACCAAACTCCTAACACAACAACATTTGGCGCATTATACCCGGCACACATCGCAACACAACTGCTCAGACCCGTCCTCCGTACGGTTTCACCAGACATCATGCCGGAACACGACCACCATACGCCGAGTTTCCACTCTTACGTTGTTAACACCACTCTGATCCGGATGCAGTGTTTCGTTTCCTCTTTTATACCGCGTACATCGAGGTACTGGAACAATTTCACAGCTGCGGTGTTTCCGTCGGACTACAATTTGAGTGTCTTCAAGGCTAGAGTGAATGGGCTCTTAACAAACTGGCGCGCTTTACCATCAGTGATTGCATCATTGCTTACCATCAGGCGGGATTGCGATCAAAAACTAGTTTATAAATTATAAAAAAGAAAAACAAATTATTTATTTTCACCAAAAGCTTATTTCTTCTAGTTTCGTATCGCATAACTACATGAACAGCTCCAGTCAACAATGTTGGTATATATCTATTCAGTTAGGGTCACCAATGTCCATCCAAATAAATTAGCGTTTTTTCCAAGCCAACCCCACACACTTTCATTTAAAATTAAAAGGGTTAGAGTTAATACCTCAAAAGATATTGAAATCCTTAGATCCTTTGCAAAGAATCTAATTACATGAAATGTAATTAACGAACAGTCTAATTACAGCTAAGTTTAATTAGCGTTTTTATTTTTTTAGAAAATGATGCTCGATTTTATGCTTTTAAATGTATTTCTCTTTGAAATCTATAAAGCTTATAAAATCTGTTGACTTGGAAATGTGTTTGAAATCTATTGGTTTTATAGTTAATCATCATCTAGGCATGCAATTTTAATTCCGGGCGTAGCCAAAATATTACGAAGGTTTTTTGTTGTTCAATTAGGCCTTAATTTTGACATTTTTCTTACAAGACTTTCTTTTATTTATTCCATTTTAAAGGCAAATTTCTGTCTACCCCTCGATGTTCCCTAAACACGAAACCATAACACACGTTTAGAAAAATAAAATATAGTCCTACTTTTAAAAATCAGGCATCCACTTCAGATTTTTTTCACGACATTTTCAATACTTAACCGCGCGAAAGTGTTGCTTACATAAATATTTATATGAACGTACTAAAAGTCTGGCATACATAAATATTTATATCAACGTACTGATAAATTCAGTGACGCTAACATCGAACTTCTTCCGCTGGCTGAAAATCAATGCCGAAAGCTATTCGAATGTCTTCGAGCGAAAAATGTATCGCTTATATTAGTTTTTATCTGTATTTGTGTGGCGTAAAATACTACATAGTACTGTCATACGCACACTAAACTACTAAAATGATCCTTAATACTACGAAATAACGACGCTGTGAATTTTAAAATGTTACCGCTGGTATGTATGTGGTTGTCTGTACCTCCCTGATAGTTTATGTTAGCCTGTTGATCTTCCACTGTAAGAGAAAGGCATCTTCGCGAACAGAGAAGAACGAGGATTGATTACCAAGCTTACTCACTGCGTATTGGTGATTCCAGGTCATTCAAGTTCAGGTTTCCTGAAGGCTATTTCTCATTATTTAAAACGATCAAAGTCTAGGCGCAGTCTCACCGGCGGCACACACATCTCAAAAACCTGTCAAACTGTGGGGAATATGACAGATTGAGACTAAAATCAGACTTTTAACTTAAGTTACCACCCACCAGATAAAGCCTTGCCGCCAAGGGATTTGTCATGTTTCGGCGTGGTGTCTGTTGAAACCGTACAGAGGACGGGTCTGAGTAGTTGTGTTGCGATGTGTGCCGGGTACGATGCACCAAATGTTGTTGTACCGGGAGTTTGGTCGTGGAGGGTCTCCAGATCAATCTCCCTCTGGCGCAGCATCGTTGATCGTGTTGTTGGGTTCTACATTGCATCACCTCGCTCAACTGTCGATTTCCGTCCTATTCACTAAGTTTTTAAGTGAATAGGCTTAATAAACTAGCGCGCTTTAATATCAACGTATGCATCACTGCTTACCATCAGGCTGGATTTTGCTCATGCACTAGTTTATAAAGTAGACGATTTCCTTTATAAAGTAAATTATACAGAAGTACCTATTTAAAACAGTAACTATAACTTCGATGTCTCAGTGTGCATACATACGAGCGACACACGTCGACGACAAAGACCTCTGCAACAACAAGCGCGTGTCAGCAACTGCCTTCAACGCCACAAAATACCGCCCGTGTGTTTCAATACCGAATTCAAAGACAAAAAAAAAGTTGTCATGACGTTTTTTTTTTTCTTAAAATCTGCTGAATAACAGCCGCTTAGATTCCCAATATAAAGTATACAATACCAAGGCAAACTGGCAAACTCAGCTTTTTGCCTATAAAAAGTCCCCACCCCTCTTTGGGGGATCGTATTAAGCTGGCAACAGATAGGGCGTATGTCCTCATGATTTATGTAAGCTGAAATGTAGTGATGTAACATGCTTATCGATAAAATTATAAATGGGTGGGTTTTGGTTACGAATTTACTTCATATTTTAGCAACAAAAAGAGGATTCATCAAAAGTAGGTAGTATCGATAAATAAAATTGGATTTTGGGATCCAAATCACGTAACGTTCATTTTATTTAGTGCTGTCTTGCGAAATGTTATGCATGATTAGTTTTTTCTCTCTGATGTGTATCATAATTCTAAGTTTCTGATTTTATATCAAAAAAATATTTTCCCTACGAGATCTTTATGCGTATTTCATATCAGAATGACTCGCTTAACTTAACCAGTTCACTTTGACTTTGTCAGAGTTTTTTCTCACCACTCTATTTCCTTGGTCATTATGCTTCAGAAATAAAATACATTTTCCGACAAGGAAAATGTTGTTTAAGAGCTGAATCAACAAAAACCAATTACAACGTCGTAAGTGTCGATAAGATCTTATCGATAAGTACACGCTGTTTGCACCCGTCACTTATAAAATTGTATTAAGACGTGCCTACAGGCGACGGAAACTGATTTATGGGCCTAACTTACTGCACTCGCTAGTGGTGCGCCGCACATCGATAAACAAATAAATATACGACGATTTAAATTCAAATTGGATTGTGTTGTCGCGTCTTTTACGAAATACGATTACCTTGAATATGGGTTGTGGTTACTTCATAGCTTTTTGCAACGTATTGCATTTTAACAGTCAATAATTAACTTGTTTCTTATTTATCCGTTTAATTCCTTCATATGTTTTGTTATGCTTTTTTTGCATTAGTGCAGTACCACAATCTTCCCAATAACTATCGATAATTATTTAATAGAATCATTTTAACTATCGACATCGATACAAACCAATGACAATAGAAATGTTTGCCAACTATAATTGGGTTTGTTGTAGAGTGAAATCCGACATAATCAGATAGCTAAGTAAACACAGAAGTAAATATTCAATAACAACAGTATGATTCAATATTCAATGTCATATTTGACTCTAGAGTAATTATTATTGTACACGATCATGTTCTTTTACAAAAGAACCGAATTGAAATGTTTTTTGTGTGATTAACTGCTGCGCTGCATATCGCAGGTTCGATTCCCGCACGGAACAGTATACAGTATGTTACGAAAACCCTGTCCGACCCATAAGGATAATAGAGGTTAGGTAAACACATGACCAAATATAATATAAAATTTTACGTATTCATCATAGTACCAATACAAATGAATTTTGAAATAATCTTTTTTTCCAACGAATTAATTCCAATTTCCCCGAAATTTGGTAATTTTTAAAAAGTGATAACACCGGTATTATTATGAGCGAATAGCGATGCGACCACGTGCCGCGTGTCCTGCCGCCCGCCCCCCGCGGTCGGCAGGCGAAGGGTGGTCAACGCACATTTAATAAGTTACCTCCTTTTGCGAAATAATATTTATTTTTTTTAGGGGGATTTTTTTTTTAAGTAAAGCCCGGTTTTGTATGCATTAGTAGAATCAGTTATCGATACCTAACAACACCTTCACGGGTCGGACAGGGTTTTCGTAACATACTGTATATTTGTATGACCTACAACTAGTTATTTCAGGTCTGGCTGTTTGCGTATGTAAGTTTATATGTTTGTGAACGCACCTACGATACAGGAGAAATTCCTAGTGTGGATAAGAATTCATATTTTTTGTACGGATTTTTCGGTTCTTTTCTTCGCGTTTGTTCATATATGTGTACATAATTCTTTCATCATTCATTCTACATTACGATAATTGCAGAGATTTGTTTCATATGTGACGTACGAAAACAATTATATACATGAATGTTTTTTCTAATTACTTTTTGCAAGGTGTAGCTCGATATCTGACCTCTACAACCCAAAACACTAAGTATTAATGCAGGACCCCTGTTGTAAGATTGGTCAGGCTTCCGACCACCCGTTACGTCTGTCAAAATTTACAAACGAAAACCGAGACCAACGGCTTGGTGTGCTTTCCGAGGTATGGAGGGAAGTCACTATGTAAATTCAAATTCGAATATTTTAACACATCTACAGACCAATCAGTAAACGTAGCCACGAGCCATGATTACTTTCTCAAAGCTACACGAAGCAAAAATAAATATATATATATATATATATATATATATATATATATATATATATATATATATGTATATTTTGAACACAATACAATTTTTATGTAGATTTTTCCCAAACAAATAATACCGCTTTTACAGAAGGTTGTAAAAAAACCATACCAAACATTTCTCAAAATTCTACGTACTCACTAACGAATTCAAAGCCCAATAATTATAAGAATTACGGAATACATCAAACAGAAAATAGGTCAAAGAAACAAATTAGGACCACTTGAAGCTAACTCAAAAGATCTTTATAATTTTATCCTGACTTAGACTGAAGGTTAGCAAATACTGATTTTGCAGATATTTTCATGAAATATCTCAGATAGCTCTCATTGTTATATGTTCCAACTGTGAGATAGTGAACATGAATAATGTATGATCTCATTTATTTAATTCAATTACTGGATTCACTAATAAACTATAAGATCCTGGTAGGAATTTATTCCTTGATAAATATTAGTACCAGTATTGCTCTAAACAGTGTTGGGTTGCCATATAGGTCAGATATCGAGTCTCACCTTGTATTCAGCTGCCTATGGTCAGACTGGAATCCGAGATGATGACCCAGTGTATTTTATGTATGAAGTCATCATGTTTATTTTTTCCTCGTGTCTTTCCAGTCTCAAATTCTGAGTATTTCTTAAAAAAATACAGATATTTTTTAGTGATTGATGATTCTGAGTCTGGCTGTTTATGCATATAAGTGTATATGTTTGTAAAATACCCCCACGTCACAAGAAAAATTCCTAGTGTGGGGCAACGTTTAAAAAAAATTATTACTATTTTAAGGAGATTTATGTAGAACCAGTCAGCCTTGTCCGATGAAGGCCAGCCCGCGCCGCAGCTGAGCCAGTAAATATAATTTCCCAACTATGACCTCTGAGTTTGTTTCGGACGTTTCTTCTCAGAGCTAGTACTAGGAAACGCCGCGGTCATCAAACCGAATTAAAACAAAAATTCGATCCAGCCGTCCCTTGCTGTTCTCTCCAGCGACGCTCTAAGCCGAGGTTCGTACCCCACAGGGGGTGCCCCTAGCGTGTAGTCGCTTAGTGTTTAGTCGCCCTGGTTGGAGGCTTTAAATTCATTTAAGACATCCACAGAAAAGTCCGGTTAAGTAGTCACGACCTCTCAAGGTCAACTACGAGATGCCATATCAAAAAAAAAGAACCAGTCAGAAAAATAACGCTTGTTGTATATCTTTCAAAATGCCAATTTTGATTATCTAGAGTATCTTTACCGAGATATTTTAAATTAAAATGAGACCATTTTGATTTAATTCACTAGTGCAAGATTAAAAATCTGCTTTACCCCTTTACCCTTGAATTTACGTTTGATTTTATTAATTGCGTTTTTAATGAATATTATGATTTTTTTTATATAAATTATAAACTAGCGCTTGACCGCAATCCCGCCTGATGGTAAGCTGTGATGCGATCGTTAATGGTAAAGCGCGCTAGTTTATAAGGTGTTTATTCACTCTAGCCTTGAAGACACTCAAATTGTAGTCCGACGGAAACACCGCCGCCGGAAAATTGTTCCAGTCCCTCGATATACGCGGTATAAAAGAACGTCCGGATCGTAGTGGTGTTAACAACATAAGGGTGGAAAGTCGCCGTACGACGGGTCGTCCGATGGTGGAACACAGATGGGGGAATTAAATGATGCAATTCCCTTGCACACTCACCGGAATGCATCCTATAGAAGACCGAAAGGCTGGCTACTCTACGCCTGCGCTCCAGGTCGATGATGAAAACCTTCACCATTTTAAGTACAACTAAGTAGCATAATATACGCTCTAGCAATTACCCGTGGCTTAGTTTAGATGTGCTTATTTTATTATTGTTTTTAATATCTACAAATATCTAGTATACAAAGTAGCTGTTACCTTTGCCCAGATCACGAGCCATCTTTTTGTCAAAATCCCTGTCGATGATGAAGTGGTAAATCAGGTGTAATATAAGAATGAAAAATATCCTGCGTCCTTATCCAGATCCCAGGCATCATATGGGTCAAATTCCACAATGATGGATTCAGTGGTTTAAGTGTGAATCTGAGTTCCATTAGTTTCAGGTCTAATTGAAATATCTACAAATATTGCTACTCCGAAATATGAGAAATAACACATTCATCTACTGAAACCACTTAACTACTAAACCCTTGCGAAATCCCATTTCATATGTTCAATATGCAATACCTTACAAGCAAAATTGTAATATTGAAATTAATTTAACATTACACAGCACAAAATGTTAACTTCAATATTTTCAACCGACATCGAAAACAAATCGGGAACCCGTCTAATACATTTAAATCTTTGAAACGGAAGAAATCAATTCCCTAATAACAATTGAATACTGAACGCATTTCGCAAACCTAGCGGAAAATAGCCCAATCCGTTTTGTCGATAATCAATACCAACACTATTGCTAAAAAGTGGCCTTATCTCGATAATATTTTACTTTTTCCCTTCACTTTTTTACCTGACTTAGTGTAGTCTGTCGATTTATTTAGTCCGAAGAATTTATGAGAAAATTTTATTTATTACCTTTTTTTTTTAAGAGAAAAGCTGTTTATTTATTAGTTTCCTAGTAGAGTCAGGACTTAAGGGACGTAAACGGAGCTTATGCAGGTAAAGGTATTTTCACTTTGGAAAAAGGATAAGTAGTAGTAACTTTATTCATGAGAGATCTTTAGTGAAAGATGTTAATTTTTTAGATCAGAAGAAGTGTCGTTTTTTGATAGTGATAAAAATTTAAAGCCAATGACTTGGAGATTGTGTCCCTTGGAGATTTTGTTGATGGTGATATTCGTAGCAAAATTATAACCTATCGATGATCGTCAAGGTTAAGCGACATTTGATAAGGTCACACCGTGGATGGGTGACCGTCAGTTACTTATCGAGATGTCCCGCATTCATCTCGGAATATCTGACAACCAGTGTTACCAAGAGCTATCCATTCTGCTGCTGGCATTCGCTCCGAGTAAAATACTTGTACAGCTGAATACTCGTACATTCTCCATAGAGGCAGATGCAAACTAAGAGAGATTGTTTTACAATAGATCGGTTACCACCGATCTATTGTGAAACAATCTAGTAGGCAGATGCAAACTAAGAGAGATTGTTTTACAATAGATCGGTTACCACCGATCTATTGTGAAACAATCTCTCTTAGTTTGCATCTGCCTACCGGCCATAACATCGGCTGCCGGCAGAAGTTACCACCCACAAGACAAAGTCGTGTTCCGGCATGACGTCTGGTGATGCCGTACGGAGGACGGGTCTGAGCAGTTATGTTGTGATGTGTGTCTGGAACGATGCACCAAATCTTGTTATGTCGGGAGTTTTTTAAGTGAATAGGCTTAATAAACTAGTGCGCTTTACCATCAACGATTGCATCACTGCTTACCATCTGGCGGGATTGCAGTCAAACACTAGTTTATAATTATTTAAAAAAAATTATGTTATCATCATCATCATCAACCTTTTTACTGTCCCACTGCTGGGCACAGGCCTCCTCTCATACAGAAAAGGATCGAGCGTAATCACCACGCTTGCTCAGTATGGGTTGGCGATTTCAGACTTCAAACTCCAGGTTTCCTCAAGATGTTTTGTTTCACCTTGTAATCAGTCATTGGTGTCCAAAATTCTTAGAAAATACATATGACCTAGAAAAATTACATTGGTGCTTGCCTGATCTGGAATCGAACCTGCACACTCATACTTGAGAGGCTGGTGTCTTAATCACTAGGCCACCACGACATCTGACATCTGACAAATATGTAGGTATAAACTAGTATTACCATTTAATATCCAGAATATATATTCCGAAGACTGCATATAAATTACGACAAGAGCAAGGTAATTAGTTATAACACTTTTGACAATCAACAAAACGACAGTGAATTTAGTTTGGTATGACGAAATTTTAAATATAAATTGAACCTTTTTAGCGTGTTTCTAAATAATACAAGACAACAGTGGTAAAGCAAATACGAGGTCGACTATACCAACAAAGATACGCCTTTAAAACTTAAAATGCGATACGACTATGTTTTTTTTTTTTTTATTTTACTAGCAAGAGAATCTTTTTGATATTCAGAGGCTTATAATATTATTATCGACGTAAGACAGAAACCTTTCCGGATCTCCAAAAGGTTATTTACTTCAAGAATTAGTATTCCAGGCCCGTTCGTAAGGTAGTGTATACACATCATGTCTCCTCATATTTCTTTGCAAATAGGTATTGTCAGCAAAAAGGTGACAGGATTTTATATTATTTACAGATTTGGCTGATGTCATGAAAAACTCATCTAGACACGTAGCAAAAGTGTTCAATCATGTGTACTGGCTTTATTTGATACTTTCATCTTTTTTACTTTTGTTGGATGCATTTGCGTTTGTGAATGTGCTGAAAGATCTCGTTCCGGGAAATAATCAACATTTCTTTTTCTATCGCCAGGCAGCAAAGTCAAAAGTCTTTTATTGAAATTATACTGAAAATCAACACTTCGAACGTCAATATTACATAAGACAGTCCCTCAAAACATCCGCCCTCCACCTCTTCCTGGTGCTGTCTCTGAGAAGAAGTAGCTTTAATATACAGTATGTTAAGAAAACCCTGTCCGACCCATAAGGATAATAAAGGTTAGGTAAACACATGACCAAATATAATATAAAAGTTTACGTAATCATCATAGTACGAATACAAATGAATTTTGAAATAATCTTTTTTTCCCGCGAATTAATTCCAACTTCCCCGTAATTTGGTAATTTTTAAAAAAGTGACTACACCGGTATTATTGTGAGCGAATAGCGATGCGACCACGTGCCGCGTGCCCTGCCGCCCGCCCCCCGCGGAAGGGTGGTTAACGCAGATTTATTAAGTTACCACTTTTTGCGAAATAATATTTATTTTTTAGGGGGATTTTTTTTAACTTTAGCCCGGTTTTGTATCCATTAGTAGAATCAGTTATCGATACCTAACAACGCCTTCACGGGTCGGACAGGGTTTTCTTAACACACTGTATAGTATAATTAACATGACATGTCTGTTTTTCTTATTATGTCAGCTAGCCACGCTAATTTTACTAGGTGGTAGGCCGGCAGAAGTTACCACTCACCAGACAAAATCTTGTCGTGTTCCGACATGATATCTGATGATGCCTTTTGGAGGACGGATCTGAGCATATGTATTACGATGTGTGCCGATTACGAGGGAGGGTCTCCAGATCAATCTTCCTCTGGCGCAGCATCGTTGTTCGCGTTGTTGGGGTAAACATTGCATCACCTCGCTTAACTGCCGTCTTCCTTCCTATTCACTATTTTTTTTTAGTGATTAGGCTTAATAAACTAACGCGCTTTACCATCAACGATTGCACCACTGCTTATCATCAGGCCGGATTGCAGTCAAGCACTAGATTACAATTATTATTTACAAGTTTGAAGAGTATGGATGCCGATCTAGTTACAGGCAAATGAGTTTTTTTTAAATACCTGGAAAGCCATAGATCGACATTTCTTTTGAAACTTATGAAATTAAATACAGATACTTTTAAAATTCTATAGTAGATTTCAGAGCCTCGTTGATGTAGTTGCGCACACACTACTGCTGAGCATAAGGTTCTGCTTTCAATGCCAGGTCGGAAAAATAGTAGTTGAGTTTTTTAATTTAAAATTGACAGTAGATGCTCGGAGTTAAAATGTCCAGCTTACAATAGTCTCGCCCCTTGTTACATGTGCCTTTAATGCAACTTGAATAATATGAAGGTGTACTATACGTGCATACACTTCTGTCTAACCTTCGACGGATATAGTGAGGCGTGATGCTATTTATGACTTCAAAGAACTTTCTTACAACAGCATTACAAAACCAATACAACCAAAGTAGCCGATAGTTTGGTTATATTTTATATATGTTTTGTAATGCTCTACCCCCCCCCCCCCCCCCCCTACTAAAACAACCTTTCCCATCCCTTACCCCCATAACTTATAGCCTTATAGCCTATTCTAACCACAAGGCTAAGAGCAACGCAAAATACGACGCAATATTTCCTGGGAAAGAAAACTCTTGAAAATTGTATGCATATTATTGGCGTTAATATAAGAAGCTTGGCACAAAGAGACGTGTGTAGAATATACAATATGTATGGGAAATATTATGGAGCATGTTTTACTAAAAGGGTGGAGCTGACGTTTGTAGGAATAATAGTAATGGGATGTAACAGTAACACCACTGTGGAGCACAGGGCTTCTCTCTGAGGGCTTTGAGATTTCTAAACCAGTTCAGCAAATTACTGTTAAGTTTTTTTATATATCATTTTAAACTAGTGCTTGACTGCAATCCGGTCTGATGGTAAGCCCATTGACTCAAAAAAAAGCTAAGTGAATAGGAAGGAAGACGGCAATTGAGCGAGATGATACCATGTTAAACCCAAGACCAACACGACCAACCAAGAGGAAGATTGATCTGGAGACTCTCCACAATCAAATTCACAACAACATTTGGTGTCCCCGTCCTCCGTACGGCTTCACCAGACACCATGCCGGAACACGACGAATCGCTTGGCGGCAAGACTTTGTCTGGTGGTAACTTCTGCCGGCAGCCGACGTTATGGCCTACCTCCGGTGACTCTGTTTTTGTTTCACCTGATAACATTATTGAAAGCCCACTAGTAACTCACATAAGTTTGAACGATGTTATTTTCAGTAGCACTAAAAGATGCATTTTTTAAATAAAATTTAAAATTATGTGAAATGAATTAAAGCCATACGTTAGGTACCTATCGTGTCAATAGGTCTACATGAATTAGTAATTGTGCAATCCAACCCTATCTTTAGGAGTTCAACAACACATAATGCCATGACTAGGACAGTTGAGCAATTCAATATAGTTTCCATTTTCCCAAAGGACTTCGGTACAAAAAGCAAATTTCGTGAATACAAAGCATAAATAATATTATCCATATATAAACAGGGTACTAACGAATAATAATGTTTGTCTGTAGTGATGTGAATATATCGACTATTGTTATTTGAATTTATCGGGTAAACAGAGCGAATAGATTGGTAGAAAGGGAAAAAGATGTGTACAATACTTTTTATGTTTATTTGAATTGTATATAGGTATGTAAAGATGGTACGTTATGTGACACAAATAAGTTTTGTAAATACTAATACATTGAGTTGCTGTTTTCGTTCTATGACATTAGGAGTTCTTACAATGCTGAGAAAAAGCTACTTATTATTGTGTCCAGAGTATCCTGTTGTCTGCATATGGAACTGACTGAAGTTAGTGAAGATGCTAAACTCGTATCAAAATTCGGAGCCGATTGTACTTAGATTGCTCTCGCTTAGACGTTAAGAAGAAAGAAAGAAAGAAAATACATTTATTCAGCCTAGACTCGACACACAATACATCTAGCATAAAGAAGAAGCTTCTCCTAACACCCACGCTTGGCGCATAAGTAGAAACTTCCTTTCTTTATATTTAATTAATTACCTCTTTTACTTTCTTCCCTATGTGTCGTTTCCTAGAAAATAACTGTTCTACTCTTCTTTACTTTTACTAAATTAAATAACAGAACTTGTGGTTTTGCTTATAAACAGGAAAATAATGTAACAACCATGATTGGTAATTAGAAATAGTTTGTTTTTCTTAGCAAACAGGATGTACTTATTTGAATATTGACCAATAATGTTATTTTTTGTATATGCGAAATCCGAAAACTGCGCCAAGCTGTGCGCACGCGCCTAGTACTACTGATCTACCCTGAATTTTACTGTGCTGGTAAATAAAGAAAAAATAACGTCTTAAAAATACTGGCAGCATCCGGATAAACTCCATCAAAGTTGTGGTAAGGCTAGCAGACATCTGAGTTTTCATAAGGTAATAACTTATTATTTTTCCATTTTCCTTTGCCAGACTCTAATAAAACTATTTCCTTTATTTACAATGTAACATACGAATCATACCAAAGCATTGAAAATTCTTTTTAATCTAAAAACAAGAATGTCTTACAGCCCATAAACCATATTTATTAAAGTCGAAAAGTTTCTTAAGCCAAAATATACTTTGTAAGTTCGTCGACATCGTAAAAATGTCACAGGGCTATTGTTAGTTGGTACAATAGTATCGACTGTCGATAAATATTACGTGTTGCGCGTCACTACGGTAGTTTTATTGAAAATATGTTTTGGACACTTTATTAGATGTTGGTCTTGGATCGTTGAACAATTGTTTTTATTTGTTTATTCAACGCTTTTATGAAGCGTGCTAAATTATATTTTTGGGACGTAAAACTAAATCGATTTTAAGTTTTCTCTTTAGATGATAACAGTGTTGTTCCCTGTATTAAATATATTCCGTATACTCATAAATAATGCTCCTATAGTAAAATAAATTTCTCGGTGGTTGGCCATAACATCGGCTGCCGGCAGAAGTTAACACCCACCAGACAAAGTCTTGCCGCCAAGCGATTCATCGTGTTACGGCATGATGTCTGATGAAGCCGTACGGAGGACGGGTCTGAGCAGTTGTCGGTATTTTTACCGTGGAGGGTCCCCAGATCTATCTCCCTCTGGCGCAGCATCTTTATCGTGTTTTTGGGTTTAACTTTGCAACATGTCGCTCAAATGCCGTTTTCCTTCCTATTCAGTTTTTTTTTTTGAGTCAATAGGCTCTTAATAAACTAGCGCGCTTTACCATCAACCATTGTCTCACTGCTTACCATCAGGCGGGTTTACAGTGTTTAAAATTATAAAAAAGGAATATGAAATTTAATGCTATTAGATTTCCTATAGTATTCGTTACAATCTTTTACTAATGTAGGCAATAAGACAAGGAAAATCATCTCACACACATGTTTTTACACATTCTGGAAAATTCATAACTCGAATTTATCCAAAGTAGATGCTTAAAATAATCTCTATATTATTTCCTTACATCAGAAAACTTTATGTCCCTCTAAAACCAAATGAGCTATATACATAATTCAAAAAAAAAAAATTCAGTCCCTAATGAAATTTTCAAAGACCTCCCTGACTTGCCCTGAAACCGGCCTTACGTCTTTCCTAATCTCTGGCTATTTATCATTCTGTCGACTCCTGTCTGAACGTCGTGATAACTGAATTATCAGCTTATTTTGCATCTTATAGATTCTGTTTTCAACTGCTTCATGGTAATTATCTGCCATGTTTGTTTATTTTGTGGCGTATGGTAAATTTATAAAATTTTACTTAGGCTTTGTATAAGACAATAATCCTTACAACTGACTGATTAAAGTAATCTTTCATTTTTGTCGCAAGACACGACACGCGCTTAGCGTTTGTTACCTTCGCATACATTTACAGGGCGGTTGTCTACTTGGTAAACACGAGTAAACCGCGCGTCGGTTTTGCGTGATAATGCGAGTTATTGACTATCTATAATACATGTTATACGAACATAACATTTGTATAGAAATTATTGATGGTTTTATTTTAGTTAACTAATCACTTTTTTTTTGTTCTTGGCATCTCGTAGTTAATCATGGGAGGCCATGACTACTTAATCGGACTATCCTGTGGATGCCTTAAGTAAAATTTAGTCTAATCACAAGGGATGACAGAATGTTTTATAACGGATTTACTGTAGCAGAGATCCAAATAGTCTTTTGTTAAAATTCTGGTAATCTCCGTTTATAAATAGTATAGAGGTCAACACCCTTAAGAAACCTTTCAAGTAAAAGCTCAGAAAAGAATATCTTTATAAATAAAAGATGAATCTGGTGTGAATTATGAAAGAATTTAGAAAATCATTACTGTATAAAATTCTAAGAGTCATGATGGTGTTCATTCTCAGCATATTAATTGCGAATCAAAATGTAGCAAGAACTATTATGTCATTTTCAGATAAATACATATGTTGAAACTATATTTATTAATTAACAACCATTTTGTCTTCCCACTGCTGGGCACAGGTCTCCTCTCATTCAGAGAAGGAAGGTTTGAACATTCAGGTTAAATGGTCAGGTTTACTCAAGATGTTTTCATTCACCTTCAGTCATTGGTGTCCAAGATATATTTAGAAAGTACATATAACTTTAAGAAAAGTTACATTGGTACTTGCCCGACCTGGAATTGAACCCGCGCACTCATACTTGAGTGGCTGGTGTTTTAACCACTAGGCCACCACGACTTGTATTATAATATATTTATTTACGTAAGTATATTATAGAAGCTTGTAAAGAAGGAAAGAGAGCAAAAACCGGCCAAGTGCGAGTCGGGCTCGCGCGAGAAGCAAAAAACGACTATCGCGTTGGCTTTCTTCTGTATGGGAGCCCCCCTTAAATATTTTATTTTATTTATTTTTAATATTTGTTGTTATAGGGGCAAGAGAAATACATAATCTCTGAAAATTTCAACTGTCTAGCTTTTGCGGTTCACAGCCTGGTGATAGACAGACGGACAGCAAAGTCTAATGAATGGGGTTCCGTTTTAAAATGATAATGGTCTACAATTGTCATGGTCTTTAATGATATTTTTGTATTATAAAAAGAGGTTTATTGAACCCTTGAGTGGCACAGTTATAAAGAATCATCACTCTTATAATTACCAAAGCCTTAAATTGACAACGCAATGACGCAGTGGCTGAGCGATAGACTACTACGCTGCGAGACGTGAAATCGATTTCCGCACTGAACAAATATTTGTATGGCCTACAAAATAAAAATCATTTATTCACATTAGACTGAGGACACATTGCCCGTAGGACCGATGCCCGATGGGGCCGACGGGTTCTCGAGTGACGACAAGCTCCCGACAAGGTGGACCGACAACCTGGTGAAGGTCGCGGGAAACCGCTGGAAGCGGGAGGCGCAGGAACCTTGGAGGAGGCCTATGTCCAGCAGTGGACGTCTTTCGGCTGAAATGATGATGATGATGAGGCTGAGAATCAGCACATTTTGAACGTCAATATTACATAAGATAGTCCCACAAAACGGCCGCCCTAAACACTCCAGGTAGTTGTTCCGGGTCTGGCTATTTGTCTATGTGAGTTTAAATATTTGTAAACGCACCCATCATACAGGAGTAGCTCTTGGTGTGGAGCAAAGTTTTTTGTTTTAGGAAAAGCAACTAATGGTATAGGCACTGATAAACAACATTATTTTTTGTTTATACGAAGTATTGTTAAGTAAAGAATCTATGTGCTCAATTTCAAAAAGATATAAAGAAAAAACACAAAGTTACGAGCTTGCTATTCTACTTGGTTGTCCCACGACAAAAGTATGTTCAAAGCTCCGGTCGTGTGTTCGAGCGCGGTGCATTGACCTCTGGCGTCAGCTGTTGCGCGTACGAGTACCGTAATCTATAGTAAAGCTGTGTGCTCGCGCTCAGTATCCACACTGCAACAATTTCTAAATGTATTAGGAAAAAATATAACAAGGTGTAAAAATGATTGGAATCGTTTCAGTTGCTGATTCTGAACAAACTACATTCAGGTTCCGCATAAACAAAAATAACGTTGTGTGGACAGTCTACCCACCAGCTTGTCATCATTGACTGCTAAACCTGTCCCCAACTACATGTATGGGTTTCAACTAACATTCTAACTGGACGAAGCTAAATGCCAGTCTCTTATACCTCACGATTGCCTACCTACTACAGTCTTATATAGTTCTATTTTATTTTTACATCATAGGGACAAAACACTTTACACTAAAACTAGGCTATCATTTTATATTCCCCACTACACTTACTACACTATTTTTCTCACTCTAAGCTAAACTGCCACTTATATAATGTAACTGTTCCTCTATGTACAGTACGCATCCTTTGAGGCGGTATCGTGGTAATACACCGAAAGTAGTAAGATAATAGAATTTCGAGATGACGCGCGTGTGGTACAAGTTGTAAGAGTAATAAGAAAGCATTATCTTTTTTTTTTCATAAAATTATAAACTACTGCTTGACCGCAATCCCGCCTGATAGCAAGCAGTGACGCAATCGTTGACGGTAAAACGCGCTAGTTTATTAAGAAACTATTCACTGTAGTCTTGAAGACACTTAAATTGTAGTCAGATAGATAACATTGCCGCTGGCAAATTGTTCCAGTCCCTCGATGCACGGGGTTTGAAAGACGAGGCGAAACGCTTCATCCGGATTGTAATGTTGTCAGCAATGTGAAAGGTGAATACTCGTCGAACGACGGATCGTCCAATGATGGAATGAAAATGGAGGAATTAAGTCATGTATTTCCCTTGCACACTCTCCAAATTGCGTCATATTGAACATCGACCAAAATTTTCAAAAAGGCCCTCTCATTTTGGACTTATTCTTATTCTTAGCCTATAGAGGTCCACTACTGGACAAAGGCCTCCCCCAAATCTTTCATTCCATTGGGGGGCATTGCCATAATCCCTACGCTTGTTGCGGCGGGTTGGGGATCGCAGTAATTTGATATTCCACAGAAGAAGCGCTGCTGCCCGCTTCCCTTGTGAGACTTCCCTTGGTCGCCTCTTACGACACCCACGGGAGGATATGGGTTGGTACTTTTCTATGTATGCCCGGTACCAGACAGGTTAATTTTGGACTATTATCTTTAAATAAGTTTATCCTTCCAGTGTTAATTGTTTTGAATTTCAGTTTTTTTATTAAAAACATTATGTATTTGCAACTATATAACTGACAATAACATGATCAAATAAACAAAAACGTCATATCTTCTACACTCAAACACTACCATTCCAAGTATCCCTACCACCATACCATCAATAATGCAACACTTCGATTCGAACTCAACAACTCAACTTAAAGAGAAATTTAGCAAATAACTTCCTGAATTAAAATAGCCTTCCCTTGTTACTTAACCCCCGTCTGCACGAGTTGCACGTCAACCATTTTCCTTTGTAACCCTACACCAGAGTCGATGTTGGAATACTGGAGAAGCCGAGAAACCGTCTCAGACATAATTGCTTCTTAGTTTTGATTTTCTTTTTGTCAAGCGAAGTCTAGGTGAGATTTTAGATTGGTTTTTAGCTGAAAGTTTGTGTTTGGCAGTATATTTGCTGACATAAAATTGGTCTTTTCGCTTGTTGAGTGCTATAAGAGAAAATTGTCATCGTGATTGACAAAATGAGTACACTGAGAATTTAGTTCTTGTTGGTTATTTCGGTACTGGATCTTCATCTGGATCGAAAAGTAACATATGTGCTTTTCTAGATCTCGGTTTAGTTTTTAGTTAAAGAAATCAAAGCTCCATTTTATTACGAAACGAAATCTAACGTTAGTTCTAGCCGTAACCTTTGAGTCAATATTTGTATTTCGAACTTATTTAAATTGAACTTATGTCAAGCACTACTTTCTAAATTAATAATAAAAAATTCTTAATCGAAATGTTATAACATAGTTTTGTGTAGATATTTCTGTAAAAAACTGCATTTCTATAGTCTTTAAGGTGCATAATTCAATAACTGTTTAGGTCGCTTAAATCTGGTCTTAACGAAATCCTTGTTATGTAATAAAGGGGGACAGTTATTTTAGCATTTGTATACAGTTTTGCTTACAGTTACCCACTGTAAAACTACTGAAAAAAAAACAAAGGATGATTTTTTGTACAGATTAATTACTATCCAAACATTTGAATGAAGATATTCTTCTATCATCATCAACCTTTTATCGTCCCACTGCTAGGCACAGGTCTCCTCTCAGACAGAGAAGGATAGAGCGTAATCACCACGCTTGCTCAATGCGGGTTAGCAATTTCAGACTTAAAGTCCAGGTTTCCTCAAGATGTTTTCCTTTACCTTGGTATCAGTCACTGGTATCATTCTTCCCTAGAGATATTCAAATAATATCCCGCTAACGATCTCTACAGATACTGAATAAAAACTGAAATGAACACAATGAAATGTTCAAACAAATTAACAAACTAGTACAGACATTATAATCAAGTACTATGGCTATTTCTAGCTCATTGCAGGTCACTAAAACGGCTATCGACCGACCCTCATGTAGCCTGTATGTAATAGCTGCTGTTAATGACTGTCTATTGTCCATTGATGCTTTAGTTACTACTTACATGGTCCTCGAGCTTGGAAATGAAGCAATATACATCGAGTTTGATAATGGCTGTTCAATTTAAGAATTAAATTACTGCGTTATTATATTTTTTAATGATTTGTAGTTATTACTAGTTTTGTTGTGCCCGGTTGCCATACGAACATCTAATGGCAGTCGTTACGGGTTTTTGGAGCCCTCAAAACTCCAACAATTGGTCTAACTGCAATGCTTAGATATCACCCTCTGGTTGTGGAGGTCAGACGGCAGTCGCTTCACGGAAAATATCGTTGTTCAGCCAAAACCAGCAGTTAGACTGGTAAAACGGATCTCAGGCTTTAAAGCTGAAAAAGCTTCGGATGCGACTTTGACTAACGCTGAGGTGATGATGATCACTCGTTTAGTTGTGGATACTAATAACGCCCCTTGAAAACCACATAAAATATTATAACTTATTTGGGAAAGCATAACAGTAAAAAGGCAGCTTACATATTGTTATTTATTCTTTTTCATATTTTATGATAACCTTAAAAAAATAGATAACTTTATCTCACAAGAAACCCCTCATCTGCCAATATTTAAAAAATAATCAACATGGCTCTACCACTTTCTATCAACTTTAACACCCAAAAGTTCTTCCAAATACGTCACTTGATAAAACTTTAGGACAACTCAAGACCCTCTCGACGTAACCTTGTCGGGACGTAAAAACGTGAAGCGTCTTAACGATAGATTGATTAATGGATACCCGCATCTCGAGTGTAACGTGTGACTTTGGCACGAGGTATCTTTTTGTATTTTTTGGTTACAGTTTTTTTGAAGTTATGGGGATATAATAGTGTTCTAATGTTAAATATAGTTTTATTAGTTTGATTTCAAGAAAAAGTCGGCAGTAACTTTGTAATCCATTCAGTGTTACGATGTGTGCCGAGTACGATGCGCCTAATGTTGTTGTGTCGGGAGTTTGGTGGTGCAGGGTCTATAGATCAGCCCCCGTCTGATGCAGCATCGTTAGTCCTGTTGGGTTTAACATTGCATCACCTCGCTCGACTGTCGTCTTCCTTCCTATTCACTCAGGTTATTATTCTTTTTTGTGAATTGGCTCCTTATAAATTAGCGCGCTTTACCGTCAACGATTGCATCACTGCTTATCATTAGGTGGAATAGGGATGTATCAAAGGTATGAAAATAAAAAAATAATAATAAGTCCCTCTTATAGATAATAAAAATAATTAAGACACGTATTTTTTATTTTGTTGAAATTACCAAAAACTACTGGTTAAAAGACCAGCCTCTCAAGTATGAGTGCGCGGGTTCGATTCCAGGTCAGGCAAGTACCAAAGTAACTTTTCTATAGTTGTTTGTACTTTCCAAGTATATCTTGGACACATAGACTGAAGGTGAAGGAAAACATCTTGAGGAAACCTGGACTTTAATCTGAAATCGCCTACCCGCAATGAGCAAGCGTGGTGATTACGCTCAATCCTTCTCTGTATGAGAGGAGACCTGTGCCCAGCAGTGGGACGATAAAAGGTTGATGATGATAATAGTGACTGAGATATAGCGTATTAAAGTTACAGAGTGGGGGCTAATTACGTCACGCCGTGGTATATTTTGTACCACGGCGTGACGTCATGCGTCATTTCAAATCAATATATCTTCCCATGTATTTGAATGAAAGAAAAGATAAAAAATACGTTTACAATATTTTTTATAAATCTCTCTGATGGACATTAAATTATGTTTTATGATACAACCTAATCACGGTCAAGCACTAGTTTATAATAATTATATTTAAAAAAAATCTTTGCAAATAATTCTGATGACACGCACCGGTCACCAGTCCAAAAATCAAAAAAATATTTTTTTTTACTTTTATTTTTGGATTTGATATAAGTCACAGAGCAGTTTCAGTACATCAAGCTACAACAATCTGTAAGATTTTTTATTCGATTTTCAACTTTATCTCTGACGCATTAAGACCCAAGATTGATTGGGAATATTTGTCAGTTTCGGATATCGTGACCTGCTGTAGCATTTATTATCATAGGATTATAGTCAGTAAGTATAAGTTAACAGGAGATTGTAAACCCGCACTCTATTGAATAAAGATTTTATTGCAGTAATAATGTTCGTGGATTTGTTAAAATATCTGTATTTTCGTTCTGTAAAGACTATTTTCAAGATTCTGTTCTTTATGGCAGGTGTTTCTGACACTTGAGTTTAAAGGATAAAGCCCTACACATTTCAAGTTCCTTCTAGCTCCATAGTGCTTTATAGCAAAGTGTGCTTTTAAGAACTCTATAGAAACAAGAAATAATTTTTCCTTTCAGTTTTCTTCAAAAGATGCTTACTTCAAAGACTGAGAATATACTTAGTGGAAAATATTGAGCTGAGTACTAATTTCGAAGTAAAAATAGTTTGAAGCCAGGTTAACAAACAATTAATTTATTTTCAAAGTTTTTATGTTTTTTGTTAGGTAGGTTTTAAAACTAATAAATCACGTAATTTACTTGTAATAGTGTCGATGTGACTGACAGCCTCCGTGGCGTAGCGGTAGCGAACGCGGTCGCTGCACAAGAAAGAAAGGAAGAAATGAATATTTGCACTGGTCTGGTCGTGCCTCGGAAAGCTAGCTTAAGTTGTTGGTTCTGGTTGCCATACGAACATATAATGGCAGTCGTTACGGGTTGTTGGAGCCCTCAAAAGTCCAACAATTGGTCTAACTGCAATGCTCCGATATCGACGCCAGTCGCTTCACGGAAAATATCGAAGTTTAGCCAAATGAGCAGTTAGGAAGGTAAAGCAAACCCCAGACTCCAAAGCTGAAAGCTTCGGATACGACTGGAATTAACGCTGAGATGATGATGCTGATGATGATAATCCTTTGGCGCTTGACCTAAATCGGAACCAATGGCGCCATCTTGGTTTTTAAACACAACTTTAATCTAATGTTGACTATACCTTTGTGAATTTCATTCGAGCACCATTAGGACCTTTAATTGTCAATATGCGCAAAAGGTAGAAGTTATATCCTAAATCAATAATACAATTTAAATTAGGTTGAGGATCAACCCCCAAAAGCCCGCTCCCCACGTAGATACCAATGAACAATATCGGATTAGAAACTCCATGGTAACCAACTCCAAGTTACAAATAGTACTGCTTCTACACTACTTACTTACTTCCAAAGGAAAAGCCCCATAAAGCCTAGTTTTCCACGAGTAAAAGGACATTTCACTGGATCTTAAAAAGATATATCTTCAGCAGTTAGCGCTTAAAACATTTACCGAGCTTCGAGATTAAGTTATAAATAACGCCTCGAAAAATTTAGAGAGAAATTTATAAAATGCAGCGGAATTTAGAAGCGGCAGCGCTTTTTTTTTTTGCTTATTACGCTTGGTTCGTTTTGTGTGAAACGATTATGGGCTGTAAGGTTTTAAGAGTACTTTGATCGTAGTTGGAGTTTTTAATCTAGTCTAGGCTGGAAGAAGAATCGGTCTAGAATAGTTGTACTTGAAAAAATAGAGACTCTTTTTGTTACTTCTCCTTGGTGTCCTGACATCTGAGAAATTTAGACAATTAATAACTTATATATAGGTTATAGGTAGCAGAATCCTCTTGTATGGTTAAATCAATTCAGACATAAAGTGTGGCGAGTATTCAAGTGTTAATTGATTGACGTAGTAAAGTCAACCACACACTTGTTCCGGATTTGGTTGTTTGTGTATGTAAGTTTAAGAGTTTAAATGTTTTTAAACGCACCCACGATACAGGAGTAATTCCTAGTGTGGAACAAGGCTTTTTTTATTAAAAAACAAAAGAAGCCAGCCGTATTTGCTCTAGTTTATTCTAAAATTCAGTGTCATGTACAAGCAGTCTTCCGATTCTGCAATCATGTCATCGTGAAAGTCTAAGTGATTTGTGCGTGGGGTAAGCTGTATTCGTTCTAACAAATGCTGGGGATTGAAACTATCAGCTTACTTTACCTAACTTTTCTCGGTGAGATTATTAGAGAATCACACTGCAGTTCTAGAACACGTACTATAGTTTTATCAAACATAAAATAGAGGTCCGTTCGTGAATGGAGAACTGCAGCCACATTTGGGCTGGTGCTGCAAAATGCCACCTGGATACTTTGGAGTCTCCAGTCACAGCCTTTCGGTGTTCTATAGGATGCATTTGAAGAGTATGTAAGGGAATGACATGACTTGATTCCCTCATCTTCGTTCCATCATGGGACAACCCCTCGTACTGCAAATTTCCACCCTTATGTTATTGAAACCACTACAATCCAGACGAAGAGTTTCGCGTCCTTTTTTATACCGCGTACATCGAGGGACTGGAACAATTTGACAGCGGCGGTGTTTCCGTCGGACTACAGTTTAAGTGTCTTCAAGTCTAGAGTGAATAGGCTCTTAATCAACTATCGCGCTTTACCATGAAATGGTAAATGATATTTGATGCAATGAAATATTTCATCACTGTTTACCATCAGGCGGTATTGCCGTCAAGCACTAGTTTAAAAATTATATAAAAAAGAGTAGGGATCTTAATGTTGTATAAAATTAGCTATGACAGAAGACAATAGACTTGATTAAAGACGATAATCCCTGAGTTTGATTCGGCTATTTCTTCTCAGAGGTAGTCAGTTAGGAAATGCCGGCTTCAACTAGGTTAAAAAAAAATACATATGACGTATAAAAGTGACCAATGAACCTACTTGCTTAATAAACGATTTCATTTCAGCGCAAAACGCCCCCGTCCACAACTTGGCCTACACACTCCAGTACTTGCAACGTCTTCCACACGTTCTATTTGATTTATTTCAGTCATAATAAGTAAGAGATATCTCGGTGCTTTATGTAGAGATTAACAACAATGCCTTTCTTTGGCTGTACCATTGCTTTTACATATATTCTTCTTTTATAGAAACTTTTGCGTTTACAGTTTTTTTGAAGTGAAGCTTCTTTATCGGCGTTGAAAAAAAATTTACCGTCACATTTTTCCGTTACGCGCCATCTTTTTATTAATTTTTTACTACATTTACCCACCTCGAAGTCCTTCCCCATATCCCTACCTAAAATCCCGGATATCTCGGAAACGGCTGGGAATTTCAAACTTCTGTCAAAATTTCAACCCCCCCCCCCCCCTTACTAACCGTCTTCCCCCTTACTAACACCCATCCCAGCTGGAACCTATATTCAGATAGGACCCCTAGACCCCCATTTTGACCCCATAGTACCTGACCCCCAATACCCATATAGCACATACATTTCGAGATTCCAGTCTCCTGTCCCCTCCCACTCTCCCCACATGTTGTGACCCCAGGTGGACAGGATCCTCCCAACACTTAGACTTATGGGGTTTGAATCTATTACCTGCAGCTTGTAAGTCGCAGTCAATATGCCTAGGCAATATCCCACTGCTGCTCTCCAATACCTCAACCAAGGTTATATGTTAAAACACGACTAAAGCTTTGGTTTTCTTAGAAAGCGGTGATTGGTCTTGTTGGAAATACTGACCAAAATGACAGATTTTTTAGATATTAGAGAAGTTACCACACACCAGACAAAGCCTTGCCGCTAAGCAATTTGTCGTGTTCCGGCATGATGTCTAGTGAAGCCGTACGGAGGACGGGTCTGAGCAGTTGTGTTGCGATGTGTGCCGGGTACGATGCGCCAAATGTTTTTGTTGGGAGTTTGGTCGTGGAGGGTCTTCAGATCAATCTCCCTTTGGCGCAGCATCGTTAGTCGTGTTGTTGTGTTTAACATTGCAACACCTCGCTCAACTGCCGTCTTCTTCCTATTCGTTCAGTTTTTCTGAGTAAATAGGCTCTTAATAAACTAGCGCGCTTTACCATCAACGATCGCATCACTGCTTACCATCAGGCGGGATTGCGGTCAAACGCTAATTTATAATTATTAAAAAAAATATATATTCGCTTTTCTAGCAATTTCCACAGCACATCAGGCTACTACAATCTATCAAATTTATTTATTAGATTTACATCTTTATCGTTAAAGCGTTAAGGCTCAAGATTGATTAGGGATTTTTGAAAATTCATGTATTTCTTGACACACGCCTAGGCATATCAAAATTATAGCCTGTGGACTTTTATAAGAACAAAACAGTCAACAAGCCGTCTCCCAAGCTTCATGGCATATATTATAATACATTCAAATGATTGTCGCCTATATTTTCAAAAGCATAAGGTTTCTTATCGCAAACCGTTTTATAAGAGATAGTATACACGTATACACGTATTTGGTTTCACAGTGATATAGGGCAAGCTTGCAACTGAAAACTTTGTAACAATTGAACCCAATTTTGTTTTTTTCGACCCGTTATGTTGGTATTCAACCTTAGATGTGGGTCGAAATGGGATTTTCATACGACATCGTATTTCAATCTAGCAAAGAGTTATATTGCACTTAGGCAGACTATAAACGATCTATTTGTTGTTAGCATTTTCAACTGTATACATAACATCACCCCTCTAATCCTCACAAAGAAAGGCAGAGATGTATATACCTACAATATGCCAGTTGTATTTAAACTGATAAATTTTAAGACGCAGTATCACATTTCTCGATCTGGGAATCGAATTCATGATCTCATAATCAGCGAAGAATTGTTCCTTAAGGCGAGATTCTTACGATATATGCCCGAAACAAGAAGTAAATATTTGCAACTAAGTCGCACAGAGCAATAATTGCTTTAAGTTTCACTATCTGGTAGTGGTTTGAACATTGCGATTGAAAGAGATAAATTTGTTGCAGACGATTCATTAAATTCCTTTTAATACAAACTTAGGTTTAGTTCACCTAGTTGTTATAATTAGTGTCGATTCAAAGTCAAATAAGATCATGCCCTATATGAAAGTTTGTCACTCAAATGAAGAGGACTATGCTTGGGGTTTCACTGCGTATTCTAATCAGGAATGAAGAGATCCGCAGAAGAACGAGAGTAACCGACATAGCCCGAAAAATTGCAACACTAAAGTGGCAGTGGGCCGGGCACATTGCCCGTAGGACCGATTCCCGATGGGGCTGACGGGTTCTCGAGTGGTGACTACGCAGCGTGGGTAGGCCCCCGACAAGGTGGAAGATCACACATAAGAGAGCATGTTGTAAACAGAAAGTGTTTTGAACATCACGTTTAAATGCAGACGATTAGCTATATTCCTTTTCACACAAATGTTAGTTCAGTTCACCCAGTTATTATAATAAAATTGGTAGCGTATCAAATTTAAATAAGTTCATGCATATGACAGCAACGTCTCACAGACCCGACACTACAAAATAAACAGTAGATTCAAGTTCTCAACACCAATCGGAAAAATGTAGGTCGATTCGGACCCTTTTTAGAAGTCCGTATATTCATAGAAAAGAGCCGAATTACCACACGGGTCGAAAATGTTTTGAATGGAATGAACGGGATGTTTAACTAAGGCTTATCGGAGACGTGTTCGTTCTTCAAAGTTCAATAGATAGTGTGGTAAATAAACACTGAGTATACGTGTGCGCTATTTTTTCGAAAGTTTTTTTGCTGTGAAATGTATTTAGACAGTACATCACGCCTGTATCCCTGGGAGATTTGGCTGAGGTGCAGGTATATGAAATCAGATTCTGCACAATATTTTTAACACATCCCATTTATAGGGCTGAGCTCATTTCCACAGGGTATATAACTGAATTTCAAAATGATTTTATCTGAAGCAAGGCTCTAACCCAGAACCTCTGCAGTTGTAGCTTTTGAGACCACTGCCTTAACGAGGCAATCAATATATATTTTGAATTTATCATTAATTTTCAATTAATCTCCAGAAATGGTATAGTTTACTGCTTAATACTTAATAGTGATTGATTTTTTTGAACAATTTATATATAAAATAACATTGAGACGTTTTCTACTAAAAGACTTTTGACATTTATTAAGAAAGTTCAAGTTGAAAGTACAGACGGTTTGTAACAGACTGACTCGCTTTTAATTTTTTATCTTTATCTTCTAAAGACAAAATTTCATACTTGTCACCCCATTCTTTTTGGATGACCAACCATATAAAAGAACGTTTTTTGTTTGTTTTTAAAAAAAGATAACGAATAAAATGCAGTTGTTGAATGAAGCTTGGAATGGCGCCAATGTGATTTTTATTTCTCTTTCATATATGTCTGTCTGATTTGACAATTGATCTAGCTGCTTTTTTGCTTTCAAAGCATTTTCAATTCACAATTTTATCTAATCTGAGACATTTATATAGAAAGTACAAGTATGTCTTTTAAAGAAAGTACAGGGATAACTTTTTCGTCGATGATAAAAAAATGTGCTGTTTTAATGAAAATTTTGTAAAATAGTTTCTGTTTATTAACCGACGAACAATTTCAACATACGGGGATTTAGAATCACCGATATCCTTGCCACCTTTTTTTTCGTTTTGGATGGAAAATCATCAAATTACCTCTCTCGCTCTGGACGGAGCGGAAGGGCGTGTCAAACTTTTACTGACTAAAACCCACCCGTGTTCCTTCACTTGCCTGTGCATCAGGGGCACGGTTTCTTGGTCCTTGCCACCCTGACGTGTAAATTTCCCTACGCTAAAAGTCTAAAATCATTCACATGCAGTAAACAAAAGCGAAGAGATCTTTACCCTTCAATAGGGCAATAATAGGTCGACATTTCAAGGGTCAAACTCAATATGATTGATTATTATCTCCCCAATCAATCATTCTATTGTTTAAACTCAAAGACTTGTTATAATATGCTAGTGAAAATTACTTATTAATTTGGATACCAAATTCTATTAGGCATTATTGATTGGCGTTATTGAATATTCTAAATATGTTGTTACATTAACTCGTTAGGTTGCAATTCGTGAACCTGACCTCCATATAGGTATTGTAAACAGAAACTCTTTCACCCAGTTTATAAGTAGGAGGGGGGACACTCCTGATACTTCTTCCACTGCTGGACAAAGGCCTCCCCCAATTCGCACGCTTGGCAGGCGGGGGGGATCGAAGTAATTTAATATTCCACAGAAGAAGCGCTGCTGCCCACTTCCCTGGTGAGAGTTCCCTTAGTCGCTTATTACGACATCCTCGGGAGGATCACGCCATCCAATCGTTCTCCTATTTGGGCAGCGGATAAACTATCTTTAAACAGATAATATTTGACAGTTCATTACTCGGTTAAAGGCATTTTAAAAAAATACGCGACTTTTGTTATTCAAATGGCTTCTAAACTATTTTTTTTAAATAATTATAAACTACTGCTTAACCGCAATCACGCCTAATGGTAAGCAGATATGCAATCATTGATGGTAAAGGGCGGTAGCTTATTAAGCCTATTCACTCAAAAAACCTGAGTAAATAGGAATGAAATTGAACGAGGTGATGCAATGTTAAACCCAACAACACTACCAAAGATGTTGCGCCAGAGGGAGATTGATCTGCAGACCCTCCATGATCAAAAACCCGACACAACAACATTTGGCGCATCGTACTCGGCACATATCGCAACACAACTGCTCAGACCCGTCCTCCGTACGGCTTCACCAGACATCATGCGGGAACACGACAGGATTTCTTGTTGATACGTGTTTCTTGTATAAAGTCCATGATAAACGTACTATTTAATGCAATACAACTGGTAGCGTCATCTCGCGTAGACCTATATCACGTCAATTCACTATGGGACCGACTACGTATCTACCTGTATTCAAATAATTATCATCTAATTAAATAATTAAGATACAAAAAATAATTACAATCCCATGCACTTTTATGTAAAAAGTCTTGCACCAATAAATCTATTAGAATGCACGGTTACGGTTCAGAGCGCCGCAGCGTGGGAACTGATGCGATCTGGTGAATGGGGGCTCCTTGATTTAGTTTCAAGTAATGTGTGGCGAGTAGTCGCTTTCTTTTGAGGAAGGTTTGGGGTATGGTGTTAGGTCAAAACTATTCTTTTTCATTTTCTCTTTATATCAATCAGCCTAAGAAGGCATTCCAGGAAAGTACTAAAAATATGTTTCTTGCCAAAGCCACCAATGCCGGTAATATTATACGCTTGTATATACTCTTTTCGTTTTCCATGTAAAAAACGTAAAATTTTGATTTGACTATAAGAAGATAATGAACGTTTCTGTGATGCAGCTAAGGAAGTTAATTTATAAGCAAATAAATACAGTAACCATTTAATACAACTGCTGTTCAATGACTGTTATAATTTGATTATACGGGGAAATTAAGTCGGTAGTCAATTTGATAAGCAATCATGTCTTTAACTTTACGTTTACACTCTTTTGACTTCTGCCAAACAAGTCATTAAAAGATTTTTTGGCTGATGATAATCTGGCCAACTAATCAAAATTGCTATCATACTCCAGGTGTAAAAATGTAGAGTAACATAAATAAATAAACAGCATTACAAGCTGCGCTCCGCGGTTTCACCTGCGTAAGTTTCGAAGCGTGGAATATCGGGATTAAAAGTATCCTGTAGGTAATTCCAGGTTATAAACTATTTATGTGCTTAATATCCAAGTCCTTTGAGTAGTTTGCGTGAAAGAGTATTGAACATCCATCCAACATTCACACAAATGTCGTGCTGGCCTAGTGGTTAAAACACCAGTCTCTCAAGTATGAGTGTGTGGGTTAGGTCAGACAAGTACCAATGTAACTTTTCTAAGTTATATATACTTTCTAAGTATATCTTCAACACCAATGACTGATTACACAGTGAAGGAAAACATCTTGAGTAAACCTGGACTTTAAGTCTGAAATCGCCAACCAGCATTGAGCAAGCGTGGTGATTACGCTCAGTCCTTCTCTGTATGAGAGGAGATCTGTGCCTAGCAGTGGGATGATAAAAAAGGTGATGATGATGATGATTAATAGGAACTTGGAAAAGAAAAAAATATCATAAATCGCTGCCTCCCACAGCTCAAACCACGCACGAAATAATTAGCCCATGTGAATGCACGAGTGATTGGTAGCAATCGGTGTCACAATTAGTACAGTAACCGGCTGCTGACAAGTACTGGTGTCACGTTCCTTTGTTTGTTGAATGGGATGTAAGACAATTTGTGTAACTACCCTACAGGAGGAATTAGAAAGCATTGGTTTTGGGGGACATATGGTTGTGGTGTTACATTAGATTATAGAGGTTGTAATAATTTGTCTAACATGATTCGTATTGTTTTTATTTTGCCAGTTATTACATTTGTAGTGAAGACTACGAATGCTTGCTTTGTTCAGTAATCATTTTTATTGTGAAATAAACGTATTATTTATACTAATAATATGAATCAGAAAGTGTGTTTGTTTGTTTGTTTTTTTCCGCTTTCACGCTGTAACTACTAAACCGATTGCTGTGAAATTTTGCAGACGTAAAGTTAGAAATCTGGATTAAATAATAGTGTACTTTTTATCCCGGAAAAAGTTTGATATTCCCGAGGGAAATTTATAAAGCGCGATAGCGAAGCCGTGGGCGGAATGCTAGTTATTAATATTGTGTGATTAAATGAATATTGCACATCGCACCTTTAGAACAATAGAGACCTAATTCGAAATTTGAAGATTTCAATGTTGATATGTTGAACTTGTTGCAACAATGTTGAACAATAAAACAGACGGTTACACGTTTGTTCATGAAAAGAACTCGTCCTTTTCCTGAGCAACCATCTCTGTTTTATTAACAGTCGATGAAGATGGTCTTGCAAGGTAATTTTATAAGTCAACATTGAAATCTTTAAATTTCGAATTATGTCTCTATTGTTCTAAAGGTGCGACATATTGAAAGGAAATTTAGATGATCCAAATAAAACAAGTAGTTATTACAAGGAAACAAGATTATGTCACATACGTAATATACATAGATGCAAAGTGTCTACAATACTCCCCCCTTTAAATAAAGAAAATAAATTTACATAAAATTAGATAAGGATATAGAAAATAACACACAAAAAAAAACTTAAGTTAACAACAAACTGTACACTTCTTGGCGTAATATCCTATAAAGTTTAATTTCAGAACTGTAAGCACAACCTGTGATTTTGAAAATTTCTAAACAAAAACATTAGGAAATAAGTCTCACATGAATTCAGAAAGAAAATTGACCAGAACAATACATCAACATTTACTAAAACTCAGTTACAATAATATAGAAAATTGATCTGAAAAATCACCAAAAAAATTAACGTTTCATATAATTTCTTTTTACCTACTAATAGCCCTCATATCTTTGAAGCTATCCGTTTTTAAATTGCGAAAAGCAATTTGATAAAATAGTTAATGAATGTAGATTGTAGATAAATTCTCCAAAAATAATTCCAATTTGAAAAGGACTCTGCCTTTAGCGAACAAAACCCGCGTCCACCAAAATGTAACCCTAAACTACTGTTGTTCGTAATAAAACGATCTGTGGTCACCAAAGTATCTCACGGTGTCGGATTATGGGTTCCTCTCCATGGGAAAATGGGCACATGGTGTTAGGTGCCATAACAAGAATAATGCGGTCTATTGGATGTTCAATGTTTTGTTCAATTTCGTATTGAATTATTCAATGGTGGAATGAATTATTTAAGGACTGACGATGGAACGGTTTTTTGAGCAGGAGATTTATAGTTTGAAGCGTGATGTACATATGATGTGATCTGTAGATACTTGTTATAAAGTTGAATTTTAGTGAAGAATATATTGAAGAAACCGTGGACGTTACTGGGCTAAAATTTCTTAAACACTAAAAGAACTAGGTAATCCTTGAAGTGTTTGAAGAAGTGCACGAAGATTCTAATAAAACCAGCCAAGTGCGAGTCAGACACACGCACGAAGGGTTCCGTACTATTATCTATAAAAACGGCAAAAAAATCACGTTTGTTGTATGGGATCCCCCTTAAATATTTTTATTTTTATTACTATTTGTTGTTATAGCGTAATTCTATAAATAATTTCAACTGTCTAGCAGTTACGATTCTTGAGATACAGTGACAGACGGACGGACGGACAGACGAACAAACGCACAACGAAGTCTCGTGAATAGGGTTCTGTTTTACCTTTTACGTACGGAAACCTAAAAATTATTGAAACTAAAATTCGTCACTCTAAGACGTATCACTGGGGACTCCAGGCGTTTTAAAATTTAAACATCCCAAGAATTCTTAAGAGGAAATTATTCATCTCGGGAGCGGGAGATGTTTGAAACTGAGGTCGACAGAGTTCGAGGTGTTTCAACAATATTTATGGAAAATATAATTTAGCTTTCGGAAGGATGTGTTTTAGCTTGTTTTTGCACGTTTTTTAGTTTTAATACCTGAGCGGAGAAGTTAGAAATTGTGGAGATTGTTTTTTTATTTGTACGGATTTTTCGTAAATATTTTAAAAGGGCGTAGTAGTAGGTTATGTTTTCCTTATTTTGTTTTTGTTGCGTATTTGTGATTCAGTCTCTGACGTAATATATTTATAATGTATGACTACAAAACGTGTATCAGTCAAAGAGAACGACAGACAGAGAGTTTCTGGTGTTCTGTGTACTTACTTAGCATACCTAATATGGATGTCTAAATATACTAATCTTTATAGTTTTCTGGCAACGAGGATATTTATTTTACTACTATTGTTTTTTTTAATTTGAAGACCATTTCACTATTCATTAAACCATTATCATCTCAACGTATACCATCCGCAGCTTTCGCGTTGGAGCCCAGGGTCCTATTAATTCATTAAATACACTCCCCGAAACGACATTCAGAGAAATTTAAGTACTTAAATATATTTGATTGAAATTTAATAAATACACAGAGCAATGAATGAGCATTGATTATTCCACCACGCCACTCTAGGTTTTAGAATAAATTAAATATTACTAAGACGAACGGCCTTAGGAATATTTTAATTTAGACTTCTAGACTCCAAATTAAAGGCAGCGAATTGTATGCAAGATCACAATAATTATACATTTGACGAAATGTCTAACTAATATACTATTCAAAGTTAGTATTTAATTAGAGATGATGCCGTTGCCGTGCGTAATTTCAATTTTGTATTATTTCTCTCCTTCTCTGTATGAGAGAAGACCTGTGCCCAGCAGTGGGTAGATAAAAAGGTTGATAATGATGATGAGAATGACATTTGACAGCCTCCGTGGCATAGCGGTAGCGAACGCGGCCGCTGCGCAAGGAGGCGCGGTTTCGATCCCCGCGCAGTGCAAATATTTGTATGTATGAATATGAATATTTGCACTGGTCTGGTCGTGCCTCGGAAAGCACGTTAAGCCGTTGGTCCCAGTTGCCTTACGAACATCTAATGGCAGTCGTTATGGGTTGTTGGAGCCTTCAAAAGTCCAACAATTGGTTTAATTGCAATGCTTCGATATCGCCTTCGGGTTGTGGAGGTCAGACGGCAGTCGCTTCATGGTAAATATCGAAGTTTAGCCAAAATCAGCAGTTAGACTGGTAAAGCGGACCCTAGACTCCAAAACTGAAAAGTTTCGGATACGACTAGGATTAACGCTGAGATGATGATGAAAAATGATGATGATGATGATTATTTCTCACTAGGGTGTTTGGCGATTAGTAAAAGACGATCTAATTCAGTAATAGATCGTGTTTGTCTAGGACACTAGTATTAAAGCATAAAATAGACAGCTCAATATATTTATTTAGTACATTTTATTTTTTAAGATAAGTGAGATCCACTGTGTTAGTAATAATAGTCTTAACTTATGTTAGTACCTTACACCATACAGACCTACAAACAACACACTCCTCCCCTGCTCAGTATGCTCATCGGTCTCGCAACACACGGAGTTCAGTGACCATACTGAGCAGAACGGTGGCGGTTCATCATGAGAACGCTATTCGGGTTCCCGTACTTGTTGCACCACCGAAAGAGCTTTAAGCGCACTACACACCAAAGCCGCCGACCCGCTGGCACAACCCGGCGGCTTATGTTGAAAGAAGTATGTCGCCAACAGTCCCCTGAGCGTGTTACCCGCCGACACGTCGGCGACTTAGCAAGCGCTTGGTTGCCCGGCGACATTTCGGATATAGTGACGTGCTAGTATTTTAACAGCGAAATAAGTAAATGACTTGCAATGACTGAAGCCGCCAACCTAGCCCGCCGGCAAAATGTTCCCGACATATGCCGCTGGCTTTGATGTGTAGTGCTCTTTAAACTACATTTGTACGAAGCATTTGAATGCTTACTCAATTACCAATACTATTAAACTACGTTTTGTGTTCCTAGCATTGCTGTGACTAAGGTAAATAAGAATTGTTATTTGAATAAATAAAGGTTTAGCCTACTGACACGTGCTGCGTAGAAGATTCTGTTGTCAAATATATTTACAGTTTGCCAAGTTGTAGAGCTCTTTGGAAAGGAGAACGACCGGGGAAGTACTTCGGAAAGGGACGTTGTGGTGTGCCGGTGTACTTATTAGTGCGTAAGACTATAGATCCAGCGTTGTTTCTCAGTAATAACAGTAATTATTAACAACAGAGGTTTCTTGTCGTAAAAAGGGTTAATATAACAGTCGCACAGGCAGGTCTTTTAGGTCAGACAACGCTTACTGAGGTTTTTCTTTTATAATTATAAACTAGTGCTTAACCTGAATTCCACCTGATGGTAAGCAGTGATGTAAGAGCCTATTCACTCCAGCCTTGAATACACTTATACTGTAGTCAGACGGAAACACCGCCGCTGGCAAATTGTTCCCGTCCTTCCATGTACGCAGTATAAAAGACGAGGCGAAACGCTTCGTCCGGATCGTAGTGTTGTCAACGACTTAAGGGATACTCGCCGTACGACGGGCGATGGTTCGTCCGATGATGGAACGGAGATGGGGGAATTAAGTCATGCAATTTCAAGTATGTTGGGATCGACTTCTAGTTCTTCTAGATCGATTTTACACAGAATGACTTCCTATCTGACCTTTTTTTAGCTAGTTTCTGGGTAATACGATACTCCTTGGCAGGACTGGTGACTTCAGACGATTGTCTGCTTTTCTGATTTTCGACTACCCGTAACAACTGTCAAAGCTCTACAAATGACAGCTGGGACTGGTTCCTTCCTATGCACCCATCCAGAGAAGGACCGCGGCAAGCGTACCTTAACTTGCAGCCTAATCGGGGAACACACAATTACTATCAATTAGATTAATTTTGAAGCATATTTCTAATCCATTGCTCTATATGTTCGAAAGCTGTGTCTGCTTAACGAGGTAATTAACGCAATGAACACTGTTAAACTGTCAAACTGAAACTCATTGCTACTGATAGTTTTTTACGCTATTGCCCTACTGATCCATCTATCTGAACGGCCGTAATAGGGATATTTCCTGCGTAAAAGAAAATTATGCTATTTATTCCGTCATTCATTCATATTTTGTTTTATCAAATCAATGAAAATTTACAAATGTGAAAGGCATCAAAGATTAGGAGTGGTGGCTGGTGACGTCAATGCTCGCTAAAAAGTGTAGCATGCAGTGACGTCACACGAGTTTTCAACGCATTCGTCTTCATTTTTTGTTTATATGATAAAGGAAAAAATACGTGTCTAGTATTTTTTGGAGATCTGACTGACGGACTACTTAGTTTTTCTTAGTCATCTACCCTATTGTTTAGCCACGAGGTCTTACAGTATTTATCATCATCATCAACCTTTTGAAGTCCCATTGCTGGGTACAGGTCGCCTCTCATACAGTATTTTTATGCAATACCTAATTGCTAAAAATTGACAGCATTATTATAGGACAATAGGATAGTTCATCATGTTTTGTGCTGTCAAGCGAAGAAGCAAATGTTTATTATGCTTTGACGCATAACTAAAAGTGTTGTCGCAGCGCCTAACCACATAATTTAATTTTTTTTTCTGGCCTTAGACTTGAACCATAGAACCTTGAATTAGGTATTCACTAATTGTGGTCTTCAATGTGATAACTCCACATGTAATATATTTAGTATTAATAATAATGAGGTGTAGGTATATTTTTTTTTATCAAATTCATATAGTGTACCGCGATTTAATTAAATAGTAGATGTAAGCATTAATAGTAGATGTTTCTCGGTGGTATAATATCGGCAAAAGTTATCACCCACCAGACAAAGTCTTGCCGCCAAGTGATTCGTCGTGTTCCGGCGTTATGTCTGGTGAAGCCGTACTGAGGACGGGTCTGAGCCGTTGTATTGCAATGTGTGCCGGGTATGATGCGCCAAATGTTGTTGTGTCGGATGTTTGGTCGTGGAGGGTCTCCAGATCCATCTTCCTCGTGCGCAGCTTCGTTGGTGATGTATTTGTGTTTAAAATTGCATTGCGTCGTTCAACTGCCGTCTTCCTACCTATTCACTAAGTTTTTTGGCTTAATAAACAAGCACGCTTTAGCATCAATGATTGCGTCACTGCTTACCATCAGGCGGGATTGCAGTCAAGCACTAGTTTATAATTAGTAAAAAAAAGCATTCTGCGACAGTGAGTCTATTAATATTGGTAATATTTATTATAAATATATTTCTTTTAAAAGAGTTTTATGACTCTTTTGAAAGAACAAAATATGTTACGAAATTAAACAAAACCGTTTACAATTAATAATAATAATAGAAGGGATCACTGCTTACATTAAAAGAGCAACCAAATTACAGAAATGAATCTAGCTTAATAGCTAGTTTATATGGTAACCTTTATTAGTTTCAGCTCAGGCTCCCAGCTCGGCTTCCCACCGAGATAGTACTTATAGCATTTCTAATAGAGACGGCTTCGAATTATACGGCTCATGCTAAATTGTACTACATGTATAAAGTATTAGTGTGTATATAAGTTCATAATTTATATATATATATATATATATATAGGTTATAAACTAGCGCTTGACCACAATCCCGCCTCATAGTAAGCAGTGATGCGATCGTTGATGGGGTCGTCCGATGGTGTAATGGAGATGGGGGAATTAAATAATGCAATTCCCTTGCACACTCACCAGAATGCAGCCTATAGAAAACCAAAAAGCTGGCTACTCTACGCCTGTGCTCCAGGCTTTGGAGACCGTTTCAAGTTAAATCTGGGTCCCCAATCAGCCTCTTCGCACACCTCTCCACTGAATAAAAAGTAGCCAGATGACATTTCGCAGCACCAGCCCAAATGTGGCTGCAGTCCTCCACACACGAGCGGACCTGTGCTTTGTACAACATTAGAAGCTGCCTTGGAGTGAAGTACCGCCGGACCTTTGCGATAACGCCAAGTTTTCTGGCAGCCACCTGATCTCAACTCCCAAAAGCTGAATACGGTCGGTGCACTCCAAGGATACATTCTGAAACGTAGGAGCCAAGATGAACGGGCTCCTTTTGGCGCTGAAAAGACGCGCCTGTGTTTTGGCGGCATTGAATGCTGCAAAATTGGCTTTGCCCCATTCGGAGACTGCCTGTAGTGCAGCACTTGTATTCTGCTCATAAAACTAAAACATGGGCGCCGATCCTCTTGTGATCCTTTTCTTAATGAGATTAAAAGATAAAGAATAATTACTGAATTATTCTTTATCTTTTAATCTAATTAAGAAAAGGATAGAATAAAAACATTTTAGTTTAATCCTGTCAAATTAAGATATTCCATAGACAATTTAGACGAGACTATAATCATGGCGACCAAAAATACATCAATCGACGTCAGGCGCGGACTAATTTGACAGGTCTAAACTGACATATTATGTTCCGTAGTTTTCTTAATAAATTAGAAAGAAAAAGATGTAGGTACTAAACTTAAATTTAGTTTAGTTTGTGGACCTTTGGGGGCAATGACAAATAAAAAACTCTAAAAGTCATGAATATAATCACTTGTTAAACTAAGAAGTAAAAATGTAATTAAAAATTCAGAGGCGTGAACTCAAAAGGGGGAAAGTTGAGATAAGCCAAACTTCCGGCTTGTGATATTGTTTTCCAAGTTGCTGGTACTCCTTTTGAAGGTTTTCGATGCAAAGAAGATTTCACGGAATTAACTTGTTTCCCTTCGCGTTTCGACAATGTACATAAAAGTGTTTGTTGATGAAACGAGGTTAATGGAGAGAAGGATGGGATTATTTTAACCATTCCTTAGATCTTTTATATGATTTAGAAGATATAAAATTCATGAATTGAAACATTATGTAAAGTGTACAAAATGTAAATTGTAGCTATAATACGGTAAATAGCTCAAGTCGTTTTGGCGTAGTGGTTAAAACAAAAGGCTCTCAAGTATGAGTGTCCGGGTTCCAGGTCAGGCAAGTACCAATGTAACTTTTGTAAGTTATATGTACTTTCTAAGTATATCTTGGACACCAATGACTGATTAGAAGGTGAAGGAAAACATCTTGAGGAAACCTGGACTTTAAGTCTGAAATCGCCAACCCGCATTGAGCAAGCGTGGTGATTACGCTCAATCCTTTTCTGAATGAGAGGAGACCTGTACCCAGCAGTGGGATGATAAAAAGGTTGATGATGATGGTAAATAGCTATGATCTCATAAATTGGCTTAGGATGTCAATTTCTTAAATAATTAATTTCCCTGGCTATTTGTCAGACTTAATTCATATCCGTTTTGTAAGGTAAAGGCGATGCTATTATTATAATTTTCTAGAATCGAAATAATCTAGACAGGTCTTCCCTCGACAGTGGAATATAATCATAGAATACAATCTGCATTCTCTAGTTACGCCGGCTCCCGTGATAACATTGAGATCAAGTATCTTACGTCCTAATCCAGCTCATGACCTGGAATAGGACGTATGATACTTATTTGAACCTACCTATTTGCCAAATTTTAAGCAAGCCTGTTTAGCTGTTTTAGCGCAAAAGCGTAACAAAGAAACATAAAGGGTGTATCTGACATCGACGCACAAACGAGTACCATGGAACCGGTACATGATTCTGAACCCCCCAGTGGTGGAATTTCTCGTAGGCTTTTTCATGATTAAACAAAAATATATGTCTTTTTGTCACTTTTGACTGTTCATAATTGTTATAATTTTATAACCCAATAAGATTTTAAAGTAAAAATTAATTATTTCGCTAATTACACAAAAAAGCGCTATGAAAGCAAAACTCGAAAAACTATCTTATCCGCTGATTTAATAGAGTTCACTTCAGAGATCAACATCATACCTACAAACCCGCACGGCGGCACGCTTGCAACGTTCAAAGGGCGAGCCGACACTTTTTTTTAAACACTGTGAATTCTGTAACCGTTCATTAACGACATAAATGACTATCATAATTTTATTAGTGGCATGCGGTCTAGCCTTTTCGCGAAGTTTGCGTTACGATGTCAGATACACCCTGTATATTATATTGACTCCTGTAACACTTGTGTTATTACCTAACGCAGGAGTCAGGGCTTCACTTTATTTGTAAACATTTTTTGTTTGCCCTTGAATGGTTTTCACTTTACAAACTTATTTTAGGCTACTTGTTTTAATTTATTCAATAACACTTTGGTTTCTATGGGAACCCGTTCTGTCATATAACTACCGTCATATCATTAATTTGATAACAAGGTATCAAGAAGCACTGTGTATTTTGACAACTGCTATTGTGTGATCGTGCAACGCTTTCTTTTCAAGAAACCAATGTTTAAAGTTAGCTTTTGAACACGCAATGGTAATGTCATTAAGCGGCAGTAACTATGTATTTCTAAATCTAATACATCGCCAGTAGTTTTGTGAACATAATTAAAACTACTCCATTTAAAGTAAGTCTCCATGAACAAATAATTAGAGTAGGTTTTAGTATCTTCGTATTTTTGACCATCTTATCTGACAGCTGTTTCAAACGCAGCCGAAAAGTCTACCCGTCCCATCAAAGTAATCCCCCCAACGAGTTTCAGATTAAACACAAAGTAACCAGACATCTCTTTCTATTATATTCTAAGTATAATGCACTAGAAAGGGACGTATATAGGAATCTTATCTTCTCCTTAATCTACTGTATAACCGTGGGAAGACTGACGGACCATGAATTTCAATATTAATACGAGATCCTCTCTACCGGATAATGGTTTGTTTCATAAAAAATCTATTATGGATTCCTTGTTCTTGGCATTTTCCCAAGATGAGTTTGAGCTACCCTTAAAATGTTTTATCAATATTTTCAAATTTGTTTGTAGTGAAAATTTTTGTGGCATTGGAAGCTGATTTACTGTAACTAAAAGGTGGGCTACCGGTTAATAGATTTAGTTTTCATCACCACCAATTTGGATTTAGACTAAAAACGTCGTCCAGTATTGGCTTATTAAATCTCTTAATATAAATATGTATCTCGGTATTACTACTTATTGTTTTTTTTTTTAACTCCTGCTTGCTTATTGGACATTAGCGAACAGTTAACGCCATTTTGTTGCATGTTATCTATAGTTTGTCCAACGATTTAAAATTCGTCGATTACAGCTCTTTTGGTGTTTACCTAAGTGTAAAAGTCATCATCATCTGTAAACGATAATGATATTTTTTGAATGAAAATTACCCAATATATCAGTATTCACGGTTATGTTCTCTTGTTTCAGAACCAGTGGAAGGATGTCAGAAAACGTGCTGTCTTTTAAAGCTGATGCGTCTGACAATAAGGCGCGATACACTTGCGAAGCCAAAAATGTGATGATCAGTAACACTCTAAAGGCTGAGATAGACTTGACTGTGTTATGTGAGTACATATTTTCCAATCTTCTGCTATCAAGATCTAGGAATAAAGCTGAAAAGAAGGAAGGAAGGAAAAGCAGAACCAAAGATCCTGGGGCCCTAGTCAGCTATGTTTATAAATTTGTCATTCCAACATGATTACACTTTCATTTCATTATCATAGTGCTTAAAAGTGCGTAATCGACTAAATTCATAATGATCGATAACTTATCTCAGTCGTCTATTAATGTAATGATGATAGAATGACATTACCGTATTGCCATTATTATAAAACCGTTAATAGAATTGAGTTTCTAAATTTACTTCTAAATTTGAATATATTTTAATATGGAGTGAAGTGTCAGAGATGTATATATCACAGGAAAGTCATAACGACCCCATTTTGTTAGTAGACTACGAAACTTGTCCATATCTATCATTATGAGATTACTGATCGACCATTCTGGATCTATTGTGATAGCAGACTAGTACCCCTGCAAAGTGAAGACAATTAATGTCAGGAATTGTGGCCATTGTATGTTACGCAGCGGTTACTAAGTCTGCACAATTATCTACTCATGGCTTTATTTTACTTTTCGCCTATCCCGCGGACTTTCTTTTTACGTAGAAGCTTCATTACCAACACAGATTTCACTAGTACTATTCAATCTATACTAATATATAAAGCTGAAGAGTTTGTGTTTGTTTGAACGCGCTAATCTCAGGAACTACGAGTCCGATTTGAAAAATTCTTTTTGCGTTGGATAGCCCATTAATCTATAAAGGTTTTAAGTTATTTAACATTACGCTGCGACTAATAGGAACAGAGCATGACTAACTCCATGCGAACGAAGTCGCTGGTGGCCGGTAGTTTAATATAATGTAATGAGAAATGGACTGTGTAATAGCAAAGCTTTTATGTTATAAAGATGATAATGGCGCCGATTCTCAAAGTCACAGGCTAAATTAAATTTAATTTCAGTGCATCTCTTTCTTTATATTTCATTAAGAAAAGGACAGAAGATATTATGTTAGTTTAGACTTATCAAATTAATCCGCTCCTGACATAAATATTTTTGGTCGCCATGTTTTTAATTGCGTGTAAACTGTCTATAAGAGTTTTGGCGGGAAAGCTAAGATGAGTGCCACGGTCATTTTTCATTGGACTTTTAAATTATTTATAGTGTCGTTTACTAAATAAAAACTCGTGATTTGTGTAGTAAAAAGTTGATTCAGTGAATAATTCATAAAGAACATTGAAATATTACATCATAGTGGCCTCATCATGACTTTGTCCCAAAACTTCCTCCTAGTGTCGGTTCACGCGGGAAGCGAAAGGAGATAGGTTTAGGTTAGGTTAATTTAGATTAGTTAGGATAGGATAGTTGAAAATTAATTACTGAAAACATGGCAGTATGGTCTCTGACCTTAGTCGGTTCCAAATGGAACAAACAAAACAAAAAAAACTGTCTATGGAGTATCTTAATTTGACAGGATTAAACTAAAATGTTATCTTCTGTCCTTTTACTGTAGAAAAAGAAAGAAAAAGATTCATTGAACTTAAATTTAATTTAGTTTGTAAACAAGAAGTGAATCGTAGCCAATGTGTTGCATTGTTAAGTTCGTTACATAATTATAAAGCTGATTACATTAATCAAGGTGAGTTCAATGACTTGCAGGCCTTCTTTGTACACCAGTTTGATAATAATTATGACCACAGTAAAAAATTACTCCTAATACTTTACCTAAAGCCAAGTAAATAAAAACAATAAAAGTGTATATAATATTCCTTAAGTAACAATTCTAATAAAAAATCATAACTTCCTGACTCAGTAATATTGAGACCAAGCTTGTAACAAAAATACTACATCATAAAGATATTCAAAGTAAACTTAAACTTATAAGCTTACACAATATTTGTCAGAATCAAATAAGAGGTAGAGGCATCGATCGAATTTTGAATAGGAAAGCATCAAAGACCGAAATCCCTTTGGGAAATAAACAGGAACAACCTCAAAGCAATTAGATTGTATCGCAAAGTAATAAATACAGAAAATGTACGAACAATAAGATTTTGAACTCAGAATTCCCGACATTTTATGGACTTGATATTTGTTTTGTAAGTGGACTAAGTACCAGGATTATTTGGAGAAATGATTTGTAATCAGTACTTTGATCGACTAATAATAACTTAAGACTGGAGATGAAGTTTTAGAATATTTGATATACATGATATTTAGGCCTCTGGTAATTAAGTAGAATCTCATTTAGGACGAAAAGCTTTTGTTGCATTAATTCTAAATCGTAATTACTATATCGTATATCTAATTTTTATTTAATAATATTAATTACTATATACTATATCCTTGGATATTTGTCGACCAATCCTAACCAAACCCTTAAGTGTAACTGTCCGACTTAAGACATTTGGAGCATTTATTCTTATGTCAAACTGTGTAACTTAAGACACTCAAAAGGGTAGAAAACTTTTCTCCAAACTAGGAATTACCCGTGTATCGTAGGTGCGTACCCAAAATGCCGGTTAAGCTTAAGGGGCAGGTCTATAAAACCATCATTAGGCCTGTTGTCCTGTATGGCAGTGAGGCGTGGCCTGTGCTTGAGTGATACAAGCAGGAGCTGCGTGTCACGGAGATGAATATGCTGCGGTGGATGTGTGGAGTTACGCGGAAAGACCGCATCAGGAACTCCCGCATCCGTGGCGGTCTTCGTGTCCGTGACATAGCAGACAAACTGCAGGAGGGTCGCCTACGCTGGTACGGCCATGTCTTACGCAAACCGGCATGTTACGTGGGTAACAAATGTCTTGCCATGGCGCCTCCGCCAGGCCGGAACAAGCGGGGTAGACCAAAGAAATGCTGGCTTGACGTTGTAAGAGATGACATGCGTTCCAATAAGCTCTTACCACAGGATGCTAAAGATCGCACGAAATGGAGGAGAATGTGCAGGAAAGCGGACCCCGAGCTCCAACGCGAAAGTCGCAGATGCAACCGGGATAAACGCTGAGAAGATGATGATGACATAAACACATAAGCCCGGAATAACTCCCTCTAGGCAGTACAAATTTTTGTTGCGTTTTGTGTGTGTGCGTTGGAATCGAACGCAACGCAGCAGTTGATCGGATCGGATTTTTGGATAATGGATGGGTAATAATCAAAATATTGTCTCTCCCACTCTGGGTGGAGCGGAAGAGCTTGTCAGACTTTTACTGAATAAAACGAATTATTTTATCTTTTATCCTTTTAAACAGAATCAGAGCCATTGTCTTACTAAAGTCGTCTTTAAAATCAGAAAAACCCTTTTCTGTTGTAACATATTATCACATTTTCGTCTACAATTTCCAAAGCCTTTTCTTATTTGTCTCAAAATAAGAAAAAACATGATCCATCTTAGCTCACCGCATCTCGCACCGGCTTCCCTCAATCTCCTCCTTATCCTACCGAAAGACTTCGATATCAAAACGAATAATATTCCTTAAGCAACCCCAGTCCATCCCCGAAGAGCAGCGAATCCTTTGATAATATAACTCTATCAGCTACAGGATAGTCAAAACGCACAGTCATTTAGATTCCGTGTGGTGCAATCAGGTGAATGGAATACTTTTCTTATAATTCTAATGGTGATGATTCTAGATTTTTTTAGAAGTTATTATATACTTTGGCTGGTAAATGGATTTTGCTTACACTTAAAGAGAGAAAAAAAAAAAACCACGAGTGGTGCTTGAATTTTGTTGGCCTTTTTGTAAGGACGTAATTACCGTGATTTTATATTTTTATTTTCCTTAATGGCCAACTACAATTAATTAATATTTAAAGTACCTATCATTCATAATATAGGGTTAGAAGAACAATCTTTTACAGGTTAACACCGCATGCCCTACAAACATATTTCCCTTTATTCATAAACGTTGCTTAGATTTAACTGGTGATTAACGACTGTTCAACCATACATTTTTGATGAAAACCATGGTGTCTATTCATAGACGATGATTAAAGTTAGGTAACATTAATACGTCAAAAATCTACGGATAAACAGTTACTAATCACTAGTCAACTTTAAGCAACGGTTATGAATCGAGGGTATTAGGTATGCCACAAGGAATATACAAATAAAAAATAATAATAATATTGTTATAAATAAAATAGGCTAATAAATTTCCATCTATGTAGCTAAAGTTAATTTAAGTGACACATTATGACTTAGCGTTACTTCAAATATGCAATCTTATTACATTAGATCAATTATTTAATAAGATTATTTATATTTGAAAGAAAATTATAATTTCTCCTCCGAAAATTCTTCTGACTTGGCCCACATTACAAACAAGTATCCTCCAAATCCCGGGTTATTGTTTATTTACAAAGAACAGGCAGGTATTCTGGTGTGATCGTCGAACCGTGGAGGGCCCAGTTTTTTCTCTACAAAACACATTTGCTTGACTTGTCAAAGACTTTTGTAGTTAAAGATCGATTTCGAGATCTCTGCTTGTATAATGTCACTGGGTAGGTAATAATATAATGGACAAGACTTTGCTTCTGTGGTTTTCGATTTAATGGAATAAATACTTGATGAAAATGAGATATACTTTTGTAACGGCACCTACAAACAAGAAAACAATGCGTCATACTGACGTCATACTAATTCTATACCTCGCAAGCAGAGTTTACTGTGCAAGTAGCAAACACAAAACTTTCCAACATCAACCGTTGGGCAAGTGCTCGCCAGAATCAACACCTGTCTGATCGGAGCATCCTCCCTTTTATATGGAGGATGAGTAAACTTTACACCCAGCAGCTGATGCTGCTACACTTTGGTAATCATACATTGGTATCACAATGATTAATGGCATATTTTTGTTAGTCATGTAACGTTGAAAATTATAATATTATTCAATTAATTTTGTTCTGTAGTATTAGCTTAATTTATTTAAAAAAAACCAGAGATTACAAATACGCTAAATTTGACACGCTAAAAATTATAAGATCGTCCAAGTAAAAATATTTTTTCTTACTAAGTAGCATGTTCTCATTAAAACTACAAGCTTAACAATGTTTTTTACTACCAACTGGAGAGTTATACTCGAACATTTTTATAACGCATTACCGTTGGTACAGACCAAAGTTTTGATCTCACCATCAACTTGACGAAAGCCGCTGTCTGAATCCACGCAGATTTAGAGATTACTATCTACTTATACCCAAACGAATTAGTGTTAATTGGGTTTTGCTTACCCCTCAAAAGATAAAAGCATGAGTGATGCTTAATTGACTTTAGGAAGGACCGTCTGTATCGTGATGAGCCGATACTCTAATTAATTATTTAAGTTTGTTAATATTCATTAGCCTATGCAAGCTATCTTTGGTAATATTGGAGGTTGATCTGTAATAATACAATTTATCCTAGATTTTTGGTTGTCTATAAAGCTTTTATAGCTTGTTTATGTTTCACTAGACATTTGAGAAGTTATTGTAATCCACTTTTATTACGGCAGTTTAAAACTTGAAGGTAAAACAACCATTTTGTTTGTTCTAAAGCCTGCATGTAAAGTTAAACTTATAGCCACGTTTGTTTTCCTTTTGCCGCTGTTAACTGGAAGTTACTCGTATATTATTTAAGCTTCTAGTGGTTGGCAATCATTTTGGCTCCACTAACTGTGTAAAAACAAGAGTGAATTTTGTATGAAATATGTTTTGTAGTAAATACAATTTTAAAATGTAAAGTTGGAAGAATATTTTATTTGTTGCCAGTTTCATAAAGGGTCTTATCAAAGGCATAAACGCGAGCAATTACTAGAAAATACTCCAGGTCTTAGCTTTAAAGCTTAAAAATTTCCTGGATTACATTTTAAATGATTTTTGTACTAGAACAATCTTTAAAGAGTAGTAAATCTTTAGTACAATCTTTAAATAAATATCTTGTTTATTAAAGAAAACAACTATTTCCAGCGTTTATATGAAATAAAACGGTAATTGCGTAACACAATATCAGTAGCAATGGGTTTCTTTTAGACAATTCAACGACAATCATTGCGATATTTAAGTTTTTGAGCAGACACATTTTTTCCAAAATATGGAGCATACATAGATTAGCAATATCAAAACGATTCAAATTAGTAATAGTGTGTTACAAAATTAGGGTGCTGTTACAAATTATATTACCAGATTCATCTTATAGTGAAAATGTTTCTTGACGTATCAAATTCGGTCCTCACATCTAACAATTGTAACCGCCTCACGTCTCACCAACTCCCTAAACGAAACAGCTCAATGATACAAGCATAAATCACCAACTCCCACAGCGATATTCAAATTTATTTGACATTTATACGAAGAGGGCAAAGTTTTAATTTGTTCCGACTCCATTGACGCCCCCAGAAGTTAGTTGAACGTATTTTTACGTAAACTCTTACTTCTATCGCTACCAAATCGAAATGTTCACTGGAATTTGAATTTTCTTTTTTGAAATGTATTAATATATATTTATAAACATCTTTATATATTTGAATGATCGTTAGTAATATTTGGATTACCTTTAAGGTTTTTATTATCCATTTCTATGGTGTGCCTTAAGTTGAGTATTTCGGAATAATAAATACTTTCGCTATTTTCAATAAAATATGAATATGGAATTACGTATCTAATAATTAATTATTGACCTTAAACAATATCACGCCAAAATTATCAGATAAATACACTCAGTAACACAAACCTTCATATATTATTTTTTAGTACGTATTGTATTTTCACAACGTCATCTGATACATTTACACTGCCGCTGCGCAAGGAGGCGCGGGTTCGATCCCCGCGCAGTGCAAATATTAGTATGCGTGAAATATTAGTATACGTGAATATTTGCACTGGTCTGGTCGTGCCTCGGAAAACACATTAGGCCGTTGGTCCCGGTTGCCATACGAACATCTAGTAGCAGTCGTTATCGGTTGTTGGAGCCCTTAAGAGTCCAATAATTGGTCTAAGTACCTACAATGCTTCGATATCGACTTCGGATTGTGAAGGTCAGACGTCAATCGCTTCACGGAAAATAACGAAGTATACCAAAATCAGCAGCTAGACTGGTAAAGCTGACCCCAGACTTTAAAACGGAAAAGCTTCGGATACGACTAGGATTAACGGCGAGATGATGATGATCAAATAGGTACATTTACAAATTTCTCATTCCATTGTATGGACGACTGCAGGTCAAACTACCCTAAACTGTCAAATATTTCTAATCAACCTTGAGCCTTAATGCTTTAGCGATAAAGTTGAAAATCTATTTATGAAATTTGACAGACATAGCTTGTTGTACTGTCGTCTGTACCTAACCATCCAATAAAATTTCATGAATTTTCAATTACCATAAAATTTTATTTGTAATAAGAATCTAGCCACATACTACGATACACTTCAAATTTGACACTGCAATTGCCCTTCCGCCCTTTAGACAACCTTAGACAAAGATGTACCTAACATATTTTTAAATCTGCTCATAAGTTAGTAGCTGGCTTTTACTAATGTAGTTTAAATTGCACACTTTATTCTAACTTACGCCTAATCAGATTCGTTTATAAATTACGAAGCAGAAAATTAGAAAGAAACAAAATTAATCGCTCCGTTTTTCAGTCTGATCACTTTGAGGTCGATGGCATAACGATTCTGAAGGTTAGCACTAGATGAGACTAGGATTTATTTGCAAAAAATGGGGTAAGCCGTATACTGTATTTACCGCTTATGAAAGAAAAGAAAAGTCGCAATGACAATGTACTGTTTTATATATAAATTATAAACTAGTGTTTGATGGCAATCCCGCCAAATGGTAAACAGTGATGCAATCGTTGATGGTAAACTGCGCTAGTTTATTAAGAGCCTATTCACTCTAGCCTTGAAGACACTTAAATTGTAGTCCGACGGAAACACCGCCGCTGGCAAATAGAATATAAAATATGACAGTTCATTTGTATGTTAGCAGAGAAGGTAATTCCAATAAATGAGATTTCTAATTACATAGTTTATTTATCAAATTAGCACAGTAATGTTACGAATTATTTGTTTCAGACAGTTGATATTACAGAATGTTTGTATTCATTAATAAATTATAGTTATGATAGATCAAATTCAATTGTTGAATGAGGTTTTCTAGTGTCATCATTAATTTAATTAGAACTACACAAAATTCAAATGAATAGAATAGAATCTTTTTAACTCCTCCCTAATTATACATCGCTCTGCTCATATAAATCAAACCAATGTTCTACATAAATCAAATTTCTCCAGCGATTGATTTTTACATAGGCTTTCGAGTTTCTATGCCAACATGCAGGCTTTCAAAATGTAATAAATTTCGCATAATACCGCGGTTTCGTGACTTAGTACGTTATTAGTGATGCATTAAATTGCTATGCTTTAGAATTTGCTATCTAATTTATTCAGTGTCAGGCTCCGCTATTAAAATTCAATGCATAATGTAACTACCTTTTGTAAATATATTAACTTAGTCGCTTGTATTGAGGGGATTTTCTTTATATTTGGCGGTAATTTTTAATTAATAATAATTATATAATATTTAATATTGTAAAATCTATGTCTGGCTCAGTGCGTGTATAAAATATATATGTAGGCATGAGTTATATCATCATCATTATCGTCGGCCATTGCTGGTTCATTACTAGTTACGAGAATTACTTATTTTTCCTGATTTAACATTGCCTAAGTCTTCATTTGTTTTATTGGCCATTTGAATGAAAAAATTCATATCATCCTTGTAAAATTACCATCATCATTCTATTGTACTCATCCTAATCTACTTGGTGCCTACATAACATTACGTTAACTGCCATATTTTAATGGGCCACTCCATATCAAGTGACCAACTCTTTTTTATATTTCAGTTGCTCCATCACACGTGACAATCTCTGGACCTTCAGAAGCCAGGGTTGGAGATCCAGTGCCTCTGACTTGCAGCACAGCTCCCTCAAATCCAGCGGCAGATATCAAGTGGTTGGTGCTAGGAAAGCATCATAAGGAAGCTAGTAACAGAACCGTTATATCGCCTGAAGGTAAATGTGTATTGGTTATTAGTAAGGAAGTATTAATGAAAGAATTACACGTGAAATTGTTATAGAAACACTTTTAACTATTTAGATCGCCAAACATTGTGAAAGATAAAAATATGTGAACGACTATAATAGCCAAAGCTGAAGCGCCAATTAATGAAATGAAATGTTTTTTAAAGTTCAACACAGAGACAGACTGAGATTTAATAGCGACATCAGTTACGTTTCTGTATTTGACTATAAGGACGGTGCATCTGTTAACAACCAGATAACAATTTCTAGTTAATGGTGCTTAGGTACCTATTTATCACTCTTACACACAAAGTATTTCCACTATATAAATATTGAACCGACTAAAGTTGATACGAAAACCGATATAGCCAATGATTATTTAAAATATGAAGCCGTTCAAGGCATTTTTCGTTTTATAGAAAGATTTTGTGAAACGTATGAAGGACGCACAAAAGTAATAAGAGAGAACAATAACGTTTCTAACTAAATAAATTGATTCTGTATAGGCTTTTGGGGGAGAATAGTTTCGTTTCAATTATTTGTTAAAATACATTTATTTTCTGAACCTGACATATTATATTCATCTCGATTCGTCATTGAAGTCATAGTTGAAATTTGTATAATAGAAATAATCAAAAATGATCTTAATGACAACATTATTTTCTCGAACTAATTCTCAGGAATATTGTATTTGACTAATAAAAAACTAATTAGTCCGTCATTCAGATTATAGAAAAATATTGGATACCTTTATTTTGTTTTATCAAATCAATAAAGATTGACAAATATAAAAGGCATCAAAGATCAGGAGTGGTGGCTGGTGACGTCACTGCTCGCTAAAAAGTGTAGCGTCCAGTGACGTCACACAACGCACTGTGTCGTCTTCATTCTTTGTGACCAATTAGTTTTTTTAGTCAAAAACCCTATTGCAGGTCCTATCGTGGTTTTGATTGACAAATCGACAGGTAACATTTCTAATTTCTACCCAGTTTTAACTAGGCGTAGGTATAGGATATTATAGTTGTCTACCACTTTTACAAAGAGGTAATTTTTGTTCTTCTTCTCAGGTGGTTGGATAACGACCTCTAACATTACGGTGGTCGTGGAACCCAACAAGCGGTCCATCGTCGTCGTCTGCCACGGCATCAACGGACAACTCACTGAGAACGTCGTGGCTACACATACCATCAACGTTTTATGTAAGTATTATAGTTTTTACTTTTATATTACTACTAGTTCGGTTAGATCGCGCTTTTTAGGTTTCCCTCGGGAATATCAAAATTTTCCGGAATTAAAAGTACCCTATTATTTAATCCGGACTTCTAACTTTACGTCTGCAAAATTTCAAAGCAATCGGTTCAGTAGTCACGGCGTGAAAGCGGAACAAACAAACAAACTCACTTTCCCATTTACAATATTAGTAAGGATTTTAGTGCTAGTCATGATACATGTCTATGTTCTATTTACGGGTTTGGTTTCCGCACTTAGTCCTTCCAGTGGGCCATTATACGTGAGCCCACCTTCCTCCAGGAGCGCATTAAGTCTCCTGGCTTGTTGAGAACATCTGTATAAGATCTTGGTGCCCCTATGGTTGTACTTCTAATTTGGGTGAAGTCTGTACATTCGAAGAGTACATGACTGATATTACTATTTTTATTTATTTTGTTTACGCTTTTATTTTATTTCACCTGTTAAGTAAAACGTTATGATCACGCTACGCGTAATTAAGATGAACTGGCTATAAAGTAGCATATAGTAGAAAATGTATTTTTAGTAAAGCAAGGCACAATTTTGCAAACTTATAACTTGTCAGAAAGGAAAAGAAAATATTTTGCAAAAAAGCAAGAAATTACAATGATAAATTGCTTTTTATAGAAAGATACGAGACTTAAACATCTTTTTAAATAAAATACAGAAATACGGCACGATAAACAGAAATACGGTTTCCATTGTATTTACTGTATTACTCGTAGTAAATAAAATTGAACAGTTTTTGAAAAAAAGACATGGTGTCCGGTGGTCTATATTATGAGTTGATAAATACTTTAGCTATAAAACGAATGAATGCCTATAATCCTGATAATAAAACTCAAAACACGTCATCAAAACCAATAATATTTTCCCACCAACGTATCTACAACAGAAATCGAAAATTCCATTACCCTACAAAACATGATAATCCGTGGCTTAAGTAAACACGAAGGATTTTCCATCAAATACCTATTTGATTAGAGAGCTGTCATGAACAGAATCCGGCCGAAGCATATTGATATGCACGATAAATATATCATGATATACCGAAACGTTAACAAGGTTTTCCCAAGTTCTAATACGATGTATGTCAGCGCCTTATAGGCGTACAAAACCAACTTGGCGCCATCTTTCAAATTATCATCATCAACAACCTTTTATCGTCCCATTGCTGGGCACAGGTCTCCTCTCATTCAGAGAAGGATTGAGCGTATTCACCACGCTTGCTCAATGCGGGTTTTAAAATATGGTTTGTTTCATAATTGGAATTGACTTGTATCCTAAAAAATAATTTAATGTCCATCAGATAGATTTATAAAAAATATTGAACGCATATTTTTTATTGTTTCTTTCATTTTAATACTTAAGAAGTTATATTGATTTGAAATGTCGCATGACGTCACGCCGTGGTACAACATATAACACGGCATGACGTAATTAGCCCCCACTCCGTAACTTTAATACGCTATATCTCAGTAGTTTTTTGGTAATTTCGACAAAATAGAAAATACGGGTCTTTTTTTTTATTTTCTATAAGACGGACTAATTATTTTTATGATTTTCATACCTTGGATACATCCCTATTGAAAGTTTCAAGCCCAATGGTGTCACTACCAATGTAACTTTTCATAATACACTTTTTTTTTCTAAGTATAGTAGTAAGAGGATATGTACCTAAATTATAAGTTTAATTTGACTTCTGTTTTATACAGTGGGTTAATATTGTTTTATTCGTGAAATTTGAATTCGTATTTGAGTATTACCTAAACTATTAGGCCCTTACAATATAAATTGGTTCACTAACTAGAAGTTGTCATATGTGATGTGATATTAAATACAAAAAAATTGGGTATCATGGTAACGAATATACCCACTATTCTCAACATACTGCAATTTCACTTCGTTCGCCAACCGAATATAGCAATTTCCGTTCTCAATTTGAACGCCTCTGTTCAGTAAACTTATTACCTGCCAGTCTCACAAACAACAAGTATTCATCCAATTTTATATTTATTAAACATTGATCTTGTATTTGGTGGAATTACAACATGAACTAAATTTGAAGAGCCAGGTAAAGAGAATTATTTATAGCACAACTTCTCGACTACAGATTACCTGTCACTCCTTGAGCTGCTAGAAGCTCCAGGACTGATGTGGTAGACGGTGTGGGTAAGCTAGGGCTTACCACCTCGTCACGGCATGATAGATGCGAGGAGTAAATAGAAATTGTCTCTGCAATGTTTAGTATGCCAGGAATTATTGTAGTGCAGCTCTTTGTTTTGTATTCGTGAAATTAATCTCAAGATGCATTTTTTCACGCCAATTAGCGTTGATGGTGGATGGTGGTAGGCTATAACATCGGCTGCCGGCAGAAGTTACCACCCACCAGTCAATGCCTTGCCGCCAAGTGATTCGTCGTGTTCCGGCATGATGTCTGGTGGAGCCGTACGGAGGACGGGTCTGAGCAGTTGTGTTGCGATGTATGCCGGGTACGAAGTGCCAAATGTTGTTGTGTCGGGAGTTTGGTTGTGGAGAGTCTCCAGATCAATCTCCCTCTGGCGCAGCATCGTTGATCATGATGGTCTTGGGTTTAACATTCCTAAGTTTTTTAAGTGAATGGGCTTAATAAACTAGTGCGCTTTACCATCAACCATTGCATCACTGCTTACCATCAGGCGGGATTGCAGTCAAGCACAAGTTTATAATTATTAAAAAAAAAATGTAGATTTGGGATCTGTGTCTGGTTGATCTTAATAGCCTCTCCTATTACATGATTCCCAAAACTGGTGAAATGTGATGTTCATAACATAACACTTCTTATCATGAAATGGACTGCATCTTTGATTTTCACCAAACAGCCACCTGTATGTTTCTTGAACCGATTCTAGAGACGACTAGAATCGGTAGAGAGAGATTGAGTAACCTCATTCATCTCCGTTTGGGGAGGTGAGGGCAATGCTAACGACTATATTTTTTATCATCATCATCTCAGCGTTGATCCCAGTCGCTTGCGAAGCTTTTTCAACTTTGGAGTCTGTGCTCCGCTTTACCAGTCTAACTCCTGAGTTTGGCTAAATTTCGATATTTACCGTGAAGCGACTGCCGTCTGACCTTCACAACTCGAAGGCGATATCGAAGCATTGCAGATAGACCAACATTTGAGGGCTCCAACAACCCGTAACGGCTGCCATTAGATGTTCGTATGGCAACCAGGACCAACGGCTTAACGTGCATTCCGAGGCAAGACCAGACCGGTGCAAATATTCATATTCATGCATACAGATTTTTGCGCTGCGCGAGGATCGAACCTCTATGAATTCAATGATGAATCGAGATGAATATATCTCCAATTAAGAAAGTAAATGTATTTTAACTAATAATGGACAACACCGAGCATTAACATAAAACTTTCAGCACACAACACATCACCAGCATAACCAATCACCACCCCCACTACACAACAATAATTACATCCCTATCCACACATTTTCCGACATTTTTCCCACACATGGTAACTTAATCAGGAGTCTATTTGACTTTATAATAACTCCGTCGACTCGAAACCCTTAGGAAACGTGACTTGAAAACGTAGTGCTACTCACAACGTGTTGTGGCGTTATCTTGAACCAACCTGTATATTAAATACAGGGTGTGCGATACGAAGGACATATTATTTCGGAATAGTGTGGTGACTTATACATTTTATGATTACGAGATTCTTGTAATGGCTTTCTGTATGAAATAGTATTCTTCATTTTAACAAAAACTGTTAGTTTTTTTTTTTCTTATAAAATACTTGACAGTGGCCTCGATTCCCCTGTTCGGACACTTAATTAAATTTTAGCTAGATAAAAGATGAAGAAATGTTAGTCCTCCTGTCAAATTAGTCCACTCCTGACGTAGATTGGCATATTTTTCATTTTGGTCCCCATGTTCATAATCGCGTCTAAACTGTCTATGGAGTATCTTAATTTGACAGATTAAACTAAAATATTATCTTTTATCATTTTCTTAATGAAATCGAAAGAAAAAGGTGCAGGTAACTTAAAATGAGTTTAGTTTCTGAAGAAGAAAATCGGCGCCACTTAGTTACTTTTGCTATAATTCTCGCGTTTATAATTATTATTAGTCGACAAAAAAGTAGAAAACTTAGCTTATGACGTAACTACTTCTTTTGTACAGAAACAAATGGCAGAATTATTAAGAAAAACCGACTGCCTACCCCCTGAGCCTAAAATTTAAGCCTGAAATTTAAAATCGGCAAGACCTTCCCTAATATTTAGAAATATAACGCTCTGCTTACTGCAGGAAACTGAAATATTTTATAAAATGCACGGCCAACGTTCCAGTATTTCTTTTTCAGAGAATTTCTCCAATTCCTTTTCCCTAACACATGTACGAGTTTGAGGTTTTAAATTCTTTCAATATTTTGTATCGTTCGAGCGCCATTTTGTTTTTTTTTAAGTAAATTGTTTGAATTATTGCTGTTTAAGTTAGTGCAATGCGCTTGATATTGAGGATTTTTGGACTGTGCAATATGGTGTTTATATACTTTTGATTTATTTTTATTGGTAGCTAGGTTAGCTTAGTACAGGTGTTAGTGGCGTCATTTTTGATAGATATTTTGGTCCTACATCGATTTCCAAACATGTTTTTGTAGACTGTTTTTTTATTATATAAACCGGGATTATACGCTGAGATGATGATGATGACTTTTTGTTTATTCTTCGTTACGTGAGTATTTTTAACCAGTCCACAATAAAACATCGGTTATGAAGTATTAAAGTTAGCGCCATAATAGTAAAACACTATCCTAAACAGCCTCTAATAATTATCAGCGGTACTCGTAAGTAACAAAATAATCAAATTTCTTTCAAAATTTCAAAATTTATTACTATTTCTAAACACCTTAGAGATATTAGTACCCTATTCTCATTAAAACATCATAACACTGCCACTCCATCTTAAAACCATAAAAACTCGAATCAAAACTTGACCATGGGTAATACAGGCGCCACACTGAACAGCCCCGCCATCAGTTGTGGTCTAACCCTTACGCACTCGTGGTAACTTAGATTACCCTTTAAATCATTTCTAGTCGGGAGTAAGACCCTTAGTATCCCTTGTGGTCAAACTGGGTGCTTTGTAAATCGTATGTGGTTGTAGGCGATCTTTGCTATAGACCTTGTAGCCTTAAATGGAGGTTAAAATGTTTAAGTTAGCCATTTTTGGTACTTATCGAATACAGGATCTTAACTGTCACTAATGAGTCGCAATTACTTTTTTGTACCCTACGTAATAAAATTGCCTAATCGGTTTTAGCCCGAAGAATTGCAACACTTAAGTGGCAGTGGGCCGGGCACATTGCCCGTAGGACTGACGGGTTCTCGAGTGGCGACCACGCACCGGAAGACGCAGCCTGGTTTGCGCGAAACCGCTGGATGCGGGAGGCCCAGGACTGGACGTCGTGGAGATCCTCGGGGGAGGCCTATGTCCAGCAGTAGACGTCTTTCGGCTGAAATGATGATGATGATGAATCGGTTTTAAGGGACGTAGTATTTGACGTGGTTCACGAAGACCTATGCCAGGCTGTGTTTTGTAGGAAAGATATACCCTGGTACCTGGTGTACAGGCAACTGAAGGACCACGGATGGGTATTAGTAAGTAAAAGTCTGACGCATCCTTCCTCTCCGCCCAGCGCGGAAAAGGTAATTTTATGATTTTCCATCCTGAAAAAAAGGATGTTCCCTTTTTTTAGTATTTAAGTCAAAATTATTTAGTTGACTTCTTTATTTAAAATAAGTAATAATAGTATTACCCGAAGGATTTTTTTTTTAAGTCTGCCCCACACTTTGAATTTCTTCTGTCTCTTGGGTTCGTTTACATACATATAAAGTCACATACACAAACTACTAGACCCGGAACCACTACTTGAACCCGGAACACGCAGCTCACCTACTAACTGGAGGTCCCGTTCACCTGCATATATTTCGATGACTGTGGGAATATCGATATACAAAATATCCTTTATATTAAATTCGGCTATAAACTTATCTTGCTTATCAAAATCCGTTTAGTAATTTTTGCTTGGAAGAGTAACAAAGATCCTTCAGTGCTTACAATCATTCACTTTTATAATATTAGCAGGATTAATAGGAAGAAGTAAGTAATATCTGGATCTAAGGTAAAGTTTTGGAACACGATAAGTCGTATTCCAAAAAACTTTTTTTACAAAAAAATCCACCGACTTCCGAAATTAGTTATTTTTCACTTTGTAGTGGTTTTTGGAAGTCGTTTGTTTTTTTGTAAGTTTTTATTTTACACTTTTTAGTTGTGAAAAGTACTGTTCAGCTGCATTGGTTGCCCCTACGATTTTTGAAAGTTCCCCTCGATTTCTCTGGTGTTCCAACATCAAACCCTAATGTCCTTATGATGGGACCACCTTGGGAATGTCTTCTTTCCAACAGAAAAAGAATTATCAAAATCGGTTCATAAACGACGAATTTATACCGGTCGAATTGAATAACCTCCTCCTTTTTCAAGTCGGTTAAAAATTTACTTTAATTTGTTTAAAATAAATATAAAGCACGTAGAAAAAAAAATCCCGTAAATTCATTGCTCCATTTAATTATAAACCCATTGAACTATAAAACTACGAAACCATTGAATCCATCTAAATATATAATTTATCTGTATATACAAGCTGTCGTTTTGAATCCTCGTCAAATTTAAAGAGGTAACTATGCTACTGGTTCTCGACACGAATCTATAATGTGTAGTTTCTTTTCTAATTTTCGGAAATCAAAATGTGACGCACATATTGTTGACACGCGTGCACAGCGACATAGTGATCCACACTCAGAGTTAATCCCAGTCGCATCCGAAGCTTTTTCAGCTTTGGAGTCAGGGGTCCGCTTTACCAGAACCGGAACAACTACCTATAGGCCATACAAATATTTGTTCCGTGCGGGAATCGAACCCACGACACGCAACGCAGCAGGCGATAGCTCAACCACTGCACCAGCCTTGTTGTCATTATTATATGTCATATGTTATTATAAGGCATGATCTTATTTAAGGGTGTAGTGTGTAGGACAAAATATTGCATACTAGGTGCGCCCCGTGATTTCACTTTTGAGAGAATATCAGGATAAAAAGTATTCTATCTTTTATTCCTGGTTATAAACCATCTGTGTGCCAAATTTCATCGAAATCCGTTCAGTAATTTTTGCGTGGAAGCGGAACAAACAAACTCACTTTAAAATTTCTAATATTAGTAAGGATAGTATGTAATTTATAGGATTTACATTGTATCAGAGATCTATAATGGTAGTTGTTGATTTGAGTAAAGAAATCATCATCATCATCATCAACCTTTTTATCGTCCCACTGCTGGGCACAGGTCTCCTCTCATACAGAAAAGGATTGAGTATAATCACCAAGTTTCCTCAAGATGTTTTCCTTCACCATCAGGCATTGGTGTTCAAGTATACTTAGAAAGTACATATAACTTTAGAAAAGTTACATTGGTACTTGCCTGACCTGGGATCGAACCCGTGCACTCATACTTGAGAGGCTGATGTTTTAACCACTAGGCCACGACGACGTAAAGAAATAAATTTATGAAATAACATCAGTTTTAATATAAAGTTGTAAAAACCATCCGAAGCAGGGTGAGGACACTAGCTATACAGAAAATGATAAAACTATTGCTATATAAACAATGGATAAAACGTCCGGTCTGTGCGAATTATCATAATATTTGCGGAACCGGAAACGCAGCTGACGTCACTGCTGCTGCCGGCATTTCGGGGTTCGGTAGGGAAATTGTGTAATCCATTGTGGTAGTATGGATACATACATAATATATTCGGCTTTTGGCGGGTAGGTGAGATGATGAATTACTTTTGTTTTAGTTTTAATAGTTTAGGTAGGTGTAGTGTTGATAAATATCACATGTCTTCAAAGTTTTTGGGCTCTAGGACATGCTGGTTTCACGATGTTTTCTTTCACCGTTTAAATAGCAGTGGTGATTTTTTTTTTAATAATTAATTTATAAACCAGCGCTTGACCGTAATCCCGCCTGATGGTAAGCAGTGACGCAATCGTTGATGGTAAAGCGCACTAGTTTATTAAGAGCCTATTCACTCTAGCCTTGAAGACACTCAAATTGTAGTCCGACGGAAACACCGCCGCTGGCAGATTGTTCCAGTCCCTCGATGTACGCGGTATAAAGGAGGAGGCGAAACGCTTCGTCCGGATCGTAGAGGTGTTAACAACATAAGGGTGGAAACTCGCCGTACGACTGGTCGTCCGATGGTGGAACGGAGATGAGGGGAATTAAATCATGCAATTCCCTCGCACACTCCCCAAAATGTATCCTATAGAACACCGAAAGGCTGGCTACTCTACGCCTGTGCTCTAGGCTTTGGAGACCAACTATAACATATAGAACACCCATATTATATGTTGAGAAATTGGATGCGTATCATAATAATATTATTTACTTATATATCTATCTCGCCTGCGAAAAATTACCTAAAACAGGGTAGTTGACTAAAAAAAAAAACTGATTAATCCGTCAGTCAGATTTCCAAAAAAATACTAAACATTTATTTCTTTTTTCATATAAACAAAAAATGAAGACGACACAGTGCTTTGAAAACTCGTGTGACGTCACTGCACGCTACACTTTTTAGCGAGCAGTGACGTCACCAGCCACCACTCCTGATCTTTGATGCCTTTTATACCCTACACTCATATTTATGAGTGTCGGGAACCAATCGATCTGACTTATTGAACGGAACCGTCGACTGTAAATTCATTACATCCAGCATTTTTCCGTCGGCCTAACGCGATAAACCCTAGGTCGTATTAAACAGCTTTTTAAACTGCCGGTGCTGTCCCTTTCCCTCTTACTAGTTTTTATTTTCCATCTCTTACTAGCTTTGGATTTATACCGTCGTTTTTTTAGTGGTTTAAAAGTTTGCGTACCACATTTTTGCGGAATGGGGGAAATGGAGGCCGATGTGTGTGTAAAATTGGAAAACACTTATAGAACTTTTGCTAAGTATACTCTGAATTATAAACACAGTTATGAAGTACGGCCGCCAGTTTGAGCTCATGCGATTTTTATAAAAAGCCTGGCTTCATTCGGTTAATTAAAGATAAACGAGTAAGTAGATGGATAGAATTCTCTTTATAATGTACACCTTATGAATAACGGCTATGGAAGCGAGTGCGTGCACTTATTTATAGCTTTCTCCCGGACTTAACAACCAAATATTTTGGCTAAAAGACTGAACCAAATATTTAGGCACAATATCTTCTTTTTTATCTAGCATTTTCATTTGACCTTTAAATGTCCGCCGGGGGCCAAACATTGAATAGAAAAAAGGTATGCGTTAGTTACGACTACAGGTGGCCTTTCCTTCCATTTGGATTTTTTTAGTATCGGCCTGGAGTCTGTGAGGGAGGCTGGTTGACATGAGACGTACGAGTAGGTATCTTCTTCTTCTTCTTCAGCCTATGGATCTCCACTGCTGGACAAAGGCCTCCCCCAAGGCATTCTACGCTGGCCGGTCTTGTGCTGCCCGCATCCATCGGCTTCCCGCGACCTTCACCAGGTCATCGGTATCGGTCTACCTTGTTGGGGGCCTCCCTACGCTGCGTCTTCCAGTACGTTGCCGCCACTCCAGAACCTTACTGCCCCATCGGCCATCGGTTCTACGAGCAATGTTCCCTGCCCACTTCCACTTCAGTTTAGCGACTCGCAGAGCTATGTCGGTGACTTTGGTTCTTCTGCGGATCTCCTCATTTCTGATTCGATCACGCAGAGAAACTCCGAGTAGGTATGTAACTAGTAGAATGTGGGTTTACTTATACCCACCTCTGCCTTACTCGTTGAGTATCTTAGGCGTGATGTTATTCTTAAACACACGCGAAGATCTGTTCCCTATTTCTACGATCTATTTACCCAAACTTTGTGACCCAGGTTGACATAGGCACTACTAACCAAGGCATAACTAACTTATAACATGCCTTTTTGTCACATTTCTAAAGCCTGTTATTTTACGTACGTCATTAACATAACGCTAGTGTGGCTTTTGAATGTTTAATTCGGCCGCCATGTTGGATTTGAGGTCAGGTCGCGCCGTCAAATGAAATGGCTGTGTTTTTAGCTCGAGTGAATAGGTTCGCCTGGAGGTGTTTGGGTGTAAAACAAGCAGCCAACTGGCCTTGAGTTTTGTACGTTGAATATGTTATTTCATGTGTCATGTGTCATGTATATATTCACTTTATTTACATGTATACATTGATCTGGATTTTCCTGAAATAGAACAAGATGAGGGGAAAGTTGTAACTCACTGTAGGGAATGAAATCTTTATAAACGCTAATTCATACCAATAGTTTCAATGTATATATTATACATTGCTTTGCATTGCATTGCTAGCACGCTTTACCATCAACGATCGCATCACTGCTTACCATCAGGCGCGATTGCGGTCAAACGCTAGTTTATAATTTATAAAAACAAAACATATAAATATATATGTCTGTGAACCCGTACGGAGAACGGGTATGAGCAGTTGTCTTGCGATAGAGTTTGGTCGTGGAGGGTCTCTAGATCAATCTGCCTCTGGCGCGGCACGTTGGTCGTGTTGTTGGGTTTAACATTGCATCACCTCGCTCAATTGCCGTCTTCCTTTCTATTCACTTAGTATTTTTTTTGAGTAACCATTCATTCAAAAAAAAAAAAAAAACTAAAGTGCACTAGTTTATAAAGAGCCTAGATATTCTCTTAATAAACTATCGCGCTTTACCATCAACGATTGCATCACTGCTTACCATCAGCCGGTCAAGCACTAGTTTGTAATTATAAAAAAAAAATACAACGCTAATATACTGGTTTTTTTTACAATGAACGACCAAAATGGAATTTCAAATGTTGCTTGTTGTATTGGGTGATTCAACAATACATCCTCGCTCCTAACTCGAGTCATCTCTCGCTCATCTTTTAACAAAGCCTGTTCTTCATTTTTATTATTTTTAGTCTTTGCCTTAATTCCAGGTCACAGCCAGTATTAGGACGAATAATTCTAATTTTCAATTAGTCTTCACTAATTATATAAAGGAATCGTAAAGATCAAAAGATACGTGGTTGCTTTCTTTGTCATGTTACTACAGTAAATTATTTCTTTTGTGGTAATGTTTAAAACAAATTGTAATTTTTCATTTATTGCTAAATAATTCAGGTATATCATTTGGAAACTTTAATTTAAAAGGCTGAAACAACCAGTAAGCATACAAGCATGGTAATCAAAGTTCGTGCCTTTATACATAATAAAAATATTTTTTTGTTTATACGAAACCTGAATATAGTTTGTTCAGCTAGCTACTGAATCGATTCCAATCATTTTTAAACCATGTTATATTTTTTCCCAAATATATTTAGGAATTGTTGCAGTGTGGTTACCGAGCAGTTACGATAGATCATAGTGTTTGCGCACGCGCCACAGCTGCCGTCAGGGGTCAACACACCGCGCTCGCCCGCCCGAGCGGAGCTTTTTTTAGCAAGCTCATAACTTTGTGGTTTTTCATTATAAATTTTTGAAATTTTGTACAAAGATTCTTTACTTAAAAATACTGGACACGTGTTTTGGGTTTCTCATAAACAAAAAATAGTTGTATATTTTTTGGCATTACTGTGACAATCGTTCTCATAAACAGGTTTTATTATAGGGCCTGGCATCGCAAATAAAAATCAGTTGCTCCATACTGTGATGGTCGCAACCTCGAAATGGTTGTCATTTTATTACAATGACCTCTAAACTCATCGTTCTCAAAAATAGAAAACTAATACAGTCCATACCTATGCTAATCCTCCGATCCTACCTTTTTGAATAAACAAATATAATTCGCCTCCCAAAATTGGCTGAAAAGCCAGGCCTTTCAAGCCACCCCCCCCCCCCCCCCCTCTTAAACAAACATTGCTATACAAATCTTCTGTTTCATTCAAACATATGCTGAGCGTAGTAGCCAAGTTGTTATCTACCCTACATTAATCATTTCTTAAGGAGCTGGTTTAAAGGGATGGGGACAGCGGTTTTTGTTAATTGGGTAACTGATTTTTAAGTCGTTTTAACGGGACAATTGTTTTGAAAATTGTGAGTGTTTAGCATATAAAATATGCTGTTAAATAACACGCGCCTAATATAACTAGAAATATCCATTATCCATTTGTCTAAAGATTTCGTTATATCTAATGATCCATTAAACAAGCAAAACTGTAGTGAGAAAAAGTAATATTTTTATAAGTCTCCAAAAATATCCTTGCTTTTGTCTCTTGCAACTCATTTACTCACTATGTGGGGGAATTCCTAGTTATTAAACTCAAAATAAAGTTATTTTTAACCCCGCTTCGTCTATACATTTAACCCACTGTCCAACAGATTAGCAGAATGTATCAGTGGTCCACTGGCCAGCATAAACTTGAGCTGGGGCCAGGAAACAGATTTACGTATCCTGATAACGCTTATCTTAACATGAGAGTAAAACTAGACATTTGGCACTTTGCACTAGTGTGGTAATGATATTATAGTACATTAATATCTTGAAATATTTCGTTTCGTTTTGCTGAAACGGATCAAAAGGTATTGTATATGTATCAAAACTAAAAAAAAAAAACATTTTGTATATACTTTATTGTACACCAAAAACATACATCTATACTAATATATAAAGCTGAAGAGTTTGTTTGTTTGTTTGAACGCGCTAATCTCGGGAATTACTCGTTTGATTTGAAAAATTTCTTTTGCATTGGATCGCCCATCAATCCAGGAAGGCTTTAGGCTATATATCATCACGCTGCGACCAATAAGAGCGGATCATATAAAAAAAATCACACGATATCGAAATCTACGCTGGTGAAATCGCGCGGCGCTCCTAGTCTATATATATAAAAATCAATGCCACTTTCTTTGTAATTTTATAACTCAAGAACGGACTCACCTATCCAAACCAAATACCGGGCTTTGTTGTGACTAATTAGTAGATGGTTTATGTGAAGTTTGAACAAAATCGGTGGAGCGGTTCTTCATTTATCAATTTTTTTTTGTATCAAATGAATTCAATGCCCAATGAAGTTTATATGTACATGCTAGAAATGGAAAAACAAAGAATATTGTTTATCTAAAGTTTTGGATTCAGTTTTAAAATTGGTAGCAATTAAAAAAAATATTTTATGTTTGAATAAATAATTTTGATGATCCAATAAATTTGTTTTAATCACATCACTTTATACGTAGCAATGCACGTATCGGGCCGCTAGTTACATATACAATACATTTTCAACTACAAAATATACAATAAGCGGCCTTATCACTGACGCAATCTCTTTTAGGCAACCTTGGAATGGACTTGGATCATATATAGATACCAGAAAACTGAATACCTGTTAACCGAAGATCTTTTGTTGTTAATTGAAGCCATTTTGCCTTTTTTCGTTTAAACTATAACTCGCATTTAAGTCCTCTAATATAGTGTAACTACAAAAGCGTCACGAAAAGGCAGGAAGTAATGGCCACTGAAATCTACAGAGTAAAATAAATGACGAAACAAATATGTCTTTTCAAAGCACATTCAGCTCCTCGCTACAGGTCTCAACTTAAGCCTAACATTTTTAGGCCACTGCCAAGGTGACGATGCAAAAAACCTTTTCAGATTTTGTTCACTGACCCCCTTTCTTGGGGGACTATGATAATACCCCCTTTTTGCCCCATCTTGTATACATGCACGGTTTTTGTATACACTTGCGTTTTCATGCCGGTTTTGAATAGATGGCAGTTTTTGTAGGAATCTTATTTTATTACAGGGCGTAATATATGTAAGTTGTGTAGAGGTAGGATCTAAGATGAGATCCAAATGCTACTGAGGGACAAAGGTTACTAAAAATATTGAATTGGACTATAAAGGTTCATTTACATGGTGCAATTTAATTGCCTATGGCATGCAATAAAATTGATGCAACAAATGAGTTGCATTGTCTAAATGGTGTTCAGACAATGCAACTTTTATTATTGCTTTAACTTAATTGAAGCTATAGGCAATTAAATTACACCGTGTAAATCAGGCTTAAAAGTTTTGAATTCATAACGTCTCTAATTTTAAGGTTCAGTGGTGTTTTAGTGTAAACTGAAAAACGGAAAAAGAACTGCGAATGATCTGACTTGTTTCTCTTTATACTGCGCCAATTTTTGTATTTTTGTGATGATATTCTCCCGCGTGGATTTTACTAATTAGTTTAAAAATACTTGTGTGCCCAAATTGTCCATATATTTATAATTAATTGCATAAGATTTCATATTAGGTAATGGTACAGTCTGTACAGGAATTAGTCTTCACGGTTTAAAATAATTAACTGTAGTGTAGTGTGGAGGCTCTTTGAGTCCAACCCTACGTGGGAACGGATATATTGGAACTAAATACCGTAGGTTTAAATGAACGAGGATATTATTAAGATCCTCTTTGAACTGCGTTGAGTAAAATAACATGTGATACGATATATTGAGACATCTTGAGCTCACACAAATAGTTATGTTATGTGTATAAATATTGTCATGAACAATATAAGTGCTGAAAAAAGTTACACTGGATTAAGTTCACGCCGAAAATCGATAAGAATAATATAGCAAAAGGTATATTTTGTTATTTACATTTTTCATTTTGCTATTTTATCACCAAAATTGTGAAATAATTTAGGAATATCTTTACTGAATGAAAATGTAATTTCACGGCAGAGTTTAATACTCACTACTAATCCTGAAAACGCTTACTCTAAGTATAAGATTATTTAGCTCTTATGTGGTTAAAGATTAGCAACTCAGCAAGTTAGTAGCGAAGCTGATTATCCTGTACCTACCTATGTATGTGCTACATCTACACTTATTATGTAAGCTGTTAATGGAAGCTCTTTTATATTAACGACATAAACTCATGTCTTCAGCTCATGGAGGTAGACAGAAACTACAAATAACAACGGCAACAACCCTTATGTACTCCTTTTACATCCAAAGCCTGGAGCACAGGCGAAGATTAGCCAGCCTGTCGGTTTTCTATAGGATGCATTTTGGAGAGTGTGCGAGGGAATCGCATGATTTAATTCCCCCTTATCCGCTCCATCACCGGACTACCTGTCGTACAGCGAGTTTCCATTCTTACATTGTTGACACCACTACTACTATCTTTTATATCGCGTACATCAAGGGACTGGAACAATTTGCCAGCGGCGGTGTTTCCGTCGGACTACAATTTAAGTGTTTTCAAGGTTTGAGTGAATAGGCTCTTAATAAACTAGCGCGCATTACCATCAACGATTGCATCACTGCTTACCATCAGATGTCATATAACGACGTACGTTTGCGACCAGATTCTGGTCATTCAAGTACGCTGGTTGTGAGTAGGTACTACACCTTTGATCTTCCCGATGAATCAATAATTAGGATCAATTTATTAAACTAATGAGTCCATAATAATTACTTTATATGAACAATATATAGTGTTTTTACTAAATAGAACAGTCAATTTGCAAGTAAATCACTCTAAAATCACTCTAGTCACTTAGTTCATTTTTCGTTATCAATAAAAAGCAAAACCATACAAGTTCTATGTAAACACACATAAAAAACCAGAATACATCATCTCATCACAGCACTAAAAAACTCCATTACTTAAATTAAATCGTTGTGTGCACAGCCTTATATGTAGGGGTGCTCCGTCCAGCACGTTTCTCTCATTAAAGTAATGAGACTGTGGACATCGCACGAATTAATTGCTCAACTGTTAGCTGTGGTGACATCCCTAGTCACAAGTGTGGCTATTATTGTTGCAGGCAGCCCTGAAATTTTGCGTTTTAATGTACTTTGTAGCATAGCATTCGTGTTTATGTTTTGCAGTTAAAAAGCGTCGTATGGGTTTTTAAAAGCAGTTTTTTATATAATTTTTATAGAGCATTGAGCTTTTAAAGTTTCAGGATGAAGTGTGCTTTAAGCTGTTTTTAAATAAGTAGTATATCTGTGTTTGTATTATTCCTATTTCGTGTTAAATACTTGTCGATTAGGGGAAATACTCTTCACGTCCTGAATGGTGAATGTATTAATTTTTTTCAGCAATTAGATTGTAGATACAAGCTGATATATGCATGCATTTAAACAACAAGAAATGTAAATGGTTATTTACCTTACCTAATTAAGCAGAGTGTAGTTTATAGATTTTGAGCTATCTTATCATATTGTATGTTAAAGTGTAAATGATGCAGATTCAGTTAGTTGTCGTTATTTCACGCATGCCGATTTTAATTTGTCTTTAAAGCAATACATATTCAGGTACAATATATTATACTGGACTGTAATTAAAATATTACAAATAACTTTACTCATACAGAGAAGGAACGATAATTGATCACCATTACTTCCTTCACTTAATTTTTTTATTGTCGATTTCAAACCACATATTCGTCTCCATACGATTGGAATTTTCTACCTTAATTACATCATTATATGGCAAGTAATGAAATATACATATATGAATGTAACTGTACAACCCATCCGTCATATCAACTCATTCCTCCGAGGATAGCCCTGTTATCTCAATGATTAATGGTGTCGATAACATGACAGGGTAGCTGGTTTGATGCCCGATTGAAGTTGTGAAGACGGTTCTTGGGGGGATACGCTGATTGTGATAACATAATGCATAATATTTTTGTAGGATAAGCCAAGATGTAAGAGATTTTATGAAGCTTATCTTTAAGAGAAATGTTAATTAGGAAAATGAATATTTTGAATGTTATCTGCTTCAAATTACGCATAATATATCTACATACTTTGTTGATCTACTGCCTGCAAGCGCAACAGCATAACCTATGATCCTAAGTTTGACACCCATCCCGTACTCAGTTTTATTTTATAATTATAAACTAGTGCTTGACCTCAATCCCTCCTGATGGTAAGCAGTGATACAATCGTTCGTGTTAAAGCGCGCTAGTTTATTAAGAGTCTATTCACTCTAGCCATGAAGACACTTAAATTGTACTCAGATGGAAACGCTTCGTCCGGATCGTAGTGGTATCAACAACGTAAGCGCGAATACTCGCGGTACGACAGGTCGTCCGATGATGGAACGGATGAGGGAATTGAGTCATGCAATTCCCTCGAACACTCTCCAAAATGCATCCTATAGAACACCGACAGGTTGGCTACTCTTCGCCTGTGCACCAGGTTTTGGAGACCATACAAATATTTACGCAGCAGTCAATCAGTTAATCACTGCGTCCACCGTGCCGTCAATTTTTGATAATGGCGGATGATGACACATATAAAGATCTCTGCTTCCCCCGTCTGACAATACATGAGTCATTATCATCATCAATCTTTATCGTCCCACTCCTGGGCAGAGGTCTCTTCTCATACAGAGAAGGATTGAGCGTAATCACCGCGCTTGTTCAATGCGGGTTGGCGATTTCAGACTTGAGAGTCCAGGTCTCCTCAAGATGTTTTCCTTCTTGTAATCAGACATTGCTGTCCAAGATATACCTTTTTTTTTTTTTTTTTATAAATTATAAACCAGCGCTTGACCGCAATCCCGCCTGATGGTAAGCAGTGACGCGATCGTTGATGGTAAAGCGCGCTAGTTTATTAAGAGCCTATTCACTCTAGCCTCTAGCCTAGCCTAGCTACCTAAAAAAGTTACATTGGTACTTGCCTGACCTGGAATCGAACCAGCATACTCATACTTGAGAGGCTGGTGTTTTAACCACGACTTAATACATACATACAATACATGAGTGATGCCACGTTATAAAGCTTAGGAAACGGTACCTTCATATTAAAATTGGCCAAGGATCTAGGTTGAATAAAAAGAAGTACATTACTTAGTGAAATCATGTTGTGTGTTACATATTCCAGTCACAATGTAGTGAACGCATTAGTCGGTATTGAAGGAAATAACTAGTGGAGGAACATTAGAGTTCTCTTGTGGATAAACTTGGTTTTATATTGGACATTTACGTAATGGGTACCAACTATGAATTTTGTTTATACAGCCACTTTGTAATCGAAAAGTTATACATATTACAAATACACTTTTCATTCAACACATTGCAGACACACAATACATTGTTGATATTATTTTAAAACTTAGCTGTTTTAAACAAAGGAAAACTTCAGCATTTGTTTATATGATGTCTAAAACCTGTAATGAGCAAATGTGATAAGCAAACCTGATTCCCGTTTTTAATGATTCTTTCATTAAATAGCTGTTTGTGTATGTGAGTTTATATGTTTGTAGACGCACCCACGATATAGGAGTAATTCCTAGTGTGGGTTAACCCATTATAAATTTATATATATCTGTATACATCCTCATTTCAAACCTATTTTATTGTCTCTTATTGATGTTTACGCCCTCAAAACAGTCATTATGTCCTGACGAGCTCAAGCAGTAAAATGTAGATTCATATCTACAGTATACGTATACGAAAATAGGAACAAAATGACCCTTTTTATCTAAAATCAAATTTCCAATCTATGTATAGTAGGTACTTTTGTCTATTGTCTGAAGTAAGGTGATGTCGCAATATCTTTTAATTATCATTTATCTTAGCCTGAATAAATTCAAATAATTCATTAAACGTAAGTTGTGTCAGAAAGCATTTTATAATGTTAAGGATTGACAAAAAGGCATGGGCTTGAGCTGCGTCTCATTTTTATACACTAAACGCTCTCAGCGTACAATATATTTCTGCATCGTTCTCACACGGTTGATTTCAACATGAATGATGTAATCAAATTTTTGTATCAATAGCTTGATAATTTAAAAGAGTGTCCATGGAGTTTCTTGCCCGTTCTTCTCCGTAGGTACCTACCCTTTGGAATGGGCTTCATCTTACTGACTGACCGACCTTCTGACAATTCAAAAGTGCCTGTAACTGGTTTATTTGAAATAAATGCTTTGATTTTGATCATCAGCCTGCAGACCACTGCTGGACATAGGCCTGGCCTATTTCACGTCATTCAACTCGATTCTCGGCAACTCTCATCCAGTCACTACCAGCCATCCTGAGCGCAGATTGTCGCTCCATCCAGCCTGAGGGCGACCCACCTAACGTTTAGTAATGCTTGCAGTCTCTGAGGGATCGAATAGGCAACGAGATGATCCGGCAGAGAATCAAAGAAGTCGAGCTTAAAGAATAAGGAAACTAAAGTAGCAATCATCATCAACCTTTTTACTGTCCCACTGCTGGGTACAGGTCTCCGATCATACAGAGAAGTATTGAGCGTAATCACCACGCTTGTTCAAGCGACCAGGTCAAAGTCCAGGATTCATCAAGTTGTTTTCCTTCACCTTTTAATCAGCCATTGGTGTCCAAGATATACTTAAAAAAGTTACATTAGTACTTGCCTCATCTGGAGTCGAACCTCACCTGGAACCCTTATGCTTGAGAGGCTGCTGTTTTAACCACTAGGTCACCACGACTTACGACGAAGTATGGGCCGGCCATATTAAACGTAGAACTGATGACGTTGGAGTAAACGTGTTCTTGAGTGGAGAACGCAAATTGGTAGACGTAAGGTGGGTTCTGCTAATAATACCATGTATAAGGCAAATAAAGACTTATCTATCTTATCAGATCAAAATTACCACATAAGGTTCCTATATATAAAAAAAATACTATATTGGAAGGGTTTCAACACAAAATAAAATACTCTAAGGATTGAAACAAAGCTTTTCTGTTTCCTTAGCTTAAATTCAAATCATAACATACGTGTCACCCTATTACGTAGGACATTAGACGCCAATATGACGGTAAATCTTTTTCATAAGCAGGAGGTTTTCTTTTCCATAAGTTCTGATCATGTAGAGGAAGGATGCCGAAAGATAGGAGCCGTGTGGTACCGGGCTTAGAATAGTACCATTCCATATCCTCCTGTGATTGTTGTAAGAAGCGACTAAGGTAACTCTCACCAGGGAAGCGAGCAGCAGCGTTTTTCCTGTGGAATATCAAAGTACTGCGATCCTCAACCCGCCTGCCAAGCGTAGGGATTATGCTAATCTCCCCAATGGAATGAAAGCCTTGGGGGAGGCCTTTGTCCAGCAGTGGAACTCTATAGGCTGAAGAAGAGAGAGATAAGATTAAAAAGCCCTTCCAATATTCTTCGATCGATCTAAAGAAACAACAACTTGTAGCGGTAAGGGGTACATACATATCAAGAGTAGGACTCTTGATATGTATGTACCCCTTACCGCTACAAGTTGTATAACTGTATAATATGCATATCATCATCATCATCATCATCATTTATTTATTCATAACAATTTTACATTGTGTTGAACATTGCATAAAAAAATTAAAATAGAAATACCACATGCGGCTATAAAAATTTAAAATGTCGAATTGGAATATAAATAAAACATAATCACAGACAAATATAACAAGTCAATCAATTATACATAAGTATGTCAATAGATATACAAACTAATGTCAGATATGATTACAAGAAAATTAAAAAAATAAATAATGTCAAATGCATAGTTAAAGTCAAAGCATAGTGTTACAGTCAAAGTTAAGGAATTCAGTCGAAAGCGGTTCACTGGTACTTTATTTATTTTGTATCATTTGACATGAATTCTGACACTGAGTATAAACATCTTTCCAACAAGAAGGTTTTTAATTTATTTTTAAATAAATGACTATTATATATTAACAATTTCAAATCAGTTGGTAACCTATTGAATAATTCAACTGCTTGGTATCTGGAGCAATGCCTGACCACGTTAAAATTTGGTGACAACTTGTGTTTAAACTCCTTTCTTCTTGTGCTTTCTCTTACCTTACGTTCCTCTTGTGATTCATACTGATGAATATACTTAGCAAAGTATAACCAATATATATAAACTTGGTACTGTCAAAATATTCAACTTTTTAAAATGCTCTCTACATGATTCTGTTTGTGAGATCCTTACTAAAGTCCTTATAGCACGTTTCTGTAAGATGAACGCTTTCTGACAATTATAGTTGTAGCTGTTACCCCAAAGCATGATGCTATACCTCAATCTAGCTTCTATAAGCGCATAATATATAGCCTTTAGATGCTTTAAATCTAAAATATCTCTAAGGCTCCTGAGTGCATAGCATGCTGATGAAATAGAAGAGTCAATAGCAGCTACCTCATGTTTCCAATTTAAGTTTACATCTATGTTAATACCTAAGAATTTGACTTTGTCTACTAAATCAAAATATAAAAACAATAATCATTCTGGTATGCTGTTACTCACGTTTGTACGATTTCTTGCTTATTTATTAACAGTTATATGATTGTGTTTATGATGCCTTTAACTTGCAGTTAAGTGCTAAGAATAGTAGGCCTAGTATGGGTTTTCATTACGAAACTCGATCGAATTCGCCTAGTATGGGTTTTCATTACGAAACTCGAATTAATCTAAAATCATACACACTGTATCGTTCTTATACCCAAACAATCTACAAAATTCGGATCGAATTCGATAATTTACATCGAGCGTGTTTGGCGCTCTCATGGGCTGAGAGTTATTACAACCTTGAAGCGGGCCAATTGATGAGTCAAATGCGCTCGATATCGACGATCGAGTTTCGCAATGAAAACTCATTCTAGGCCTACTGGTAGGATCGTGGATTATCTGTTTGTAGATTGTTTGGGTATAGGAACGATACAGTGTGTATGATTTTAGATTAATTCTCTAATTACGTCTAAGAAACATAAAGATATCTATAATGTTGATAGACTGACTGAATAATGAAGAAATTATTGTAAACCTTTCAGTAAAATCTGTGATAGTTGTTCTGTGTCTTATTAAATTATTTTTTAAAGAAATATAGTCGAATATATTTTTCTTTGTAAAGAATAAACTTGTTCAAGTCTTAACTTTTAAACGTGATCTACATAATTAACAGATTAGCAAGGTTATTTGTTTAAAATCTACATAGAAAATTTCAAAAAGATATCATGAAAAACTACAAGGTTATGGGCTTGTTATCTTACCTGGTTGTCCCAAAAATATGGTTAACGCACCGCTCGCCCACCTACGCCTGCAGCAGCGCGGCGCTGTCAGCTGTGTTGCGCGCTCGGTAATCATACTGCAACAATTCCTAAATGTATTTAGAAAAAAAATATAACATGGTGTAAAAATGATTGGAATAGATTCAGTTGCCACCCACCAGATAAAGTCTTGCCGCTAAGCGATTTGTTGTGTTCCGGCATGATGTCTGGAGAAGCCGTACGGAGGACGTGTCTGAGCAGTTGTGTTGCGATGTATGCCGGTTATGATGCGCCAAATGTTGTTGTGTCGGAAGTTTGGTCGTGGAGGATCTCCATCAATCTCCCTCTGGCGCAACATCGTTGGTCGTGTTGTTGGGTTTAACATTGCACCACCTCGCTCAACTGCCGTCTCCCTTCCTATTCACTAAGTTTTTTTTTTAATGAATAGGCTAAATAAACTAGCGCGCTTTACCATCAACGATTGCATCACTGCTTACCATCAGGCGGGAATGCGGTCAAGTACTAGTTTATAGTTATTAAAAAAAAAAGTTGCTTATTCTGAACAAACTATATTCAGATTTCGCATAAAGAAAAAAATAACTTTGTTTGCTCAGATTTTTTTTTAATTTAAAGTCTCACGGTTTTAGCTCATTCAGAATAATTCTGACAAATCACATTTCTACCTACGCCTCAACCTTTTACAAACGTGATCATAATACTTCATCCCTTAATTTGAACGTTCAAAATTCGAGTCTTGGATATTTATATTATAATAATACTTGTTCAACATTGGGGTCAAAGAACGTTGATGACTGAAACACAGAATAAATAATAAGTACAGAAACAAGGTCGGTTCCAAAAAACGAGGCGCACGCACACATAGACACGTATGAATGACAGTGGCAACGATTCCTCTGTTCACAAACTAAATTAATTTCAAGTCAAGTTTTTTTTTTTTAATAATTATAAACTAACGCTTGAACGCAATCCCGCCTGATGGTAAGCAGTGATGCGATCGTTGATGGTAAAGCGCGCTCGTTTATTAAGAGATTATTCACTAAGAAAAACTGAGCGAATAGGAAGGAAGACGGCAGTTGAGCGAGTTGATGCAATGTTAAATCCAACAACACGACCAACGATGCTGCGCCAAAGGGAGATTGATCTGAAGAACCTCCACGACCAAACTCCCAACACAACAACATTTGGCGCATCGTACCCGGCATATATCGCAACACAACTGCTCAGACCCGTCCTCCGTACGGCTTCACCAGACATCATGCCGGAACACGACAAATCGCTTGGCGGCAAGGCTTTGTCTGGTGGGTGGTAACTTCTGCCGGCTGCCGATGTTATGGCCTTTTACCGAGAAAAGTGCATCTTTTTCTTTTTATTTCATTAAGAAGAGGACAGAAGATAAATATTAGTTTAATCCTGTTAAATTAGTCCGTGTCTGACGTACATAAATTTAATCTCCATAAAGATATATTTCTTCTTCTCATAGGTTAGAGGTCCACTGCTGGACAAAGGCCGGACCAAGGCTTTCATTCCATTGCAGGGGTTTGCCATAATCCCCATGCTTTAGCATCCCACACAAGAAACGCTGCTGCCCACTTCCCTGGTAAGAGTTTCCTTAGTCGCTTCTTACGACAAGATATGGGATGGTACTATTCTAAGCCCATTACCACACGATGAAGAAATATTTAGTCTCTTTGTTTTTAATCATGTATAAACTGTCTATAGAGCATGTTAGTTTTAAAGGACTAAATTACTTACCTTCTATCCTTTTCATAATGAAATAAGAAGAAAAAAATCATCAATATCAATCATAATTAAAGGGCAGTCACGAGTGCGTTTGCACTCGCTGTACGTACAGTGCGTCTATGTGTGCGTAAATTTACGTTTGTAGTATGCAGCTGACCTTCTGTGGATACTATTCGGTGACTTAAAAAGACTGAGGGTTCGCAATGTCACCTGTTTTAGCCTCTGACAGTGTTCTTGCTAATATAGAGTATCGTGAAACAGCTTACGAGCGAGAGGACAAATTAGGATCGCGGGTTTTTGTGAGTGGTTGTAAACATACGGCTATGAAGTTTGTAAGGGAAAGCTGCGGGTTGAACGTGTTTTAGTTATGTAGTAACGCAGGTATGATTAATAATAGATTTAACCAATGCGTATCCATACTATGACGACAAGTTTCGATTAAATTGACACCCGAGTGGGTTAATACAGTTACATACACATGAAGGGATGTAATAAAGATAAATTAATTGACAAATGTTTTATGTTGAATATGACAAGCTGCTGATGTTACAATGATAGTAATTGCCATTATTTTTAAATTGATTACGCTACCGATGATACATAATATTATTAAAGTAATCATATCTATTTCATAAGATTATAATAAACCCTTCTAGTAAATGACTGTTGCATACACACGCACACACACAATCACGAATACACACACGCGCGCATACTCACACACATACACGCAGCCACACGCACATAAACACGTACTCCCAAATAATTATCAATACAGACTTCTTTTAACTGCTTTTAATTTAGTTTCTCTTGTTACAAAATTCGTTGATTTTTGTTAATCTTTTGCATAGGATTCTGTAAAATCTCCTATTGGGGGAGGACACCGGCTCTTGTTACACGAGTATAGCACCTAGCACAGGAGTCAGGGACTTCAGACTTTTTTATTGTACCAATTTTGGTGCGAATAGAATAGTTTTCTCTAGTTCTGTTCCAAGATCAGGCGGAGAAAATCCTAGCGGGCCGTCCCCAACTTTCCTCTCTTATATTCGTCCAAGGTTGTCGCATGAATCCTGATTGCAGTGAGCACGTGACGAGAATATCACCGTAACCGCTATCTGATACGACGAACGGTTATTTATTGGGTAAATCTCTAGTTATTCGGCTGGTTACGTCCTTGGCTGAAGGTTTTTAGGTTCGGCTTGATTCGTATTAAGGGTATTTGGGCTTTTGGATCAACTTATTTTCGTTTCGACGGTAAGCTCTCAAGATTCTTATATATATTATTTTGGCGGACATACCGTGGCAATGGCGCTGACAGCCTCCGTGGCGTAGCGGTAGCGAACGCAGCCGCTGCGCAAGGAGGCGCGGGTTCCATCCCCGCACAGTGCAAATATTTGTATGCATGAATATGAATATTTGCACTGCCTCGGAAAGCACGTTAAGCCGTTGGTGCCGGTTGCCATACGAACATCTAATGGCAGTCGATATGAGTTGTTGGAGCCCTCAAAAGTCCTACAATTGGTCTAACTGCAATGCTTCGATATCGCCTTCGGGTTGTGGAGGTCAGACGGCAGTCGCTTCATAGAAAATATCGAAGTTTAGCCAAAATGAGCAGTTAGACTGGTAAAGCGGACCGTAGACTCCAAAGCTAAAAAGCTTCGGATTTGACTGGGATTAACGCTGAGATGAAGAAGAAGAGACCGTGGCAATGGCGCACAGACTAGTGAAGGAACACGAGTGGGTTTTAGTCAGTAAAAGTCTGACACACCCGTCCGTTCGGCTCAGAGTGGGAGAGATCAATTTGAGATTTCCTATACGCAAAAATAAATAAGTGGTCTCATTTATTTCGGGGTCTGAGTCGTTGTTCAAATCGTCAAGGATGCAGGTGACTAGCAGATGAAGCATAGCCTGATCAGGTGCAAAGCATACACAGTTGATGTTGAGCGAATCTCTGAATATTGTAATTTTAAGTCGCTTTTCGAGGGTTATTAGTATTTCCCTCCATTATGACATTCGATGCTAAAGCCACTACAAATACTAGACATTGTCCACTATGCCTTAACTGCAACATTTCCGCATAGACAAGAGCCCACGCGGAAATGTTGCCATTTTCCTTAAACTAATGAACACAGTGAAACTCACAGTATAATTATAATGTTATACAAACACGTACATGGTATCCAATTAGGAACATCCCTAAACTAGGGCTGTACCCATTATTTTAATCACCGTTCCGTGACTAGGCCCTTCCTTATAATTTATAATTGCAAGGGCAGCTGTACTGACTCGCGACTGACTTGTCTAAATCAGAATTTTTGGTCGCGCCAAGAAAAATTTCTGAAATGAGATGTATTTCTTAAAAAAAAAATATTTTGTCTATTGACTTAAAATATTATAAAAAAATATTTTTCTAAAGTATTTTTATGCATTTATAGTAAATAATTGTGGTAATGGACAAGTTTCAAATAAAAAAATTCTCGGCAAAATCAAACAACTTAAGAGCTTAATAACTGACTAGATAGTGCACATTACTAAAACGAAGAATTGCATGATGTAATTCTCTCATCTCCGTTCCATCATCGGACGACCCGTAGTACGGCAAGTTTCCACCCTTACGTTATTGACACCACGATCCGAACGAAGCGTTTCGCCTCGCCTTTTACACCGCATACATCGAGGGATTGAAACAATTTGCCAGCGGCGGTGTTTCTGTCGGACTACAATTTGAGTGTCTTCAAGGCTTTTAATAAACTAGCGCACTTCACCATGAACGATTGCATCACTGCTTACCGTCAGGCGGGAATGTGGTCAAGCACTTGTTTATAATTTATAAAAAAAAACGCTAAATCGCACGACGCAATAACAAAACCGCAAGTATACACCCAACTCCCGCTCACTCCCGGCCTGTCATTTCATACTGATAATTAATGATTATTAACTACATAATTAAGGCGAAGGAATGACAGGGCAATGAATGAGATCCTCCTTTAATTGTGTTTTCGATCTTGGGGGTTAAGTTAACGAACGAGGCCTATGTTTTGATGGGTGACCACTGAAGCGGTAAGCCCCGGGCGTTTAATTTGCGTAATTTAAAACGAAGGCTAATTTGTGTTTAATGGAGTAAACTAAGGATAATTTTGATCGAAATTACACTGGTTTATTAGTTATAAAACAGTTTGGTTTACTCTGTCGTTGTTATAAATTTTTACTAAACTGGAATGGAGAAAATTGTACTTTTTGTTTTTCCGATAAACTCGTAGGAATTTCGTCGATAATGATTATTTTGATAGTAAAGTTTTAGTTAGATATCAAAACAATCTCTGAAACGATGTCGAAACGTTTGGTATACCTACAGGTTGGCAAGGAGATTGTTGACTAATTATATAATTATCGTAATGGGGGATTGTGTTCCGTGCGATTTATCCATACTAATATATAAAACTGAAAAATTTGTGTCTTTGTTTTTCAAGCGTTAATTTAATTTCAGGAACTACTAGTCCGATTTGAAAAATTTGTTTAGCGCTGAATGGACCATTAATCAAGGAAGTCTTGAGGCTATATATAACATCACGCTGCGACCATTAGTAGGGAGCATAAAAAAAACAAATATTAATCCTTATCCAAATAAATTAATATTATTTAATCACTTAATTTCGATTAACATCTTATATGATGCTACAATTTTAAAATAACTCTTTTGGGGTTAAAATAAAATGTTCAAATGACCTAAGTACACACGGAAAGACGTCGCGGGCGGCCACTAGTCTCGTAATAAATCTCTTTTTAAATCGATAGCAAAATCACCCCTATATCTTCTCCCTTTTTTGTTCCAGACCCTCCCACAGCGCCTATGATCACTGGATACGTCCCTGGGACCACCTTGTCTGCTGGTACCGTTCAGAGGTTGTCCTGTATATCTTCAGGAGGCAACCCTTTGGCTACACTTACGTGGTTTAAGAATGATAAAAAGGTAAGTAAATAGGTTTAAGGTTCTACTGATTTTTCAAAATACTGCGTTGCTACTGGAGAAAGGTTGATGTCTTGGTGGAAAGACTGGTTGTGAAAATGTTAGTTGTGGGAGCGAGCTTTTATGTCAACCGTATACTTAATAAATAAATATATACGGACCAATCACACAGATTGAGCTAGCCTCAAAGTAAGTTCGGGACTTGTGTTATGGGATACTAGCTCAACGATACTATATATTTTATAATAGATAGATATATAGATAAATATCCAAGACCCAGGCCAATCAGGAAAAGATCGTTTTCCGTCATGACCTGGCCGGGGATCCAACTCGGGGCGCAGGCAGGCGTGTTGACCACTGCGCCACGGAGGACGACTTAGCGACTATGGTTGCAATAACTAATACGAGCGGCCTGCATTAGCATTCTGAGCGGGCGTTTTATGAAGTAACTTTTTAGAAATAATAACGATATAAATGAAAGTAAATGCCAGGCAGAATCTCCGATAAATTCTGTGCGTTTTGATACACGGTTTGTTAAGTTTGGTTGCATATCAGGGTCGAAAAAGGGATCTATACAAAATAAATTATATATATAATTACTGAAACAAGATCAGAGTCGCTTCGTAACCGAGAATTGAGATTTAACCCAACAATCCACTCTGTTAGAACAAACGCGATCATGGTCGGTTCGTCCTATACAGCATTGTTTTAAACCTTCGACGAGTGGGTCGTGGGCGTGTATGTGATACAATCAATGGTAGCTACTAAAATCAACGTTGCCTGTTATAGAAATAAAGCTATAATCTCTATAGTAATTTTACCGACACTTCGGAACACATCTAAGCGAACACATTGTGGCGGCAAAATTGATACAGAAGCTGACTGTTAATATTTCACATTGAGTTTTAGAAAAAGACTGATACTGGTATGATTGAATGGGACGACGCTCTACAAATTAAAACTTTTTAAAACTGGAAAGAATACAAAAGAGTATTTATTGAGAATAAAAGTGTTATAAGTAGTTATAACACAAAAAATACATAACGAATACAACAACACAGTACTTTTATCTCTTGACGTCGCTTTACTTGTGGTTACCAAGAGCTGCGAATTTGTGTAAAGCGCGCGTCGTTTCTGCTCCGTCTCTGAATACCATATTCTATATTTTATAAACAAAATCTCAAATCAACATATGTAATTGCAATAGACAATTACTAATAAGTATAAAAACAAAGAAGCCCTCTACAAGGTCTAAAATATATCTCAATATACTATTGTGACATATGCATATAACGGGGAAACGTCAGGAAGCGGGGCCGAAGTTCCTGATGGTTGAGGAGTCTTATCATCCACCATGGGCGATATTTCGAGAAAACGTTGAAAAATAACTATAGTGTGACGTTTGATTCTTATTATTTCAGTTGTACAGATACTTAGATCAATTATAATATTAAGGGATTACAATGATAATCTCAATTTAAAACAGATAGGAGCCACTGGGTTTGAGTTCCAAACACTCGATCGAAGCTTGAGTATAGACTACCCGCGCTAACGGTCGCTCGCTATGGCAAACGCAACTCCAGTCAGGTGTTATATCCGAAAACTGACCGATTAATCGACTTCAAAAAATAGTAGGGTAATTTAAGTACAATTGATACTGATACAAAACAGATCACTATATTCAAAATTAACCAGTCACGCGCCGTTATGTATATTTAGTAATATGTGCCATTTCACTATCCAAATACAGTGCGACGTAAGCTATTATCAACTAGCCCATATCAGCAAGAGAGACGAGTGGAATATTTTGAACAAAAGAGATAGTTATTACAATATTGATACATTTCATTCCAGTATTGATATCGAATCATTCCAGTCCACTAAACTATTCTTAACAGTGAACCAATGAAAGCATCCGAACCGATATAAATGGTAAATTATTAAGTTCCAAATTATTAATACTGCTAAATGTTTGAGGGAAACGAATATCGAATAGTTTGTTTCGTTATTGTGATGAACATTAGAGGTGGTTGAAAGTAGCTTCGGTGTTCGGGAAGTTACAGGAGGTATAAGATCATGTGATGGAAAAGGAAAAAGGATAAGAAAATTTTTAGTATGAATAGATGGCATACTCAAGATTTAGTTGAAACACGTCCAAACGATATCTATGAGAAGAAGAAAACTTAAATGAGTTACTTCAAGAAATTCAGCTTTCTCATATTTGCTATATCAGCAGACAGCTTTAACCTCTCCGTCTGCTAAGCGTAGATTAGAACTATGAAATTGGTATAAAATATACTCTGACTGGATATAAATACATACAGTATGTTAAGAAAACCCTGTCCGACCCATAAGGATAATAAAGGTTAGGTAAACACATGACCAAATATAATATAAAATTTTACGTAATCATCATAGTATTACAAATGAATAGTAGTACAAATGAATTTTGAAATAATCTTTTTTTCCCGCGAATTAATTCCAACTTCCCCGAAATTTGGTAATTTTAAAAAAAGTGACAACATGGTATTATTATGAGCGAATAGCGATGCGACCACGTGCCGCGTGCCCTGCCGCTCGACACCCGCGGAAGGGTACTTAACACACATTTATTAAGTTACCTCTTTTTGCGAAATAATATTTCTTTTTAGGCGGATTTTTTTTTAAGTTTAGCCCGATTTTGTATCCATTAGTAGAATCAGTTATCGATACCTAACAACACCTTCACGGGTCGGACAGGGTTTTCTTAACATACTGTATATATATATATATTAACGTTAGCTAGGGCTTGACCGCGATGGTAAGCAATGATGCAATCGTTGCTGGTAAACTCTCTAGTCAACACTCTAGCCTTGAAGTAAGTGTAGTAAGGTTTGAGTTTTCAAAATCTCATATTATTCTTCTATTTCAGATCCATTCAGTAACAAAAACGACTGAACGTTCAGTGTCTGCCGAGATTTCAATTCTGACCAATGTGACAGACAACCAAGCTCAGTACAGATGTGAGGCGACCAACAGTGCTACTGAGATCCCGCTGTTTGAGACTGTTACACTGAATGTGTATTGTAAGTATATATATAGGTATATATTTAAATTATAAACTGCTGTTTGACCGCAATCCCGCCTGATTGTAAGCAGTTATGCAATCATTGATGGTAAAGCGTGTTTGTTTATTAAGAGCCTATTAACTCCGGTCTTGAAGACACATAAATTGTAGTCAGACTGAAAAAACGCGGTATAAGACAAAGCCAAATGCTTGGTTCGGATCGTAATGGTGTCAACAACGTAAGGGTGGAACTCACCGTAAGACGGGTCGTCCGATAATGGAACGGAGATGGCGGAATTAAGTCAGGCAATTCCCTTGCATACTCTCCAAAGCTCTGCTAAGCATTGTTATTAAGCAATATGCGTAATTATGACATTTTAAACACTGTTTTTTTTTTTTAAGTCACGTAAATTATTGTAAACGTTTTCATTTTTAATGCCTGGACTTGAAAAAAGACGATGATCCCTGAGTTTGTTTCGGCTATTTCTTCTCATAGGTTAGTTAGGAAATGCCGGCTCCATCTAGATAAAAAAATGATGTGTAAAAGTGATCAGTGATCCTATTTGCTTAATAAACGATTTCATTTCCAAAATTTACCCTATACAACACCGAAAGGCTGGCTACGCTACGCCTGTGCTCCAGGCTTGACTGTAATTCATTACGTGGTTCTAAGGCCCCGTGAGCTGTTAGAGAGAGGCCATTGTCAACATGAGGCGGAAATTAAGCTAGAGGGTATAAAAAGACAATATAAAAAGGATGGCCTTTTTCCGCAGTAAAATAATTATGGCTTAACAAAGGCCCTGAGGGCCGAAACAATGAAAAAGTCAGAAATGTTTGGGACTGACTCAGCTACCGAAAAGCTTATATCAATCCTGTTGTTGTAAATATCAATTCCATGTGTGTTACGAAATTTCCCCGCTCATCATTGATCAAGCCTCTTTGCAATCAATTGATTGTGAAATCACTGAGTCAATTGAATTGGATTTCAGAGACCAGAGTTTAATTGGTTCCCTAAATGGTAAATGAAATAATTGGAGGACCTACTGTTAGGGATATTGCAAAATTTATTATCTTAAATCCTTACTATTCCAGAGAATTTGTATCGATTGTTTGCTTAGGACTGACTAAAGATTACAGCTGATTTTGTACTCCTAGAAATTGGGTTTACGCTGTTCTTGACTGGTATATAAGTAGTGGAAACTTTGCCAACCTCGTAGTTTAAAGTTTACGAATTCCGTTCATTAATCCTCTTGTATGTTTATTTTTAAGATCTAGTTCTATATTTGATAAATTTCCAAATGTTTAGGATCGAAACTAAACTATGTATACAGGCTGTATCTGACATCGTAACGCAAACTTCGCGAAAAGGCTACATCGCATGCCATTAATAAAATTATGATAGTCATTTTTGTCGTTAATAAGCGGTTACAGAAACAGCAGTGTTTAAAAAAAGTGTCGGCTTGGCCTTTGAACGTTGCAAGCGTGCCACCGCGCGTTTGTAGGTACTACGTTGACCCCTGATGTGAACTCTACTAAATCAGCTGATGGATAGTTTTTCGAATTTTGTTCACTTTGTGTTTCTTTGTGTAATTGGCGAATTAATTAATTTTTACTTTAAAATCTTATTGGGTTATAAAAGTATAGCAAATATGAACGGTCTAAAGTAAACAATAAAATTGCATATTATTTTTTAAGTCAAGAAAAATTCAAGAAAAAATTCCACCACTGGGGCGTTCAGAATCATGTACTGGATCCATGGTACTCGTTTGTGCGTCGATGTCAGATACACCCTTTATATTATTTCTCAAAGGCTTTTTTTATCGGCACGTTATAACTTCCTTCTTACTTTATCAATATACATAAACGAGGCATAATTTTAAAGCTTTTCTGGATCGCTACACCGGAAAAATATACAAATTTCTCACATTATAATGGTTTTTCAAAAATTTGCGATTGAAAATGAAGAAAAGAAATCCCGCCCTCGAGCCATCGATCGTCTATCGTGAACATTGAGACACCTATATCGAAATGGAAGTGCAAATACTTCGCACTGGTCTCCTAGTCATATTTATTCTTTTTACCAGTAACTGTGGCAATGTATCTGAAAACGTTTGAAGTATATATAACAGAGAAAACGTAAGAAATATAACTTAATAAGCTATAAATTGAATTATTAACATACCCACCAAAAACAGGCCCATTGCAGATATCTTTCCATGTGTAGGAAATAATAATAGTATACAAAAACTCATCACAAGTTTGTCAAAACATCTCTTCAAATAACTTTTTTTCTCAACAGTCGCCCCCGAAGCAGTGAAAGTGCGTGTGGAACCAGAAGAGCTCAAAGTAGGCATCGAAGCCACTCTCTTCTGTGATGCAGCCAGCAGTAACCCGCCTGCGACACTGTCGTGGTGGCGGGACGGGATACCAGTGCAAGGTGAGTGGTAGGATGTACCTACTTACCAGTTCTATTGTAGTGCTTGTCCATGTCAAATAAATTGAAACCGTACTATCCTTTTAAAATTGTAGATTTTTGGTTCAATAATGTACTTGACTTTATTGTTAAACTCCTTTCTTATTATTATCAAACGAAATCTAATGTTAGTTCTATCCTGAAGCTAGAGTAAGTCAAATCAAATCAAAAGTCATTTCATCAAATTAGGCTGAGAATCAACGCTTTTTGAACGTCAATATTACATAAGACAATCCCTCCAAAATGAGTGTTTGTATATCGAATTATAGGCAAAGTTCTTCTTACTAAAGTGACATTTTAGCACTGAACTAAATTGTAATTTTTGTATAAAGAACTGCATTTCTGTAATGTGTGTTCATAATTGAACAACTCCTCGTTTTGTAACGATGGAATAAATGTTTCTTATTTTTGTTATCATTATTGCACTCTGTAAGTTCCTGTATATAACAGCAACTGCTGATTTTAAATCTTCTTTTGGCCATATAACATATAATTTGCTGTCCTCACTTTTTAATTTACCTTAATACAATAGTTTTAACTATATAGGCATTATTTATTTGAAAACATGCGAGGGCATGGCAAAATCACGAGTTAACTTCATCAATATTATTGACCCAAAGCGAATCTTCATTGACAATTTAACAAAGCAATACAGGACTATATTCATACTGTTTTCTATGTAAATCCATTGTCTGTACACATTCGTGATTTAGCCGTGCATAACAAATCGATTGCGTTGCATGGCTGCATCGTACTAGTAAGTCCTCAATATGTAGCTAGCAGAGTTACTGGAATGGTCTGGACCTCAGGATCTATCTTAGTGTGAGCCCAACTGAGTGCATTTTTTTGTTAGAATTTAGCTTTCGCGTCTACATCGTATACAACTGCTTAAAGCATCGTTTACCGAAAGTATCGTCACCATGCGTTATTTTTTTACACAACTAATAGTCACACAAATAATTGAGAATTTATGACAGATAATTGAGCGGTGTACTGGTAGCGAACGCGGCCGCTACGCAACGAGGCGTGGGTTCGATTACGTAGCAATGAAATCCTAAATCTGTGGTATGATCCCCGCGCAGTACAAACATTTGTATGCATGAATTTGAATATTTACACTGATCTGGTCGTGCTTCGGAATGCACGTTAAGCCGTAGGTCCCGGTTGTCATAACAACATCTTATGGCAGTCGTTACGGGTTGATGGAGCTCTCAAAAGTCCAACAATTGGTATAAATGGTTGTGGAGGTCAGACGGCAGTCGTTACGATATCAACAATTAGACGAGTAAAGCGGACTCCAGACTCCAAAGCTGAGAAAGCTTCCGATGCGATTGGGATTAACGCTGAGATGATGACAAATAATTCAGAATCCCTTCTATAACACCTGAATTCACTAACGTCTGTTAACCTTAAGACGTCCAATAAACCTTCTACCGTTATAATTCACATGTAAAAAATAACATAAGAATTAAAAGTAACTTCAGATATGTTATGGTTTTGAATTAGGCCGATTGATCCACGATTTAATTGTACATACATACATTTAGTAACAAACATTCAACAAGACAGATAGTTATAATATTTAATAACCCAAGATAGTTCCAAAAGCTGCAACCTCTTCTCCTGTTCCAGGTCTACCACCAAAGAAGACGAAAGGTCTCCACGGGGGGACAGTGTCCACAATAGAACTAAAGCTCTCTATTACTAAGGAACTGAATGGTGCTGTGTATACTTGTCAGGCCATGAACGAAGCCTTGCAGAGGAGCGTCCATGATGCCCTACCGCTTAAAGTTTTATGTAAGTAATGTAAATTCTAAATATACGCCCTTATTCAGAAACGTTGTTTAAAAAGAACTCATCGTTTATGAATAAACCTCTTAAATACTGAGGTATTTATTCATAAATGATGATCAAAGTTAAGTGACGTTAAAAGGTCAAAAATGTGTGGTTAAAGAATCGCTAATCACTAGTTAATTTTGAACAATATTTATGAATAAGCGGGATAGTTACAAAATTCTGAAGCTAGAAGAATATTATATATGAATATAGTTATTATTTTAGTTTGATGTTTTTGGGGAGTTTCCTTCTTCTTAATATTGTTGATAACCCATAGAATAAAGGAAAATAATATCAATGATGGTAGTAAAACACCTGTAGAAAAAACTGCCTTTTCCTTCCAAAGGTTGTCTGTAAAAGATCTCTCTTAGCTATAAGACCGCCCATTGTGTCACCCTTTGTAAAATCTTTATATTTATGTTTTTGTAATCTATATGGTATACATAATAAAAAAAAATCTCATCATAGTCTAGACAATCGTGAAGCAATATGCTTTTCAAATCTAGTTTTTATTAAGGGGCTTTTATCCCAAGTTGGATATGTCAGCCCCATCGTACCTTATTACAAATTACTTAGCATATTTAAACTTATAGCCTAAGAAACAAGTATTAAACAATAGATTCAATATGACGTATCATTGCTGAGCGATTGCTATTAAACGGCAAACAAGATGCTTTGCTTTACTGTTTTGTTCAACCAACTAATCAAAATTATTACTTGTAGACGCGCCTATTTTCGATGAGACTACACCCTATACGACGGTTGGGGTAGAAAATGAGCCGCTCATTATAGTGTTACGAGCTGATGGCAATCCTGGGAGCATCACATATACCTGGACCAAGGATGGGCTGCCTATCACGCAGTCTTCTTACAGTACTGGAAGTAAGTAGTTCAAACAATTAAAACATTGAAAATAAAAAATTTACTTGAGATAGTTTTAGTCATCATGCCATACACAAGAAGTCCACTGCTGGACATAGGCCTCTCCCAGGAATTTCCAAAAAGAACGGTTGGACGGGGCCTGCATCCAGCGCTTCCCAGCGATGTTGGTCAGATCATCCGACAACCTAGTCGGTGGGTTTCCGACGCTGCGCTTGCCGGTACGTGGTCGTCATTCAATAGCCGCACTGGCCCATCGGCCATCGGCTCTACGTGTTACTTTCCCCGTCCACTGCCACTTCAGAGAGCTACTCCGCTGGGCTATGTCGGCGACTTTCTTTCTCTACGAATCTCCTCATTCCTGATTCGATCACGTAGAGAAACACCTAGCATAGCCCTCTCCATGGTTCACTGTTTTATTTAACTTTTTTACAAACTACAGGAACTGATTAATAACCAACCCGCAAATAGTTTCACAAGCTACCAATGCCTGTAACATCCAAAAACGCTGAAACCAAATTATTTAATTTTATCATACCATCAGCATTTAGCTTTTCAGCAAGCATTATTAACCCAATTAATAGTCTATGAGAGTTAGTTTTGTGATTAACAATATTATATTAATGTTTTAAAATAATATCAACAGTATTTAGTTGAACTAAATAGTTGTGGCCAAACGTTATGGTTTCCGCATAGCTGTGGTGGATATATACGAGTAAATTATTATATACTTTTTATTATTAGCTATGGGCTAAAAAGTATATAATAATTTACTCGTATTCTCTCTTCTGCCTATAGAGGTCCACTGCTGGAGAAATTTCTCCCCAAGGATTTTATTACATTTAGGGGGTTTGCCATAATCTCCACGCCTGGCAGGCGGGTTGGGGGTCGCAATAGTTTGATATTCCACAGGAGATGCGTTGCTGCCCGCTTCCCTGGTAAGAGTTCCCTTAGTCGCCTCTTACGACACCCACGGGAGGATATGGAATGGTACTATTCTAAACCCGATACCGCATCGATTACAATCTTAAGATGGCCATGCACAACAGGGACGTGGCAGTAGTGGGCGGCCTGATGGGGGCGGTGAGGGCCCTTAGCGGGGAAAAGAGTGGCTCAGAAGCGTGATGATAATGACAACAGTTAATAACTATCTTAATCATAAAAGAGTGATTGTGGGAAAAATTCAAGTATCAGATAACTGTAAAATAAAACAACTACATTAATAATAGTAAGCACCGCGCCCTGGCACCCGTGTATCCCCCTGGGAGGGCACGGGTGTCGGGGCGCGGGTAGAGATAAGGAACTAGATATAATAATTAACAAAATGTAACTAGTATATAGACAACTATAATGTTATAAAGTAGCGCCTCGCCTCGGCACCCGTGTACCCCCCTCTGGGACTGTACGGGTGTTGAGGTGAGGCGTAGTTTTAAGTACTATAAATAAGTCATAGTTATAAATAATAATACAGTGTTAGAATAAACGATAGCAAATAAGGGAATGTAATGTATAATAAAAAAAAAAAAAAAAAAAAAAAAAAAAAAAAAAAAAAAAAAAAATCATATAAAAGAACAAAAACAGTAGTATTTATATATTTTGTAACCCTAATATAAGTTAAACTAATGGACTCATAGTTTTAACGTAAATGTAGTTCCTCAGCGGGCCCAAATGTGATGGGGTGTCCCCGCCTGAGTCAATTAAAAAATAAAACATGGAACAACAAATAAACCTGTAAAAAAGAGTGCGGACGACCATGTCCGCAGACGTAGTACTCATTATAATAAAAAAAACCCGATACCGCGTGGTTACCCTGCTGGGGTTTTAATTATAATTTTTTTCCTCTAGATGACAGAATTATCTCAGAAGGCAGTATGCTGAACATGACAAAGCTAACCCGACATGATGCTGGTATCTACACGTGTGAAGCTGTGAACTCTCAAGGAGCAGCTGTTGCTAACATCAGCGTCTCTGTACATTGTAAGTATTTATTGCTTAGAATTTTTATCCCCTAAGTAATTACTTTTGTAGGTTTAATAAACTAAAGACCAACTTATCTAAACTCACAAAGACGACGCTCAACTGAACCACTCATTTACTAGAAACTTCATGTGCTGTATTTACTACCTCGAATATATTTTGGCTATACTTCGATATTTTCCGTGAAGCGACTGCCGTCTGACCTCCACAATCCGAAGGCGATATCGAAGCATTACAGTTAGACTAATTGTTGGACTTTTGAGGGCTCCAACAACCCGTATTAGATGTTCGTATGGCAACCGGGACCAACGGCTTAACGTGCTTTCCGAGGCACGACCAGATTAGTGCAAATATTCATATTCATGCATACAATTATTCGCGCCTCCTTGCGCAGCGACCGCGTTCCCTACCGCTACGCCACGGAGGTTGTCAAGAAGTTGCGTTAGCATGTAACATAGACACAACCGACTTCACCATTATCTTGGACGGTAGCGAGGGCTTCTCCTACAGCCACATTCACTTCATTTTTATACACTTGGTAACCACGTTTACCTATCGCACTCGTGTTTCTGTGATTCGAAAAAATCTACCTATTGTAACAAATTGAAAGTACTTTTGGAACCTCTTAGAGAAAGGTTCTTTAGGTTAATTGCGCATTTCTTGTATAGTTAATTCGTTTACGCGGTTCCTTTGCAGAAAATTGAATACTTTGTACAAAAAGAACATTTTATGTAGTTTATTAAATTGTGAGATTGTACTAAGTTTGTCTTGATTCAATGTACCTTGTGAATGCTGGTACTAAGTTATTCTTTGTGTCAACTTCAATACGTAGGTTTATATGAATGTTATGGTTGATTTTGTTAGGTAGGACATAATAATGAGTTACTATTTTCTTCATATTTAATTGTCGTACAAATTGATTCGTAACGAGGTCAAATTGTACATATTGGAGATTTCTGTCTTCAATTTAGGACTTTGAGACATGCCTTATTTTGACTTACGAGACTTTTTCCTTACTTTTTATACATTTATCAAGATAAATGAGACTAAATTAGAGTTTTATTGCAGATCCGGCGAGTATAAAGTCTGTAACACAGCTTGAGGTCCTGAGTCCTAATCAAGATGCTTCAATATCTTGCACAGCGAATGGTGAGCTTATTGTGTTATTATTTATTATCGGCGGTAGGCATCAGATTATAGTCAATTTGAAGTAAAACAAAACTTATTTAATAGGACTGGGAAAAGTAAAATCTAATACAAATTGATGACAAAAACTGCCGATGAGTTCTGTAAAAATATCACCGGAAAAATTTCGGTGGGCTCTCATAGAGTCAATCCCTTACCAGTAGGCCATAACATCGGCTGCCGGCAGAAGTTACCACCCACCAGACAAAGTCTTGCTACCAAGCGATTCGTCGTTTTCCGACATGATGTCTAGTGAAGCCGTACGGAGGACGGATCTGAGCAGTTGTGTTGCGATGTGTACCGGGTACGATGCACCAAATATTGTTGTGTCGGGAGTTTGGTCGTGGAGGGTCTCCAGATCACTCTCCCTCTGGCGCAGCATCGTTGGTCGTGTTGTTGGGTTTAACATTGCATCACCTCGCTCGACTGTCGTCTTTCTTCCTATTCACTCAGTTTTTTGAGTTAATAGGCTCTTAATAAACTAGCACGGTCCATCAACGATTGCATCACTGCTTACCATCAGGCGGGATTGCGATCAAGCACTAGTTTATAATTTAAAAAAAATATAACTTTTTCAGAAATTAAAGCATTTAAATTCGAACGCAAATTCATAAAAGACTAGCGCAATCCACTTACTTTATACTATTACATACGGGAATAATGTCGTTTCGTGTAATTTATTATTCCCATTGACAGTTACTCAATAAGCAAACCCCCATTTCAACAAATATTTACTTTCAGGCAACCCTTTGACAGCTGACAATATACGCTGGGAACGAAAGGGGTACAAAATCGACACAAGCCAAGTAACATTCGAACCTCGAAACCTGACTAGCACTTTAGTCATAAAACAAGCGACCAGAGAAGATGTTGGAAACTTCCAATGTGTGGTGGACAATGGGATTGGGGGTGAATCGAGACAAGATGTTATGTTGGTGGTGAAATTCAAGCCAGAGCTGGATAGCTCTCCAAGTCTGATGAAGTCCGCATCGAATGTGGGACAGGTCGGGAGGTTGACTTGCAAGTAAGTGGTATTTTATTTATTACGTAATGGAGGTATAAATAGGACGTTGCAGGCCTTCAAAGCCACGTATGACTTTCTCAAATAAGATTTTGCAAAACCGTAGCTTTCAAGCCTTTCGCCATTCGCATGTTTCGACTGTCGCGAATTCTATTGTTTAATTTCATGATCTGGTAAATTGTTACTGAACTTTTCTTTTTTCTTTCTTTATGAGTTAGTTTTTAGAAATAAATCAGTCTTGTGGCAGGATGTTGGTAAAAGTTGTATATAAAAAAACTAATATGAAATGTGCGTATTTTTCCAAAAACTAAAATATTAAGACGTTTTTCTCAGCATGATCACACGTGACAAATTTTAGTAAATAGCAACTAACTGCGTTGCAATCCAATAATAAAAAAAAAAACATTTTAAACAAATTTACGTTAAATGGAATCAGCTTAAAAGGGAAAACATTGTGAATAGAGGGACAGTGACAAAAGTAGTGGAGGGAATATAAGACTGAATTATTACGATCAAATAAGACATGAACTGTCAGAGGAAAAGATATATGAAAGGAAAGGTCTTCAACTAGATCTCTAGGGTTCGACCTGTATAGTGTGTAACACATTTTCTTTATACCTGAATAAGATAACATAATTGTAACACTATTGGACTAAAATATATTGTCCATTGTCTTTTAATAACACAAATGACTTAAAATATAAATTTCTTTAACTAATAATACTAATGACAAAATGGCAATTGCCCAACTGCTAAGATCTAGAACTGACGAGCGTGAGTTTATGAGTTTAAGCTATTATATTATTGTCATTACCTCCATTCTTCTTCTTCTTCAGCCTGTAGAAGTCCAATGCTGGAAAAAGGCCTCCCCCAAGGCTTTCCACAATTACCATTGTCTTGTGCTGCCCACATTCATCATCTCCTAATCAACAGTCCGCACTTTACCCTGTTTTGCACATGCCGCTCCGTAGATTAGCACATATAGAGTGTAGAAGTGTCCAAAACACCAGTACATAATGTAGAAGTAGTACAGGAGCTTAAAGATTGCTCCACTCTCCTATATCAGCCACATCCAAGTTTAAGGTCATAGCACATTTAAGCGACTCTGCTCCCACCCAGCAAAAAGAATACAATTCAAATATGGGCGTTAAATATTGCACTTTAGATATACAATATGCAAAGAAAACCCTGTCCGACCCATAAGGATAATAAAGGTTAGGTAAACACATGACCAAATAAAATATAAAATTTTACGTAATCATCATAGTGACAATACTAATGAATTTTGAAATAATTTTTTTTTCCTGCGAATTAAATCCAACTTCCCCGAAATTTGGTAATTTAAAAAAAATGACAACACCATTTTGACGATATTATTATAAGCGATGCGACCACGTGCCGCGTGCCCTGCCCCCCGTCGCTCGCGGAAGGGTTGTCCACCGCACATGTATTAAGTTACCTCTTTTTTTGGGAAATAATATTTATTTTATTAGGGGTTTTTTTTAAACTTTAGCTCGGCTTTGTATCCATTAGTAGAATCAGTTATCGATACCTAACAATACCTTCACGGGATCGGACAGGGTTTTCTTTACATATTGTATAGTCGCCGCTAGTCGACCCAAAGTCTTCCTCTATTATTTCTTCCGCTTCTCTCTCCATCCTCTATTGCAATAGCAATAATTGATAGTATGCGCGTTGTGAATCGGGATATTGTAAAAAATACGAGGTACTTCAATAGAAACCGATCGCAAACTGCGTCAATCGCGGAAAGCTAGAGCGGTCGACGCGTGGACAGCCGGGCGTCTGCTAGCAGTCTCCGCGTGGACTGCTGGGTGCCTGTTAGCTGTCGCCGCGTGGACTGCGAGCAATCGTCTTAGTTTAGGGCGGTGTTGGAGCAGAGTCGTTTAAGTGTGCTATGACCTTTAACCTTCAACACTATAGTACCTATTAGCACATAAGAAGGGGTTAATTTTATCACTAGATTGAGACAAAATAACGAGTAATATTTAACAAAGTTAATAATGCTCATTAATCATGAATTGCTCGTTAGAATCACGATTTAATTAACTAAGGATTAGTCAGGCAGTTAGGTTTAAGTACACCTGTGCGTAATACCGTAGTAAGGGATCAGAACGATTTAAAATGTAATTGATATGGTAATAATTTTGTGCTTAGATCGAGCGTTATGGCCGTGGTGTGTAATGATGACGAATGTATTTTGTGCTTTAGGTTGGTATAGCAGACTCACAGTTAAGACTCGAATAATTACTATTTCAACATCACATCCAATTTATTTATCACTGTTTGTGTACCTAACCTTGTGAAAATAGTATGTAGTCCCATTTAAGGGTCACTTGTAAATTGACAGGCTTAGTCAATACAATTTTTTGTGGATGACAGACATCAATACGCCCAGCTTCATGCTTATCCAATACTTTATAACTGTACAGGCAGTCATGCTACTGGGAAGTTATTTCCGCGCCTTTTCCCAGAAAACACTAGGAAATAGTAATAAATGGGCATTTTGGGGGACTGTCTAATGTAATTTTGACTTTTAAGAAATGCTGATCTGCTACCTAATTGAAATTAAAGTATTTTGATTTTAAATACTGTTCTATCCAAATCAATGATAGCAATGAACTCAGTGCATATTTCAACACTGTAAACGTGTAAACATAGAAATTATTGTACAGTAGGTAGTCCACTGCTGGCTACACAATCCACCAAAGCCACTATACTAACCTCCAATTTTTCCAGATGCAAATCAGCGCCCGCCCCGAACTTCACCTGGTCTAAGAACGGTGCCAAACTGCCCGTCAACACCTCTACCAAGTACTTCGCAGAGTACCATAAGCTGGACCCCATCACTTACACTTCGGTGCTTCTCATCAGTGACGTCAGCTCCTCAGATTACGGCTCGTATGAGTGTGGAGCGAGGAACGACTTGGGATTCTCCACGACGTCTGTTAAACTTGATATTACTAGTGCCCCAGGTAAGAATACTGCAGCTACATTTGGGCTGGTGCTGCAAAATGCTACCTGGCGATTTTGGGTTCGGTGGAAAGGCGTAAAAAGAGGCTAATTGGTCGATTGGCAAAATGGTCTCCAAAGCCTGGAGGTCGTTTTGCGAAATGAACACAGCGAACACAAGCGAAGAGTAGCCAGCCTGTCGGTGTTATAAAAGACGCATTTTGGAGAGTGTGCGAGAGAATTGCATGGCTTAATTCCTTCATCTCCGTTCCGTCAACGTCCCGTCGTACAGCGAGTATCCACCCTTACGTTGTTGACACCACAACAATCCAAACGAAGCTTTTCGCCTAGGCTTTTATACCGCGTACATCGAGGAACTGAAACACTTTGCCTGCGGCGGTCTTTCCGGTTAACTACAATTTAGGTGTCTTCAGGGCTAATTTACCTAAACTAGTTATAGGTACTAGAGTTAAACTGAATGTTAAAATATATTGTCTTGGAACTATTAGTATTAATGACAACTTTAATTGCAACATCTTAAAAAAGTTGTGAAGTAATGAACTATTTTAGCATATCATGGCGACCGTTGTGCCTTTTGTTGCCTCGACCATAACCATCCTAAATCCTATTTCATCTTTGTTTCAGATCAAGTGATATCACTGATGGTAACGAATGTGACCCATAATACCGTGACGTTACAATGGGTGCCCGGATTTGATGGCGGGCTACAGTCTTGGTTTCGGATACGATACAGGTAAGTTTTTCTGAATTAAAAACCTTTTATAATTGTACCGCATTTAATCGGTTTTTCACAGTACAGCAATCCTGAAACTGGACAATTTCTCATAAGTCTAGATAAAACAGATTTATCTTTATCAAATAAAATGTATAACAATATAATTATTAGCTTTAAAACAATTTTGTTAAAATGTACAACATTAACTCCAACAACAGTAACCATCAAATTAATGTCCGGAATATTAACAAAACTTATTTTCGCAGGAGAATCTTCGAAGAATCTTACAAATACGAAGATGTCGTACCTAGAAATGCCACAAAATTCACAATCGGTGGTCTAGAACGAAACACTGACTACGTATTCTCTGTCATGGCTATCAACAAAATTGGGCAAAGCAAATACAGACCTGATGACACCAAAGTTACTACACTAAGTGAGTTCACAATATGATATGTATTTAAATTTTATATATTCAAAGAAAATGACATGATGTTAAGGTGATATGAATGTACAGACACGCCTTTGATACCCAGCGATGCATAATGAATTCTAATTATATTAGAAATTGTTAAACATGTATGAAAGTTCTTAAAAAACGGAGTTTCATGATGTTTATTATAAACACAGTCTTTCATACCACTATTTTATTGATTTGGGCTCGAATCCCAAATATCTAGAAGTCTGATCTAACCAATTACAGAAAAAAGAGTTTCTCAAGGTACTATACTAAGCCTAATCCAAACCAAATCTTTCCACGCTGCTTAGACATGATCCCTTCATCAATACAGTCTTCCTCTGAAGAATACAACTACAATGTTCCGGGGGTTTTCATAATAACTGGTACAATAGTCGGAACGGGTTTGATACTGTTAAATGTATTGCTGATCGGATTTTGTCTTCATAAAAGGACCAATAAAAGGATTCGAGGTTTGGATTCGCTTTTCAATCGAGATAATTTTGTTTGGATGTTAGTTTTAAGACTTTTGTTATGATTTTGGTTTTGTGACCGTATATTTGAATATTATAATACAGTTTTGATATACATATAAACTACAACAAAATTACCAAAAAGTTATTCTAGTTATCCAGTAAAATATTTGTGATTTTGTTAAATTTTACATAAATATTAGAATCGTCTTATTTAACACATATTCTAAACACACAATACATACTTTTAACACACTAGCACAAGTATAAAATAACTTCTCACCTAAATATTAAGAAATTCTTTTTATACTAATGCTAGTAATTAAATTCAAAGCATGATAATATGACATATTCAAGCTTTACTATTTTTTACCTAAAAAAATCAATTTAATAGAATTACACTAAAAGCAATTCCGATTTTACGCTAAAATATTTAAAACATAAAACAAAAATTGTGAAGCGAGGCAGTACTCCAATGGTACATTAAGAGCATATCTACTGAAACGAAGGTTCCAAAGCTTTCAGTTACAAAGAGCGACCGTGAAAATTATATTAGAGCCAAGGGCGTCATGAAAAGTTCACTCGAATATTGTAGTACCTAACTTGTTCTTGAATTTCGTTAGAGAAAGTATATTTTTCAATTTGAAGTGACAAAAGTGTCACAGAAGATGAATTCGTTGAGTACTGCTGAAGGAAATAGGTTTAATTGACAATTTTGTTCATTTAATTCATGACAAAAAATAATAACAATAGTCATGATTACGATAGATGAAGGATTTTAAATTAAATTGTCAAAAATCTATTTGTCATCTATTTGTTAAGTTCAATCATTTTGCTTGAAATTTGTAGGTAAAATAAAATTGGACGGTTGACATACTCATTTTCCCCCTTATTCATAAACGCTGTTTAAAGTTAAATAGTGATTAGCGATTTTTAAAACATATATTTTAGACACTTGCACGTCACTTAACTTTAATAATCGATTATGAATAAACCCCTTAAACACTGTGGTGTTTATTCATATAGGATGATTTAAGTTAGTGACGTTAAAAGGTCAAAAATGTATGGTTAAAGAATCCCTAATCACTAGTTAACTTTAAGCAGTTTTTATGAATAAGGGGGTATATGTTTACCAAATAATAAGACTTTTTTAAATTCTTCATTCATTTAAAAAAAGACTGGTAGCAAACACGAATTTGAAACTAGAACTAAATATGTATAAGAGTTCAAAAATAAACTATGTAGTTAAAAACACCTATTGCAATATTGTATTGCAAATGGACAACCCATCCAGTTTTGTTTTTCAACATACATATACCTACCGACACAAAACCAATTTCATTGTATTTATATTAATTTGCTTTTTTTTATTTTTGCTAATTATTTTTATTTTCTCTTCTTTTAAAGCTTCTTCAGAAGTAGGCGAGCTGAATGTTGTCTCAACAGAATTCGTAGAAACAGCTGATGTGTCCAAATCCGTAGTTATTTACGTATCGATCACTGGAGTCGTATTAGTGTTAATAAACGCTGCCTTGGTTGCTTGTTTTGTATTTAAGAGACGTTCTAGACGATTGAAAGGTAAGTTTTTTGTTTTATTTTCTGCTTTTACTGTTAATTTGGTGTCGTTTGTACGTAGATTGATTTCTACTATTTTAAATGTATCATCTCCATTTGTAATTTTTTGATCACTAATGGATTGCTCGTAAATGTGTTTGTAGTTTTGCCATACTAAATTACTTGAGTTGATTGATATTTTCACTGCAGTTCGTTGAAAAAATATTTGCTTATCTACATGTTATAAGTGATTATCAAGAATATTTTGATTAATACGTGTTCAAGCATTACTATTATTGCGTGACCTATAAAATGTATCATTACACAGGCTCCAAGCTTATTCTGCTCCCCAAAGAACAAACTGTATATAAACTCGTTCATAATAACAAAATATTTTTAGCAAAATTCTCCACATTTTAATTAATAAATTTGTCCTTGTTAGAACATAACCCTTCTTGTAAATAAATAACTTCATATACGGTACTTAAAATTTCTTGTCACATATTTTACTCGTTGATTCCAAGGTGATTTACATACATAAAGACAAGTATGTTAGAACTCTCAGCAATATTATTGTCATCATCATCTCAGCGTTAGGTACTCCCAGTCGCATCCATTTACCAGTCTATCTGCTGCTTTTGGCTAAACTTCGATGTTTTCCTTGAAGCGACTGCCGTCACACCTTCACAACTCGACGGCGATATCGAAGCATTGCAGTTAGACAATTTTTTTGAAACTTTTGAGGGCTCCAACAACCCGTAACGACTGCCATTGATCTCGGCAATATTAAACTAACACTAACAGTTAGAAAAGAACCACTGTTGCCGTCGATATTAATTCATTGCTCCATACAATAAGTTCTAGTTTCTAAAACACAAAAACAGTGAATGTTAAGAGAAAGGCAAACATAAGAATATTGATTCAATCAGAACAAAAGCAGTCCTTGAAGCAAAAACATGTTATTTACCTAAATAAAGTTTTCAATTACTTCAGTAATATTAACGATGTGGTGTGGTTGTACGAGTACCTTACGGTTCGATGCCTTAATGTTCAGCAATTCCTTTAGTAACTATTGTTGTATTTGCTCGTATTATTTTCTTTTATTGTTATCGACGGTTACTTTAATGAATTGTATTGGATTTCTTTCAATTACTCTTGGTCGTACAAATTTACTCTATAATTTGCCATAATAAGCGCAGTCTTTTCATTTGGGCATAATTTTCAAATATTCAGAAATCATTAATTATGCGAATCGTTGATACAGTTTTACCTTTTGATTCAAAAGACTAACAATTTTACTTTACAATAACATTTAAAATTACTCACTTATTTCATAGTGTTCTTTTATATAATGAAAGTCCATTCTTGTTACATGTCATTAAACATAAGGTTCAAATTACAGTACCTATCAGCAGGACTTCGTAAAACGATAAACTTATGTGCGAGGGCGATAACAATGATGGGAAAGTTAGAAATGTGGTACTGACATAAACTGCCCAAAATTTATATTAACCTTATTAAGTCATTGTAGATCAAATCTATAAGTTTCTCATTGAAATTATTCTCTACAATATTTCGATCACTATTCACAGAACAAGCCGGCCAAGCGTCAAAGTCAGCAACAATAGAGATGTACGCACCATCATCTTACAATGACACCATGACGGGAGAGACCCTCAGTTCCGTATCTGAGAAGTCAGAGACTTACTCCCAGGATGACGGTCAGGATGAGAGGCAGCCGCCGCCAATACCGGAGGTACCGTCGATGCCCACAAGACATATGTTGAGTCAGGTAAGTCGATATATGTATGTCCAAATCATCATCATCATCAACCTTTTATCGTCCCAATGCTGGGCACAGGTCTCCTCTGATACAGAGAAGGATTTAGCATAATCACCACGCTGACTCAATGCGGATTAGATATTTTAGACTTAAATTCCAGGTGTCCTCAAGTTGTTTTCCTTCACCTTGTAACCAGTCATGGGTGTCCAAGATATACTTAGAAAATGCATATAACTTAGAAAAGTTACATTGGTACGTCCAAATGGTATATCGAATAGCCGGATTTATTTTGTGTTTCATTACTGGAAATTAACAAAGAAAATTCTAAGCCAGACTTTTACACTTTCATCCTTTCAACTAATCTGAGTCGAGAAGTTTTTCATGAACCTTTATTTATGTCATGAAATTAATTCTAATTTCCTCCCTACAGACAACAGATGCGTTCCTAATGGATGACCAGGGGCTTGTGATCCCACCCCCGCTAGACTACCCTCCTCCCAACTATGCGGTCTACGATGGAGATCATGCCAGGACTCTGCCGCATCCTCATAGACATAAAGATATAAGTGGGCACAGTACCCTGGGAAGAAGTGCTGGTGAGTCGACGAATAAAATTTTGTTATTTTTTTAGTTTTCTTACATCATCATCAACCTTTTTGTCATCCCACTGCTGGGCACAAGTCTCCTTTCATACAGAGAAGGATTGAGCGTAATCACCACGCTTGCTCAATGCAGGTTGGCGATTTCAGACTTGAGAGTCCTGGATTCCTCAAGATGTTTTCCTTCACCTTGTAATTTAGTCATTGGTATCCAAGATATACTTGGAAGGTTTTATAAAATAATAGAGAATTTAACAAATTGGAGACTAACAGCGCAGTAATTGAGTAACGTACTAACAATAGCAATAGCTTTCATTTTGACAATTCAAAGACATTCAAATTACTTTGAGACAGTTTGTATTTAAATCTATTGCCTAAATTGAAATCCTTTACTTGTGACTTATTTCATATTATTCATTAAAATATATCTAAATCCCGCTGATCTACACAAAAATCTTATTTGATACATCTATTAATCAAATCACTATAAATGTAATTATTTTAATAGTAATATATTTCTCTCTCTTTTACTAGGCAAGAACAATTATGTCCCGGCTCCAAGTCCGATGCCGCCATTGGACGGTTCTTATTACAACATGGCGTCCGACAGGTACTTGTCGTACCCGCCGCTGATTGGAGAATATTTGCAACAGGTAAGAAGTTTACCATAGATTAAAAAGTATTTTGACACTTGACATTTTGGTTCTTCTTTATTTATTTTAATTATATCGACGTTACATTCTTCTTAATAAATGTTATGTAATTTTTTTGGCGTGACAACGTCTATTAAATTGGTACGGCGTGGAGTCATTCTCGAAAACACCGTAACGGCCGAATCTGACGCCACACGGAGTCCACGCCTACTTTACCCGCACCCCTAGAGCGCCCGATGTGTAAACATGTAATAGACGTTGTCACGTTCAAATATCGGCAGACTCTGCAGTAGACGGAGTTCTACAGACAACCAATTTTTTTTTTAGGTAACTATTTACTCGAATTTCTTTAAGGGTAGGGCACAGGTGTATTCACTTTAGAGGTATAAGGAACAGGGTGTAAAGGTCACTCATTCCCTATAGAAAAGGGAGAATCCTCCGATCAGACGGGTGTTTTGTCTGGCGGGCACTTGTCCAACGGTTGATGTTGGGAAGTGGTATATTTATGGTAGCTGCGTGCTAGACTCTGCTGGCGAGATGCAGCATTTGCGTGACGTCAATATGGCATGCCAGTATGACACGTCAGTAGAACATATCTATTTAAAGGAGGTTCCTTGACTGGCCCAGACGACTCAAGTGAAAGAAAGAAAAGAAAGAAAATACATTTATTTAGCACAGATTAAAAGACACACAATACATCAGATAAAGACAAACATTAAAAAGTAAAAAATAGTAATAATAAAATAAAGTTAAGTGCTCAGCAGCTCCTCTAAATGGAAGTCTACACAGTCACAAATTGATTTCATTTATCAAATCAAGCAATTTTACATAAAAGATCTCCCAAATCATCTCAATCTTTCCTCACATTTATGACCGTGTTATTTGGATAGATAGGTGGACTCTGGATGATTACAGTATAGATACAATAATTAACCAAGAACATTCTTCCCCTAGCAACAAGGCCGCACGCCGACTCCCCCTCAACAGTACGGCCAGCCTCTTCCTAAACCTCACCTGATGAACGGCGGCCTGCCTGCAGGCTCACCCTCTCACATGGCCAGTCCACCACATAGTTATGCGCTTGATGGTAAGTATTGATATTATTTTTTTTATAATATATATCATCATCATCATTTCATCCGAAAGACGTCCACTGCTGGACATACGCTTCCCCCAAGGATCTTCAAGACGACCGGTCCTAATATACATATGTAAGGGCTTTCAAATCCGTGTAGTTCTTAACTGAAAAGTTTTACACACAGAGAACTATATCTGAACTTTAAAATAGACTGTGGTTTTTAACATAATATCTTTTTCGAATTAAAAAAAAACGCTAAGTAGTATTTTCCATATTATATATATTATCATCTGTAACAACATTGAATTTCATCTTTGGTTCAGATTAACCGAAAACCAATTAGTTGAAAAAGAGCTCACATACATTAAACAATAAAGAATTCTACCTGTAGACAGACAGTCGTCCGGCGGTACACTGAGGCGCCAGCGAATGGACAAGCTGGGCGCCGTGCCACCGCCTGACGTCACCGTGCTGCACCCCGCCGCCTGCTCACAGGTACCTCACACACACACACACACACACACACACATATCCACATCCTCCCCACTCAACTTATCTCATGAACTGTGATAGACAGAAAGGTGAACTTTGCACAAATAATGTATTTTTTTTTAAATAGGACAAATACCACAACGGCCTCTTACTGCGTACATCTACAATATCAACTGTAAAAAATAGTATTTACGACCTAGAATCTTCGCTAGAGGACAAATTGTGCGAATACAATGGTGTATTATAGGTTCTGTTCGCTCTGAAAATGACACTGATATACAGTATGTTACAAAAACCCTGTCCGACCCGTGAAGGTGTTGTTAGGTATCGTTAGCTGATTCTACTAATGCGTACATAACCTGGCTAAACTAAAAAAAAAAATACCCCCTTAAAAATAAATAACTTAAATAAAATAAATAAGTAATTTCATGGCAACACAGGCACAGGCCATGACCTCAGTTGACCTCATGCATGTAGGTATTGGTAGTCTAACCACGTTTATCGACTCTAGAAAGAAACAATGATACCTACTTACGCAGCTCGTGAAAAGAACTTTTTTTTAAGTAGGAAGGTCGTCTGACCCTCCGAATGTATCTTCGAATTTCATTCGATGAGCACAATGGCTGTGGCGGAAATGTTGTTCCATATTTCGTTCACTAAGAACGATACCGGCACCGTCCCACGAGATTAGCACGGTGTTTCACAACGTTAGTCCACTCCTACCAATCCACTGCTCGCCGAACTGATAGTGGAGGTACTCACGTACAGGTCGGCAAAAATATGATGGGGCACCGTCATGCTGGAACCACATTGACCAAGAAGTAGTCACATCCGAATCGTTCAACACCTGATCACAACACAACACAATTGCATTTTTACTAGGTACCTTCCATCAGCAGGTTACATTACGTTAGAAAACTATTATGATCACACAATAAACGATACGTCTACACGGACTCAATGTCTACGCGAAACTAATAAATTTAAAATAAAAATGATTTTTATTTCATAAAAATAGGTACTCTAACTGCACGGCGGTGCCCTTTGACTAGAGGTGTGAAAGTATTCAAAATATTTCTCGTATCGATTTTTGGTATCAATTTTGTATTTCAGAATTTCACGCATCGATTCAACATCGCATGGCATTCTTTAGATTTTAGAACTTTCACATAACTTAAATCAGGTGAACTTAAATGCTTTAAATTGTTTAAAATATTCTCCTAAAATCGTATTTCATAAGACCTTTCTAGTTCCTATTTACTAATAATAGGTACTTGTGTTACAATATTGTTATGAATAATTAATCGATAATCAAAAAAAGTACTTTTACCATTAGGTAATCTGCGTTTTTACAACAAATCATTCGAGCAGTTAGTATCGACAAAAACAAAACGATATTACGTAAAAACTAGTACAGCTCTAATTATTCCTTTGCGCGTCGGCGGCTAGACACACTGACGCCGCCGACAGTTTCAAGGTCTAAAATGGTGTTTACACTTTTTTAAATTTCCCGAATTTTGGGGAAGTTACAGTAAATTCGCTGGTAAAAAAGATTATTTCAAAATTCATTAGTATTGTTACTATGATGATTATGCAAAATTTTATATTTTATTTGGTCATTTGTTTACCTAACCCTTATTATCCTTGTGGGTCGGACAGGGTTTTCGTAACATACTGTAGATTATCTAGTCCATAATATACGTATATTTAAAAAAAAAAAAATGTTTTAGGAAGTCCATTAGTCCTTTAGATTTGATTAGCAAAATAAACAAAAATATAAATTTCTATTTTATTTTAAAAAAAAAAGGTTTGTGTGGTTTTGTAAAACAACAGTAAAAGTGAAACTTTGGACCGCGAAAGGCGTTCTAAAGTTTTAAGTATTAAAAAATTCACTTTAAAGCTTATCGACTCGGTATTGTAGTTAATATTTTCTTTTGACTATTTCCCATTAAATTATTCAGATCTGAAAGGACCACCATTAGGTATAAACGACCAGCTGAATAAATTAACTTAGTCTTTTCACATTTTTCACGAACTTATTTGCATTCTAGCACATAAATAATTTTATTTCACTTTAATCAACTACTATACAGAATTTGAGGAATTAGATTTTTTCACAGTTATGAAGGTATCTAGGTCTCAATTGGGCCCAATTAAACGAGGGTAAATAGACGACCGAAAAGACAAATAAAACCCCAGTTCTGTTTACGTCAATTTACTATAAATAAACGTAATACAAAAACAAAATTACTCCAATAAGCGCCTTTCATCCATAGGGACGTATTTCGTCTCGCTTACAATACTTTTACATAACCAGTTAAGCATGAACGATCTCATAATTTAAGACTAATTAACAACAAATTCCCTCTCCGTTGCTAAAGCTTTGAAATTCCAATCTCCAACAACTTTTCAATGGATTCGAAAATCCTCAACTTTTTGCTAAAACTTTGTCATTTCACGCCCAGAAAGTAATTGTGTAAATGCCGTAAGAAAATACGTGATTCAATTTCTATTGGGCTTAATTGAAACGGACTATTTAGTAAATTTTGTTATTCTCGATTTTGAATCTAAACTGAATTTAGGCTTTGCGCTTATAAAATAAAAGCAATCAATCATGCATTTGATAAGGCTTTTGAAAATCGAAATTTTAAAATAAGTATTTGAAAATGTCTAGTTAATTTATAATGAATTCGCTGAAATAGTTGTTTTTTTACACAATTAAACTATATAATCGGTAACAGCTACTTTTAGCGTACGAAAGACGGGTCTGAGCTGTTGTGTTGCGATGTGTACCGGGTACGATGCACTAAATGTTGTTATGTCGGGAGTTTGATCGTGGAGGGTCTCCAGATCATTCTCCTTCTGACGTAACATCGTTGGCAGTGTTGTTGGGTTAACATTGCATCACCTCGCTCAACTGCCGTCTTCCTTCCTATTCTACTAAGTTTTTTAGTGGTTAGACTTGATAAACTACCGCGCTTTACCATCAACGATTGCATCACTGCTTACCATCAGGCAGGAGTGCGTTCAAGCACTAGTTTATAATTATTAAAAAATAAACTGTCCCAACTCTTTCTAATATACGTTTTATGTTTACAGCATCTAGTCCAAACTCCAGCGCCGAAGCAGCCCCAGTCAATCCTAAAGGACCCATCACGACACAAATATGGCAACCAATACGGTAGCCCAATATCATCGAGCACACCGCAAAATTCGAATCAGATACTCACAGTTCAGAACCTCACTTCTGACGTCCCCCAGTACGGTACCATCAAAAAAGAAAACAAAAAACAAAACGTTACAATCGACGAATCATTCAACAAAAGAAGTGAAACACACGTTGTCTAAACGGGCACAAAACGAAACTAAAAACGTCAAGTGACAAATTATAAACGGCAAGTGACAAACTAAAAACGGCAAGTGACAAACCCAAAGTGTAAAGTGACGAACTAAAAATGTAAAGTCGGCTATGAGTTCAAAGTTTTGAAGTGAAGTGTAAATAAACGGACTAGATAAAATTGTAGATAGATTTATGATAATTGAATGTGATACTTGAACGAACTCTCAAACGATTAGTGTCCATTGCGTAGATAGACATATGACAACGTTGCCTAAATTAGTATTTGGGCTAGTCAGGTTGTATTAAAATGTTCGACTGACTTATCATATTGTATCGTAATAGGTAATACGTCCAAATGACATAGGCGAACAAAAAAAAATATGATTTTTTCAATGTCCAATTGTAAAATCATTTTAGGTAATACATTTAGATAATAAATGTACAATTTTATTCTTTTTAATTTTTGTTTAAAGGCTGGATCTTGTGTTGTTCGACAATTTGGTGATTGATTGATTTGATTGACTTCGCTAGAATTTAAAGAAAAATTAACTTAAGTATTACTTGTAAAAATATAGCTTTAAGAATACGGTCACATTTGATGCGTGAATTTGTTTTCTGATAGTTTTAATTAAACTATGAAAATGACGTGACTAAATTATAAAAATGGCTTTTTCGTTTGTTAGTTAAAAATCTCCACAAATTGTCGAACAAATTACTGTAATGCTAATCCAAATTTTTACTGATTCCATAAAAGGATCTCTCGTAATTAAGTTTTTTAAGATAATTATGATTGTTATAAAAATACGATTTTGAAAAAAAGCAAGAAATTATAATAATCGGGAAAAATTTTGAATTTTGTCCTGTCATCGTTTTTTACTTAAAATTGTTCTCTAGAAATTGTTAACTACATTATTATTAGAAATGGTTTTCGAAACTTAAGAAGTTGTTCCTGGCGATTTTTCTTATTAATTTTGAAATATTATTTTTTGGAAATTAGATTTTGTACTTACTTTTCTTTTTGTACGTTTACATTTTTCTGAAATTGTGTTTTATAGCTTTTTAATTAAATACTAAACTATTATAAAAGACCCCATTACGTAATGTGTCAAATATTGAATGACTGTCATTTATAAACTGTAAATTGTAATTTTTTACAAAGATTAACTGTATACATATTTACAGTTTTAATTATTATTTTGTAAATTTTACTCGTAAGTTACTTTTTCTCTGCATTTTTACGATGTAAATAAAAATAATAATAATACTCAAAGCGCGAACTGACAATAAAAATAAGTTCAATTAATTTTAATTTATGTCCATCTTGATTCAATGTAAATAATATATATTATGTACCTAATTGTATGATTACATTGATAGCATTTCAGCCCCAAAATTTAATCGGTCATAATACACATGCCAAAGTTTTATTAATTTTAAACTTTAAGTTATTAAGATACTTAATTATTTTCTATTATATTTTTCTTACATCAAAACTTGTAACAATTGCAATGATTTTCTCTAAAGTTTCGACTGTCTGTCAATTCCTTTTTATTAATTCTCCAAATTTAAAAGTCCATCCAATGTCGAAATACGATTTTATATATACAAAAAGTCTATTGTTACATTTCGATTAAAAATAAAAAACCTAATAATATTTCTTTTTTGTTTTATTATAGTTCCTTTTATTTCCTTTATTTTAATTTTTTTTTTTACATGAAATTCCAATTATTAAAACATATCAATCGAGGAAAAGAAAACCTATCTATGGCTTTGTCTTTTTTTTTACATAATGTATAATGAACTGAAAAAGTGCCAAAGCAAAGATTTTTTTTTCGCGAGTAAATAATCATTTAGATATTAAATATTAGCTGGGTTGACGTCCTTCTACATTTAAGTAAATTTAGTAAAATATTAAAACCGTGCCTTATACTTTTACGCCATTATGAGGATAAAATATCACTTTAAATATTGCCAATTTAGTATAATGAATAAAAAAAAAACGAACTTTTTAGTAATAAGTGCATTTTTTTCATTACATATTCCTTGAATTATGATCATTAAAACATCGAGGCTTTGCGTTTTAATCAATTTTAACAAAAAATAAATTGTTTTTTTTTAACATTTCTTTTATATTTAACCTGTCTCGAAGTTTAGATTATTATCTTTTGATAATGAAGGCCTCTTGTAAAAAAATGTTTTACTTACATCGTTTTTTTGTTGCGAATTATTGTTGCTGTTTTTTAATAATTTTATTTTAAAAAATATGAGCTTGTCATCTAGCGGTAAGTGCTAATCGAATGTTCAAAACATATTGTCAATATGATTAAGATAATTAAAAATAATTAATTAATTAAACAAGTCAATGTTAAAAATTCGGTAATAATCGTCAGTTTAATAATTATTATGAAAGAGGTGGGGTTATTAATTAAAATGACCTTTGTAATTAAATTTTTAATTCCAATCTCTTAAAAATTATTTATAATTATATTTCTTTAAAGTTGGTACCGATCCAGATCTTTGAAAAAAAAAAACCTATTTTCTAATTATTTAATATTGTTAAATAAAATTATTATTAATATTAAAGGTTTCGCCAACTTGTTGACCTAAGAAAAAGATTTTAATCGTTTTATAGAATAAAAACAAGTTGGTGAAGCCATATTACAGATAACGATAACTTCATCTTCAGCGATCATTGTAAAATAAGCCCAATCGATAAATAAATAAGGTTGTAAATTGTTCTGTAATTCCAAAAAAAATGTGACTTTGATATTATGTACTTACATAAAGCTCATTTGTGTAATCAGCATAAAATTGAATTAAAGCGTATATGTTAAAACGATGTTTTAATTAGGTACCCTTAACTGTAATTACAAAATACTGATTGTATTTTGGATACACGGACAAATTCGGGTCTTTTACTTGTATGTAGTTAAGTGGATGTAGCTCAATCTAGTGGAGTACGATATACTGGGATCTCACAGAGAAGAGTTTTGACAAGAACATGCAGCATTTTAGGCACTGTAGACAAATTGATGAAGTGTTCAATAAATTTCACAAGTTTTTGTAGAAGTCTACAATTTCGTAGCACTGAATTACTACGCCGTAGTACAGCGCGCGCTTCGTAGTAACGTGGAGCTACGCGCGTTGAATTTAGAATGAAACTGTGGAACAGTTTAGTTATACAATATGTAAAGAAAACCCTGTCCGATCCGTGAAGGTATTGTTAGGTATCGATAAATGATTCTACTAATGCCCACAAAACCTGACTCTTTACGAATCAATTTTATAGAATTGTCGGTCTCCGTGGCGCAGCGGTCAACACGCCTGCCTGCGACGTGGAGGCCCTGGGTTCGATCCCCGGCCAGGTCATGATAGAAAACGATCTTTTCCTGATTGGCCTGGGTCTTGGATGTTTATCTATATATGCATCTATTATAAAATATAGTATATTTGAGTTAGTATCCCATAACACAAGTCTCGAGCTTACTTTGGGGCTAGCTCAATCTGTGTGATTAAAAAAAAAAAATAGAAGAATATCATAGGAAACGAGGTTAGAATTATAACTTTTTTATGGTTATATTTTGATGAGTTTTCGCCGCATCAATTTTGTTTTGGGTCACTTTCAAACACAACGTAAAAGAACGAGAATATAATATACTAATAAATATTTTCATCAAATCTATACTAATATACAAATCTGAAGAGTTTGGTTGTTTGAACGTGCTAATCTCAGAAACTACTGGTCCGATTTGAAAAATTCATTTTGCGTTGGATAGCCCATTAATCCAGGAAGGTTTTAAATAACAATACACGCAAACATACAACATCACGCTGTGACCCATAGGGGCAGCGCATATCAATAATTTAAAATGTATGCTGTATACTTATTATGATCTCTGACTCTTTTGAGTTTTGGAGTTAACATAAAATTTTCAAATAACTCCACTAACTCTAACTCTACGCAAACGAAGTCGCGGACGGCCGCTAGTTAACACTATAATTAGAACTGCCTGCGACGTGGAGGCCCCGGGTTCGATCCCCGGCCAGGTCATGACGGAAAACGATCTTTTCCTGATTGGCCTCGGTTTTGAATGTTTATCTATATATGTATCTATTATAAATAAAGTATCGTTGAGTTAGTATCCCATAACACAAGTCTCGAACTTAATTTGGGGCTAGCTCAATCTGTGTGATTTGTCCGTAAAAAAAAAAATATAAAAATAAATTCACTTTCCCATCTATAACATAAGTAAGGTTATATACTTATTATAAGTAAGAACATTCTTCTTGTAGGCCTCCATTACCACCCGGAATTTTCAGCGCTGCACACTCCGGGTGGTGATGGAGGCCTCCATAAATATTCACTGGTTTCTTTGGTTGTTGGATTCAAGGGGTAACTATTGTTTTATAGAATTTCTATATTTGCCGGCAGGCGTACGATGATGTTGCTTTTTTTTATCAAATGTTTAAGCGGAGGGAGGTTGGTTTTTTTTGTAAGTTTCTCTGGCCCAATCTCTAGGCCTTTAAGCCAGAAATGTGTGGAATTAGGAATATATGGAATCAAATGGGAAGGAATCGGGAAATTTGAATGTTCTTGATGTAAGAATGTTTGCATGCTTGAACAGCGATTGCTGTGTAATGAACTCATGTTTAGCAGTAGCGCATGTAACTAAACCAACAATAATTCATTACTGTAATTATTATTATTGCCAGAAGCTGTCAGCACCCCAAACTCGTACAAACAGGTAATCCTTCGCATAAACACTACATAAATCGCACGTAACACGTTTCAGGTCAAAACCTGAAAATGGGGAATTATAATTTGGGAACGTAGAGGGTTTTACTCGTGTTAATTCGGAAGTGTAAATCCATGCCTAATACTTATGCTAAATACAGGTCTACCGTCAAATGCAGATCTCTGTGACGTATGCTGTAAGTTGTGAGCGAAAAAGTGGATGCGCTAGAAAGAGAAGGAGAGAGATGTTTTTTTTTTCAATTTTAATGTCACAGTGAGATACCAGTGTGAATTGCATGATTTAATTCCCCCATCTCCGTTCCACCATTGGACGACCCGTCGTACGGCAAGTTTCCACCATTATGCTGTTAATACCACTACGATCCGGACGAAGCGTTTCGCCTCCTCCTTTATACTGTGTACATCGAGGGACTGGAACAGTTTGCCAGCGGCGGTGTTTCCGTCGGACTATAATTTGAGTGTCTTCAAGGCTGGAGTGAATAGGCTCTTAATTCTTAATAAACTAGTGCGCTTTACCTTCAACGACTGCGTCACTGCTTACCATCAGGCGGGATTGCGGTCAAGGGCTAGTTTATAATTTAATAAAAAAAAAAGTGTCTCAGGACTAAAGTCTTCGACCAGTGTGTGTTGTCAGTGATGACTTACGGAACTGAAACGTAGTCGCTCACAATGGGTCTTATACGAAGGCTCAAAGTCACACAAAAGGCGAGAAATGGAGAGATCCGCAGAAAAACCAAAGTCACCGACCTAACTCTTACAGTCGCTAACATTAAGTGCTACGTACCGAAAGACATACCGTAGGGAGGCCTTCAACAAGGTAGGACCGATGACCTGGTGATGGTCGCTCAAAGTCGATGGATGAAGGCAGCTCAAGACCGGTCAACATGGAAAGCCTTGGGGCGGCCTTTGTCCAGAAGTGGACCTTTATAGCCTGAGACGAAGAAGAATAAATAACCAGTTATAAATAACCAGTTATAAATAACCAGTTATAAATAACCAGTTATAGACACATGCTTCGCATACCTAGTTATTATTTTAATATATGTGCTAAGTTCATAAGTTTAGATTTTATAATAATAACTAGCTGACCGGCAAACGTTGTTTTGCCATATAAATAATAGATTAAATTACTAAAATGGCTATTAAAAAATAAGGGTTGATCGTAGAAGGGTGAAAATTGGGGATTGTATGTATTTTTGTATGTTGTATCATAAAAACATAGAAATTAAAAATTTTGTCTAAAAAATAAAAAAAAAATTAGGGGTGGACTACCCCTAACATTTAGGGGGATGAAAAATAGATGTTGGCCGATTCTCATAGATACCGGTTAAGCACAAAAAATTTCATCAAAATCGGTCGAGCCGTTTCGGAGGAGTTTAAAGCCGAACACCGTGACACGAGAATTTTATATATTAGATATTATTTATTTGCATAAAACATGGTATAAAAAGGTGAAATACAACATACACATTTCGCTTCATAGAAGCGTGCAAACTTTACATGCAAACAATAGCTAAATAATTCATTTAATCATACTATTTCCATTCTCTAGGAACTCCCTGACACTGTAAAAACTTTTAGCAGACAACCATTCATATAATTTAGTTTTGAACAATCTTTTATTTAATATTTTAAATTTATCTGGTATTTTGTTGTATACCCGAACACACATAAACATGAAGTTTTTGTTATACTTAACAAGTTAATGCTACAAATATAAGGTGCGTTGGAGTAAGATCGGCGCTGGGGTAAGAACGTACAAATCAAATATCCCATTAATTTTGGCTTTATTTTTTTATGCTAATGTGCACGCCACGTCATTATGTTCCGCCCCACCCCACAGTGACCGCCAATCGCTCCGGCAAGTTTGACGTATGCTATGCGCTGTTAGAAAAAACAAGGTAAGTTTTGTAAAATATTTGCCTGTCCGGTCTTTCACCTTCATTTGTATTTGCAAATTTTATCAAAACTATAGCTTATTTTTGTATTAATTTGCCTAAATACTAAGTTTCAAGCAGTGACAAACCGATGAATCTAATCCAGTAAAACCTACTATCTCTGTAGGCTGGAATCTGGTGTTACCCATCTCGAGTGAAGACTGGACAAAAAATAACCGGTCTTAACCCGTTTTAAAATTGGAAGTGAGTGTCAAACTTTTGTTATATCTGGCGTAACATTAAGTACTTATGTCAACAATTTACTTGCAGATGCCACGTAAATACTCCAGCACCTCTTCGCGGGCCACTTCTTATACAAAAGAAGCGCTACAATTAGCCATCCAGAAAATGAATAATCCTAAAACCGATGCAAATTATTCATTTCTTTAAAATTGGAGAATGTTAATTTCATTTGTGATTTTTAAAAAATATTTTCTTTTGTCTTACACATTAGTTTCCTTATTTGAAGATTCCAGGTTTCTAAGAAAACACAAATTAGTTCCTATATACTCTTCCCTTCATCTCTCTACCAACCGTACATTATGCCGATTTGTTATAATACTTACTGTTACACACATTTGTCTTATTTGGTAGTATGCTTGTGGATAAAACTAAACTATGTGAATCTTAAAATCTTCTAAATGTGGTATGTAGCGTAAGATCGGACAGTTTAAACCAAGAAAAAATGTATCGGTTGGAACATCTTTGTACATCATAATTTTTTGTTGTACATCTTTGGTACATCGTCTCCTAGTAATAGAAATACACACATCAAAAGTGTCTAGGGATCAACATATATTTTTGCAATAACTTTTCTCCTGATTGATATTAATTAAAATTTTCTTTAAGGATTCATCAAATAAAGTGTTTCCGTTTGTCACAGTAACGATAAACCAAGTCACCTTTGCATTAATAAAGAAATTTGCCATTTTCCTAATAAAGGGATATTTGACATTTGAACCACTAACACAAAAGTTCGAAAAAAAGACTGAAATAACAATTTTCTCTAAAATTTTATTGGGTAACTTAAACAATTAATAATCCGTGTTTCTACCGCGAACACTAACAACACAAGAACATCGGTTTGGCATACTCAAAATGAGTTCATCCAAATCACGCTGTGGAATGGCCGCCCATGTTCGTTGCAACAACAAAAAAAGGTCTTCTTGCGACTGGATACCCTCCATATTCGGCAGAGCTCTTCTCTGTAGCATATCCCATGCATGCTCAATCGGGTTCAAGTCTGGCGACTGAGCAGGCCAGGGCAGGACATTGATGTTAGCTGCGGCGAGAGTCTGTCTTACAACTCTTGCGGTTTGCGGTCGTGCATTATCATGCATTAACTGAAATAAGGGACCGATTTGCACTTGTAGAGGAACGATGACGTCTGATACAATCGTCTCAGCATAAATTTGAGCGTTGAGGTTGCCTCTGATCCAAATCAACTCAGTTCTTCCGCCGATCCAAATACCCGCCCATACCATGATGGTTCCACCACTATAAGGATGGACTTCCTGGCAGGATTTTAATCGCTGTTGGCGTCCAGGGGTTCTCCAGTGTCGTATACGTCTTGTATCCGGTCTCATACCAAAACGAGACTCATCAGAAAAGCACACGAAACGCCATTGTTCTTCTGCCCAATTTCTGTGTTCAAGAGCCCATTGATATCGAATCCTACGATTGTGCATTGCTATAGGTGGTACCCGTAGCGGTCTTCGGGAATGAAGGTTCACTTCATGCAAGCGGTTTCTGACTGTTTGGTCGCTAATTAAGTTCCCTGAAGAGTGATGAAGCCTCACGGCTAACATCATGGCGGTTATTGTTGGAGCTCTTCGAGTTAAGATTTGAATGTATCGGTCTTGTCTCCGTGTGGTGCAGCGATACCGTCCTCCATGGCGCTCAGCCACGGTACCAGTGCTTCGGTAACGTGTCCAAAGTCGACTGATAACACTCTGACTTGTATTCAGAGCTAAAGCCACAGTACGTTGCCGGGAACCAGCTTCTATCATTCCCACGGCTCTGAGCATTTCTTCCCTGCTTAAATGACGTCGCCGCTCCATAATAACGTTGGTTTTAATCAGTAGTAGGGAAACAGTAGCACTAATAATGTCTTCAATGCGTTGTATGTTTTTATAGGGAAAATATTGACAGCTGATTTTCATCTTTTACTCGAATTTGATTCACAGTTCTGATTCAAATTATGAAATGCACCAAAAAGGATCCATATAAATTTATAAAATCATAAAGGACAATGCCAAGTCTCCATAGTAACTTTGGCTCAATATGAATTTGTTGAATGCAGTGAATATTCTTACGTTTCTTTGTGTGGTTTAATGTCAAAAGTATGTTTGTGATTTCCATTTTTAAATTGAACTTGTAAGAGAGAAGTTATTCAGACATTTTAAATTGGAGGTTATGCATTTCTACGCAGAGAAAATTAAAGAACAAATAAACTGATAAATAGTTTTATTCTTTTTTGCCATAATCATTCATTATCATCATAATCAATTTCATTATCAAATTCGATTAACAATTCATCAAGAAACTGTGCAGGGGGTTCAATATTCTTTTGGTGTCGAGCCCACCCTAAATACCATAAAATGGTCATAATGTGGGAACAGCATCCCACAGTTCGTTTGCCTACCTTACAATTGCAATAATATTGACTTATTGTTTCTCTCCCATTTAAATTGTTATCAATCAAAACGTACACAAAATATTCTTTTCTTCTTATATGGTGACTTTGAATTTTCACTCTTAAAAGCCAAGAGCTTTGAGAGAGAGACAATTGTTATCTTAGATTACTGATTGATGCCTCCCTACACACTTCTATCTTATATTGGCCACTAAAACGGATGTGCTCACCATAGTAAGATCGAGCCTGACGGAGTTGGTAGGTACCACAAGTTATTAAAATCAAATCGTGATACTCAAGCTGAGGAAACTCAGTGACATTGCTGTTATCAACATTTATATTTGAGAAGTGTGTCCTTCTTCTAGTATAATTATTTTGTTTGATTGTATTAGTTTGGAACATTTTTTGTTGGATGATTTCTAGTGTAGTAGTGGTAGATTTTTGAGCAGCATCAAACCTGTCTGTGAGTGGTGGTCAACTATTGATTAGGGCAGCAGCGCTTTATAAAAGTAAATCATGACATGTGGTGAAGCTCTGTTGTTGAGCTTGTGTCGGAATATTTTAAACAGCTGTTAAAAAATCCCATTCATAACTTCAATCACCCCATCTGCAGATAGTACCAGCTCGAGTTTTGCGTAGTGGTTTTGATACAACAGAGGCTGTTGAAGGTTGATAAATACTTGGTGATATGGGGTGTTTAAGGTCCGTTGAACAAAACTGTAACTTCTTTGCCAACATGGGTGATATATTACTTTACTATCTGTTGATATGAGCTGTAACAAAAACGAAAATATCTTATTGCAATCAGAATAATACATATCAACCAGCAGCAACACATACAATCATTGAAAGATATTGCTTACCTGTAGTGGTAGAATCTGTTGCTCTATCACGCATCTGATAGTGTATTCTCTTTCTAAATGAGACCTACACGCAATGGATAATCACAACCAATACAAAGATTTCGATGCAGAATGGATTCAGTTGGGACATTACTGCTTGTTCAATTAATAACCAACCGTAATAACAAACAACACTGTCATTTGGAATCTAAAACAAACAAAATACAGTTATGTTACAATTCAACATTTAGCTCGGCTAAAATAGTTTACATTCTGTTAATATGAATCGTACTTTACCTCAGAAAGTGAAGTCCATTCCCGTAACAATGAACAATTAAATTCGAAAAAAAAATCAACCGAACAGTATACTCCGACATCAACACAAGATGTGTCAATGTCAGACTGTCAGTTTAGACACGCGTGCAGGGTTGCTATTACAAGATTATTATGTAATCGATCGCAGATGAAAAATCGATTTCTAATCATCTATAAAACTATTAACTGTAAAATAGGACGAAAATATAAACAAGAAAGAGAATAATGAGGTGGTAAATAAAAAGTAGAGTATTTTTTTTTTATTTAGAATTATCTAAATAACAAAAAATATTTTTAAAATACAATTATCGATTACAGCGGCAGGAATTTATTTATTTAGCGTAATCGATTAAAGTGGCAAGATTGGCAACATTTTTTTTAATTTAAATCAGGAATATAAGAACTCAAATTAATTACTTATTAAAATGATTTTTTATTGGATAAGATCTCGTAAAACACTAAACATATTTCTTTAATTTTGTATTTTATATTTAAATTATAGGAGGTAAGAACTTTGTGAATTCGTGAGTTTAATTATAAGAGTTGTGTAGGCCGAAAGTTGACATTCTCCTTTATTACAAAGCCACATCTCAATCTCAAGAAATCCGCATAAAAATGCTTGATCCCTAGACACTTTTGATGTGTGTAGTTTAAAATTGTTGTCCGAACTTGCCCATTGATAACCAAATTGCCATTCCACCTAGAAAAAATGTGTCTTCACTTTACAAGCCTATAAAGCAATAAATTATTGGTTATAAATAAATAAAATTTAAAATTATACTGTGTTTAATCATTATCCATTGACACCATTTTTCAAGAATCTGTTGTATACCAAAATTGAGAAAAAAAAAAGTTTATTCAACATTCTTGCAACTATTTCAAAATCGGTCTGGTATTACCCCAATGCAAGGTGCATTGGGGTAATACCGGACGGATTTTGAAATAGTTGTAGCTCAATCCTTCTCTGTATGTGAGGAGACCTGTGCCCAGTAGTGGGACGATAAAAAGGTTGATGATGAGGATGAAGTAAGTTTCAGTGGGGACTACACGTATCAACCCCAGCAGGAAGGCTCAGATCAGCTGCCTACGCCGTCAGGAAAGTAAGAAAATACACTAATTTTGATCCAGCTCGTTTAGCCTATTTTAGTTATATCCACAGTATTATGTCCTACGGTATTCTACTGCGGGACAAAACCGTTGATATACAAAACATATTAGTCCTTCAAAAACGAGCTGTTCGAGCAATTAACTAAACGGTGTCCCAGTTTTTTTAAAAGATTTCTTTAAATATATTGGTATTCTCACGGTTGAGGAAGATTTTGATTTTTAATATTATTAAATTTTAAGTACACTTAATAACACTCTTGTGAATCCACTCATAAAGCACTAAAATATAACCGGTCTCGCATAGACTTCGTTCACCCCATACCCTGTGTGTATAAATATATGTATTACTGATTATTTCTATTATTATTACTCACTACTATTTCAAAGTTACCCATGTAATGACGGTAACTTTAACAAACGAGAAAATCAGGTTTTTTTATGGACAGATGAGTTTTTAGATAATTTCATTAAGCTTTACAGATGAAAAGTGTTATGAGAGTACTAACAAAATAAAACACATTCGTGTGATAGGACTAAAATTTTAAAATATTGTGTAAAATACCGCAAAGTTACCCAGAATGACTACTTCTGGATGAATAATTTAGAATTTTTATCAGTTCCTCTTTATAAAATCAATCAATCGTCAATTTTATTTCACAAATAAAAATTATCTGTTGATTAAATAATGAACGCTAAGTATGATGAATTCCAGAGTAATATCTTAATCGATAAACTTATAACTATGGCCCCAAAACATTAATTTAGATAACACGCCTTTCAGTTTATTCGGTGAAGAGTTCAAATTTTCAATCTATTATCTGCTGGTGAAATAGATTTCGTCGGAAATCTAAGAAAGGATTTTCCGCTTGGATGCGTAGGGGAACTAATATCGAGACAGACGGCGTCCATTCAGATTATTGATTTATACGTAAACTGTAAATAAAAGAAAAACATAAAATCATAGAAACTAACAATCAGAATAAGTAATATAATAGTCGAGGTGGCCTAGTGGTTAAAACACCAACCTCTCAAGTATGAGTGTGCGGGTTCGAATCCAGGCCAGGCAAGTACCAATGTAACTTTTCTAAGTTATATGCATGTACTTCCTAAGTATAGTATCTTGGACACTAATGACAGATTAAAAGGTGAAGGAAAACATCTCGAGGAAACCTGGCCTTTAAGTCGGAAATCGCCAACCCGCATTGAGCAAGCGTAGTGATTACGCTCATTCCTTCTCTGTATGAGAGAAGACCTGTGCCCAGTAGTGGGACGATAAAAAGAGGTTGATGTTGACGATTTTAGACTGAAAGTCCAGGTTTCCTCAAGATCTTTTCCTTCACATTGTAATCAGTCATTGGTGTCCAAGATATACTTAAAAAGTATATATAACTTTAGAAAAGAAAACTGAGCGAATAGGAAGGAAGACGGCAGTTCAGCGAGGTGATGCAATGTTAAACCCAACAACACGGCCACGGCGCCAAAGGGAAATTGATTTGAAGACCCTCCACTACCAAACTCCCAACACGACAACATTAGGCGCATCGTACCCGGCACACATCGCAACACAACTGCTGAGACCCGTCCTCCGTACGGCTTCACCAGACATCATGCCGAAACACGACAAATCGCTTGGCGGCAAGGCTTTGTCTGGTGGGTGGTAACTTCTGCCAGCGACCCATGCTATGGCCTACCACCGAGTCAATAATAGTCATCATTTTTTATTAAACCGGCGAAGCTAAATTTCTTTCTTGAAAAAATATTTTAAAAACAAGATGAAAAAAGGCGGGAATAGAAAACATTTTGTCTAAATATTGTTTACCTTTCATTCGAGGTGTAAAGCAGAGTAATTAGCTCGGGTGTAAATATCAACTGGACCCTCGAACTATAGGTATAGGTATCCGTTAGTAGTAAGTAGTCGGATGATGCCTTACAGCTCTTGGCTACAAATCTAACTAATCTATTATTAAGGTGATAATAATACTACCGCATTATTCTAAGGCCCGTAATTATAGTTGTAAGTATGAGACATAAATGAAAATCATGTTAAAAATATGTAGAGGGACAACAGTTGCCAGTGATCTCTTCAATGAGCTGATCTGATCGTCTTCACGATCCTGGTAACTATCTCCGTGGCCGCAGACACCGTCTGCTAGCTGTGCCTACATGTCGCACGGTAGTCAGTACGTCATCCTCTATTCCTCGCGTTCTTTCCGCGCTGAATAGCCTCATGGAAGCTAACTCGAACTGTGATATATTCGCAGATGAATTTAAAATTTTAATGTGCGCTTGCTTAGCGTTCTGCAAAACAAAATTTAATTAGTTCGTTTACTGTGGTATTATTATTATTATTATTCCCGTTTTTATTGTTCTTCTGATTTGTCTTTTTTTGTTTATGTTTTGATTTATATTATTATTGGAATTTTATTATGTACCTATTTGTGTTATTTAATGTTGTATTGTTTTAATTTTGTATGTATGTTAAAGTAATTGGCTTTTGAAAGCCGTATTAACATAAATACTTGAGTTTGGAATCTTAAACAACAGAAAACCAAACAAGTTATCTTTTATCTTTTATTTGTGTTTTAGAGTGTTACTATGCTCTTAATATACTGGTCCGCTTTAACATCAAACATTGTTTCACTGCTCACCATCAAGCGGGATTGTGGACAAGTTCTACTAGTTTCTCTTTTTATATCTTATGCCATAAAAATTAACTAAATATAGAGTATCTCTATTATTATATATATTTTTTTAAGAAATACATAAATCGCTGACGCTCGTTTCTTGTGCCGCCTCTTGCAACACGTATGAGTTCAGTGCCATATTGATATTAGCTATATTAATGGTAGCTACACGAAGCAATAGCGGGTAGAGTACGGGTTCATACCTCCCCGCTTGTTTTATAGCTTCACATTTAGATTGAAGTAAGTTTTACAAAGAAACAATAGAATAAACGTTTATCTATTGAAATACTTATTTATGTTTGTTTGTAAATCGAAATAGTAGGTCGTCGTTGGTTGTCACGATGTTGAAAGTGGCCACAGAGAGGAATTGGAGTATATCCTTCCGAAGACGATAGATAACCTTCAAGGCCGACAGCGTCAGCCCAGTTTGCATCACCCAGGAAGCAATGTTTTCTAGCACATTCCAAATTATAGTCACGCAAGAAGATACCACCACCATCTCTTCACCACCTATGGTTGACTGGTAGAGAATGCCTAAGGCATTAAGTCCGCCTCTGTACAATTTTTATGCAAAAGAATAAATAAATAAAAAACGTTGGCTCATACTAGGAATTTCTCCTGTATCGTGGGTGACCCAACACAACTACTTGTAGGTCATACCCGACTCAGACTTAACTCGAAACGGTCTCCAAAGCCTGGAGCACAGGCGTAGAGTAGGCTGGCTACTCTGGTCTTCTATAGGATGCATTCTGTTGAGTGTGCAAAGGAATTGCATGATTTAATTCTCCCATCTCCGTTCCATCATCGGACGACCTGTAGTACGGCGAGTTTCCACCCTTACGTTGTTGACACCACTGCGATCCGGACGAAGCGTTTTGCTTCCTCTTTTATACCGCGTACATCGAGGGACTGGAACAATTTGCCAGCGTCGGTGTTTCCGTCACAATACAATTTGAGTGTCTTCAAGGCTAGAGTGAATAGGCTCTTAATAAACTAGCGCGCTTTACCATCAACGATCGCATCACTGCTTACCATCAGGCGGGATTGCGGTCAAGCGCTGGTTTATAATTTATATTAAAAAAAATACAAATATTTGATTCATGCGGGAATCGAACCCGCGACACGCAACGCAGCAGTCAAACCACTAAGCCAACCGTACTGTTATCTGAACGCAGTTTGTGGTATGGATCACCAACATTAGAATTCATCCATTACTCTTAGACTTTCTCCAAAAATGTAAACATGAGAAAAATTCAGATGGTAGCAAACATTTTAATGAAGGTGTTGTAATGAAGGTTTGCAGTAGATCTGATGATGGGGCCGAGACGCAGTCGGGGGAACTCCTCAACGATTCATAACAACAACCTTCAGTTTGTGCTCAATAATTTGCATTGATAAGAACTTTACACCAACATGGGTTGTGACTGCCATTAGGGGTCTAATGATGAAGACAGAAGTCAGTTTAGGGAACTTCTCAACGGTTTACAATAGTTGTGTTTAGCCTTAATTAATTTATTTTAAGGAGAACTTTGCACCAATATGGGTTATAATGAAGGTCTGCAGTAGATCTGTTGATGGAGCCGATATACAGTCGAGGAAACTCTTCACCGATTTACAGCGGCTACCTTGGATTTGTAAATGATAAATTTGTATTGATAAGTATTTTATACCTAAATGGATTGTGATTGTCACTAGGATTCTTATGAGGAAGATAAAGGACAGTTCAGCGAACTCCTGAATAGTTTACAATAGCTATCTTGTGTTTGGATTTAATTCATTTATAATGATGAGAAATTTGCACACATATGTGGTATAATGAAAGTCTGCAGCAGATCTGATGATAAAGACCATAGACACTCGATGGTTTGAATTCATCATCATCAACCTTTTTATTGTCCCATTGCTGGGCACAGATCTCCTCGCATACAGAGAAGTCTCATAATTGAGGGGATGGTTTTTTTTTTTTTAATAATTATAAACTAGCGCTTGACCGCAATCCCGCCTGATGGTAAGCAGAGATGCGATCGTTGATGGTAAAGCGCGCTAGTTTATTAAGAGCCTATTCATTCAGAAAAACTGAGCGAATAGGAAGGAAGACGGCAGTTGAGCGAGGTGATGCAATGCTAAACCCAACAACACGACCAACGATGCTGCGCCAAAGGGAGATTAATCTGAAGACCCTCCACCTGGTGTTTTAACCATTAGGCCACCACAACTATTAGAATTACATAGATTAGTAGTTGTTAGAATTAGTTTGACATATATAGTAGTTTTGTCTATAGAAATCTTTGTAATACAAACAATTATCAATTCGGTACTCCTGGAATATACACCCCGAGTTGAAGTGAAAATTTTCTTGTCATTTCTTATATTACATTTGAGTGATACATTGGCAAATCCATAATATGTCTAACAACGACGGCGATCATGCGCCGAAATCTAGGTACGTCCCTACTCTAGTAACTCTATACAAACTAAACATTTAAACTCCTTTCCCAGTAACTGAGTATAGACATGTAGCTACCACACAACAAGTAAAGTGCCTGCATCTCCAACTCCCCTAAAAGCTAAGCCCTGTAGTGAATATTAGCTTTACGTCCGCGGTGAACCGCGACGCAGATCGACACCTGATGAATATTGAATATAGAATTTTTCAGTTTTGGGTTCGAATTGAGTGCCCCGTATTTGAGGTTTTCATTTATGAAGAGATGGAAATTTGTTCTTAAAGGTGTTTTTTTTTAATGAGTTTGTAAAGGAGAGAGTGAAGTTAGTGACCATAAAAAGCAAATGAGTGACATAGGTGGCTAAGAGTCTTCTTCTTATAGAATGTTCAGACATAACTGCACCTTTAGCGCAGTACTGCTGTGCTGCGTTTTGCAGGTTCGATTCCCGTACGGAACAAATATTTGTATGACCTACAAATAGGTGTTCCGGGTCTCGCTGTTTGTGTATGTGAGTTTATATGACTGTAAATGCACCCACGATGTAGGAGAAATTCCTAGTGTGGGACAAAGTTTTTAAAAAAAGAAAAAAATGAATAAATGAAACATCTTAATGCTATATAGTAACCAGTAGTACCTTATTACTTAAACGTTCGGAAAATTAAAGCAGATGATCTGCTTTAATTTTCCGAACGTTTCCAGATAAACAGGTTAGATACCATTCCAACCGGTAAGACCATGAACTGCCTATCAGTCATCTGAATTCCATAATCCAGTTACTCGGTAACAAGATTGCCGTTAGTAAGTCACCAAGTAGAAACTGTCTCAGACAGGAAAAATTAATTTAGACTTACGTTATAGAATGACTAGAGAAGAAATTATCTTATACTAGCGGCCGCCAGCGACTTCATTAGCGAGAAGTTAGTCATGCTCCACTCATATTGGTCCCAGCGTGATGTTATATAGCCTAAAGCCTTCCTGGATTAATGGGCTATGCAGCGCAAAAAGAATTTTTCAAATCGCACCAGTAGTTCCTGAGATTAGCGCGTTCAAACAGACAAACTCTTCAGCTTTATATATTAGTATAGATTTTATTTCTCATGTATAACCAATGGAGAGGGCTATGCTTGGGGATTCACGGGTTTCACTGGTTTCCGACATAGCTCAAAGAATTGCAACAGTTAAATGGCAGTGGGCCGGGCACATTACCCGTAGTACTGATGCCCGATAGGCCCGACGGGTTTGCGAGTGGCGATCACGCACTGGGAGACGCAGCGTGGGTAGGCCCCCGACAAGGTGGTTCAACGGCCTGGTAAAGGTCGCGGGAAATCGAGATAGCTAAGCTTGGGGTTTCACTGCGTGGTTAAATCAGAAATGAGGAGATCCGCAGAAGAACGAGAGTAACCGACATAACCAGAAGAATTGCAACACTTAAGTGGCAGTTGGCCGGGCACAATACCCGTAGGACCAATGCCCGTTGAGGCCGACCGGTTCTGAAGTGGCGACCATGCACCGGCAGACGGTACATTTGGGTAGGCTCCCGAGAAAGTGGACCGACGACCTGGTGAAGGTCGCGGGAAATCGCTTGATGCGGGAGGCGCAGTACCGGTAGTCGCGGAGATCCTTGGGAGAAGCCTATGTCCAGCAGTGAACGTCTTTCGGCTGAAATGATGATGATGTATAGCCATAAGCTTTATTATTTTCTATTACGGTGTTATGATTTTTTATGTCGGCAAGGTCTCAGGATATACCTGACGTACTCAAGTAACAACACTAGTAAAGGTTAATACCAAAGGGAAAGAGATTTCTATTTTTAGCCGACACGACTCCGGAACGTCAAAGTTATCGTATTATCGCGTTTCCTCCACTTTTCCTATATTTACGGCAAACAAATCAAGATTTATATAAGATTTATCTGAGAACAACAAATAAGTCATTCGTACCCCAATCTTTATTATGATGCCGTTTCCTTGTAGGGTAGGCAGGGTACTCGTTTGTGCTTGTTATATAGACCTCCTATGTAAACATTATTGTTATGGGTTTATGTGCTTACTATTCCTAGTATAAGTGTCATGAAAAAAACATATGTCGATACATGCTGTGTAACTACCTGATAGTACGGCCCATAGCACACACACGCTTTCATTTCTTTCTTTATTTATTTTTGATCTGATTAATAAAAAACCCTTTCAAACATTGCTAGCCAGCTGATAGCAAGGTTGTCGTAGTAGTTAATCTGTTAATTATTGCGATATGTGTCGCGGGTTCGATTCCCGCCCGGAACCAATATTTGTTTGACCAGCAATTAACTGTTCCGGATCTGGGTGTTTGTGCACGTAAGTTTACACAATATTTAAATAAACCGACCCGTTAGGATAATAAAGGTTAGGTAAACACGTGACCAAATAAAATATGAAATTTTACATAATCATCATACTAACAATACTAATGAATGTTGAAATATCTTTATTTCTGCGAATTATTTCCAACTTCCCCAAGTTTGTTAATTTTTAAGAAAGTGACAACAACATGCAACCGCGTGCCGCGTGCTCTGGCTCCCTTCGCCCGCGCATGGATTGCCTACCGCACATGCATTAAGTTACCTCCTTTTGCGAAATAATACTTATTCTTTTAGGGGATTTTTGTTTAAGTTTAGCCCGGCTTTGTAGGCATTAGTAGAATCAGTTATCGATACCTAACCATACCTTCACGGATCGGACAGGGTTTTCTTTACAAATATTGTATTTTTGTAAATGGATCTACGTTACAGGAAAACTTTTCTAGTGTGGGGTAACGTTTTAAAAAAAAGTAGTATATAAACAAATCTTCTACACTCCTCACTATTTTTATAAAATGAACTTATCGTAATTATTTTATGCTTGTATGGTCTAGAGGTTCAGGTTTTATGTATTTCAAGTAGTAATTATTATTTTAATAAAAGTATTTACATGGCAAATCTCGCTATCAAGATTTATCACCAAAAATTAAACAAAAAAAAAAGACTGATGAGTCGAAAACATTAACTACTAAATTGGTTTCACCCTCGAAAATTTGGGTATAAAGTGAGATTGATATGGTTTTTTACAAAATAGATGCGCAGAGTCTATCCAGGAGCTTAATCATTGGTCAGCCCGTCCTAAAAATCATGGGCAAATTTTATGTTGATATATCAAAAGGTTATAAACTCCGCTACAGAGTAATAAAACAGACAAATCCCTTGGCTTTTACAACACCCACAAAAAGAGGCAGCGCACAGAATTAAAAGCCACTGAAATGCTTTTGACCCCTAACATAAAACATACGTAAAGTATAAAATAAAAGTATCTACAATATTTATCATAATATTATTATTTCGAACCAATAAAATATGATTCCTGTCTGTGCGGGTTTCACATCTAATAAACGTTGGGCATTCGGCTCGGCCCATTCCTCCCTACCTATCTTTGATGAAATACGGGGAGTGTTAGCAGAAAAGGTTTATAATAAAACTTTGATATATTTTTTAAACATTTCATTCCGTATTTTGGGTTTTAAGTGATGTTTTAAAACGGGTTTGTGTTACATAGATACAATGTGAAAATATTAAATAATAAACGTGGTTCATGTTCGCAAAACCAAAACATGCCTGTTTTGTCTCAATTGTTGTTCATATCACATTTTTTTGACATTAATATTTGATGCTACACATTGTCAAATCTTTTTTTTAATTTCAACAATTCAGTTAATATTTAGGTAGTTATACTATATTATTTATTGAAAGTGGATTAGTGAGAAACCAATGACCAGATTTTGAGCTCAAAGGATAGATAGGTAATTCAAAAGTGCCACGTCTAAATCAGTTTTCTTATAAACTAGTGCTTGACTGCAATCCCACCTGATGGTAAGCAGCAGTGCAATCGTTGATGGTAAAGCGCGCTAGTTTATTAAGAGCTTATTCACTCAAAAAAAAAATTGGTTGCCTGTAAAGTCGGTATACGGGCGAAAGTTTTACGTGACAACGACTTTGAGTGGTAAAATAATTTTAATGTGAATATTCATTCGTATAGTAGGAAGAAGGATGAAATAATAGAAGCCTAAGCGAAGTAGAAGCGCAAGACATGAACCGGTGTGTATGCCTATCTCTCTCACTCTCTCTCTCTCGCTCTGTCTCTCTCGCTCTTAGGCGGGCTAACTGTGCTCGAGTGGAAGGGACGCGTGCCTTTCACTTTTTATGTCTGTCTCTCTCGCTCTTAGGCGGGCTAACCATGCACGAGTGGAAGGGACGCGTGCCTCTCACTCGCTCTCATTGTGAGCGCATAACGTGAGCGGAGCGTAACGCAGTTTCTTGAAGTGTCACCCGGCAAACCAATTTATAAGACGTTGTCACGTCAAAAACTGAGTAAATAGGAATGAAGACAGCAGTTGAGGAGGATACAAGGTTAAACCCAACAACACGACCAAAGATGCAGCACCAGAGGGATATAGATCTAGAGATCCTCTAGCAGTCTAGCGCATCGACCGGCACATATCGCAACACAACTGTTTAGACCCAGTCTCCGTACGGCTTTACCAGACATCATGCCGGAACACAACGAATCGCTCGGTGGCAAGCCTTTGTCTAGTGGGTGGTACTTCTGCCTGCAGCCGATGTTATGACCTACCACCTAATAAAAAATGCCTTTACGAAAAAATACATAACAATGACAATAATGAAAAACATAAAAATGACATAGCCCAAAGAATTGCAACACTAAAGTGGCAGTGGGCCGGGCAAATTGCCCGTAGGATGAGGCCCGATGGGGCCGACGGGTTCTCGAGTGGCAACCAAGTACCGGGAGACGCAGCGTGGGTAGGCCCCCGACAAGTTGGACCGACGACCTAGTTAAGGAGGCCTATGTCCAGCAGTGGACGTCTTTCGGCTGAAATGATAATGATGGTGATGAAAAATGCCTTTAAATGAAGAAGACCTTCGCTAGAATTTTTCTGCTAACGCCACACAAAAGCTTAGTTTAGATTCCGTCGCAAGTTCTTTATGTGAAACAATATGAGGTTCCCTGCTAAGGTCAGCCTTTTTACATTCCCTATATTTGCTATAAATGAAAATATTTTCAGACGACGCTTATTACGAACCTTTATTTGTACTCACTGGTAGCCGGTTTTCAGGCTATCCTTTCTGATTGTGGATAAGATGTGATGTGTAGGCAAGATTTCAGTTCTGTCTTGTTTTGATTTTGGTTAAGATAAAGGGCGAATTGCGCCAATAAAACTGCCCGCGATCAGAGTAAATATAAGAGTTCAAATGCGATCCGGCCGGTTGTCGTAAACTTGGGTTGTTTCTGGTTTCTGGGTTAGATTTCCGGATTAATATGAAGGAAATTCAATTCTAAGGAAAATTGCCTCCACCACCTTTCCATCATTGAACGACCAGTCGTACAGCGAGTGTACAGAATTACGTTGTTGACACCGCTATGATCCAGGTGAAGCGTTTCGCCTCATTTTTAATACCGCATACACGGACAGGGACAATTTGCCTGCCACGGTCTTCCCGTCTGAGTAACAATCTAAGTGTCTTTAAGGCTAGTGTGAATAAACTCATAATAAACTAATGCTCTTTACCATCAACGGTTCATTACTGTTTAAAATCGGACGGGATAGCTGTCAAGCACTAGTTTTGAACATTAAAAACAAGAATTCGGTTAATGTCTGTATTTTCTAATCACAACTGTTATTCTTTAAGAAAAAGTTTTTTAGTAATTACGTTTATATTAAAATTTAGAGGATGAGTATATCTATCCCTCTGTTATATTGATTTTTGGCCAAAACTTATCACATTTGTGTGATAGTCGTCTGAATATTGCGGTAAAATAGGTTATTTTTCGGGATCATATTTCTTATATTAATAAATTTTTCGAAAAAATCAAATAATAGAGGCGCTATACGCGCCATATATCTATATATCAAGGTGTGAAATAGTAGAAAAAAAAATCATTGCTCTTAGAGCGTTATCCACGAAGAAAACAGTGGAATATGTTTTTATGGAGAAAACTCCACTGGAGTCCCATCTTAAGGCTCAAGGTTGATTGGGAATATCTGACAGTTTCGGGTAGCTTGTTCTGCTGTTGTCGGTACTCAACAATTGATTTTGCTGACTATAAAGGGTGTATATCTGACATCGACGCACAAACGAGTACCATGGGTCCAGTACATGATTCTGAACCCCCCAGTGGTGGAATTTTTCGTCGGCTTTTTCATGATTCTAAAAAATATATATGTAGTTTTTTTCACTTTCGACCGTTCGCTAAGTATTAAGTAATTAAGCCTTGCCGCCAAGCAATTTGTCGTGTTCCGGCATGATGTCTGGTGAAGCCGTACGGAGGACGGGTCTGAGCAGCTGTGTTGCGATGTGTGCCGGGTACGATGCGCCTAATGTTGTTGTGTTGGGAGTTTGGTCGTGGAGGGTCTTCAGATTAATCTCCCTTTGGCGCAGCATCGTTGGTCGTGTTGTTGGGTTTAACATTGCATCACCTCGCTCAACTGCCATCTCTCTTCCTATTCGCTCAGTTTTTCTGAGTCAATAGGCTCTTAATAAACTAGCGCGCTTTACCATAAACGATCGCATCACTGCTTACCATCAGGCGGGATTGCGGTCAAGCGCTAGTTTATAATTATTAAAAAAAAAGTACACAAAAAAGCACAATGAAAACAAAACTCGAAAAACTATCTTACCAGTTGATTTAATAGAGTTCACATCAGGGGTCAACGTCATACCTACAAACTCGCACGGCGGCCGTCACGTTTTTTTATACACTGAATTCTGTAACCGTTCATTAACGACATAAATGACTATCATAATTTTATTAGTGGCATGCGGTCTAGCCTTTTCGCGAAGTTTGCGTTACGATGTCAGATACAGCCTGTATATGAATCTTGTAGCATAGCTGTATAGCAAAGTCAATGAATCTAAACCATCAAACAGATTAATACAAACAGATAGTCAAACAAAGGTTTCCATAATCACACCATAAAATAATTTTTGTGCAAAAGTAATAATTAAGTATCTTCAATACACGAACCGATGACCTGGTGAAGGTCGCGGGAAGCCGATGGATGTGTGTAGCACAAGACTGGTCATTGTGGAAAGCCTTGGGAGAGGCTTTTTCCCAGCAGTGGACCTCTATAGGCCCAGGAGAAGAAGAATACAAGAACAGTCTCGTTATTTGACTGTCGCACTGATTGAATGGGCCTTTATAAGATGGAGCCGCTACTCTGGACTCTTCAAATAATGAATCCTAAACGTTTAAACTCAATTTAATTGAGAGGCCTTCAGATTTTTCTATGAAGCTCGTTACAGGACTGTAAGCATTATTGAAAACGCTATTTAAGGAAATTAATTGATTTTTTGGTTTCTGAATTATTAAGGCAGGCCGAAGAGGTAAGTAAGTTCAATTAAGACCTTGACGGGGAGCATTGTTAGTAGGTAAACAAATAATGAGCGGCTCGATGCAGGACGAAAAGAATAAATTTTCAAAGAATTAAGCAATTATCAAATGAAATTATATTTTTTTTTATATAATTTTATTTACTTTAATTTTTTTTTTTTAAATGAAACTTCTTTACGCACGCTTGACTTGGGGAGTAAGCTGGCGAAAGCGTGACGTAGGCGTTACGAAAAGTGATCGGGCAAGGCGCGAGCTTGGTACTACAAGGTCTACAACGAGTTTTTTTTTTTCAATAAAAATAGAAGATCTATGCAAAAATATTGATTTACCAATGAAACTATGAAATATTTTTAAATATTTATAGAAAATTAATATATGTATATGTGTATACATGTGTATATATTGTACACCCATATATGTATTTATGGACATATAGATGGAGCGAAAGAAGTTTCACTTCAGTCATAAGCACACTCGTATTTTTTTTTTTTGATATTGTTATTTTAACTATTGAGTATTATTTAGTAGTGAAAAGTAAGGGCTATCTCCGTTTCAACATTCTTTGAATTCCTGTTTAGTCGTTTTAGCACGAAAGTATAAGACAGATTCACTTTCTCATCTATAATCTTCTTCATCTCAGCGTTAATCAGAGTCGTATCTACAGCTTTTCAGCTTCTGGAATCTAGGGTCTGCTTTATCAGTCTAACTGATCATTTTGGCTATACTTCGATATTTTCCATGAAGCGACTGCCGTCTGACCTTCACAACCCGAAGGCGATATCGAAGCATTGCAGTTAGACCAATTGTAGGACTTTTGAGGGCTCCAACAACCCGTAACGACTGCCATTAGATGTTCGTATGGCAACCGGGACCAACGGCTTAACGTGCTTTCCGAGGCACGACCAGACCAGAGCAAATATTCATATTCATGCATACAAATATTTGCACTGCGTGGAGATCGAACTCGCGCCTCCTTGCGCAGCGGCTGCGTTCGCTACTGCTACGCCACGGAGGCTGTCATTCTCATCTATAATATTATTTACGATAATGTAAGGATGGCGGCAAAACTTCCTTTGGTATTCCGACAGCGAATAACTCAAACTATCTATAGCAAACCAAACACTGTCCATCCCCATACCAACACTTTACCATGATGTTCCATAAGTAGGTTATTTTAACAGCAACCCGCTCCATCGTTAACATACCGGGTTTAACTGTGTTTTTATATGGAGTAATTAAATTTTATGAGTTCCAACAGTATGAATGGTACGGATAAACGAATGCCTTGGCTATTCATTTTATTACTGAAAAAGGTTGTATTCAATTCAATAAACGATTTTTTTGTGGCGTATTTTTTAGCGTTTGATGTTAATTTGTTTTTCTACTAAGAGTAGAGCAATCATCAACTTTGCCTTTACACTCCACGCCATAAATAACTTCTTGTCCTGGGCCGTCAATATCTAGTCTGCCCCAGCTATTTTCTGAAGTTCATTGTTCCATCTTACCGGAAGTGATCCCACGCTCGCCGATACTCGGAGTCCACTTCAGAACTCATCTGTTCCACCGGCCATCGGTCCTTCAATAAAAATGTAGGTATCGCTCGCTGCCACTTCAGTTTACTCTGCAAGCTATGTCAGTAACTCCGGTCCTTTTCCGGATAATTTAATTTCTGATTTTACCCTCCAATAAAATTCCGAGTCGTATCCTCCATATCCGTCACACACTCTAATCATATCAACTGGTAAAAGGCAGCGCATTATTTTAAATTTTATATAAAGAATAATGTAATAGGGATATTTCCAGCATGATAAAAAAGGCAGTCGTTTTTTTTTAAATTATAAGCTAGTGCTTGATCGCAATGCCCTAGCTAGTTTATTAAGAGCCTCTCACTCTAGCCTTAAAGACAGTTAAATTGTAGTCAGACCGCTGGCATATTGTTCCAATTCCATGTTGTATCAAGTGAAAACTGAAATCACCAAAAAACACAGAATACACAAAAAGTATCACAGTGTCGGGTTGGTCACGCTCATGGCGGGGCTACATTTAGCGAGCTACGGCGAATATTCGGGCTACGGCGATGTATGTGGCCGGGTACATCGTTGCAATGTATTCGTGCGCAGACGATGTAGCGTCGGGCCACTGTCGGTAAAGCGGCGGGCTTCAAAGGACTTGTCGCGACAATATTTGCTGGAGTAGCCACACCTACGTCACTTCAGTGTCGTCCAGACTTTGAAGCGGGACTGGCGTTCTTTTTGCATTTCTTTTTTCATTGTTTTTGTTTTGTTTGTTGGTACACATCATCATCAACAACATTTTTATCGTCCCACTGCTGGGCACAGGGCACCTCTCATACAGAGGGATTGAGCGTAATCACCACGCTTGCTCAGTGCGGGTTGGCGATTTCAGACTTATAAAATCCAGGTTTCCTCAAGATGTTTTCTTTCACCTTCAGTCAATGGTGTCCAAGATATACTTAGAAAATACATATAACTTTAGAAAAGTTACATTGGTACTTGCCTGACCTGGAATCGAACCCGCGCACTCATACTTGAGAGGCTGGTGCTTTGGCCACCACGACATACACATGTAATAAATAATTTACACATTTGGTACACATGTAATAAATAATTTACTGATATATAATGCAAAGACACTGCTTCCTCCATCGTCTCGGCCGCACAATTAAACTGCTAATGTAGCTCCGCGATCACGCGATTTCTTTGCTTTGCTATCAATAAAAAAATCAGTTCAACAAAAAAAAAAAACTATTAAAAGGAAAATCGTCAAATACTAAAATAATCCGCTGTATGGACGACAGCAGGTCAAGCTACCCCAAACTGTCAGATATTCACAATTAAACTTGAGCCTTAATGCTTTAGAGATGAAGTTGAAAACGCGTCTTCCGGTGCGTGGTCGCCACTCGAACTCGTCGGCCCCATCAGGTATGGTCCTACAGGCAACGCCTGGCCCACTACTACTTTGGTGTTGCATTCTTCGGGCTATCTCCTCATTCCTGATTCGATCCATTGCCCTTTGCGTAACCTTGAACCTTCTTATAAGGCCCATTGTTACCCATGTCACAAGGCCATAAGTCAACATGGGCAACACACACTGGTCGAAGTCTGAGACATTGCGGTACTTCAGACGAGAAGAAGTGAATCTTCTCGTCTGAAGTACCGCAATGTAGCTTCCCGAAAGTAGTCCAGCCGAGTTGGATTCAACGATTGACCTCTTTCTCGAAGTTGGACCTTCCTAACTGGAAAAGCATGTGTACTAATATTTATTTCCCTTTTTTGCTCTGGATGGGAAATGATCAAATGACCTCTCCCGCAATTAAAAACATATTATACAGAGAAATTAAAGTACATTATTGCTTTGATCTTTAACACATTATGCTCCATGCAGTAAACAAAATTAAAAATCGATTATTTCCGGCCATTTCCGACAAAATTCAATGTTTTAATAAAGCGAGCACAGTCCATCTTTATGCTCATTGCATTAACTCATTAAATATGTTAAATGCTCGCCCTGAGAGCGGAGCGACGATTGTGCTCAAGGTGGAAGTAAGTAACAGAATTAATTTGTACTGATACAGTCGGTTACTGTTGGATGCTGTAATGTAAGATGAAGCATGCCAGAATTTAATTTTAATATTATTAAAACGAAATTCGAAAAATATTGGTGGTATATGTAATTTTTATGACATATTTTGATTTCTCGTATGTCGGTGAATATGTGAAGAAACTTCGTGACATGTTTAGTAAGATTTTAATTTATGTGCGTCTACAGCACAACAATGGCTGATTTCCCTCTATTTTATCTTAGTCAGTAGGTAGATAGGTGCTACAGACTAATGCCTAGAGTAACTTGTTATACACTGCTATAGATATATTTCATACAGATAATTATTTAGAACCTGATTCAGCTTCTCTCGTTAACAAACTAAAGTTAATTTAAGTGCATCTTATTCTAACTTCATTAGGAAAGGGACAGAAGATAAAATGTTAGTTTAATCCTGTCAAATTAAGATATTCCATGGACAGAATAGTGTACTGTATAAAATAGTGTAATGTAGTAATAAATTTGATTTTGACAGTTTGGATGTGACACGGCGTCTAAAAATGCATCAATCCACGACAGGCGCGTACTAATTTGACAGCATTAACTAATAGTTATTTCCTTAAAACAGAAGGACTGAGACGTACTGAACTTATTTCCTTTTGACAGTTCAACAACATTCATTGCGTTATTTACGTTGTTTAGCAGACACGTTTATCGAACACATAGAGCAATGGATTATCAATATGCTTCAAAATGATTTAAATTGATTGTTATTAAATTCAAATATTTGGTTTCATATAATATTAGCAGTAAATATTACTTAGCCTCATGTTAGTATTAATGTAACTTATGTTTGCCAATTGTCTGAATGCTTACCCACCTACGTAAGAGGGAAGAGTCCACATTGTGTGAAAACATATTCAGGGAGCCATTGGCAGAAGAACACACGCGCATGATCGCGGCGAACCCGTCGACCCTCGCCTCCGCGAACACTGCTGACGCTACACCACCACGGCAACTCAAAGAGCACCCTTTTTTTTTGGTCTAGATGGGAAATCATGAAATGACTTCCCCGCTCTGGGCGAAACGGAAGTCGGTGTCGAAGAATGGCGAACGGTGTCTGACTTTTAATGACAAAAACCCATTCGTGTTTCTTTACTTCTCCTGTGTGCCAGGGCCACAGTTCCTTTTTTAACCAACCGGCAACCCTGATCCAGGAGGCATGGATCCTCGTAGACCCCGTCACGATGTACTGACTACTGTATCTCTTTGAGGCATCTCTTTATTTATTTAAGTAGTATACTTAATTTGGTTTTATTGGTTTGGCTTGTATAATTATTTTTGGTTTATATGTTTAGGTATATTTAATATTATTACTTTAATAGTTATCATATTTTATTTCCTCCTTGTTCTTACACACTATTGTCTACATTTCTGTTTTACTTCTCCTTTCGCAGGTCTGCTGGAAGAAATGTCTTAAGAAATAAGCAGCACTTTTGTACTCAGATCTTAATTTTGTCGTATCTTTATGTATTTTATTGTATGTACATAAATAATAAAATAAATAAATAAACGTGCCGTCGACCCGGGCCTAGTCCTTACCGGGCGGCGAACTGCTCGCCGGCAGCAAGCAAGCCCGCGCCTACGGTGGACGGGAGATCGATGTTGTCTCCCGACCAGGGTGTCTCCTGTGGCGGCTAGAGGCGTGAGGACGCTGGGATTGCCGCTCCCTCACGCGCTCCGCCTCCGTCTTTGCCAGCACCACTGCTTCGCAGAAGGAGGTGACAGCCTACCATGCACTCTCGCTCCGGACTATGGCCTGGACCAGGGCCAGATGCGAGAAATCGCCGCCACGAGGACACGACGGTGCTCTACCTTATCCGGGCAGACCTCCACCGTGTCCTTACCCAAAGAGCATCCTCAGTGCGTTATTGTACTGTACAAATAGTGTGTAACACAATTAGGGTGACAGAGTCTGGTCTTGTTCTCAATAGATGATAATAGACTAGTCATTAGTTTATTGGCCTTCAACGTAACTGCAAAATTGATTAAATGGAATTACAGGTGTAATGTTACATTACGTTGTAATCATAATTAATGTAATATAATTGTTTGAGTACTAGGATAATATTGTGATTGCAGTGCTGTCCATAAATCTGCTCTCAAAACTATCATGTTGCCATAGTAGATTGTTGCACCGAATAACAAAAACCAATCGTTCGTATTGACAAGGGATTAACAACCGATTAAATTGTACTCTTTTGGAAGTCTGAAATTTGTAGGCCGTGCTTTTAGCATGTATGGTATTGCTTTTAGAAAAGTATTTTTTTTTGTATTGTGCATAAAAATGGATGGAAAAATGAATGAATGAATTATGAATGTTGACTGAATCAATGAATAATAAGTGGATAGTAAGTACTTTTTGTCCAAAATAAATAAAAATCAACGAAGACATACTGAAACAGCTTCATTATTATTATCTGGCCCTTTCATTCATTCATCTCATTAGCCTTTTTATCGTCCCACTGCTGGGCACAGGTCTCCTCTCATTCAGAGAAGGATTGGCCCATATCCCAATTTAATTGGGTTCGTAAAATATATTTTCCTTTCATACTTATCTGTTAGTCGTTATCTCAGTTATCACGATTAAAGCTATATAATCTTTCATATAGAAAATCTATCATTGCTTTGACCTTCCCCATAAACTCTTATAGCTACAAATATTTATTCTCTACGCAACATGATTACCGGCAACCTAACCGTTAAAATAAATAAAAGACTTGAAAAATTCGCCTTTTTTTAAAGTAGCAGTACCTACAACGCGTCATACTGATGTCACGGAAATCCTGCATCTTGCAATCAGAGTTTTCTGTGCAAGTAGCACGCATACAAGTTCGCGTCATCAACTGGCGGGCAAAGTGGCCCGCCAGACAATCCCAGTCTGGTCGAGGGCCCTCCCTTTTCTATGGAGGATGATTGAGTGAAGTGTATGTGATGTGTACGAAGTTCTCCATACCTTCAAAATAATATAATCCACTTGTTGAATTTTATGCAGTAAATAAACATGTCATGAGCTGATCCCATGCTAACTAGTATGCCCAGCAGTGGAACATTACTTATTGGATAGATAGAAACTTGTTAAAAGTAGTTAAATTAATGAGACTTTTATTGTTCTACAAGCCGAGTAACTGAAGTCGTTACCAACGGCAAAAAATTACTACTTTAATTCCCTTTTCAACCCATTTGGGAAATCATTTTAAACATCCAGGTTTCACTACCGTCCCAAAAGGAACTCTCGTGAGCGAATTATCATACTTATAGACCTAGATACAGGATCTCGCCATCAAACAGCGCCTGTCAACAACTTTTTTTTTTTAATAATTATAAACTATCGCTTGAAAAAATTCTACGAGAAGGCAAGTGTTCAATGATGTCTCCGTGGTCCATGCGGTTAAAACCGGGAGTGATCACCGTATTGTTACAGGCATCTTGAACCTCAACATTAGGCTCGAACGCTCTCGACTTATGAAGTCTACGCTCCGTCCAGCGTCAACCCAACTCCAAAACCCCGAAAGCTTTCAGATCGAACTGCAAAATCGTTTCGAATGCCTCGGTGAATGCGTAGATGTGGACGACTATAACAACAGGTTTGTGGAAACGCTCCAAACGGAAGGGTCCAAGTTTTACAAAACCCTCCGTTCAAAAGGACAGAAGAAGATCTCCAGTCCCACTCGTCGGCTAATGGAAGAAAGACGGGAGGTGGTCTTAAAATCCCCTGATGACGCTTCGCGTATCAGATCCCTTAACAGACAAATCTCAAAGTCTCTAACTCGCGATATACGCCAATTTAATACAAATTGTATTAACAAGATTTGTCTGTTGGACAGAGCCTACTTGCAAAGCTGAAGACTGGGGATGGTAGGATCGTCACTTCCAAGCCCGAGATTTTGGGTGAGATTGAGAAATTCTACGGAGAGTTATACACATCAACACTCGCACCTTTTGTAAGCCTGGCTAATATCCCGGACGTCAGCCTGTACGAGATTAGTATGGCCCTGAAACAGCTCAAGAACGATAAGGCGGCTGGAGATGATGGAATTACGGCTGAGCTTCTGAAAGCGGGTGGCAAACCGGTTCTTAAAGCGCTTCAGAAGCTATTTAATTCCGTCATTATTAAAGGCGAAACGCCTAAGGCGTGGCACAGGAGCGTGGTGGTGTTGTTTTTCAAAAAAGGTGACAATACCCTCCTGAAAAACTACAGACCGATATCCCTCCTGAGCCATGTCTATAAGCTGTTTTCTAGGGTCATCACGAATCGTCTCGCTCGCAGGTTCGACGACTTCCAGCCTCCTGAACAAGCAGGCTTCCGAAAAGGCTTTAGCACCATAGACCACATACATACGTTGCGGCAAGTTATACAGAAGTCCGAAGAGTATAACAAACCACTATGTTTGGCGTTTGTGGACTATGAGAAGGCCTTCGATTCGATCGAGACTTGGGCGGTGCTACAGTCTCTCCAGCGGTGCCAAATTGACCATCGATACATTGAGGTGATAAAGTGTTTGTACGAAAATGCCACCATGTCAGTCCGTCTCCAGGATCAGGACTCGAAACCGATCCAACTCCAGGGTGGAGTGAGACAAGGAGATGTAATATCTCCTAAATTGTTCACTGCTGCATTGGAAGATGTCTTCAAGCTCCTGGACTGGAAAGGACTTGGCATTAACATCAACAGCGAGTACATCACTAATCTCCGTTTTGCAGATGATATCGTGGTCATGGCTGAGACCCTGGAAGACTTGGGCAAAATGCTCAATGACCTCAGCAGAGCTTCCCAACAAGTGGGTCTAAAGATGAACATGGATAAGACGAAGATCATGTCGAACTCCCATGTCGTACCCACTCCAATTCTAGTTGGTTGCCCTGCACTCGAAGTTGTTGACGAATACATATACCTGGGACAAACAGTCCAACTAGGTAGATCCAACTTCGAGAAAGAGGTGTCTCGTCGAATCCAGCTCGGCTGGGCAGCGTTCGGGAAGCTCCGATACATCTTTTCGTCGTCCAAGTTACCACAGTGTCTCAAGACTAAAGTCTTTGACCAGTGTGTGTTGTCAGTGATGACTTACGGAACTGAAACGTGGTCGCTCACAATGGGCCTCATACGAAGGCTCAGAGTCACACAAGGGGCAATGGAAAGAGCTATGCTCGGAGTTTCTCTGCGTGATCGAATCAGAAATGAGGAGATCCACAGAAGAACCAAAGTCACCGACATAGCTCTGCGAGTCGCTAAACTGAAGTGGCAGTGGGCAGGGCACATTGCTCGTAGAACCGATGGCCGATGGGGCAGTAAGGTTCTGGAGTGGCGGCCACGTACTGGAAGACGCAGCGTAGGGAGGCCCCCAACAAGGTGGACAGATGACCTGGTGAAGGTCGCGGGAAGCCGATGGATGCGGGCAGCACAAGACCGGTCAGCGTGGAAAGCCTTGGGGGAGGCCTTTGTCCAGCAGTGGACGTCCATAGGCTGAAGAAGAAGAAGAAGAAGAGTTTGACTGCAATCCCGCCTGATGGCAAACAGTGATGCAATCGTTGATGGTAAAGCGCGCTAGTTTTTTAAGCCTAAAATTATTAAAATTTTCACTTAAAAATATTACTAAATAGGAAGGAAGACGGCAGGCGAGGTGATACAATGTTAAACCCAACAATACGACCAACGATGCTGCGCCAGAGAGAGATTGATCTGGAGACCCTCCACCACCAAACTCCCGTCACGACAACATTTAGTGCATCGTACTCGGCACACATCATAACAAAACAGCTCAGACCCGTCCTCCGTACGGCTTCACCAGACATCATGACGGAACACGACGAATATTTAGGCGGCAAGGCTTTCTCTGGTAGGTTGTACTTCTGCCGGCAGCCGATATTATGGCCTACCACCAGTTCAGGCACTCATTTTGACCTTCTTCGGTCATGTATCTCCACGCGGTAGTGACTCCATTGAATGTCTCGTGGTGCAGGGAAAGGTTGAGGGTACCAAACCACGTAGCAGATCACCAATGAGATGGATGGAACAGATCAAGAACTAAGTACTCAGTTTGTGACTGTACCCGGAAGGCTGCAGTCTGTGATAAATGGCGCCGCTTAACTAAAATCATCTAATTCATAATGATGACCACAACCATCCACATTTATACTTATGGACATACCGTACGCATATAATCTGCAGTATTTTTTTGGTTTGAAAAGAATGAGAGAGATGGCCTATGCTTTCGGCCTAGCATTATCTCTTTCTTAGATGATTGATGATTTAGAGAGAGATAAAGATAGACCGCAATTTCTTTTCCTCTCTTTCTTTCGGAGTGCCATAATTCTCATCTCTAAGGCATGCATATGTCGATGACTTCGACCACTTTGGCAAGAATGCAGCTAAGAAAAAGACTCAGCCAATTTAGACATTTATTGTGATCTATGATTTTAATAAATGTTATTTTATTTTTAATGTTTGCTGTGTGCCAGTGGAGGTAATAATAATTATTTTTTTTTTTATTAATTACATTCAACATAATACTTGTTTCATTATAACATAACACCATCTGTTTGAAAGCTCATCAAGTCTCGAGAAAATATCATTAACGTCAGTAGCGAGACGTAAAAGAGGCATCTCCGCCATTTCTTAGTGCATCTCTGATCATAATTATTCATTTCCTTTTGACTACACTTCGTTACTCATGGAACTATGTGAGACTACCTATGGTAAGCAGTGACGCAATCGTTGATGGCAAAGTGCGCTAATATATTAAAAGCCTTGCTCATTTAAAACTGACTGAATAGGAAGGAAGACGGCAATTGAGCGAGGTGATGCAATGTTAAACCCAACAACACGACCAACGATGCTGCCCCAGAGGGAGATTGATGAGACCCTCCACGAACAAACTCCCGACACAACATTTGGCGCATCGTAGCCGATTCACATCGCAACACAACTGCTCAGACCCGTCCTCCGTACTACTTCACCAGACATCATGCCGCAACTAATTGGATAAAATTGAATATTTATAACTAGCTATCCGCCCGCGGCTTCGCCCGCGTGGAATTCGATTATATCGCACTTTTTAGATTTCCCTCGGGAACGTCAATTTTTTCCGGGATAAAAAGTACCCTATTATTTAATCCGGACTTCTAACTTTACATCTGCAAAATTCCAGAGCAATCGGTTCAGTAGTTACGGCGTGAAAGCGGAACAAACAAACAAACTCACTTTCCGATTTATAATATTAGTAAAGATTTCTGTAGTATTTAAAGCTGGCCAAATTTTACAGAATTAGGCGATATTGGATGAAAACAAAAAATCACGGTAAGTATGATATGTATTTGTATTCATCTTCTTTAAATACTTTAGTAACAACCAGACTCGTGTCTAGGTTCTGGTTTAAGAACATCCATTAAATATATTTTATTGAAGTGATAATTTGTTTAGCGACGCTGAGCATTTTTGTTGGATGAGGAAGGGGCATTGAATTTGGGTGAGTACGACTGATCTGACACCGTGATGACTATAAAATCAAAATCAAAAGTCATTTATTCAAATTAGGCTGAGAATCAGCACTTTTTGAACGTCAACATTACATAAGACAGTCAGCCAGCAACACAGCTGCCTGTGCATTAAAAAAAAAACAGGATTTTATACAATACTATGTAGAACACATGATTACCAGCCAAAATACCAGCAAAGCAAAAACAAAAAATAAAATATCATTAAAACGGAAATATAGGGTGGTTAAATTTGAAGGGCCGATGTTGATTTTTAATAAAACACAAATCATTTAGGAATTTATTGTAATTATTTTTTATTATGATAACATGGTATCTTTCAATTATGTATGGAACAAAATATCGGCCAAATGAAAGCCGCGACCTTGGCAGCACATCTCCATCCGATGGTCCAAATTTTCGATGATGGTGAGGCATTATTGAGGTTCTATGCCGTTAATGTGCCGAATTACTCATCTTTTAACTGTTGAATTATTGCTGGCTTTTCCACGTATACTTTTTCTTTCAAATAACCTTAAATAATGAAGTCCAGCGGTGTCAAATCACATGATCCGGAGACCAATTGACATCGCTACCACGTGAGATAACACGGCCATTGAATTTGTAGCGTAAAAGAGCCATTGTTTCGTTAGCTGTGTGGCAAGTGGCACCGTCCTGTTGAAACCACATATCGTCCACATCCATAACTTCCAATTTGGGCCATAAAAAGTTCGTTATCATCTCACGATATCGAACACCATTTCACCATTGATGTGGACGGCTCTTCAGCCATACTATTGCGAACAGCAGCAATATTTTCTGCAGTACGAGTTGTACGAGCATGCACTGGTGTTTTCAAATCTTCTACAGACCCGGTTTGCTCAAATTTTTGCACGATTTTTCCAATTGTACGCACATTTGGACGATTAAATTGACCGAAAAAATCACGAAGTGCACGATATGCATTTTGATTTGAACGTCCATTTTCATAATAAGCCTGAATAACTTTAACGCGTCGCTCGTTTATGGATCTTTCCATGGTTCAAATTGAGTTAGTCTGAAATTGAAAAAATCCTTAGGTTTAGGTGTGGTCCACATTCAACATCGGCCCTTAAAATTTAACCAGCCGTTATAAGTAACTAAACTTTTTACCTTAAATAAGCATAGAATATACTCAATCCTTCTCTGTATGAGCCTAGTTTATCACTTATTAATCACCTAGTTTATTACTTATTAATCCTGCGAAAAAAATATACTTACCCGATAAATTATCTCACACGCTGGGACGTCATTACGTCATCCGAGAGGTGGTGATTTGTACCTAATAGAAAATCACACTACACTATACACAATATTTATACATATTGTTACGGGCTAGGGGTACTAAAATACCGGTTAAGGGTTACGAAGTTTATTGGCAACCAAGGTACAGTCGATTGTAGGCAATGACAAGTAGAATGTTGCTGACGTTGCACCGAAGTCTTCACTTACGTCCACGAAGTCCGTGTTGTAAACACACAATAACACTACAGATGTTTCTTCACGTAGTACTCAATGTTCTCGTTACAGTTGTCGCAGTAGGTATTCTCAAAGATCGCTTCTTAAGTATCGTTGTTTTCGTCTCGGTAGTCAAGTGCAGACTGACTCGGCGCCGGCGTCACGGTGCTATATATAGGCCAGCTGATCGAACATTCCAGAATCGTCTAGACGTAATAATAATAGCGCATACCTTCGAGTACATTCAGTAAGTACCTACGGTAATTCCCGGAAACGGGTTTCTAGAAATTTCGATGTCGTCACTTTGTTGACAAAATTGATAAAACCTGTACCATTCAATAGGCCACCTTAAGTCTAGGAATGCGTTTTTATACTACATCTAGACAATGTCTAGATCTCGAGTTATAGAGCTTAAAAGTTATGCACTGCATGTCACGCGATATTGAACCTTATGCCCTCGACATAAGGTGCATTCGTAACATTGCCCCCTTCTTAGTCGTGCTCGTCCCGAGCATGATTTGATCCGTGATAGCGAGCTAGGCGGTCTACGTGTACGATCTTCAGCTTCCCTCTAGGTCCTTTCTTTATGCGGTAGGTGACATCGTTTATCCTGGTTACTATCGTGTACGGACCCTCCCATTTGGCTTGAAATTTCGGACTCTTTCCTTTTCTCCTAATGGGATTATGTAACCATACCAAAGTTCCCTCTTCAAATCCGGGCACGTTAGCTTTGCGGTCGTATCGGATCTTCATTTTCTCGCTGGTTTTCAGACCATTCTCTCTCACTAGCTCATGTATTCCATCTAGTTTTCGTCGTAGGTCAGCCACATAGTCGACGGCTAGGATAGGGGTATCGGGGGGTGTTCCGGTTAGTGCATCTATGGGTAGTCTAATTTCTCGGCCGAAGTTGACTTTCGCCGGTGTACAATTTGTGCTATCATGTGTTGCAGAGCGGTATGACATTAAGAAGAGTGGAATATATTGGTCCCAATCCCTCTGGTGTTCTTCCACTACTTTGGCCAAATGATTCTCTAGCGTCTGGTTGAATCTTTCGACCATTCCATCTGACTGAGGGTGATATGGTGTTGTACGAGTCTTATGTATCCCGAGTAGTTGGCAAACCTCTTGAAATAGCGAAAACTCGAAGTTTCTACCCTGGTCAGAGTGCAACTCCAAGGGGACGCCAAATCGACAGAACACCTCGTGAACTAGCTTTTTGGCAACGGTATGAGCTTCTTGGTTGGGTACTGCAAAAGCTTCTGGCTATTTGCTGAAATAGTCTTGCATGACGATGATATACCTATTCCCTTCTTCAGTAATAGGGAATGGCCCAGCTATATCGACAGCAACTCTTTCCCATGGTGCACCAACATTGTACACTTTCAGCCGACCTCTGGCTCTCGCTTGCCGTCCCTTTACTGAGGAGCAGGCTACACATTTCCTACACCAGTCCTCTACGTCTTCGCGACAATGCACCCAATAAAATCTTTTTCTCACCTTCTCCAGGGTTTTCTTCACTCCTAGATGTCCTCCGGATACTCCGTCGTGCACCTGCTTTAGCACTGATGCGACTTTATGGCAGGGGACAACTATCTGTAAGGTGACCTCCTGTCCACTGGGTGATTCCCATTTCCTCTTCATAACTCCATTATCAATTACCAGGCTGTCCCATTGAGCCCAGTAACTTTTTGCTGTTGGACTAAGCGCTGATATTTCACTCCAAGCAGGCCTCTGGCCACGTTTCTTCCATTCGATTACTGTCTTCAAGTCACTATCTTCCTTTTGTGCCTCTTCCAATGATCGATTATCCCAATCTTCATCCAAAGCGTTCACCTGGATAATCCTTACGTTCTCTTTCTTTTCCTGTTTGGCACAATGTCGGCAAGATTCTTCGCAAGGCCGTCTAGATAAAGCATCAGCATTATTGTGTGACTTGCCTTTTCGATGTTCAGTGACAAAGTCAAATTCCTGCAGCTGCTCTATCCACCTTGCTACTTGTCCTTCTGGGTCTTTGAACTGAAGCAACCACTGTAAGGCAGCGTGATCGGTGCGAAGTGTAAACTGTCTCCCAATCAAATATTTCTTGAAGTGCTGTAGGGTCTTAACAACGGCTAGAAGTTCTCGGCGGGTAACACAGTAATTTCTTTCTGGCTTGGAAAGACATTTGCTGAAATATGCAATAACGACCTGCCGATCTCCTTGTGTTTGAGAGAGAACTCCTCCAATGCCAACATTGCTGGCATCCGTGTCCACCAGAAATCGGCCTTCCCGACTAGGGTAACCTAATACAGGAGCCCCACACAAGTGAGTTTTGAGTAGCGCAAATGCCTGTTCGCAGTCAGGATTCCATTCAAATTGACACTTTTCTTCTGTTAAACGATGCAACGGTTTCGCTAACTCGGAGAAATTCTTCACAAACCGACGGTAATATGCACACAAACCCAAGAAAGAGCGTACCTCAGTTTTGTTACGAGGGGTAGGCCACTTCGACACGGCTTTTATTTTTTCAGGATCTGTTCGAATTCCTTGCGCCGAAATAATGTGTCCTAAGTATCCAACCTCTTTCTGGAATAGTGTACACTTACTAGGACTGAGTTTTAAATTCGCTTCACGCAGTTTTTGGAACACTTTCTCCAAATTGCGTAGGTGCTCTTCGAAGCTTCGTCCCATAATGATGATGTCATCCAAATAGACCAGGCATGCATCACCAAGCAACCCCACCAAAATGCGCTCCATTAGGCGCTCGAATGTAGCTGGAGCATTGCACAGTCCAAAAGGCATGACATTGAATTGCCAGAGACCCTTCCCAGGACCAGTAGAGAAAGCGGTCTTTTCTTTATCCTGCTGACAGATTTCCACCTGCCAGTATCCACTTTTGAGGTCAACTGTGGAGAACCATTTCATGCCACTTAGCAAGTCCAAAGTGTCATCTATACGTGGCAGAGGATAACTGTCCTTTTTCGTGGCATCATTCAACATCCTGTAGTCAACGCAAAACCTTGTACTGCCATCCTTTTTCTTGACTAGGACAACTGGAGATGACCAAGGGCTGGTAGATGCTTCGATAATCCGATTTTTCTCCATATCTCTTAACATTTCCGTGACTTCCTGTTCTCTTGCAAAGGGGGTACGACGTGGTCTCTGTCTTATCGGCTGTGTATCACCCGTATCTATATGGTGTTTGACTAGCCCGGTCCTTCCCACGTCACCATCGGTCTTCGAGAAGATGTCATGGAAGTTATGCAACAGTTGTTTAACTTTGTGAGTTTCGAACTTGTTTAAATTGCCCTTACAATTTTCGAGTAGTGTCGATACGTGTTCCTGCCACTTCTTATCACGTTCCTTTTCGTGCACCTCTGTTTTTCTCAAAGATGCTACATGATCGCACACACCCACCATGCAATTCTTTTCAAGAATTATTTCTTTGTTACTAACATTGATGATGCGTACTTTTGGGTTTATCGGAAATCATCATCAGTGTCCTTGCTGTTATCCAGTCTGGGTGATTTTCAGAATCTTCTATTATAATGCAACGTTTACGGCATCCTATTGGTGATAGTCTAATATCAACTAAAGTTTCTGATCTTGGTGGTAATACCGTTCTCCTTAAACAGTACACAGATCCTTGTTTTCCACCTTGGAGAAATACTTCTTGTTCTGGAAAACTCAATACTCCTTTTGCCACATTCAGGACGCACTGCTGTTTCTTCAAAAAGTCCAGTCCTATTATGCAATCATCTGTAATATTCGCTACTAAAACAGGGTGCGTGAATGTCTTATCACCCATTTTCAAGGTCACATTCGTTTCACCAAGGACGAGCACTGGTTGGCCGGTGGCGGTTTGTAATCGGCATTGTGAAGACCCTCTTTTCCATGCTATGGTCCGAGGAAATAGCTCCGGTCGTGCAATAGTTCTTGATGCACCAGTATCCAATGTGAAACTGCATGACTTACCATTCAATTCTCCTTCTATAATAAGACTGTTTCCGTCACCCACTTGTGATACTGTTATAATGGGGGCTTCACGTCGACCAGCCAGTACTCGCCCCATAGCCCTGGCTGTTCCTAGTTTAAATCCTCTGCTTCCACCTGTGTCCCAGAAGTACTTCTTCCCTTAGACTTTCTGGGACAATTGATCCGAATATGCCCCTTTTCGCCGCACTCATAGCAGGTTGGTCCTTGTCGGGTTTTTATTGGTGCGGTGACCTCACGAATACGGTGGTGTTGTCGGCCGTCTTGGCGTACTGCTTCCACCTCTAGAGCGTGTGTCAAGGCTGCCTTCAGAGTCTGATGGTGGCCCAGACGAACTGCAGCCCTGACTTCCGCATCTCGGATTCCATCGGTAAAAGCTTGCACCGTTGTAGCATCAATTAATCCCGGCGTTGATGCATACGCCCTCCGAACAATACGTTCTATTTCCGTTGCCCATTGTTGCAAACCCTCACTGCTCTTCTGTGTGCGGTCGCGGAGTTGAGCCCTGTAGACATGTTCGAGGTGTTTCTCTCCATATCTAGACTCCAACGCTTCTAACAGACAGGCTAGGGTATTGCAATCGCCGGAAACATTTTCGAGGATTTGTACCGCATCACCACGCAGAGCAAGCGTAAGAGCGGTTACCGCTTGATCGTCGTCCCAGTTGTTGCCTTTAGCAACCTTTTCAAACTGTAGACGGAAGGCCACCCATGACGTTGTTCCGTCAAAGTGAGGTACTTTGAACGTCGGCAAAGCACTAGGTACAGGTATCACACCTTTAATACCTCCTTTTTGTACTCTCTCTATTTCTTTCCCAAACTCCATGATGGTACTATCTAGTTTCTCGATACGCGCATCATGATCCTCAATACGAGCTTCTTGCTGGTCCATGCGGGTATCTTGTTGTGCTGTTTTTATTTTAAGCTCGTTGACCTCTTCTTTAGTTGTTTCCCACTTTTCATTAAGTTCTAATACTAATTGCTGGGATTTTACCTGAGATTCTGCTATACTTGTAATGATTTGTGCCTGGGTTTCTGCCTGGGATTGTTTTAGTTCTGCCTGGGATTCTGCTATACCTTTTATTTGCGCCTGGGATTCTGCTATGCTCAGCCTTATTTGCGCCTGGGTTTCTGCCTGGGATTCTGCTATGCTCAGCCTTATTTGCGCCGTCAAGTGAGCCAGTAATGCCGATAAATCGCATCCGCTGGTTCCGAGAATAGTGGTGGTACTAGGCGCACTCACATTCGTCGGTGTTACGACGGTCGCATCTTCTATGGGTGCAGGGACACTAAGCGCTTCTTCCTCTTGACGCGCCAAATCCATCGCTGCTTGTCGTCGCGTGCGAACTCTTTCGTCTTCCCTTGGCGTGACCGGCATCCCACTTCTGACACCAATTGTTACGGGCTAGGGGTACTAAAATACCGGTTAAGGGTTACGAAGTTTATTGGCAACCAAGGTACAGTCGATTGTAGGCAATGACAAGTAGAATGTTGCTGACGTTGCACCGAAGTCTTCACTTACGTCCACGAAGTCCGTGTTGTAAACACACAATAACACTACAGATGTTTCTTCACGTAGTACTCAATGTTCTCGTTACAGTTGTCGCAGTAGGTATTCTCAAAGATCGCTTCTTAAGTATCGTTGTTTTCGTCTCGGTAGTCAAGTGCAGACTGACTCGGCGCCGGCGTCACGGTGCTATATATAGGCCAGCTGATCGAACATTCCAGAATCGTCTAGACGTAATAATAATAGCGCATACCTTCGAGTACATTCAGTAAGTACCTACGGTAATTCCCGGAAACGGGTTTCTAGAAATTTCGATGTCGTCACTTTGTTGACAAAATTGATAAAACCTGTACCATTCAATAGGCCACCTTAAGTCTAGGAATGCGTTTTTATACTACATCTAGACAATGTCTAGATCTCGAGTTATAGAGCTTAAAAGTTATGCACTGCATGTCACGCGATATTGAACCTTATGCCCTCGACATAAGGTGCATTCGTAACAATATTTTTCAATATAATATTTACATACTATCCTCACCTAGTCTATCACTTATTAATCCTGTGAAAAAATTGCACTTACCCGCTAAATTGTCTCACAAGCTGGGACGTCATTACGTCATCCGAGAGGTGGATGCTGAAAATCAGCGCTGTTGACAATAGGTTCGTCTGAAGTCACAGCATATTCCTGAGCAACGACCTTTTCTTGCACAGATGCGACGTACAACAGTTAAACTGTTATTTGTTTTGTAATACAATTAATTATTTACTCCTCTCTGCAATTATCTCTTTTGTATTTTTATGTTGTTGTTTGGTTTGTTGTCATCAGCCAGTGTCGCGGGCGCATTACGAATGACAGGCGATTCGAATTGTCAAATAATGTGTGCTGTCTAATATCTATGGCATGGAGGTAATAAGTATTACGTTATACGTACGACCAGTCTGCAAGCTTTCAAATACCCACAACCGTATATAGTATTGCCTACTTTGTTCGATGTTTACTCTGTTATAATTTGACTAGACACAATGCATAAAAACAATTTATCTTTTTTTTATCAGAACCGTAGAGGAATTCCCACCAAATTACACACACTTTACACTAATATTCTGTCCTTATCGTTTGACATAATTATATTAACTGGGACATTGCTAACACCCAATATTATGGACAGTGAATTTATATATCAACGCTACTTAGTGTTTAGAGATGGTCGGGACCGGGTCGCTTCAAACAAGCGCGAGGGTGGAGGAGTTCTGATAGCCGTTCTGCGCAAGCTTCGGCCTATGCGACTGCTAACGCGTTCTATCACTGGTATGGAATGTGTTATTATCAAGCTGTTTGCTTCGCGCCCCAATAAACACCATATAATTGGCGCTGCCTATACCTATACCTCCTCGCACACAGGAGGACATTTATTTGTCTTATTTACGCGTGCTGGAAGATGTTTTCACTGATCCGTGCACTGAATCATTTTTCCTAGCGGGAGATTATAATCTACCCGAAATAGAATGGCCTGTTACCGGTAATGTGTCTACTCGGCCGCAAAACAATATTGCCCGGGGTTTATTTGATTTGATTTCTATCACAAATGCTTCACAATACAACAATATTGAGAATGACTTGGGCCGTATCTTAGACTTGCTCATTAGTAACACAGATTGCCAAATACAGGCTGACATCTCACTGCTTCCGCCTGATCGTCACCATCCTCCATTTTCAGGTCTTACTTTACTTGAAACAAATTATACACCAATGAAGCGCCAGTCTACTAAAAAAATTAATTATTATAAAGCTGTCAGGAAATTTATATTGAATTAGAAAAGGCGAATTGGGATATTCTTCTTTTAAATCTCTCCAGTGAAAAAGCAGTGGATCCTTTTTATGAGTATCTGAATGGCATAGTTCGTGCACACGTCCTGCTCAAAAGACCTAGGGCATCTGGCTGTTCCGCTTGGTTTAACGCCCCGCTTATTAAAATCTTCAAAAACCAAGAACGAGCTTGGATAAAATGGAAAAACAGCAAAACCTTTCAGATTATGAAAAGTTCTCTGTTTATCGTAAACAGTTTAAACAGCTGTCGGGTTAGCGTTACACTCAATACATGAAAGCGATTGAAGATAGCATCCCGCTTAATGTCAGGCCCTTTTGGTCGTACATCTCCAACCATAGGAGAAGTCCCAGTCTACCAGCAAACATGTACTACAAGGATAAATCTTCTAATTGCCCTAGTGAGATATGTTCATCGTTTTTCACATTCTTCAACTCTGTGCACGAGCCTTCAATCCTCAACCCTAAGAGCTGGGTACCTCCAGATATCCTTGATGAGAAGTCACCCTGCATTCTCCATATTTTTCTTGATAAATATAATGTGCTTAGGTCATTGTTGTCCTTGTCGGCATTGCGGAATAATGGATTAGAAGCTATATTGAAACAGTATGAAACTGATGTCGTACAGAATAAAATGACCAAATTTACTCTGGAAATTGTCAGAAAATAAAAAAAAATTACCGACTTTGTGGCGCATCATTTTTTACGGCACTGCGTGCTTTCTTATTATTTTTCATGGATTTACCGATGGTAAAAATGCCGTACAAAAATATATGACCCAAAAGGTACTCACTCTACATGCGCTTTTGAATTCTCACCAGCACTCAGTTGGACAGCTTACAAGTGACGGCATAGAGCTGAATCTTATTATTTTATGCTCTTATATCGTCCTATATACGTCACCTGGTGGTTCATATGACCCATCCATTTTTGGACATGGGCCTGTAGTCTATAAGCTTTTCGAGGGATTGGTGCACAGCAATTTGTTTCCACACCTTAGACATCACATTATTCCCGAACAGCATGGCTTTGTTCAGTCGCGAATCGCGGTCTACCACCACGAACTTATTAATTTTTACAAATTGTTTATTCCAAAATATGGACAAAGGCACGCAGGGTGATGCTGTTTATACTGATTTTCAGAAGACTTTTGATAAGGTGGACCATACATTGCTTTTAGACAAGACTGCTTTCAACGGCATTGGAGAAAATCTGCTCAGATGGTTTCTATCGTACATTTTTCACAGAACACAGAAAGTTGTCATCAATATCAACTCGTATCCACGAATCCGAATACGCAGTTGTAGAATCCGGTGTGCCCCAAGGTTCAATCTTGGGTTCTTTGTTTATCTTGTTCATTAACGATATAAAGTCCTGTATCATCATCATCATCATCAACCTTTTATCGTCCCACTGCTGGGCACAGGTCTCCTCTCATACAGAGAAGGATTGAGCGTAATCACCACGCTTGCTCAATGCGGGTTGGCGATTTCAGACTTATAAAGTCCAGGTTTCCTCAAGATGTTTTCCTTCACCTTCAGTCACTGGTGTCCAAGATATACTTAGAAAGTACATATAACTTTAGAAAAGTTACATTGGTACTTGCCTGACCTGGAATCGAACCCGCGCACTCATACTTGAGAGGCTGGTGTTTTAACCACTAGGCCACCACGATATAAGTCCTGTATAGTTAACTCTAAATTCCTTATGTACGCCGATGACATATTTTTTTTTTAAATCCTGCACAAGTATGCAGGACTATCGTACTATTGTCTTAGAAATAAACTTCACCTCACTTTGCCAAAATGTCATTATATTTCTTTCTCCGCTTACAGGATTCCTTGAATAGTGTTATATCTAAATATGAGATTTCTCAAAAGGAAATAGGAGAGTATATTCTGGCAATGAACAGTCTGGTGGAACAGTGTAGTGAGAATGAGAGAATGTTTAACTCCTTAACAAACAATCTTACACCTGATTGTAATCATGATCCATCAGGCTGTTCACGGTCAGCTGTCTCAAATGAGTCTCCTCCATCAGTGACTCATACTGTGGAGTTGTTTGACAGTCTCAGCAGTACTTCCCTCGCCACACCAAACACAGAAGAATTAATAATAACAAATAAAATGTTAGACAATAAAAACAAAATATTGATGTACTGCGATGAAATGGACAAAAATATGGGTCATACACTACAACACCATTTAAATGACCAAGTAGTCAATTATTGTATGCCTGAAGCATCTTATAGTCAAATTATAGATAAAGTTATAAGTGGTAATTACAGTCCATCCACAAATATTGTTATTTTGATTGGGAGAAGGGGAAATGCAAATAGTGTAAAGATAAAGAAATATTTTGAAAATCTGGCCTCATTAAATGTAAACAAAATAGTTTTGTTTGCCTTTCCTTATGGCAATGGCCTGTCACAGACCGAAAACAGAATTAGATATAGATGTAATATGACATTACAAACTATGACATTGTATAATGAAAAATTTGAATTTATTGACTCTAATGCACTCATTAGTCAAAATTATTTTACGACCAAAGATAACTATTATCTTTGTAATTTTTTAAAAAGACAGGTAGCAGAATCGCTATCATACTATATATATAAGTCAGCCAAGTGTTTGGCTAACTATGCTGCTTCTATTGAGCAGTTAAGTAATACACTTAGTGGTAATGAGCAGAGCTTGGAATTTGTTCCAAGTTATTTAAATTACAATTTGAGACAATAGAGTCAACCTCTAGCACTATTTTGAATAATGAATTAGACATGTACCCATTATCAAGGGACATTGAGACAATAGAGTTGAACTCTAGCAGAGATGTGAACCTAGAAACATTAATATCACACCCAATAAATTTTAATTTTCAAAATATAATCAATAATAATAACCTTAAAATTGTTCATCAAAATATACAGGGTGTGATAAATAAACAATTAGAATTGGAGTTGTTCATGAACTGTAGTTATATTGATATTGTTTGTCTTACTGAACATTGGTTAAAAGCCCATCAGTTCATGTTCAGCTTTAATAACCATCAGATTGGTAGCTCATTCAGCAGAGTGAATATGATAAGGGGTGGCTCCCTAATAATTGTTCGCAACAATATCAAATTTAACCCGGCGAGGCTGTGGTGGCAAAATGTAACATTGACTATGTGGTGGGGTTTGACATACCCACTTATTAAATCGGCCATAAATATCATCATATCGATAAATTGAGTTCTAATCTTATGTTTTGTGATATTAATATAAACAATAAACAGCTTTTAATGAAAAAACTTTAATATTTTAATATTTTTTTTATTATTATTTAGGAAAATAAAAGAAACTGAGTTTTTTTTAAACAAAAATAGGCATTATCTTCACAAACCTCTAAAATAAACAAAAACAAAATTTTTCTTAAAACAACTGTTGTATCATACATCACTACTCTGTAGTCGAGTAACTAATACCATCTCTATGTATTAGTGTCTATGAATATAGTCTATAGTCTTGTCATTGTAACTTAGGATCTGACCTGGAAGATGTCGATTATAATGTAATAATTATACAAGTGAAATAAACCAGTCTAATTATCTAAAGTCTTTAATATTTACCAACGCAAGAATCATACATGGTGTCAGAAGTGTAACCATACATGGTGTCAGAAGTGTAACCATACATGGTGTCAGAAGGGTGAAAAAACCCAATGCGAAGAAGGAAAATTCAGAAAATGCAAAAGTCGGATGGCGTCGGTGGCAGCCATGACACCGGTACTGCAATGAACAATGGCTTGAAGGCGCTTAAAATATCGTCAGATGCAACAAACAACAATTACGAAACCTGGAAGCGCTGGTGGCAACAGTTCGAATTATACTTGTTGGCAACGGGTTTAGACAGGTCCGGTGAGAAGCGCAAGATCGCCATTTTATTACATCACATTGGTGAAAAATGCTTAAATATTTTCAACACATTCAACATAAATATTGGAGAAAGCACATTACATGACGTCAAAGCCAAATTCGACGAATTTTTTCAACCCAGAAAAAATATTACCATGTATCGTTACATGTTTTTTACCACACGTCAACAGAAATCGGAAAGCATCGAGGATTTCTTAACCGATCTCGAAAATAAGAGCCAAGATTGCGAATTTGGAACGCTCAGAGAATCTCTTATCAGAGATATTTTTGTCACCAACTTGAGTTTGGACTTAGCACATGTACGTCAGAGACTGCTGCAGGAACCTGATCTGACATATCAGAGGATGCGAGAGCTAGCTAGGACACTCATCGTCGCACAGCAGGATGCAGACCAAATTGTCAAGAGGTCCACTAGTCAAGAGTCTGAAAAAGTCATGCATCTGCGTCGGAGGAGCCGTGGTCGAGTGGAGCGTCAGCGACGGCGAGCTTCACCAGTCAGTCAGCAGGGATCCAGCGCAGGGAGGTCAAAGTCAAGTCCCAGTCCTGAGAAGCGCTCGAAGACGTGTAGCCGCTGTGGACAACACCACCGCTACAAATGTCCAGCGCAGGGAGCTAAATGCAGGTCATGTAACTCTTATGGTCATTTTGCAAAATTTTGTTACTCAAATAATAAAAAAGTCAGTCATTTAGAGTCTTTTAGTTCAACTGGTAGTCAAGATAATTTTGTTGAAATTTTAAATTGTCATAACTTCAGTCATAGTTATAAGTCTAGTCAATATAATTGTCATTTACAGTCACAAAGTCATCACAATCAAAATCATTACAGACATAGCAGGTTGTCATACACACAGTCACAGTCACATCCCAAGTTACAATCAACGGTCAGGTCGCACATAGGCCAGTCGCAGTCAAAGTCTAAGAGATCTCATGAAGACTCATCTTGTCATAAAAAATATCCTGTGTCATATTTCTGTGATGAAAGTGGTGATAATGTCATATCTGAGAGGTCTAATAAAAAATGCCTCAGTGATGAAAAAAGTCTGGTGACTGATAAGTCCGAGAGATCTCATGAAGACTCATCTTGTCATATGTCGTATCTCAATGATGAAAACACTAAACAGTCTGAGAGATTCACAGTCAAGTCAAAAAAGTCAAAAAGTCTTAGTCGAGATTCATATCTTAATAATGAGTACAGACACAAGTCTGAGGAATCTCACACAACAAACACTTGTAGAATTATTACAGCAAAGTCAGCACATGGTGAACAGGTCAATACAGTCGAGTCAAAACAAAACAAATACTATTCTAAACAGTCATGGAACATAAACATTTTAGTTGGTCATACACAAATTAATTGCATTATTGACTCAGGAGCTGATATCAATATTATGTCAAAGAGAACTTTTCAATTTTTGAAATGTCAAAGTCAAATGTCACTTGAGAAATGTCAAATAAACGTTAGTGGGTTTGGTGGTATATCAATACCCATTATGGGCAAAGTCAATATAAAATGTAGTTTATCTTTAAATAATAGCACTATTAGTGTAAATATAGTGTTTATAGTCGCAGATTTAGTTTGTCCGAATGTTTTAGGTCTACCAACTTGTGAAAAATTAGGTATAATTCAAAGAGTTTTCTCTGTGTCTCAACAAAATTTTAGTGAACAAATTCTTACACAATACAATGATGTATTTCAGGGTCTTGGATGTCTACCTCAAGTCTGTCGCCTGAAACTCAAACCTGAAGCAGTGCCATGCGTGGATGCTCCGAGAAGGGTACCCTTCGCTTTACTGAACAAACTGCGCGATGAATTGGATCGCATGGAGAAAATGCAGGTCATTGAAAAGGTTATTAAACCTACAGAATGGGTGAACAGTATAGTGATAACAGTCAAAAGCACGGGTCAGTTACGAATTTGTTTAGATCCTAGAAATTTGAATAAGAATATTATAAGGGAAATTTATCCACTAAAGTCAATAGATGAGATCAGATCTCAACTAGCAGGAGCTGTTTGTTTTTCTCATTTAGATGCATTTTCAGGATTTTGGATGCTAAAACTAGATGAATATAGTTCTGATTTATGTACATTTCAAACACCTTTCGGTAGATATAAATATTTAAGGTTACCTTTTGGTATTAATGCATCGTCTGAAATTTTTCAAAGAGTCATGATGAATTTGTTCGGTGATTTAGAAGGAGTTCTAATATTCATCGATGATATTTTGGTATATGGACCAAACGAGTCAGTACATAATGAGAGAGTACATAAAGTCATGCAACGAGCACGTGAAGTCAATTTAAAGTTCAATAAGTCTAAATGTAAATTTCTAGTTTCAGAAGTCTGTTTTTTAGGGTATGTTTTTAGTAAAGATGGTGCCAGGGTTGATGAAGAGAAAGTAAAAGCAATTGTCAATATGCCCACACCAAAAAATGTCAAAGAATTGCAAAGAATATTAGGTATGATCAATTATTTAGGTCCCTTTATTAGCAATTTGTCTCAAAAAACTAAAATTTTAAGAAATCTTTTGAAGAAAGATTCAGTCTGGACTTGGGATGAAAATCATAGTCAATGTCTTAAGAGTTTAATCGATGAAATTACAAATTCACCAGTTTTAGCTCATTATAATCCCAATGTACCATTAGTCTTGTCAGTCGATTCGTCAAAGTCAGCATTAGGAGCAGTCATTATGCAGAATAATAAACCTATTGCTTATAGTTCAAAAACATTAACTCAAACTCAGTCAAGGTATGCTCAAATTGAGAAAGAATTGTTAGCCATTCAGTTTGGTTGTGAAAAATTTCACCAGTATGTGTACGGTCATAAAGTAACTGTTCATACTGATCATAAACCTTTAGTCTATCTTTTTAAAAAGCCATTACATGATGTACCAGCAAGATTGCAACGTATGATGTTAACTTTACAAAAGTATGATTTGGAAGTTATACATGTTCCAGGCAAAGAAATGTTTATATCTGACACTCTGTCTAGAGCAGCATTGAAAGAACATTTTATACCTGAGAATGAGTCAGAAATATCTTGTCATGTCAATTTAATGCATTCAAGTCTAGCAGTCACAAAGGAGTACTGTACAAAATTGTTACAGAACACTAAGAAAGATGATACTTTGCAATTGTTAAAAAAGTATTATTATGAAGGTTGGCCAAAAAATAAAAATAATGTCAGTCTGTCAATAAAACCATTTTGGAACATACAAGCTGAAATTCATGTAGTCAAAGATTTGTTGTTCAAAGGGTCAAAATTAATAGTACCACAGTCAATGTATAAGGAAATGTTAGGTAAAATTCATGAAGGTCACCAAGGTATAAATAAATGCTTAAAACTGGCTAGAGAGTCTTTGTACTGGCCAAGCATGTCAGCTGATATTAAAAACTTGGTAGAACAATGTTATGTATGTGCACAATTTAAACCAAATAATCCAAAGGAACCACTAGAAAATTTTGAAATTAATAAATATCCATGGCAACAAGTAGGTGTTGATTTAATGTATTTTGATAACCTCACTTATTTAATTGTCACAGATTATTATTCTAAATTTATAGAAATAGCTTTGTTAAATAAAAACAGTACAGCAAAGAATGTAATAACACATTTAAAGTCCATTTTTGCTCGTCATGGAATACCTTTATCTTTAGTGTCTGATGGTGGTCCTCCTTTTCAGTCATTAGAATTTAAGAATTTTATGCATGAATGGGACATAGAACACATTGTAACTAGCCCATATCATCCACAGTCAAATGGTCAAGCAGAGAGTTCAGTCAAAATTATCAAAAATATGTTAAAAAAATGTAAAAGAAACTCATCTGATCCATACATAGCTTTATTACAGTATAGAAACACACCTAAGAATAATTTACCATCTCCAGCTCAATTGTTAATGTCCAGGAATTTAAGAAATAACATTCCTATGTCTTATAAGAAATTAAAACCTAAAGTGGTTACATTCAAAAATTATGAAGAATGTGTCAAACAAAATAATAAAAATAAGTCTAAATATTATAATAGAAATACAAAGTCATTGTCATTACTGTATCCCAATGATCATGTATACTTCAAAAGAAAGCCTGATAGCAATTGGGAACAAGCCATTGTCAAGCTAAGGTTGGCTAATAATAGGTCATATGTCGTTGAGGATGTCAATGGAGTTAGGTATAGGAGGAATAGGGTTCATTTAAGACACAAATATTCTCCTATGCTATCCAATTCGTCGCAGGGGAGAGAGGAAGGTAACAGGCAGGAGTCTAGACCTCAAGAGCTCTCATCTCAATCCTCAGTCAGTCAACATGTAACTCGTTTTGGAAGAGTTGTAAAGCCAACCAGAAGGCTAATTGATGAAATAGATTAAGTAGAACATTGTATCCTTTTTTTTTTTTTTTTTTTTTTTTCTCGAGTGGAAATGCATTTACGCACCATACCCGTCGCTAGCTAGGCGACGAGCGTGTGTGGGACTCGCCCGGCCGAAGCCGGGAATACCCACTAAAACCACCCGGTTACCGTCGGGCCCTGTGTTGAGAGTGTCACGGGGCCGACCCGAAGGCCAAGTACTCCGTGCCACTCTCAGGGCTTGCCGGCCCTCCCCTGTAGGGCCGGTTTCCGCGCCAAAGGGGGATTACCCGGTAACGGAATAATCCCCAGACGTGGTGACCGCTGTGCAATGCACGTGCGGGAGCTACCCGCACGCGCTGGTCACACCCTGGGGCTAAAGGAGGCGGGGGTTCGTCCCCCGCCTTCTTCGCCCCACCCGTCTACGCCGGAGGGGAGCGGCAAGTACGTCCTCTTCCCGCTCCCTCTCCGCAGCCTCCTTCTGCAAGAGGACGGTCTCGCAGAAGGAGGCGGCAGCCTCCCATGCCGTCTCACTTTCAACCATGGCTCGTACCATGGTTGCCAGTGAGAGGCGTCCGCCTCCGAGCGCCGCAACGAGATCGCGGCGCTCGTTCCGCCAGGCCGGGCACTCCACCAGGGTGTGCTCGGCCGTGTCGTCGGGGGAGTCGCAGTGATGACACCGCGGTGACTCCTCCCGACGGGCGACCCGGTGCAGGTAGTGGCCGAAGCACCCATGTCCGGTCAGTACCTGCACTAGGCGGAAGGTAAGGCTGCCATGCCGGCGCCCAACCCATCCCTCCAACACCGGACGAATCGCTCCAATCGTCCGGTGGCCGGCAGCTGGGGAGCGGAGCGCCTCCCTCCACCGGCTCAGGGCCTCCCCCTGAGCCGCTAATCTGACCCGCCTTACTTCCTCGAAGGCGGGTCGTTCCCCCCGTTCCCGGGCCGCGACACGGTGTCGATGCACCTGGGCCAGAACCAGGGCATCGACCTCCCACGGGGGCGTGCCCGCGAGCACGCAGGCCGCCCCATGACTGACCGTGCGGTATGCCCGCACGGTCCGTGTCGCGATGACCCTCTGCGGCCTCCGCAGCAGGGCCACTGTTGCCCGGGAAAGGCGCTCCGCCCACACCGGGGCTCCGTAGAGCGCCATCGACCGCACCACTCCCTGGTACAGCCGACGGCACGCCGAATTCGGCCCCCCCAAATTGGGGAGGAGCCGTCCGAGTGCGGCTGCGAACGAGCACAGCCGTGGGGCGAGGAGCCTGAAATGCTCCTCGAAACTCCAGCGGGGATCCAGGATCAGGCCGAGGTACTTGATGTGCACCTCGACGGGAACCCGGACCCCCTCCACTCGGATACGGAGACCCGGTGGGGTTCTGCGTCGTGGGGCGTGGAAGGTCATGGCCCTCGTCTTCTCCAGAGCCACTTCCAGCCCCAGGAGGCGGATGCGCCGGACGACCAAAGAGGTGCCGACCGACGCAAGGTGAACCGCCTCCTCCCAGTCGCGCGCCCTGGCCGCGACTAGGGTGTCGTCCGCGAAGCAGACGACGTCCATCCGCGGCAAGAGCGCGCCACGCAGAACCCAATTGTACCCCAGGTTCCAGAGCAGGGGACCAAGCACTGATCCCTGGGGTACTCCAACAGTTACGGCCCACGACTGGACGCGACCCTCCGCGTCCTCGTACAGGACCCTCCTCTCCCGGAGGTAGTCTCGCACGAGGGCGCAGAGGTAGAGGGGCACTTCATGGAACTTCAGTGCCGCCTCTATGCATTCGTGGGGGAGGGTGTTGAACGCGTTCGCGATGTCTAGCGACACCGCGACTACACCCTCACCCCTCGCTGTGGCCGCCTCAGTCCACCTCTTGAGGCGAGCCACCGCGTCCATCGTGGACCGGCCGGTCCGAAAGCCGTACTGGCAGTCCGCCAACTGCGGCCCACGGCTTTCCAGGTGCTCCTGGATGCGAGAGGCGATGATCCTCTCAAAGCATTTTCCGCTTTCATCCAGGAGCACGACCGGCCTATAACCCGACGGTGAGTCGGCAGGACGTCCGTCCTTGCGAAGGAGGCAGAGCCTGCCCACCCTCCACCTCCTGGGGAAGCGGCCCGTCGCGATGCATGTGTCCATGACCGCGCGGAACCGGTCCCCCAGGGGCTCCATGGCAATTGCCATCACCTTCGCAGGGACGCCGTCCGGGCCCGGAGCCTTGTTCTTGGCTCGGAGCCTCTCCCGGACAGAGTCCAACTCACCGTCGGATACGGGAGGCCCATCGGTCCACACCTCCAGAGTGGATGAACTGGAGGCGGGCATCCTGGGGGGCGTGAAGGGTCCCGGGTTCGGAAACAGAGTTTCCAGGACCCTTCTAAGTAGGCCCGGCTCCATACAGGATGTGGGGGGTGCCGCTCCCTGCAGCTTCCCCCTCACCACCCTGTAGGGCCTTCCCCAGGGGTCGCTGTCGAGGAGTGCGAGGAACTCCTCAGCGGCAGCGACCTTTGCCCTGCATATGGCGGTACGCAGGGCTCGATGAGCCTCCCTGTATGCCCGGCGAAGACCGTCCTCTTCGCCGGGCGCCCTTACGGCGCGCCTCCTGCACCTCTGGTAGGCGCGCCGTGCAGCCATACTGGCGGCACGCAGGTGAGCGACTTCCTGCGTCCACCAGTATGTCTGCTTCTTCCGGCGGGGTCCCTGGGCCCTCGGCATGGCGGCGCTGCAGACCACTTCCAGGTCCTCAGCGAGGAGGTCCGCCATGCCGTCCGCGTCTCCAATGAGGTGGGCCGGTGGTTCGGCCCACGCTCGGAACGTCGCCGCCTCCTCGGCAACGTCCCTCCGGAGATGTGCAAGCGCCCACCTCGGGAACGAGGAGGCGCCTGCCGCTGGGCCCAGGTGGAGCGGGGCCGCAGGCCCCGCAGTGGAGATCTCGAAGCGGACGTACCTGTGGTCCGAGATCTCCACCGCCGTCTCTACCCGCCAGTTCCGAACTCGGTCGGCTAGGGTCGAGGTGGCCAGGGTGACATCCACTATTGATTCACCCTGCCACCTCACACACGTCGGGGTGTTGCCCCGGTTGAGGACCTGGAGACCCAAGCAGTGGGCCCACTCCACCAGGTCCTCACCGAAAACGTTCGTGACGGGAGACCCCCACGCGCCATGCTGGGCGTTGAAGTCTCCCGCCACCAACACGGGGCGTGGAGCCGCCCTCCTGACCGTCCCCTCGACGGCTGCCAGGAGGCGCTCGAATTCGGCCCGGCTGCGATTGGGGGAGAAGTAGGTCGAAATGACCACCACTCCCCCCCACTGAACCGCGACGAACCCCGGACCCCTCTCCCTAAGAACGAGAGGGGGGCCGGTGCTCGCGGCGGGTCGCGTGAGCGCAGCCAGGCCGTCCGACGACCCTAACCAATTGACCGAGTTCGGAACAAAGTATGGCTCTGCCACCACCGCCAGGTCTGCTCCCCACTCCGCCATGTCCTGACACAAGAGGTCCTGTGACGTGGCGGAGTGGTTGACATTAACCTGTAGAATGGCACCGATGGACCTACTGGGCATTAGCAGTGTCCATCGGTGTCCCTTCCGTTGCGGTGGTCGCAGAGCCGGCCGCTGGTGGTCCCGTTGGCGGTCCCACTACGGGGCGGCCTCGGACCGGAGGGGCTCCGCATGCGGCGCCGGCCATTCTGTGGCCGCTGGGCAGGCCCCTGTCTGCGCATAGCGCGCATTTAACAGGGGCCTTACAGGCCGCAGCCAAATGGCCCTCCTTGCCGCACCGGAAGCAGAGCCGGCTCCGGTCCTTGGCGGAGGGGGGGCAGAGCGCCGCAGTGTGCCCCCTCGCAAGGCACCTGCGGCAGCGCATGGGCCGCTGCTCCAGCAGGTGGATGGTGGCCACACTCCAGCCCACCACCACCTTGCCCCGTTCCGCCAGCCCCTTCGCGGCCTCTATGGGGCACGAGACCCGGACCGAGCCCGTGCCCCTCGCCCCCAGGGCTATGGTGCCCAACCGAAGTTGGTCGGGAGGGCACTTGGCCGCCTCGGCCAGGACCGCCTTCACCTCATCGGCCGTGAGGGACTCGTCCAGCCCCCCCACGCGCACCTCTGCCATCTTTGTGGGCCGGGTCACCTCAGCCACCTCCCCGATCACCTCGGCCATTTTCATGGCCAAGGCGTCGGCCTGGGAGGGGGAGGTCTCTTTCGAGAGCTCCAGGAGAACGGCTCCCGTCATTGTCCTCCGGAGTTTCCCCGACCCGACCCCGAGTTCGGCCAGGTTAATGGCCGCCCTCGCCCTCCTGATGGCGTCCACATAGGTGGCGCCCTGCTTCATCGCCTCCGGCTTCAGGGACACGAGGACCGCGGGCCTCTTCGGCGCCCTGGGTGCCCTCTTGGCAGCCTGCTTGGGAGCCGCCTGTTTAGGTCCCTTGGGCTTCTGGGCTGGAGTGGGAGCCGGGGCAGTGGTGGCCTTCTTCTTCTTCTTTTTGACCACCGTGGCCCACGACTCCCCCTCCTCCCGACCCTCCAGCACCAGGGGCTGCACGTCCCTGGAGCCTCCGGCGACCTGCTCCTTCGCGCGCTTTGGCTCAGGGGCAGGGGCCTCTGCCCCTCCGCGCCCGCTCGGCCCCTTCGGCTTCTTTTTTTGAGCGGGTCTCGCCTTTTTGGGCATGTTGGCCGGCGGCATCAATGTCGCCGGCTCCGTCTCCTGCCTCTCCCTCGCCTGAGGCTGGCTCGCTCGCCTGTCGGCCGCCAGCGCGGGGCGATGGGACTTGGCCGGCAAAAGCCGACCATCCTTGTCGAGGCCCTCAAAGCGCGCGTTGATGGCACCACTGCAGTGGTTCATCACCTCGCGCTGGAGGGCCTCCATTGCCCGGGCAAAATCGTCCCGCGTAATCATCGCCCCCCCGGTAGGGGGGGGCTGCGGGACCGTCCTCGGGCCCGGCTGTTCGGGCCGCTTCTTTTTGGAGCGAGGGCTTCCCCTTTCGGAGAAAGCCCTGCGCAGCGCCGCCACTTCCTTCTGCAAGGCTGCGAGCTGCCCTTGCAGGCGCTTATTGTCGGCCCGCAGCCTTGCTACCTCCTCGTCCTCCTGCCGGGAGGCCAGGGATTTGACCGCATCGAGCATTTTGGTCGACGCCTCCCTGATCTCCCGGATGCAGGTACCCTTGAGGTTCCGGGACTTCTTCAATACCCCCTCGATGGCCGCCGCCCCTTCCTCAGCCTTCGCCCGAAGGTCCTGAGGTGCAGCCACCGAGGGAGCAGTCCCTTTGCCCCGCCTGGTATTCTTGGGGGATACCGTCTCGGAGTCAGTTAAAGTGGACTCCGAGTCCGACGGACCATCCCTCAAGAATTAGAACATTGTATCCTAGATTAAGACCTAACCATAGGCTTAAGTCATTGTCTAAATTGTAACTGGGTCAGGTCTCTATAATATTGTTTGTCAAGGGTTAATTTAAACTTAAACAGGGGGGATGTTGTACATCACTACTCTGTAGTCGAGTAACTAATACCATCTCTATGTATTAGTGTCTATGAATATAGTCTATAGTCTTGTCATTGTAACTTAGGGTCTGACCTGGAAGATGTCGATTATAATGTAATAATTATACAAGTGAAATAAACCAGTCTAATTATCTAAAGTCTTTAATATTTACCAACGCAAGAATCATACAACAACAACTACAAAATTAAGGAAAAAACATCAGTCTTTGAATTAGAAATACAAAACTATCATAATACTTTGGAACAGCTTAGGAACTAGGATCATCATCACAACAAGGTTTTTTGAGCCATTTCTGACCATCTTTGGACTCATAATAAGGAACTTGAACAGAAGAACAACGTCGATTTCTCAAAACTGACAGTGGGATATCATCGTCAGAATCATTAAAATCTAGTACAAGTTCACTGACCTCTTGTTCTCGATCACTAATCTCCTGTTCTGTCTCAGATCCTAGGTTATGTTCGCTGCAATGATCAGATTCGGGTTCGGAGCTTGACTCGTCCGAACATTCTTGGAAAACATCCTCTATCATGGACTCAAGACGCCTTTGATCTCTTTTGAAACTCATTTTCGTTCAAAAACTAAAACAAAAAACAAATAATAAGCTAATAAACCAAAAAAACAACTTTCAATTTTACCGAAATAACCACACACCAACTATGTGGCGGGGTATTACGTACCCAACAGAAGTATGCGCACGTATATCTCAAGCGCCCGGTAGCGCAACACTGCGATCACGCGACTATCCCCTCCCGCAGCTCCTTAGCTCCAGCTATGCGGCGAGACAAACCGTTACAGCAAAAATTTAAAACAAAACGATCGTTGGAGTAATGAGTGGGGTATGTCACACCCCACCACAGCCTCGCCGGGTTAAAGAACGGGCTGATATTGTAAGCCTCTCTGTTGAGCGAGTTATTGAAATTGCTTGCATCGAGCTCGAGCGGTTCATTGTAATAAGTGTCTACAGGCCCCCATGTGCTTCCTATGATATTTTTGGAAAATATATGGAGGAAGTTTTATTAAAGACTTGTCACAGTAACAAAACAGTTGTTGTCTGTGGAGACTTCAACATTAATAGTTATTCTAGAGAAATCAGCTACAGTGAATGAATTTATCTCATTATTCAAGTCCTATAATTTGTACGCAAGATTCTTTGAGCCGACTAGAATAACTGCCACAAGTGCCACCTGTTTAGACAACATCTTTACTAACCTAAGACCTTCTGACCATTTAATTATAAATGAGTTAGACTCTGATCACTGTGGCCAGTTAGTTACTTTTCCTCAGAAGAGTGAAGTCAGAGCTCAAAGAAAACTTGTGAGTTTTGTTCCTGTAAATGAAAATCGTTTAGGACAATTTAAAAATAATTTAATTGAAAAGCTACCGGGCTTGCCTCATCACACCAACCCGGATCATGCATATAGTATACTATTTAACTTGATTAATTGTGAATTTATGAAAGTTTTCACAAAAAAACATTGCCTGTTAGCGACCGCATTATATTTAGTGACTGGGCAACCCCAGGTATTTATAAAAGCAGGGAAAAAATGTATGAATTGTATCAGGAAAAAACATATAACCATGATGTAGCTTTTCAAGAATTCGTTAAAAAATATTCAAAAACTTTTAAGAGAGCCTGTTCCTCAGCAAAAGCCATACACATTAAAAATAAAATAAAATCTTCTAGAAATAAAATCAAAACAACTTGGCAAATTATAAATTCTGAAACTGGAAGAACCAAAGTACAAAATCGCGATTTCCATCTTAAAATTAACGATGAAGATATAAAGGCGGACTTGGAGGTAGCAACTGAGTTTGAGAATTTTTTTACTAGTATTCCAATAATAACAACAAAAACTTTGTCTTCTTCCTCCACTTCTGCCTACGCCATACTAAAAGAATGTGTTCCGGAATGTGACAAGCACTTTGAATTTGCGTTTGCGACTGCTAAAGACATTATAGAATCTTTTAAGGATCTTGATGTAAAAAAAACTGCCGATCATTGGGGTTTGTCAGTATATACTGTAGCTTCAATAATAGATGTTATCGCACCTTTCTTAGCAATTGTTTTTAATTCTTGTGTCACATCTGGTATATTTCCTGATTTGATGAAACTTAGCAAAGTAATTCCACTGTTCAAATCTGGTAGTACAACTGATCCCACGAATTTTCGGCCAATTTCTATATTACCAACTTTGAGCAAAATTTTTGAAAAATTAATTTTGAAACAGTTGTTGAGACATTTCAACTTATATAATTTATTGCACGTGAAACAATTTGGTTTTACAAAGGGTCGTTCAACTACCGATGCGGGCGTGGCGTTGCTAAAGAACATATTTGGGGCCTGGGAGGAATCGCAAGATGCTCTTGGTATTTTTTGTGATTTGTCCAAGGCCTTTGATTGCGTACATCATGATACTCTTATTAGGAAACTGTACCATTATGGTTTAAGGGACAGAGCTCTCGACCTTCTGACTTCTTATCTGAATAATCGAATTCAGAGGGTTGATGTTAATGGCAACAAATCTGCAGGATCTGAGGTCACCATGGGCGTTCCGCAGGGCTCAATTCTAGGTCCTTTCTTGTTTTTAATTTATATTAATGACTTACCTCATCACGTGAGGGATAATCACAACATAGTATTGTTCGCGGATGACACTTCTCTTATTTTTAAAGTCAAGCGTCAGCTAGCAAATTTTGACGAAGTTAACAATGCACTTTCGAAAGTTGTCCATTGGTTTAATGTAAATAACCTTCTTTTGAATGAAAAAAAAACTAAATTCATTAAATTTTCTACGGCAAATGTCAGGCAGTTAAGTACCAATGTTCAACTGAATGGAGTAGAGTTGATCCCTGTCGAGTCGACAGTTTTTCTTGGATTGACTATTGACTCCAAGTTACAATGGGGTCCTCACATTGAGAAGCTGTCGGGTAGACTCAGTTCTGCCGCTTATGCTGTTAAGAAAATTAGACAGATAACTGATGTGAATACAGCCAAAATTGTTTACTTTAGTTATTTTCATAGTCTTATGACTTATGGGATTCTTCTCTGGGGAACTTGTGCGGACATCAATACCATCTTTGTTTTACAGAAAAGGGCTATTCGAGCCATCTACAACCTTGGTCCTAGAGATTCTCTTAGAGAAAAATTCAGAGAGGTGAACATTCTGACTGTAGCTTCGCAATATATATTTGAAAATCTTATGTATGTACATAAAAATATATCTAATTTTAAGAAAATAAGCGATGTTCATAATATAAATACCAGGAACAAACACAATCTTGCTGTACATCACACTCGTATCCACAGAGTAGGTAACTCGTTCATGAGTCAATGTATACACTTTTACAACAAGCTTCCCATGGACATTCGAAACTTACCCATTAAACGATATAAAACCTATATAAAGGCCAAACTTTGCAAAAAGGGGTATTATAAAATCTCAGATTATTTAGAGGATAGAGAGGCTTGGGACTGAGCTGCTCGCTCTGTTAAGCATTGTTATTAAGCAATATGCGTAATTATAACGTAAATTATTGTAAACATTTTCATTTTTAATGTCTGGACTTTAAAAAAGACGATGATCCCTGAGTTTGTTTCGGCTATTTCTTCTCAGAGGTAGTCAGTTAGGAAATGCCGGCTTCATCTAGTTTAAAAAAAAAAAAAGAAGAAAAAAAAAACATATGACGTGTAAAAGTGATCGGTGATCCTACTTGCTTAATAAACGATTTCATTTCATTTCATTTCATTTTACCAAAAACAAAACAAGTATAAATTCTTCCTACACGCTGAGTGACATAAATTTGAACAGATCCGATTGCACGCGTGATCTTGGAGTACTTCTTTATAGTATGTAAGTTACATTTTGACATCCATATTGACAATATTATTAATAGAGCCTTTCAAGTGTATGGTTTTATAATGCGGTCTTGTCAAGAATTAAAAAAGATTTTTACTTTCCTCTTTTTGTACAAAACTTTAGTCCGTTCTCAGTTAGAATACGCGGTGCCCATTTGGAGCCCATTTTACGGAAAGTACAAGCTCAGATTAAAAACGGTACAGAAAAATTTCTTTGCACCACACATTATAAGTGTTACCACACTTAGATTTCCTATGCGGATCTGATTAAACTGTACAAAATATTAAGCTTCGAGCACAGGCGTCCACTGCTTTTGGTTTTGATGCTGTTTGGCATTATGCAACAACAGGTTTAAATGTATGGAGCTTGCAAATAAAATATATTATGTGGTAGCTAGAATTGCTAGTAGGCGTGAAGTACGAGCAACTTGCACAGAGCAATGTAGAACAAATGCTGGGGCGAAAGCTCCTCTTCGCCGATTATTAGAAACTTACAATTCATATTTTGCAAGTCTAGATATTGTTACAAATGCACCATATGTCGAGGGCATAAGGTTCAATATTACGTGACATGCAGTACCTAACTTCTAAGCACTATGTCTCGAGTTCTAGGTATTATAGAGGAACAATATAGAAACGCATTACTAGACCTAGGGTGGCCTATCGAATGGTACAGGTTCCAACAATTTTGTCAACGAAGTGACGACATCGAAATTTCTAGAAATCCTTTTCCGGGAATTACCGTAGGTACATACTGAATATACTTGAATTATGTAATTATGCGCTATTATTATTACGTCTAGACGAATTTGGAATGTTCGATTATCTGACCTATATGTAGCGCCGTGACGCCAGCGCACAGTCAGTCTGCATTCGACTAGCGATACGAGAACAAGCGACAGTTAAGAAGCGATCTTTGAGAATATCTACTGCGACAACTGTAAAGAGAACTTTGACGGACTTCGTGGACGTAAGGGAAGACTTCGGTGCAACGTCAGCTACATTTTACTTGTCATTGCCTACGATCGAATGTACCTTCGTTGCCAATAAACTTCATAACCCTTAACCGGTATTTTAGTAGCCCTAGCCCGTAACAATATTTTCGCTCTTAACCAGAACAAATTTAGAAAAAATGGCTTTTAATTTTCTTTCTGGTAATCCTTAACTATTTGGTACTGCAATGGTTAGGGATTCATCATCATCATCATCATTTCAGCTGAAAGACGTAAACTGCACACTCAAAGGGCAATGGAGAGGGCTATGCTTGGGGTTTCACTGCGCGATCGAATCAGGAATGAGGAGATCCGCAGTAGAACGAGAGTAGCCGACATAGCCCGAAGAATTGCAACACTAAAGTGGCAGTGGGCTGGACACATTTCCCGTAGGACCGATGCCCGATGGGGCTGACGAGTTCTCGAGTGGCGACCACGCACCGGAAGACGTAGCGTGGGTAGGCCCCCGACAAGGTGGACCGACGACCTGGTGAAGGTCGCGGGAAACCGCTGGATGCGGGAGGCGCAGGACCGGTCGTCGTGGAGAACCTTGGGGGAGGCCTATGTCCAGCAGTGGTTAGGGATTGCCAGAAAGTAAATTTCTTGCTGATATTATGGTGTGACGTGATTGTGCCCACAGACCATATCTGGGCGGGGCACGCTATCTTGAGTTGGTTTGTATAATTATTTTTAAGGTTTACTTTTATCAGTCGTTATTTTCTCACTGTCCCCTTCTGTATACGTCCGTTTCCTTATTTCGTGTAAACTCGTTATGATTCCGTGGACATTGGTGTGGATTATATGTTTCTTTACTATTATACCTTAGCCGACTATTAATATTGTAACAGATAACTGTTATTGTCCCATTTAAACAAAATAAATAAAAATAAATGTATATTTTAGGTATAAAATGGTATAGTTTGCCTCATCGCTATAACTTTTTTTTACATTATTTGTTATAATTGCGGGTGTTTAGTAGAAATTGAGGAAATTTCAAGTGTCTACTTGTTACGGTTCAAAAGCCACAGCCCTATTACGGACGTAGATTGAAGCCTTGGTAATAAGATCCCGGTGGCAACCTTTGAGTAGGGATCCGAAATACAAAAAAAAAACGATCCTCATAAACTTTGACTAACTACCAGCTGTTAACCCCCGTAAAATGCTGTAGTTTATACGACATTATGAGTTTATAAAGTCTTTATTTTGTTTGACAACCCAGACCAACTGTGAAGTTATATTAGTAAATTTAATTGAACCCTGGAATATATATAGGGTCTAATTAAGTATATAAGCTGGCTGTTGAATTCTAAAACAAGTTTTTTGGAGTAGGTATATTGAAACAAAACAATTAATAAAATCAAACAACCAACTTTTGTATGTTCTGTGATGTATGTTCTGTGGTTTTACCAAACTTTTTAATGAGTGAAACGAGTTTTATTAACACTCAAGATTACTTTATTTATAACATCACGCCAATAATGCTGGAATGTTTAGGTGAACGTTTTTTGTTTTATTTATTAAAATATCTGGTTCACCTACGATTAATTACACAAAAACAATCAAAAAACTCATTCCCAAAGGTGAAACGACAGTACATCACTTACTTAGGTATAGGTAAATACTCACATCGAATTATAATATTGATATGAAAAGCCGGATAAAAACTAATATTAAAAAAAAAAGTGTAAAATTTAAAAAAATCAAAAGCCATTTATGTAAATTAGGCTGAGAATCAGAAATTTTTGAACGTCAATATTACATAAGATAGTCCTCCCAAAATGCTCGCCCCTCGTCACTTCCTAGTGCTTTCGCTGGGAAGAAGAAGTGGCGGAATAAACTCCCTAGCAGCACAGCGGTCTGTTTATTAAAAAAAAAAAAACTATGTATAGGAATTAACACAACATAGGTATAAACCAGCAAAGCAAAAAAAGTAGGTGTAGATATGAAGATAGTATTTCCACGGACGAGTTTCTTCTCAAATGGATTTAGTACGATTGTAGTATCTGCCTAGTCCTTTTTAATGAGGGTTGGATTGGCTTCTAATCTGACCAAATTCAGCCTATAACCTGTATTTTACATAGACTGACTAGGCAGTCACCGGGTCAGATGGGCATTTGACCTCTACAATGAAATGTCAGTAACACGATACTCCATGGTTCTTTTTTTTTATTATGCATTCCTAGGTACAGAGGAGTCTCGGTAAGTAGTGGATAGTCCTGTCTTCAGACCTCCGTGGCGTAGCGGCAGCGAACGCGGTTGCAGGCGCGGGTTCGATCCCCGCGCAGTGCACATATTTGTATGCATGACTATGAATACTTGCACCGGTCGGGTCGTGCCTCAGAAAGCACGTTAAGCCGTTGGTCCTGGTTGTCATACGAACACCTACGGGTTGTTGGAGCCCTCAATGTACAACAATTGGTCTAACTACAAAGCTTCGATATCTCCTTCGGGTTGTGGAGGTTAGACGGCAGTCGCTTCACGGAAGATAAGCCAAAAGCAGCAGTTAAACTGGTAAAGCGGACCCCAGACTCCAAAACTGAAAAAGCTGCGGATGCGACTGGGATTAACGCTGAGATGATAACTCTCGTATATAGTGAGATAGTGAGAAAGTGTAAACTTAATAGGTCTGTAGTTTTAAATACAGCTCCATCTAGTTTTAGACGATTTAATAAAGTTGTTGCCATCTTATAATATTGTTTTGACCTCACTGTCGGCTTAAGTACCTACCCTAGATAATTATGTAAACGACCAACCATGATGAAACATTTGAATATTTTGGTAGCTGCCATTTAAAGTTTGCAATTTTATCTTAAACCAATAGCTGAGATATTGATGACAATAAGTACCATCCACAGACCAGCTTTGGCAAGCTAGCAAGCAATTTATGTAGGCACAAGCCTCACGACTAAAGTAAATGAAAATAGCGCAAAAACCCTATGTGGCTACCCTTGAAGTATATAATAAATTAGCTATAATGGTGTCGTATCAGAAAATTGAGTTTTATTTTTATACCATTTCCTTGTAATGTGCAATCGTTACAAAAACGACAGTTTTGGAAAAGTTTCTTTTTGTATTTCTGCTTATTCTACAAATTTTTTTGTTCCTTATTTTGTTGTGGTCTGAATTTGTATTCCATACATCGCATGTTTTAGGCTTGCAAAAAGAATTCTTTTCTTTATATATATTTTTTTCTTTTTTATCATTTGTACAAAAAATACGGTTTTTTCGTTATCTAAATAAGTTTCCACTTAATGTTAACATACTAAGGATCCTTCAAAGCATAATTAAGCTATTTAAAGCAAAATTAGACTAATCTGTATTCATGAATGAATATTATTTCAATTTCCATGATTATAAACGTAATTAGTTACCAAGTTTGATGTAAGAACTATCAGGTACACGCTACGGCTGCGCCAAAAAGGCCCAGTTCAGCAAAAACGCCAGACAACTAGTACTTGATGCTAGTTTTATTTATTTTATATTGAGAACTTCAACAGGATACCCGTATACAATACAAAATAATAGAGGAAGGCTCATCTAAGTGTGCTCCTTCAATTACAGAAGACATACAATAGAACATACACATACCTATAACTATAGGTGTAAAACTGTTTTCAACTGTTATGGATCTAAGATTTTTGCGGGATAATTTGTATTTCGTGTTTGTTAGTGGTAAATTGCAAAACAAAACAAAAAAATACTATAATCTATACCAATATATAAAGCTGAGGAGTTTGTTTGTTTGTTTGAACGCGCTAATCTCAGGAAGCACAGGTCCGATTTGAAAAATTCTTTTTGTGTTTGATAGACCATTAACCCAGAAAGGCTTTAGGTACTATAACATCACGCGACGACCAATAGAAGTGGAGCATAATAGCTAACTAAACACGAACGAATTCACGGACAGCCGCTAGTGATAAATAATTGAGACGGACGCAGGATAGACCTTCATTAAAAAGTAAATAAAGACTTCAAATACTAATAATGATAATCATAACAATATGTAAAGAATTCCCTGTCCGATCTGTGATGTATTGTTAGATATAATAAAAAAGGTATCGATATCTGATTCTACAAAGCCAGGCTAAACTTAAAAAAAAAATCCCCCTAAAAAAATAAATGTTATTTCGCAAAAGATGGTAACATAATACATATGCAGTAGGCAACACATGCCCGGCCGAAGGGGGGCAGGGCACGCGGCATGGGGTCGCATCGCTTATAATAATAATACTGTCGAATTGGTGTTGTCCCAAAAAAATACCAAATTTTGGGGAAGTAGCAATTTAAAAAAAAATATTTCTAAATTCATTACTATTGTTACTATGATGATTATGTAAAATTTCAAATTTTATTTGGTCATGTATTTACCTAAACTTTATTATCCTTATGGGTCGTACGGGGTTTTCTTTACATATTGTATAGTGTTTTTAAAGAAAAAGTTCCTACATTTAAAAGAAATTACTTTTATAAGAATCCACGAAAGCACTTCACATTATGTGCCCATTTTTCCTCAGCACGCTCTGTAAAGTACAAATTACAATTCCAATTAAATATACAGTCATGTTTAACGAAGCGTTTTTTATAATTTAAAAGAAACTATTAACGTTAGGAAAATTTGCTTACTCTTTGGAGCAAGGTGAATTGGTGATATAGGGGTTTATGTTTTAAACTGGTACGTTTAATGAAAACGCCACTGTTTAGTGGTGGCTATTCTCAAAAAGTTGGTGTTTTTAAGGAATACGGTGTAAAGTTCATTCATCATCAATAGAAAAGTGAGGTTTAATGTTTTGATGTATATGCTGGTTGCACGATAAGCTCCGCTTGTCCGATGCAGGAATTGCGTACCAGACGCGACATAAATTTGTACATTTACAACTGGATTTCAAAATTTAAATAATACATAAGAAATTAATTTTTTATACAAAGTGGTGCTGACAATACGACAATAAATGAAAACACGAACAATGCTGGTTCATAGGAATAATCCTAAACCATAGAAAAAAACCTGGACTCAAAAATAAAAAAAATGAAAATTTCAAACAAACTAAATCGCATAAAATTACAAACGAAATAGAACATCCTTTAAAAATATTGGTTCAATGACCTCCGATCGGCAACAGCGCAATCCTGTATCGACTTGCTTTTTTCGCGCTATTATTATTTAAAGTTTGGTACCGCAGGATGTGGTGGTCATTAACCTGTAAGCGCTTCCTTATAAACATGTACATCATGTAGAAAATGTGAAAAATGAAAAATAATTTCCTGCGACTAAACCAATGGACATATTTATATGATTTTTATGGGTAGACTGAGAATGTGTTGAGGTACACGATGTTTAATTTATTGTCGTATTGTCAGCCCCACTCTGTATACCTACTATTTTCAACCTGGTTTGTTTACACTATCATTAGGTACATTTAGAACATACAATAAGTTGGATCAGCTCCACTTTTAATCGCCTGGAGCGTTTCCATTCAGGTATACCACTGGTTTAGCACTCTGCTTCTCTGAAGGCAAATATGTGTGTTCAGTGGGGCATCATTCCGCTCACGTCAAGTAACTAGAGTTTGCACTGCGTATAACGCATTATATTCCACAGCCGGTATATCTCCACCACAAGGCCGAAGAGTAGTTGAAGAAACAGGACTCTGACACCAAACACTATCTGGCGCACATCTACGAACACAAAAGCTAAAAAGCAGATACAGGTTCATAGAGTCTGTGAGGCCCGGTCGATAACTATTGCAAACTGTGGCAGGAGCTGTAGTACTTTTCCTTCTACTTACTATCTACTACTAAAGGAGTATGTCATTCTGGACATAACCTTCTGTTGTTCCCCTGGTAGCCTCTGAACCGTCTCCGGACATAAGTGAGAAGATGTAACATCCAATCTCTTAAAGTAGGGCTTTGCCGGAACAGCAGTAAAGCGTGATTGTGGGTGTAAGTCATATACCATACTCCAGGTATTATTCCTACACTCTGTATTCCAAAATATGAAGTGAAAGTGATCTCTGCACTTCTACAAACAACGCCCTGAAAGTGGCAAAGTTTTGGGAAAACACCATTTGAAATACATTCGTGCTAACGACACGCAAAAGAATTGCTGTAGTCTGTCCCAACTGTTGTGTTATATAAGTCTAACAAAAGGAATTCTCTCCTTAAATCAAGGTAACATTGGAATGAAACGATAAAAATCAATATCCGTTTATCTATCGTCGCCATTCAAATACTGGCGCCGAGAAGTTTTGGCTACTCATTTTTGGTGGTCTTGGTAACACATTACTTTTCAGTAGCGTCGTAATTTCACATCTAATCTTAAAAATTTTCCAACTACTAAAGCCAGACACATTATATTAATTACATTATCAACTGCAAACACGTATGTTTTCAAGGCTCCAGACAGGCAACGGCCTCCAGGAAAGCCTTTGTCTAAAAGGGTAGCTGCTCTAGCACCGCCTGGGAAATCGCACATTGCACCGAACGTACTCAGAAAGTAATGTTTACTTTTAAAATTTTGGAAATGTAAAGCTATTGCGACATTTTTCATCGCCTGATTTTTTTAATACTAGTGATATTTGAAGGGATGGAGCAGGCTACTTTTTGTCCTTTCTTATCCCCAATGAAAGTCAAAAAATGGTATGCGAACTTTTTTTGACTAACAAAAAAATTGTGCATCGTTTTTTTTTTGGGAAACCATACCAACACACTTTGTGACACCCCGTAAGCCCGAATATCTTCAAATCACATTTCAAATAAAAGAGGGTGTGAAATTTTATATGGGACTAAAAATCGTTATACAGATTTTTTTGTGGAAATCTTCAACGAGCCCTTAAAATAGGGGAAAGAAATTTGGGAAAGAGGAATCGTGTTATTACGAATTTAACGCAAGCGAAGCCGCTGACAGAAGCTACTTTATTACATATAACTCTTTAATATCAAGATACCGTAGAATTGAAACGCTTCATTATTACATATAACTCTTAAATATCAAGATACCGTAGAATTGAAACACACCATTATTACATATAACTCTTAAATATCAAGATACCGTAGAATTGAAACATGTCATTATTACATATAACTCTTAAATATCAAGATACCGTAAAATTGAAGCACATCATTATTACATATAATAACACTTAAATATCAAGATACCGTAGAATTGAAACACATCATTCTTATATTATATACATTTATAATACCTACTGTACATTTCACATGCGATATAATAATTGTGGTTTTCATTGATTGGCGTTCGTCGGGCCAACGGAGAGTACGTGGTGTTGGTCACCATTTTGAGAATATACGTATTACAAAGGGCCCTTAGGCTTTTAGTTCATGTGTGCTCCATAATCTCCAGTGAACTGAACCAGACAGCCACAGTTTAAACTACTCCATGCTACCACACACCAAAACACCCCCGAGTGTCCGAATATCTTCAAATCAAATTTCAATTCCACCATTGAAAACTTCGACCAAACAAAGGGAGTATCGTATTTAGTTTATTTATTCCCAGTCGATTCAATTCAGCATAGTTTATAAGTTAATATCGGTAAAAACTACAATGTTCTTTGTTTTGCTATATTAAAAATGTTTTTGACTCGTTTTGCGTTACAGGTGTTGTGGAATTTTATTTGGTTAGAGATATTAAAATGTGTCGGTGTATCCGTTGGACTACAATTTAAGTGTTTTCAAAGCTAGAATTAATAGGAATTAACAGAAAGATAATTTTAGTAGACATTCATGTATCACCAAGTTACAGGGTTTTATTAATGTTAGCTTCACATTCATTATCATTCTCATTATTTCAGCTGAGTGACGTGCACAGTTAATGATAGGCCTCCCCCAAGTACCGACACTTCTGCACTTTTTTTTTAAAATAATTATAAACTAGCGCTTGACTGCAATCCCGCCTGATGGTAAGCAGTGATCCAATCGTTGATAGTAAAGCGCGCTAGTTTATTATACCCATTCACTTAAAAAACTTAGTGAATAGGAAGAAAGACGGCAGTTGAGCGAGGTGATGGAAATTTATAAACCCAACAACACGGCCAATGATGCTACGTCAGAGGGAAATTGATCTGGATGCACCATGATCAAACTCCCGACATAACATCATTTAGCGCATCGTACCCGGCAAGCTTCACAACACAACTCCTCAGACCCGTCCTCCGTACGGCTTCACCAGACATCACGCCGGAACGCGACGAATCGCTTGGCGGCAAGACTTTGTCTGGTGGGTGGTAACTTCTGCCGGCAGCCGATCTTATGGCCTACCACCGAGTAAAATCATGAAAATTGTTATACTCTAGTAGTATAACAATTTTGATGCATATTTCTAAGCCATTGCTCCATATTTTCGATAAATGTGTCTGGCCAACAACGCAAATAACGCAATGGATGTTGCTGAACTGTTAAAATCGAACCCATTATTGCTGATAGCGAGTACGCAATTACTCTGTTGGCCACGGTGCCCCATTTTTTTTTGTGATTTGAAGGGGGGAGGGGTCTCCACAACCAAACGACAATCTATTTAAAAACAACTCAACAGACAGATTTTCTAAAAATTTTACAAGGTTCAAACACAGACATTGATTTGAATATCGAATAACACGGCGTCAGTCTCGTTTCCAACTTTATTCATTAACTAAACTTTTAACAGTGGCAGACACAAATATGTACAAATAGAAATCTTTTTATTCGTCAATGCAGGTGTACAATACAAAAGGTGTTAGAGTTACAGGAAATTCGCTACATTGTGCCTCTGGGCATACGAAAATTATATAAAACGAGAAATACTTATATTCTATTAACCTATTCTTATGTATATAATACTAGCACATTTATATAATATAATAGCTATCCGAGATATAAATGATATTTTTACATGTCAGCCGAGTGAATTCACAAAGATTTTGTTACCTATATAATTTGTGTTATAGAGATAGATAAATGATAAAAGTAATAATTTTATTTAATATCTAATTAGTGTATTGTAAGGACTAGCATTGCTGTTTCAGTTATTATTCTTATTTTATTTTTAGTTTTGTTTGAATAAGTATTAAGTTTATTTTGGTGTATGGTTCTCTAGGTAAAAGTGATCTGTAATGTATCAAAATACCTTGTTATCGCATTGGCTCTTAATAACCTGTAATGTTAACAGAGAAAGGATAAATAAATAAATAATTCTAATTTCATCACTTATCTATTCATTGCTTACCATATATTAATGTTTTTTTTTTTTATTTATATTAATTTTTTGGCTTTCTTACTCTATTATATTTACATACAATAATATTAATATCTATTGTAATTATAATTATTTTTCTATTATGTATGGCAAGAGCTACTCTCGTATGGCCAACGCCACTATACAACATTATACGAGGGGATGAAAGGCACATCTACACTTCTGTTGCATTATTTGGTCAAGTAAACATGAACAAATGCAAGTACTGCTGTTCAATTAGTTAAATAAACCATTCCCAAATTCCCGTACCAAGTTACCCCGACAATTTAAGGGCCAATAATGTTAAATCGTTCGAAAAACGACAGGGCCCCGGGTTTAATCGTATGGAATATCAGTTAGCACTGCACTCGACCGGTGTACGGCGCGACCCCACTTTAAGTAGTTCTTATGACTTATTGGACTACGATATTAGGGTTTTTGAGTATTCTATAACTTTATTTTTAGTACCTATTTTGAGATTATTGAAGATTCTTAATAAATATTTATTCGTATTTGGAGTGCCAATTTTAAGCTTATTCTTCAAGTAAGTATTTCTATGGAATCACAATATATTTCTATTAAGTAATTTAATTATATTCAATTGAATTGTAATTTAAGTAGAATTTAGGATCTACCTTTTATCTATAATAAACTCATTCGATGTATATTGGAGGCCGTTGTCGGATACTACATATATATGCGGCATTTCAAATATATTAAAAATATTTTCTAATGTATTTATTCCATTTTGTAAAAGCGTCCACGACTATAAATATATAATGGCCCTTAATAGGCCCAGCGAAGTCTACGTGGATTTTTTGCCACGGAGCATTAGGATCTTCCCAATGATGTAGAGTTGCTTTGGCTGATGAATTTTGCTGTAATCGACATGATCTACAGGAATTGACCACATTCTCTATGTCCTTGTCGATGTTTTTCAAATAAACGTGACTACGCGCAAGTAATTTCATTTTTAGAATTACAATATGTCCTGAATGGAGTTCTTCCAGGACACGAGACCGCAGATTGTATGGTAAAAATATTCTCGTGCCTTTCAAAATGCAACTGTCTTGAAGTGTTAGTTCATTATCGTTGTATCCTTAATTTTTTAGAGAATGTCCTGTTTGTAACGCTTCTAATAACACTTTCAATTCCGTGTCGTTTTGCGTTTCACGTCCTATTATTTCTGAAGTTACTTCAAATTGGTTTATTTGTCTGAGTTGAAACGATGTGTGCTGATCTATTCACTTTTCTTTAACTATTTCAACTGGAAACCTTGATAGATAGTCTGCATTGCAATTTTTTGAAGAAGCTCGATATTCGATATTGTAGTCAAAACCCTAGAGGAAATGTGAGTAGTGAAATAAACGCATTGTTCTCAATGCTGGTAACGATTGTTCCGGATGGAAGATTGAAGTCAGTGGCTTATGGTCTATAATCAGGGTAAATTTTCGGCCGTAACAATAATGGAAAAATTTCTTAAGTCCCCAAAATATTGCTGTAGCTTCTTTGTCTATCTGACTGTATCTTTTTTCGCTGTTAAATAGCTTTGACCTTATTTTGGTTTTTGTGTAACCCATCTTTGTCTATTGTATGTCCCAGATAAATGATGCTTATTTATTTATTTATTTTATTATTTATGTACACACAATAAAATACATATAGATACAACAAAATGAAGAACTGAGTACAAAGGTGCTGCTTATTTCTTAAGAAATTTCTTCCAGCAGACCTGCGAAAGGAGAAGTAAAACAGAAATGTAGACAATAGTGTGTAAGAACAAGAAGGAAATAAAATATGAATATGATAACTATTAAAGTAATAATATTAAATACCTATGCTATATAAGTAATATTATGCTTCTTTTGAAAAACTTACATTTTTCTTTGTTTACTCTGAGATTACTTTCTTTCAGCTTTTGTAATACTATTTTAAGTCGTTGAAATAATTATTCTTCTGAGGATCCCTGAATTATAATATAATATCATCAAAGAAGCATTTGACACCTTCAATATCTTGTAAAAGTTGATACATAAATTTTTGCTATAAACCTGGTGCTACGACTCCAAACATTAATCTGTTTACTTTGTATGTAGCCTTATGCGTACTTAAGGTTTGTAACATGGCACTTTCCTCGTCCATTTCCATATCAAGGTATGCTTGTGTTATATCTAAGGTACAGAATAGCTTACCTCCATTCATCTCTGTAAATATATCCTCTCTTATAGGAATCGGGTATTGTTCATCCTTTATAAATTTATTTAGCGTAACTTTGCAGTCAGCGCATAATCTAATTGATCAGTCAGGTTTAACAATTGGTTCAATTGGTGTACCCCAATCTGATTATACTTTTGATTTAAGGGCATAAGGAATTCTCCGAGGTTTTATGAAAATCGGTTGAGACTTGTCCTTTAGGTGTAAGTGAGCTTTGTAATTAGGAATCTTACCCAAATCGGATTTAAAAACTGATGTTGAATATTCTTCAAATAACTGATCTAATTTAACTGGATATAGTTTATCCGTTTCTATCATTCGTATTTCAGCCAATTCTATATTTATTTCTTTCATCCAGCTTCTGCCGAATATAGCATCAACATCATTGTTTATAATCTAAAGTTTACCGTAAAATACTTGGCCTTTGTACTAGCATTTAACATATGTAACTCCATGAGATTTAATTATTTTGCCTGTATATGTTCTTAATTTCATGTCTGTTTTGTAAATTTTCTTATTGATAATCATGCTTTTGAATTGTTTCAGTGACATTGTAGTTAGTGTAGCTCCTGTATCAAATTCTATTTGTATATGCTCATGTTCAATTTTTATTGTTATCATATATTTTTTGGATATTTCGCTTTTGATTAAATTCATCTGTCCGGTACTTTCATTACTAATCGTCCTTGTAGAATCGTTTAAAACATTAGATGCATTTGTTCTGCGAAGGCAATGTCTAGCCAAATGTCCCTGTTTTTGACATTATCTACACGTTGTATTTATTGCTCCACAGTCATTGGGTCGGTGGTCGGATTTACCACAAAGGAAGCATTTACCTTTTAAATCTTTTATGGTATTTGGTTGACTTGTATTTCTTTGTAGTGGTTTTGAGTTTGTTGCGGGAGAGCTATTGCTACTGGATGGTGTCGACACTCTTTTCATTGCTGAATTATGAAAGTGCAGTATGTCACTTGTGATCTTCAAATTGTCAGACTTTCCCATTTTCATGGCTGTAGCCATTGTCACTAGTTCCGTAAAAGATGGTGTTTTTCGGTCTTGCAATATTTCTCCTTCTTTTATTTCACGTATAAATTGTATAGTTAAAAATTTTTTCAAGGTACTTTTCTTACAATTCCGACGGACAAATTCACAATTACCAGCAAGTCTTTTGAGATCTGATGAATACATTGCGATAGTTTCATCTTCTTTTTTAATTTGAGATATAAATTTATGTTTTGTAGCCCAAATGCTGGGTTTTGGGTCTATATATGTATCGAGTATTTGGGTTAGTTCTTCGAAGGATTTGTTTAATGGATCGTCAGGTGAAGACAGATGATAAACTTTTTCATGAAGTTCCGGGGATATAGTAGTAAGTAGGGTGTATACTTTTATTTTCGGTTCAGTAATATTGTTAAGTACTAAGTAAGTTATAAGCCTTTTGGTGAATCCTTGGAAGGTTTCCTTGTCTTGAAAAGGTTAAAAACTAATTTTGATCTAATGTAGAAGTTATCCTGCTCGTACTTGGTATGTTAGTCAAACCTGTTCTGTTCTTGAAATATTCAATTTTTTTTATGTCAACAATTTTGTTTTCATAGCGGAATAATTTTCCTCAAATTCGTACTTGTATTCAATTTCATGTTGTAAACAGTCATCTTCGGTTATTAACTCAATTTGTTCTTGGACTTCTTGAAATTTCTTGAATGTATTGTTCAGAATTTCTAGTCGTGAATCGACTTCTTCGTTTGAAAAATTTTCGTGTGTATTTAAGTAATTTGAACCTTTGGTAAGGGTTCCTCGTAGACAGGAACGTACTCTTGCGTATTTTCCTCAGTGGTTGGGGGCATTGATCCTACTTGCATAATAAACGATTTCATTTCATTTCATGCCAATGTAGGCTAATGCCCATGTTGTACCGACTAATATAAAGATTGGAGACTCTGTTCTCGAAGTTGCTGACAGCTACGTGTACCTGGGACAAACTGTCCAGTTAGGAAGGTCGAGAAAGATTTCAATCGTCGAATCCAACTCGGCTGGGCTGCTTTCGGGAAGCTACGTAGAATCTTCTCATCCGAAATACCGCAGTATCTCAAGACAAAAGTCTTCGACCAGTGTGTGTTGCCAGTGATGACTTATGGAATTGAGACGTAGTCGCTAACAATGGGCCTTATAAGAAGGCTGAACGTCATTAAAGGGCAATGGAGAGGGCTATGGCTTGGGATTCCACTGCGCGATCGAATCAGGAATGAGGAGATCCGCAGAAGAATGAGAGTAACCGACATAGCCCGAAGAATTGCAACACTATAGTGGCAGTGGGCTGGACACATTGCCCGTAGCATCGATGCCCGATGGGGCCGACGGGTTCTCGAGTGGCGACCACGCACCGGAAGACATAGCGTGGGTAGGCCCCTGACAAGGTAGACCGACGGCCTGGTGAAGGTCGCGGGAAACCGTTGGATGCGGGAGGCGCAGGACCTGTCGTCGTGGAGATCCTTGGGGGAGGCCTATGTCCAGCAGTGGACGTCTTTCGGCTGAAATGATGATGATGATGATTTCATTTCATAACATGGAAACAAAGAATTACATAAATTAACTTAAAAACTACTAAACTAACATGGAATAGTGAACTCTCTCGCATACTTTCTTTCACAGAAGACTAAACGTACACGCATAAGCATATTCCATTCATACCTCGCATTCAGGTATGACCATCAGGAGGGCATTCAGAACTTTTAGAGTACGATATACCGGGGATTTAGCTCTGGCTACAGTTTTTGCTAGGAGATGCGCAAACAGATTGTGCCTGTGGCTTTGACGGTGGCCGACGTATTTATAAGGCACAAATAGTCGGTAGCAAAGACCATGGGGCTCTGGGCAGCATAAAAATCAACATTAATAGACATAGAACATTAAACCGACCACATAACAATAGCTCCAGTGGGGTACAGTGGGACCCGAATTACATCAGTTTTCTTAAAATCACTAAGATCGAGTAATTTATGTAATTAATTTCAAACTATTTCAGAGATAAAAAAAAACCTCAGAATTTCTATCTCATTAAAAAATTACCAATAAATCTACATTCAAAATACTATATTTCTTCACCAAAAATGTTCACATTTTCCACCATAAATTGAAGGCAATAAAGGCTAGATATTGCCAAAAATATTTCTCCTAAGAATCTATTTTCATCTTGAGTATTATAAGATGGGAATATCGTTTGAGTGCACTTGAGCTCGATATAGCGACCAAAGACCCGAGATTCAATTTTATGAGGATTTAGTGAAACTCTCTAAACAGATTGATAATATAAAGGTTTGTTTTTGGGAAGTCTAGCTGAAATAATGGATAAGATTTGTGTAAAAATAATGAGGCTTTATTTTACCTACCTACCTCCTAAGACAACAATCAATCAAGGAAGAATCAACGAAGGAATCAATTTTTACAGTTATAATTCTTCTTCTTCTTCAGCCTACAGATATCTACTGCTGGACAAAGGTCTCCCCTAACTCTTTCCACCATGCTCGCATCCATCGGCTTCCTACGACCTTCACCATTTGACTCCAGGTTTCACGACATATTCATTTAATTAACTCAGGGATTTAAGCCAGGGAATTCTTTGACAGAACGCGTTACGGTTGAAAGCGATCTCAGACCATTAAGTCCAGATTTCCTTTCGATGTTTTCACATAAAACCGTTACTTTTATTTCATATCAACATAAAGTAAATAAGAATCATTCTATTGAGTATTTGCTCAACCATGTTGAGATTGACTAACCTCTAACCGGGTGCAGATAAATATCAGTATTTTAAATGGAAAGATTGCCTATATGACCATCACAATCCCGCCTGATGGTAAGCAGTGATGCAATAGTTAATGTTAAAGTGGACTAGTTTATTAAGCCTATTCACCCAAAAAACTTAGTGAATAGGAAGGAAGACGGCAGTTGGACGAGGTGATGCAATATTCCTGGTGGCGGACTGGCGGCAGAGGCTTATGCGCCCTACCGCCGGCCTCGCTACCGTCGAGGCGATCCGGCCAATACTCGACGACTGGCTCGGGAGGAGGCACGGCTCCCTATCGTTCAGGGTGACGCAGGTACTGTCGGGGCACGGCTGGTTCGGCAAGTGCCTGCGTCGCTTAGGCAGGGAGCCGGACGCTCGGTGCCACCACTGCGTCCAATGCAGAGAGGACACCGCGCAGCACACGCTCTCCGAGTGTGTAGCTTGGGAGGAGCAGCGCCGTGTCCTCACAAATGAAGTAGGAGGCGACTTGACGCTGCCGGCAGTAGTGCGGAGGATGGTCGGCAGCTCAGAGTCGTGGGACGCGGTGGTGTCCTTCTGCGAGGACGTGATGTCGCAGAAGGAAGCTGCGGAACGGGAGAGGGAGATTACAACTCCCTTCCCGGGCCGCAGACGACGCGCCGGGCGCCGAGGAAGGGCGGATAACGCCCTCTTCCGCTCTTCAAGAATGGGTCCAGGGGCGAGGGACATGGGGAAGTCTATTGATGGACCCCGAGGCGGAGGCGCGCGCGAGTGTCGGCGCGCGCCTTTGAGGCGATGCACGGGGTAGTTTAACACCCCACTACCCCGTGCAGGAGACGAGGCCCGGACAGACCGGGCCAGCACGAGGGTGGGGCCGTGGAAGAATTTAGACTCCCGCGGCCCCACGCGCGCTCGTGATAGAAGACACACCGGGGTGGTTTTAGTCAGTAAAAGTCTGACATACCCCGTCGCCCACTCCAGGGCGGCGGGCATCCTATGAGGATTTCCACCCCGGAAAAAAAAAAGGTGATGCAATGTTAAACCCAACGACACGACCAACGATGCTGCGCCAGAGGGAGATTGATCAGACCCTCCACGACCAAACTCCCGACACAACAACATTTGGCGCATCGTACCCGGCACACATCACAACCGGGTAAGACCTACGGAGGAGGGGTCTTAGCACTACTGCTAAGACCCCTCCTCCGTACGGCTTCATCAGACATCTGAATAATAAGATAAGACTTATACATCTTGACGAGATTGTTTATCAGACTTCAGCTTATAAGTAACCCTAACATCTATCAATGGTCTACGGATGACACCTGGAACCAACTGTTTTCAGAGGCACAGAGGTGTCACCCGTTCACGAACCAAGCTCATCATCATAATCATCATGATCATCAACCTTTTTATCGTCTCACTGCTGGACACAGGTCTCCTCTCATACAGAGAAGGATTGAGCGTAATCACCACGCTTGCTTAATGCGGGTAGGCGATTACAGACTACAGACTTTAAGTCCAGGTTTCCTCAAGATGTTTTCCTTCACCTTGTAATCAACCAACCAAGCCCGTACGGTTGATATTTATTCACTGATAAGTGCAGTTTTTTCGTATTTATAGACGAAAATAACGTAAACTGACGTAATAAGTACTAAGTAAGTCCTCTAACAAACCCATTACTTAGAAAAAAATACGAACCCAACACTGTACGACGAAAAATGATCTTAAAGTTACAACATAAAACTAGGTACAGAAGATCAAATTGATACAACTCAAGCTCCGATTCCACTTTGTGAAATTATAATTCAAAATATGTAAATCTCATTTATAAAACATCAGAAGCTAGGTGCGAGATCCAATTGATCGTTTCCAATGGCAAAGAGCCGGCAAAGAACACTACGATACTTTTAAAAATAATTGGCTTGTAATGTAATTATGCTTATAATGTACATTCTAATGTTTTTGAATTACACTGTTTATGTGTACGGAAGGATATATTTTATAGCCTCCGTTTGACAGCCGGATTTCCTAACTTCCGAAGCGTAGCGGCATCGAACACGGCCGCTGCGCAAGGAGGCGTGGGTTCGATCCCCGCGGAATGCAAATATTTGTATGCATAAATATAAATATTTGCACTGGTCTGGTCGTGCCTCGGAAAGCACGTTAAGCCGGCGTGGCCACGCTTGCCATACGAACATCTAATGGTAGTCGTTTCGGGTTATTGGAGTCCTCAAAAGTCTAACAATTGATCTAACTGCATTGCTGCGATATCGTCTTCGGGTTGTGGAGGTTAGATGGCAGTCGCTTTACAGAAAATATTGTAGTTTAGTCAAAATCAGCAGTTAGACTGGTAAAGCGGACCCAAGACTCCAAAGCTGAAAAGTTTTGGATGCGACTGGGATTAACGCTGAGATGTTGGTAATGATGTCTACGGAAGGATAGTATCTCCCTGTCAACAACGAAAGTCGATTAACACATTTTATTTCCGAAATTTGCATTACTGGGCAAAACATTTTCTTAAAAGGGGAACCGAAGTGACTTTAAAGAACCACACGCTGATTCTTTAACTCATAGCATTCTATTTTTTTGCAGCTGACCGTACTATGAAAATATAAAAAGAAACATTCAAAAAATCAAAGCATTTACAAGGAAATCTACAATACTGTCACAATAATAAAAAGGAAAATACACCATATAAAAGAAAAAAAAAAACTCTGACTCTCCTCTGTCTGCCTTCGAAGAATTTTAGAATATTTTGGCCATATTGCCAGAAAAGATGGAGACAACCTGAACATCTGATAGTTACTGGGAAGGTGGATGGACGACGTTCTAAAAGGTAATCCAATAAGTTGGACTGACCAAATTCTTTCATCTCCATACACCGGCCTGCATGATGCTATACTCGCGGCCAGGGATCGTAACAGATGACGAACTATCGCGAAGGAGAAGATAATTCCACAGGGACATAATGACCCTCAGTAATGAGGAGAACGACTTGAAGAAGAGGAGTATTGTCCGTGAAAACTACCAAAGTCAAGCAAGTTTTGAAGCTACGAGGGCTCTAAATCCCGTGTTTGTAGGTGTAGGAATTGTGCCTTAAACTGGGCACTTCAAATCCAGACTTCTTCTGTGATAGTAAATGGTAAACCTGATAGCACTTTGCTTATTCAAAAATCAAACCCATAATCTGTTCGAAAAGTATCTGATGAAAATATAAGCAATGCGATCAGAAAATATATAAAATTTATGTGACAATTTGTAGTGTGGTTTAATATGAATATTATGTAAGTATATACTTAATAAGTCGTGGTGGCCTAGTTGGTGGTTAAAACACCAGCCTCTCAAGTATGAGCGTGCGGGTTCGATTCCAGGTTTAATATGAATATTATGTAAGTATGTACTTAATAAGTCGTGGTGGCCCAGTTGGTGGTTAAAACACCAGCCTCTCAAGTATGAGCGTGCGGGTTCGATTCCAGGTCAGGCAAGTACCAATGTAACTTTTCTTGGACACCAATGACTAAAAGTGGTAACTAACTTTTCTCGGTGGTAGGCCATAACACCGGCCGCCGGCAGAAGTTACCACCCACCAGACAAAGCCTTGCCGCCAAGCGATTTGTCGTGTTCCGGCATGATGTCTGGTGAAGCCGTACGGATGACGGGTCTGAGCAGTTGTGTTGCAATGTGTGCCGGGTACGATGCGCCAAATGTTGTGTTGGGAGTTTGGTCGTGGAGGGTCTTCAGACCAATCTCCCTTTGGCGCAGCATCGTTGGTCGTGTTGTTGGGTTTAACATTGCATCACCTCGCTCAACTGCCGTCTTCCTTCCTATTCGCTCAATCTGAGTGAATAGGTTCTTAATAAACTAGCGCGCTTTACCATCAGCGATCGCATCACTGCTTACCATCAGGCGGGATTGTGGTCAAGCGCTAGTTTATAATTATTAAAAATAAAAAGTGAAGGAAAGCATTTTGAGAAACCTGGACTTTTAAGTCTGAAAACGCCAACTCGAATTGAGCAAGCATGGTGATTACGCTCAATCCTACTCTGTATGAGAGGAGACCTGTGCCCAGCAGTGGGACGATAAAAATATGTACTTAACGAACACAAAATTATAATATTCAGTTGCTTTAAATAGTTCACTCATCCTCCACTCTATAGAAAAGGGAGGATCCTACGACCAGACGGGTGTTATGTCTGGCGGGCACTTGCCCAACTGTTGATGTTGGGAAGGTATGTACATACGCTAGTTACTCGGCAAACTCTTCTTGCGAGATGTGGAATTCGTGTGACATCAGTATGACGTGTTATTAGCATGGGGCGTTTGTGGATACCGCTACAGTTAGTTTGAATTTAATAATAATAATATACATTTATTTTTCTTTTTTTAAAAATAGAACTTTGCCTCACCCTACAAATTTCTCCTGTATCGTGGGTGCCTTTACAAACATATAAACTCACATACACAAACAGCTAGACCCGGAACAACTAGTTGTAGGTCATACAATTATTTGTTCCGTGCGAGAATCGAACCCGCGACACGCAGTGCAGCAGTCAATAGCTTAACCACTGCGCTGAGCATGCAGTCAAATCTAAATATAAAATGTCCTGCTAATTCAATTGAATGAGAAGTTTTTTTTTTTTAATTTAACCTGAAAAGGGTAGGTTTACACTTTAAAACCATCAGTAGGATTTATTTAAATAATAATAAATAAATGTATACGGACAAATCACACAGATTGTGCTAGCCCCAAAGTAAGTTCGAGACTTGTGCGTGTCGCGACGCAGTCAATAGCTTAACCACTGCGCTTAGCATGCAGTCAAATCTAAATATAAAATGTCCTGCTAATTCAATTTAATGAGAAGTTTTTTTTTTATTTAACCTGAAAAGGGTTGGTTTACACTTTTAAATCATCAGTAGGATTTATTTAAATAATAATAAATAAATATATACGGACAAATCACACAGATTGTGCTAGCCCCAAAGTAAGTTCGAGACTTGTGTTATGGGATACTAACTCAATAATACTATATTTATAATAGATACATATATAGATAAACATCCAAGACCCAGGCCAATCAGGAAAAGGTCGTTTTTCCATCATGACCTGGCCGGTGATCGAACCCGGGGCCTCCACGTCGCAGGCAAGCATGTTGCCCGCTGCGCCATGGAGGACGACAAATCTATCTAAGTATTGTTTAGTTAGGAGACGTAACGACTTTTTTTTTATTTAAAACCCAAACCAAGTACAGTGGTCTTAAAAACGAACCTTCTCTTCTCCTTATACACTGCTGTTGAGGTCAACCTACCTTTATCTTTAAGAAACAAGTACTGGAAGCAAAGTTTCAGCTGTCCCCCTTTGTTGGCTCGCAATATCCAGCCCGCCAGCCCACAAGTCCACCGGAACTTTAACCAACAGTTTGTTCTACCTCCTATAGCCATTTCCTGTTTATCATAGTTTCGTATTTGATAACATAATGGGTCTGATAATATGCGGGTGGCCTTTGAGCCCGAAGTTAGCGTTTCAAGAGTCAAAGTTGAGATGATTGGATATGGATTACAAGATCTTAGTTTGGATAGTTTCGTCTGGATCTTACGTTGATTTGTTGTTGTGAGAAGGCTTTTGCAATGGATAAACATTAACTAATTCTGCAACTTACGGAAACAACATGAAAATTATTTATTAAAAACTAGCGACCCGCCCGGCTGCGCACGGCTGCAATGTTTATACAGAAAAACTATGAATGTAAGTATAAAAAACATAACGGCCCGCTGCCGCTCCTGCCGCCTCGGCTGGTCGCTCCTGCCCGCAATTTTTTAATCTGTAATATATAAAATATATATATATATATATATATATATATATATATAAACACCTCTTTGGGCACTTAGTTGATCCAGCCACGATGCCGTTCATTATAGACTCCACCTTTAGCACGGAATAACTTGACTCTAGTTGCGTATTTCTTGGGCGGAGTGGCAACGTCGCATTCTATGCAGCAATGTGGCCAAATATATTCGTCGATTAGGACATATACTCGACAAAAATTTTTCAGCAATTTCATGCATTAGTGGATCCGTAACGGCTAAATTTTTAGAACCCGCCAGGACTTTTTAGCTCTGAATATATTTCAAAAATCAATAACTTGTGTTGATCCATTTATGTACTCGCACTTCCAGTAATACTTCTTTTGATCCGATACCTATACCGTAACGGTTGATCAATTATGAATTTATTAAACCTAATCTAGAAATTTTATATTCGCAATGCTCCATACATTGTAAGATCTATATATATTTGTTAACATTTCATGCATTAGTGGATCCATAACTACCATTTTTTTTTTAAATGCACGAAGGCGTTTTGGCTCGTAATATATTTCAAAATTCATTTACTTATGTTGATCCATTTAGCTCTCATACTTCGTAATACTTAGGTATTTTGATCTGAATAGGTACTGATACCGTACCGGTCGATCAGTTACGTTTAGTATGAAGTCAAAGTTATTATTTTTAATATTTAAAGAGGTTGAATTTTACGTATGGGGTTTTTATACTTTATTTCTAATTTACCATATATTTTGTTTTTAAATTCATCGAAACCAAACTAATGAGTCCGAAGACGATATCGCCGCTGTATGTTTTGTGCTGAAAATATTGTGTGGACGGCCTCGGTAAGGTTCCTTTAGTAGAAATTGTATGCGAATACATAATATTATTATTAAGTTTTAAGGGTTGAACTTTGCGTAGCCGTTTTTTTTTAGGTATTAATCAGGTAGAAAGAAAAATTGTTTATTCCACTCAAACAGAACGCACCTTATTATAATAATACACTAAAACAATACTTAACACATAATAAAGAAAAAAAAAACACACAGGATAGCCTCCGTGGCGTAGCGGTAGCGAACGCGGCCGTTGCGCAGGGAGGCGCGGGTTCGATGCCCGCACAGTGCAAATATTTGTATGCATGAATATGAATATTTGCACTGGTCTGGTCGTGCCTCGGAAAGCACGTTAAGCCGTTGGTCCCAGTTGCCATACGAATATCAAGTGGCAGTCGTTACGGGTTGTTGGAGCTCTCAAAAGTCCAAACAATAGGGATGTATCCAAGGTATGAAAATCAAAAAAATAATTAGTCCGTCTTATAGATAATAAAAAAAAATTATGACCCGTATTTTTTATTTTGTCGAAATTACCAAAAATTGCTGAGATATAGCGTATTAAAGTTACGGAGTGGGGGCTAATTACGTCACGCCATGGTATATTTTGTACGACGGCGTGACGTCATGCGATATTTCAAATCAATATATCTTCCTAAGTATTTGAATAAAAGAAAAAATAAAAAATACGTGTTCAATATTTTTTAGAAATCTATCTGATGGACATTAAATTATTTTTTAGGATACAAGCCAATTGTTCTAACTGCAATGCTTAGATATCGCCTTCGGGTTATGGAGGCCAGACGGCATTCGCTTCACGGAAAATATCGAAGTTTAGCCAAAATCAGCAGTTAGACTGGTAAAGCGGACCCCAGACTCCAAAGCTGAAAAGCTACGGATGCGACTGGGATTAACGCTGAGATGATGATGATGAAAGAAAAAAAAAAACAAAAATATAATTTACTAAAAAGCCAAGCTCAAAATAAAACAATGTTTTCTTGATGTCATAACCCGGGTCAGGAGTTTTGGCGGGAAAGCTAAGCTGAGTGTCACGTTAATTTTTCATTGGAAGTTTAAATTATTTATAGTGTTGTTTACTAAATAAAAGTGCATGATTTATGTAGTAAAAAGTAAATAATTCATAAAGAACAATGAGATATCGCAGCGTAGTGTGTACTATAAACATGTATACCTCATTGATAATATTTTTGTAAATTAAAAAGATAAACTCAACCGCACGTTAGTGGAAATATAATCAGATTTGCTACTTAGTAATAAAGGTAATAAAGTTCTAAGTACATTTATCCGCCGAAGTGCGTTTGACATTGTGGTGGAGTTTTCCCAGTCGACTCAAAGTTAAACATACCTACGTGTATTATAAAAATAATTTCACTTAGTCGTGTTATATTATAGCGAAAGAAAGCGCTGTTTTATAATGATTTGTGGTAGGTACTGGAACGCGTTAGACACATGGAATGTAAACTTTAGCGGTCGCAATTTCGAATTAGGTAGTCTACGTTTCATTCCAGCTTCCTAGTTTGAATTTCTTTTAAAAAAAAAAAAACGATATTCGAAACATGAAACACCAAGGAGGTAACTAATAAAAGATTTTATTTAAATTTCAGACTGTCTTGCAAATAGACAGTAGTAGACTGTTTATTGAAAAAAAAAACAAAGAATCATCATAATAGCGCCATAGCGAGGGAAAAATTGTTATTGTTCATTATTCGTCTTAAAAAAACTTATAAAATAAAATTATGTTTTTGATTTCCGCGATTTGTTTGAGAAAAGTAGTTAGTAACTGTTTGCGTGATTTGACCGTATACTGCTTAGTATGATAGTATTGTCATCGGCAGCAGCGCGGGCGTTGAGAAAAGAGGTTTCGACCTTGGGCCTTTTTTCTAATACCGGGAATGAACTTATATTGGAAGTAAAAAAGTTAGTAATCAATGTTAAAATCCTATAAAAATTAAATTGTCAACAGAAAAATTATTGACTTTATAAAAAAGGAGGATGTTCACAATTCGCCGCAATCTTTTTTTTATGTATGTTCACCGATTACTGTAAGACGCCTATACCCGTTACCAAAATTATTTTTTATTTGAAAGAGTGGTCCCATAGTCACCAGAGAAATCAAGGAAAACAATTGTTTTTGTCAAAATTTTTTTTTTTTGGGGCAACTAGTGCATTTCATGGTATTTTTATAAGTATTTTAAAGCACTACAATTTAGTAATGATCTGGAGTAGATCTGATGATGTAGTAAATATGAAGCCGAGAGACACTTGAGGGAACTTCTCGACAATTCACAACAGCTACCTTGTGTTTGAGCTTGATTAATTTGTACTAATAAGAACTTTACTTTTTTTAACGTATTCCGATATTGTTAAGATGCGGATAATGCCACTGCATTATCCGCATCAATATTGCTGTAATAACGCTATATTACTATTTGTAAGTATTTTGTATTGTTTGTTGTCCCATAATTAATAAAAAAAAAAAAAAAAAAATTATACCTAGATGGGTTGTAACTGTCATTAGGACTCTGATGATGAATACAAAGGCCAGTTCAGGGAACTCCTCAACCGTTTACAGTAGTTCCCTTGTGTTTAGAATAATTAATATATACAGTATGTTAAGAAAACCCTGTCCGACCCGTGAAGGTATTGTTAGGTATCTATAACTGATTCTACTAATGGATACAAAACCGGGCTTAACTTAAAAAAAAAATCCCCCTAAAAAATAAATATTATTTCGCAAAAAGAGGTAACTTAATAAATGTGCGTTAAGTACCCTTCCGCGGGCGGCGGGCGGCAGGGGACGCGGCATGTGGTCGCATCGCTATTCGCTTATAATAATACCGGTGTTGTCACTTTTTAAAAATTAACAAATTTCGGGGAAGTTGCAATTAATTCGTGGGAAAAAAATATTATTTCAAAATTCATCTGTATACGTAAAATTTTATATTATATTTGGTCATGTGTTTACCTAACCTTTATTATCCTTATGGGTCGGACAGGGCTTTCTCAACATACTGTATTGATGAGCAATTTTCACCCATATGGATTATTATGAAAATCTGCAGTAGATTTGATGATGAAGACCATAGACAGTCGAGAGAACTCCCCAACGATTCACAGCAGCCACCTTGCGTTTGTGCTTGATTAATTTGTATCGGCGTTGGAAAAAATTTACCGTCACATTTTTCGGTTACGCGTCATATTTTTATTAATTTTTTTTTACTATATTTACCCACCTCGAAGTCTTTCCCCATATCCCTACCTAAAATCCCGGATATCTCGGAAACGGCTCGTAATTTCAAAATTCTGACAAATTCCCCCCCCCCCCCCTTACTAATCCCCCTCCCAGCCGGGACCTATATTCAGATAGGACCCCTAGACCCCCATTTTGACCCCATAGTACCTGACCCCCAATACCCATATAGCACATACATTCCGAGATTCCAGTGTCCTGTCCCCTCCCACTCTCCCCTCATGTTGTGACCCCAGGTGGACAGGATCCTCCCAACACTTAGACAAACCCCCCTCACCTACCCCTCCCCCCTTCCCCTAGACTCAACCTAGCCTCCCCACCCCTCTCCTCTACACTCCCTTACACCCCCCCCCCCGCCACTTGCTCCTCAGGCCACCTCACCCCCCCGCGGCCTATCTCGGGATCCGGAGGTCCTAGACTAGCTGAGTTTGGGCTCTTCGGAATCGGGAGGAAGAGCCCAACATTCTGGCCCCGGGGGATTCCGCATCCCGCACCCTGCATTTCGCATTCCACACTGACTCACCTGGTGCTGACGCGTGCAATTGTTGGGACATACAGGCTGTATCTTTAGGTTAGTTTAGTTTTAAATTTGGTGTTGTATTTAGTCGTGGACCGTCCCCCTATTGGGGACGCTAAGTTTTAATCTTTATTAATGTTATTTTACGCGCCACGCGCGTTACGCGCCTTCTTTTTCTAAGAAGTTTTACTTCTTACGTGTGTACACTAGTACACGCACACATTTTTTTTTATCACCAGAGCCTTCATGACAGTCATAACCCATCTTTTGAAAAGTTCTTATCAATGCAAATTAATCAATCACAAACTCAAGGTAGCTGCTGTGAATTATTAAGGAGTTCCGTTGGCTGTCTAGGGTCTTCATCATCAGATCAACTGCAGACCTTCATTTTAACCCATCTTGGTGAAAAGTTCTTATTAATACAAATTAATCAAGCACATACTCAAGGTAACTGCTATGAATAGTTGAGGACTTCCTTCGACTGTCTCCCGGTTCCATCACCAGACCATTATCAAATTGTAGTTCTTTGAAATACTTAATGAAGATACTTAGAAATGCACTAGTCGCCCCTACGATTCTTGGAAGTTCCTCTTGATTTCTTTAGTCTTCTATCATCAGATCCTGACTTGGTGACTATGGGACCGATTAGAAAGTTTACCTTTTCAAACAAAAAAGAATTTAGCAAATCAGTCCAGGTGTCTCAGATTAATATCTAAGATTAATAAAGTGAACATACATAAAAAAAAAACTGTTGCTTAACCAATCGCTTCGCGCCCTTGGCAAATGCTGCGCCCTGATTGGCCCATTTGAATTGGATCAACAACTGCCCAGACGCCAAAAAGGTGGATTTGTATAAAACAGCCCTTAATTATTGTTATTGGCTATTATTATTCAACGTGACACATGTGGCTCCAAACGGAGCAACATATTTATGGACAAATGGCATCGGATCAACAAAAGGCCCCCGGATCAACAAGTGAAAATGGATCAACAAATTACTACCTATACGGCACGTCTGAGCCACAAAGTGCCCAAAGGGATATCTATATATATATATAAAAACTGTTGCTTAACCAATCGCTTCGCGCCCTTGGCAAATGCTGCGCCCTGATTGGCCCATTTGAATTGGATCAACAACTGCCCAGACGCCAAAAAGGTGGATTTGTATAAAACAGCCCTTAATTATTGTTATTGGCTATTATTATTCAACGTGACACATGTGGCTCCAAACGGAGCAACATATTTATGGACAAATGGCATCGGATCAACAAAAGGCCCCCGGATCAACAAGTGAAAATGGATCAACAAATTACTACCTATACGGCACGTCTGAGCCACAAAGTGCCCAAAGGGATATCTATATATAGATATCCCTTTGGGCACTTTGTGGCTCAGACGTGCCGTATAGGTAGTAATTTGTTGATCCATTTTCACTTGTTGATCCGGGGGCCTTTTGTTGATCCGATGCCATTTGTCCATAAATATGTAGCTCCGTTCGGAGCCACATGTGTCACGTTGAATAATAATAACCAATAACAATAATTAAGGGCTGTTTTATACAAATCCACCTTTTTGGCGTCTGGGCAGTTGTTGATCCAATTCAAATGGGCCAATCAGGGCGCAGCATTTGCCAAGGGCGTGATGCGATTGGATAAGCAACAGTTTTTTTTTTTTATGTATGTTCACTTTATTAATCTTAGATATTAATCTGAGACACCTGGACTGATTTGCTAAATTCTTTTTTGTTTGAAAAGGTAAACTTTCTAATCGGTCCCATAGTCACCAAGTCAGGATCTGATGATAGAAGACTAGAGAAATCAAGAGGAACTTCCAAGAATCGTAGGGGCGACTAGTGCATTTCTAAGTATCTTCATTAAGTATTTCAAAGAACTACAATTAGATAATGGTCTGGTGATGGAACCGGGAGACAGTCGAAGGAAGTCCTCAACTATTCATAGCAGTTACCTTGAGTATGTGCTTGATTAATTTGTATTAATAAGAACTTTTCACCAAGATGGGTTAAAATGAAGGTCTGCAGTTGATCTGATGATGAAGACCCTAGACAGCCAACGGAACTCCTTAATAATTCACAGCAGCTACCTTGAGTTTGTGATTGATTAATTTGCATTGATAAGAACTTTTCAAAAGATGGGTTATGACTGTCATGAAGGCTCTGGTGATAAAAAAAAATGTGTGCGTGTACTAGTGTACACACGTAAGAAGTGAAACTTCTTAGAAAAAAAGGCGCGTAACGCGCGTGGCGCGTAAAATAACATTAATAAAGATTAAAACTTAGCGTCCCCAATAGGGGGACGGTCCACGACTAAATACAACACCAAATTTAAAACTAAACTAACCTAAAGATACAGCGTGTATGTCCCAACAATTGCACGCGCCAGCACCAGGTGAGTCAGTGTGGAAAGCGAAATGCGGGGTGCGGGATGCGGAATCCCCCGGGGCCAGAATGTTGGGCTCTTCCTCCCGATTCCGAAGAGCCCAAACTCGGCTAGTCTAGGACCTCCGGATCCCGAGATAGGCCGCGGGGGGGTGACGTGGCCTGAGGAGCAAGTGGCGGGGGGAGGGGGGAGGGGGGGGGGGGGGGTAAGGGAGTGTAGAGGAGAGGGGTGGGGAGGCTAGGTTGAGTCTAGGGGGAGGGGGGAGGGGTAGGTGAGGGGGGTTTGTCTAAGTGTTGGGAGGATCCTGTCCACCTGGGGTCACAACATGAGGGGAGAGTAGGAGGGGACAGGACACTGGAGTCTCGGAATGTATGTGCTATATGGGTATTGGGGGTCAGGTACTATGGGGTCAAAATGGGGGTCTAGGGGTCCTATCTGAATATAGGTCCCGGCTGGGAGGTGGATTAGTAAGGGGGGGGGGGGGATTTGTCAGAATTTTTAAATTCCCAGCCGTTTCCAAGATATCCGGGATTTTAGGTAGGGATATGGGGAAGGACTTCGAGGTGGGTAAATATAGTAAAAAAAAAATTAATAAAAAGATAGCGCGTAACCGAAAACTGTGACGGTAAATTTTTTCCAACGCCGATACAAATTAATCAAGCACAAACGCAAGGTGGCTGCTGTGAATCGTTGGGGAGTTCTCTCGACTGTCTATGGTCTTCATCATCAAATCTACTGCAGATTTTCATAATAATCCATATGGGTGAAAATTGCTCATCAATACAGTATGTTAAGAAAACCCTGTCCGACCCATAAGGATAATTTGTCAATTTTTAAAAAGTGACAACACCGGTATTATTATAAGCGAATAGCGATGCGACCACATGCCGCGTCCCCTGCCGCCCGCCGCCCGCGGAAGGGTGCTTAACGCACATTTATTAAGTTACCTCTTTTTGCGAAATATTATTTATTTTTTAGGGGCATTTTTTTTAAGTTTAGCCCGGTTTTGTATCCATTAGTAGAATCAGTTATAGATACCTAACAACACCTTCACAGGTCGGACAGGGTTTTCTTAACATACTGTATATATTAATTATTCTAAACACAAGGGAACTACTGTAAACGGTTGAGGAGTTCCCTGAACTGGCCTTTGTATTCATCATCAGAGTCCTAATGACAGTTACAACCCATCTAGGTATAATTTTTTTATTTTATTTTTATTAATTATGGGACAACAAACAATACAAAATACTTACAAATAGTAATATAGCGTTATTACAGCAATATTGATGCGGATAATGCAGTGGCATTATCCGCATCTTAACAATATCGGAATACGTTAAAAAAAAGTAAAGTTCTTATTAGTACAAATTAATCAAGCTCAAACACAAGGTAGCTGTTGTGAATTGTCGAGAAGTTCCCTCAAGTGTCTCTCGGCTTCATATTTACTACATCATCAGATCTACTCCAGATCATTACTAAATTGTAGTGCTTTAAAATACTTAATAAAAATACCATGAAATGCACTAGTTGCCCCAAAAAATTTTGACAAAAACAATTGTTTTCCTTGATTTCTCTGGTGACTATGGGACCACTCTTTCAAATAAAAAATAATTTTGGTAACGGGTATAGGCGTCTTACAGTAATCGGTGAACATACATAAAAAAAAGATTGCGGCGAATTGTGAACATCCTCCTTTTTTATAAAGTCAATAATTTTTCTGTTGACAATTTAATTTTTATAGGATTTTAACATCATTCCCGGTATTAGAAAAAAGGCCCAAGGTCGAAACCTCTTTTCTCAACGCCCGCGCTGCTGCCGATGACAATACTATCATACTAAGCAGTATACGGTCAAATCACGCAAGCAGTTACTAACTACTTTTCTCAAACAATCCGCGGAAATCAAAAACATAATTTTATAAGTTTTTTTAAGATGAATAATGAACAATAACAATTTTTCCCTCGCTATGGCGCTATTATGATGTTTCTTTGTTTTTTTTTTCAATAAACAGTCTACTACTGTCTATTTGCAAGACAGTCTGAAATTTAAATAAAACCTTTTATTAGTTACCTCCTTGGTGTTTCATGTTTCGAATATCGTTTTTTTTTTTTTTTTTGAAAGAAATTCAAACTAGGAAGCTGGAATGAAACGCAGACTACCTAATTCGAAATTGCGACCGCTAAAGTTTACATTCCATGTGTCTAACGCGTTCCAGTACCTACCACAAATCATTATAAAACAGCGCTTTCTTTCGCTAAAATATAACACGACTAAGTGAAATTATTTTTATAATACACGTAGGTATGTTTAACTTTGAGTCGACTGGGAAAACTCCACCACAATGTCAAACGCACTTCGGCGGATAAATGTACTTAGAACTTTATTACATTTATTACTAAGTAGCAAATCTGATTATATTTCCACTAACGTGCGGATGAGTTTATCTTTTTTAATTTACAAAAATATTATCAATGAGGTATACATGTTTATAGTACACACTACGCTGCGATATCTCATTGTTCTTTATGAATTATTTATTTTTTACTACATAAATCATGCACTTTTATTTAGTAAACAACACTATAAATAATTTAAACTTCCAATGAAAAATTAACGTGACACTCAGCTTAGCTTTCCCGCCAAAACTCCTGACCCGGGTTATGACATCAAGAAAACATTGTTTTATTTTGAGCTTGGCTTTTTAGTAAATTATATTTTTGTTTTTTTTTTTTCTTTCATCATCATCATCTCAGCGTTAATCCCAGTCGCATCCGTAGCTTTTCAGCTTTGGAGTCTGGGGTCCGCTTTACCAGTCTAACTGCTGATTTTGGCTAAACTTCGATATTTTCCGTGAAGCGAATGCCGTCTGGCCTCCATAACCCGAAGGCGATATCTAAGCATTGCAGTTAGAACAATTGTTTGGACTTTTGAGGGGCTCCAACAACCCGTAACGACTGCCACTTGATGTTCGTATGGCAACTGGGACCAACGGCTTAACGTGCTTTCCGAGGCACGACCAGACCAGTGCAAATATTCATATTCATGCATACAAATATTTGCACTGTGCGGGCATCGAACCCGCGCCTCCCTGCGCAACGGCCGCGTTCGCTACCGCTACGCCACGGAGGCTATCCTGTGTGTTTTTTTTTTCTTTATTATGTGTTAAGTATTGTTTTAGTGTATTATTATAATAAGGTGCGTTCTGTTTGAGTGGAATAAACAATTTTTCTTTCTACCTGATTAATACCTAAAAAAAAACGGCTACGCAAAGTTCAACCCTTAAAACTTAATAATAATATTATGTATTCGCATACAATTTCTACCAAAGGAACCTTACCGAGGCCGTCCACACAATATTTTCAGCACAAAACATACAGCGGCGATATCGTCTTCTGACTCATTAGTTTGGTTTCGATGAATTTAAAAACTTAAAATAAATGGTAAATTAGAAATAAAGTATAAAAACCCCATACGTAAAATTCAACCACTTTAAATATTAAAAATAATAACTTTGACTTCATACTAAACGTAATTGATCGACCGGTACGGTATCAGTACCTATTCAGATCAAAATACCTAAGTATTACGAAGTATGAGAGCTAAATGGATCAACATAAGTAAATGAATTTTGAAATATATTACGAGCCAAAACACCTTCGTGCATTTAAAAAAAAATGGTAGTTATGGATCCACTAATGCATGAAATGTTAACAAATATATATAGATCTTACAATGTATGGAGCATTGCGAATATAAAATTTCTAGATTAGGTTTAATAAATTCATAATTGATCAACCGTTACGGTATAGGTATCGGATCAAAAGAAGTATTACTGGAAGTGCGAGTACATAAATGGATCAACACAAGTTATTGATTTTTGAAATATATTCAGAGCTAAAAAGTCCTGGCGGGTTCAAAAAATTTAGCCGTTACGGATCCACTAATGCATGAAATTGCTGAAAATTTTTTGTCGAGTATATGTCCTAATCGACGAATATATTTGGCCACATTGCTGCATAGAATGCGACGTTGCCACTCCGCCCAAGAAATACGCAACTAGAGTCAAGTTATTCCGTGCTAAAGGTGGAGTCTATAATGAACGGCATCGTGGCTGGATCAACTAAGTGCCAAAGAGGTGTTTATATATATATATATATATATATATATATATATATATATATATATATATATATAGATATCCCTTTGGGCACTTTGTGGCTCAGACGTGCCGTATAGGGTAGTAATTTGTTGATCCATTTTCCACTTGTTGATCCGGGGGCCTTTTTTTGATCCGATGCCATTTGTCCATAAATATGTGGCTCCGTTTGGAGCCACATGTGTCACGTTCAATAATAATAAGTAATAACAATAATTAAGGGCTGTTTTATACAAATCCACCTTTTTGGCGTCTGGACAGTTGTTGATCCAATTTAAATGGGCCAATCAGGGCGCAGCATTTGCCAAGGGCGCGAAGCGATTGGTTAAGCAGCCGTTTTGTTTTTTATGTATGTTCACTTTATTAATCTTAGATATTAATCTGAGACACCTGGACTGATTTGCTAAATTCTTTTTTTGTTTGAAAAGGTAAACTTTCTAAATGGTCCCTTAGTCAAGATCTGATGATGAAAGACTAGAGAAATCAAGAGGAACTTCCAAAAATCGTAGGGGCGACTAGTGCATTTCTAAGTATCTTCATTAAGTATTTCAAAGAACTATAATTTGATAAAGGTCTGATATAGCTGATGATGGAGCCGGGAGACAGACGAAGGAAGTCCTCAACGATTGATAGCAGTTACCTTGAGTTTGTGCTTGATTAATTTGTATTAATTAGTACTTTACACCAAGATGAGTTGTGACTGTGATTAAGGCTCTGATGATGAAAACAAAGGCCAGTTCCACAAACTCCTCAAGGTTTACAGTAGCTACTTTGTTTTAGGACTTATTCCAATACCCATATAGCACATACAATCCGAGATTCCAGTGTCCTGTCCCCTCCCACTCTCCCCTCATGTTGTGACCCCAGGTGGACAGGATCCTCCCAACACTTCGACAACACCCCCCCTCACCTACCGCTCCCCCCTCCCCCTAAACTCACCTAGCCTCCCACCCCTCTCCTCTATACTCACTTACCCCCCCCCCACTTGCTCCTCAGGCCACCTCACCCCCCCGCGCCTATCTCGGGATCCGGAGGTCCTAGACTAGCCGAGTTTGGGCTCTTCGGAATCGGGAGGAAGAGCCCAACATTCTGGCCCCGGGGGATTCCCGCATCCCGTACTATATTTACCCACCTCGAAGTCCTTCCCCATATCCCTACCTAAAATCCCGGATATCTCGGAAACGGCTGGGAATTTCAAAATTCTGACAAAATCCCCCCCCCCCCTTACTAGCCCCCCCCCCCCTCCCCCGCAGCCGGACCCTCCCCCATTTTGACCCCATAGTACCTGACCCCCCAATACCCATATAGCACATACATTCCGAGATTCCAGTGTCCTATCCCCTCCCACTCTCCTCTCATGTTGTGACCCCAGGTGGACAGGATCCTCCCAACACTTAGACACCCTCCCTCACCTACCTCTCCCCCCTCCCCCTAGACTCAACCTAGCCTCCCCACCCCTCTCCTCTACACTCCCTTACCCCCCCTCCCCACTTGCTCTCCAGGCCACCTCACCCCCCGCGGCCTATCTCGGGATCCGGAGGTCCTAGACTAGCCGAGTTTGGGCTCTTCGGAATCGGGAGGAAGAGCCCAACATTCTGACCCCGGGGGATTCCGCATCCCGCATTTCGCATTCCACACTGACTCACCTGGTGCTGGCGCGTGCAATTGTTGGGACATACAGGCTGTATCTTTAGGTTAGTTTAGTTTTAAATTTGGTGTTGTATTTAGTCGTGGATCGTCCCCCTATTGGGGACGCTAAGTTTTAATCTTTATTAATGTCATTATATTGAAGTAAAACTTCTTCGCCATCTTTTTCTAAGAAATTTCACTTCTTACGTGTGTACACTAGTACACGCACACATTTTTTTTTGTTTCTAAAAACGAATATACTAATACCAAAGACATACCCGACTTCGGAAATTAGTTATTTTTTACGTTGTAGTGTTTTCTGGAAGACTGTTGTTTTTTTTACACTTTTGTGTTATGAAAAGTTCTGTGCAGCTGCATCCGGTCAGAATGAACGCTGATGCTAATATGGTTGGGAAAAGGCCTGTAAACAAACGACGTAATTTTGAATAATGTTATTTTTACCCGTAATTTTGGTTTAAAAACGAAACCACTGAACCGATTTCTATAAAATTCCTACGAGGTCAAAATGAATGTATGAACAATGCTAGACATGACGCGATTACGCAACTTAAAATCAGTTTCTTAATTATAATTGATTGTTGCTTAAGCATGACATGCAGGTACTGGTTCTTCAGTGATAAACTTCAATGCTGTAAGTTTTTTAGGAGTTTCCTCGACTCCTGTTGGTCTTCATCATCAGATTTACGGACACGACCGACAGACCTTCATTTTAACCCACATAGGTGCAAAGTTCTAATCAATACAAATTAATCAAGCACAAAGGCAAGGTGGCTGCAGGGGATCGTTGAGGAGTTCCCTCGTCTGTCTATGTTCTTCATCATCAAATCTACTGCAGATTTTCATAGTAATCCATATGGGTGAAAATCGCTCATCAATATACATTAATTAAATTCAAACACAAGGGAACTACTGTAAACCGTTGAGGAGTTCCCTGAAGTGACCTTTGTATTTATCATCAGAGCCCTAATGACAATTAAAACCGATCTAAGTGTAAAGTTCTTATTAATACAAATTAATCAAGCTCAAATACAAGGTAGCTGCTATGAATTCTCGAGGAGTTCCCTCAACTGTCTCCCGGCTTCATATCTACTCCAACATCAGATCTACTCCAGATCATTAGTAAATTGTAGTGCTTTAAAATACTTAATGAAAATATTTAAAAATGTACCTAGAAATGTACAAGTTGCCTCTAAAAATTTTGAAAGTTTCCTTGCTTTCTCTAGTCTTTCATCATCAGAGCCTGGTGACTATGGGACCACCCTTTTAAATAAAAAAGAATTTTGCAAACGGATCCAGGCTTCTTACAGTAATCGGTGAACATACATAAAAAAAAGGTTGCGACTAATTGAGAACCTCCTACTATTTTTGAAATCGGTTAAAAACTTAAATTGCCAAAAGAAAATAATTTTTCTGTTGACAATTTAAATTTTATAGGATTTTGACATTGATTACTAACTTTTTCCAATATAAGTTCATTCCCGGTATTAGAAAAAATGCCTGGGGTCGAATCCTCTCGTCTCAATGCCCGCGCTGCTGCCGATGATAATAGTATCATACTAAGCAATATACGGTCAAATCACGCAGGCTCTTACTTACTACTTTTCTCAAACAATCCGAGGAAATAAAAAACATAATTTTATTTTTTAAGTTCAATGACGAATAATGAACAATAATTATTTTTCCCACGCTATGGCGCTATTATGATGTTCCATTGTTTTTTTTTTTTCAATAAAGCGTCCACTATTTATCATTTCAATATTGTGTCTATTTGCAAGACAGTCCGAAATTTAAATAAAACCTTTTACTAGTTACCTCCTTGGTGTTCCATGTTTCGAATTTAGTTTTTTTTTTTTCGAAAGAAATTCAAACTAGGACGCTGGCACGAAACGCAAACTACCTAATTCGAAATTACGGCCTCTTAAATTTACATTCCATGTGTCTAACGAGTTCCTGTACCTTTTATTTATTTATTTTATTTTTATTAAAATTATAAACTAGCGCTTGACCGCAATCCCGCCTGATGGTAAGCAGTGACGCAGTCGTTGATGGTAAAGCGCACTAGTTTATTAAGAGCTTATTCACTCAAGCCTTGAAGACACTAAAATTGTAGTCCGACGGAAACACCGCCGCTGGCAAACTGTTCCAGTCCCTCGATGTACGCGGTATAAAGGAGGAAGCGAAACGCTTCGTCCGTATCGTAATGGTGTTCGCTAAAATATAACGCGACTAAGTGAAATAATTTTTATAATACACGTAGGAATGTAACTATGAGTAGATTGAGAAAACATCTACCAGAATGTCAAACGCACTTCGGCGGATATATGTACTCGTACTTAGATCTTTATGACCTTTATTACTAAGTACCTTGCGCTTTACCATCAACGATTGCGTCACTGCTTACCATCAGCTGGGATTGCGGTCAAGCGCTGGTTTATACTTTAATAATAAAAAAAAAAAGTAGTAAATATGATTTTATGTCCACTAACGTGCGGTTGAGTTTATCTTTCTTAATTTACAAAAATATTATTAATGAGGTACACATGTTTAATTTACACACTACGCTGCGATATCTCAATGTTCTTTATGAATTATTTACTGAATGCACTTTTTACGACATAAATCGGGCACTTTTATTTAGTAAACAACACTATGCATAATTTAAAACTCCAATGAAAAATTAACGTGACACTCGGCTTAACTTTCCCGCCAAAACTCCAGACACGGGTTATGACATCAAGATAACATTGTTTTATTTTGAGTACTAGGCTTTTTAGTAAATTATATTTCTTTGCCTTTTTTTTTTTCTTTTTCTTCATTATGTGTTTATTTTTGTTTTAGTGTATTATTATTATAATGTGCGTTCTGTTTGGGCGGAATAAAGAATTTTTCTTTCTAGATCAGGAATCATTCAGGATCGGTTTTTAGGAATTAATCATCTGATTAATTCCTAAAAAAACAGCTACGTTAACTTCAACCCTTAAAAATTAACATTAAAATTTAATAATAATATGTATTCGCATACAAATACCAAAGGAGTCTATACAAGCAGTGTCAATTGCATTGAATGTTAGAGAGGCCGTCCACACAATATTTTCGGCACAAAACATACCGCGGCGATATCATGCTTAGACCCATTAGATTGGTTTCGATGAATAGAGTTTAAAAACTTAAAATTAATGGTAAATTAGAAATAAAGTATAAAAACCCTAGACATAAAATTCAACCTCTTTAACTATTAATAACAATTCATACTAAAAATAATTATATATTCATATCAAAATAAGTATTACGAAGTATGAGTTTTCTAAATGGATCAACAAAGTACATGATTTCTGGAATATATTTCCAGCCAAAAAGTCTTCGAGCATTTAAAAAAAATTGACGTTATGGATCCACTAATGCATGAAATGTTAACAAATATATATAGATCTTACAATGTATGGAGCATTGCGAATATAAAATTTCTAGATTAGTAGTGGCTGGATCCAGCCACGATGCCGTTCATTATAGACTCCACCTTTAGCACGGAATAACTTTACTCCAGTTGCATATTTCTTGGGGGGAGTGGCAACGTCGTATTCTATTTAGGGATGTGGCCAAATATATTCGTCAATTAGGACATATACTCGACAAAAAATTTTCAGCAATTTCATGCATTAGTGCATCCGTAACGGCTATATTTTTTGAACCCACCAGGACTTTTTAGCTCTGAATATATTTCAAAAATCAATAACTTGTGTTGATCCATTTATATACTCGCACTTCCAGTAATACTTCTTTTGATCCAATACCTATACCGTAACGGTTGATCAATTATGAATTTATTAAACCTAACCAAGAAATTTTATATTCGCAATGCTCCATACATTGTAAGATCTATATATATTTGTTAACATTTCATGCATTAGTGGATCCATAACGTCAATTTTTTTTAAATGCTCGAAGACTTTTTGGCTCGAAATATATTCCAAAAATCATATACTTTGTTGATCCATTTAGCTACTCATACTTCGTAATAGTTATTTTGATCTAAATAGGTAATTATTTTTATGTATGAATTATTATTTGTATGAATTGTTATTAATATTTAAAGAGGTTGTTAGGTAGGGTTGTTATAATTTATTTCTAATTTACCATTAATTTTAAGTTTTTAAACTCTATTCATCGAAACCAATCTAATGGGTCTAAACATGATATCGCCGCTGTATGTTTTGTGCCGAAAATATTGTGTGGACGGCCTCTGTAACATTCAATGCAATTGACACTGCTTGTATAGACTCCTTTGGTATTTGTATGCGAATACATATTATTATTAAATTTTAATGTTAATTTTTAAGGGTTGAAGTTTCCGTAGCTGTTTTTTTAGGAATTAATCATCTGATTAATTCCTAAAAAAACCGATCCTGAATGATTCCTGATCTAGAAAGAAAAATTCTTTATTCCGCCCAAGCAGAACGCACATTATAATAATAATACACTAAAACAATAGTAAACACATAATGAAAAAAAAGAAAAAAAAAGGCAAAGAAATATAATTTACTAAAAAGCCTAGTACTCAAAATAAAACAATGTTATCTTGATGTCATAACCCGTGTCTGGAGTTTTGGCGGGAAAGTTAAGCCGAGTGTCACGTTAATTTTTCATTGGAGTTTTAAATTATGCATAGGGTTGTTTACTAAATAAAAGTGCCTGATTTATGTCGTAAAAAGTGCATTTAGTAAATAATTCATAAAGAACATTGAGATATCACAGCGTAGTATCTCATGTGTACCTCATTAATAATATTTTTGTAAATTAAGAAAGATAAACTCAACCGCACGTTAGTGGACATAAAATCATATTTACTACTTAGTAATAAAGGTAATAAAGATCTAAGTACGAGTACATATATCCGCCGAAGTGCGTTTGACATTCTGGTAGATGTTTTCTCAATCTACTCATAGTTACATTCCTACGTGTATTATAAAAATTATTTCACTTAGTCGCGTTATATTTTAGCGAACACCATTACGATACGGACGAAGCGTTTCGCTTCCTCCTTTATACCGCGTACATCGAGGGACTGGAACAGTTTGCCAGCGGCGGTGTTTCCGTCGGACTACAATTTTAGTGTCTTCAAGGCTTGAGTGAATAAGCTCTTAATAAACTAGTGTGCTTTACCATCAACGACTGCGTCACTGCTTACCATCAGGCGGGATTGCGGTCAAGCGCTAGTTTATAATTTTAATAAAAAATAAAATAAATAAATAAATAAAAGGTACAGGAACGCATTAGACACATGGAATGTAAATTTAAGCGGCCGTAATTTCGAATTAGGTAGTTTGCGTTTCGTTCCAGCGTCCTAGTTTGAATTTCTTTCGAAAAAAAAAAACTAAATTCGAAACATGGAACACCAAGGAGGTAACTAATAAAAGGTTTTATTTAAATTTCGGACTGTCTGGCAAATAGACACAATATTGAAATGATAAATAGTGGACGCTTTATTGAAAAAAAAAAAACAAAGGAACATCATAATAGCGCCATAGCGTGGGAAAAATAATTATTGTTCATTATTCGTCATTGAACTTAAAAAATAAAATTATGTTTTTTATTTCCTCGGATTGTTTGAGAAAAGTAGTAAGTAAGAGCCTGCGTGATTTGACCGTATATTGCTTAGTATGATACTATTATCATCGGCAGCAGCGTGGGCATTGAGACGAGAGGATTCGACCCTAGGCATTTTTTCTAATACCGGGAATGAACTTATATTGGAAAAAGTTAGTAATAAATGTCAAAATCCTATAAAATTTAAATTATCAACAGAAAAATTATTTTCTTTTGGCAATTTAAGTTTTTAACCGACTTCAAAAAAAGTAGGAGGTTCTCAATTAGTCGCAACCTTTTTTTTATGTATGTTCACCGATTACTGTAAGAAGCCTGGATCCGTTTGCAAAATTCTTTTTATTTAAAAAGGTGGTCCCATAGTCACCAGGCTCTGATGATGAAAGACTAGAGAAAGCAAGGAAACTTTCAAAATTTTTAGAGGCAACTTGTAGGTACATTTTTAAATATTTTCATTAAGTATTTTAAAGCACTACAATTTACTAATGATCTGGAGTAGATCTGATGTTGGAGTAGATATGAAGCCGGGAGACAGTTGAGGGAACTCCTCGGGAATTCATAGCAGCTACCTTGTATTTGAGCTTGATTAATTTGTATTAATAAGAACTTTACACTTAGATATTTAATTGTCATTAGGGCTCTGATGATAAATACAAAGGCCACTTCAGGGAACTCCTCAACGGTTTACAGTAGTTCCCTTGTGTTTGAATTTAATTAATGTATATTGATGAGCGATTTTCACCCATATGGATTACTATGAAAATCTAGATTTGATGATGAAGAACATAGACAGACGAGGGAACTCCTCAACGATCCCCTGCAGCCACCTTGCATTTGTGCTTGATTAATTTGTATTGATTAGAACTTTGCACCTATGTGGGTTAAAATGAAGATCTGTCGGTCGTGTCCGTAAATCTGATGATGAAAACCAACAGGAGTAGAGGAAACTCCTAAAAAACTTACAGCATTGAAGTTTATCACTGAAGAACCAGTACCTGCATGTCATGCTTAAGAAACAATCAATTATAATCAAGAAACTAAATTTAAGTTGCGTAATCGCGTCATGTCTAGCATTGTTCATACATTCATTTTGACCTCGTAGGAATTTTATAGAAATCGGTTCAGTGGTTTCGTTTTTAAACCAAAATTACGGGTAAAAATAACATTATTCAAAATTACGTCGTTTGTTTACAGGCCTTTTCCCAACTATATTAGCATCAGCGTTCATTCTGACCGGATGCAGCTGCACAGTACTTTTCATAACACAAAAGTGTAAAAAAAAACAACCGTCTTCCAGAAAACACTACAACGTAAAAAATAACTTATTTCCGAAGTCGGGTATGTCTTTGGTATTAGTATATTCGTTTTTAGAAACAAAAAAAAATGTGTGCGTGTACTAGTGTACACACGTAAGAAGTGAAATTTCTTAGAAAAAGATGGCGAAGAAGTTTTACTTCAATATAATAACATTAATAAAGATTAAAACTTAGCGTCCCCAATAGGGGGACGGTCCACGACTAAATACAACACCAAATTTAAAACTAAACTAACCAAAAGATACAGCCTGTATGTCCCAACAATTGCACGCGCCAGCACCAGGTGAGTCAGTGTGGAATGCGAAATGCGGGATGCGGGATGCGGAATCCCCCGGGGTCAGAATGTTGGGCTCTTCCTCCCGATTCCGAAGAGCCCAAACTCGGCTAGTCTAGGACCTCCGGATCCCGAGATAGGCCGCGGGGGGGTGAGGTGGCCTGGAGAGCAAGTGGGGAGGGGGTAAGGGAGTGTAGAGGAGAGGGGTGGGGAGGCTAGTTTGAGTCTAGAGGGAGGGGGGAGAGGTAGGTGAGGGGGGGTTGTCTTAGTGTTGGGAGGATCCTGTCCACCTGGGGTCACAACATGAGGGGAGAGTGGGAGGGGACAGGACACTGGAATCTCGGAATGTATGTGCTATATGGGTATTGGGGGGTCAGGTACTATGGGGTCAAAATGGGGGAGTTTCCGGCTGCGGGGGGGGGGGGGGTAGTAAGGGGGGAATTTTGTCAGAATTTTGAAATTCCCGAATTTTGAATTTTGAGTTTCCGAGATATCCGGGATTTTAGGTAGGGATATGGGGAAGGATTTCGAGGTGGGTAAATATAGTACGGGATGCGGAATCCCCGGGGCCAGAATGTTGGGCTCTTCCTCCCGATTCCGAAGAGCCCAAACTCGGCTAGTCTAGGACCTCCGGATCCCGAGATAGGCCGCGGGGTGGTTAGGTGGCCTGAGGAGCAAATGGGGGGGGGGGGGGGGTAAGTGAGTGTAGAGGAGAGGGGTGGGGAGGCTAGGTTGAGTCTAGAGGGAGGGGTAGGTGAGGGGGGGTGTTGTCTAAGTGTTGGGAGGATCCTGTCCACCTGGGGTCACAACATGAGGGGAGAGTGGGAGGTGACAGGACACTGGAATCTCGGATTGTATGTGCTATATGGGTATTGGAATTAAGTCCAAAAACAAAGTAGCTACTGTAAACCTTGAGGAGTTTCTGGAACTGGCCTTTGTTTTCATCATCAGAGCCTTAATGACAGTCACAACTCATCTTGGTGTAAAGTACTAATTAATACAAATTAATCAAGCACAAACTCAAGGTAACTGCTATCAATCGTTGAGGACTTCCTTCGACTGTCTCCCGGCTCCATCATCAGCTACATCAGACCTTTATCAAATTATAGTTCATTGAAATACTTAATGAAGATACTTAGAAATGCACTAGTCGCCCCTACGATTTTTGGAAGTTCCTCTTGATTTCTCTAGTCTTTCATCATCAGATCTTGACTAAGGGACCATTTAGAAAGTTTACCTTTTCAAACAAAAAAAGAATTTAGCAAATCAGTCCAGGTGTCTCAGATTAATATCTAAGATTAATAAAGTGAACATACATAAAAAACAAAACGGCTGCTTAACCAATCGCTTCGCGCCCTTGGCAAATGCTGCGCCCTGATTGGCCCATTTGAATTGGATCAACAACTGCCCAGACGCCAAAAAGGTGGATTTGTATAAAACAGCCCTTAATTATTGTTATTACTTATTATTATTGAACGTGACACATGTGGCTCCGAACGGAGCCACATATTTATGGTCAGATGGCATCGGATCAACAAAAGGCCCCCGGATCAACAAGTGAAAATGGATCAACAAATTACTACCTATACGGCACGTCTGAGCCACAAAGTGCCCAAAGGGATATCTATATATATATATATATATATATATATATATATATATATATATATATATATATATATATGTATATTTATTAGGCTTACACTTGGTTAAAATTACAAGAATTAATAGCATGCAGTTACAACAGCAGAACAGCTTTTCATTTAGTTAGAATTAACAGCGGGTCCCAAACTAGGCACAGCCTGTATCTTGGTGACCCCAACACTACACATAGTTACTAGGTAAGTTCTGCTAGCGCAGCAGAGATTCTCATTGGATACATTCATCATTCACTCAGTGGATGGATGCTTTATTATTATTTTTAAATATTAATGGTTTGGTTTCTTATTTGACAGTACAATATCTTTGAATATTTCATTAAATCATGTAAAGTAAAGGGCAATATAGATCTATATTAAATCAACAATGTATTTAAGGTATTAAATTGGATAAGGATTAATGCTGTATTGGTTAAAATCACTTCGAAAATTACCCGGTATTTGTTGTAAAAAGTAAATGACAAAAAAATGTTATTGTGGGATATCCATAAGAGATAGACATTTACGATCCAGGACTTTTTTGTAGACCTTTTTAATGTGTACAATATTTAGTACATTATTTTGATAAATCTCATAGGGTTCAGCCTGGTTTCACTGCAAACGCGATACAAATGTAATTATTTACGACATCACATTAGGAAACTCAAAAATAATAGTAGTTCTCTACAATTTAATGGATGTTATTATACATATCTCTCCTCTTTAATCACTCTATCTATTAAAAATAATACATCAAAACCCGTTGCGGAGTTTTAAAGATTTAATTATACAAAGGGACATAGGGAAAGAGAAAGTGACTTTGTTTTATAATAATATGTAGTGATATTTACTCACAGAAAAAATAATAGACGCATTGCTCAAGAATTTCTTACCTGTAATATGCATGCACCTACATAATTTTATTACGAAAAGTATTTTTGCTTCACACTATAACACACAAGTCGTGGTGGCCTAGTAGTTAAAACACCAGTCTCTCAAGTGTGAGTGTGCGGGTTCTATTCCGGGCAAGTACCAATGTAACTTTTGTAAGTTATATGTTCTTTCTAAGTATATCTTAGACACCAATGACTGATAACAAGGTGAAGGAAAACATCTTAAAGAAACCGCATTGAGCAAGCGTGGTGATTAAGCTCAATCCTTCTCTGTATGAGAGGAGACCTGTGCTCAGCAGTGGGGCGATAAAGAGGGGCATGATGATGATATAAGATCATATGAACTTAAAGTGTTGTGTTGACGATTGTGTAAAAATTATATCATAGAAGAGAAGAGAAGAGAAGGAGAGAAATATTTTTTTTTTACTTACTTCTGAGCATACAAAGATGCCTCAAGGACCCAAAACGAACTTTAATTGTTTGTTAAACACTGTCTAACCTCTTTAAGTATATAAGAGTTTGTATATAAACCATCAATTTAGTATGACTGTTTTATAATAGATGGCGTTTTATAAAAACGTCATTATTGTGAATCGCGGTGGCGAGATTCTCCAGCGAGGGATGACCACCCCTGTATTTATTATAATAAATTGTATTACTTTGGAGTCTGGTTTTTATTTGAAGAGAGATATTTTTGGGACGTTGTACAAGTGGTCCTTCGAAACCGGATAAAGGACTGGTGTGCATTGTCATTGCTGTGGAGGAGTCGGGTTGAATGGTCAACCTGCTGCGAGTGGAACGTCAGCGCGATCAGGGGTGAGGAGCAGCATCGGAGGATCGTACATGATTGGCGCGCAAGCGTGTATGTGCAAATAGTACACAACGGTCAGTGCTGGTGCAGTTCGTGTTGGCGAGAGCAGCGGGTGCGGTGCGGGGGTAGAGCAGCCCGCATATCATCACGGCGAGCTACATAAAAGTGAGTGACAGTGAAGTGATACGAAGATAAAACTGTGAGTACTTTAAAATATACATATAACAGCAAATTTGGATCTTATTGACTTAGAAAATTTGGATTAACATTTGGACTTAGAAATTTTAACGTGTGTATGGACTTAGAATATTTTCTACAAAAAGTGAACTACGGGGAACCTATGCCCAATTTTGCAGCGAAGTGAATTAATTTCAAAGACTTGTGATTTTTTCGTGTCTTTTACGGAGTTAGCAAAGCGTGCCATAAATAAGAGACTTAATTCAACATGGAAGCTTTGAGTAATTTACAGTTTAATTTATATTCTACTATCAGTAAAGCAAGGTCCAACTTTAAGAAATCACCAAAGGAGCGAGTAAATAGTTCATACATAGAAACTAGATTAGAAAGTTTAGATGCTAACTGGTTAGCGTTTTCTGAAACACATTTAAAAATTGTATCTTCAGTTAAGTCCATTGAATTTGAAAGGTCTGATTATAATATAAAAAATGTATATGAGACCACGGAAGAATTATTTACTGATTATAAAACAGAGTTGAAGGAAGTATTAAAGAAAATTGCATGTTCGGATAGTTTAGGTAAAGGGCTTGAATCTTCTGCGATGGTTTCTAGAGAGACATGTTCTATAAAATTGCCAAAGATTGAGTTGCCTATGTTTACTGGAAGTTATTCTGAGTGGATTAGTTTTAGAGATTTATTCAAATCATTAATACATAATAATGGCCAACTAGACGACGTTCAGAAATTGCATTATTTGAAATCGCATCTGTCTGGAGAAGCTGAAGGTCTCTTACGGCACATTCCTATAACTAGCAGTAATTATGCAACCTGTTGGACTAAATTAGAGAAACGATATAATAATAAAAAATATTTAGCGAATTGTATCATTAAACGTTTTATGAGTCAAAAAAATATTGTAGCTGAATCCTCCAACGCAATTAAGGAACTATTAGATACTTCTAACGAATGTTTACATGCTTTGGAGAATTTAGGTATCATGGTTGAGCGTTGGGATATTATAGTCATTTATGTATTGAGCTTAAAGCTAGACACTGAGTCACGTAAACAATGGGAAATGTTAATTAGTGATTGTTCAGATGACTTGCCAACAATGAATCAGTTCAAATGTTTCCTTGAACAAAGATTTAGATCTTTGGAATTTTTAGACAACAAAGGTCAACGTCATCAGTACAATCGTAATGTACCAGTCAAATCGCTTCATGTGTCAACTACATTATGCATCTGTTGTCAAGATAATCACAAGCTTGCTTATTGTAAAAAGTTCGCCAGTCTCGATATGGAGAAGCGTCGTAATTTTGTCCAAACAAATCGTTTATGCTACAATTGTTTAGGGGCAAATCACTCCGTATATACATGCCGCCAGTCCACCAGATGTCATATATGCAAGAGGAAGCATCATAGTCTTCTTCATCTCAAGAATATCTCTAAATCAGTTGGTGATAGTAACACAACTGATCATGTGCCAGAAAGCAGCGTCTCTGCTGATCACAGTTCAATCCAGAGTAATTCCACTAATGTTGTAAGTTGTTTTGCTAATAGTCATAGCCAAACATTATTGGCTACTGCGCTTATTGAAGCAGAGGCAAAGGGCGGTACTGCTGTAGTATTAAGATCCCTGTTAGACCAGGGATCTCAGGCTTCCTTTATAACGGAGTCCGCAGTCCAGCTTTTAGGTCTCAAAAAAATTAAAATGAATGGTTCACTTTCAGGTATAGGTGGTGATCAAGGCCAATCGATGATTTCATTAAACTCGATGGTTTTCATTAAGATTAAATCACGCAACGAACCTAGTTTTATTATCACGGTCAAGGCTTATGTTTTAAAGAAACTAACGGCTATTTTACCGGAAAGGAAGGTTAGGGCAAATGTTGTAACTACAATCTCGTCTTTGGCTTTAGCTGATCCTTCGTTCGATACTCCGAACAAGATTGATTTGCTTTTAGGTGCCGAAGTTTATGGCCAGATTTTGTTAGAAGGTTTAGTCAGAGGTCCATCTGATCGGCTGATAGCACAAAATACTAGACTAGGATGGATCTTGTCTGGTCAAGTAGGTAAAATCAACCAAAGCGAGACATGCCACAATACTGTATTCGCATTGCATTCTACTTATACAGATGAGAATGTACTTCTTAAAAAATTCTGGGAACTAGAATCTGAACCCGTAGACGTTCGCAATAAGGCTTATTTGACCCCAGAAGAACAGAAGTGCGAAGAGATATTTAAGGCCACAACTAAACGTGACGAATCAGGTCGCTATATTGTGCATATGCCTTTTAGATCAAGCGATCCTGCTTGTAAATATAGTGAATCGAAAAACATTGCTCTAAAACGATTTTTAACCTTAGAAAAGCGATTTTTAAGTAATCCCGAGTTTAAGGCTCAGTATTCAGCTGTCCTAAATGAGTATATAGCTCTGAATCACATGGATATAGTACAGGATAGGGACAAAGAAGGCTCTGTGTACTTACCTCATCATGCCGTCATCCGTAACGACAAAAGTACAACGAAGGTGCGCATCGTATTCGATGCATCATGTGTAGGTAGCAACGGGGTATCTCTTAATCACGAACTAATGGTGGGGCCTACTCTGCAACCTGAGCTTCGTCATATTATCATGCGTTGGCGTTGTGAACCTATTTGTCTAGTAGCGGACATCGTCAAGATGTACAGACAGATTAAGGTATGCGATGATCATACAGATTTTCAGCGTATATTATGGCGTGAAAATCCAGATGACGAAATTCAAGTGTTACGTCATTTACGAGTAGCGTTTGGATTATCTTCGGCTCCTTACCTAGCCGTAAGATCATTGCAGCAATTAGCTCAGGATGAAGGCGCTGAATTTCCTTTAGCGAAGAACCGTGTTGTTTCCGACTTCTATATGGATGACTTGATAACGGGATGTCAAACCGTAGGGGAAGGAGTAGAAATATATAAGCAGATGTCAGAGTTGCTTAAACGTGGAGGTTTTCAGCTCCAAAAGTGGGCTACTAACAACAAAGAGTTATCAAGATTAATTGAAGACGCTGAACAAATATCACCAAGACACGGGAATATGGAACTTAAATCAGATGCCTTTTCAAAAATATTAGGTTTAACGTGGGACAGAGACAATGACGAATTTGTTTATACAATTCACCTTAAGGATCCAGATTTGCCAGTAACAAAACGTAAGGTTATTTCAGACATAGCCCGACTATTCGATCCCCTTGGTTGGTTAGCACCGGTAATCATTACGGCTAAGGTGTTTATTCAACGAATATGGATGACTGGAATCGACTGGGATGCAGAACTACCTGCTCCACTGTTAACAGAGTGGCTCGACTATCGAAAGAGTCTTTATAACATTACTAAGTTTCGTTTACTTAGTTGGATCAACTCTAGCAATGAAGACAAGGTTTTAGAATTGCATGGCTTTTCTGATGCGTCCAATGTAGCATACGCCGCTGTGGTATACGTCCGGTTAATTGATAAAGAAGGACATATTCACACAAGTTTGGTGACTTCAAAAACCAAGGTTGCTCCTGTTAAGCAGGTATCCATCCCGCGATTAGAGCTTTGTGGAGCTGTTTTAGTAGCGAAGCTTCTTCAGGAAGTTTCCTCAACTCTAGGAATTTCCAAACAGCATTTGTATGCGTGGACAGACTCATCCGTCGTATTAGCGTGGTTAAGCAGTCACCCTAGTCGATGGAAAACATTTATAGCAAATCGTGTTTCCGAAATACTTACCATTATGGATAGAAGTCAGTGGTCACATGTGTCGTCATCGGAAAATCCAGCCGATTGTGCATCTCGAGGTGCAAGCCCTTCTGAGTGTAACGATATGCAATTTTGGAAAAGAGGCCCAGTATGGTTACAGCATGAAAAAATAGACTATAATAAAGGAAATATACAAGTAACTACGCTAGAGGAAAGAAAAATAAAAACAAAATGTCATGCAACTACTGTAGAAAGTGATGATAGTCTATTTACTAAATTTTCTAAGTTCGGTCGGTTAATAAGAGTCGTAGGGTACTGTAGAAGATTTTTACGGATGAAGAAAATAGAATCCAATAAAAATAAAATAACTACTTTGCTAACTACTGAGGAATTAAATGAGGCTGTACTTGCCTGTATTAAACTTTGTCAAATCCAGTCCTTTAGTGATGAAATAGAAACTGTAAAAAAGAACCGTAAATTAAGTAAGGGTAGTAGACTTACCTCGTTGAATCCTTTTCTTGACGATGACGGGATCTTAAGAGTAGGCGGTCGCTTGCACCGGGCTTCTATTGATGAGAATATGAAGCACCCCATTTTAATTCCTCACAAGTCACATTTTACTAATCTTTTGATTGCGGAGGCTCACGAAAGAACTTTGCATGGCGGTCCGCAATTAATGCTAAATTATTTAAGATCCAAATACTGGATACTCAATGCAAAGACTCTCGTCAGGCAATTGATTCATAAGTGTGTAACTTGTATTAGATATTCAGCACAAACACACCAACCAAACACCGATCCACACCCGACATTTCTCCTATAACCTGGGTACATACAATTACATACTCAAAAGTGAAAAGTGAATTCAAAAGTGAACTCTGAGATAAAAGTGATCTCTGTGATGTCTGGTGAAGCCGTACTGAGGACGGGCCTGAGCAATTGTGCTGCGATGAGTGCCGCGTACGGGGCACCAAATGTTGTTGTATTGGAGTTTGTTCGTGGAGGGTCTCCAGATCAATCTCCCTCTGGCGTAGCATCGTTGGTTGTGTTGTTGAGTTTAACATTGCATCTCCTCGCTCAACTGCCGTCTCCCTTCCTATTCACTAAGCTTTTAAATAAATAGGCTTAATAAACTAGCGATTACCATCAACGATTGCATCACTGCTTACCAAGCACTAGCCTATAATTATTTAAAAAAAAGAACTGATGCAAATACTGATGAACCGATGCTTCAATTAAATTAAGGTTTATTTTTATTAATTTCACATACATACATATGTTCCAACATGTTCGGATCAGTTCACTAATTAACTAAATTTTGCACCTTTATTCACTTTGTGTTTTACTGAAAATTAACATAAAGTCATCTCTCGGGCATGTTCTTATAATAAGCCTTTAGGACACACGAATGTATGCCGTAATACGTCGAGATACATACCTACATAGGCAGTTAACTAAGTAAAGTCTAAGCAGAAGTGAAGTTCAAGTGACAACTTAGTTATAACAAGTTACTAAGTCACACTGCGGTCTATCAACCATCACATCTTGTCATCAATGCAAGTTGTATCTAATAGTACTCTTTAATTATAAACGCAATTAAAAAACTGCTGTCCAAACATGAGTATACTAATAATATAATATATTTATTTATGTAATAAGAACTCATATTGTTAGTAAAACTTAAGAACTAAGTTATTTTAATTTATTTTATAACTATTTAAATTTATTTCATCCCACGAGATGACACTGCAGTGATTATGTACGGATGGGAGCAGGTCAACCTACCCGAAACTGTCAAACTTTCCCAATGAACCTTGAGCCTTAATTCTTTGGGGATAAAATTTAAAGTCAAATAAAGAAGATAGATTGTAGTAGCTTTCATGTGCTGTTGTCTGCACATACAATCAAGTCTGCTAGCGATCATTTTCAGGATATTGTTGGAGCTGGCTCGCAATCTGCGCACCAGGGATGGCACATCTCATTCGCATTGCAGCTATGTATATTAAAATGTGCGTCCATGAGCATTCCCACCATAACTCTGAAGGCATTCTAGTATTGTACGTTTTTGTGTTGTTGTGGTATTGTACGACCCTTGGATAATATCTAGCCCACAAGCGGCACAGAGAACTCTTGTCTTTAAACGATCAGCCTGCTAAATTGATAGGCAGCATGTTCGTATAAAAATCTCTGTATATCTGAATTTGTGTACAAGTATATGAGTAAGTAAGTCGTGGTGGCCTAGTGATTAAAACACCAGCCTCTCAAGTATGAGTGCGCGGGTTCGATTCCAGGTCAGGCAAGTACCAATGTAACTTTTCTAAAGTTATATGACTGAAGGTGAAGGAAAACATCTTGAGGAAACCTGTACTTTATAAGTCTGAAATCGCCAACCCGCATTGAGGCAGCGTGGTGATTACGCTCAATCCTTCTCTATATGAGAGGAGATCTGTGCCCAGCAGTGGGACGATAAAAAGGTTGTTGTTGATGATGATGATATGAAAAGAAAATAATTAAAGAGCATCAAAGAATCTGGCATCCCTGTCAACAGAAGAATATCTAAAGGCTAGCAGCACTAAAACCTTGTTGTACTTCTGACAATGCTGATGCTCTGGCCAAGAGGAACCGATGACCTGGTGAAGGTCGCGGGAAGCCTATGGATGCGGGCAGCACAAGACCGGTCATTGTGCAAAGCCTTAGGGAAGGACTTTGTCCAGCAGAATAAAAGGCCATTGTTCAGCTGTAGACCTCTATAGGCTGAGGTAGAAGAAGATGCTCCAAATATGGCCAAAAATTGTTTACTATTTATAAACTTGTATAAGCAATTGTTAAATTTACAAAGCTGGACAAGTGTCCAGCTTTTGTCCAGCAAGAACCTTTCTGCCCCATCGGCCATCGGCTCTACGAGCTATGTGCCCCGCCCACTGCCACTTCAAAGAGCTAATCCGCTGGTCTATGTTGACGACTTTAATTCTTCTACGAACTTCTGACTTGCTTGACACCTATTATTCTGCGCTACATTGCGCGCTGGCAATTCCTTAAGTTTGGAGTACAGAGCAACAGAAGTCCAAACTTAAGGAATTAATCTGTAAGTACAGAGCAACAGAAGTCCAAACTTAAGGAATTGCCAGCGCGCAATGTAGCGCAGAATAATAGGTGCCAAGCAAGTCAGAAGTTCGTAGAAGAATTAAAGTCGTCAACATAGACCAGCGGATTAGCTCTTTGAAGTGACAGTGGGCGGGGCACATAGCTCGTAGAGCCGATGGCCGATGGGGCAGAAAGGTTCTTGAATGGCGACCACGTACCGGCAAGCGCAGCGTCGGACACATACCGACTAGGTGACCGGAACAAAATCGCAGGGGAGCGCTGGATGCAGGTCGCTTCTAGCTGTCCTTTGTCGAAATCCTGGGCTGGGCTTAATGATGATGATGAAGTCAGAAACACCACGCTGCACTCCATAACTCTAGTAGCGGATGTTGGAGAAAAATCAGCCAGGGCATTGAAGGAGTGAGCTGGATTGCTACGTCACGCGATTGCAGCCGAAGAGATGGGCAAAGATCTTCAGTCACTGGACACCCGAAGAAGGACATAGCCGTCGAAGTCGACCACGGAAAGGTGACATCATGATCCAACGAAGTTCTCATAACCACCAAGGCCGGGATAGATATACACTGGGACACAATGAAAGCTAAAGAAAAGAATATTCAATTAAAAGTAAATTTCAGACTTCTAAACGATTAGGAACAGTTCTAAATGGGAGCCCATTCTTTCTAACCCTACATTTGAATGCATAGGTATATGTGATATGCTTGTGTTTAATGTACATTGAATATAAGCATGACACACATTTTATCATTATGAAAGAGATTAGAGAGTATTCATAAAAAATATTCATATTTTCACTATTTTACCAACTTGGCACGTGAACTCTGTTGAAAGTTTTAGGCCGAAATGCAAACGAACCCCGGACATTTCATAGTCAAAAATACATTTCTCTGACGTAAATAATGTTTTAATAATACTCGGTTGCGGTCAACGCGAAAATATATGGCGCGGGCAGTGTGGAAGTGGTTTTTGTATTTTAATTCCAAATGTATTAAAGGCTTACATTTTAATATTATTTTTAAAAAGCGTGGAAAATGTCTGAAATTGCCAATCCACCCAGACCAACATAATGGCCAAATACGTATACGATTACCACATTAACACAACAACAACACATTAACATTTCTTAGAACGATTACTGAACAGACTCTTTGGACGTAGATTGTAATGTAATACTCACACTCATCCGCATTAAAACCTGAACTGACCACAGTTCTGCGTAGATTTAAAATGTAGCCTTGCAGAAAGAACATCGTTAAGTCTAAATTCGAAAATCATTAGTGGCCAGGAAAAATACATAATTTCGGAGGAGTTTGGACTTTTAGTTAATTATAAAATTTGACGTTATAAACAGCGTTGTCAAATATTATCTACAATAATTTATTTTGATAAGGATTAATAACATGAGTAAAATAAAAAGGAGTTTTAAATAAGTTTTAACTAAATAAAAGCGTGTGATTTATGTACTAAAAAGTGCATTCAGTAAATAATTCATAAATAACATTGAAATATCGCAGCATAGTGACTACATCATGACTTTACCTCAAACCTCCCTCATACACAGTTCACACGGTCGTCTTTTTCAACTGTCATTGGGGATACCCGCCATTATTATGAAATAAAATTTTCAAAGAATTTCTATAATTTGTTACACGTGTTATTGGCAAAATTGTGTTATCTATTCCACAGAGACCATTGATCAAGAGTTGAGGTTGAATCTCACCTTGAAAACGAAGAAGAATTTATAAAAAAAAAAAAATGGTTGTTGTGCCTCACTCGACATAAATAGGTGTAGTGTGTTTTTTGTAGATATTTATAAGATCTACAATTAATTATAACATTTTATGGTTCTTTCTTTTATAGTTTAGGCAGCTTACGCAAAATAAGTAATTTTTCTGGTTGATTTTTTATACCTTGTTTCCGAAAAACTCAAATATATTACTGAATTCTTAAACATTCGCTAAACTCTAGGTAACTTTAAGCAACGTTTATGAATAGAGGGGACAGATTTATCTATACAGCATGGGATTTTAATGGTTGTTTTCCCGCAGCGAAACGGTTTTGTCTTAGTAATACAATCGTTTCATCAATAAATAAAATATTAGAAACATGAAATAGCAGATTTGACATAGTGATAAAAATACTCGAAAGTGAGCAAGAAATAATAATAACCTCCTGATAATCTACAGCTGAATGTGCGCGGGGCCACTGACCCGCGTGCTTCAACAATTATCCATTCATACTTTTACCGGCTTAGGACTATCATAAATACTTTTTAGCTGCAATTTACTGAACACATTGTTTGTAATTTTTGCGCGCATACAACTTTATGTCGTATCACTAGAGTTGAGAGCTTATTTTACTTTGAACATTTATAAAGCGGCATCGCCTTTGAACGCTAGTTTTTTTTTAATGCTAGTTTGAGCGGCAGTTTTTTGTATTGGTACATTTAAGTTATTTTATACCGTATTAACGCACATGACAGATTTTTTTGGTTTGAACATTTTTTTCTTTTGTCGCCCTATCACTACGCGCGGGAGCTTATTATGGTTTGAACATTAAATGCATTGCTTTCCTTTCAGGCGGTTTCATGTCCATTCCGAGTAGTATCTACAAGTTGTATCTAGCGTAACTAACTTTTCTCACTTTTTCGAGTTGATGACCTCTACGATCCGGACGAAGCGTTTCGCCTCCTCCTTTATACCGCGTACATCGAGGGACTGGAACAATCTGCCGGCGGCGGTGTTTCCGTCGAACTACAATTTGAGTGTCTTCAAGGCTCGAGTGAATAGGCTCTTAATAAACTAGTGCGCTTTACCATCAACGATTGCGTCACTGCTTACCATCAGGCGGGATTGCGGTCAAGCGCTGGTTTATATTTTAATAAAAAAAAAATTAAAAAAAAAGCATTTTTATTTTTGTCTTTTACTCTATTCATCGAAAGTGCTCCTTAAAGCAAATCGTTCTGCCGCGGGAAAACAACCATTAAAATTCCAGCGTGTATATATAAAACAAAGACGGGGTTGTTACCTACAACACTTATACTCGAGATCTGCTGAACCAATTTTCATGGTTATCGATTCGTTGGATTTGTCAGAGACAAATCCAACGAATCGCAACACCCAAGTGTTGCGTGTTCAAATCTCGCACAAAATAAAAATGCAGAAAACGGTGGCAATGCGTACAGTTGTGTGCAAGAAGTCTCGGGTTCCAATTCCCGGGTCAGATATAACGATATTACGTTTATTAAAAAAGTCAGTAGGTATCTGCCTGAAGCCTGGAATTGTGTACGTTTTGTAAGAATAAGCTCATCACCTATCAAATAGGACCTAACATACCAGGCGAGAATTGGGTGTACTAGAGTTGGGTGTGCAAGGAAAAAATACATCGTCTAACTTTTACTTAATGTATTTTTATGTTCTAAACTTACTTCAAATAGGAACTGTGCTAATATCGGGCAAGGGATCAAATCTATAGAAGCACGGTCCATCGAAGCAATAGTCTTAAAGAATACCTACATTTTCCATGATTAGAGCGTGCAATTCCGGAATTTCGGATAAATTTTACTGATCTTTCCTCTTTATTATATTAGTATATACATATATTTTACAGAAACGGAACCTTTTTACTACCTATTTATTTACACACTGATAGGTTGGACTGTTTATACACTGATTGGTTTCCACAATAAAATGATATTGAAGTTACAATAACGACAAAACGACAATATGAAATAATTTTTAACACAAAAAACTATTCATTTTTAAGCCTAAAAAAGATCAACGTTCTACATGTTTTGCATATGAGCATGCCAGTTTATCAGAAAACAGTCTTTAGAAGAAAGCTATAGATATCATTTAAATAGAAAGGAGAGAATTCGGCTGATTAAACACGAGGATAAAAAGACAGTTGACAAAAACGATAGCATAATTGCTATATTTGACTTATAAAAAGTGTTAAGTCATCCGCAATCTACTGTTGGCTATTTCATAATAAGCGCGAGTACCCTGTGCACAATTTTACTATTTTTGGTGTTCTACGTAAAAGAGGATATTGATACGTATGGCAAAACGAAGCTGAGAATTGCTTTTTGCAATTCTGGAAGAGCGAAAAGGAACGAGGTGTTAGTAAGGTATACCTTTAGTCGGATGGTTGTTATGGCCAAAATAAGAACAGGTACACTTTTGCCTTGTATGTGTATGCAGCAATATCTTTTAATTATGTATTTTATCCGGATGATATTATTATCTTTTATTTCATTTTATACATATTAATTATATTTTTATTGCTTTTATTACATGAAATCTCTTTCCATACCATTGAACTAACCCAAACGCGGACGTGTCATAAAATTCTCATTTGCGTGTGGCCCGCAGCCTAGAGCCTGGGATATTATCCACTGTTTCGTTTGCTCCTAAGTTTTTATCTCCCCCTGTTCCCGCCATTGTGTTAATGATATTTTTATGAAATAATGCCGTTTGATTGAAGAGGGACGTGTGGACTCAAGGATTAGTTGAGAAAGACTTTATTCCTGCCATCCAGAGAAGCCTACCTGAGTCTGAGACGCGATTAAGTGCTCTTTCTACCTTAACAGACAAAAATATCTTTAAATCTAGACTTAAACCATCAAGGTGTTTTTAATTACTAACTTTGTTCCGACAAAGTCAAAGTCCTAATTACAAAACCTTTCGTTTAATCCAAGTCTGAATACTTAGCCAATTTTGTAATAAGAACTTTAAAATTTGGGCATGAAGGTAAGTTAAAACTACTTTTTTAATAAGATTTTCAAACTTTAAAGTCGTAATCTATTCAATGTCTGCAGCCCTATCAGGGTTATATAACATAACATAATCTGCCTATGTTCCCACTCCTGGGTCCAGGCCTCCTTATACTCCATGTCGCGCCCAGTGTTGATTGGTACTTGTCACATGTCTTCAAAGTTTTAATTTTACTTTTCGGTAAAAGCAATGGACCGTAAAAAGATTGATGGCCTCAGATGTGGTGCTGGCAAAGGACGTTGCGGATTCCCTGGACAGTAAATTGTACGAACATCTCCATCCTGGCACTCCGAATAAAAAGTGGGATTTCTACAGTCTGCTATCAGAAGAGTCTCGGATACATCGGCCATATTGCTCGTTGACTGGCTAACAATCTAGAAAAGCTAATCAGACAGATTAATAATCACCTAGTCGGTGGACGGATTAAATAACTTCCATTATGAATCTAACATTTGCAGCTGTCCTGCAAGAATCTGAAGATCGTGTGAAATGGAGAAATGTCATAAGAGAGGCAATGACATTTTTCTCGGTGGTAGGCCTTAATATCGGCTGCCGGTAGAAGTTACCACCCACCGGACAAAGTCTTGCCGCCAAGCGATTCATACGTGTTCTGGCATGATGTCTGGTGAAGCCGTATGGAGGACGGGTCTGTGCAGTTGTGTTGCGATGTGTGCCGAGTACAATGCATCAAATTTTGTTGTATGGGAAGTTTGGTCGTGGAGGGTCTCAAGATCAATCTCCCTCTGGCGCAGCAGCGTTGGTCGTATTGTTGGGTTCAACATTGCATCACCTCGCTCAACTGCCGTCTTTCTTCGTACTTACTAAGTTTTTTAAGTGAATAGGCTCTTATTAAACTAGTGCGCTTTGCCATGATGTGGACGAAGAGATATATGTAAGTTTTATTTATTCATTCATTATTAGTTTTTAGCAATATTAGTCAATCCCACCCTATTTTTGGACATACTCGTAATCATTTCTTTTTATCTAACACGTATTTATTTTCATTTAAGTTTGCATACACTCGTTATGCTTTTTGTATAAAACTGTTTTACATCCGTCACCTCACATCAGGTTCAATTGAAAACCAGCGCCAGGCACTAGTTGTTTGGCATTTTTGCTGAACTGGACCTTTTTGGTGCAGCCACGAGGCACACTTTGCTGCTATTTTTTAAATAGGGATTTTTTACTTTTTGTTTGGTTTTTTATTATACTTTTATATTTGGTTTTTTCTTTTATTTTATTATTTTGATGCTACCTGATGTATGTTTATGCTACATGTTTTGTGTGTCTTTAAGTCTGTGCTAAATAAATGTATTTTCTTTCTTTCTAAGTATGTATATACCCATTGCTTATTAACCCACTTAACCCTACTGTGTCATAAACGACACACCAACCTAAAAAAAAATTTGAAGGATATGAGGGTACTTGAACTTATTTTTATACATCACGCTTGACAATCGAGAAATCGACTATTAGTTACGAAGTGTTATTAGTGTGTTGCAGTTAATTGCTTTTATGCTGAATGACGACAAATTCTGAGGTTTTTACAATGAGTAATTCAAGGTAAGATAACATTATCAACAAGGAAGATACAAACACCTTTTATTTATATGTGATATAATTACGATAGCTTGATTCCTATAGACTTCTCAACTTGAAAAAAGTTGGTTCTTTTATAACACATTCAACCAGTAGTTTAGGTTTTCTTCGTACGTGTCGTAAAAGACACGGTAGGGAAATGTGCTACTACAAATAAGAATTTTATTTCGCTACAGAAAATCACGAAAGCTCCTCAATTTGCATAAGATAGTCGAGGAATTAGAACTAAATGATAAGGTAGAAGTCTCCATAACTAGCATGCCTCCGGAAAATTGTAATGCCGAAATTTCGCACCAGAACTCGGGAGATGAAGATTTTGTGTCCCTTCAAAATCTACCGGGATCTCAACTCAGAGCACCTTCTGAAATTCAGCAAGATTCTTCTGACGATAGCGAAGATAACAACTTGCCTTTAGAATAGCTTTCCAAGGGCAAATTCCAAGAGATATTCAGCCGATACTCTGTGGCCAAACGTGCATGGTGCAATCAATAGTCCTAGTCATTATTTTTAATGCATTTTTGACGATTAAAAATCATATAAGAAATGATAATGAATTGTAATAACCTATACGATGTTCAAAAAAATAAAGAGGGTAATATTAGCTCCAGTGAGATGAAATGTTTTTTGGCTATTTTACTTTATAGTAGTTACGTGGTGGTGCCAAGGCGAAGCATGTATTGGGGAAATATTCGGATTGCATCAACGCCATGTCAAGGGACAGGTTTAGTTTTACTATGTCGAATATTCATTGTTGCGACAGTACACAACTCAACATGAATGATACATTTTCAAAACTGAAACCGCTTTTACGCGTTTCAGTTTGATCACCTGAAATTCCGGACAAATGTCGCTGTAATTCTTCTTGAGAAGAACAAGAAAGCTGAGAGTAACAGAGGTGGACTTCCATCACAAAGTGTTTCTGGGGAATTGCGGTATAATCACAATCAATACATACTAAAGTACAGGGTGGATCGGCTGCGATGCGGTGTTTACCACAAAAGTGTTAATTTCTCTTGCCTAAAATGTAATTTAACGTTACATCCAAAAACATGTTTTGAATATTATCATACACAAATAAGTAGATTTGCTTAAGTAGGTACAAATAAACATATTTTTGATGTCGTCTTTGAATTTTCTTGGGTATTCCTTAATTAAAATGAAGTCTATTGAAATCTACAAACTAAGCTATCAAAGTAGTAGATTCCCCTACTGTGTCGTATACGACACAGCATTTTCCAGCTTTTCTGGAAATCAGATTTTTTTTATAATATTTTTCTGCGATTATTTAACACATAAATAATAGGTATACAAAGTTTCAGGTCAATTACTGAAAAAAAGGTTATTCAGGAACAAGTGGGTTAAGTTTGGAACCGGATCCTTTGATTAGCATCTTGGACCATTATCCACCTAGGGCCTGGGGCTCTAGTCTGCTATTTTTATAAATTTGTCTTTTTCTTCTTCTTTTTTCAAAGTGAGATTCAACCTCAACTCTTGATCAATGGCCTCTGTGGAATAGATACCACAATTTTGTCAATAACACGTGCAGGAAATTATAGAAATCCTTTGAAAATTTTATTTCACAATAACGGCGGATATCGCCAATGACAGTTGAAAAAGACGGCCGCGTGAACCGTCTATGAGGGAGGTTTGAGGCAAAGTTATGATGTGGCCACTATGCTGCGATATTTCAATGTGCAATTTTTACTACTTAAATCACGCACTTTTATTTAGTAAACGACACTAAATAATTTTAAAAGACCAATGAAAAATGCGCATGACACTCATCTTAGCTTACCCGTCAAAACATAAAAATTTCGTAATCTGCTAAATTCATAATGATCGATCAATTTATCGGTCATTCGTCTCGTAATGGAACGGTGATAGAATAACATTGCCATATTGCCATTATTATAAAACCGATTCTTTTATAAAACGGAAATGTTTTTCTAAAAACTGCTACTCAATTTGAATATTTATTAATATGGAGTGGAGTGTTAGTGATTGGCCACTGGTAAGTCATAATGACGACTTTTTGTTAGTAGATTACGAAACTTGTCAAAATCGATCATTATGAGAGCACTGATAGACAATTCTGACACTATTGTATTAGCTGACTGGGGCCCCAAGTGTAATACGTATCCAGGCTGTATTACTCTACAAAATCCGAGGAAATTGTGGAGTACATACGGATCAAGACGAGATGGACTTTGAGGGTTGCGAGGTTGGGGTCTCGTTACAGCGTGAATTTTAATTCATTTGTGGTGGGAGTGCCAGCTGAGGATCTTGAAAAATTCATCTCTCTAGAATTTTGGCCGAAATGCGTTATTTCCGGCGATTCCGTGGCTGGATACCGACACCGAGCGATACATGATGCCGACGCTGCAAAATAATCGTGTATGGGTTTAGTTTTATATAGTTTACTATGTATAGTATTTCATATTTCCTTTTACTGTATGTTATAGTAGCCTAATAGCCTTTGTTGCCTGAGCCAAATAAATAATTAATAAAAATAAAAAAATATACAGGGTGTATCTGACATTGTAACGCAAACTTCGCGAAAAGGCTAGACCGCATGCCACTAATAAAATTATGATAGTCATTTATGTCGTTAATGAACGGTTACTGAAATAACAATGTTTAAAAAAAGTGTCGGCTCGGCCTTTGAACGTTGCAAGCGTGCCGCCGTGCAGGTTTGTAGGTATGACGTTATCCCTGATGTGAACTGTAATAAATCAGCTGATAATAATAATAATAATAATTTGGCATACTCAAATGGACTCAAACCGAACTTGACGCCCTGGATCAGAGGGTCCGTAAGCTGTTGACTGCAAATCGATTGCATCACCCACGATCATCGGTTATGAGGCTGTATATCCCGCGAAAATGTGGTGGTCGGGGTTTTTTAAACGCTAAGACCCTCCACAATCGCGAGATATGCAGTCTCAGGGAATATTTTTTAGAAACCGACGTGGGGATGCATCGAGATGTGGTCGCGGTTGACAAGGGCCTCACTCCGCTCTCCTTGGCTAAAGAGAACTGGCATAAACCAGCAGTGCTTGACACCAATGATCGCATGGAGGTATGGAAGAACAAGGAGCTTCACGGACGCTTTTTCAGAGCCCTACACGGGCCTGATGTAGATTTACAAGCGTCCGTGGCCTGGCTACGATTCGGTGACCTCTTTGGGGAAACCGAAGGTTTTGTATGTGCAATTATGGACGAAGTTATGATGACGAACAATTACCGGAGATTTATTGTGAAAGACGGCACAGTTGACATCTGTCGGGCATGTCACCGGCCGGGGGAATCAATAAGGCATATTATCTCCGGGTGTTCTCGTCTAGCTAACGGAGAGTACTTGCATAGACACAACCTTGTAGCCAGGATAATTCATCAGCAACTTGCTCTCAAATACAACCTTGTGGAATCGGAGGTACCGTACTACAGGTATGTGCCCGACCCAGTTCTCGAAAATGGCCATATCACATTGTACTGGGATCGATCCATCATCACTGACAGGACTATTGTTGCCAATAAGCCTGATATAGTGATGGTGGATCGATCAGAGCGGCGTGCAATGATTGTTGACATAACCATCCCGCATGATGAGAACCTCGTGAAAGCCGAGAAAGATAAACAAATCAAGTATCTTGACTTGGCTCACGAGGTTGTCGACATGTGGGAGGTGGATTCAGCAATCATTGTGCCGATAGTCGTGACAGCCAATGGCTTAATAGCCAAGAGCCTCGACCAACACCTCAAGAGGCTCTCGTTAGGCAGCTGGATCAAAGGCTTGATTCAGAAAGCTGTACTTCTGGACACGGCTCGCATTGTCAGGAAGTTCCTCTCTCTGGAGCCCTGACCGCCGGTAGCTTGGACCCTGTTCCCGATACCGGTGGGCTACTATTTTTTATATTTTTAAATGTTTTTTATATATATATTTTATGTAGAAATATTTAAAAATGTAATTTATAAGTGTATGTAAGGAAATAAAGGAATAATAATAATAATAATAAATTTTATTGTCAGACCATGGTCCATAGAAATAGCATATAAAAAAGCAACAACATGAAAAAGATTCATCCAAAATTAAAATCAAAATTGTGGAAGTTAATATTAACAATAAAATAAAATCAAAATTAAAACAGAATTACAATTAAAGTACAGAATTTAAATTTAACAATAAAATTAAAATAAAATGAAACTGCTTAATCCATGAATCAAAAAAATAAAAAATAAAATAAAATAAATAAAATGTCAAAGAATTATGAATTACAATACAATAAAATTTAAATTAATAAAATGTCAAAGAATTATGAAATACAATAAAATTTAATTTAAATCAAAATTGGAATTAACGTGTTAATGTAGGTATGCATTTAAATTAAAACAAACACAGTTAAAATAAAATTAAACTTAAAACTATTCAGTCCACGTAACAGTATGACGCTCGATGCATTGTCATCCAGTGCCACATTATTGGGCTGTCCATCCTGCCGGCTATTACAGAGACTAGGCTGTTGGAGCTATCGCGTACTCGCCGCATCAAGGATGCTATGCGTGTACGGATTAGTGCATAAAAATCAGGCACACCTGCCTCCGCGAACATCCCCGACGCGCTGCAAAATCGCGGTAGCCCCAACATAACCCTGAAGGCGTTATTGTACTGGATACGCAGAGCATTATACGAACTTTTTGTATAATTGACCCATAGGGCACATGTGTACAGAGATTGGCAATATGCTCTAAAAAGCGTAAGTTTGACCTCCCTCGTACAACGCGCAAACCTACGAGCCAGCATATTACACTTAACTGCCAATGCCCTGCGTTCCCTCTCCAAGTCTAAATCGTCAGATAGAGTATCAGTGATCCAATGTCCCAGGTACTTAAACTTAGTTACTCTGGTAAGCGGAGCGTCCCCTAAGGTAACAGGTGGGACCGAGTCATAACCTTTGTTCCCCGCTTTAAAAACCAGGAGTTCACTCTTGACAGCGTTGTACCTGAGACCGTGGGCCACCGCATACTCTTCACAAATACGAATCAGCCTTCTAAGTGCGCCGATAGATGGGCTCAGCAACACCATATCATCTGCGTAGCTGATATTATTGGCACAATGCCCATCAATGAAACAACCAATATTGGTGTTGCAAAGCTCACAGATTAGCTGATTAACATACAGGTTGAAAAGCTTAGGCGAGCTGAGTCCCCCCTGCCTCACCCCGCAGTCCAACCTATATGCATCCGACAGGACACCCGCCCACTTAACGTGATTGTATTGGTTGTTATACCAATACTTAAGCACCTCCGTGAGATCCCTAGGCAGGCCAGTGTCAGACAGCTTCCTCCATAGGCAATCGTAAGACACCAGGTCGAAAGCCCTGGAGAGGTCCAGAAAACATGCATAGACCGGAGTCTTCCTACCAGCGTAGTATTGAACAGTTTGTTTGAGACAGAGAATAGCTGTTTCCGTGGACAAATGCGGCTTAAACCCAAACTGGGCATCATTTGAGGATAAATGCTTATCCAGCTGCCGGTCAATCAAACTGTCCAACACCTTCGCAATAATAGTAGCCAAGGATATAGGCCTATAATTGCTCTTGTCACTCGCATCTCCGGTCTTATTTTTAACTATGGGTACTACAATTGTTTTCACCAGGTCAGCCGGAAGATAAGAGTGACTCAAACAAAAATTAAATAGCATTGCCAGGACGCGTGGTAAGTGCTTACCTGCGTAGCGTAAATGTTCTACGCTCAAGCCGTCATGACCTGGCGACTTCCCCCTATTCATATTTTTGATCACAGAGCCTATTTCCCTAGCCGTGAACCTCATAAGCCCAGGCACATCACTAGCCCCCCCCAACACCTCCGACCCAGCAGACGAAGGACGCAGAGGGGAATCCCTCCTAAAAGCCACACTGAATAGGTTAGCAATCTCATGGGGGTCACTGACACCATCAATACTCACGGGCAAGCTCAACCTGGGATTCAATTTGTTTGTGGCTTTCCAGAAACTACCGAATTTTTTTGCGTCGTGATGACTAATAATTAATTTTAATTAGCGAAATAATTAATTTTTACCTGAAAATCTTATTGGGTTATAAAAGTATAGCAAATATAAACGGTCTAAAGTGAAAAAAACTACATATATTTTTTTTTAATCATAAAAAAGCCGACGATAAATTCCACCACTGGGGGGTTCAGAATCATGTACTGGATCCATGGTACTCGTTTGTGCGTCGATGTCAGATACACCCTTTATTGTACCCTTGGAATTGCAGGCTTCATTACACTATAACAAGTTTTCTAAAGGGCTAGTAAATTGTGAATTTACCGTTAATTGAGACATAGTCAAAAGGCCCAGCCACTCGTACCAAATAATTATTAAACATAAGCTTTCAGATAAAATAGATAATTTAGATTTTGTGACTTATCTGCGGATTAATACACTGGGAACTATCCAAAAGTGTTAAAACAAACAATAAGTTTCATAGTCATTTTATCTGACATCACAAAAAAGCCATAAAACGTGAACCCGTCTCCACCAATAGACATTTTTAATCCCGCACACGTAATTTTTCATTTTAAAATGTTCAAAAGCCAGGCTGACCAATTAAAACCAAATTATTTGCTCGACTAAAGGAGCACTCCACGCCCGCATTTCTACGTGGAAATGCGTTTGAACATGGAATTCCACGTTCTAATTTTAAAAGGAGGCGAATGCGTTCGTGAAATTCAAATTTTTGAATTCATTTACCTTACAAAATACTTAGAATGTTATATATGGCCCTAGCAGACTCTGTTATCAGTTACGGACTCAGCAGCTATGGAAGAACTTATCACACATATCTGACCGATATTTATAAGCTACAACTTAGAATATTAAAAGAAATTGCGCCAAAACATATACTTAAGAAATTCCAAGACCATGACGACGACCTTTTTAAATATTGTAATGTTATGAATGTGTTCAATAAAGTTAAATACTGTATTCTATCCGAAATTAATAGACCTGAACTGCTAACCGAAAAAACAAGACCAGACTTTCTGAGAACGATAATAGTGAAAAATAAATACATCTTACCAAAATTTAATAATGTGTACGGGATGAGGGTTGCAGAATATTTGGTACCCTTTTATGTCAACAAACTCCCAGAAGACTTGCAAACGCTATACAAAATGAGTTCAAAAAGTTATAAGTATAAATCTAAGCGTTTCTTTACACAAAATTTTAAATAATGTATATATGTGGGTGCGGACGCCGGCGGGTCGGGCTGCCTTTATCTGTCCAGTTTTCTCAATCAAACTTGAACCGTAATGCTTTACCGATAAAGTTGAGAATCTATTGAGGAAATTTGGCGGCTTTTGGTGGCTTGATGTGCGGGCGACTGTACCTAGGTATTAACATACCTATGAATTGTTAGCGTTGCATTGTATACAATAACAATTATTTATAGTATTGTTATGAGCGGCTGGCCGACATGCAGATAAACCCTGAGAGGTTTTCGTTGTGCGGCTAAATCAAATTGTGAACCTAAATGTAAGTGTATTAGAAATAAATAAATAAATAAATAATAATTTTCTATCGTTCTTCTTTTATAAATCCTGGGATTAAACGATGTCACACTGATCGGAGTTCTTTTTGTGGAATTGTGTGACGTTGACATTTTTGTATAAATAGTGTAATCTGTGGTTTATAGGCTTTTAAAACTTAGTGAGGTATGCTTTTGGTGTGAAAGGTGACCGGTGTCCTTTTGTGTATAGCGGTTTGGTTAATTTGCTCCTTGGGATAAATAACTTTGGCATCTACCATAAAATTTCCCCGAATGGTGACGTAAAATTACTGCATTGAATTTACAATAAAAAAATCATATATATATAGTTTTAAATTTGTTTATTTATTTATTTATATATTCTTTATTGTACACCAATCAAAAATCTAAGAAAATACATTCAACACAAAACATACAATGGGCGGCCTTATCGCATTAGCGATCTCTTCCAGGCAACTAAATAATGGACAGATTCTCCCGAACCACAAATGGGACTGTCGTTGGTGTAAACATCATTATTACAATATACTAAAATAGATACTCAAATAGTCGTGGTGGCCTAGTGGTTAAAACACCAGCCTCCCAAGTATGAGTGTGCGGGTTCGATTCCAGGTCAGGCAAGTACCAATGTAACTTTTCTAAAGTTATATGTACTTTCTAAGTATATCTTGGACTCCAATGACTGAAAGTAAAGGAAAACATCTTGAAGAAACCTGGACTTTATAAGTCTGAAATCGCCAACCCACATTGAACGAGCGTGGTGATTACGCTCAATCCTTCCCTGTATGAGAGGAGACCTGTGCCCAGCAGTGGGACGGTAAAAGGTTGATGATGATGATACACAAATACATACATATAAGTTTTCATCCATAAGTTTTTGAAAATTGTCAATTTTGAGGTTAGGTCGAATGATTAAGGGATATGGCGAAACAATTTGCGTGATTTTTAATTTACTATGGTAGATTTATTTATCCAAAGTACATTTTAATAAGAAATAAAAACAAACATTTTGTTATTCTGCCGCTTCGCCGGCCGCTGCCGCCGCACGCTCGCTTCGCTCGCTCGGCTCGCGCGTTGTTTTGGTCACAGTTCTAATCTAACCTAACCTATGGGTGGACACAGGATGACTGACGTGTCATTTTACGTTTCGTTGTGCACAATGATATTGTCTATGATTTCCGTCAAATGAAATAATAATTTTTAATAATTTAATGTTTCACATGTTTTTGTTGAAATAATATGATTTTAGGCTAATTATTATAATCAAGATAAAAATAATACATAATAATTTCAAACAAATAATTCGACAGGTACAACGGAACGCAATGACAACAAAAAGACCCGATTCATAACCTAAAATTGTGAATTTAACATGATTTTTGTGAATTAATTTCTCGTAAACTATAAGTTGTCATCACTTGAAATTTTACATAGAGGTGTCTCATGCCAAGGTCTTTCAGCCCTAGAAGTCTTGCCGCCCACTTCAGTGGTCCATAAAGTAAAATTTATCCTAAAATTTCCCCGACTGGTAATGTAAAATTACTTTAACATTATTTCATGCATTGAACTTATAATAAAAACATCATATACACATACTTTTATATTTGTTTATTTATATATTCTTTATTGTACACCAATCAAACATGAACAAAAACATACTTACGACGGCCTTATCGCTAATGCGATCTCTTCCAGGCAACCAAAGAATGGACAGATTTTCCCGAACCACAAATGGAACTGTCGTTGGTGTAAACATCATTATTACAATATACTAAAACAGATACACAAATACATACATATACATAAATAAATACATACATAGATACTGAACATAACAGGTAAGCAAGTAAATTAGCCAAAAAGTGTTTGTTGAACAAGATCATAACGACAGGTAGTGTTCCCTCAAGTCTCTTGAATTCCTGCATCTTTGCTGTTCTTTCTTTGATGTATGCCTCGGACTGGCCTAACAACTGATATATTTAGCCTGAATTATCGCATAGATTAATTTTAATTTCGGCAGTACGTTCCCATGGGTTATTTACCGACATCCACACTGGCGAAGCCATGGGAAAAAGCTGAGTTTCACTAAGAGATAGTTCACATATATATGTTGGTGAAAACGAGGTAAAGAGGGAAGAAGAAAACTTTAAAACAACGAGACGGTTCGACTACAAAATGACTTGATGAAATCGTATCACGTTTATATTGAGTGATTAATTCACTGTAGTTGTGTAAACAGTTTTACAAGTAGTTACCATATGTCGTTAGTTTCTGTTTGACCTATGATAATCAAGTAGGCAACAACGAGTTAGCCCTGAGAGTGACACGGCGTCTAGGCCTTCGGGCCGATCCCGTGACACTCTCAACAGAGGGCCCGAGGGTAACCGGGTGGTTTTAGTGGGTATTCCCGGCTTCGGCCGGGCAAGTCCCACACACGTCCGCCGCCTAGCTAGCGGCGGGTATGGTGCCTAAATGCATTTCCACTCGAGAAAAAAAAAAAAAGGTAACAACGAGTTAGTTTTTCTACACTTCTACATTAATATTATAAAGAGGAAAGATTTGTATTTTTGTATGTAATGAATAAACTGAAAAAGTACTGGACCGATTTTAATAATCCTTTTTTCATTAGAAAGCTACATTATCACTGAATAACATAGGCTAAATTTTATTTAGGAAAAAAATAGGGTTCCGTAAGATATTTAGGTTTTTTGAACACAAGTATAAAAATTCAACCTGAAAAGTTACTTATTTTGCGTACTGTTATACCCTTACAATGTTAGTGTAATGGCTTAGCAATGCTCAGATGTGCCACGTCAGCATTATGGGTTACAGTACGTCATTCATGAGCCCAGCGGGGCAGTTGGTTCTAAATCTCGGTACCGGTCGGAGGTCCTAACTCTTACTATTTCTACTATATCTGTATTCTAAATCCTACTTATTAATTAAATCCTATTTTAGCTTAAATAATAGTTTTTTTTAAAAAACAAGATTCCTAAGTCTCGTATAATAGTACGCTGCTTAAATTATAAATGATAAAACCATAAAATGTTCTAATTAATTGTAGATCTTCTAAATATCTACAAAAAAGTCCGCGACACACTATACCTATCTATGTCGTCAGAGGCACAATAACCTTTTTTTTTATTTTAAAATTTTGTTTTTTTTTTTGGACTATGTTTAAACGCATTTATTTACTCATGCTATTAATCCTTATCAAAATAATTTTTTTGATCACTAAGCACAGTTTATGTAGATTATATTTGGTATGTGAATGATTAAAATTGGACTTTCGGTTTCGAAATTTTAGCGAAATTAAAATATTACGATTTGTGCTGCACGGCCCGTTGCGAACTGAGCGTTACCAAGGGACGCAGTGCACTACCCCCAGGAATTTTTAAATTCTCTGAACCCCGCTGGACTGGCTGGCTGGAACCATCTTTCTTTTTCATCTGGTAACATTTTTTAACGACAGTTCATGAGGACCACCTCATGAACTGTCGTTAAAAGATGGCAAGCCCATAATGCTTCTCAGAAATTTAAACCCTCCTAAGTACCATCTACATGTATATAACCTACCGGAATACCTACTACATATATAACATATACAAATATATATATATATATGTCGGAGACAGCGCCGGCAAAGCGGTAGGGTCAACAGCATCTTGGTGTGGTGGTACAGGTTCCATTTCGTAGGTAAGTTTTGAATTGAAGCACGACGTGTAGATATACCCTCCAATCTTCATAATCACAATTTGAATAGGCAAACCGACAGTTTCGGTTCGGAGAAGTGCCTTAGTCCGCGTCTCGATGCAAAGTCCCCGTTCGACGAACCCCACTTTCCAAAGCGACTCTGTCCATGTGACGCCATCACAAAATAACGTCACAAGCGTTCGCCCCTCTACTACGTAAATCAAATCAGCAACTTCTATTAAAATTAATCGACGATCTCCGACACGGCCAGCCTGACTAGTTGCACGTCCTCGTGCATCATCATCATCATCATCCCAGCGCCAATCCCAGTCGCATCCGAAGCTCTCTCAGCCCCGGAGTCCGGGATCCTCTTCACCAGGCCAACCGCCGATTCCAGGCAAACTTCGATATTTCCCTTTGCACATCCTCGTGCATGTCTGTAACAAAATTAAAAAAAAAAAACACAGAAAACCGACTTTGAAGCATTTTTGAGAGCTCGGTCAACCTGACCGTCACACGTCACGTTTAGTTACATTGACTATTAGAAAACCAAACAAGCTTAATCATTTTAACAACAAACGCAAGAGCTTCCTTCAAGCCTCATAATTGTCAAAATTCAAAAAGAAAACAAAAGGTTCCTCCAAGCCTCATAATTATCAAATCAAAATCATAATCATCAAAAAGAAAACACATCATCGCCCGCTACCACAGTAGCCAGTGACAACTCATAGTTGACACCCATATCGTCATCACCTCTTGTGATACGACCAACTCTAGAGTCCACGACTCCCAGGTCAACACATGACCGTACAACTAATAGTCTCCTCTGAGACCCAGGTCCCCGCCACATCACTAGCTGCCCATCGCCCCCTGAACAACTCCTCACTGAGTTGCAGTTACGACTACAGACTAGTGCATGCAGTGCGACCATATCTACCAGTGTCCCCGCCACATCACTAGCTGCCCATCGCCCCCTGAACAACTCCTCACTGAGTTGCAGTTACGACTACAGACTAGTGCATGTAGTGCGACCATACCTACTAGTGTCCCCGCCACATCACTAGCTGCCCATCGCGCCCTGAACAACTCCTCACCGAGTTGCAGTTACGACTACAGACTAGTGCATGCAGTGCGACCATACCTACTAGTGTCCCCGCCACACCACTAGCTGCCCATCGCGCCCTGAACAACCCCTCACTGGGTTGCAGTTACGACTACAGACTAGTGCGAGCAGCGCGACCACATAGCCATGATACGTGTTCTATTTGCTGGCGGAGGCACACTCCTCGCCATCTTCTACATTATGAAAATCTAACTCAGCAGACATTACTTGGAAAAATCTTTCGTACCTATGCGATCGTGGGGTACTTATAAGTTCTGTTTCCAATCAACGATTTCAATAGGTAACGATCGCCATTATCGCCATCAAACAACTCACCAATATTAAATTTCATTACTTTAGCTCATTTCTATCAAATTTGTATTTTTCGTAAATAGCACTCATTTCTATGTTCGTTACCGCTTGTTCTCTTGAGAAGATTTAATAGTCTAGCCACACATACTATCATAAGCTCAAGTGAGCTCGTCACTATAGGCCACAGTGAACTTTAGTTTCGAAATACAGACAAACCAGACATAATTTTAAAACCCCGATTTAAAATTTCTCAGCCCATTATAACAAACAATAATCGGGTAGTACAAGAAATAAAATTTGCAAAAATAACTTTTATTATCATGTCTCAAAGAAATGGTTCAGTACACAACGCTGGTACAACCTTGTACACTGTATATATACTGGCGCGTGTGTACACATAATGAAATTACAGATTGCTTGACAAGAGAACATTCGGCCACGGAATCAAAATAAAAATAGTAAGACTCACCGGATTATGGCAATTTCCCACAAACACCTGCCACTTGGCAGTTGTCAACCGTTGCACACCAGACATCTCGGAGCTCTCATAAAACTCCATTACGTTACCACAAACGTTTTGGGTATTTTGACATCTTCTCATCGCCTGCAGAGTAGAGGCTCAAGTCTTGAAACCTTGGACGTTCAGCAAAACGCACGCAGCTCCGGCGGCGCCGCACGCAGCTCCAGCAGCGCCACACGCCATTGATGCGATTCACCAAGCAGCTAGAAGCGCGCTCCGCAAGCGCACCTTCCGAGCTCCGCAAGCACACCTTGCATGTTCCGCAAGCGCACCTCGCTCGCCAAGCAACAGCCAGCACTGTCGCGCGCCAAGCATCAGCCAACACTGTCGCGCGCCAAGCAACAGCCAGCACTGTCGCGCGCTAAGCAACAGCCAGCACTGTCGCGCGCCAAGCAACAGCCAGCACTGGCACGCCTGTAGCGCACTCCTGCAGCGCACTCCTGCAGCGCACTCCTGCAGCGCACTCCTGCAGCGCACTCCTGCAGCGCACTCCTGCAGCGCACTCCTGCAGCGCACTCCTGCAGCGCACTATCACGCAGAGCGATCTCTTCTGCGTCAGCAATTGAGCGCACCTCGTAACGTGGCGTTCACTTCCAGCCTCACTGCCAGTACGTTCAGTATTTAAATTATAAATGATAAAACCATAAAATGTTCTAATTAATTGTAGATCTTCTAAATATCTACAAAAAAGTCCGCGACACACTATACCTATCTATGTCGTCAGAGGCACAATAACCTTTTTTTTTATTTTAAAATTTTGTTTTTTTTTTTGGACTATGTTTAAACGCATTTATTTACTCATGCTATTAATCCTTATCAAAATAATTTTTTTGATCACTAAGCACAGTTTATGTAGATTATATTTGGTATGTGAATGATTAAAATTGGACTTTCGGTTTCGAAATTTTGGCGAAATTAAAATATTACGATTTGTGCTGCACGGCCCGTTGCGAACTGAGCGTTACCAAGGGACGCAGTGCACTACCCCCAGGAATTTTTAAATTCTCTGAACCCCGCTGGACTGGCTGGCTGGAACCATCTTTCTTTTTCATCTGGTAACATTTTTTAACGACAGTTCATGAGGACCACCTCATGAACTGTCGTTAAAAGATGGCAAGCCCATAATGCTTCTCAGAAATTTAAACCCTCCTAAGTACCATCTACATGTATATAACCTACCGGAATACCTACTACATATATAACATATACAAATATATATATATATGTCGGAGACAGCGCCGGCAAAGCGGTAGGGTCGACAGCATCTTGGTGTGGTGGTACAGGTTCCATTTCGTAGGTAAGTTTTGAATTGAAGCACGACGTGTAGATATACCCTCCAATCTTCATAATCACAATTTGAATAGGCAAACCGACAGTTTCGGTTCGGAGAAGTGCCTTAGTCCGCGTCTCGATGCAAAGTCCCCGTTCGACGAACCCCACTTTCCAAAGCGACTCTGTCCATGTGACGCCATCACAAAATAACGTCACAAGCGTTCGCCCCTCTACTACGTAAATCAAATCAGCAACTTCTATTAAAATTAATCGACGATCTCCGACATATATATTACACTGTCGGTGTCTGTGAATTGACTTGGGAATCATTTTTCTGACCGTGTCTTCTATGAGTAGGCGTTTTGCAGCGGTAACCGACATCCACGCGGGCGGAGCTGCGGGCGACCGCTATGTTGTATAAAACAAAGTCGCTTTCTCTGTTCCTGTGTCCCTATGTATGCTTAAATATTTAAAACTACCCAACAAACTTTTTACAAAAAAATAGAAACCGACTTCAAAAAAACACTTAAAAGGAAAGAAAAGGAATAAATAATTTTAATTTTGTCATGGCTCTAGAAGTCGGTGTTTCGAGGTTTCTGTTGTTTAGCTCGCCACTGACTTCTAGAGCCATCACAAAATTAAAATTATTTATTTCTTTTTTTTCCTTTTATGTGTTTTTTTGTTAATTAAAGAATCTATGTACAAAATTTCAAAAAGATATTTTAACAAACCACAAAATTACGAGCTTGTTATCTTCCTTCGTTGTACCAACAAAAATATGGTCAACGCAACGCTCGCCTGCCCGCGCCTACGGCGGCGCGGCGCGGGGCCCTGTCCAGCTATGCGCACGTGACTAGTACTAAGATCTACCGTCAGCTGTGTTGTGTAATCGGGAACCACATTGCAAGAAATTCTAAATGTATTTGGCAAAATATATAACATGGTGTAAAAATGAATGGAATCGATTAAGTTGCTTATTCTGAACAAACTATATTCAGGTTTCGTATAAAGGAAATATAACTTTGTATATTGTGGTAAACACAAAGTTACAAATTGTAGACTCTGTGTATATGTACCTAACAATGAGTATAGAACAATTGCTGTGCCTTAACAGGGGACTCTAGTGCCGAGGAATTTGGAAAATAGGTATTTTAAGAAACTATTGCCGTCGCGCTGCTTCCAACCTCTCCCGGTAAAATGCGAGAAGGACAGTTGCAGCTCAGGCTGATTTTACCTACAAAAACGTTGACCAAAAGACGTTTCGACAGATTTCATTTTTTTTTTTTAATAATAATAAACTAGCGCTTGACCGCAATCCCGCCTGATGGTAAGCAGCGATGCGATCGTTGATGGTAAAGCGCGCTAGTTTATTAAGAACCTATTCACTCAGATTGAGCGAATAGGAAGGAAGACGGCAGTAGAGCGAGGTGATGCAATATTAAACCCAACAACACGACCAACGATGCTGCGCCAAAGGGAGATTGACCTGAAGACCCTGACCTGAAGAACACAGCAACATTTGGCGCATCAAACCCGGAACACATCGCAACACAACTGCTCAGACCCGTCCTCCGTACGGCTTCACCAGACATCATGCCGGAACACGACAAATCGCTTGACGGCGAGGCTTTGTCTGGTGGGTGGTAACTTCTGCCGGCGGCCGGTGTTATGGCCTACCACCGAGAAAATTCAATTATTTTTATATCAAAATTTAGTAGATTTGGAGATTTGTCAAAAACTTATCACGTTTATTTAATAGTCATCTTAACATGACGGTAAAAATGGATTATTTTTCGCGATTTTGAAGTATTCTATTTCTTTTAATAATTAAGTTTCAGAAAAAATCAAATGATAGGGGCACGTATAATCACGGTGTAAAATTGTAGAAAAAAAATTGCTCTAGAAGCATTATACACGAAGAAAATAACGGAATACTTTTGTATATAGAAAGCACCACTAGAGTTTCCTCTTAACAAAGTTCATCCAAAGTATTAAAATAACTATGTTTCCTTGTGAATTCATGCAATAAATATTTGAGTAACCGAAAAAGCTCTCGAGTATAATCTTTTATCATTTCTCTTGCGTAGTAGGGGATTTTACAACCTTCTTTAACTTATTCATACTTCTCAAGCATACGTTTTTTCCAGTAACCTTGATTTATATAAAATATTCATTTTAAAAGATATTGCTCTTTACATAACTTAGGATTTAAGAGACAGTAGAAGTTTTCGTTTTCATTCTACATACAAGATTTTATGTTGAGAACTAATTTATTTTTTAAATTCCTGTCAATTTTTTTAAGACCTTTTTTCTTGGGTCTGTTTTTAAAATCCTAGAAAAAGACTTTCTTGGGTTTTTCTTTAGACCGCGGAGGTCGAACGACTGGAACAATTTGCCAGCGGCGATGTTTCCGTCGGACTACAATTTAAGTGTCTTCAACACTAGAGTGAATAGGCTCTTAATAAACTAATGCGCTTTACCATCCACGATAGCATCACTGCTTACTAACAGGCGGGATTGTAGTCAAGCACTTGTTTATAACTTCCCCGCGATTTCGCTGATCAGTAGGCCTAGTATGAGTTTTCAATACGAAACTCGATCGTTGGTATCGAGCGCGTTTGGCGCTCTCATTGGTTGAGAGTTCTTACGACCTTGAAGCGGGCCAATCGCTGAGTCAAATGCGCTCGATATCTTCGAACGAGTTTCGTAATGAAAACTCATACTAGGCCTACTACTCGGAAGACAGCTACACCATCAGTTAACCCTATATGAATAAAACCTTTGTCGTCCCAAGCTATTGTCTTCGAACTAAAGGACCTATGGAATCATTCATTTGCCTTTCTTCAAGGTCATACTTTGTCGCAAATGTCTAAAAAGGTTTCTGTTTAACACTGGACGTCTGAAGCTTTTTTATATTTCGTGTATTTCAGCGTCTTTTCACATTATGTTGCTGATATCAAGGCGTTTTGCATACGGTTTTGGTACCTAGATTTATTTTTATGGATTCCAATCTAGACTTATATGGGAGTGTTTTAAAAATACAAGGTTGATTTTTGGACATTCTGGTCTAGGTTTTTACAGGCTTATATTTTTTCACTATAAGGCCTATTTTCGTGATGAGATCATTCCCTTGTTATCTAAAAACGTTTGCATTCAAATTTGTCTCTATCTGTCAAAAGCATCTCTAACTTAGCTGCATATTTGAAAAGCCAAAACATTGGACAACGCTAAGATGAAAAAATAATAATATCAAAGCTATAATTTACGCATTTACGTGAATTGGCCAAATGAGAGTGTGAAAATTTTTTATAACAAGCAATTCTAAACGCTTATACACTTCAATTTCTAAAGAATGATTATTTCCCATTACTGTCAAATTGAACTTTACCTACGTATAGTATAGCAAACTTTTCTGGCCCGGTGGCTATAATTGGAACGATCGAAATCACTATGAAATATGACCAAGTACCTACTGTAATTTTTGTTCAGCAAATGGTCACCTCCATCGAGCCAAATAAGCTTCTCTGAAAACTCATTCAAGGCTTTAGTAAGCTTAGAGTGTTTTTTGAGTAGTTTTCACTCGAATGATTCACATGAACCCCAAACGCCCTTTGCAATGTAATTGTGCTCTATAGAACACACCCTCAAACCCGCGCAAAGTGCACTCATTGTATGTTAGCTCCCCACTTATTTCTCTGTCAACCACACTTTCAGGATATAATTTGACATTGACAGTATCTTATGGTAGTTGTAATAAGGGCGTTTTTCGCACTCCACTGACGTGTATTTGAACGTACTTTAGCGGACACGACCCGGTTATATATCTATGATTATTATGCGACCCACGTACATTAAAAGTATACCTTTTTTAAGGTACAATGTCACCTGTACTTATTACTTGTTTTATTTTATTTAGGGTCTGAGATAATTTGAGTGACCATCTTTTACGGGTTTTCTCGTATAAATCGTGTGTAGGTTGTTAAAATTACTGATCATTTGGCTCTGTACTTTTAGTACTCAACATTCTGAAAAATGGAATGATCGGCAATCTTAATGCAATGGGAAAAAGGTCATATTTTATTACACAATCATTTAAAGAATAGTATCTTTTGAATTTTGATCTTGAATGATATTCTTTTTATCATCATCATTCACCTTTTTTATTGTCCTACTGCTGGGCCTCCTCTCATACAGAGAAGGATTGAGCCTAATCACCACGCTTGCTCAATGCAGGTTGGCGATTCTTTTCCTGTCACACATTAACTTTTACGTTCTTATTCTGGTTTCATGCACAAATTAACTATGATACCTTACGGAATCTAGGTCAATATTACTCTAAAACTAAACATCCATCCAGCAGTGCATAATATTCTCCAAGATACCGCGCAAAAGACTACAGTAAGTCAACACCGTACAAGGCGCTAAGATGACACACATAGACGCGTACGTGTGGCGATCTAAAACGAGTATCTACCAGACGTGAGTGCTCTTACTCTCGCCTTATGACGTGAAACATGTCTAAATTTGGAATAAAATTCTGCTTATTTCTGTAAGTATAGTTTATGAAACTTTTTTGGTAGTTTTACATTCTAAAAACTAGACGGTTATTTCCTAACTGACTGATGCCGGAGAAGAGACTTTTTTTATAATCATAAACTAGTGCTTGACCACAATGCCACCTGATGGTAAGCAGTGATGAAATCATTCATGATAAAGCATGCTAGTTTATTAAGAGCCTATTCACTCATAAAAACAGAGTGAACAGGAAGGAAGACAGCTGTTGAGCGAAGTGTTGCAATGTTAAACCCAACAACACCACCAACGATGCCGCGCTAGAGGGAGATTGATCTGGAGACCCTCTATGACTAAACTCCCGACACAACAACATTTAGCGCATCGTACACATATCGCAACACAGCTTTACTGCTGAGACCCGTCCTCCGTACGGTTTCACCAGACATCATGTCGGAACAAGAGATTAGCTTGGCGGCAAGACTTTGTCTGGTGGGCGCTAACTTCTGCCGGCAGCCTCGGCATCACGGCATCTTTTAAAGTTCAAACATTATAATTTGAGTCTAAAAATACACCGCAATGACCTTGACCTATCCCAAAACATGCAATGTCCCAGTAAAAAAATATCCCAATGCATGCATTAGTCATCGTACAACTCAACCCTATTTTAAGGCACTCAATGACCCGGAATCCAATTCTACCAGATATGTAAGATATTTGTGTAGGCCACAAAAACCCTAATAGTCGTATATTATAGGTGTTTATCTAGTCTACATACGGCCCTCACGTGTACGTCTTCCCTCGATGTATGAACGCGACCTTCTGTACTATTCTGTGGTAGTAGATGCCATCTAAGTGACCCCGGAGCGGACATGTGCAGAATTTATTATGAGTGTATGAATTACCCGGCCATGCCTTAGTACCAGGGCGCTACCCTGTTTAAACACGAACATTGAAGGGTTACGCCTTCAAACACAATTTAAAGAGGTTGTTTATTTGCTTTGGTGATGAAAACGTATGTATTTTAATTGGGAGAGTGTTAAGAAAGCACAGTGTGTACTAAAAGAGTTTCTGGGGGTTAATTGCATTATAAATTTACAATGGCAATTGCATCCACTCACACACGTTCAGACATCGATATTCACTCTGTCTCAAAATGCATAGCGTTGTCATCATTATCATTTCAGCCTGAAGCCCCCAAGAATCTCCACGACGACCGACCCTACGCCTCCCGCATCCAGCGATTTCTAGTGACCTTCAGCAGGTCGTCGGTCCACCTTGTCGGGGGTCTACTCTCGCTGCGTCTTCCGGTGCGTGATCGTCACTCGAGGACCCGTCAGCCCTATCGGGCATCGGTCCTACGGGCAACGCGCCCGGCCTACTGCCACTTAAGTGTTGCAATTCTTCGGGTTATGTCGGTTACTCTCATTCTTCTGCGGATCTCATCGTAGCGTACTGTACTTTATTGTTTTCTTTCTTTTTTATATTTGACTAGCTGCGCCATGCGGTTTCACCCGCGTAGGTTTCGATATGCTCCACTCCTATTGGCTGTAGCGTGATGTTATATAGCCTAAAGCCTTCCTGGATTAAAGGGGTATCTAACGCAAGAAGAATTTTTCAAATCGAATCTGTAGTTCCTGAGATTATTAGGGGCTCCCCATACTTAGAACTGAAACTCATTTTTTTTTTGTATCAGACACATACTTGTGGGGTATCTATGGATAGGTTTTCAAAAATGATATCGACGTTTCTAAAATATTTTTTTTTCTAAACCGAATAGTTTGTGTGACAGACGCTTCCAAAGTGGAAAAAAGTTGGTCTCCCCCTCTAACTTCTAAAATAAGAAAATGAAAAATCTAAAAAAAAAACATATGATGTACATTACTATAAAAACTGCCAACGAAAATTGTTTTGAACGAGATCTAGTAAGTAGTTTTTTTTTTAATACCTCGTAATTCGTAAACCGCTTATTACCGCGTAATCTTTCATACAAAAAACTTAAATCACTTAACGGAACCCTTTGTGCGTAAGTCAGACACGCACTTAGCCGGTTTTTTTATCGTAGTTTCAAAAGTGTTCAAATATTGAGCACGCCTTACCGACACGGGCAAGTCATATTATGGCATCATATAACATTACAGGTGAATCAAAACCATTTTACGTGTTGATTCTGTCATAACATCAGCTCATGAACACATGAAATGGGGATAAACAAAGAGGAAATTGTCTTAATTATCCTCCGGAGAGTCTGGATTCATCACTTTTGTGTTGGTATGTCGTTATCCCTCGCCATATTAGGAATGTAAAAACTTTTTGATTAGTTGTATTTCTCTTTCTGCATACTTGAAAAAGATTGAGAGAGTAAAAGAGCGGTTGACATTCACCATTCTTCACATTTTGTAAGGAGTTTTTAAACTTGTGCATATTATTATTTTTAAACTTTTTAAATTATGTGAAATTAGGGAAATATCGTATAAATAAATCATTTTTTTATAAATTTCGACGTTCAAAAGTTATTTTTAATTGTTTCTTTTTACTTGTGTCGAAATGATAAATAATGTATTCTTTAATTATTATTTTTTATATACTTAAAACTAGTGCTTCATCGCTATCCCGCCTGATGTTAAGTGATGAATTCGTTGATCGCAAAGCGTGCTAGTTTATTAAGAGTATTTTTTTTTTTTCTGAGATACGGCAGTTGAACGAGGTGATGCAATGTTAAACCCAACAACAGGAGCAACGATGCTGCCCCAGAGGATGATTGATCTAGAGATCCTCTAAGACCAAATTCCCGACACAACAACATTTGGCGCAGCATACTCGGCACACATTGCAACACAACTGCTCAGACCCGTCCTCCGTACGGCTTCACCAGACATCATGCAGGAATACGACGAATCGCTTGGCGGCAAGACTTTGTCTGGTGGGTGGTAACTTCTGCCGGCATCCGATGTTATAGCCTACCACCGAGAAATCCCTCTGTAAAATAAACACTCGTAAAATTTAAAGCACATATTACATACATAAACTTACATTATCTTCTAGTTTGAGGACATAGGCAGACACTAACAAACTATATACCCACCAAAAAAAAAACTCAATCTACCATATTAATAAAAGTCCAATAATTTAAAATTCTTAGCAGCTAAAACAGAAGGCATGTACATAAAAATCGTATTAAATCTCATCGAATATAGCTTGGAGTGTTAATTTGGTTCAAATTTATCGCAGGCCAATTGCAAATATATAAGGGTGGTTGGGGGTAGAAAAGTGTTCCTGATTTATGTGCCGCGGTCGCTTTAAAACTGTAGTACGGGAGCCTGGACTGGATTTGACATGTGTGAATAATAAAATTAGTTGAATTATTAGAGCAAATCGAGGATATGTTATTGCTTTATTAAAATGGATATTTATGCGTCATAATAATATAAAATTATAATTTGCTTTCTCTAATATTTTACGTTTGGATATAGTATATGCATGTGTATTTATTGTTCTAACAATTATAATATGATATATATGTTTATCTTTTTGTTTGTTTCATTATTCCAATAACCTGACAAGATATAAAAAGGTCCAATGTAATATCGTAATTTTTTTTTATATTATTTTTGTTTATGTATACTCTTGCTTCTCCAATTAACTTTTGACACTGGCAGAATAGTCGATATCAGCTTCACTTGCCATAAATAAAAATAGAATAGAACTTATGGTTGACACTTTCGTGACGGTGGCTGGTAAGAAGTTGAGCATTGCCATACAACACAATCTTCTGGGTACATTACGAGGCGACAGCAATGCGGAGGAATTTTACGACGTCATATTTTAGTAAGTTAATAGTTTTATTTAGGTTCGGCTATTATATTTTCATTTTAATAGCTTTTTTATTATTACACACATTACGTTAAACGTTACACTTGTTATTTTCGAAAGGTTGAGCAAAGCTATACATGTATTACATAATAACTTCACTAAGCCATGTTTCAGTCATCTCTATATTAACTACCTCGTACTAATTGATCTAACCAATAACATTTCTGGACTTTAAATGAAAACGTTACCTCCGAGTTTGTTTCTGTCTTTTTCCTCAGAGAAGTTCGACAGGAAAAGCCAAGCTCAGCTTATTACAAGCTTTTATTTACTTTCACCTGTCCCGTTGTCTGTCGTTCTGTAATCAAATCTTGCAACTTAAATTTGATCCACTTCCCGGTTTCCGATTGAGCTGAAATTTGGTATACACGTTTAGTTCGGATGACAATGTATGATTAACTGTGTGACGTCATTCTAAATCCAACATGGCGACGTATCCAATATGGCGGACCAATTATTTTTAATGCACTCCTACAATATGGGTATCAAATAAAAGGGCTTGCCAAGAATAACTAGAAAAATAATGTGTCGTCATTCTAAATCCAACATGGCGGCGTATCCAATATGGCGGACCAATTATTTTTAATGCACTCCTACAATATGGGTATCAAATAAAAGGGCTTGCCAAGAATAACTAGAAAAATAATGTGGCGTCATTCTAAATCCAACATGGCGGCGTATCCAATATGGCAGACCAATTATTTTTAATGCACTCCTACAATATGGGTATCAAATAAAAGGGCTTGCCAAGAATAACTAGAAAAAATAATGTGACGTCATTCTAAATCCAACATGGCGGCGTATCCAATATGGCGCACCAATTATTTTTAATGCACTCCTACAATATGGGTATCAAATAAAAGGGCTTGCCAAGAATAACTAGAAAAAAACAATGTTACGTCACTCTTAATCCAATACGGCGGAACACCAAAAATGGCGGATAACTTTCTTTTATTCGTTCCTACAATATGGGTATCAAATGAAAGGGCTTGCTGAGAATAATTCGAAAAAATAATAATGTGACGTCTGCCGCTGGTCAAGCATATGTGGCCTTAAGTAGGGTGAAATCATTAGAAGGGCTCCTCATTGAAGAGCTGGACTGTAAGAAATTAACTGGCAAACGACCTTGCAATAGTGATACGTTGAATGAGATGAACAGACTTAGGAACTTATTAGGTGAAAACTAAAAAGTCTTTTATTTAGTTTCACCTGTCCCGTTGTCTGTCGTTCTGTAATCAAATCTTGCAACTTAAATTTGATCCACTTCCCGGTTTCCGATTGAGATGAAATTTAGAATGCATGTATAAATCGGATGACAATGCAACGTTATTGTGACATAGAGCCGATCTGATGATGGAGCTGGAAGGTGGCCATAGGAACTCCGTAATTAAATGATGCAACCCTATCGAGTTTGAGCTCATTAGATTCGTCTTGACAAGTACTTTGATAGTATATGGTAACCAGGGTCTGATGATGGAGCCGGAAGGTGGCCATAGGAACTCCGTAATTAAACGATGCAACCCTATCGAGTTTGAGCTCATTGGATTAGTCTTGACGAGTACTTTGATACTATATGGTAACCAGGGTCTGATGTTGGAGTTGGAAGGTGGCCATAGGAACTTCGTAATTAAACGATGCAATCCCATCGAGTTTGGGTTCATTGGATTAGTCTTGACGAGTACTTTGATACTATATGGTAACCAGGGTCTGATGTTGGGGCCGGAAGGAGGCCACAGGAACTCCGTAATTAAACGACGCAACCCCATCGAGTTTGGTCTCGTTTGATTCGTCTTGACGAGTCTCTTGCTTTCGTCCCATATTAATTATAGATGATTGATTGGATGGATGACCCAATGCCAAGGTGAGCACGTGCTGAGGGCTGAATGGTATGAGGGTGTATAAACATGTCATGCCGCTAACGTTGCGCCTCAGGGTACCAGGGCGAACCCTGTTGTATTGTAGCCCTTATCCCTCTACAACGAACCTCTGGGGGGATGGACCGTTATCGAATTAAAAATAGAGGTACTAAAAAGTTAAAAATAAAATTAAAGAAAAAAAAACTTTTTAAAAACAAGCTTTTATTATTTGTTTATAAAATGAACTAAAAAGTTAAAAATAAAATGAACTAAAAGTTAATAATAAATTAACTCTAAAAAGAAATATAACACTTTGTAACTTGATTGTAACCTTTAACGACAAATAAGCGTCTTCGTCTAAGACAAAATAATTCCACATTGTACAAATTTATTTAATTTTAACACTAAAACTTTTCACCATACTTAATTATTCAATCTCGTCCCCCCTCTTTATCATAGTCCCCATTTATAAATAAAAGCGTGTTACATTGTGATAGCTTGAGGAAAATGTTGTGTTGTATTAAATGTAACACGCTTTTATTTATAAATGGGGACTATGATAAAGAGGGGGGACGAGATTGAATAATTATGTATGGTGAAAAGTTTTAGTGTTAAAATTAAATAAATTTCTACAATGTGGAATTATTTTGTCTTAGACGAAGACGCTTATTTGTCGTTAAAGGTTACAATCAAGTTACAAAGTGTTATATTTCTTTTTAGAGTTAATTTATTATTAACTTTTAGTTCATTTTATTTTTAACTTTTTAGTTCATTTTATAAACAAATAATAAAAGCTTGTTTTTAAAAAGTTTTATTTTCTTTAATTTTATTTTTGTATAATTTTAAAGTATAAAATTTATTTCAATATCCTATTTAGGTACCAAGAGAGTCGTTCTAGTACAAAAATACAATCAAAATCAAAAGTCATTTATTGAAAAGAAGTTGTGTATAGTAATGAGTATAAACTAGTGTTTGACAGCAATCCCACTTGATGGTAAGCAGTGATACAATGGTTGATGGTAAAGCGTGCTAGTTTATTAAGATCCCAGTCACTCAAAAAAACTGGGTGAATTGGAAGGAGGACGGCAGTTGAGCGAGGTGATGCAATGTTAAACCCAACAGAACGACCAACGATGCTGCGCCAGAGGGAGAATGATCTGGAGATCCTCCACGACCAAACTCTCGACACAATAACTTTTGTTGCATCATACCCGGCACACATCGCAACACAACTGCTCAGACCCGTCCACCGTACGGCTTCACCGGACATATATTACAAAAAAAAGTGGTGAAGGTTCACAACTTCCCCTTAAGCGAAGAATACTTAGCTACTAATACTTAGCTACTAATACTTAGCTAGAATATGTTCTAGAAAATATCTAGAACATATTCTAGCATGGACCGAAATCGGTTTTCTTATGTTTTTTTCTATTAAAATCTGCAATCAAACTAAGAAAGTACCTAAGTTAAAATAGTAGCAAAAGGATTTTTTTTTTGTGGCAGGTCATAACTCGGTTTGGTGTTGCTGTGAAACTGCGAATATCCCCCTTTTTTTCCGGGGTGGAAAATCCTCATGGATTTCCGCCGCCCTGGGGCAGGCGGCGGGGTCTGTCAGACTCTTACGGACTGAAAACCACCCTGGTCTTACATCTCACTCCTACACCGGAGGTTTCAAGAACGAACACTGCTTTTGCAACCCCCGATTGGTGCTGACCCACCACGGCGAGCCTCCGCGGACCAGGGGGAGGCAGTGTTGTGTATGACTCCCCCCGTGACGTCTTAGAGTGGCGCGTGTGAAACGCTTCACGCCGCCACATCGGGTCCTGAGGTTTGGGGGGCGACAGATGTACGACGACATCCTGCAACCTTCTAACTCCAGCTACTCAAAGGGATAATTATACTTTAGAAGGTCACGCATAAAAAAAATACACAAATAATTCACCAGGCGTGTATGTTGTTTTATTCGTTATAAAATTTTGACATTGCCATCGCATTGACATCATCTGAAAACAATTAATGTTCGTTAGAAATAATTTTACTTTTTTTTGGCGAATGGCAGACAATTTTCCAAGAAACAGGCGTGATCAAAGCCAGCTTTGTCTGTATAGGAGCAGGACATCACTTATGTGCAAAATTGTGTTTGTATGACTCCGATTATTTATAATAAGTTACCTAAAAGTTGGAGGGACCTAAATAATATACATTAAATATCGACTAAAGTCATACTTATTTGACAAGGCTTACTATAATATTAATGAATTTCTGACTGAAGCATTTATGTTGACGTAGATTTTGATGCTTTGTTATTTATTTTTTCTCGAGTTGACATTTTTTTTTGTTTTCAAATTCTATTATATGAATATTTTTGCCATGAAATTTTAAATTAAAAGCATTAACAATAATGATTTTAATTAAAAATTTCACGCCATACTAGGTGTCAAACATGTCTGATCTTATTTAGTTATGTTATCCTGCATGTATATATTTATATTCTTGTATGTATACACATTTTTGAGCAAATAAAGTTATCTTTATTTTCATGACATATCCTGTCATAACGGGTTGAATTAAATGATTGTTATCTTGTATTTTTTTTTTATGGAAAAAGACTTATGGTGAGCAGAGCAACTCTTCACAAATACGTTCATGTAAAAAAAAATACATTAAGAATTGTACTGAAGCGGTATCTATTAACATTCATCATCATTTCAGCTGAAAGACGTCCAGTGCTGGACATATGGCTCCCCCAAGGATCTCCACGACGACCGGTCCTGCGCCTCGACCTTCGCCTTGATCTACTAACGCCACATACATAAACAACGCGTCATACTGACGTCACAACATCACACGAATTCTACATCTCGCAAGCAGAGTTACAGTGCAACTAGCTAATATATTTCCCAACATCAAGCGTTAGTCAAGTGCCCGACATATACAGTATGTTAAGAAAACCCTGTCCGACCCATAAAGGTTAGGTAAACACATGACCAAATATATTGTAAAATTTTACGTAATCATCATAGTACCAATACAAATGAATTTTGAAATAATCTTTTTTTCCCGCGAATTAATTCCAACATCCCCGAAATTTCGTAATTTTTAAAAAAGTGACAACACCGGTATTATTGTGAGCGAATAGCGATGCGACCACGTGCCGCGTGCCCTGCCGCCCTCCACCCGCGGCGCGGCGCGCAAGGGAGGTTAACGCACGTTTATTAAGTTACCTCTTTTTTCGAAATAATATTTATTTTTTTAGGGGGATTTTTTTTTTAAGTTTAGCCCGGTTTTGTATGCATTAGTAGAATCAGTTATAGATACCTAACAACACCTTCACGGGTCGGACAGGGTTTTCTTAACATACTGTATAACACCTTTCTGGTTGGAGGATTCTGTTAGCCTGTACCTCCTACCTTTAAAGTACTTTTCATTATGAGATGCTTAAAATCCGATTTCAACTCCTGGCTTTGTTTTCAAGTAGGCCAAGGTAGGCCTTGGACCTTGGACCTTAATGTTATTTTGTCATAACAAAATAAAATTGAGTATTTGAACTATAAAATTCTCGGCGGCAGCCTGTTTTGCACCAATACCAAGCCCGTTTTGTGAGTGAAGTGGAACAAGGAGTTTTTGTAGAAAGCTGAACTTTTACTAACAATCGTTTATGAACTCCAAGATTTCCACTTATTCATTGTGTTAATTATAAATGTTCTGTAGCTGATATAGTGAGCTCAGCATTTGGTTTTAGAGCAATATACAATATATAAAGAAAACCATAAGGATAATAAAGTTTAGGTAAACACATGACCAAATAAAATATGAAATTTTACATAATCATCATACCTAGTAAAAATACTAATGGATTTTGAAATACCTAATCTTTTGTTCCGCGAATAATTCCAACTTCCTCAAAACTTAGTATTTTTTTAAAAAAAGTGTCCTGCCCCCTTCGCCCGCGCACTTATTGCCTACCGCACATGTATTAAGTTGCCTAATATTTTAGGGGAATTGTTTTTAGGGTTCCGTAGCCAAATGGCAAGAAACGGAACCCTTATAGATTCGTCATGTCTGTCTGTCCGTCTGTCCGTCTGTCCGTCCGTAGGTATGTCACAGCCATTTTTTTCCGAAACTATAAGATAACTCTTACAGTTTCGAAAAAAAAAGGCTGCCAACCAAGTTTAGAAGTAGATATATTCTATGAACCGCATTAAGATTTTGATGCAAAAATAAAAAATAGTAATAATAAATATTGAGGGCTCTCCATACTTAGAACTGAAACTCAGGTTTTCTTTACATATTGTATATTCAGACTGGAAATCAAACTGAGAAAGCGAAAGAGACTAGAATTTATAGGGGTAAAAGGTTACAATAGTAATAAGCATTAAATGCAATGTTTCCGTTTAATTCCGTCTTTCCCTAGAAACGCTCTGTTAATCGTGGAACATAAACGTTAAGACGGAAAATTGGACGTACGTGTCAAACCATGATAGACTAAATAGTCACACAGTGTTTCCCGATTCCTTCATTCACAAACTAAATTTTTTCAACTTTCAAATTCCGTTAACAGTCAGGCACTTTTATCTGCATACCAGGCATTAGTTGCTTCTGTTTTGCGTTATGGCATTATTTTCTGGGGACAGTCTACTGATGTGGGACTGGTGTTTAGGTTGCAAAAGCGATGCATCAGGTCAATGTGTGGCCTTAAGACGACAGATAGCTGTGTTCCCCATTTTCAGTCATTAAAAATTTTAACTATGCCTTGTTTGTATATCTTGGAAACGGCTCTATTTGTGAAGTGTAACCCGCATTTGTTTAAAAAAATATCAGAGGTCAAAAGAAATCCAATACGTTAATCAACTATGTCAAGTGAAATGTAAAACCGCACTAATGCGGAAAAGTTGTTTTGGTGTTGCCCCACGCATATATAATAGAGTTCCAAATGTTATAAAAAAATGGACAATAGTGAAACTTAAAAAATCGCTAAATGACATTTTAATTATATTATATTATACAATTGACGATTTTCTTGATGATGATTCACTTGTTTAATTGACGTACTGTTTACACTTTTTGACATAGTTACTGTGACCCTGTTTTGATTTTTTAAATATATTTCTGTTTGGAATTATTAAAATTCTTACTAATGTGACCATATTTTGACATCTTTTAATACAAATATATATATAATATTCCTTGTAATTCCAAAGTTCTTTAGCTTAATTTTTGAATTGTGAACATTTGCATGCCCATGTGTCGGTAAAATATGGAGAACTATTTGTAAAAAAGAACACCTGTGTGCTATACCCATGTTTGCAAAGAAATAAATACTTTACTTTAAACTAAACTAATATTAAGTTCAGTGCGTATTTTTTTCTATTTCATTTAGAAAAGGATAGAAGACAATTTAATACCCTCGTATTAAGATACTCCATAGACAGTTTAGGCGCGATTATAACATGCCAACTAAAAGTACGTCAATTTACGTCAAACGCTTAGTAATTTGACAGAACAAAACTAATAGCGGTCGATAACAATGGGCCTTATAAGAAAGCTCAAGGTAACTCAAAGGGAAATCGAGATAGCTAGGCTTGGGGTTTCACTGCGTGGTTAAATCAGAAATGAGGAGATCCGCAGAAGAACGAGAGTAAGCGATATAACCTGAAGAATTGCAACACTTAAGTGGCAGTTGGCCGGGCACAATACCCGTATTACCAATGCCCGATGGGGCCGACCGGTTCTCAAGTGGCGACCATGCACCGGCAGACGGTACATTTGGGTAGGCTCCCGACAAAGTGGATCGACGACCTGGTGAAGGTCGCGGGAAATCGCTTGATGCAGGAGGCGCAGGGCCGTGGATATCATTGGGGGAGGCCTATGTCCAGTAGAGGAAGATAAACAAAAGGTTGATGATGATGACTAGTAAATGTAAATTATTGTTGTCATTGAATTACATCATCATTCATCATTTCAGCCGAAAGACGTCCACTGCTGGACATAGGCCTCCCCCAAGGTTCTCCACGACGACCGGTTCTGCGCCCCCCGCATCCAGCGGTTTCCCGCGACCTTCACCAGGTCGTCAGTCCACCTTGTCGGGGGCCTACCCACGCTACGTCTTCCGGTGCGTGGTCGCCACTCGAGAACCCGTCGGCCCCATCGGGCATCGGTCCTACGGGCAATGTGTCCAGCCCACTGCCACTTTAGTGTTGCAATTCTTCGGGCTATGTCGGTTACTCTCGTTCTTCTGCGGATCTCCTCATTCCTGATTCGATCGCGCAGTGAAACCCCAAGCATAGCCCTCTCCATTGCCCTTTGAGTGACTTTGAGCCTTCTCATAAGTGAATCTTCTTGAATTACAATTCAACACTAAAAAAATATTCTTTGCTTTCATTATATAAATAATGAATGGAAACTGTGTATCCAGTTAAACAAAAAAAAAAGGTTAGCTTTTTAAATAAAATCTATATTTTTTTACTGTTCCACGCTCCTGACCGGTGATTCTAGAGCCGGTTACGACTGGCTTTATCCGGCTTGTCGCTTCTTTGGCTCAAAATGGCGGCATAATTCAGTCTACTTTGTGGGCCAACGGACGCCACAATTCGATTTTACTATTCTTAATGTTGAACTGTTTAACTTAGAATGAATGGTAAAGTTAATGTGTTTTATGTGTCATTAGAAGAAATACTGCATGTAGTTTATAGATTATGGGAAATGGAAAGGTGAGTTTCTGTAGGTTGAGAGATAGTGTGTGAGTTCGTAAAGCCTAAACTTCTAAACCAATCGAAGGATTATTTTTCACAAGTACGAAGTGGTGTAACGATGGTAACGGCAGCGAGTTTTTTTTTTTTTTAAGCATTGCCCCACTCTTTCACATACACTAACATCCAGACCCGGAACAATAACTTGTAAATCGAACCCGCGACACGTAGCACAGTCAATAGTTGAACCACTGCGCTTACCGTGCTATTTAGTACTACTTTTACAAGTTTGTAGGTCGTAGTATCCAACCCCATCGGGCACTTTATGTAAATTATTTCATTAGGTACTACTGCTCTCAAAACGGTGAATATTATAGGCTAGTTATGTTATTCAAAAATAATGATATAAATTAAATAATATTATGAAAAATAAACTACATTGGAACACCTTTTATAAAAAAAAAAAACAAAAATGTATTATCCAAATCGATTAATAAACGCCGAAGTTATCCGCGAACAAACATAAAAAAGGATATATACGGTCGAATTATGACGGTACGGACGAGATGCAAAAGGCCTTCGACTGTGTCCATCGTGGTGTGATTTGGTGCGCGCTGAGGTCCAAAGGGGTACCAAAAGCCTATGTTGACATAATACGAGACATGTACCTCAAGTCCAATTCCATTGTTAGGACAGCTGTTGACGATACTAAACCCTTCCCCATCACCGTCGGAGTCCACCAGGGATCCGTCCTTAGTACGTTTCTGTTTAGCGTGATATTAGAAGTCTTGTCGGACAGCATCAAGGATTCACATGAGCAACCTCCCTGGCTACTCATGTATGCTGACGATATCGCGCTGGCGGACGCGGACAGGGAACGGTTGGTGCGGCGTGTGAATGCGTGGAAGGACTCGCTCGAGAACGGAGGTCTGAAATTCAACGTGGCGAAGACCGTGTACTTGGCCAGCAACAATATAGACCCCATGTCTGTGCACATAGGCGGAGACATGGTCGAGAGCACAGACCAGCTTAAATACTTGGGGTCTGTGCTTCACGCGTCCCGCAGCTTGGGCAAAATGGCGTGAAGTGATAGGTATCATTTGTGACCCCAAAATACCGGTTAAGCTTAAGGGACAGGTCTATAAGACCATCATTAGACCTGTTCTTCTTTATGGCAGTGAGGCGTGACCTGTGCTTGAGCGACACAAGCAGGAGCTGTGTGTCACGGAGATGAATATGCTGCGGTGGATGTGTGGAGTTACGCGGAAAGACCGCATCAGGAACTCCCGCATCCGTAGCGGACAAACTGAAGGCGGGTCGCCTACGCACGGCGACGTCGTACGGCCACGTCTTATGAAAACCGGTATGTTACGTGGGTAACAAATGTCTTGCCATGGCGCCTCCGCCGGGTCGGAACAAGCGGGGTAGACCAAAGAAATGCTGGCTTGACGTTGTAAGAGATGACATGCGTGCCAACAATCTCACACCACAGGACGCAAAAGATCGCGTGAAATGAAGAATGTGCAGGAAAGCGGACCCCGGGCTCCAACGCGAAAGCCGCGGATGCAACCGGAATAAACGCCGAGTTGATGATGATGATTAAAAAATACATGTTTTTTTAACTGGTTTATCGAAGCATACAACAAGAAATTAGAGATTGTAACACCAACATGATTAATTCAGCTTTATTAAGTAAGAAAATACAATAAGACGAGCTAGTTCAAGCAAAATAATCGACATATTATTTTACAAAATTCTATAAGAAATTATACCAAGTTCAAGTCAAGCTGCCCAGACACTTTATTTATTACTGCACTGATACGCTTCATTTTATCAGTACATACGAGGTACAACGGGCGCTTCGTAAGATGAAATATGATAAAAGCCAGGGCTTTATCAGGAGACAGACGGAATAACAACAAAAGTATTAAAATTAGAGCTATAATTTTCTCATACTTCCCATATCACAGCTGTTTTCAATACCATTTTACACACCGATCAAAATTCCTCTGAAGTTGACACATCAAGCAAATAAATTGTTTATCATACGCTGAACAGGGTCTATGCTGCTTGAGGGCTATGCTTGCTTGGGGTTCCACTGCGTGATCAAATCATGAATAAGGAGTTCCGTAGAACGAGGGCAACCGATATAGCCCGAAAAATTGCAACACTTAAGTGACAGTGGGCCGGGCACATTACCCGTAAGATCAATGCCCGATGGGACTGACGGGTTCTCGAGTGGCGACCACGCACCGGAAGACGCAGCGTGGGTAGGCTCCCGACAAGGTGGACCGACGTCCTAGTGGAAACCGCTGGATGCGGAAGGCACAGGACCGGTCGTCGTGGAGATCCTTGGTGTTACGTAGTACATGTCTCGACACTACTGTCGAAGCGCAACACTAACCCTAACTTATCAACTGTCACTTGCACTTCCGCTCTCGTCCTTGAATACACACGTCGTAACACAGAGCTCCTGGTTTTATTACAAGACTATCCTGAGGCCACCTGTCCTGCAGTACCTAGCAACAACAACCTTTACATGTTGTCAGAAACGACGACCTTTACATGGTGTCAGTAGTAACAGAATCCATCAGCAGAAGTAACAAAGAAGCTCGTCAAGTCAAAGGTAACCTACCTACCTACCTAAATAATAATTAATCAAGTCTCATGACAAAATGGCCGTAGAGAATAATTCACCGTCATCGTTGCAAGCGCAGCAAAATAACATGTTGCCTTTACATAATTTCCAATTGGATACTAATTCGTCCAATATGGGTTTAGCGTGGAAAAATTTCAAGACATCGCTCAATATTTATCTCATTGCCAATAACCTACAATTTGAGTCGGATCAAAGGAAAGTCGCCATACTTTTACATACAATCGGGCCAAACGCACTGCATATTAACTACTCACTGAATACGGATATCACGGAAATAACCTATAAAGATTTACTACAACGTTTTGAGGAATACTTTACCCCTAGAGTCAATATTTCAATGCAAAGACACAAATTATTCAATAGGAAGCAAGAGTCTAGTGAATCCATAGAAACATACGCCACCGCGCTGAAGAATATTTCCATCCAATGCGAGTTCGGAGCCTTACAAGATGACTTATTAAAAGACATATTTTCGTGGAATCTCAATCAGACATCATCGTACATTCGAGAAAGAATTCTCATTGAAAAACCAAAAACATTCGATGCCGCAGTCAGTCTAGCCATAACAATGAGGAATACGAGGAATGAAGCACATGTCTTCTCATCGAAGAGCGAAAACATATGTGTAGTCAATCGTCAAAACCGTCAAAACACCAGTCAACGTCAAAATAACGCCAATCAAGGGCATAGTCGTCAAGTCAGCTATAGTCGTCAAGTCAGCTATAATCGTCAAGGAAGTCAGAGTCGTCACGTCTATCAAAGTCATCAGGATAGCAAACAAAGTCGCCAGAGAAGTCACAGTCGTCAAGAAGTCGTTAACCAGTCAGGAAAGTGTCAACGATGTGGTCAAGTCCATCGAAACAGGTGTCCAGCAATCGGTGTCAAGTGCAACGTCTGCCAAAAGCTGAATCACTTTGCTAGATACTGCTTTAAGAAGAACGTCAACCTAGTACAAGAAAACATTGGTAACTCATCTGAAGTTAGTTATATTTACTTGAATAGTCTGTTTCTGAATGAGATAAAAGATAAGAACTCATATCATACTAATTTGTCTATAAACAATAAGTTAATTGAATTTTTACTTGATACTGGTGCCGATACTAACATATTGTCATTTAATACTTTTAATAGTCTAAACCTACCTTTGAATATCTTAGTTAAGAGTCATAATAAACTTTCAACTTTTAGTGGAGAAGTTCTACCAACAGTGGGTCAAACTACTTTGTCAGTCAGTCATAATAATAAGCAATTTAAAATTAATTTTCATATAGTAGATTTGCCCTGTAGGAACATTATTGGTCGTAAAAGTTGTGAAGTATTAAAATTAATTAAAAGAATAAATAATGTCCAATTTAGTCAGTCAGTCGATACACTATTTACAGAATACAAAGATTTATTTACTAGAATAGGATGTCTAAAAAATAATGAATGTATGTCTAGAATGCTTAGAACTAAACTTCCAGTCTTAGATAGAAGTTTGAAACCTAAAATTCCACAATATAAGTCATTGTCTAACAGAATTAAAACACAAAATCACAAGTCACAGATTTATTATAATCAACATTCAAAACCTTTGTCTTCACTTAATGTAGGTGATCAAATTTACTTCAAAAAACAGCCAGATAGTATTTGGATTCCCGGTACTATTTCAGGTCTTGATAATAACCCCAGGTCTTATATAATTTTGTCTCCAGAAGGAACATTCCGTCGTAATCGTCAACACATCTTGAAGCCAAACATGAACACAAGTCCTCAAACATCAAATGTCTCTTCTCAGTGCTCACATAGATCAGAATACAGCAGTTATAGTAGTCCTGTTGTTCCCCAAGAATCGGCTCAGCATAGTACAATTGTTACTGCTAGTCCAGTCCAACAGTCTTCGTCGTCTCCTCAGTCGAAAGTTCAGTCTCCTCTTTCGCCTAATCCGGTCATGAAACCTGAAACAGAAACAAAAACATTAGATACACCAACACGTCCAAATATTAAATACTCGTCATTTGGTAGACCTATTAAGAAGCCAAGAAAGTTTTGTTAATGTCTAGATATAAGTTTAGACCTAATAATTACACAAAATTTATATAATTTGCATCTACCTGTAAATTAATGATATTGAATTGTGTTTATAAGTTCCAAATGTCAAACTGAAATGACATTAGTCGTCATTCAAATGTCACTGTCAGATGTCATGTTCGTTTCGTTCGGAAAGGAAAAAGCATTGTACTTACCTCAGTTTTGTTTCATAATATGTTGTTAAATTAACGTTCCTTTTCACGAAATAAGAAACATAAAATATTTTTAAGAAATTGTATTTACGTTCAGTTTCATAATTTGATAAACTCAAGTTTAGAGTTTTATGTCATGTAATAAATAATTATTGTCAAAAGGGAAGATGTTACGTAGTACATGTCTCGACACTACTGTCGAAGCGCAACACTAACCCTAACTTATCAACTGTCACTTGCACTTCCGCTCTCGTCCTTGAATACACACGTCGTAACACAGAGCTCCTGGTTTTATTACAAGACTATCCTGAGGCCACCTGTCCTGCAGTACCTAGCAACAACAACCTTTACATGTTGTCAGAAACGACGACCTTTACACTTGGGGGAGGCCTGTGTCCAGCAGTGGACGTCTTTCGGCTGAAATAATGATGATGACTGATGAACAGGGTCTTGCAGCACCGTTAAATTTACAAAAGCGGAAGAAATTGGGATCGCCTCCCAGTCTATCCTTTAGCAACTGAATACTCCACAACCCAATTCCACGATACTGCTTTTTAAGACTAGTACGTTCACTTATTGAACATGCAGGCTTCTTCTGATAATACCGATCTTCATCACAAAAGGCCGGAAAAACCGATAATCAATATTAAATTCGCGTATTGTTTTCTTGTTTGCGGGTAAACGTTGCAATTAGGGAAAAACAAATTCGAGAATGAGGCAAATTAGAAGGATCCAGCTGCAGCAAACTTTGTCGGGTATTTTTGTCGCCCATACCCCAATGTTTGAAGACTGTCCTACTCGTGAGACGTGGACACTAACGGTCAGACTAGCTCACAAGTTTAAAGCGGCTCAGCGAGCTATGAAGCGAGCTATGTTGGGCGTCTCTCTGAAGGACCGCATCAGGAATGAGGTGATCCGACAGAGGACCAGAGTCACCGACATAGCTAAGAGGATTAGCAAGCTGAAGTGGCAATGGGCTGGTCACATATGCCGCAGGCCCGGCAACCGTTGGGGTAAACGAGTCCTCGAGTGAAGACTGCGTCTCGGCAAGCGTAGCCTAGGACGTTCTTGGGCGAGATGGAGCAACGGCATCAAAAAGGTGTCTGGTAGTGGCTGGCGGAGAACTGCTCAGGATCGAGCTTGTTGGCGTGCCATGAAGGAAGCCTATGTCCAGCAGTGGACGAGTAGAGGCTTATGATGATGATGATTGTTTTCTTGAATATATTTCATGTAACATGTCTGTTTCATGTAGCGCTGGTAGGCCATAACATCGGCTGCCGGCAGAAGTTACCACCCACCAGACAAAGTGTTGTCACCAAGCGGTTCGTCGTGTTCCGGCATGATGTCTGGTAAAGCCGTACGGAGGACGGGTCTGAGCAGTTATGTTGCGATTTGTGCCGGGTACGACGCGCCAAATGTTATCGTGTCGGGAGTTTGGTCGTGGAGGGTCTCCAGATCAATCTCCCTCTGGTATAGCATCGTTGGTCGTGTTGTTGGGTTTAACATTGCATCACCCCGCTCAACTGCCGTCTTCCTTTCTATTCATTAAGTTTTTAAGTGAATAGGCTTAATAAACTAGCACGCTTTACTATTAAATATTGCATTACTGTTTACCATCAGGCGGGATTGCAGTCAAGTACTAGTGTATAATTATTAAAAAAACAGCCTAGACTGACATTCAGTCAGACAGCGGAATGTGGTTTTCAAAGCGACCCCTTCAAAAGGATTTTTACAAGACCTTTAGAACAAAAATTGTTTTAAAAAAACATTTAACTTTATAAACGGACAAACTTCTTTGACCATCCAACTAGGTGTAACTTAACTTTCGAAAGAATTCCCTTGCCAAGGTCAAGTGGCCTCAAGATGTTTCAGCAAAGAGTTTTTGCACGAAAATGTACAAGTTTTTTTTATAAAGGCTGCTTTAGTCAAAAGGAAAAGAATCTCAGTGTAATGTACTATAAAAAAGTCATTATTGTTTAGTTTTTAGGGTTGCGTAAAAGGTAAAACGGAACCCTATTTATGAGACTTCGCTGTACGTCTGTCCGTCTGTCTGTCATAAGGCTGTATCTCATGAACCGTAATAGCTAGACAGTTGAAATTTTCAGAGATTGTGTAAAAACATTTAAGGGGGGCTCCCATACAACAAACGTGATTTTTTTGCCATTTTTAAAGTTAATGGTACGGAACCCTTCGTGCGCAAGTTTGATTCGCACTTGTCCGGTTTTTTTTTTGTTTTTTTACTAAGAGCATTTTGGGTTATAATTTTCGGAATTAGATTTTAGTTGTCTCCAATATTTTCACTAGCTATGTTTAAGTAGAGTGTCAGTTTAAACAAAGGGCCATCTAAACAGAGCGGAAAATTTCCGTATTTAACCCATTTGCATTGTAATCTCTCAGTCTCTATCTGATACAAACTGTGTAAAGTCTTTTGATTACGATTGTCGCTCAAATGATATTTCGACTAGATTTTAATGTTTTTAGGAACAAAGTTTCATTGGAATCTAAGATGGTGGCTGCAAAAAATATCAATTTGTGTTGTTTCATGGTTTCAAGGGTTTAAGATAAAAATGCAAACTCTAGATGGCAGCTACCAAAATATTCAAATGTTTCATCATGGATGTTATTTTCATAGTTTTCTCAAGTTATGTACTTAAGCCGACAGCGAGGTTAAAACAAGATATAATATAAGATGGCAACAACTTTATTAAATCTTCTAAAAACTGGATGGAGCTGTACTAAACACCGCTGCCTTATAAAGTTTACACTTTCTCACTATCACTAATAGTATAAAACAAAGTCACTTTCTCCTTCCCTGTGTCCCTTTGTATGATTAAATCTTTAAAACTACGAAACGGATTTTGATGCGGTTTTTTAATAGATAGAGTGATTAAAGAACAAGGTTTATATGTATAATAACATCCATTAAATTGTGGAGAAATACTATTATTTTTGAGGTTTCTAATGAGATCTCGTAAATAATTGATTTTTTTCCGCGTTTGTAGTCAAACGCAGACTGAACCCTGCGAGATTTATCAAAATAATGTGCTAAATATTGTTTAAATTGAAACGATCTATAAAAAGTCCGTGATGGTATATGTCTAGTTCTTGTGAATATCCCACAGTAACATTTCTTTGTCATTTATTTTTTACGGTAAATACCGGTTACTTTTCGAAGCGATCTTAATCAATATAGCATTAATCCTTATCCAATTTAATATCTACCTCAAATATATTGTTGATTTAATATAGGTCTATATCGCCCTTTACAGTATATGACAAATTGCGGGGTGTCGCGTTTGCGGCGATACACGGCGCGGCGTTCGTGGCGGTTTTTTATATAACGTTCACAGTTTTTCTGTTGTGTATTTAGTTACAGCATTGCACCCTTGCGAAGCCGGGGCGTGTCACTACTCTATTATATTCCAGAGTCTGTGTGCAAGTACCGCGCAAGGACTTGCATTCCTGACTAGGGTCCTCTGACCCCACACTTTTATTTACAGGTTTTTTTTTTTAATAATTATAAACTAGCGCTTGACCGCAATCCCGCCTGATGGTAAGCAGTGATGCGATCGTTGATGGTAAAGCGCGCTAGTTTATTAAGAGCCTACTCACTCAGAAAAACTGAGCGAATAGGAAGGAAGACGGCAGTTGAGCGTGCGCCAAAGGGAGATTGATCTGAAGACCATCCACGACCAAACTCCCAATACAACAACATTAGGCGCATCGTACCCGGCACACATCGCAACACAACTGTTCAGACCCGTCGTCCGTACGGCTTCACCAGACATCATGCCGGAAAACTATTATTATTAGTTTAGAATTATTAGTTTTCAGGTGTAGATGATGTTTGAATACAATTATTTCTAAAGATCACGAACGAAATCACATACTCAATTTGTTCATTATTGCTGGCTAGGAGTACTGTGAGCATAAAATGTTAACAATAAGGTTTTTGTGACAGTAGTTGCATAAAGTATTGTCTTCTGTCGTGTCGTGTGGCGTGATTTGAGGCGGTCAACGTGCGGTGACTCGATTTAATTTTCGAATGAAATCTAAAGACTCGTTCGCAATGGAAGCAAATGGAATATCTATCACAGTTGTTTTATAATATCACTCTCTAAGATAAAAGAAATTCAGTATATAAGTAAAGAACTAATGGCTGTTGGGGCATACGTATTCTTGCCCCATCCCCAGCCCGCCTGCCAAGCGTGGGGATTTTGGCAACCAAAAACAATGAAATATATAGCCTGAAGAAGAAGGACAAGAAAAGAAAGTGGGGAGAAAAGAGCCACATTACCCAGCTACAGTTGAGTATCTCCCTACATGAAACGATAGAACGGCGATCTTCACACTTAGCTGGTTGTACCTACGCGTGATTATTACAAGCGGAAATGGTCTCGCAAATCCATTTTTCAAAGAGACACGATAACTTTAATTAGCACCCAAAAATGTGGAAGGATATTTTGAATTTGGAACGTACCTATTATTATTTATAAATAATCATATTTTTTCAAATAGATTATCACTGGCCTCTTACATAAAAACTTTTTGTCGCAATACTTTCTGAGTGACCTATTAATTATTTGATTTATTTTTTTGTGAGATAACCCTTTTTAAGCTAGCCATGACATTGATTATGACGTTTGATTGGCGACTTTGACAGTTCTATTTTCCCGTTGTGTTCGTGGTGAGTGTTGATGTGTTGATTTGAATTGGTTGTGTTTCGGAACTTTTAGTGATTGTTTTTGCTTTGCGACCCTGGTTACTAAAGTAACGGTCAAACCGTCGTTATTTATGCCTCTTAACACCAATGAAACTAATCTAGCTGCACTAACAGATAACGAAATATATACATAAAAAACTGTTTTATATGGAGTGTACATAGTGCTGGCCTAGGCTCCTTCATATTTCTGAAATGTCTCTTTAAGTTCAGTGGACCTTTTTCTTTTCATTGCAGCAAAAAAAAGGACGGAAGACATACATAGGTACACCCGGCTCCAGAGACATCTCACCCCCTAAAAGCGACATCTTTTATACGACGATGTTACGTGCGCGCCATCTCTGTGATATCAATGAAGTTATCATTCTTGTCAGTGTCAATCTAATATATAAAATTCTCGTGTCACGGTGTTCGGCTTTAAACTCCTCCGAAACGGCTCGACCGATTTTCATGAAATTTTTTGTGCTTAACCGGTATCTATGAGAATCGGCCAACGTCTATTTTTCATCCCCCTAAATGTTAGGGGTAGTCCACCCCTAAATTTTTTTTTAATTTTTTAGACAAAATTTTTAATTTCTATTTTTTATGATAAAACATACAAAAATACATACAATCCCCAAGTTTCACCCTTCTACGATCAACCCTTATTTTTTAATAGCCATTTTAGTAATTTAATCTATTATTTATATGGCAAAACAACGTTTGCCGGTCAGCTAGTTATATATAAAATAGATAATGACGAAGATTGAGGGTAAGCTTATAATTTTATTGAGTAAAACATGACGTCTCATAATAGAAAGTGAAGGTTACCCACTCCGTTATTAGTTTAGGTTTCACCCCACAAGTTAAGTTTCTAATTACAGTTTTTTATAGTTACTTAATATTTTTTTGTAAAGTTTTGAAAAATCTCGAGAGATGTAAATTGTTGTTCTGTTTGTTTCATGCGTGGATAACATGTTGATTCTCATGAGATATTATCAAAACCAAATTAACCGTTTTATCAGTAAATAAATATTTATTAATCTTAATTGGATTAATATATTAATTAATGCCATAAGAATATTAAATAATACTAGGAATGAACGATTTATAAACATAACGATGAATTTCACCTCTTAGATAAGCAACTGAATGGCGCAGCTGTATATAACAGTTTAGCTTGTGAGTGTAAGGAACCAGGTTCAATTCTTTCTTAAGCTGATAATTTTTATTAAATTATAAAATTCTATTGTGAGTTTTTAGAAATTTCTAAAAAAATATAATGTTTGTGGAACAAGTTTGGAAGTTTAAAAATATTTAAAGGTAGAATATACGAAGTAAATACCAAGATGCGATGGATATTACCTAGCGGTCGCTATTTTTGTTTCTAGTTAGAATATCTTAGCAGTTTTATTGATGTCTCAGAGATGGCGCGCACGTAAACATCGTGGGGGGTGAGATTTCTCTGGAGCTGTATGTACATTCGTTCACCTCTGTCAAATTAAGATACTCTATAACATGTTTAAATGTCATTGAAAACATGGTCCTAGTGAACTTGACAGGACTAAAAAAATATTTATCTTCTATTCTGTTCTTATTGAAATATATGGAAAAAGATCCACTGAACTTGAATTTATTTTAGTTTCTGCATAAGAGAATTAGTACCACAGGCAATAGGAGAAACTTTTAATCATTAAGCAGTGTGCTTATGATGATGAAGTTGCCAATTACTTGTTGCCTTTACGATGTCACGACAAACGGCAGCCCACGATTAAATGGACTATCAACTTCATCATCTAGGCCGAAAGACGTCCTCTGCTGGACATAGGCCTTCCCCAAGGATCTCCACGACGACCGGTCCTGCGCCTTCTGCATCCAGCGATTTCCCGCGACCTTCAACAGGTCGTCGGTCCACCTTGTCGGGGGCCTACCCACGCTGCGTCTTCCGGTGCGTGGTCGCCTCTCGAGAACCCGTCGGCCCCATCGGGCATCGGTCCTACGGGCAATAAGCTCGGCCCAGTGACACTTAGGCGTTCCAATTCTTCGGTCTATGTCGGTTACTGTCGTTCTCCAGCGGATCTCCTCATTTCTGATTTGATCACGCAGTGAAACTCCAAGCATAACCCTCTTTTTTTTTGTTGGGATGGGAAATCGTCAAATGACTTGTCCCGCTCTGGGCGGAACGGAAGAGCGTGTCAGACTTTTAGTGACTAAAACCCACCCGTGTTTCTTCAATTGCCTGTGCGACGTCCAGGGCCTCGGTTTCTTTTTTAACCGTCCCGCAATCCTGACCCAGGAGGCATCGGTCTTCGTGGACCCCGTCATGAAGGGCTGACATCTCTTTGAGGCGCTCATCAAACACAACGCGCCATCGACTCGAGCCTGGTCCTTGCCAGGCGGCGAGCTGCCCACTGCTCACCACCCGCATGCCCGCGCCTACGGTAGCTGGGAGTTCGATGCCATCTCCCGACCAGGGCGTCTCCTGCGGCGGCTAGTGGCATGAGGGCGCTCGGATTCCTCACGCGCCCCGCCTACTTTTTTGCCAGCATCATTGCTTCGCTGAAGGAGGTGACGGCTTGTCATGCGGTCTCGCTCCAGACCATGGCCTGTTCCAGGGTCGGACGAGAGAGATCGCCGTCGATCACCGCTATGAGGACACGGCGGTGCTCTACCCAAGCCGGGCAGACCTTCACCGTATGCGCCACCGTGTGCTCTACCGTGTCATCAGGGCGATCCACACTCTCATTGTGACACCTTGGCGTTTCCTCCCGCCTTATTCGGAACAGGAACCTCCCGAAACAACCGCGTCTGGTGAGGACCTGCATCAGGCGGAAGGTAAGGGTGCCGTGGCGCCTCTCTAGCCACTCCTCAAAGAGGAGACTCACCGCCGCTATTATGGCGTGCCCAGCACTGAGTTGCGACATTCGCACTCTCCATGTTGCCATGATATCCCGCGATTACTCACGGCAGCGGAGTTATGCCGCAGCGTTTTGCCTCCTCTCACCACTCCCACATGTGGGCGAGAGAATTGGCCTCCAGATCTCTGCGACGCGTTCAAGCATCGGGCTGGTCGCTTCCTTAGCGACCGCGCCCACCGTAAGGGCCAGTGCACCGTAAAGGGCCATGGACCGCACGGCCCCCGCGTAGAGCCTCCGGTAGGAGGCGTTTAGTCCCCCTCGATTGGGGAGGATCCGCCTCAGGGCAGCCCTGGCCCGTTATAGTCACGGTGCCAAACATCGAAAAAGCATAGCCCTCCCCATTGCCCTTTGAGTGACCTTGAGCTTTCTTATAAGGCCCATTGTTAGCGACCACGTCTCAGTTCCATATTTCATCACTGGCAACATACACTGGTCTAAGACTTTTGTCTTTCTACATTGCAGTATTTCGGACGAGAAGATTCCCGAAAGCAGCCCAGCCGAGTTATATTCGACGATTGACCTCTTTATCGAAGTTAGACCTACCTACCAGGACTGTAGTCATATTTTATTTACCACGTGTATAATAAATAACAGAGCGACATTATAATTATTTCCACAGTGCAACATATAGCATCAGCAGAGCAGAAAATATAATTATTACTGTTTCGGAAGGTACTTACGTTTACAAATGAAATTGAGTAATGTTATTTTATATTCTGTACATATGAGTGCAAAATTGCATGGGGAGCAGCGGTGAACTAGTGTTCGACTTACTAGTTTTGTGTCCCATCAAGCGCTTTCATCATCATCAACCTTTTTATCGTCCCACTGCTGGGACGGGCTGGGCTTCCTCTCATACAGAGAAGGATTGAACATAATCACCACGCTTGCTCATTGCGAGTTGGCGATTTCAGACTTAAAGTCCAGGTTTCCTCGAGATGTTTTCCTTCACCTTGTAATCAGGTGCTTTACATTGTGTAAATTTATTTCATCACAACTGCTTCCAAAACGGTGAAGGAAAACATTGTGAGGAAACCGGTTAGTCCTAGAGTCAAAATTTCTAAGACATGTGACATCTACTGGACCCGCACTGGGCCCGCGTGGTAGAATACGACCCACTCCGTCTCTATGAGAGGAGGCTTGTGTCCCAGGAGTGGAAACATTATAGGCTGATTATTTATATCTTAGTTTATTGTTTATAGTTTTATTTAGTTTAGTTTATAATATGTTTTATTATTTTCTCGGTGGTAGGCCATAACATCGGCCGCCGGCACAAGTTACCACCCACCAGACAAAGCCTTGTCGCCAAGCGATTTGTCGTGTTCCGGCATGATGTCTGGTGAAGCCGTACGGAAGACGGGTCTGAGCAATTGTGTTGCGATGTGTGCCGGGTGCGATGCGCCTAATGTTGTTGTGTTGGGAGTTTCGTCGTGGAGGGTCTTCAGATCAATCTCCCTTTGGCGCAGCATCGTTGGTCGTGTTGTTGGGTTTAACATTGCATCACCTCGCTCATGCATTAGTTTATAATTAATTAATTTGTTAGTTAAGTTAGTATAAGAGGGTTATCCAGTGTAAATATTTATTCTCCTTAGTAAATTTTTGGGTGAAATTTTTAGCAGAATTTTTAGCAGATGCAATGAGTTAAGCAACCACACATTTTTAAATCTAGCAGCCTTATTGTGTTTTTTAGCAATTTATAGTAATGAAGTGTAGTTAGAAATTACACTCCATCATTATCAGTTGAAATCATTTTGAGGCTTACTGCTATTACATAGCTCCCTATGTTCGAAAATGTGTCTGCTCCACAACGTAAATACCGTAATGAATGCTATTGAACTGTCAAAATCGAACCCAATGCTACTGATAATGTGTTACTCAATTACTCTGCAGCTCTTTCATTTTATTCGGCTCTCGTTACAAAATATGAACGATTCTATCTTCGACAGTACTCAAAGCAATATGCAACAACCCATTATTTTTATCCAACTGAAGATTGATTTGTTGATTTTGGATTAATATTATTTATTGTGCCTATTTTTTAAACTGTAACCTAGTGGATTTTATTGTGTAGGTATCCATAGCAAAAAAGAGAGACTTAAAAATTGCTTTTTTAAAAGGATTGCCCAGTAATTTGAGTGTTTTACGTTGTTCGATAGAAGTTTTTATTCATTTAAAGAGTGAAAAGGGTACAGCTTCAATGTCAAAATAAATATCGCTTATTTTGCAGATTTCTTTTAGGTGAAAAAGCCCTCAATACAGTTGAGTTCATATTTTTCTTTCAAACTTTGTAAGTACTTGTACAATTTTTTTACAGTATAAACTAAAGGGTTTTTCAATAGGGACGCTCGAACTTTGACAGCTCATAGCGGCCATCTTGGTAATGCGATAGCTGTCAAATTTGGCATGAATACATATTTGAATGTCGTTGTGGCCTAGTGACCTCTCAAGTATGAGTGCGCGGGTTTGATTCCAGGTCAGGCAAGTACCAATGTAACTTTTCTAAAGTTATATGTACTTTCTAAGTATATCTTGGACACCAGTGACTGAAGATGAAGGAAAACATCTTGAGGAAACCAGGAGTTTATAAGTCTGAAATCGCCAACCCGCATTGAGCAAGCGTGGTGATTACGCTCAATCCTTCTCTGTATGAGAGGAGACCTGTGCCCAGCAGTGGGACGATAAAACAAAAGGTTGATGATGATGATGATGACATATTTAGTCGTGACATTTCACCATGGAACGCTACACGCTTCAACAACGCGGGAGGTTCATAAGGTGACTTTGAGATTCATGAACAAAGTTATTCCCGCACGGAACAAATAATTGCATGGCCTACAAGTACTTGTTCCGAATCTGGCTGTTTGTGTGTGTGATTTTTAAATGTTTTTAAATGCTCCCAAAATACAAGAGTAATTGCTAGAGTGGGGCATCATTTCTTTTTTTAAAAAAAAAACATAATTCAGGATTACTATATCTATTTTATGGTGTTCTTAATCAGCACCGTCATTGCATATGACACTATCAATCTAAAACTGAATATTTTTGATATACAGTATGTTAAGAAAACCCTGTCCGACCCATAAGGATAATAAGGGTTATGTAAACACATGACCAAATATAATATAAAATTTTACGTAATCATCATAGTACTCGTACCAATACAAATGAATTTTGAAATAATTTTTTTTCCCGCGAATTAATTCCAACTTGCCCGAAATTTGGTAATTTTTAAAAAAATGACAACACCGGTATTATTATGAGCGAATAGCGATGCCCCCGCGGAAGGGTGCACGCACATTTATTAAGTTACCTCTTTTTGGGAAATAATATTTATTTTTTAGGGGGATTAATTTTTTTTTAAGTTTCGCCCGGTTTTGTATCCATTAGTAGAATCAGTTATCGATACCTAACAACACCTTCACGGGTCGGACAGGGTTTTCTTAACATACTGTATGTTGCTAATACTCCTCCTGCTCCTTGAGTTCAAAAACTTTGTCTGTTCAACAACATAAATACCGCGATGCATGTTGTTGAACGGTGAAAATGAAACCCGTCGCTCCTGATGCTGTGTAACGCAATTACCCTGCTTTTTCTACAAATGCAGTCAGCAACGGGTGTCTATAAAAGATAGTATATACGGCGGCACGACCCTCATTCGCGCGGTTTTTACGACTTAAAAACCATGAAATTTCCTTTACTATAAGTTAGTTTAACAATCACTATAGTATAAAACAAAGCTGTCTCTGTCCCTATATCTCTATGTATGCTTAAATCTTTAAAACTGATTTTGATGCGTTTTTTTTTTAATAGATAGAGTGGTTGAAGAGTTTTCTATAATCTGAATGACGGACTAACTAGAATCTTTTTTTTTTTTACCCAGGAAATATCCCTATTGCGGGGCGAACATTTACCATGCACCGTTTTTAGTTCCTTAGTGTATTTATTTTTTCAGGGCATCCATTCGAAGCCGGGGCGGGTCGCGAGTAATATATAAACATTATTAGCCTTTCGGAATAGATTCTCTAAATAACGGTCAAACCCACATCAAAATGCGTCGCGAAAACGGAGACGTACAAGCAGACATTAAGCAAACATACTTGTTTAATATTATGTGCCTATAGATAGATTATCGCTACAGTTAATAACCAAGCAACGTTTACGATTATAAATAGAAGAAAACAAAAACCATCCAAGACAGTTTTCCCGCTTGAATGTACGCCAAAACTCAGCGAAAAACATTTTCATTCCCAGTTATTCATCCAAGACATCTTACACGATATCTCGGCGGTAACTCGAAAGATACATTTCAACAAATTTCAAAGTGAAATTATAAAATTCACAGTCAAACTCTTACTTGGACTGGGCGAAGCCCCTCGTTCCAGTTTCACTGTAGTTTGCGTCCCAACTCACGCGTGCTAAAGGTTTGTTTTAATAGTTTATAATAACCCCATCTGTTGGTGTGTTGGAGAACTATTTCTTTTATACAATTTACTGTAGAAATGTGATGTAATGTGTAGATATTTGTATGCATCGATTTGAACAGAAATAGCTTGTTATTCTCATCTTTCTGTTTATTTTATTGAGATTATATGACACAATATCACTCTTGTATTACTCGGAGGGTTGAAGATAGTTGTACCTATGGTATACCTATATTTCACCAGCTAATTCGGTAATCCTGGTGCTATATTTAGTTTGTCAAAATGGATAACAATGAATCACAAAAAGTAAAGGAATCTGTTTTAAATAATGCATGTATTTATTTACTTTTATCCGACTTCAAAAAGGAGGAGGTTACTCAATTAGACCGTATATATGTTTTTCTCCAACTTTATGTACCTGCACCACAAACTTACACAATTGTGGACTGAGATCTGTTTTCTACCAACAATATAACTAAATTTGACCAAAAGCATTCGTGCCACAAAGGAAAGTCAAAAGCTCAACCTAAAACTATTTTAATTACAAATATCTCTGCATTGTGTGAGACCGCCCCAACTAGCTCAATTTAAATCAAAAATTTTGCATATCTTATCCAATTTAAAATTCATACTTATTCATCTTCCTAAGTTGTGGCGTCAAACGTTTGACTTTTGTGTAAAGGTACTGTTTTACTTAGAACTTTAAACCTCAATTGTAAGGAATACCGGATAAAAATTCGGCTTTCTTGGCAGTTAAAATAGATCATAAAAAATAGAAGAAAATTGATATCAAGTATAAAATATAAACTTTGAAATTGTTCAAGCATACCTACATGCAAAAATTGTAAATAAGACGTATCTAAGCTTATGTCTACCAAGCCAGACAAAGGCGCCGTTTTCATTTCTAATTCTCTTGTTCAGAAACTAAACTAAATATAAATTCAATACACCTTTTTCCTTCTACAGTATGTTAAGAAAACCCTGTCCGACCCGTGAAGGTGTTGTTAGGTATCGATAACTGATTCTACTAATGCATACAAAACCAAACTAAACTTTAAAAAAAAATCCCCCTAAAAAAATAAATATTATTTCGCAAAAAGAGGTAACTTAATAACCACACTTCCGCGGGCGGCGGGCGGCAGGGCACGCGGCACGTGGTCGCATCGCTATTCGCTCATAATAATACCGGTGTTGTCACTTTTTTAAAAATTACCAAATTTCGTGGAAGTTGTAATTAATTCGTTTCGTAGTTGTTGTTAATTCGTAATTAAGTAGTTGAAATTAATTCGCGGGAAAAAAAGATTATTTCAAAATTCATTTGTATTGGTAGGTACTATGTTGATTACGTAAAATTTTATATTATATTTGATCATGTGTTTACCTAACCTTTATTATCCTTATGGGTCGGACACGGTTTTCTTAACATACTGTATATAGACAGAGGAGAAATATAGCTTAGTCTGTAATGTTATGTCTTCAACGTCTTTTTAATAGCCATGTTTTTAATCGCGTCTAAGCTGTGGAGGCATGAGGCATCCTCCATAGAAAAGGGAGGAGGCTCCGTCCAGACGGGTGTTAAGTCTGGCGGGCAGTTGCCTAACGGTTGATTTCGGAAAGTTCTATATATGCTACGTGTAACTAGCACTTATACAACTTCCCCTAAACTCTGCTTGCGAGATGTAGAATTCGTGTGACGTCAGTATAATGTGTTGTTTATTTGTGATGTTTATAGGTTCCGTTACAAAACTATCTGTGGAGTATTTTCATTTGACAAGACTATGTGTTATATTCTATCCTTTTAGAACTGCAAAAGATGTACGGAAATTTAATATGACTTAGTTTTTGTTTTATCATCATCATCATCTCAGCGTATAATCCCGGTTACATCCGTGGCTTTCGCGTTGGAGCCCAGGGTCCGCTTTCCTACTTATCTTTGGCATCCATGGTGGTGTGAGATTGTTGGCACGCATGTCATCTCTTACAACGTCAAGCCAGCACTTCTTTGGTCTACCCCGGTTGTTCCGGCCCGGCGGAGGCGCCATAGCAAGACATTTGTTACCCAAGTAACATTCAACATTTTCGTAAGACGTGACCGTACCAGCGTAGACGACCCTCTTGCAGTTTGTCTGCTATGTCACGGACATAAAAACTGCCACGGATGCGGGAGTTCCTGATGCGGTCTTTCCGCGTAACTCCACACTTCTAGTTTTTGTTTTATGAGATGACTAAATAAGATGAGTTTAATAAATGAATGAGGTTTGTTAATTTTTAGGATACTATAAAGCATATTCTGTCTCTCCACCATAGGTATTCAAAAAGTTATCTAGACTTTCGTAAGGAAAGAAATAAGTAGTTACATTTAGGAGTATATTAAATTATCATTTAGATTATCTCTAAACAAAAATAGTTAAAGGAACCAATTGAGATATGTCCCGTGCTGGGCGCCATTAAAAATTTACCTCTCACCTACTTTGAAATTCGAATCAAATAGTAGTTTATCCTAAAGAAACATAAATTAAGCCATCTGCCAAAGGCTGTAATTTACTGAAAATATGTTTTATCACACAAGGCAAGAGTCCCTAATTGGGCGCCAGTTTTCATTTTTACTCTAATCTTACAGCATTCTTGAACAACTCAGATTTAAAAATTCATTACCGCCGAGATAAAACTGCGGCGTTTGGGCCCGCAGCTTCGTTTTAAAGTTAGTAGGTATTATACATTTTTCATTTTACGGAAAATATTTTTTGCATTTTTACGTAGGAAGTTACCATGAAAGTTGATGAAAGTGTGGTTGTATGATGGAGTTACGAAAGTACCTGAATACTAAAACTGAGCTGAAATTAAAACATAATATTTTTTTAGAAAACAATAATATCAGATACCTGCCACATTCACAGTAAAACGAAAATAATACGACTAATATAATTTCACGAAATAGTAATTACTAACCAGCTATTCAGTATCCTTATGAAAATATCATAATACCCACATTTAGGAATGTAGGTAGTATGACATTGATCAAAGCTCTTTTATCTAGGGACTAGCTGCGCCACGCGGTTTCACCCATGTAGGTTTCGATATGATTTTTTTTTATATGTTGCCTTCCTATTGGTCGGCGTAATGTTATATAGAGAAATTTTTTATGTAGAGCGCCAAAAAATTGGTGGTTCAGAATCAATGACAGAACAAATCTGCTTCATTAGTTTAAAAAAAAAGACATGTTTTTGTCCGAACAATTATTAAAATACAGTGAATGATTTAATATTGATTGACATTATTTAGGGGTAAGGTAACGGTAAAAAATTTTTACCGTTTTTGATTGAACATTATTGTACATAAGTAGTTGATTCCAATTTTTTTAATACGCCTTATTGCAGAAGTATGGACGCCAGCTACCCGAAACTGTCAAACTTTCCCAATCAAATTTGAACCATAATACTTTAGTGATAAAGTTGAAAATCTATTAAATAAATCTGACAGATTGTAGCAGCTTGATGTGCGGCGACTGCACCTAAGCGTTGACGTGATGCCAATAATTTGAATTCATTACGTTTTTATTAAAAGTACATAACTCATTTTTTCGATAAACGCCAATCCTTAACGCGCGTTTTTCATAAGACATAGTTTTTAAAATACATTGTAGTCTCCAATTTTGTATTCATAAAATTGTGCCTTATGAGCTACACTTTAAGGAAAAAATTATAATAAAATTGCGTAAATTGAGCTCTAAATTGTTCAGCCGTTTTTTATTTGTTTTGTTAATTCTCTGCCGACGAATCCGTTGGCTCTTCTTGCTCAAGTCCAATGCCAGGCAGTATGGCTTCACGCCGCAGCGGAGCACGGAAGACGCGCTGTACGACCTGGTGCAACGCGTCAGAGGCATTCTCCACAAGAAGGAGACCGCCCTCATAGTCTCTCTTGACATCGAGGGGGCGTTTGATAATGTATGGTGGCCTGCTATAAAGTTGATTGAGGGTATCCCCGTTAATCTGAGACGTCTTGTCGAGGATTACTTCCGGGACCGGAGTGTAGTCGTGCGCTACGCGGTGAGGACGATGGGAAAGCCACAGGCCAAGGCTGTGTCCAGGGCTCCATCGATGGGCCTCTTTTCTGGAACATGCTGCTGGACCCTCTGCTGAACAACTTGGATGCGCTGGGCGCGTACGTGCAGGCGTTCGTGGACGATATCGTGTTGGTGTTCTCTGGGTATACGGTGCTCGGGATCCAGCGGGATGCCAATGCCGCTTAAGCCTGTATGCACGAGTAGGGTCATAAATAAGCTTCACTTCTCCGCCGAAAAAACCCAGGCTATGGTCGTTACGCGGAAGCTTACGTATGACACTCCGGTCGTGCAGATGAGTGGCGTTGACATCACGATGGTGACCGAGCTCAAGATCCTCGGAGTCATAGTCGACAGCAAGTTGAACTTCAACCAGCATATATCCTATCCTTATCGGAGTGCAACAAAACTTTAAAGGAAGCTGTCGACGATGGCTCGGGTGAATTGGGGCTTATGCCCGGAGATTATTTGAGTGCAAGCGGGGCCGCTCGATTGATGAGCTGGAATCCGGCGAACTGGAGGAGCGTAGGCCCTTTACGGAGGCCCCTCATCCCACCAGTGAGCCAGATGTTGAATATCAGTGTCTGAAGAATATGCTCCCCGAAACTGTGTTCAGCTACAGCTCCCCGCTCATCTGATTTACACTGGCGGTTGTAAATCGGATAAAGGGGCGGGGCGCGTGATATTCCTACTGGCGGAATGAGTCAGAGATTCTGACCAAGCGAATGAGGTTGGAGTCGATGTGTACCGTCTTTCAGGCGGAGCTGCTCGCTATAGCCGGGGCTACGGACCTGGTTGCCCTGAGAGGCTTCGACTGCTCGGCGATGCTCAGCGATCCGAAACACGGAAAGGCACTATCCCCTTGCTACCCACATTCGTAAGAATATAAGGGAGTAAGAGGGGAGAGTTAAAGTCCTCCGGTTCATTTGGCTGAAAGCTCATGTCGGGATCCCCGGCAATGAGCGCGCCGACGAGTTGGCAAGGCAGGCGGCGGGTCAGCCCAGGGTCGCCCCAGCGTTCGACAGGTATCCAGTCTCATGCGTCAAACGACGTCTGAGGGAGGGCAGAATAGCTGTCTGGAATGGGGTGTACACCGACGGGGCCACGGCTGAGGTCACGCGGATGTTCTTCCCCGATGTAGTGCGCGCGCGCAAGGTCCTGAAGTGCCTCCACCGGACGTCTATCTGGGCGCAGATCTTGATGGGTCACGGCGGCTTCACCGCGTTACTACACAGGTTCAAATTGAAGGACAGTCCGGCCTGTGTGTGACACGCAGGCAACTGAGACCATCCAGCACCTCCTGCTAGAATGCCCAAGGCACAACCGCGACAGATACGACCTGGAGTAAGCACAGGAATTAGTTTGACAGAATCATCCATTGCTGACATGATGGCAAATAATTAACACTCCAGGCCGTATCAGGAGCGGTTTTGCCTCAAAATCGCAAAGATGGCAATAGACAGGAACCGCTAAGCCTACCTAGCTAAGCCGTTGGTATAAAAATGTACTAGCTATAACTGGAAAGCTGTTTTATGTAAAAGAATAAGGATACATGAATGTTGTGTAAAAATATAAAGAAGACTAAATGTATATATAAAATATTGTAGCAATAGTAAATAGTAAGTAAAGAATATACAATAAAAAGATGAGATAAAAAGATTAAAGGGGAAAAGAGCAACCCCAAAAAATCACAAGCCAAAGAAACATCAAATGATAAACAAACGTTTTTTGCTACACAAGAAGGAAAGAAGACGGCTTATTAGATAATATATATATATATATATATATATATATTATAAGGCCTTATATATATATATAAGGCTGTAATCGTGAACCCGTTTTAAGACTAGACTGTCCATCAATGAACAAGGCCTTTTGCAGTCCACCGCTGCACATGACAATACAGCCCTCTTCCAGGTTGCTTCACAACATCTTGTTCTTTGCCCTCCTCATCGGATTCAGATTATAAATCAGTGCTTGAACGCAATTCCGCCTGTTGGTAAGCAGTGATGCGATCGCTGATGGTAAAGCGCGTTAGTTTATTAAAAGCCTATTCACTAAAAAAAACTGAGTGAAAACGAAGAAAAACGGCAGTTGAGGGAGGTGATGCAATGTTAAACTCAACAACACTACCAATGATGCTGCGCTAGAGAGAGATTGATCTGGAGAACTTCCACGACCAAACGCCCGATACAACAACATTTATCGTATCGTATCAGGCACACACTGCAACACAACTGCTCAGACCCGTCTTCTGTACGGCTTCACCAGACATCATACCGAAACACTTGGCGACAAGACTTTTTCTGGTAAAATTTAGTGGGTGGGAGAGAAGTTAGCACCCGTAACTTATCTCCCAGCTACTAAATTTTAGATCTGTCCATCTAGCAGCAGCATGCGTCTCACACTATACTTGCCACCTAACCCAGGAGACGTCTGCCTCACCGGCCTTCCACAAATATGGCCAGTGGGACAGTTATTACTGTCCAAAACAACATACAAAATATTATAACCTATTGGTTGGTATTATAAATATTGTTATAATATTTGTGGAAACTATAATAATAGCCTGCAATATCTTCCCAAAAGCAATTCGACAGTAATAGCCCAAAGTTAAAGTAACATAATATTCGCTTGGTTACTTATATTGCACGACAATGTAATTCTAAAATAATGACCCAGTTCACAACAGCTTCAATTCACTTTATCTTTGGATAATTGGACCGGAAATATGGTTTATGCTGTACTAGCATTTGCATTTACAATACATGTATTGCCGAATAGAATGCACTTTGTTTTAAAACTTCAGGTTTGAATTAAGATCTATTTGTATTCGTGTATAATAACAAAGACAAGTACTTTCGCTTCGCACGGGTGCAATACTGATTCTAAATACACTACAGAAAACTGTAAGGCTCAATTTACACGTACCACAACCACACCACGTCACAACGTCAAAATATGGTCAAACTGTACCGCTGCGGCTTTTTGCAGTTGCGTTATGGTACTGACAAAATGTCGCGCGCCAGCTAGGCGCGTTGATGACGTCATGTCGTGGCGACGGTGCCGCCGCCGGTGGTGGCGTTGCAGTGGCGATATGGTTGCGATGTGGTCGTATTACACAGGTGCTCGATAACAACGGCAAAATGTGGCACGTGTAAATTGTAATATTCATTTTCAATACAAAATATACGCCCGACCACATCGCGTCGTTATGGTGTGGTTGTGGTACGTGGCAATTGAGCCTTAACGTTGTATAAAAAAAACGGCCCTTGGCTCCGCTGCTCCCGCTACCCTGGACGGAACGCGACGTCCCGCAATTTTTAAATATGTAATATCATCAAAAATATTCATATAAATCATATGCTGTAAGGGGCGGTATAGATCTGTATTAAATCAACAATTTATTAAAGGTGTTAAATTAGATAAGGATTAGTGCTGTATTGGTCAAAATCGCTTCGAACATTAGCCAGATTTTGTCGTATAAAGTAAATGACAAATAAAAATATTGTGGGATATCTATAAGAGATAGACATATACCATTGCGGACTTTTCTGTAGATCTCTTCAATGTGTACAATATTTAGTACCTTCTTTTTATAAAAATCGCAGGGTTCAGTCAGCGTTTTTTTTTTGCAAACGCGGAAAACTGTATTTATTTACGACATCACATTAGAAACCTCAAAAATAATAGTATATGTCTACAATTTAATGGATATTATTATATATATAAACCTGCCTCTTGAATTACTGGGATCTATTAAAAAAACTCTATCAAAATCCGTTGCGTAGTTTTAAAGATTTCATCATTCAAGGAGACATAGGGAAAAAGAAAGTGACTTTGTTTTTTAGTATGTTAAAAAACAAAGTTACATAAAATTAAAATAAACTCTTTTTTTTTTATTTTTTTTCCTCTCTTTATTTAGTTTGGGGACTTTTACACGAATGTGTATGCCAGTCCCATCGTAACTTAACCAAACCTTAACCTAACAAACTTAACTTAATCTTAATTTAACAAATTTAAAAATTTTATAGGCGGCATCTGAAGTAGGTGTGGACAATATATGATGGAAAGCACCAACATCATATCTATTAACTTCGAACTCTTTATACAATTTTTCTCTTTCAGACTGCAATCTAACACATTCCGTCAATAAGTTAAAGACATCCTCCGGTTTTGCGCACTCCTCACAGTTTGGTGAATTAATCAGTTTAATTAGAAATCTAAACTTATTGAGCGGCATGTGTCCAGATCGCAGTCTGTGAGCGATCACCACCAGCTGTCTACTTAACTCTTCTGATCAATAACTGCTACAAGCACACATACACACACAAACGGGAACACACAGACACACACACACACGAATATACACATACGCACACTCACACACGCGCGCACACACTCACACAGACACACACACCCAAACACACGCAGACATACACACCCAAATACTCAATACAGGTTTCTTTTAACCGGTTTTAGCTTAGTTTACTCTTGCTAACAAATGCATTTACTTTTGTTAATCGTTTTGCATAGAATTCTGTATATCACCTAGCACAGGAGTCAGGGATTTCACACTTTTTTGTACCAATTCTTACGAATAAAGATTGCTAACGTGTAACATACCAATATGTACTTATATCTCTATTAAAACATGACATGCTTTTCTTTGGAATGCTGAATTTCTTGGCTACGCCACTTAAAGGAAACAGTAGGAGCAGTCATACATTTTCGCTGCTTAGAAAGAGAGGAGGATATTACTTCTTCTCCTTCGCTGCGCCTGCAGTGTACTTTCCCTCAGTCTTATGAATGTTCGATAAGGTCACGTGTTCTGACACGACTTTAACATTTTAAATCCATTAAAGCCTTTTTTTTGGTGTTCTATAATATACATTTTGGAGAGTGTGCCGGGAATTACATGACTTAATTCCCCCATCTCCGTTCCATCATCGGTCAATCCGCCGTACGGCCAGTATCCACTCTTACGTTATTGAAACCGCTACGATCCGGACCATGCCCTTCTCGTCTTTTATACAGCGTATGTACATCGAGGGACTGGAACAATTTTCTTGAAGCGGTGTTCCCGTCTAATTACAATTTAAGTATCGTTAAGGCTAGAGTCATTAGGCTGCCTTTAAGGCTAGAGTGATTGCTCTCGGCTGCCGGCAGAAGTTACCACTTACCAGACAAAGTCTTGCCGCCAAGCGATTCGTCGTGTTGATGTCTGGTGAAAGCGTACGGAGGACGGGTCTGAGCAGTTGTGTTGCGATGTGTGCCGGGTACGATGCGCCAAATGTTGTAGTGTCGGGAGTTGGATCGTTGAAGGTCTCCAGACAAGAAAAAGCTGTTATTTAGTTAGGGGGCTTTACCATCAACGATTGCATCATTGCTTAGCATCAAGCGTGATCACAGTCAAGCACTATTAATTATAACGTTTAAAACAAAACCCAAAAATCACTATATGAAGTGAAACAATTCAAAAACCAATTTTATCCAGCCGACTTAAATATACAGAACGATTGTAGAAAAACATCGAAGCTAAGAGATGTGTAGTAAGTATCTAATTACAGCGGCTTTAATTAATGTTTGAACAGGAAACTTTGTAAGAACGGAACAGTGTTTTTTTATTTAATTATATTTTCGCACAAAGATGTACAGAGGCGGACTTAATGCCTTAGTCATTCTGTCACACCAGTAAACCATTGGTGGTGAAGAGATTAGATGGCATATGCTTTAGTTTTTTTTTTTTTATAAATTATAAACTGCCTGTGCCTGACCGCAATACCGCCTGCTGGTAAGCAGGGATGTAATCCTTGATAGTAACGCGCTAGTTTATTAAGAGCCTATTCACTCTAGCCTTGAAGACACTCAAATTGTAGTGATCATTGTCACGGTGATTTTATACTCGTAACAGTTATTTTTTTAATCGATATAGTATCCATTCATGCGATATTTTATTGGCAATCGAATTAAATTTTGGTGTAGTGAGTTTGACGGTTCTGTGCATACGTTCGTTACGATTAATCGAGTCCAAAGCTGAATTATGGAAGCTAAAAATACTGTCAGTCTATTAAAATCCTGGTCCGACCCCAACATACATAGTTGAAAAAAAACTAGACATTGTTTAATTGATTGACACAAAAAATAATTAGTTTTTATTGTTCTCAATGCGAGCTGGATTCGACGAGACACCAAAGGGTTGTCTCGTCGGCTGGGCAGCGATCGTGGACCTACGCCACATCTTCACGTCGTTCAAGATACTACAGTGTCTCAAGACTAAAGTCTTTGACCAGTGTGTGTTGCCAATGATGACTTACGAAACTGAAACGTGGTCGCTCATAATGGGCCTCATACAAATGCACAGAGTCACACAAAGGGCGATGGAAAGACCTATGCTCGGAGTTTCTCTGCGCGATCGAATCAGAAATGAGGAGATCCGCGGAAGAACCAAAGTCACCGACATAGCTCTGCGAGTCGCTAAATCTAAGTGGCAGTGGGCAGGGCACATTGCTCGTAGAACCGATGACCGATGGGGCAGTAAGGTTCTGGAGTGGCGGCCACGTACCGGCAGACGCAGCGTAAGGAGACCCCGAACAAGGTGGACCGATGATCTGATGAAGGTCGCGGGAAGCCGATGGATGCGGGCAGCACAAGAACGGGCATTTGTACGGAAAAGTTGACACGTGGAAAACCTTGGCGGAGGCCTTTGTCCAGCAGTGGATTTCTACAGGCTGAAGAAAAAGGAGAAGAAGTTCTCTTTGCTGGGACACAGTCTTCCTCTGGGTGAGCGGGGAGTGGGACATAATCTACAACGCGGGCCCAGTGCAGGCTAATAATATATGTCACATGTCTTTGCACTTTTACCTCTGGGACATGCTGGTTTCCTCAAGATGTTTTCCTTCAGCGTTTAGAGAGCAGTGGTGGTGAAATTATTTTTCACAAAGTAAAGGGCCTCCCGGGGTTTGAACTTACGCCCCACAACTTGTAAGTCGCGTTACATACCACTAGGACACCGCTCCTCTCAATTGATTGATAGACAAAAACACAGAATACCAATATGAAAATCCAAATGATTATTATTGACAAAAATTATCGATTATAATCGCCATTATTTCCACATTTTTACTTATTTAACACTCATTTAGTGTTAGAATTAATAACACTCGGTTAGTCCCTTGATAGAGTGACGGACATTCGTGTAATCCGGCCTTAATCCGCGGAAAATAAGTCGTCGTTTAACATAATGATGCACTCAGGCCGCAAGTTGACAAAGCGGAAGGAATGTTATTTGTATTGTGTCCAGGCTATTTTTAGAATGTGTAAATAAAATTATTGTGGTACTATTTTATAGATACTTTTCCTTGTTAACCGACTTCAAAAGCAAAGGAGGAGGTTCTCAATACGCCTGTATATTTTTTCTTTTTTCCAGCCGCATCCCGCCGTTTTACCCAAATAAGTTTAGATCTCGTAGGAACATCGGGATAAAAGTTTCCTTTGTGCCTAATTGAATCCAAATTCGTTATGTAGTTTTTGCGTACAGTAGAAAAATCTATCCATCCATACTCACAAACTTATAATATTGTATTAATAGGAATTAAATGACTTACTTCAAACATAAACAATAAACATCTAGATAATTAATGATACTCGCGCGGAGTATATACTTAATAACTATTTATTATATTTTATAATAGTTTACGTATATGTATGTTATGTTACTCTGCTTGTCCGTGATATCACACCAGGCTTTATCAGAATACCAGCGCTGCGACATTTACTTTTAATGTCCAAGCATTATACTGAGACTGCAGATAGCTGTGTTTCTGGGGAGTTTGTTGCTCCACTTCTTCCCAGTGAAAGCACTAGGAAGTGTCGATGGGTGGGCGTTTTGGGGGACTGTCTTATGTAATGGTAACGCTCAAAAAGTGCCGCTTCTCAGCCTAATTTGAATAAATAACTTTTCATTTTGTTAGTTAGTTTAGTCTTAAGATTTCCCTGTACGAGTCACAATAAAAGTTTTTCTTTATTTCTTTCCTTCTTCTTCTATCTTGTGATTTACAAAGCTGAAAACTATTATCAGCTGTAAATAATTCAGCTAGGTAGCTATTACTGTTCTAAAGATAGTCCTGTGATATACACACTGACAAACCTAAAGACCGCGTAAGCTAAGGCATAAGACGACCCGTTTCCCGTTGAACATAATTATGTACCATAACGCCTGTACTCGTGTTTTCTTGGTGGTAGGCCATAACATCAGCTACCGGCAGAAGTTATCACCCACCAGACAAAGTCTTGCCGCCAAGCGATTTGTCGGGTTCGGGTATAACGTCTGGTGCAGCCGTACGGAAGACGGTTCTGAGCAGTTGTGTTGCAATGTGTGCCGGGTACGATGCGCCAAATGTTGTTGTGTCGGGAGTTGGGTCGTAGAGGGTCTCCAGATCAATCTCCCTCGGGTGCAGCGTCTTTGATCGTGTTGTTGGGTTTAACAAACTAGTTTATAATTATTAAAAAAAGTACATCCGTGGTGCCAAATATGTAAGTATCCAAATGTGTATTATCTCATACATAATAGTTCAGGTTACGTTACAACTTTTTAATTATAATTTATACTATAATTCTAGTCATCCTAAACTTTAATAGCATAGAAATAAAGCTGATATTTGTTTAACGTGAATACTGGTAACGGTAATGGGGGTGAAAGGGATAGAAAGTAGGGTTTAAAAAGCAATTTACAAAGAAAGAGGATCGTATTTTGAAACTATAGGATCATTAGTTATTTATCTCACATCGACAAGGTGTTGTTAGGTAACATTTTTAGTTGAAATTGTTTATTGAAATAATGATCAAGACTAGCGTTAGTTCTTGGACAGCTTCCTTGGCGTAGCGGTAGCGAACGCGGCCGCTGCGCAAGGAGGCGCGGGTTCGATCCCCGCGCAGTACTAATATTATTTTGTATGTATGAACTATGAATATGTATATTTGCACTGGTCGGGTCGTACCTCGGAAAGCACGTTAAGCCGTTGGTCCCGATTGCCATACGAACATCTAGTAGCAGTCGTTATGGGTTGTTGGAGCCATCAAAAGTCCAACAATTGATCTAGCTGCAATGCTTCGATATCGCCTTCGGGTTGTGGAGGCCAGACGGCAGTCGCTTCACGGAAAATATCTAAGTTTAGCCAAAATCAGCAGTTAGACTGGTAAAACGGACCCCAGACTCCAAAAGCTGAAAAAGCTTCGGATACGACTGGAATTAACCCTGAGATGATGATGATGAATGATGACTTTGTGAGTTTAAGAGGGCTGACAAATCCAAGAAGATACTCCTTAACGTTCCTCAAAATCCAAGCATTAAACCGAAGTATTTAAAACCTAGTGCATATGGGTGAACGCCATAAGTTAAGGCTGTCGTGATATTTTACAGCCAGCGGGAGCCATTACTCAAACCGTTATAAAACGGACGGAACAAAGCGAGCCATACAACTGACAATGGTGCTTTGGTACACATAAATCATAGTGACAGGATTGTGGAAACTTGTTTTTTTATGAACTCACTACTATAGCTCAGATTTAAAGAACTACAGGCATGGTTATGCTGCAGAACTCAGGCTTCCAATAAATACTATCCTGAACCATAAGCAGCCTGTGTATAACACCCATAATCAGCGTATAGGGAAGCATTAAGGGTCTGCCAGGGCCGCGGGTTATTTGAAAAAGATACCACGGCTCTTGGCACACAGGAAAGTGAAGGATCACTGGTGGGATTTGGTCAAAAAAAGTCTGATACGCTCCGCTACACTTCCTCTCCGCTAGGAGCGGGAAAGGTAATTTTATGATTTCCCTTCCATAAAAAGGAACATTAAGTTAGATAGGTAGGCCTGGGTCGTGATAGTGAGTGGGCTATAATTGACTACGCTGGCTCTGTGAGGGTTTGTGGATAAGCATTTATTTCTACTTAATCATTTGCAGGCACTTTTGAACTGTCAAAGAGTCACTGTTTTCTCGGTGGTAGGCCATAACATCGGCCGCCGGCAGAAGTTACCACCCACCAGACAAAGCCTTGCCGCCAAGCGATTTGTCGTGTTCCGGCATGATGTCTGGTGAAGCCGTAAGGAGGACGGGTCTGAGCAGTTGTGTTGCTATGTGTGCCGGGTACGATGCGCTAAATGTTGTTGTGTTGGGAGTTTGGTCGCGGAGGGTCTTCATATCAATCTCCCTTTGGCGCAGCATCGTTAATCGTGTTGTTGGGTTTAACATTGCATCACCTCGCTCAACTGCCGTCTTCCTTCCTATTCGCTCAGTTTTTCTGAGTGAATAGGCTCTTAATAAACTAGCGCGCTTTACCATCAACGATCGCATCACTGCTTATCATCAGGCGGGATTGCGGTCAAGCGCTAGTTTATAATTATTAAAAAAAAAAAAACTGTTAGAAAGATTAAGCCAATTACTTTTTCCAAAGCACAGTAGGCTCTTATGAGGAGAAGAAATCCTCTGAAAGTAATTCAATCCCAGATAAACAGAATCAGCCTAAAATGTTCCCACTACCGGAACACGGCCTGTGTTACTCCTTCCTCTACCCACTTCCTGTCGGTGAGAGGAAGTAGGCGTAGTCAACCACGCGGGCCCAGTACGGGTTGCTAGATCATCATCAGCTTTGGAATGTGGGGTCCGCTTTACCAGTCCAACTGCCGATCCTGGCACTGGAATTTGAACAGTCCACACATCACATCTTGTGGGAGTGTATTCTTTGGCAGAATGAACGCAATATTATGTTGGATAGTGTACAAGTTACATCCGGAGTCGTTTATTATACGGACCATGCAGAAACTAGAACGCGTTCAGGCGCTTTTGCCATACCTATTATTGGAATCAATTGTAACAGCACATACCTACTTAGGACCCATTAACTTAATCAAATTTTATTCCGTGGTGCTTGGCAATCTGGCCTTCTCCCAGTAGCAATAATGTCCCTTTGTGCCGATTGGCCTAGTTCTGTTCTGTCTCCTGCTTGTTATGGAGGGAAGTGGAAAAAATATCTTTTTTCTTACTCCTTCGCTATTCTTTTCTGATTAATTTCGTTACGGGACCCAAGACAGTTGAATCGTTTCTCCGGGACTCGTCGAGCTTCATTACTCGGCGTTTTTCTGGCGGTCTCCACTGTTGATTCTGGCTTTCAAGAGTTGCAGTGGGTGGGAAAAGTGTGGCGGGTGTTTTCCAAAAAAAAAAATGCCGATCCTGGCCAAACTTCGATATTTTCCGTGAAACGACTGCCGTCTGACCTCCACAAGCCGAAGGCGATATCTAAGCATTGCAGTTAGACGACTGTCACTACATGTTCGTATGGCAACCGAGACCAGTGCTAATATTCATAATCATGAATAAAAATATTTGCACTGTGCGGGGACCGCACCCGTGCCTCCTTGCGCAACGGCCGCGTTCGCTACTACTAAGCCACGGAGGTTGGTAGATATTCAATCTAAACCAGGCCACTAGGTCGGGCTAATATTTCAGTGGGCTAATGTTTCATAAAACGTAAGAAAAACTTAAAGATTTCGAAATAGACAACATATGCTGACCCCAAGTAACATGACCCAAGGGCTGAAATACGATGATGAATATTACTATCAACAAAACAAATAACCTACCTACGTTTGAGATTGGTTACCACGAAATCCGTCCTTCAAGCGTGGTAAACAAAACACTTATAACTCCATCAAGTTATCAAGTAATCGATCAGTACTTTACTTGATTTTATAGCTTTCAAGTTACCCGGCTTTTAGAAGGGAACGCTTTGGTTAATGTAAACAGAGAAATTTAAGTCCCTGTCTTGGGGGTGAGGAAAGTTTATCAGATAAGGATGCTGCGGACGACATATTCGACCCCGTCATATTTTTATAACTTTGACAACAATTCCCAGTAAACTGAAAATGCATAAGATGATAACTATAATAAAAATAAATAATATCAAACTAATAAGTTCAAAATAATTTTAAAATTTAATTTATGACTATAGTATATAAACAATATACCTAACTATAAATGTGAAAAAAGCGTGAGGCGTTTATAAATAAACACTTTGCCTGCACAAATTAATGTAAGGTAAGGTTGAAAAAATTTTGAGTTAGAGACGGACAAACAAGCAAGCAAGCAAACATACTCGTACAAGTAAAGCTAATAAAAAGCATGTAAAAAATAGATGTTGTCGTAGAAGTAGCTGTGGATAAAGTTAAGATTAGGAACTATAAAAACCTATGGATTTTGTGTTTTTTTTATACAGTATGTTAAGAAACCCCTGTCTGACCCGTGAAGGTGTTGTTAGGTATCGATAACTGATTCTACTAATGCATACAAAACCGGGCTAAACTTAAAAAAAAAAATCCCCCTAAAAAAATAAATATTATTTCGCAAAAAGAGGTAACTTAATAAATGCGCCTTAACCACCCTTCGCCTGCCGCCCGCGGGGGGGTGGGCGGCAGGGCACGCGGCACGTGGTCGTATCGCTATTCGCTCATAATAATACCGGTGTTGTCACTTTTTAAAAATTACCAAATTTCGGGGAAATGGAATTAATTCGTGGGAAAAATAGATTATTTCAAAATTCATTTGTATTGCTACTATGATGAATACGTAAAATTTTATATTATATTTGGTCATATGTTTACCTAACCTTTATTATCCTTATGGGTCGGACAGGATTTTCTTAACATACTGTATATAAACTAGTGCTTGACCGCAATCCCACCTGCGTGCGGTTCGTTGGGTTTGTGTGTGTCTGGTGAAACCGTACGGAGGACGGGATCGAGCAGTTGTGTTGCGAAGTGTGCCGGGTACGAGGCGACAAATGTTGTTGTGTCAGGAGTTTCGTCTTGGAGGGTCCCCAGATCAATCTCCCTCTGGCGCAGCATCGTTGGTTGTGTTGTTTAGTTTAACATTGCATCACCTCGCTCAGCTGACGTCTTCCTTCTATACACTTAGTTTTTTCATATAGGCTCTTGCTCATTCACAAAAAAAAATCGTTGATGTTTTTTTTAAGTTTAAAATTATAAAGAAGGGGGGCGAATAACGCCCCCTATAGTCGGCCGGGTGAGATTTGTCTCTCCCTTTCCGCAGCCTTCTTCTGCGAAGCAACTGTTTCGAAAAAAGAAAACACTTCGTCTCAGAACTCTTTGCTGCCGACTATAGACTCGATTACGGCTGGCAGCGACAGACAGCCAGCTCCTAGGGTTGGAGCACGGGGTGGGCTCCTCCCATGGGGCTTACTCTGTCAGCGTATGCTGTAGACGCAGTGGTGACACCGGTAGACTGTAAGCTTACTCTACAATAACTCACGCTTCTCTCTCTTGTTATGAGTGTAGGCAGCCTCCGTGGAGTAGTGAACGCGGCTGCTGCACAAGGAGGTGCGGGTTCGATCCCCGTGCAGTGCAAATATTTGTACTGGTCTGGTCGTGCCTCGGAAAGCATGTTAAGCCGTTGGTCCCGGTTTCCATATGGACATTTAATGGCAGTTATTACGGGTTGTTAGAGCCCTCAAAAGTCCAATTGGTCTAACTGCAATGCTTCGATTTCATCTGCGGGTCGTGGAGGAGACGGCATTCGTTTCACGGAAAATATCGAAGTTTAGTTAAAATCAGCAGTTACTATTAATGCTGACCTCAGACTCCAAAGCTGAAAAAGGTACGGATGCGATTGGGATTAACTCTGAGATAATGATGATGATGACTGTAGGCAGAAATTTTAATACGCTGCCTGCTAAGATCCTGAAATACTCTTTTTGCATCCATAAGGTACGTCAAAGATCTGGTCTAAACGTCCATAAAACGCTCACACTTTCATAAGAGACACAAGATACTGGTCGTGTGTTGAGATTTTTTCTCGCACATTTTAAAATTTCTTTACCACAAAACTGTAGATAACATTCTTCAATATGCTGTGACTAACAAACAAGCAGTCTGTGAGTGTATGTCGCGAGTGCGACGTTGCGAACATTTCGTGACATGTTGCTGGCTGTTTAGTTGTGGACGGTGCTTTGTTTGTAGGGCTACCCACTTTGCTAGACGATATTTTCTTTATAATTTTAAACAAATGCTTGACCGCAAGCCCGTCTGATGGTAAGCAGTGGTGCAATCGTTGATGGTAAAGCGCGCTAGTTTATTAAGCCTATTCACTAAAATTTAGTGAAGGGGAAGAAAGACGGCAATTGAGCGAAGTGATGCAATGTTAAACCCTACAACACGATCAACGATGATGCGCCAGAGGGAGATTGATCTGGAGACCTTTCACGACCAAACTCAATAACATTTGGTGCATCGTACCCAGCACACATCGCAATACAACTGCTCAGATCCGTCCTCCGTACGGTTTCACCAGACATCATGCCGCGACAAGACTTTGTCTAGTGGGCGGTAACTTCTGCCGGCAGCCGATGTTATGGCCTACCACCGAGTAAAATTGAAATTATTTTTTTTTTAATCGATTAAAATTAATCTAAATAAAAAGATAGACAACACTGAAAAATTATCTTTATCTACAGTAATCATATATAAACACATTCGCTATGTAGAAACAACGTGGTAAATTACAGCTCACTCCATATCGAAGAGAAAAGGTCTGTATTCCAACAGTAATAACATTTTATGCTAATTAAGATAGTAAATCACTAGTCTTGGGCCTGTTCTTACTTCAATTTTGAAATGTAAAAAAACAACAGGCAGCTTGCAAATTGTCTAATGAATGTATATATGACGACGTCAGCGACGGCGGAGCGGTGGGGTCGTTACATTCTTGGTGTGGTGGTAAGGGCTCGATTTCGTAGGTGAAGTTCAGAATTACAATCTTGACAATAACAATTTAAATAGGCAAACCGACAGTTTCGCCCCGGAGAAGCGCCCTGGTCCGCTTTTCAATGCGAAGTGACCGTTCAACAATCCCCACTTTCCAAAACGACTATGGCCACGTGCCGCCATTACAAAATAACGTCATATCGTTTGCTCCTCTACTACATAATTCAAATTAGCAACTTTTATTAAAATAATATTGCCATCCACGCCATAAATCAATTTATTTCATATCTGTTTCACTTACATTACATGTCAAGGAATCTCCATTTGGGCATGCCTCTAGTTGACGAAGAACGAACGACACGTGAGAAATGAATGAAACAACATAAAATGCAATCAATTCAAAATCAAGTGCGTGAGTGTGTGTGTATTGTCACACAAGAAACACGAAGAGCGCCTTCTGTTTATGATTTGTGTAGAAATAGATGTATCTCATAAAAATGTGATGAAGGTTTATGAAATTCCTTCTAGTATGTTCCGAATACTTTTATTGAAGGAAAAGTGTCTAAGTAAAAAAGGTAATCATTTTGAAAATGAAACGAACAGGAACCGACATTATATTAGGTTCCGTAACACAGAAATAAGTTTTAACTTATAATTTATGTAACATGTAACTTTAAAACACACACTATTTTAAAGAGCTTTTATTTTTTCTGAGTTTATCTTGAAACATACTGACATCGATGAAGGGAAAACATCATGAGGAAACCTGGTTTTTATTGTTCATATAAGTCTGAAATCATCAACTTTCTTGTCATGTTTTCTTTGTATGAGAAAAAGCCGTGAAATGATTATTGTCAGCGATATATATCTATATATAGCATAGGTATATATATCTTTATATGTGTGTAGGTATATATACATACATGTATAAATCTTTTATAAAAAAAAATTACGCAAAGATAAACAAAAGAATCTTTTTCATAAAAAAAAGTCTGTGTATTCCGAAAAATTCTGAAAGGTTTTCAATTAGAAACAAAATCTCTATCCACAATGCTTCCATTGTTTGATTTTTTTTTTCTAGATTTTTTCATCTGTAACGTTGAATTCTCATTTTAAAATATACGTTGTTATTAGTAAAAATAGTTACGACTTTGACTTGGCGTTCTAAAAATGACTAAATAATATACTGTGTGCCCTATGTGATACCGTGCTGAAGTATGAGTGTGCGGGATCGACTTCAAGTTGGAGGAAAACATCTTGACGAAACCTGGACTTTAAGTCTGAAATCGTCAACCCGCATTAAGTAAGCGTGGTGATTACGCTCAATCCTTCCCTGTATGAGAGGAGATCTGTGCCCAGCAGTGTCACGATAAAAAGGTTGATGATATTGTCTGCCAACCCTGCTATATAAAAGTTTAAAGTTTGTCAAAAATATCCGCGACTCATGCCCGTCTGAATATCGAGAATTATTTGTATTCACTTGAGTTTGTTAGTGTTTTGTTTTGAGCCGTCCAGACGGCCCGACAGATCGTATTCGGAAACATTGTTGTTTCGTAAAAGTTAGTTTCGAATGGACTCAATTGTATTCGTCTGATGTACTTTATTTTTTTAAATTTAGAATAGAACTTGTGTTAAAAAAAGAGATAACAGAACAGAGCACTTGCACGCCCGCATGTGGAAGTGACGAGAGGAGGCAATACAACGGGGCATAACTCCACTGCTGCGAGAAATCGCCGTACGGCGGACAGAGCTCCAGCGGGATCTCATGGCGATATGAAGAGGGGGATTGTAGCAACCCAGTGCTGGGCACGCTACAATAGCGGCGGTAAGTCCCTTCTTTGTGGAGTGGCTAGAGGGGTCAAGGCAAGCCGCTTTAAAAAAAACATTTTTTTGCTCGTTTCGACACTAGATAAACGAGTTTTTGGGTTTACAACGCATTAAAAAATATATTTATATTTTTTTATATACTGTCTGTAGTTGAAGGCTTGCTGTTTCCTTTTATTATAGGTAAATACGTAAGCAAAAAAAATAATTGAAAAATTAAAGACACAAACAAAATGCGATCAAGAGTTTTGGCAGGAAAGTTAAGCCGAGTGTCACGCTCATTTTTAATAGGACTTTTAAATTTTTTATAATGTCGTTTACTAAATAAAAGTGCGTGATTTATGTAGTAAAAAATACAGTACTTAATTAATTCATAAAGAACATTGAGATATCGCAGCATAGTGGCCTTATCGTGACATTGCCTCAAACCTCCCTCGTAGGCGGTTCACGCGGCCATCTTTTTCGACATGAATGAAAAATTTATAATTTATTAAGTGACATTGGCTAAATGCACAAATCGTGAGAAGCCAAAGAAGTAAGAAAGAAAGAAAGAAATAAATGCGATTAATTGTATCTGAGTGTGTGTCTGAGTCTGAGTGTGTGTGTCTTTGAGTGTGTATGTGATTGAGTGTTTGGTTGTGTAAGTGTAAAATTTTGTACACCTCTGTCAGAAAGCGCAGCGGTCAACACGCCTGCCTGCGACGAGGAGGCCCCGGGTTCGATCCCCGGCCAGGTCATGATGGAAAACGATCTTTTCCTGATTGGCCTGGGTCTTGGATGTTCATCTGTATATGTATCTATTATAAAATATAGTATCGTTGAGTTAGTATCCCATAACACAAGTCTCGAACTTACTTTGGGGCTAGCTCAATCTGTGTGATTTGTCCGTATTTAAAAAAAAAAAAATTAAGCTATTCTATTAGGTCACTCGTTGTAAAACTCTGTATCATCATAAGTGAAGTTAATAAAAAGGTGGTATTAAAAATGAAAGATATATCATAAAAATTCAATACCATATGTGAAACTCGTAAGTCGTAACACAATCACCCGATAATAATCATAAGATAATCGGTCCAAACACCACGCCATAGTTAATCGTCATTCTCCGAGTCAATGACATAAGCTTAGTAACAATACCTGAGCCAATCCGGCCCGTATATAGGCGACCGAGCTAATCTCCTGTCTAACATTATAATCTAATAGTATTGGTGTTATGAACTGTAGTATTCCTCTCAGCTATCCAGTTAGTAATGATCTAGTTAGTGGAATCTAGTACTAGATTGGACTAAAGGGCATTTTTTGTAATTATAAGAACGTAAACATGCATTTTGGAAAGTGTGCGAAGGAATTGTATGACTTAATTACTCCATCTCCGCCAAAGTACGGCGAGTTTCCACCCTTACGTTGTTGACACCACAACGATACGAGCGAAGTGTTTCGCCTCTCCTTTTATACCGCGTACATCGAGGGGCTGGAACAATTTGTCAGCGGCGGTGTTTCCGTCGGACTACAATTTAAATGTCTTCAAGGCTTGAGTGAACAGGCTCTTAAATCTCTCTCTAGCGTGCCTTAGCATCAACGATTCCATCACTGCTTACCATGAGGCGGGATTACAGTCAAGCGATAGTTTTTAATAAAAAAAAAACACTTAGTCTCTTTCTGTCAATAAAAACCTCGAATTTCCAGACATTTTGACCTGTTTTGACATAAGTTTGTCATCAATATGAGACTGCAACTAGAATTGTAACCTTTTGATGAACAGAATTGGTCTTCAGAATGTTTTTGTCTACAGTTTTAGCGCTCGTATTACATTTTCACTGCTGAACAGAGTTAGCAATCCAACAATGTGTTTGTTCACGTTATTTTATTATCAATTGGGTTGTATCCTAAAAAATAATTTAATGTCCATCAGATAGATTTATAAAAAATATTGAACACGTATTTTTTATTTTATTCAAATACTTAGAAAGATATATTGATTTGAAATTTCGCATGACGTCACGCTGTGGTACAAAATATACCTTGGCGTGACGTAATTGGCCCCCACTCCGTACCTTTACTACGCTATATCTCAGTAGTTTTTGGTAATTTCGACAAAATAAAAAATACGGGTCTTAATTTTTTTTATTATCTATAAGACGGACTAATTATTTTTTGATTTTGATACCTTGAATATATTCCTATTCTCGGACTAACACCACTAAAAATCAAGTATACGATTAAACACACACCACATCGTCTTCTTCTCAACCTAGAGGTCCACTGCCGGACATAGGCCTCCCCCAAGGGTTTCCACGACGACCGGTCCTGCGCCTCATGCATCCAGCGGTTTCCCGCGACCTTCACCAGGTCGTCGGTCCATCTTGTCGCGGGCCTACCCACGCTGCGTCTTCCGGTGCGTGATCACCCCTCGAGAATCCGTCGGCTACTCTCGTTCTTCTGCGGATCTCCTCATTTCTGATTTGATCAAAACATAGCCCTGTCCATTGCCCTTTGAGGGACCTTGAGCTTTCTTATAAGGCACTGTGTACTGAGGTTATTATTACAGTTATGTGTATATTGAACTCTCTATATTTCGCTTTTAAATACAGTAATAAATATTAAGTTCCATTTAATTGTTGTACACGGCTGAGCGACTTCAATGTAATTATTACCAATAGCCTTTGTATAGAGTCATTTGTAAACGATATTGCAGTTCGGTAAGGTGATGCTATGAAACATGCGGAGCGGAAACTGCAGCCTAATTTTGTACCCACACTATTCTTAGCAGTGGGTTTCATTTCGACAGTTATACAACATACAAACAATACATTTGAACTCACATACAAAAACAGCCAGACCCGGAAAAACAACTTGTTCGGCATACAAATTTTTTTCCTTACGTGAATCAAACCCACGCAATGTAGCCATCAATCGCTTAACTACTGTGCCAGCCATGCAATCATCATAATAACGTTGCTATATTGAATTTTAAAGCAGCGAATTGAATACAGTAAAACCGTCCATTCTGCTACATCCCCGCTCCGCGTCCCACATAGCCGTCCTCCTGTTTGCTCTGCCCACGTTAATGAGGTGGTCTGCGAGGGAATTATGTTCAATGAACATTTGTGCAGGCGCGGTGATTAGACGTGGCAATTTGATTGTCATGGACTAAATGGGGCTGATGAAAAGGGACAGAAAGGGCGGGGTTTAAAAAGCAATTTATAAATGAAGAGGTTTGTATTTCTAACTATAGGATCTTTAGTTATTTGTCTCACATCGACAAGGAGGTGTTGTCGGGTAAATTTTTTTATTGAAATAATGATCAAGACTAGCGTTAGTTCTTGGACAGCATCCGTGGCATAGCGGTAGCGAACGCGGCAGCTGCGCAAAGAGGCGCGGGTTCGAAAACCGCGCCGTGCAAATATTTGTATGCATGAATATGATTTTTTTTTCGTCCGGATCGCAGTGGTGCAACTATTCTCTTAACACGTAATATTCCAACTAGTGGTATATAGGTTGTAATAGCCAGCAATACGCGATAACGAGCTGTCACGCTGTCGAGAGTGACACGATCAATGTGCTCACTATTTGACGTGATTCATTGACTTTTAATTGAGTGTAATGGAGCCACGCTATAATATTTGGATCTGCACATTTATTTTTATATAAAAAGAACCGATTCGATTGTAAGCTTTAACTGTAGTTCAGATTTTTAAGTCATCACACTGGTAGGAATAAATCTATACTTCTATACTAATATATAAAGCTTGAACGCGTTAATCTCAGGGACTAATGGTCCGATCTGAAAAATTCTTTTTGCGTTGGATAGCCCATTCCTCCAGGAAGGCTTTAAGCTATATAACATCACGCTGCGACCAATAGGAGCGGAGTATAACTAACTCCACGCGAACGAATTCGCTGGCGGCCGCTAGTTATCAAAACTAAGCTCAAGAGTTTGTTTGTTTGAACGCGCTAATCTCAGGAAATACGAGTTCGAATTGAAAAATATTTTTGCGTTGGATAGCCCATTAATCCAGGAAGGCTTTAGGCTTTATAATATCACGCGACCAGTAAGAGCTTAGCATTACAAAAATTTTAAATGTATGCTGTATATTCTGGGGCTAAAATAAAATGTTGAAATAACTAACTCCACGCAATCGAAGTCTAATTATCAATAATTCTATTTCTTTTACACTAACAAACATTATTTGAATAAACGGCTAACTAAGCCAGTTGACTGCGATACAAAAAAAAAATTCAATTTATTTAAATTCGTACACCACGCAATACCATACCAAGTAAATACCCATTCCACGATAGTTTCTCTGTGAACCGTGACATGTCATCACGCCATGTCACGCTGTCCTGTTCAACACTATTCTGACGTGTTTGATTGATTTTTAGCTTCGAATGCAACGGGACAGTTATGGAATGACATTCTGTTATCTGTGGTATAGCTAGCGCAGTAGGTGTCGGTTTGTTGTTGTGGAGGGAATCTGCAGCTGCTAAATTAAATTTAGTTTTTGTGTACGTGGGAATTCTCTACTGAAACAAGAATAAAGTATAAGCGTCTACCAGAGAGGTCTAGAACTAAGTAGGTCCCGGCATTATGTCTGGTGAAGCCGTACGGAGGACGGGTCTGAGTAGTTGTCTTTCGATCTGTGCCGGGTACGATGCGCCGGTCGTTGTTGGTTCAGGAGTTTTTTCGTGGAGGCTTTCCAGATCAATCTTACTCTGGCCCAGCATCGTTGATCGTGTTGTTGGGTTTAACATTGCACCACCTCGCTCAACTGCCGTCTTCCTTCCTATTCACTCAGTTTTTTTGAGGAAATAGGCTCTCAATAAACTAGCGCGCTTTACCATCAACGATTGCATCACTGCTTACCATCAAAAATAAAATAGTTTAATGGTTGGTATTATGACGTGTGTACACGCTTTATATAATACTAGCTTTTTTAGATTTCCCTCGGGAATATCAATTTTTCCGCGATACAGGATACCTTATTATTTATTTATTATTATTATTTATTTATTTATTCTTTATTGTACACCAATAAAACATCGAACAAAAAACATGGAATATGAAACATACAATGGGCGGCCTTATCGCTAATGCGATTTCTTCCAGGCAACCAAAGAATGGACAGATTCTCCTGAACCACATATGGGACTGTCGTTGGTGCCAAAATTTCAAGGAATTGGTTCAGTAGTTACGCCGTGAAAGCGGAACAAACAAACAAACAAAAAAACTCACTTTCCGATTTGTAATATTAGTAAGGATTACAATTAAAACTTTTTAATTCAGACAAGTGAATTCATATAGTGTTAGTGTGAATTTATCCTTTATTAGTAACTAGAGGCCGCCAGCGACTTTGTTCGCGTTTGTGCTCCTATTGGTCGCAGCGTGATGTTATATAGCCTAAGATTTTTTTTCAAATCGGACCAATGGTTCCTGAGATTAGCGCATTCAAACAAACTCTTCAGCTTTATACACTAATAATAAACTAGCGCGCTTTTTAATAAACTAGCGCGCTTTACCATCAACGATCGCGTCACTGCTTACCATCAGGCGGGATTGCGGTCAAGCGCTGGTTTATAATTTATAAAAAAAAAAAAAAATACAGGCTGTATCTGACATCGTAACGCAAACTTCGCGAAAAGGCTAGACCGCATGCCACTAATAAAATTATGATAGTCATTTATGTCGTTAATGAACGGTTACAGAATTCACAGTGTTTAAAAAAGTGTCGGCTTGGCCTTTGAACGTTGCAAGCGTGCCGCCGTGCGGGTTTGTAGGTATGACGTTGATCTCTGATGTGAACCCTATAAAATCAGCTAATAAGACTGTTTTTCGAGTTTTGTTTTCATTGCGCTTTTTTGTGTAATTAGCGAATTAATAATTTTTTACTTTAAAATCGTATTGGTTTATAAAAGTATAGCAATTATGAACGGTCTAAAGTAAAAAAAAACTGCATATATTTTTTTTAAAACATGTAAAAGCCGACGAAAAATTCCACCACTGGGGGGTTCAGAATGCTACTGGATCTATGGTACTCTTTTGTGCGTCGATGTCAGATACACCCTTTATATTAGTATAAGTAGATAATAAATTACAATTACTTATGAATATACGGATTGGCTAAATGATCATGTGTGTACTCATAGCGTCTAATAAAAGAGGTAATCAAGATTGTCCGTTTCAGTGTAGGGCAGCTAAACTTCTGTTATGGCTTTCCCGAAAACGCCACAATATCGATGCACAGCATTTGCTTTTGTAGATATACTATATTCCCCACAAAGGAGCACGAGCTTGTATTCCACAGCCACCAAAACAGAATTGGTTACCGTAGCCGACACCGGTATTGGAAACCATACTAATATGGGAATTTCTTTTCACCGCCAAAAGGAGCCCGTTCACCTTGGCTCCTACTTTTCGGAATGTATCCTTGGAGTGTACCGACCGCCTTCAGCTTTTGGGTGTTGAGATTTCCTCGAACCTAAGCTTTGGGCGGTTCATTGAGTCCAAGGCCAAGGTGGCTGCCAGAAAACTTGGCGTTATCGCAAAGGTCCGGCAGTACTTCACGCCAGGGCAGCTTCTAATGTTGTACAAAGCACAGGTCCGTTCGTGTGTGGAGTACTGCAGCCACATTTGGGCTGGTGCTGCTAAGTGTCACCTGACCACTTTGGATTCAGTGGAGAGGCGTGCGAAGAGGCTGATTGGTGACTCTGATTTAACTCGAGTTGGTCTCTAAAGCCTAGAGTACAGGCGTAGAGTAGCCAGCCTTTCGGTGTTCTATAGGATACATTTTGGGGAGTGTGCGAGGGAATTGCACGATTTAATTCCCCCATCTCCGTTCCACCATCGGACGACCCGTCGTACGGCGAGTTTCCACCCTTATGTTGTTAACACCTCTACGATCCGGACGAAGCGTTTCGCCTCGTCCTTTATACCGCGTACATCGCGGGACTGGAACAATCTGGCGGCGGCGGTGTTTCCGTCGGACTACAATTTGAGTGTCTTCAAGGCTAGAGTGAATAGGCTCCTAATAAACTAGTGCGCTTTACCATCAACGATTGCGTCATTGCTACCCCTAGGCGGGATTGCGGTCAAGCGCTGGTTTATAAATTAATAAAAAAATAATAATAAATAATGGGAAAGGGTGTGTCTGATGGCCGACTTTCATGGCAAAACAAAGCGACGATTCCATATATCTTTTTAAGCGGCGATTGTTAAAGGGATTCTTGTTACATAGGCTACTTTTTGTCTCTTTCTAAGAGACAAAAATATAGTTTAAAAAACAAAAAAAACATGCTTTTAAAGAATATCAAACTAAAAAGTTAAAAATATTTTTTTAATTTAATGTATGGCAATAGTATATAAACAATACTAGTAAAATGAGAAAAAAGCGTGGGGCGCTTTGTGCCATAAATTTATATTTATATTTATTTGTATATTAAGGCTACTTTTTAGTAGTAGACTGTGTCACAACAATCCCTTTAAGCATCACTGCTTAAAAAAATATATGGAATCGTCGCTTTGTTGCCCCTATTTCTCTAAAACGAGGGTGGAAGTTCGTATGGAGCATCCAAAATTTTTCAAATATAAAACCGAAAATTGGTATTGGTATTGTGAGTAACAAACAAAATGTGCATCTATTTTTTTTTTTTTTGAATGCCTCCCCCGCCTACTTAAAAGAAGTCTTTCCCCAGCTCCTAAAGTAGAAGATGGAAATTTGGGAAACGGGGACCGTGTTACCCCCAATTTATTGCAAGCGAAGCGGCGCGCAAAAGCTAGTATAGTATGTCGTATGTAGTATGTATACCTACAAACGCCACATGGAACAACGCGTCACAGTGACGTCACACGAATTCTACATCTCGCAATCAGAGTTTACAGTGCAATTACCATACATACAACTTCCCAATTTCAAGCTTTGGAATAACGAATTAACCATAGATATATTTTCTTAAACCTCAGTTTGGATAAACCCTGAATTATGGATTGTTATCAAAGTAACTGGAAATCCTAACGTAGAAAAGAAGCAAACTATATGGTATTTGACTATAAAAACTAATTAGTCCGTCAGTCAGATTTCCAAAAAATACTAGACACGTATTTTCTGTTTTATCAAAACAATAAAAATTGACAAATATAAAAGGCATCAAAGATCAGGAGTGGTGGCTGGTGACGTCACTGCTCGCTAAAAAGTGTAGCGTGCAGTGACGTGCGTGAGTTTTCAACGCACAGTGTCGTCTACATTTTTTGTTTATATGAAAAAAGAAAAAAATACGTGTCTAGTATTTTTTGGAAATCTGACTGACGGACTAATTAGTTTTGTTTAGTCAAATACCCTATTACAACAAATAAATTTAAACTAATTTATACTTATCTTGTCATATTAATTACTCTTGTGTAAGTTAATATTTTAAAAGTTTGAGTTAGCCTTGCATCGACATATTATGTATAATTTTAATATTTTTTAGTTTTCATGTTAATATAGTAATGAATATCGTGATTCTTAAAATAAATAAATAAAACATCCGAGTTTGTTACCCAACACATCCATTTATCTTCGCCATAAACAAACATTAGCTCATTTACGTACACCTTCCAAAACTTTAAGCCTTAACCTAGCGCCTTCTAAAATACAACATGAAAAGGCAATAAACTGTAAGTATCTAAGCACAACTTAGAGATTGCCTAAAATCTGTAACTAATTACTCTCAAGTTAACTAAAGTAGTTCAGCGAACGTCAAATGCAAACGTAGGTTTTCCACACACGCTCGAAATGGTTTGAAGTTACTGTTAGCTTGATAATAGATTCACACTTTATTAAAACTGTAATAATACGCGAGGGACTCGTGGCTACATAATAAAAGCCGCCTGGGCCGTTTCTAATGTTAAGCAACTGTTGCCGAGATTCGTTTGTGGATTGGTGACATTCTTTCATAATCTTTCTTTTGATCTTTGGCAGTCGTCACAGCAAGTCGGCATCCCAAATGTCTACAAACACACTCACAATCACAGACACACATACATACACATACACACGCACTCACACATTTCAGTCAGTTACAAGTGCAGCCTCCTTGAATAGAATAGAATTAGAATAGAATATGTTATTTCAGACTTGCAATATAAACAAAACTTTTGTTCTGTAATATAAACAAAATTGCTTGTCATTTTTGTTTTTAAATTTTGAATACAGACACACACAGATACATAGACACACCAACACACACACATTTATTCCTAAAGGCAGGTCCTCACTAGAAAAACTACACTAGAAGTCAACCTTAAAGAAATTGGAAAGATGCTAAGCTGGCACAATAACATTATAACTTAACTTTCCTGCTGGTTGCCGGCAAAAGTTACCACCCGCCAGACAAAGTCTTGCCGCCAAGCGTTTCGTCGTGTTCCGGCATGATGTCTGGTGAAGCCGTACGGAGGACGAGTCTGAGCAGTTGTGTTGCGATGTGTGCCGGGTACGATGCGCCAAATGTTGTTGTGTTGGGAGTTTGGTCGTGGAGGGTCTCATCAATCTCCCTCTGGCGCAGCATCGTTGGTCGTGTTGTTGGGTTTAACATTGCATCACCTCGCTCAACTGCCGTCTTCCTTCCTATTCCCTCAGTTTTTCTGAGTGAATAGGCTCTTAATAAACTAGCGCGCTTTACCATCAACGATCGCATCACTGCTTACCATCAGGCGGGATTGCGGTCAAGCGCTAGTTTATAATTATTAAAAAAAATATATATTTTCGAACATAGAGAGAGATTCACATTAATAGTGTATTACACAATTAGGGTCTTGGTTTTAAAACGTCTGTCTTTCAAGTTTCATCCAAGTCCGTTGAGCAGTTTTTGTGTGAGAGAGAAACAAACATACATACAAACAAACATACTTGCAAACATTCATATTTATAATAATAGTTAGGATCACTTTGTGACAGCCTCCGTGGCGTAGCGGTAGCGAACGCGGCTGCTGCGCAAGGAGGCGCGGGTTCGTTCCCCGCGCAGTGGATATATTTGTATGCATGAATATAAATATTTGCACTGGTCTGGTTGTCTCGGAAAGCACGTTAAGCCGTTAGTGCCGGTTGCCATACGAACATCTAATAGCAATCTTTACGAGTTGTTGAAGTCCTCAAAAGTCCAACAATTGATCTAACTGCAATACTTCGATATCGCCTTCGGGTTGTGGAGGTCAGACGGCAGTCGCTTCACGGATAATATCAAAGTTTAGCCAAAATCAGCAGTTAGACTGGTAAAGCGGACCCCATACTCAAAACCTGAAAAAAAAGCTTCGGATGCGACTGGGATAAACCCTGACATGGTGATGAGTTGGGATAACTTTGCAACGGCTTAAGTCCAGCAGTGGACGACCTTCGGCTTACTGATGATAATTAATAGGTAGAGATGTGTTTTTTTATGTTGGAATAACGAGTCATAAAGATTTGGAAAAAAACTTGGAAAGAGAGAAGAACCCAAACACAATTATGGCTTTTCCAAAGAAAAGAGAAATCCCGAACACGAACTACTTAGAGTAATATTTTGATACGTTATTAATGTCGAATTCAATTTTCTCTTAGAATTGGAATGGAAAAGATAATGGATTATTCGGCACTAGACCAGAGCTACATACTTAAATTAGATTTACATACTTACTTAAATTTTCATATTTACATTTGATTTGTTTGACGTTATGTCAAGTTTAATAAATAACAACTTAATTTTAATGGTTATAAGATTGATTTTGGAGTGAAAAGTTCTAAGTATTAAGGTTGAAGTTGTAAACTGAACTTTAAGGTGAAGAATTAAGGTTATCATTCCTTAAACTCATTTTTGTTTTACATTTATTGCGATTATTCATCACGAGCGATTGGTTTTAAGAAATATTTGATGTAAATCCATTACTTTAAAAAACGTCCACTGTTGGACTACCCAATAAGGATCTCGACGACTACCATCCAGGCAGTATCTGTACTCCCACTTATTTATTTGCATTCAAGTCAGAACACACCTTCCAGTACTATTAAACGCTGTTTTGCTTATGTTTTAAGACACCAGGACTTATTAGCTTACAAAAAAAGCCATAGCCTTAAACGCTAAGTTTGGATGGGCATAACATCGGCTGCCGGCAGAAGTTACCACCCACCAGACAAAGTCTTGCTGTCAAGCGATTCGTCGTGTTCCGGCATAATGTCTGGTGAAGCTGTACGGAGGACGGGTCTGAGCAGTTGTGTTGCGATGTGTGCCGGGTATGATGCGCCAAATATTGTTATGTCGGGAGTTTGGTCGTGAAGGGTCTCCAGATCAATCTCCCTCTGGGGTTAACATTGCATCACCCCGCTCAACTGCCGTCTTCGTTCTTAATTTAATCAATTCGTTTTTTTTTAATTGAATAAGGCTCTTAATAAACTAGCGCGCTTTACCATCAACGATTGCATCACAGCTTTCCATCAGGCGCTATTGCAGTCAAGCACAACTTTATAATTGAAAAAAAAAAAATACAAAATAATGACACACTTACCAGTTTGTGGACAGCCTTACCTAATATCCGGTAGAACGTAACAACTTACAAGTTACATCTTCTAGTTTAGACAGCACTCAGTTCACGCATGTGCCGACAACTCGAGACCCTTTAGGCACATCTAAACTCACTTTACTTTTCCGATATACCTATATTTTTTTGATACGGTGGCCATACTTTTTATTTTTTTTTTGTGTACAAATTGACCGCTGGTTCAATATCAGGTGGATGCAGTATTTTTGGGCTTCTTAAAAAAAACAACTATAACACTAAACTAAATTGTCCCTAGCATATTCTGACCAAGATACGTGTGGACTTTAAACGAGGTTGTAGTCTTTTTTGTTTTTGTTTCGGTGTTGGTTCTCATAGAATAACTAGATAATTGCGTAACAAAATATCAGTTTTGATAGTTCAACAACAATCATTGCGCTATTTACACTGTTGGGTAGACATATTTTTCGAATGTAAGTATCAATGGATTAGCAATATACTTCAAAACGATTGGTAGCACTAATATGTTCCACAAATAGGTTGAACTAGAAGACTATATAGTCTTAAAGGTTTCTTTCTGACGTCTAATATCTATCCAAATATATAAAGCTGAAGAATTTGTTTGTTTGTTTGAACTCGCTAATCTCAGGAACTGCTGGTCCGATTTGAAAAATACTTTTTGCTTTGGATAGCTCATTAATACCGGAAAACTTTAGGATATAAACTGCGATCGCTGCGATCAATAGGAGGGGAGCATAACAAATATTTAAAATGTATACTGGGGGGCAATCACGCTAAAATAATTCAACCAAAACAGAATTGGATCGCAACCAAACCATAACTTTTGTTATGTTTCGTATTGCGCGAACCTTTTGACAGATGCTTAAACCATAACTGGATCGTAATTGGAACGTAACCGCTGTCAAATGTAAAAGCTGAAACAATGCTAACTTTTCTATGCCATTTGTCAAACTTACGTCTAAACGATTAGATTTACTTAAAATTTAATTATTTCAAATTATTATACATGACAAAATGTATCACTCACACATTGATTTTCCTTCAATCGAAGCTAAAACTTTAGCGCGATACGAAATATGATCGAAACTAAACCATAACTTTCACTCGATTAGATACGAACAAGAGTTGAACTTCTACTGTTTTATTTAGCGCGATTAACCCCTGTATATTTTGGGGTAAAAATAAAATGTTTTAATAACTAACTCCACACGAACGAAGTCGCCTTACAGAAATAAAATAATTATTATTACTCATCTGTGTGCTCGGCTGGGCAGCGTTCGGGAAGCTACGATATATCTTCTCGTTGTCCAAGATACCACAGTGTCTCAAGACTAAAGTCTTTGACCAGTGTGTGTTGCCAGTGATGACTTACGGAACTGAAACGTGGTCGCTCACAATGGGCCTCATACGAAGGCTCCGAGTGGCGACCACGTACTGGAAGACGCAGCGTAGGGAGGCCCCCAACAAGGTGGACCGATGACCTGGTGGAGGTCGCGGAAAGCCGATGGACGCGGGCAGCACAAGATCGGTCAGCGTGGAAAGCCTTGGGGAAGGCCTTTGTCCAGCAGTGGACATCCATAGGCTAAAGAAGAAGAAGACTCATCTGTGTTCGGCTGATGTCAATATTCCTCTACATGGGACTTGTCATAAGTAGACCAAAAGAGTATACCAGCTCTCCCTCACTCACTATCAGTTGAAACCTGAATTGAATTTCGAAGCATATTGCTAATCCATTGCCCCATATGTATGAAAACGTGTCAGCTCAACAACGTAAATAACGCAATGAATGTTGTTGAACTGTCAAAATAAAACCCAATGCTACTGACACTGCAATTATCTTGCAGTACATCTCTGCTGGGCAGTCGTGGTGGCCTAGTAGTTAAAACACCAGCCTCTCAAGTATGAGTGTGCGGGTTCGATTCCAGGTCAGGTAAGTACCAAGGTAACTTTTCTAAGTTACATGTACGTTCCAAGTATATCTTGGACACCAATGACTGATTACAAGGTGAAGGAAAACGTCTCGAGGAAACCTGGACTTTAATTCTGAAATCGCCAACCCGCAATGAGCAAGCGTGGTGATTACGCTCAATCGTTCTCTGTATGAGAGGGACCTGTGCCCAGCAGTGGGACGATAAAATAAGGTTGATGATGATGACATCTCTGCTTATTGCTTCGAGAAATACAGTAGTTATGTAATTCATTCAACAAATATAAATAGATGCCTGTACCTACAAGAATCAAATGACCTGTTTTCTTTAGTTTCTCGCTTCGAACTCATGGTCACACTACATAACATTTTCTGTGGAAGCATCAATCAGTTCTATAATGACGTCACCACAGAAAAACACGGTTAGAGGGTGGTTATATTTTTTTATTACATCATAACAAGTTTGTGTTTGAAAATATTTTTTGTATCAGGTAGGTTACAGATTTATACTGGATGCCCGGTTAACTTTTTGCTTTTGTGGCGTCTTCTGTGTAGTTTTAATGGTAAGAATTCGTACGGGTGAATTTGGAGAAATTAGTTTTAAGAATTTTTTAGACCTGATTGTAAGGTATTTTTATCTCACACTCTTTATTAATTTCAAATTTATACGCCTCACAACTACGGTGATCCCATAAATTTTGGTTTTTATACAAATGAGGAATTAATTATTTTCTATAATTATTAATTATTAATATATTTTATTATAAACTAGTGCTTGACTGCCCGCCTGATGGTAAGCAGTGATGTAATCGTTGATGGTAAAGCGCGCTAGTTTATTACGAGCCTATTTACTAAAAAAAAAATTAAATAAATAAATTTTCAGTTGAGTAAGGTGATGCAATTTTAAACCGAACAACACGACCAATGATGCTACGCCAGAGGGAATTGATTGTACCCGGCACACATCTCAGCACAACTGCTCAGACCCGTCCTCCATACGACTTCATCAGACATCATGCCGGAACACGACAAATCGCTTGGCGGCAAGACTTTGTCTGGTGTTTGGAAACTTCTGCCGGCGGCCGATGTTATGGCCTACCACCGAGCATAATATGCGAGATATTATGCATAATTATGTTATTTATATCCACCACAAGTAGTGCCCACGTAGTGGTTTACGACACACTTTCTTTCACAAAAAAAGCCCGTGCCCAGCAACTAGAATATTTACAGATTATGTATAGTTATACTAAGTATGCATAGGATTACATAGAACACAAAAAAATCTATGACTCAGAAGTACATTTTTACTGATCCTTTATTGAACGGACTAAGCGTGAACTTTATTTCAGCATTTTATTCTGATGGAACTCTTAACTTGCAGAGCTGAACTCAGTCGTAACGGTCCCGAATTGAAAAGACGTAGGTTGGATCTCAGACAGGTAATTTCTTTTGTATAAATTATTCTTTTACATCTCTCATATTCGGTAAGTGGGTCCTTATTACCCCCAAATGTGATCTAGGATCATAATGTAGCTAGAAAACCCTAGGGCGGTAAGTAATTAAAAAATAACTCTTCACGCTTTTAAAAAGTTCACGTACATCTAACCATCATACTGGCAACAGACATCATACATTCAACTCAATGATTGATATTCAGCCTTGTCTTTGTAGGAGTATAATAGTCATTAATTTTAAATATCCATTTTCGTTCTTGAAAAAATAATTTAAAAAACACCGGTCAAGTGCGTGTCGGTCTCACCCACAATAGGTTGCGTAACATTGATTTATGAAATTAAAGGATTTAAGTTATTTGTATGAAAGATTAAAAAGCGGTTTCCGATTTATGAGGTATTAAAAAAAACTCCTAACTAGATCTTGTTCAAAATAATTTTCATTGGTAGTTTTTATAGTAATGTAAATGATATGTTTTTGTTTTAGATTTTTCATTTTCTTATTTTAGAAGTTAGAGGGGGGGGGGGGGGCAACTTTTTCCACTTTGGAAGTGTCTGTCACGCAAACTATTCGGTTTAAAAAAAATTTTGTAGAAACCTCGAAATTATTTTGAAGACCTATCCATAGATAGATTTACTTTTTGATTTAGATTTGATAAAAAAAAAATGAGTTTCAGTTCTAAGTATAGGGAGCCCCCAATATTTATTATTATTTTATTTTTGCATCAAAATCTTAATGCGGTTCACAGAATACATCTACTTACCAAGTTTCAACAGTATAGCTCTTATAGTTTTTGAAAAAATGGCTGTGACATACGGACGGACAGACGGTCAGACAGACATAACGAATCTATAAGGATTCTGTTTTTTTCTTTACTTTAAATATTGTTTATTCTTGTAATGCTGGATTTTTCCTACTTACTTCATAATCGAGATTTAAAGCAGAGTAGTTAGCTCGGGAGTAAGAATCAATTGCACCGTCGAACTATAGGCACCCTTGCTGCAATCGCGCGCAAATATCTCGGGCCTAATCTACTATTACCAGTCCTCTCAAGTGACTTGCCAATTATCGGATCCTAATAGCCCTCTTACAAAAAGACACCTGTCCCAGCTGTGAGAACATAAGTATACATCCGTTGATTATGCTTATTATTATTATTTAACTCACGCAGCTCAAGTTTCCAGTAAATTGACGCAACAACTCAGTTCCAACTTTATCAAAAACAAAACACAGTAACAACGCTACAAAAACTATATAAAAAATCCTCCCCGAAGCCACTTACATGTCACTCGCAGATTGATGATGTCCACAGATTATGTTCACTAGTGAAATTAAAAAAGTTGCCCAAGTATCTTCATTCGGTGAGTTGGGAAGTTTTTGTCCAAAAATTTGGGATTTTCTCCCGCTCCGTGATAAGATTGGCTAGTGAAAAGTTTTGTGTAAGGTCCTTCGTAGCAGTTAGGGTGAGAATGACATCGTAATAATAGAGTAACTTAAATAAATAGAAATGTTATCATTTGTACTAACTTATCGTTACATGAAAAATAAAATTTTCAACACACTTGCTCATAAAGTGGCTCTATGGTCACCGCAATTAGGCACTTAATGACACCCATAATCAAACTGTGACAAAAAAAACTATAACTCACTACTGAGTTTTAATAATTTTTAAAAATGTTATTGGTTGTTTGTTCAATTTGCCAGTGCATTCCATTACACTAAGCAGGGAAAGGTATCTTAGACCATGATAGCCTCGTCTTGAATTAACATCTTCTTATTATAAAATGCAATGCAAAAATAAAACACGTCTTCACAAAATGGCGTCTTCGCGCCATCTTTTACTAAATTTAATTGGTTGAGTAGATTTGTCCAAACATAGTTATTGTAAAAAAGAAAACTTGTTCAATAGAACAAATAAATTTATGTTACTATTGCTCATTTCATGCAAATTCTTATATAAATAGATAATTTTAACTCGTACGTGTTTAATAAATAAAACTTTCACTCTTATATAACTTTTGTTTTCTCTGTAATAAGAGAAAACTTTATTTTCCCCATTTTGTACGTGGCAGAATAGGCGCAAAAACTGTGCGCGGAAAATAAAAAAAAACCTATTTACTTTCCTTTAGTCTATGGCCGATTGCAATGCGCGCGCATAAGAAAACTAATTATTTTTCCCGCCATAGTAAACATTTTTCACATCTCGATTTCACTCTTGAAATTAATGTTATAGTTATTTATTAATTAAAATGTCTACAAGTACTAGTTGCGCAGAAAATGATTTATGTTGTACACCGACCGATATAAGACGTGAAGCCCTTAACGTTATCCAAAGTTTGCTACCTGAAAACTCCAAGGAAAAATGTCTAATAGCGTACCAAAATTTGATAAAATGACAAAACAGCAAGCATGCGCAGTTTTTTTTAAATGTGTTCATGGTGTACTTTAAAGAATTATCTTCTAAGTACAAACCTACAAACGTAGCTCTTTATGGTGTTTATACTCAATGTTAAAAAGTACAGTGCGAACAAAGAATGAGAGATTTAGAAGCAAGAAATCAAAGGTTTTATCATCTGATGATATGATAAAATTATAAAAGAAGCTCCAGATCACCAATATCTGGCTACTAAGGTTAGTTAAATTAATTTTAAATATCTACGCGACTTCAGCTTGTGTTGTGTGTTGATCTTAATAATTGTTTCTTTTTTCCAGGTTGCTTTAATATTTGGTGTAACTGGTGCCTGTAGGATACAAGAATTAGCAAATATAACCATAAAAAACACAGAGAACCATTTCTAGATGCTTTTAGTAAAGATAAAACGAAAAATAATATACCGAGGTCATTCACCATACACGGTCCATTCTATGAAATTGTTATTGTTGTATTTTATGTACAAAATAAAATGAGTTTTTGTTGTTATTTTATTCACAAGTATGTTGAAAAACGTATGATACACGTGTGTTGATGATTACCGTCCAAGGCTCTCTTAAGATCCCTGCCTACGGCTCGGATCTCAATAGCGCATCGGAGGTAATAACCAATGTTTCACACTAGTACCATAATGTACTATTATTCACAAAAGAAATAAAAATAGAATTAATGTCATTCATAGAAATAATATAAAAAAAAACAACCTGCCAATACTAATGAAATAGTTTTGTGATTTAAAATTACATAAAATTAGCATCACTTAGCAAATTAAATAAAACATTATAGAAATACGCAAATACGAGCACTTGTTTAATAACGGATACAATAAAATCACACCCAAGTCTATTTTCTGATCCAATTGTTTAATCACCTTCAAACTTCAAACTCAATTATTGCGAAAATAGGTAATTCAGGTAATTAACATCGATGCATTAGACATGCATATAGTTTGGCATTTCCATAATCCCCCTGAAGGCATGCAATTTATTGTAATTGGCATTTGTCTCTATTTATTATATTATACATTACTAATAATTATATATTTTTTATAAATTCATTCGAAGAAAAAAGAAAGAAAACGAATAAATGTCAGGAAATTTTATCATAGACAGGTCGTTTCTTGGTTTTTTGGACCAAAATATAAATCTTGATAGAATGGAATAGTACCTATATACATCATATAAATTAATGATACTACAAAAATAAACTATTCCACGTAAAGTATTTTCATCTCCATCCTCAGCTCAAGTTCTATTGCAGTGAAGACTTAGGTATTCCTATTTCATTGCCGTTTGCAATAAAGCTAGGATTTCTCACTTCTTAGTACCTACTTACGCTCCTATTACTAACTTTAAGTACGCTTTGTCTAGTGATGAAGGTTTTTGATATGACTTGCTTTTGAGTCCGAAGTCTGAATTTGCTGGACCTAGACTTAATACGGGGACGAACCGTTTTGTACGGGTAGTATAAAATGGTCTCCAAAGCCTGGAGCATAGATGAAGAGTAGCCACCCTGTCGGTGTTCTATAGGATGCATTTTGGAGAGTGTGCGAGGGAATTGCATGATTTAATCCACCCTTTTCCTCACGTAAATCTTGCACCTCGCAAGCAGAGTTAACGCGCAAGTAGCAAAATAAGTTGCATATACGCTATCCCAACATCAACTGTTGGGCAAATGCCTACCAGACACAACATCCGTCTGGTTGGACTAATTGGAGTATTCTCCCTTTGCTACGGTGGAAAAGTGAACTTTATTCCTGTTTATCCCGTTATCTTGGATTTTGTACCTCGGACTTGTGACTTGATCACTACTGCTACCAAAACGGCAAAGGAAAACATGGCAAGGAAACCAGTAGTATATTTTCTCGGTGGTAGGCCACATCGGCTGCCGGCAGAAGTTACCACCTACCAGACAAAGTCTTGCCGCCAAGCGATTCGCCGTGTTCCGGCATGATGTCTGGTGAAGCCGTACGGAGGACAGGTCTGAGCAGATGTGTGCCGGGTACGCTGCGCCAAATGTTGTTGTGTCGGGAGTTTGGTCGTGGAGGGTGTCCACATCAATCTCCCACTGGCGCAGCATCGTTGGTCGTGTTGTTGGGTTTAACATTGCACCACCTCGCTCAACTGCCGTCTTCCTTCCTATTCACTCAGTTTTTTAAGTGAATGGGTTTAATAAACTAGCGTGCTTTACGATCAACGATCGCATCACTGCTTACCATCACGCGGGATTGCGGTCAAGCGCTAGTTTATAATTATTAAAAAGAAAAAAAAACCGTCATATTTTAGAAATGAATATTGCCAGAAATCCAGAATGTCTCAACAAGTTCCGAATAATTATTTTGCCTACTTCAGAAATTAGCCCGTTCTTTCACCGCTTTCATCCCTCTCTAGAACAACGAAGTATAATAATAATAATGCCTACTATTTATTCTTAAAACAAAGTCAAATAAGAATACCCACTCATGACACAGACAAGTAACTACATGTATATCTACAGAGCCGTCACACTTAATGTACACATTTACTTGCTCACGACATCCATTTTAACTTGCTTTAATGTATTTGAACCAGTGACGAGGAAGCGACTAGCTATTTACAGTCTACTAGCTCGAGAAACGTACCAAAGATTGTCGGAAACGTCTAAGTCAAAGAGTGTACATAGAAGTATTAATACCTAGTTAGTTAATAGCTGACTGTGTTTAGCTCCGGCGAGAGCGTTTGTCACAGTATACAAGACCTATCCAAGTTAGTACCTACTCGTTTTAAGTTGCTGGTTCGGCGGGCAGAATACTTGCCAGTCACCTTGTCGCCTTCGTCCATTAGCGTGTTTTTTTTTTATAAGTTATATACTTGTACTTGACCGCAACCCCGCCTGATGGTAAGCAGTGATGCAATCGTTGATGGTAAAGCGCGCTAGTTTATTAAGACCCTATTCATTCTAGCCTTGAAGACACTCAAATTGTAGTCCAACGGAAACACCGCCGCTGGCAAATTGTTCCAGTCTCTCGGTGTTCGCGGTACAAAAGAGGAGGCGAAACACTTCGTCCGGATCGTAGTGGTGTTAACGACGTAAGGGTGAAAAGTCGCCGTACGTGCAAAGTGCATCCTTTATTTGCTGATCAATTAATTTTTATTGGCTACCATCACTGCTTACCATCAGGCGGGATTGTGGTCAAGCACTTATTAGTAATGTTAAAAAAAATATAGTATCTCTGAATACATCAGTAGACGTTTAGTTTTGATTAACTCAGAGTTTAGAGAAACTGAAGTTGCTAGAACCATTATCAATCTGTATGCTGTCCTCATTATCATTTCAGCCGAAATACGTCCACTGCTGGACATAGGCCTCTCCTAAGGATCTCTACGACGACCGGTCCTGCACCTCCCGCATCCAGCGGTTTCCTGCGACCTTCACCAGGTCGTCGGCCCACCTTGTTGGGGGCCTCATCACTTCTGGCTTACTATATAATAAAATAATATGCACAAAGTACCATGGACGATTGCTCATCGTTCCATGCAAAATATTCTTAAGGCCACAATAGTCCCCGTTCGCGATTGTCACGTCGCAAAGCTGGAACCCAAAGTAGTCTACGAGAATGAGAACCACTTTATGTAATCTTCTCTCTCTCTCTTATAGTTTGGCCAATAACCAACAATTGGTGGCCAGATTGTAGCCGTAAGCCGATTTGCATAGCCGTAATATTGAGTTTCTAGCAATATTTTGAAGAAAATGGTCCTGTCTTGGAGCGGTAATGCGATGTTTTGCCTGTAACGTGGAGATTACATTTTTGCCGGTTTGCAGAGTTTCAGCAACCACGCGTTGTATAGCGTCAACTTCCAACATGCCTACAGCTCTAATCTGCTTTTCCCTTGTCAAATGTGGATATGCCATAACAATAAATGTAACACACGTTTAAATTAGAATAAAGAAAGTGTGTTAAAGTTGTATTGTAACTTGAACAGACTTTACGACCGCCAAATTCGAGTAATCGATTTTCTTTTGTTTCAAAATAAGTTTTAGTTTTATTTTTTTTTGAATTTCGAAAGAGGTGATGGAGAAGAAATATTTATATTCACAAATTTTTTATACTGTAAATACTTTTAAAGTTAAGAAGTCTTTCATGTATTTTTTTTAAATTTCGAATGAGGTGATAGAGAAGAAAATATTTTATATACTAACTTTTTAATACTGTAAATAGTTTTCAAGTTAAGAAGTCTTCCATATAATATCCCTAGACATTGTTGATGTGTGTATCATAGAAAACCACGAACAAAATTATTTGAAATCGTTTAAACGTAGTCTGTAAGTGTATTACATTATACCCACTCTTTGACAGCTAACAAGTACATGTTGTTTAATACGCTTTGAAAATAAGTTTGTCTCTGTATATTTTCTTCAGGAGTATATGATAATATCAAGAATTTTGTGCCATCGTCCGATGAAGCTCTCCCGACTGGGGGGAGGTACAGTCGGTAGCAAACGCTATTGAAGGTATAAAATTAAAAGTGTTCGCTCAGAGTGGCACGTCTCATTACCTTGTTCAGAGGAGAATTAAACCGTTCCTGAGTTAATGAATGGTGAGTGTCCCCTGTCGTTTATAGTTTGGATGCGGCTTTTTAAGTAATACCAAAATATATTTCGCCATGTCTTTCATACCGCGTACATACAATTTACAAGCGGCGGTGTTTCCGTCTGACTACAATTTAAGTGTCTTCAAGGCTAGAGTGAATAGGCTCTTAATAAATTAGCGGGCTTTACCCTCAACGATTGCATCACTGCTTACCAACAGGCGGGATTGCAATCAAGCATTAGTTTTTTTTTTTAATAGTTATAAACTAGCGCTTGACCGCAATTCCGCCTGATTGTAAGCAGTTATGCGATCGTTGATGGTAAAGCGCGCTAGGTTATTAAGAGCCTATTCACTCCGAAAAACTGAGCGAATAGGAAGGAAGACGGCAGTTGAGCAAGGTGATACAATGTTAAACCCAACAGCACGACCAACAATGCTGCGCCAAAGGGAGATTGATCTGGAGAACCTCCATGACAAACTCCCAACACAACAATATTTGGCGCATCGTACCCGGCACACATCGCAACACAACTGCTCAGACCCGTCCTCCAAACAGCTTCACTAGATATCATGCCGGAACACGACAAATCGCTTGGCGGCAAGGCTTTGTCTGGTGGGTGGTAACTTCTGCCGGCGGCCGATGTTTTGGCCTACCACCGAGACCGAGGTTTATAACATAGAAAAAAATATATATATGCCCGTCCCACAATGGTCCTGGTCATTTCTTTATTTAGTTCTTCATGTAGTCCATTGTTGTAGAGTTACCACTAAACAATTTCCGCTCTTTTAGAAGTTGTAGGTCGAACCCCATGAGGCACTTTACCTTATGTAAATTGCTTCATCATCACTGCTCTCAAAATGGCGAAGGAAAACATTGTGAGGAAACCGGAAACCTGAAAAACTTAGAAGACATATGACATGTACCAACCTGTGGTACCCGTGGTAGATTAAAGCCTACTCTCACTCAACGAGTGGAGGCCGAACGAGGCGAAACGCTTCGTCCAAATCATAGTGGTGTCATCAACGTAAGGGTGGATACTCGCCCTAAGACGGGTCGTCCGATGATAGAACGGAATCTAAAGTTGCCAAGTGGCTTTTTGCAGCACCAGCCCAAGTGTGGGTACTCCACACACGAACGGACCTGTGCTTTATACAACATTAGAAGCTGTCCTGATTTCACCTGATACCACCGGACCTTTGCTATAACGCTAAGTTTCCTGGCAGCCATCTTGACTTTGGACTCAATTAACCGCCCAAAGTTTACGCTCGAGGAAATCTTAACTGCCAAAAGATGATGGTATGGTGGTCGGGGCACTCTAAGGATACATTCCGAAAAGTAGGAGCCAAGGTGAACGGGCTTCTTTTGATCTTAATACCTCACTACATAACACGTTGTGTTTGTTTGTTTCTGTGTGTGTGTTGTTCAACATTGTGTTTGTTCCTGGTATTTATATTATGAATATCGCTTATTTTCTTATATCTAATTTTAAGAAAATAAGCGATATTCATAATATAAATACCAGGAACAAACACAATCTTGCTGTACATCACACTCGTCTCCACAGAGTAGGCAACTCGTTCATGGGTCAATGTATACACTTTTACAACAAGCTTCCCATGGACATTCGAAACTTACCCATTAAACGATATAAAAACTATATAAAGGCCAAACTTTGCAAACAGGGGTATTATAAAATCTCAGATTATTTAGAGGATAGAGAGGCTTGGGACTGAGCTGCTCGCTCTGTTAAGCATTGTTATTAAGCAATATGCATAATTATAACGTTAATTATTGTAAACATTTTCATTTTTAATGTCTGGACTTTAAAAAAGACGATAATCCCTGAGTTTGTTTCGGCTATTTCTTCTCAGAGGTAGTCAGTTAGGAAATGCCGGCTTCATCTAGTTTAAAAAAAAAAAAGAATAAAAAAAAAAAAACATATGACGTGTAAAAGTGATCGGTGATCCTACTTGCTTAATAAACGATTTCATTTCATTTCATTTCATTTCATTTCGTTGACTACCAGACAACTGACTTAATAGAAAGTACATATATTGTACAATCAATCTTTAGAAAACGTATTGAATATCATTGACTGCTAACTTGGACTGGTGATCTTGGTGACAGTAAATAACTTAAAGAAACGCAAATACGTGGTTTATGTAAATACTAGCTAGCCCGCGGCTTCACCTGCGCGGAATTCGGTTATATCGCGCTTCTTAGATTTCCCTCAGGAATATCAAATTATTCCGGGATAAACAATACCCTATTATTTAATTCGGCCTTTTAACTTTACGTCTACAAAATTACAAAGCAAAAAGCGGAACAAACAAACTCACTTTCTGATTTATAATATTAGTAAGGATTAAGAAACACTCCGTAGGTTTTTAATACAGAAAACTTATTATACGATAAACGAATACCTTAGCGAAATATAGAATCTACACCATCTTTCTCAGATCTGTTTATTGCATTATTTTTTATTTTAGTTCATAAGATTGTTTTATAATACAACAAGTATTATAAAACAATCTTATGAACTAAAATAAAAAATAATGTAGTACTTTTTTAAACATTTTCTTTACTGCATAATTTTTTTTTTTTTGTTACTTAATTTTATAATTAGGTATACAGCCATTAATGTACAGTGTACACCCACTACCAAATGGGTAAATATTTGTACGCCTTTCAAGGCGACACATTGTGCAACATATTTTGTTTTTTAAATACCATCTTATAACACCTATGTGTACAAATAAATAATGTATACGCGCCCCAGCAGAGCGCGTACATCTACCGCGCATTTGTCACGGCTTATCCAACAAACAAGGTCGGCCTACACCACAAGTAAATTAATCTCCGACCACACTCTGGTAAATCTACGGGACTTACCTGGGACCCAGTGTGCTCCGTCTCGAAGTGAAGTCCGGAGAATCGACGCGCGCGCGTCGATTACGATGACATCCGATGTCTTCAATTCACTGACTGTCCCATACCAGTCGACACACCAAGTTCCCTTAATAGGGCACCAAAGCTCACCAACGTAAGAAGTTATTTAGCAGTGTCAATCACGCCCGACTAAGATCGCCAATGAAACCACGTTTCCGATTCAATTCAACTCAATTTACAGGCAGCACTGTTACGTTTTATAATTCAAGTAAATACCTCCAAACACGGGCAACAATCGCGACAAACTATACAAAACGCGGCCGGTGGTATGTATTCCCGTAATTCACTCGTCCGAACGCGCCACGCACGCGAGGATTTCGTCAAGATTTTAGCAACGACCGCCGTACGCGACGGGGTCTCCAAACGTTGCGTTATTTATTTCCCGAAAATCATTCAACCGAACGTGCCCGCACGCGATGATTATTCGTCAAGAGTTCAAGCAACGGCCCGCCGTACGCGGCGGGGTCTCAACACGTTGTGTTCAATAATGGCGGCCGCGCGTCGCCATAGACAATACTAATTGCGATAGCCCGTACCGATCGGGGATCTAACAACTCGACTAACTAACAATCGGACCCGATCGATAAACTAGCGTAAACAAATAAATTTGAATTTGAATTTGAAAGATCGTGTAGTCGCGTATTTGCTTGAAGACAGAGCTTTCGGTAAGAACACCGGATAACAAAGTTGTATGAATACCAGAGAATACTAAGAGAAGGCTATGCTTAGGATTTCACTGCGTGATCAAATCAGAAATGAGGAGATCCGCAGAAGAACGAGAGTAACCGGCATAGCCTGAAGAATTGCAACACTAAAGTAGCAGTGGGCCGGGGACATTGCCCGTAGGACCGATGCCCGATGGGGCCGACGGGTTCTCGAGTGGCGACCACGCACCGGAAGCCGCAGCGTGGGTAGACCCCCGCAAAAGTTGACCGACGACCTTGTAAATATCGCGGGAAACCACTGAATTCGGGAGGCGCAGGACCGGTCGTCGTGGAGATCCTTGGAGGAGGCCTATGTCCAGCAGTAGACATGTTTCAACTGAAATGATGATGATGATGAATACCACAATTAAATCAATGTAGCGACTATTAATAACAATGACATGAATTATGGTTGTGTTTTATTTAGTGTTCCGTATTCAATTAAATAATTAAATATATACGGACAAATCACACAGATTTAGCTAGCCCCAAAGTAAGTTCGAGGTTTGTGTTATGGGATACTAACTCAACGATACTATATTTATAATGGATACATATATAGATAAACATCCAAGACCCAATAAAATCAGGCAAACATCGTTTTCCATAATGACCTGACCGGGGATCGAACCCGGGGCCTCTACGTCGCAGGCAGGTTTGTTGGCCGCTGCGCCTCGGAGAACGACAATAAATAAGAATCTTAATAGTTTCTCCAAGTCTATCTGTCTGTCTTCCTCTCTCTATCTGGCCGTCCATCCGCGGATAATCACAGTGACCATTAGCACTAGACAGATAGGCAACATTTCCATGTGTACTCCTTTGTGGTCCCGTTTTTAGGATTCCGTACTTAGTATGTCAACTCATCAGCTTTTTCAGCTTTGGAGTCTGGGGTCCGATATTTTCCGCGTAGCGACTGCCGTCTGACCTCCACAACCTGAAGGCGATGTCAAAGCATTGCAGTTAGACCAATTGTTGCACTTTCGAGGGCTCAACAACCCGTAACGACTGCCACTAGATGTTTGTATGGCAACTGGGACCAACGACTTAACGTGCTTTCCGACACGACCAGACCAGTGCAAATATTCACATTCATGCACTGCACGAGGATCGAACCAGCGCCTCCTTGCACAGCGGCCGCGTTCGCTACCTCTACGCCACGGAGGCCATCTTAGTATGTTAACTCTTTTAACACTTATTGTGAGGCACGGAAAACTACAGAGTCCTACACTGCGCGTACCTCGACACACTCTTAGCTGGTTTTTTTTTTAATAAAGGTTAAAATAAGGCAAAGACGCGAATTCTCCATTTTCCTTCCCATTCCGTGAGAAAATATTATAACATTTTCCGGCGTTTCCAAGCATCATTTCCTACTTAGTTGGATTGTCCGACGGATTGACAGATGACCGTACTCGCTAAATTAGGGGCAGATATATATTATAGCATTACTCACATGCGTGGGGATGGGCCGACTACTTTCAAACTAGAGGCCGTTTTCGTGATATTGCCAAATGAATTTCACTCATAAAATTGTTACTATTTCCAGATGGATAAGCTGCGATCTGCCTTTACGAAAAACATTTGTTTTAAAGAACGCACTGCTGGGCACAGGTCTCCTCTCATACAGAGAAGGATTGAGCGTAATCACCACGCTTGTTCAATGCGGGTTGGCGATTTCAGACTTAAAGTCCAGGTTTCCTCAAGATGTTTTCCTTCACCTTGTAATCAGTCATAGTGTTCAAGATATACTTAGAAAGTACATAAAACTTAAAAAAAGTCACATTACTTACAATACCTACTTGCCTGACCTGAAATCGAACCCACACACTTATACTTGAGATTGAGAGGCTGGTGTTATAACCACTAGGTCTCCACGACCCATATATCTCACGAATAAAACATAACTGCTAGAGCTCCAGAAACTTTTTTAACCTTCTGCCGATCCCGTAAGTGATAAAAAGTATAATTTTATGACGTCCGTGCGCCTGATTATAAACCATATCCATCATATGGCCTTAGTCTATAAAATAACTCACAGGGACAGAGTCTGAATAATACAAGGTATATTTTTTTATGGAAATCATAAAATAACCTCTCCTGCTCTGGGCGAAGCGAGGGGACGTGTGAGACTTTTACTGACTAAAACCCACCTTCTTCTTGCTATTTCTTCACTCGCCTGTGCGCTAGGACCACAGTTTCTGTTTTAACCTTACCCAGGAGGCATCGGTCTTCGTGGACCCCGTCACGACGTGCTGACCACTCTTTGAGGCGCGCGTGAAACACAACGCGCCGTCGACTTGGGTCTGATCCTTACCGGACGACGAGCTGCCCATCAATGTTGTCTCCCGACCAGCCGCCCCTGTTCCTTCACTAGCACGTGAGACAGTATCTCTTTGGAACTATCCGCGGCCCTGGCAGGCATCGGTTCTTGCGTACTCCATTACTGTGTGCTGACATCTCTTTGAAGCGCGCTTGAAAACAATGTACCTTCGACCCGGGCTTGTTCCTTACGGGCGGTGAGGTGACCATGTACCGATCCCTTAAGTGATAAAAAGTATAATTTTATGATGTCATAGAACAAATCCTGCGCTTGATTATAAAACTTATTGATCTCGTGGCCATAGGCCATAAAACAAATCATAGAGGCAGAGTCTGAATAATACAAGGTATCCAGTTCATACAGTTAATGCAAAGGACAGCGGATATGCTTGTGTTTGACTTCTAGGTTAGATTAAGCCCTTTTTACAAGATGCTAATGTTTTACCTGAAGCAACACTTTAACATGCGTCAGAAAATACCTTGAAGAGTATGTCAAATGATCTGATTGTCAGTAAATTAGAGAAACGTTAGTATTTTTTTTTTCCCATTATTAATAGATTTCTAGGAAACGGCAGGAAAGGGATATCTAATAGATGTATTTCATCATCATCATCATTTCAGCTGAAAGACCTATAAGAAGTCCTGCGCCTTCCGCATCCCGCGAGCCATCGGCGAGCCGTCAGCGAGGTCGTCGATCCATCTTGTCGGGAGCCTACCCACACTGCGTCTTCCGGTGCGTTCTCGAGATGTATTTAACTTAAAGTACTTGCATTCAAATTACAGAACTTGCACTCCAGTGGTGCAAATCATCGGTTTCTTCAACCATTGATGATCGTGGAAATAGAATTTAGGAAAAGCGATTTCCATTCAATTGTATTCATACTTGGGATTTACATGTTCCGCACACTATTAATACCAATTGGAATTTCTTCCAAGTATATTTCTAATTCATTGCTCAGTAACGCAAATAAAAACAATAAATGCTGTTAAATTGTCAAAAAAATTTTGTGATATGTGTTGTTGAATATCTCCTCTGATTTTGCTGTTTCGGCGGGTGAACGCTGCCGAAAACTTAAAGTAAACGGATTGCGACTATGTTAGTGTGGGTCCCTCCAGTGACCGCCGCATGACGTGACGAGCGCACTTCCTATCGAACTGGCAAGCTAGCTAGTCATGGCCGTGATCATCTAACGGTCACAAAAAATTTAATTAGTTTTAAGTATTTAAAGTAACCCCCGGGGGATTTAGGCCTCAACATTCAAAATGAATAAAGGGCGTCTGCGTCCTCCCGTCATCTGGTCTGGTGTACCACGAACTCCGCATCTGAAAGTTGGAGGGAAGTGGTTTGTCGCTTGTAGTACTTTAATATAGTTTCTAATATAAAGGGTGTTTCTGACATCGACGCACAAACGAGTACCATAACCCCCCACAAGTTGAATTTTTCGTCGGTTTTTTCCTGATTTAAAAAAAATAATAAATGCAGTTTTTTTCACTTTAAACCGTTCATAATTGCTATACTTTTTATAACGCAATAAGATTTTAAAGTAAAAAATAATTATTTCGCTAATTACACAAAAAAGCGCATGTGAACAAAACTTGAAAAACTATCCTATCTGCTGATTTAATAGAGTTCACATCAGGGGTCAACATCATACCCACAAACACACAAACGCGCGCGACGGCACGCTTGCAACGTTCAAAGGCTGAGCTGACACATTTATTTAAATACTGTTATTTCTATAACCGCTCATTAACGATATAAATGACTATCATAATTTTATTAGTGGCATGAGGTGTAGTTTTCCCGCGTAGTTTGCGTTACGATGTCAGATACACCCTGTATTGGTATCCTAAATACAGTGAATTGAATTGTGTTTAAAATCTTTCGTGGTAGGCACGTTGCCGCCACATGTGTAAAGACAGCTAACCTCAACACCTAAGTTCTCACGGTGAGATTAGTACTTAAGCTTGTCTTATTCATACTGCGTGATGTAAAATAAAGGTCGTACAGTTTTTATGAAGAGTTTCTCTATAAACGTGGATTGAGTTCAGTATTTCGATTGGAAAACATAAAACTGGAATGATGAGGGGTCTTGCGTAAAGTCGTGTTTCCTATTGTTCAGGGTGAGCATGTTGAAACAATTTTTTTTTCGAAATCACCATCATCTTTGAGAAGATAGAGGTAGGATCAACTTAATTTAGTATTTAATTTTTCTTGTTAATTTTCAGGCTATAGAGTTCCACTGCTGGATAAAGGTCTCTCCCCAAGCTTTCCACGATGGCCGGTCTCGGCTTGGTCATCGGCTTCCCGTGACTTCCATCAGGTCATCGCTCCACCTCGTTGGGGCCTCCCAACGCTGCGTCCGGTACGTGGCTGTCACTCCAGAACCTTACTGCCCCATCGGCCATCGGTTCTACGAGCAATGTGTCCCAACCACTGCCACTTAATTTTAGCGACTTGAAGAGAAAGTATAAAGTTTTAGTAATTGATCACTAAAATTATATTCCGCCGAACAGCGTTGTTTTAATTCGATGTCTATCTGAAATACGTGAACCTCATATTCGAGTGTCCGATTCCCGTAACACTCCATCTCCAAGTGCCTGACACTAATCCACAAGTGCCTGATCAGGGATTATACGCCGCTGGGCTACACAATTGCTACGACACATTGCTACGTTAGATTGCTATACATGTGTGCTACGCCTCATATCATGCTACGACTAAAATAATGTTTTAACCGACTTCAAAAACGGAGGAGGTTCTCAATTCGTCGGAATCTTTTATTTTTAACAACCGGCTTTTCGGCATTAGACTTGGTATATTTGTGCAAATCTTGGCATTAATACAATAGCTAATCGATGGAATCAAATATATTATGTAGATTTATACAATATGTAAAGAAAACCCTATCCGATCCGTGAAGGTATTGTTAGGTATCGATAACTGATTCTACCAATGCCTACAAAGCCGGGCTAAACTTGAAAAAAATTGGAATGAAAACATGTGTGGTAGGCAATACATGCGTAGGCGAAGGGGGCAAATTTTGGGGAAGTCGGAATTAATTCGCGGAAATAAAGATTACTTATATCAAAATGAATTAGTATTGTTACTATGATGATTATGTAAAATTTCATATTTTATTTGGTCATGTGTTTACCTACCTTTATTATCTTTATGGGTCGGACAGGGTTTTCTTTACATATTGTGTATGAGGGTTGTTTGCAAAGTTAGCATCTTTCTACATTTTCCTTAACTTTGCCGACTCCATTCTTCGTTCATCCACGACCCTCATCAAGGGAATTCCATTGTATCACTTGTAATGGTCGCTCTGAAAAGAAAAAAAAATAGACATAATCAACGTCAGACCAGAATATACGAAAACAACTTCATTATTGGATAAAATAATAAGATTTTAATTCAAACGACTGTTGCCTTCCAGTTTTAGGAAGGTAATCGTAAAAGCTTTTTTGTATTCAAGGTTTTTAAGGAGAAGAGGATTAGCAGAGACCCGAATTAGTTTGTAATTATGGAATGTACCTATTAGAAAATATTTCAGGAATGACGATACTAAATTCTGTAGACACGATCTTTTCAATATTTTAGACTGAGTTTCTTTAAAACCATTATTTAAAATTGTATGTTCTAAGGCAAACTTGTAGTCTTACAAGTACATATATGGTACTTAAGACTTTTTTCTCGTGACTCATACTTATGGATATTTTTGGATACTAATTTCATCATCATTTCGGCGTTAACCCCAGTCGTATCCGAAACCTTTTCAGCTTTGGAGTCTGGAGTCCGCTTTACCAGTTTAACTGCTGGTTTAGGCTGAACTTCGATATTTTTTGTGAAGCGACTGCCGTCTAACTTCCACAACCCAAACGCAAAATCGGAGCGTTGCTATTAAACCAATTGTAAGACTTTGGAGGGCTCCAACAATGCACAACGACTGCCACTAAATGTTCGTATGGCAACCGGGACCAACGGCTTAACGTGATTTCTGAGGCACGACCAGACCAGTGCAAATTTTCGTATTCATGCATATAAATATTTGCACTGTGCGGGGATCGAACTCGCGCATCCTTGCGCAGCGGCCGCGTTTTCCACCGCTACGCCACGGAGGCTATCTATATCTCTATATATTTTTGGATACTAAATTACTAATCTCAATTACATATTTAAGACAATCATTTAAAACCTAGCTGTAAGTTTTTTGTAGGTAGGTCCTTACATATGAAATTGGCGTTTGTCGTACTGGCCACTTTGATCTCAAATATCTCCTCTTTGATTTGGAATTCCAAATTCAGATTATATAGCTATATACTTATAAATTTGTGTCTCGAAAACTGTATTTCTTTTGTTTATTTTCTTCTTTTGGTTTTTTTCTCTGCGTCATTGAGTAAGTACCTATACAAAATGGAAAATTTAAAATTTCGCGTTATTTACTAATTTGAGTTCCGCCGTGGCACCAGGAGGGTAATTGCGCTAATTAAAACAGGAGAAGTTCAACTCTTGTTCGTATCTAATCCAGTTAAAGCTATGGTTTAGTTTCGACCACATTTCGTATCGCGCTAAAGTTTTAACTTCAATTGAAGTAAAATCAATGTATGAGTGATGCATTTCGTCAGATATAATAATTAAAACTAAATAAATTTTAAGTAAATCTAATCGTTTCGGCGTAAGTTTGACAAATGGCACAGAAAAAGTTAGCTTTGTTTCAACTTTTACATTTGACAGCACTTAGGTTCCAATTGCAATCCAGCTATGGTTTAAAAAAGGTTAGCGTAATACGAAACATAACACAATTTATGGTTTGGTTGTGATCCAATTCTATTTTGGTTGAATTATTTTAGCGGGGTTCCCCCCCAGTGCTGCAGAAACGGCTCGAAGAACTAATGATGTGTATGGCAGTGGTGTCGCTGGAGAAAGAACAGTGCGTTTTTGGTTCCAACGTTTTCCTTCTGGAAATTTCAACCTACAGAACAATCCCCGATAACGGCCGGAGACCAAAGTCGACAATGAAGAATTGGAGGCTATTGTGGAAGCGAATCCATCGCAAACTACGACCGAGTTAGCTGCAGGCTGCGGTGTTAGTGATGAAACTGTTTTAATTTACCACTTGAAACAAATTGGGAAGATAAGAAAGCTCGAAAGGTGGTGTGATGATTAATGTATAACTATATAAATCAATGGTATAAGTACGGCCGCAAGACGCGAGGTGGGGGTCATTAGCAGGCGGAACGCCAAGCCAGCTGGAGGTATAGCACAACTATCATTAATAGTACTTGTGACTATAATGGTTTTCTTACACCAAATGCTTACCCTTGTGACAAGTGGACGTCACAGCTGGGTACCACATGAATTGAGTGAAGCAAACCGACAAACGCGCGTCGACTGCTGCGTTACATTACTGAATCGGCACAAAAATGAAGGGATTACCTGTGATGGAAAGTGGATACTCTACAACAATAGGAAGCACACATCGCAATGGCTGAACGGCCCGGTGAATCATCCAAATTCTGCCCTAAGAGAAAATTGACTAGAAAAAAGTTATTGGTCAGCGTTTGATGAACTAGTGCCGGTGTGGTGCACTACAGCTTCCTTAAATCTGGCCAGACAATTACTGCTGATCTCTACTACCGATAAACTAGCCGTTAAACAACCGAGACTGGTCAATCGCACAAGGCCACTGCTGCTTCAGGACAACGCGAGACCACACACTGCGCAACAGACTGCTACCAAATTAGAGGAGCTTCAATTGGAATGTTTAAGACATCCACCGTACTCCCCGGACCTTGCTCCAACAGACTAAGTACCATTTTTTCACTCCGATGAGGCAGTCCAAACCGCCTTCAAAGATTTTATTGATTCTCGTACTAATGTTTTTTTTAGAAAATGCATAAACGAACTACCTACTAGATGACAGAAGTGCATAGATAGCAATGAATCATGCTTTGATTAAATAAATATATCATATTAAAAAAAAATTACGACTTTTATTCCTCCTATACAAAACGCCAATTTCATATACTAAGACCCTAATATTCAAATTCAATTACAACTAATTCAGTGACATCCATTCATTATTTAAATTGTATAAGCTAACTAAGCAACAAACAACGTCTGTGAATTACATAAATGGTAAATGATTTAATTCCTGTAAGCAGGTTTGTACAAACACGATTAACAGGAATACGTCTTTTATACCACGTACATGGAAGGATTCAGGTATTAGATCAATTTGCCAGTGGCAGTGTTTCCGTTGACTACAATTTAAGTCTCTTGAAGGCAAGAGTGTCCCGTGTGGTACGGGGCTTGGAATAGTACCAACCCATATGGGTTGGTACTATTCCAAGCCCCGTACCACACGGGACGCCTCTTACGACACCCACGGGAGGATATCCTCCCGTGGGTGTCGTAAGAGGCAACTAAGGGAACTCACATCAGAGAAGCGGACAGCAGCGCTTCTCCTGTGAAATATCAAGTTACTGCGATCCCCAACCAGCTTTTTTTTTGGGATGGGTAATCATCAAATGACTTCTCCCGCTCTGGTAGGAGCGGAAGGGTGTGTCAGACTTTTACTGACTAAAACCCACCCGTGTTTCTTCACTTGCCTGTGCGACGGCCCGGGCCACGGTTTCTTGTTTAACCAACCCGCAACTCTGACCCAGGAGGCATCGGTTTTCGTGGACCCCGTCACGATGTGCTGACATCTCTTTGAGGCACGCGGGAAACACGATGCGCCGTCGACTCGGGCCTGGTCCTTACCGGGCGGTGAGCTACCCACTGCTCACCGCCCGCAGGCCCGCGCCTACGATGGCTGGGAGTTAGGTGTCGTCTCCCGACCAGGACGTCTACTGCGGTGGCTAGTAGCGTGAGGGCGCTGGGATTTCCGTTGCCTCACGCGCTCCGCCTCCTCCTTTGCCAACATCACTGCTTCGCAGAAGGAGGTGACGGCCTGCCATGCACTCTCGCTTCGGACTATGGCCTGGACCAGGGTCGGACGCGAGAGATCGCCGCCGATCGCCGCTACGAGGACACGGCGGTGCTCTACCCAACCCGGGCAGACCTCCACCGTATGCTCCACCATGTCCTCAGGGCGTTCCACACAATGGTGACACCCTAGCGTTTCCTTCCGCCTAATACGGAACAGGAACCTCCCGAAACAACCGTGTCCGGTGAAGACCTGCGTCAGGCGGAAGGTGAGGGCGCCGTGGCGCCTCTCTAGCCACTCCTCAAAGAGATCCCCCCAACCAGTCTGCCAAGCGTAGGGAATACCCCCCAAATGAAAGCCTTAGGGTAGGCCGTTGTTCAGCAATGGACCTCTATAGGCTAAGTAGAAGAAAGCTAGACTGAATAGGTTCTTAATAAACTAGTGCGTTTTACAACGATTGCGTCACGGCTTACGATCAGGCGGGAATACGGTCTATAACTATTGCTTTTGTTTTTCAAACTATGTAAATGTTTGCAGCGTTTACCATCTAACTCCTAATTTTCCTTCTCCTATCCAATTATTTAGGTCGGCACAACACGTATTTGATGGGGCAATAGGGTTCTGAAGTGGCGGTCACGTACCGGAAGACGCAACGTAGGGAGGCTCCTAACAAGGTGGACCGATAGCCTGGTGAAGGTCGCGGGAAATCGATGGATGCGGGCAGCACAAGCCCGGTTATCGTGGAAAGCTTTGGGAGAGGCCTTTGTCCAGCAGTGAACTTCTATAGGCTGAAGAAAAAGAACATGTATTTGTTTCCACACCTCTCTATTTATTAGACGTCATCTCCTTAATCACCACCTTCTTAACCATATCATCATTCAGACATTCTATCCATAACTTCTTCTGTCTTCCTGCTACATTTACAGCCATCGAAATTCATACTTAAAACTCTCCTCACAACATTTTCCTCCTTTCTCCGTAACATATGCCCATACTATAACAACCGGTGTTTACGACACATTCATTCTGCAACAACTTCACTCTGCATCAATGTCATACGTCGTTCAAGCTTCATTTCACTCGACTTTGACATTTGGCTTCTGGAGTCAACTTCATTCCATACGCCGCCATATTACTACCACCAACAAGAAAATTCATGTTGCCTAATTTATTATCATTGTAAAGGCTTAAATAAACTCATTTTTCTAAAAGGTCTTTGTTTGCACTATTAGCACAAACAACTTTTTGACTTCCTCTTGTATGAAATCAAAATCAAATGAAATCGTTTATTATCCAAGTAGGATCACTGATCACTTTTACACGTCATATTTTTTTAAACTAGCTGGAGCCGGCATTTCCTAACTAACTACCTCTGAGAACAAAAGCCAAAAAATGTTTTTTATAATTATTAAAATAATTACAAATTATTAATAATTATAATTATTAAGATAATTATAAATTAATTGGGGAATTTGGTCGTGGAGGATCAACCTCCCTTTGGCGCAGCATCGTTGGTCATGTTGTTGGGTTTAACATTGCATCACCTCGCTCAACTGCCGTCTTCCATCCTATTCACTCAGTTTTTTTGAGTGTATAGGCTCTTAATAAACTAGCGCGCTTTACCATCAGCGATTGCATCACTGCTTAGTGCTTACCATCGGGCGGGATTGCGGTCAGGCACTAGTTTATAATTTCAAAAAAATACGTTATTAGGTACCCCGCTATTCAATTTACGCTTACGTCACATTCCGCTCACCTCCCACTCGATGCCCACACCCTTATTATCGTTGGCAAATGGTTATTGCCTTAAAAAGTACGTGCGATAATAAAAAAAACAACGTTGCTAGTCACCATTACCCGTGAGTGCGCTCCACCATTCGCTTTCATGAATATAATTCTTTATTTGTTATCTTGTTACCTTAGATAACAGGTATAAAAAGAAAGGAAGGATATTAAGGTGGAATGAGTACTGGGTTGTTGAATTAGCTGAAAGTTTTTTGGTATTGCTAAGCAGGTAAAGTGTATCGTTAATACAAACAAATAAAACAGAAAATAAGAAAGAAATACGGGTGTTATTTAATTCTTAGCATGTAGTTAGCAATCTAAAGGTCATACAGCACACTTAAATGACTCTGCTCCAACACCGCCTAAAAGTAAAACGACTGTTCGCAGTCGCTAGCAGACGGCCAGCTATCCACTGGCGGACCGCTCTCGCTTTTCGCGATAGACATACAGTTCCGGACTCACAACGCTTGATCTAGCAATTATTGCTATTCCACTTGAAGATGAAGAGCGCAATAAATAACAGATGAAGGTTTTTGGAGCATAAATTGCTGAAAGCAACCAACTGAGCGGCGAAGGCGCGGCGACAGCATTGAGCGCGCGGACAACGTATCGACCTGTCGTCCACAACGTGCGGCCAGCGAGGCTTTAACTATCGACCGAATGATAGCGAGCTGTCTGCTAATTTATGATGCTAATGTAAAGTATATCTAAATATATTAAATATTATTCTTTTTACCATCTGGGAGCAGTAAGTGTAAGTGGGCTAAAACCTGAAATCTATTCGGTTCAGAATTCGACCACTTGTTTGGTGCCATCAACAACTCGCATCGGTTCTTGTAACATGCGGCATATAGGGTATATTATAAGTATTTCAACGTTTGTGGAACTGCAATAAATACATTTACTATCCAAGGCGGAGTCGTCAATCTAAACCCACTACACTAAAAATCAGTACACTACCCTAAAATCCACAACCATAGGGGTGTTGAAATCTTATTACTTATTTATAATTTAAATAAACTACTGAGTAATGCGAATTCCGGCTACACTAGTCCAACCACCCAAAAAAACTCAGGAACTAACAAGCCAGTATCATACACGTATACTATACCTATATACCGGAGGGTAAAAGCCCCCAAAATCCTATTAAATACGCGACGGCGTGGTATACCATACTTGAGTGGGTCCGCGGTCCAAATTGCATCTAAGCTATGCAACTATTTATGTGGTAGGAGACATAAGATGTCGCGTGGCGCTGGGCTTACAGAATATTTATGAGTTGGTATGTTTTATGTCGTGTACGTTTTTTAAGATGCTTCTGAGAGTAGACAGTAAGAAATAGAGGAAATTGTTGGAACGAAATTGCATAAAAAATATTTTCGTCGCCCTATATAGCTGAAATTCATGTTCATTTTTTTTTACAAAATTACAAAAACAAAGGCCGTCTTGGTCTGAAAAAAAATAAACAAAAACAAAAAAGTTTCAGCGGTGACCCAATCTATACCATTGTATATCTCGCTGTAGCGATCACGGTGTCAGGTCGATCGAGCTCACGTGAATTTCGTACTTTTTCCCCATTCAACAGAAGTGCTCAATGCCGCTACACTTTACTGAACTTTTCACTTCAATACATATACTCTTTAGTGACTCTAGTTGAGCATGTTTCTAATAAAAATCATATCATTATCAACCTTTTTGTCGTCCCACTGCTGGGCACAGGTCTCCTCTCATGCAGAGAAGGATCGTAATCACCACGCTTACTTAGTGCGGGTTGGCGATTTCAGACTTAAGGTTTAACTCCAGGTTTTCTCAAGATGTTTTGTGATGTAAAGTATAAAATCGTATTTATCGTTTCTGACAACGGAATCAACTATTTAACCACATTATAGAATGCAAAAGAAGAATTGAAAATAATATGTGTCGAAAGTCGTAAGTTTCATTTTCGCTTGTACAATACATTTAATTTCATTATTATAGTTTCGTCTATTATCCTTTTTGTTGGATTAAATTTTATATTGATACTTCGCTAAATGTTAACGGTTCGGTTTGCCTGTTTAATTACCTGTTGTAACATTAGATGGCGACACTGTGTTCGATGACTTCACTGTCATGGCGGCCGGCTTACTCACTATGTATTTGTGTTATCGAATATTCAACATTATTTTTGATTATGCGAAACCCAAAACACCTGTCCAGTATTTTTAAATAAAGAGTCTATGTACAACATTTCAAACAGATATCATGAAAAACCACAAAGTTAAGAGCTTGTTATCTTACTTGGCTATCCCTACAAAAATATGGTCCACGCTTAGCTCGGGCTGGCGAACGGTGCGTTGACCTCTAGCATCAGTTGTTGCACCGGGGTGTGTAGTACTATGATGTATCGTAAACTGCGTGGCGCGCTCGGTAACCACACTGCAACAATTTCTAAATATATTTGGGAAAAAATACAACATATTATAATATGTTTGCAGTGTGGTTGCTTATTCTGATCAAACTATTCAGATTTCTCTTAAACAAAATAACGTTATATAATTTTATTCAGTTAAAGTTTTGTTTATTATCCTAATCTCGATATCCCTTTTCGTTTCCCCTTTGTTGATGGAAAATATCAGTTACATTAAGTTAAATGAAGTACAAACGATTAAACCTCTATCACATTTAACTTGTACCACACCGTTGGCTAGGGCGAGTGGTGTAATTATCGGCCTCACTACACAAATTGAATTAAAAGGTTATTTAGTATTTTTTTTTTTTTTTAGTTTCGTGCGCTTTTTCAAGGTGAATATGAAGACATAGCACGATAACTGGCTTAAGACTAAGTTACAATATGTGAAAATGTCAACAAAAAATATGACAAAGATAAAAAAGAACTTGTTATATTGTTAAGTAGGTATGGCAGGAAATAATCAGTTCTTACATTGTAAGATTTTTTTTATTATAAACTAATGCTTGACCGCGATTCCGCGTCGTTAGTGGTAAAGCACGCTAGTTTATTAAGAGCCTATTCACTCTAGACTTGAAGACACTTGAAAGACAGCTTTAGGCAAATTGTTCCAATCCTTCGGTGTACGGCGGTATAAAAGGCAATGTATTTTTTTTTAAATTCCATCATCGGACGACCCGCCATATGGCGAGTATCCACCCTTACATTGCTGACACCACTACGACCTTGACGAAGCGTTTTGCCTCGCCTTCTATAACGCATACATTGAGGGAATGGAACAATTTATCAGTGTCTGACTAAAATTCAAGTGTCTTCAAGGCTATAGTGAATAGGCTCTTAATAAACTAGCGCGTTTTACCATCAACGATTGCAAGTATAAAAAAATATATGTAAAAGAAAATGTTTAACGTTCATTCATGTTGCTATTCAACTAGGTTTCTACTCGGTAACAGTATTATATTTTTACTTAAATATTTTAGTTTCCATGAACGATTTTAACATCCTAAAACAATATTCCCCCTCAAAAAATATCAAAGTGATATTTTCATTTAAAACTACCAAACAATACATAAAAATAACCCTCTATTTGTTGACTAGTAGTCTTTTATTTGTTTTAAAACCACTAGATATTGCTCACCGCGTTGCCTGACAGTAACAACACGTCGTTTTGAATTTTATGGTAAAAAAATGGTAGTACTTAGCTATCTATAAAAAATACTTGTAAATGTGTTTAAACAAACCTACTTACAGGAAATAAATCATTTATCTCAATCGTGGAGCGTGGATAATATTGAGCTTTTCTAAATATCTGCCTAAATGTTGCCTGGAATAGATTACATGAGCAATAATGACGCCCATTGTAGGTATATTTTGTTGTGTTGAATGTATTTTTAATCAATGTATGCTTTTGGTGTAACATAAAGTATATATAAGTAAATAAATAAATATATTGATGAAGAGAGATGCCATTGGTTTCAATCTCTACATGATAAAGCGTTTTTAAGTTTACAATGTAATTAATTGTCAATAGGAAGCTAAAGGTCATAATAAGCCCACTTACACGCCTCCGCTCCCACCCGGCAAAACGAATATAAATTAAATATGGACTTTAAATATTACTTACCACCATCAGACTGCTCAGGGGGGTCGCGCTAAATAAAACAGTAGAAGTTCAACTCTGGTTCGCATCTAATCCAGTTAAAGTTATGGTTTAGTTTCGATCACATTTCATATCGCGCTAAAGTTTTAACTTCGGTTGAATTAAAATCAATGTAGGTATGAGTGATACATTTCATCAGATATAATAATTAAAACTAAAACAATTATAAACAAATCTAACCGTTTAGACGTAAGTTTGACATGGCATAGAAAAAGTTAGCTTAGTTCCAAATTTTTCATTTGACAGCGGCTACGTTCCAATTGCGATCCAGTTATGGTTAAACCGTTAGCGCGATACGAAACTTAACAAAAGTTATGGTTTGGTTACGATCCAATTCTGTTTTGGTTGAATTATTTGGAGTCGGGAACTGTGTATATATCGAAAATCGAGAGCGGTGAGTGGGCGGAAAGCTAGCCGTATGCTAACTGTCGCCGCGCGGACTGCTGGGTGCCTGTTAGCTGTCACCGCGTGGACTGCGAGCAGTCGTCGGACCTTAAAAGTTCCATGTAACAACTTATTACCTACATTACACCACGGTTGTTTTTTTCCGATGGGTTATATTTAATTTGTAATCTGTTAATGACGATAATATAATATTGCTATCTCTCGCGCCTCCATGTGGACAGTTGTCACACAAGTGACATAATTAGCGGTATATGATTATAAATTCACATTTACACATAATCAGCCTGTACTATTCCACTCCTGTGACATAGGCCTGCTTTCGGTGCGAGGGAGTGAGTAATCTGTATCGTTATCTACCGCGCGGTCACAGTATGGGTTGGTACATGTCACATGTCTTCGAAGTGTTTGTCTCTAGGACATGCCGGTTTCCACCCAATGTTTTTCTTCATTGTATTGAGAGCAATGGTAATGAAATAATTTATATAAAGTAAGGGATACTAAGCTACCGGTTCTTCCTCACATTTAGGTACATATTTATTTTATTTACTAAAACTTGATGCAACAGTAAAAAAAATACAGCTAATTGACGTAGGTATATATAGTTAAAATAATCTACCTATTAACAAAATTATACTCCACAAAATTCTCTCACAAACACTATTCTAATTCACTACAAACGTCACAATGAAAACTAGAACAACACTTAGATAAGTATTTTACTAATTAACAAAACACTCAGCTTAGTAATTAGTGATAGAACTAATTAGTACTAAGGAGAATTAGAACTAATTATTTTATTTATAAATTATTCTCTTTACTTACTGTTCTCTTGGAAGGGAAACGACGTTCCGTGGGTGGTAAGTAAAAAATGTGGAAATACTGAAAACATTACGCAATCTCAGCGCCATTTGTGTTTTAGAAAACTCAGGCTTTGGGGGTAGAAGTACAGAGCGCCAGCCGCTACAATCCTACACTTTTGCGTAGTATTGATTCTTAATTTGGTATTAAAATTATTTTAGCGAAATTCCAGTACCTAGAGAAAAGACATAATTGTTTACTATTTTATGACCAGATTTTCCAATTATACCACTGCCCAGAAAAAAGACATAATTAGTTGCTAGTACATAGCCGAAACCTATAATACTGTTAGACACGACTGTAATTTAGTAGTGTCCAAGTGGTTAGGATCTTTTATTTATATAATTAGAACTCAGAAGAGAATTCCGAACAGAATATTATATTAATACTACTGCTACTGTAGAAGACAGTTGCGGATTTATGCACGATTTTTTTGTTAGACACTATTACTCCGTACTCCATTTTTTAGAATTTCCGAATGAATACGCCCAAGTCACGAAAATATAACTTTTATCCGATAAGAATGATTTTATGCAGCAGCCCAGTGAGCCCCTGGCCCTTATCAAAGTGACTTAAAATGAAATTGGTGAAACTTCCTGGTACTAAAACACTCCTTATTATCCCTTTTGGGCAAAACAGGTGCATGTTCTGTTACATAAATCACACAAGGAACATTAGTTGTATCAAACTTGCATTAGTTTAAAGAAAAGGTTATAATATTATTAATATGTGGGCTGCCCAACACATCCGCAGACATCTTGGGTACTGTATAGAATATGATGGAGACAGCTTTTTTATTATTTAAGTATGGAAGAAAAGGCATTTTGTGTCGACTATTATACATATACCTACAATATCATTTTGTGCTTTGTGACCATTCATAAGCGCCTAGCTTTCGACTGTCTTGGATTTTACTAAAAGCATTGTGAGGAAACCAGGACATAAAGGATATCTGAAATTACCATCTGTCTTAAGCAATCTTGATGAACAGGTGACCCATATTCGTGCCCTCTCTGTATCATCATCAACCTTTTTATCGTCCCACTGCTGGGCACATATCTCCTCTCATACAGAGAAGGATTGAGCGTAATCAACAAGCTTGCTCAGTGCGGGTTTACGATTTCACACTTAAAGTTCAGGTTTCCTCAAGATGTTTTCCTTCACCTTTTAATCAGTCATTGGTGTCTAAGATATATTGTCTCTGTATGAGAAGATACCTTTGTCCAATTTGTTAACAAGCCGTTTTCATTCTCATGTTATTATAAGCCATGATAGTAAATTAGCTTGCCTACGGATACATCTATATATATATAAAAATCAATGCCACTTTCTTTGTAATTTTATAACTCAAGAACGGCCTCACCTATCCAAACCAAATATTTAGGCTTTGTTGTGACTAATTAGTAGATGGTTTATGTGAAGTTTGAACAAAATCGGTCGAGCGGTTCTTCATTTATCACATTTTTTGTAACAAATGAATTCAATGAACGGTGGATCATCATCTCATTTATATATATATATATATAAATCAATGTCACTTTCTTTGTAATTTTATAATCCACTAAAACTGTTATAGCACCAGATTGGCAGTTGCCTGTTCAAGACTCGGTATCCCCAGTCGTTTGTTTATACATGATAGAAATGGAAGAACAAAGAATATTATTTATCTATGTAAATGTTTTGGACTAAGTTTTAAAATTGCTAGCAATTAAAAAAAATATTCTGTTTGAATAAATAATTTTGATGATCCGAATGTATTTGGTTTTATTATTTCACTTTATATACGTAGCAAAGCTCGTATCGGGCCACTAGTAGACTTATGCATATATATAGCCTAGCGGAACTCCAGTCGCGATTCCAAGTCCTGCCTACGCATTCAAATAGAAACGTCATTCATAGAATAAACTAACAAACAAACATATTTGCATACTGCATGTGTGTAGGTTGTTGGTACGCTGTGGTGCTCGGTTATCAATGGGCCAGTCGGTCTATACAAAGTGGGCGTTTCAAAAGGCCGTTTGATGTGATGAAAATGACTGATGTTTAGGCAGACTGTATGGTAAACTCACTGAGATACTAAGGTGAGTTTGACGCGTTGACGTAACCGAATAAAAAACTAAGAAGTCTGTTCATTTAATCCTGTTAAAGTTTTTTTTTTCTCTTCTATTATTAACTAGTGCTTGACCGAGATCGCGCCAGCTGTAAGCAATGATGCTATAGTTGATGGTAAAGCACACTATGTTATTAAGAGGCTATTCGCTCTAGCCTTGAAGACACTTAAGTTATAGTTAGATGCAAATACCTTCCAATTGCTTCGTCCAGATCATAGCGGTGTCATCGTAAGGGTGGTCGTCCTCTGATGGAACGGTAATGGCAGTATTAAGTCATGTAATTCCCACGCACGCTCTCCAAAAAGTAGAATATTTTTTTATCCCAAGAAGTGACACACGCTACAATTATGTTAACTAAGTCTAAAAGACATTTTGAATGTGTGTATAAGCGTGTAATACCAAAAGTGGGAAGCCTGATATAATATGACAACTTGCTAGTTGTTGTCTTCGTTTAGTACTAAAATCTTAAATTATTATATAGGTAGGTAGGTGTAGTAGAGATTTATGCGGCGCCAAGTTAGACAGTATGGAGTGTCTGCGTGAGCTCGCAATTAAATAAATATTGTTTATCATCATCATCAACCTTTCTATCGTCCCACTGCTGGGCACAGGTCTCCTCTCGTACAGAGAAGGATTGAGCGTAATCACCACCCCTGCTCAATGCGGGTTGACGATTTCAGACTTAAAGTCCAGGTTTCCTCAAGATGTTTTCCATCACCTTTTAATCAGTCATTGGTGTCCAAGAATTATTTATAAAGATATAACTTAGAAAAGTTACATTGTTACTTGCCTGATCTGGAACCGAACCCGCACACTCATACTTGAGAGGTTGGTGTTTTATCCACTGGGCTACCACGACTACAATAAATAATGTTATTACTTATTATTTCTCTTAATATGGGGATCAGTTTTTTTTGTACTACTAACGAAATATGGATACCTACTGTCCGATATAAATAATTATTATTATAATTAAACATTCCTGAAAATAGGCATTCATACGAAATCCGCCTCCACACTGAAGGCTGAAAAAAAAAATTAAATTCTCCTTCGTTCCCGCTTCTAAGTGCCTCTGAAATATCACTCATATCTTATACTAGCGGCCGCCAGCGACTTCGTTCGCGTGGAGTTAGTTATGCTCTGCTCCTATTGATCGCAGCGTGATGTTATATAGCCTAAAGTCTTCCTGAATTAATGGGCTAACCAACGCAAAAAGAATTTTTCAAATCGGACCAGTAGTTCCTGAGATTAGCGCGTTCAAACAAACAAACAAACTCTTCAGCTTTATATATTAGTATAGATGCGCCATTGGATCTGGATTATTGAGTGAATAACCACCCCCAACAAGCTGGACCTAGACCTGGTAAAGATCGCGGGTAGCCGATGGTTGCGGGCAGCACAAGACCGGTCACCGCGGAAAGCCTTGGGGCGGCCTTTGTCCAGCAGTGGACATCTATAGGCTAAATAAGATGAAGAAGAACCGTCCCACTGTTGGGCAAAATTATCATTTATAAACTCACACTATCTTTGCATGGCGATAGGCCACAACGAACTTCCAGCTACCACGATCCTCATTACACTCCTTTGTTTATGTTCATACACGCACGACGGTTGCGAGCATCACGCATCTGACCTTTCAAAGAACATCTCCGATAAGGTTGTTCTCTGTCCTTTTAATTCAGAAAAATACACTTTATTTGATGAATCCTTAAAGAAAATTTTAATTAATATCAATCAGGAGAAAAGTTATTGCAAAAATATATGTTGATCCCTAGACACTTTTGATGTGTGTATATTCTATACAAAAATCATCATCATTATCTCAGCATTCGTCCCAGTCGCATCCGAAGCTTTTTCAGCTTTGGAGCCTGGGGTCCGCTTTACCCGTCCAACTGCTCATTTGGCTAAACTTCGATATTTTCCATGGAACGACTGCCGTCTGACCTCCACAACCCGCAGGCGATATCGAAGCATTGCAGTTAGACAAATTATTGGACTTTTGGGGGCTCCAACAACCCGCAACGACTGCCATTAGATGTTCGTATGGCAACCGGGACCAACGGCTATACAAGAAATATGTATGGAATTTCCGAATGAATACGCCCTAGTCACGAAAATATAACTTTTATCCGATAGGTAAGATTTTATGCAGCAGCCCAGTGAGCCCCTGGCCCTTATCAAAGTGACTTAAAATGAAATTGGTGAAACTTCCTGGTACTAATACACTCCTTATTATCCCTTTTGGGCAAAACAGGTGCATGTTCCGTTACATAAATCACACAAGGAACATTAGTTGTATCAAACTTGCATTAGTTTAAAGAAAAGGTTATAATATTATTAATATGAGGGCGGCCCAACACATCCGCAGACATCTTGGGTACTGTATAGAGTATGATGGAGACAGCTTTTTTATTTCATATTTCATACAGACTATCATACATATATCTACAATATCATTTTGTGCTTTGTGACCATTCATAAGCGCCTAGCTTTCGATACTATCTTGGATTTTACTAACATCAATAAAGAAAAAGCGTTATGAGGAAACCAGGACATAAAGGATGTCTGAAATTACCACCTGTCTTAAGCAAGCTTGATGAACAGGTGACCCATATTCGTGCCCTCTCTGTATCATCATCAACCTTTTTAACAAACAAACTCTTCAGCTTTATATATTAGTATAGATGCACCATTGGATCTGGATTACTGAGTGAATAATCACCCCCAACAAGCTGGACCGATGACCTGGTGAAGGTCGCGGGTAGCCGATGGATGCGGGCAGCACAAGACCGATCACCGGGGAAAGCCTTGGGGGTGGCCTTGTCCAGCAGTGGACCTCTATAGGCTAAATAAGATGAAGAAGAACCGTCCCACTGTTGGGCAAAATTATCATTTATAAACTCACACTATCTTTGCATGGCGATAGGCCACAACGAACTTCCAGCTACCACGATCCTCATTACACTCCTTTGTTTATGTTCATACACGCACGACGGTTGCGAGCATCACGCATCTGACCTTTCAAAGAACATCTCCGATAAGGTTGTTCTCTGTCCTTTTAATTCAGAAAAATACGAGCCGACTACGTGTTTGCGATTTCGGGTCTGTACAGACTTACGCCACGGACACACTAGGAGACAAATGTCGTGCATCACGTGTCGCCAGCGACTGTGGGTGAAGTAGCACGACGTTGCCGGACTTCGGTCGACATGTCTGGCAATATCGCGCGACACGGGTTGCTAGAGTCGTCAGATGAAGCAGCGCGACATTGCCGGACTTCGGTCGACATGTCTGGTAACATCGCGCGACACGTGTCGCCAACTACATTTACTACTACGTTGCTATGGACATAAGTCGCGCGATGTCACCAGATATGTCAACGATGTTTCGCGAAGTCGCACGACTTCATCTGACGTCGCTGCGTACATAAGTTGCGCGTTGTCGCCATATTTGTCAGGCGAAATCGGACGGCTTCGCTTGACATGTCGCCGATACTTGTCGTGGCACATTTGTCCCCTAGTGTGTCCGTTGCTTTAAGGGACAACCCTTATAGCTGGTCAATATCTATAGTACGACATGACTTGCGCAGTGACTGAGCGTTTGGCTGCTGCGCTGTGTATCACGGGTTCGATTCTTATTCGTATGCCGGGAGAATAGAAATATATAAGTCGAAAGTTGTTTAACAAAATCTTTTTCCCTATGTCCCTTTGTATGATTAAATCTTTAAAACTCCGCAACGCATTTTGATGCTGTGTTTTTTTTTTAATAGATAGAGTGATTAAAGAACAAGGTTTATATGTATAATAACATCCATTAAATTGTGGAGAAATACTATTATTTTTGAGGTTTACCATGTGATGTGAAATAATAACATTTTTTCCGTTGTTATTTTTACAAATTACATTTTGTCATGTTTGCAGTGAAACACATGCTGAACCCTATTAGATTTATCAAAATAATGTACTAAATATTGTACACATTGAAATGGTATACAAAAAGTCCGCGAAGGTATATGTCTATCTCTTGTGGATATCCCACAACAACATTTTTTGTCATTTACTTTTTACGACAAAATATATCGGCGATTTTTCGAAGCGATTTTAACCAATGCAGCATTAATCCTTATCCAATTTAATACCTTAAATACATTGTTGATTTAATATAGTATTTAAATCATTAAATGAATATTTTTGAAGATATTACAGATTTAAAAACTGCGGTTCGTTGCGTTTGTGGCGGTACGTAACGACCGGGCCGGGGCGAGAGCAGTGTACTTAGTAGCAGCATTGTACCCATACGAAGCCGGGGCGCGTCGCTAGTAGCATTATATTTCTCAAAATTATCATTGGTAGAGGTAAAAGTTTATAAATGCCTTGTAAACAAAACGGCTACTTTGGTATTTCTTTTTTAAAAGTATTTAACAATTCTCGTATTTTTTAAACTTTATACGAAACGATATTGTTGAAATGTTTTTGTTTGAATGTTTACACAGTGTAAACACGATACATTTCACTGTAGAACTACATTTAGTGCACTTTTCAGAAATTCACCATCATCTTAATACTTTTCACTTAGGCCAGTATTGGCACCGAATCTGTTTATCACAATCTAAACTAATTTTAAGTTATGTGCATTTTTGTCTTTCCCTTTCGTTAAGAAAAAGACAGAAGATAAAATGTCAGTTTAGACCTGTCAAATTAGTGCGCTCCTGGCGTAAACTGGCGTATTTTAGTCGCCATGTTTTTAATCGCGTCTAAACTGTCTATGGAGTATCTTAATTTGACAGGTCTACACTGACATTTTATCTTCCGTCCTTTTCTTAACGAAATGGAAAGAAAAGACGCTCGTAACTTAAAATTAGTTTAGTTTGTGAACAACAAAATCAGCTCTGTTGTCCTATTTTTAATGGACACAAACACTAGTGTTGCAGTTATTTCACTAAAGTTTACACGAGTATTGCAGTTATTTCTGTACTGATATGGACTTCTTACTTATGACAGCTATTAACAGGAGTGAATTTAAATTGAGCAGCTGCCACCTACGTATAGTCAGCACATACGGCTACATATGTCGCCATAGAATAGTAGCAACCCATGTTCTCCCGTAGGTGTCGTAAGAGGCGACTAAAGGAACTCTCATCAGGGAAGCGGGCATTGCGATCCCCAAGCCACCTTTTTTTTTTTGACGCAGTGGAAATGCCTTTACGCACCATACGCCGAGGGGCGTGTGTGGGACTCGCCTAGTCGTAGCCGGGAATACCCACTAAAACCACAGCGGCACAACGACATCGCATGAGTGGTGGGGTCTTGGTAAATAGCAGAGCCTGAGCTACCAATCCCCCGCCGGCGATTCCCGCCAAAAGGCGGGCCTACAGTGGTCCCCCCCGTACGAAGGGGCCGAGCTGGGTACGTCTTCTTGTGCGAGAAGACGTGTGTCCTTCCTCTGAGCCCCACTCGTTTGCACGGATGCAAACGGGGCCCCCAGCTCCTCTCAATGAGGAAACCGGGTTGCCCGACGGTGACCCGGAGTTCGAATCACGTCAGCCACCTGGAGGGGTGGCCGACCCACCGCACGTGTGACCGCCGAAGTGGTATCCATTTCTGGTTTTGGTCCGCGCCGGTAAACCGGTAACCCCCATATCTGCGGGCCGTTCCCCTATCCGCCACCTGGAGACGCGTCCGATGGCAGGCCAGAAACTGCACTCGGAATCCCCAAACCACCTGCCAAGCGTGGGGATTATGGCAACCAAGCAACGAAAGCCTTGGGGAGGCCTTTATTCAGCAGTGGACCTCTATAGGCTAAATATAACGTTGTATATATACATAGAAAAAAATGTATTGTAAAAGCGGCAACATGTTGTCAATAGAACCAAGTTTTCAGGACAGCTAACTGATTGGTCTGCGAGGCAATGTCTAAATGTATATTGAGTCCATGTGTGCGTGAGTCCTTTATAAAGATCCCTGTGTTGCTTTTATATTTTATTTTACTGAAAGTATCTTTTCAAAAGATCCCGGGAGGGTTGAACCGTGTTTTTGCTTACCTTAAATTAAATAAGGAAGAGGGTGCTAAGTAAACAAATAAAGGTCGATTGATTAAAAGTAATCAGCGGCCTTTGAAGAAGGATTAAATAAACATATTAGACCATCTGAAGCAAATGCTTTGGTAAACCCTTTTGGTTAGAAATAATTGCATGGTGCCTTGAGGTAATAAGTGGTATTAATATAGATCTGATGCTGTGGTATTTATAGTTTGACGCAAAGGTTTTTGTGCCTACTCACTAATGTGTTTTATTTTTCTGATTCGACCGGTAAAAGTAAGCAAGAATGTAACTCTCTTATTAATCATTTATTAGCAAGTAAATTGAGTCCTGTATTTAATCCCCTGTTAGGGCAAAAGTTATTTGATTATTCCATTAAACAACTCACAGCAGCAACCCCAAAGTGTGCACATAATATTCTGTCAATGGCTCGCACCCTCCCGGTATTAGTACTAGACACTTCTGCCTACCCTTTTAAAGAATACAAGCCTAATGTTAAACTTTATCAGAATGCACATCACGTGCTCCATGAAGACACGATTTCATTAATGAGCGGCTCGTAACACACTCTTTGATGTTCATTTGTTCAACTATGTATGTCAACGTACATATCTGGATATACGAGTAAATGACGACGAAGTGGAAACGTGTGGAATGAAAGTGATGCAGATGAGTACCTCAATCTTAAGGCGCCATCTTCACCAGTAAGATCCTTATATATTAAAGTGTATATATTGCATCTATGTGTGCGTATCGTGTTAAAGCTAGATCTGGACAAACAAATCAATTTGCCCAAAACTATGATCAGTAAGGCAAGGTTCTTGAGTGGTGGCCACGTACCAAAAGACGCAACGCAGCGAGGCCCCCAACAAGGTGGACCGATGACCTGGCGAAGGTCGCGGGAAGTCGATAAATGCGGGCGGCAGAAGGAGAAGATTCATGAAGAATCAAGAAGAATCATCCGAGATGATGTCTGGTGAAGCCGTACGGAGGATGGTTCTGAGCAGTTGTGTTGCGATGTGTGCCGGGTACGATGCGCCAAATGTTGTTGTGTCAGGAGTTTGAGTCTCCAGATCAATCTCCGTCTGGCGCAGCATCGTTGGTCGTGTTGTTGGGTTTAACATTGCATCACCTCGCTCAACTACCGTCTCCCTACCTTTTCACTAATTTATTTTTTTGAGTGAATAAGCTCTTTATAAACTAGCGCGTTTCAGTATCAACGATTAGATTTCAGCTTACCATCAAGCGGGATTGCAGTCAAGCACTAGTTTATAATTACAAAAAAAAAAAACAGTAGTGGAACGAAGTTTCCGGAATCATGTGGCCACCAGGGTACATGCATTTGTATAACATAGGTACACCTACTTACAATCTCAGGTTTTTTGTTTTACAACAACATTTGGAGCATCGTACCCAGCACACATCACAACACAACTGCTAAGACCCGTCCTCCATACGGCTTCACCAGACATCATGCCGGAATACGACGAATCGGTGGGTGGTAACTTCTGCCGACAGCTGATGTTATGGCCTACCACCATTAAACGCGTATATAGATAGATAGATAAATAAGTTATTTACATGGTGCATAACAATAAAACAGCTCAACGCATAAAATCAAGCTTAAATAATAACTAAGTATATAAACAAATATTAGTAAGTTATAACCAAGCACACAACACCATGTACAGAAAGCTTGAACCCCAGCTTTGGAAATATTAAAGACTGATTACGATTCTATAGGTATTTTTAAGTATTGAAGATACTAAGTAAATAGATTTATCAACTTTAGACTTCTACCTACCCACTTCAATAGCAAACGTTCACCACCATTAGACACGCCCCACTAATAAAACTACAGTGAAGAAATTATTTTCTGCCAACTTGTCGGCCACTGAGTTTTGAAGTTGCCATGTTATATAACATATTTTTCCCCATATTTAGGGAAAATTTTCAAATATGATGAACATTTAAAAAATTCTTAAAACGATCATGTACATATACATAAAAAAAGGAGGGGGAAATCATAGGGCATCAAAAAACTAATATTATTGTCCAAAAGCCCATCCATATTGCTGCCATCAGCATTAGCACATGTATTGGAATCTTTTTCTTTTTCTTCAGCCCATAGAGGTCCACTGCTGGGCAAAGGCCTCCCCAAAGGCTTTCCATGATGACCGGTCTTGTGCTGCCCGCATCTATCGGCTTCCCGCGACCTTCACCAGGTCATCGGTCCACCTTGTTGGGCTTCCCTACGCTGCGTCTTCAGGTACGTATTGGAATACGTATTCTGAATTAAATTAAACTCACAGAGATGTCATTTTTTTTAATTTGAGAAAAAAATACCTACTATAAAGAGAATAATCAACTATGAAGAAAATAAAATACCTTCAAAGTTAGTCTTTGTTTACCGTGGTCCAAGAATCAACTGAAAACTATGTCCCATCCTAAGTCAATATCGAAAGAGTCAGAAACTGAAACAAGTACCATTTTTTATCGCTAAGTAGAATTTCCGATTTTCAGGAATGAGAGTCAAATAGATTTATCGACGAAGTTTAGAAACCACATCAGTTTAACAACATGAGGGCGACTAGACAAAGTGACATTGTCATCAAAATAACATCAGCAATAATGATGATGGAAATAATAAATATATACGGACAAATCACACAGATTGAGCTAGCCCCAAAGTAAGTTCGAGACTTGTGTTATACTAACTCAACGATACTTTATTTATAATAGATACATAGGTATATAGATAAACTTCCAAGACCCAGGTCAATCAGGAAAAGACCTGACCGGGGATCGAACCCGGGGCCTCCACGTCGCAGGCAGGTGGAGGACGACAAATAAATGTTGATAATGTCGTTGTCATCATCATATCAGAGATAATCCCAGTCACATCCGAAGTTTTTTCAGCTTTGGAGTCTGGGGTCCACTTTACCAGTCCAACTGCTTATTTTGGATGCTAAACTTCGATATTTTCCGTGAAGCGACTGCCGTCTGAGCTCCACAGGCATTGAAGCATTGCAGTTTGACCAATTGTTGGACTTTTGAAGGCCCCAACAACCCGTAACGACTGCCACTAGATGTTCGTATGGCAACCGGGACCAATGGCTTAACATGCTCTCCGAGGCACGCCCAGACCTGTGCATATATTCAAATTCATGCACATAAATATTTTCAGTGCGCGGGGATCGCGTTCGCGCGTTCTCTACTGCTACGCTACGGAGGCTGTCATGTTAATAATCGTTGTAGAAATACTAAAAATTTTGACAGCGATTCTTAAATGTGTAGTTCATTGTTAGACATACAACCTGCACCCTTATTACATTACATACTATCACTATCAGCTGGAATAATTTTAAGGCATATTGCTAATCCATTACTCCCTTTGTTCAAGAATGTTTAAGCTTAACAACGTAAATAAGGCAATGTATGTTGTTGAACTGTCAAAATGAAACCCATTGCTACTGATAGTGTGTTACGCCACCACCCTACTGGACTCTCGAGTTGTACGGACGACAGTCAACTTTGAGCCTTAACGCTTGTTTTATAAAGTTGAAAATCCATTTAAAAAATCTGACAAATTTTAGTAGCTTAATGTGCTGCCGTCACTACAAATGTCTGCTAGTTATCTACTATTGTCAAATTCAAAGAAAAAAACTGTAGATTTCCATTTAACATAGCGAGGAATTTGTTACGCCATCGCGACTCTTCTTATTCATAGCTAAAGCACTAGGAAGTATTTTAGGAGACTGCCTTACTTATGTAATTTTCTCGTTCAATTTTAATCCTTAAATTTCATTATAAACTGCCTATTTTAGAAGAAAATTCTTTTCCGTTACTGGCAACCCAGCTAACTCAGCACCCGCTAACTACATAATCCGGGATGTTAGTTAGTTAGTTGTTATAATTCGATGCGATCGGTCCAATCGGTCCGCAGCGGTCGCAGATTACTACTTATTGCTCTTCTCTTTTTTGTTACATGAGTACGTGGTTTCAGTGGTCTTTCTACATTTACTTAACACTTACTAAAATTGCTAGTTGTCAAGCGACCAAAAGGAACAAAATTATGTTGAAATACCGAAGTTTACTAAAACCATCGTAATTATCTATTCGTTATTGTTTTTTGAACGATAAACAATTATTTTATCCCAAGTAGTCTCCAAGTAGTCTTTGACCAGTGTGTGCTGCCAGTGATGACATACAGAACTGAAACGTGTTTGCTCACAATGTGCCTCATACGAAGGCTCAAAGTCACATAAAGGGTGATGGAAATAGCTATGCTCGGAGTTTCTCCGCGCGATCGAATCAGAAATAAAGAAATCCGCAGAACCAAAGTCACCGACATAACTCCTCAATTGCCTAAAATTATATGACAGTGGGCATGGCACATGCATGTAGAACCGATGACCGATGGGGCAGTAAGTTTCAGGAGTGGCGGCTACGTAGCAGTAGACGCAGCGTAGGGTGGCCTCCAACAATGTGTACCGATGACCTGGTGAAAGTCGCGGGAAGCCGATAGATGCGGGCAGTGTAAGACCGATCATTGTAGAAAGCCCTGTGGGTCTTTGTCCATCAGTAGACCTCTATAGCCTGAAGAAGAAGAAAACCCATCCAATGCCTGTCACCAAACTAAATGAACAGCATTTTGTTTGGTGGTACCTGCATTTAGCATTGCCTTCACTACTACGAGAAACATCGCGTTAGGTTTTATAGTTCTTTGGTGTTGATGAAACAGTAATACTCATACCGCCGATGTAAGGATCATTCATCTCATGACTGTGCTGTTTCATTATCCCGATCAACCAACATAAGTACATTAAGAACCCACAAAAAAAGGTGATGGCCTAATCAAATTCTGTACTTAAAACTAATCACCAAAATAAAGGGCCACCACATTAAAAACTGTAAGCCTATTAACCATACTGATGTATAAAAATAAAGGAGAAATAAAAATTCATTTTGCGTACTAATGAAGTTTCAAAGCCTTGCAATTAGCGACTGAGTTATTTTGCGGAAAAACGCAATTAAGGATGGGCGGGAGGCCGAAGGCCGAATGGCACAAATATGTAGATATGAACAGAAGGTTACATGAAAACAGGTACATGGACTGATAATCAAAAGTATCTGAAGAAAATGTAAATAAACCCCGTTCATGTTACTTGACGACATGGTTGATGCAGTGGGTAGGCGATTGACTGCTGCGTTGCGTGTCGCGGGTTCGATTCGCGTGTCGCGAGTTGTTCCGAGTCTGGCTGTCTGTGTATGTGAGCTTAAATATTTGTAAAAGCTCTCACGATACAGGAGTAATTCATAGTGTGGGGCAACGTACCTAAAATATACATAAAATAAAAATGTCCGATGTCACTTAGGCAATCACTCACTAAAGGGTTGGTAAGAATGTATTCGTATTTGGAAAGTTCTACCTTTATAACACACCACTTATTAAAACAATCATTAAATAATCGCTAGCGCGCTTTACCATCAACGATCGCATCACTGCTTACCATAAGCCGGGATTGCGGTCAAGCGCTAGTTTATAATTATTAAAAAAAAAAATATGTAAAATTGTTATTGAAAATTATGGAAGACAAATTCAAGTTATAAAATTAACCACAATTGTATTATTACAGAATTTGGGTTTACAGATTTTAATAATCAAACCAAAGCTCTTGATTTGTACGTAAGTGCCACTATAAATGGCATCTACAGGTATGTTTTTATCAGATAATGCTTTCATCGTTTTTTTTTTTTTTATAATTATATACTAGTGCTTGACTGCTATCCCGCCTGATGGTAAGCAGTGGTGGAATCGTTGCCAAAAAAAAAATTGAGTGAATAGGAAGGAAGACAGCAGTTGAACGAGAACGTTTATGCAATGTTAACCTCAACAACACGACCAACGATGCTGCGCCAGATGGAGATTGATCTGAAGACCTTCCATGACCAAACTCTTGACACAACAACTATTGACACGACGAATCGCTTGGCAGCAAGACTTTGTCTGCTGGGTGGTAACTTCATACATCATCATACTTTTGTAATAGACCGTACGTACCATAAACTCAAAACAAATGATTGTAGCTGTACTCCCCACATGTGACACGTTTCAAAAATATAGGTATGTAAAGTTTTTGCTTGTTACATGAAGTCGGCCTTCTGTACCTATCCATTTAGTAGTGCAAATGGTTTGTCCCCGTATCGTTCCTCGCCTATTGTTCAGCTGGTGAAAGGAACTAATCGAGTGCTAAGATAGCACGTGGGCTTCATTATGTTCTGTTATATGATTTCTGGTATTGCGGAGTCTGTGACCTGTATTTATGTAATTGAAAATAAACTTACAATGAAATAAGTAGCGTCTTTATTCTTTATGTAAGAACTTTCAACAATTGGTATAACAAAGAAATTGTGTCAGATTTCTTCTTAGAATTGATGATTCCGTTTACTCAGCTATTGTGATTTCAAGCGATTCTTGTATTATACATTTTATTCTTCTAGAGTCAACAAATAACCATTGCTTTAGGGGTTTCTGGTAGTAATACTTACGCGAAATTATTTATAGCAAATTATTTTACCCGTATCGTGAAAAAATAACAATGATGAAGATAAGCCGATAGGTTCTGTATATTTCTCGAGGTGTCAAGTTACTTGACCCTAACATTGGAATGACTGTTAAGTAAGTGAACTGTTATAAGTATAAATGTAAGAAGAAGAAATATATATAAGTGTAATATAAATGTTAAGAAGGCATAAATGTAGATGGAAAGATTGTAGTAAGTAAGAAGAATGTACAGATATAAGATGAGATTTAAAAGAATTAAAGGGAAAAGAGCAACCCTAAAAAAGCACAGCCGAAATAAACAGCTCACTAAAAAGAAAAGAAAAGAAGTAAAAATATAAAACGGACGGTAAAAAGATTGATGATGAGCAGCCCTCGGCGGCCGCTCTCCTCACCCGAGTGTGTGCGAATTTGTCACAACATCATGAAATTAAATCTCCAAGTACAATACTTTATTACGGCTAGCTAACTCTCAACCTTTTTGCTCCGACCTACGTATTCTAGTAGAACAAAAAATAAATAAAATTGCAAAACAATATAATTTTGTAGCCGAGGACGAAAGCCGAAAGCCGAACACGGCCCAGCACTAGTGACCTTATTATTCTAGTGAACGGCGAACTCTCGCCTCGAGTTATTTATTCCTAAGTTCTTCACGTTTTTGGCAAAAATTATAAATATGGGGGATTTACTTTGATTATAAAATATATTTTCATGAGTTATGGTTTGATAAGTTAATGGATTGGAGATTATAGTGATAGCTAAGGGCTGATTGGCGATATGATATAACATTATTTTGTATTCGCTATCTTAGTATTTTTCGCTGGAGAAAAGTGCGAGTCTGTAAACATTAATGAAGTGGAAAGTTGAAGTGGAGATTTAAAAGAAGGGAACTGTTACTAAACAAACAGCTTATTCCAAGCTCAATTTACCTATCTTTTGTTCGTGAGATTTTTAAAGGTTCGATCAGCTGTAGTTGTTAGCATTTTTTTTATCATCGGTTAGCCGTTTCACAAACACATTGTAATCGGCTTCCAATGAACCGACAATCAGTCCAGTAATCAGACCAGTAACTTAGCAATTAAGTAACACAATACCCGTTGGTAAGACTTATCTCCCAGGGACACCATCTCTCATGGAAGCCGCAGATCGTATTGCATCCTTCTTAGGCGCCCGGTGCATCAACCTGCAGGAGGAAGGAGGTGATGTGGCTTCTCTCTCCCTATGATATCGTTGCTAAATTGTCGAGTACAACTGTGACGTGTCATGAGAATTGAAACACTTGGTACCTATTCCGTTTAGTCGGTTAACTAAGTCACGTTGTTTTTTGTTTCATCATCATCATCATCAACCTGTTTATCGTTCCACTGCTGGGCACAGGTCTCCTCTCTTACAGAGAAGGATTGAGCGTAATCACCACGCTTGCTCAATGCGGATTGGCGATTTCAGACTTAAAGTCCAGGTTTCTTCAAGATGTTTTCCTTCACCTTCAGTCATTGGTGTCCAAGATATACTTAGAAAGTACATATAACTTTAGAAAAGTTACATTGGTACTTGCCTGACCTGGAATTGAACCCGCGCACTCATACTTGAGAGGCTGATGTTTTAACCACTAGGCCACTACGAATATAAAAAGTTTTTCGTTTTTCGTTTTTTGTTTACCATTAGTTAATTACCTACGGCTGTCGGTGAAAACCAGCACTGGGCTCTGTTTTACATAGGGTCGCAGCATAATGCTGAGCGAAATCTGTTTTGCATGGTTGTGATGCATGTTACCTCAACCATTACTTATTATTTATTTATTTTTTTTGTAATTTCTTAGACCACATTTATCGCACATAAACTTTTTTTGTTCTTTCTTTCTTACTGAAACCGGTGGAGTAATAATCATAGTGTTAACTGTTTTATTTTTATTTTAGACTTCGTGTGTGCAATTTTCTACTAAACAACTGTTTTGTAACGGTATTTACAAACACCGCCAAAAACGATCAGCACAACATACTGTCGTCACACGGATTCTACATCTTGCAAGCAGAGTTTACTGTGTAATTAGCATATATACAATTTCCCAACATTAATGGAGGATCCTCTATTTTCTAAGGAGGATGAGTCAACTTTACACCCTGTTTCTCGTGCACCTAAAGTTTTTTTTTTTTAATAAATATTTACTATAAATTTCTACCGTAGAATCTTGTATTGTGTTATATACAGTTAACGCGTCTTGCCACCCTGTATTTTGAAAACCAACAAAACAATTGCTTTAAAAACGAAATCTGGCGCCATTAATACTACAAAAACATGCAAATTCGCCCCATAAAATTAGTTTGATCATCGTTTCTTTTACAAACCGCCCTTGCAAAGCCGTGATATACATACATTGCCCAAAACTTATCAATATATAAGCATATTCGATACATTATCTTCGTCCATAAAATTCGGGTATCCTTTACGCATAGAAATTGTCCGTTTAATATAAAATTATTGCTGTACCGGCTACCCTTAATCAGTATCGTAGGGTAAGCAGCTCTAGGAGGCGAAGTAATCTGCTGTACTAGCATAAATATAGAGTGGAAAATCAGAACTGTTAGAGTATTTATATAGGATGTTTTTTGTAAAGTGTCAAGCCGTTGCCAGGTGATAGGGGAATTTAATACCTATCTATCGAATACCCAAGTATATGACATGGACTGAAACAATTTGCCAGCGGCGGTGTTTCCGTCGGACTACAATTTGAGTGTCTTCAAGGCTAGAGTGAATAGGCTCTTGATAAACTATTGCGCTTTACCATCATCGATTGCGTCAATGCTTACCATCAGGCGGGATTGCGGTCAAGCGCTAATTTATAATTTATTAAAAAAAACTCATGTATGTTCACGTAGTTTTCTAAAAAATATTTTCATGTTCTTGATTGTTCAGCTAGGTAATTCAAAAATTTATAATTTTTGTTTAGAGTTATTTTTTTTTATACTGACTGTTTTCATAATAATACGTTTCTATATTCTAACCTCACTAGCAGTTACAAACGTATTATTGAATTTTTTAATCGACCAGAGTGGATTTTTCTAGTGCAAAATTAAAATATTGATTTTTATTACTTTTTAAAAAATGGACAAGAGTCATCGACTTTCGTCACAAAATAAAAATGTACTTACACATTTTTTTTAAATGCCCTAGAACTTAAAAAAAATATCTCTAAAACTGCCAAAAATCACTGAACATAGAATAGAAAGATTTAAAAAGATTCAATAGAAAGTTATAATATTCCCCTATCGCCTTTTTTTGTTTTCGAAGGCAAACCTTCAAAGGGCACTCGACCTCTGGAGACCGAGGTCGAGGAGCTTGGGATTTCCACTTCGCTAAAACGGTGATCACCATCCGTACATAGGGGTGGTCCTGGTTCCTCTTAAAAAACCAATTCCAGAACTGCCCCAGTGAATCACCTTGGCATCAGCTTGACACTTTACAAGAATCAACCTGTATATAAATCTTTTCCCCTTCAAGTTTATTCTGTATGGTAAATGAGATCATGGTTCCTAATGCTTTTCATTTAGCATTTTAAAAAGAATGTTGTGTCGCAGGTAGTAACTCGTTAACACAAACCCCCTTATTCATAAAGGTAAATATTCTCCTCTTTGAAAATACACTATGAACTTTTGTAACATACCCTCTTATTCATAAACGTTGCTTAAAGTTAACTATTGATTAGCGATTCTTTAACCATACATTTTGACCATTTAACGTCACTTGATAAACACCATGGTGTTTAAGTGGTTTATTCATAAACGATGATTAGAGTTAAGGGACGTGCAAACGTCTAAAATGTATGGTTAAACAATCGCTAATCAATAGTTAACTTTAAGCAACGTTTATGAATAAGAGGGTATGTTACAAAAGTTCATAGTGTATTTTCAAAGAGGAGAATATTTACCTTTATAAATGCAAGCTAACAGACTTGATATAATACATTTTGTCGATACTTGTATGCGTAAAAAAACGGAGGAATATTTATGCGGTATGGTTCTTTGTAGTCCAAGAATCATAGGGCATTAAAAGCTTCCTCCGCATCGATGTCAACAGGAAAAGCGCCCATAAAGGTAGCAAAGGTAGCAGTATTGTCAAATTGTAGGGCGATGCTGATCTTTGACCAAAAAAATAGGTCATAAAGGGTCGACATTGTTGATACTATTACTACTTGTTAATTACTATAGATTATCATCATCATCATCTCAGCGTATAATCCTGGACGCATCCGCAGCTTTCGCGTTGGAGCCCGGGGACCGCTTTCCTACTATTATGCCTCCATTTCGCACGATCTCTGGCATCCTGTGGTGTGAGATTGTTGGCACGCATGGCATCTCTTACAACGTCAAGCCAGCACTTCTTTGGCCTGCCTTGCTTGTTCCGGCCCGGCGGAGGCGCCATGGCAAGAAATTTGTTACCCACGTAACATTTACGTAAGATGTGACCGTACCAGCACAGGCGACTCTCTTGCAGTTTGTCTGCTATGTCACGGACACGGAGACTACCACGGATGCGGGAGTTCCTGATGCGGTCTTTCCGCGTAACTCCACACATCCAACGCAGCATATTCATCTCCGTGACACGCAGCTCCTGCTTGTGTCGCTCAAGCACAGGCTACGCCTCACTGCCATACAGATAAGTTACTATAGATTATAATCAATTATTAATCTAATCGCCAACTCAAGTATTCTGTAATATATTAGACCCAATTCTTCTGTTCACAATATAAACTAAATTTAAGTTGAGTGTATATATTTCTTTCAATTTCATTAAGAAAAGGACAGAAGATAAATGATAGTCTAGTTCTTTCAATCGTTTCCTCTGAATAACTTAGACAGTCGGAAAAAAAACCGCTGAAATCTAAAACGGCTCACAGTTCACACTCCAATAGCGGGGCCTTTTAATCAATGGGGGTAAGCAGGTCCAGGAGACGAAGTAATCTGCTGCACTAGCATAAATATAGAGTGGAAAATCAGAACTGATAGAGTATTTAATTCAAAGCTTTGTTTTATTTAATTACCTTGATAGCTATTCTTCAAATTTCCTGATTACAGTACTTGTTTTTGCCTTTTCAATTTTATTTTTATTAGCCACCGAGTTTGTTTCATTTTTCACGCAGTCGTATGTTTTTTAATTTTTAAAATTATTTATCTAATTTGGAAAATAAAATATTACTTCCCAGAATTCAATTCTTATTAGCGACACTATCAGTTTATAAAATGGTGAATTGATGCGTGTTTTTTTAATCAACTCGAAGAATTCAAAGAAGTTCGATTCCTACCTCATCATCATCATCATCAACCTTTTATCATCCCACTGCTGGGCACAGGTCTCCTCTCAAACAGAGAAGGATTGAGCGTAATCACCACGCTTACTCAATGCGGGTTGGCGGTTTCAGACTCCAGATTATCTCATTCCATTCATTTGGACGATTTCAGGTCCAGGTTTCCTTAAAGTGTTTTCCTTGCCTTTTAATCAGTCATTGGTGTCCAAGATATCCTTAGAAACTACATAAAACTTATAAAAGTTACATTGGTACTTGCCTGACCTGGAATCGAACCCACACACTCATACTGGAGAGGCTGGTGTTTTAATCACTAGGCCACCAAGACTTACTAGGCCACCACGACTATTCCTAACTGAACGATCATATTTATTATTTATATTCATAACTAGACGATTCCTAACTAGAAACATGTATTTTCAAATAATCCAATGATGTAGTTTTAGTATTTGTCAAAATCGAGCCGGGACTCTTTATAGTGCTTTTGCCTTGTACTTTCGGATTATGCTACCCACGTTCATTTGAAAAATTCCCTTCACATATTTCTTGACGCACAAAAAGATACTTGCCAAGCAAAAATATCGAAGTATATCAAAACAAAATTGGATTCGTCAAACGACAAATAAGTTATCGTAAACTTCTAAATCCGAAGCGAATTTCCCACAAATTCTTCCTTATTCTGTTGTAGAATAATTTAGCAGCATGACATTATAATTTAGGAAAAAACGCGCAAAGTAGAAACATTACCTTTAAATATATATCACTTATGCCACATAAATAACTGGCAGATATATTTACATCCCCGCTGAGGGATGAAAATACCGAATTGGAGAACATAAGAACAATAATGTTATCAAAATAGGGGGCATCATGGGTCCTGTCAGCGAAAAAAGCAATTTTAATCTGCCTAATGTTGGGAGGCGCTTTATACCTTACGGCTCAGTAGGGTAATTGCCTAACGCACTATCAGTAGCAATGCGTTTCAGTTTGACAGTTCAACAAAATTCATTGCGTTTTTTTGCGTTGTTGAGCAGACATACTTTCGAAGATATGGAGCAATGGATTAGCCATATGCTGCGAAATGATTCCAACTGATAGTAATTATGTATTACGCTATTTTTAGGGTACTGTTTAAGATACTGAGGAAACTTGATAGGAAGGCCTCGATGGTAGGCCATAACATCGGCCGCCGGCAGAAGTTACCACCCACCAGACAAAGCCTTGCCGCCAAGCGAATTGTCGTGTTCCGGCATGATGTCTGGTGAAGCCGTACGGAGGACGGGTCTGAGCAGTTGTGTTACGATGTGTGCCGGGTACGATGCGCCTAATGTTGTGTTGGGAGTTTGGTCGTGGAGGGTCTTCAGATCAATCTCCCTTTGGCGCAGCATCGTTGGTCGTGTTGTTGGGTTTAACATTGCATCACCTCGCTCAACTGCCATCTTCCTTCCTATTCGCTCAGTTTTTCTGAGTGAATAGGCTCTTAATAAACTAGCGCGCTTTACCATCAACGATCGCATCACTGTTTACTATCACGCGGGATTGCGGTCAAGCGCTAGTTTATAATTATTAAAAAAAAGGAAAGGAAAGTGAACTGAACGAAGACAATAGTGCTTCCTTCAAACCGTATCCAAAAGTAGTGTATGCACGATGCTGTGTGTGTGCTTATGTGGATATGTGTGACGCTTTTACTGACTAAGAGTTTTTTTATTACCCGGTAACCGGTCGTGGTGGCCTAGTGGTTAAAACACCAGCCTCTCAAGTATGAGTGTGCGCGTTCGATCCCAAGTCAAGGAAGTACCAATGTAACTATTCTAAGTTTTATGTACTTTTTATATATATCTTTGACACCAATGACTGATTACAAGGAGAAGGAAAACATTTTGAGGAAACCTGAACTTTAAGTCTGAAATTGCCAACCCGCATTGAGCAAGCGTGATGATTACGCTCAATCCTTCTCTGTATGAGAGGAGACCTGTGCCCATCAGTGGGACAGTAAAAAAGGTTGATGATGATGAATTAGGTTTCTATAAAAACTTTTACAAGTATTATTTTCTTTATTTTTATTAGATGAATACCACCAACTATGGACATGTATTTGACACGACACAGTTATCGCGCTGCGCTGCGTGTCGCGGGTTCGATTCCCGCACGGAACAAATATTTGTATGGCCTACAAGTATTTTTTTCGGGTCTGGCTGTTTGTGTACATATGTGAGTTTAAAATATGTAAACGCACGACACAGGAGTAACTGCTAGTGTGGGGCAACACTTAAAAAAAAAAAGAATAATTAGTCTGCAATAAATCGATGGTACCGGGTACCGGGCTTAGAATAGTACCAGCCCATATCCTCCCGTGGGTGTCGTATGAGGCGACTAGGGGTACTCTCACCAGGGAAGCGGCCAGTATCGCTTCTCCTGTGGAATATCAAATAACTGCGAACCCCAACCCGCCTGGCAAGCGTGGGGATTGTGGCAAACCCCCCAAAAGCAATGAGAGCCTTGATGGAGCCTTTCTCTAGCAGTGAACCTCTATAGGCTAGGAAGAAGAAGAAGAAATGGATTTATAATTGATAAATGCAAATAAGTCATCTGCATGCATCTCATAAGAAATAAAAGAGATGGTTATGTATAGGGCGACTTTTATTGTTCGCGTGGAGTTAGTTATGCGCCGCTCCTATTGGTTGCAGCGGGATGTTATATAGCTTAAAGCCTTCCTGGATTAATGGGCTATCCAACGCAAAAAGAATTTTACAAATCGGACCAGTAGTTCCAGAGATTAGCGCGTTCAAACAAACAAACTCTTCAGCTTTAGTTATTAGTATCGATAACAACGTGGATTCCGGCCACGATTACTCTGCCGATTTACGTATTTCTATTTTATTTTATCTAGCAAAAATCCACGCTGTGGGTGTATGTACCATATAAACTGTGTTAACTAGGGTTGAGGAGTTTATAAGTTAGCTTCAAGAGTGTGTTCTCACATAGCATGTTAATAATGGCACACCAATTTTCGTAGGGTCGCTATCATCAGTAAAAAAGTAAAAAAAAACTAGATGTTTTTAATATTAATGCTTATTAGTGCTTGACTGTAAACCCGCCTGATGGTAAGCAGTGATGCAATCGTTGATGGTAAGACCCTATTCATTAAAAAAAAACTGGGTGAATGCAAGGATGTAGCCAGTTGAGCGAGGTGTTGCAATGTTAAACCCAACAACACGACTAACGATGCTGCACCAAAGGGAGATTGATCTGGAGACCCTCCACGACCAAACTCCCGACACAACAACATTTAGCGCAACACAACTGCTCAGACCCGTCCTCCGTACGGCTTCACCAGACTTCATGCCGGAACCCGACGAATCGCTTGGCGGCAAGACTTTGTCTGGTGGGTGGTACTTAACATCTGCCGGCAAGCGAAAAGCGGAACGGAAGTTCAGCTTTAGTCATCGAGTGTGACGATACAAGTGCTACTTGTGACATCTGTATGTCACCGATATGTTTAGTCTTAAGTCGGCTACGATTTCGTACCACAGCGTAGACCAGCTACGCGCTACGCCGCTTAGCAATATACCAATAGTTGAATAGTTTCATCATTTTAAGATTTAATAATAAATAAGTCAATTCCTCTATAGCAAAAATATGGATAAGTGTGCTTTTTAGCATCCCGTACTCAAAGGGTAAAAAATGGGAGTCTATTACTAAAACTCGCTGTCTGTAATCAACCTATATCTCTTAAACCATGACAGCTATACGACATAAGATATTTAAACTTAGTCCTAATCAATATACGACTTTGTTACATTGTCACATAGTTATAAGCATTATACTATAATATAAAGAGAGAAAAAGAAAGAAGAAAGGAAGGAGGAAGGAAAGAACAAAGGAAAAAAAAGAAAAAAAGAAGCGGAAACAAGGGCCCTGACAATGTCAGAGGACACACAGGCGAAATTATTATTAAAAAAAATCAATATAGGTACATAAATGAATTAGTTAATTAATTAATTAATCACTTCCTGAAAATAGTTTGTTCAGAATCGTTTACTGAATCGGTTTATATAATTTTTAACATTGGTAATTTTTTATCCCAAAAACAATTAAAACAACGGGAACTATTGTGACTTTTACTTGTATCCATACATTAATCATTCAATACAAAATAAAGACAAAAAACCTTAGGTATTCCAAGAACCTTAAGGTCTTCGTTCTCCAAGAATTGTTATAACTAATTTAATAAATAACAACGCATATACATGTTAAATTAAAAATTCAGTGTATTTATTATGATTATTACATAATATGCTAATTGGGATGTTTGAGAGTGTGCGTAAATTATAATAATAAATATATACGGACAAATCACACAGATTGAGCTAGCCCCAAAGTAAGTTCGAGACTTGTGTTATGGGATACTAACTCAACGATACTATATTTTATAATAGATACATATATAGATAAACATCCAAGACCTAGGCCAATCAGGAAAAGATCGTTTCCCATCATGACCTGGCCGGGGATCGAACCCGGGGCCTCCGCGTCGCAGTCAGGCGTGTTGACCGTTGCGCCACGGAGACCGACAAATAAATAATAATAACCGACAATTACATTACATTTGTCGTTGGTCCACACTAGGAATTACTCTACAAACATTTAAAATCACATACACAAACAGCCAGACCCGGAATAACTACCTATAGGTAGTTACTCAGCGACACTCAGCGCAACAGCCGATCGCTCAGCCACTGCACCAATCATGTCGTCAAGTAGTCGTACGGCAGTCGTATCGCGATCGTTCCTTATAAATCGGCTTCCATGCTTCATTCACGTCTGTCTTGCCACTAACCAATGAACATACGTCTTATTTGTATTGAAACAAAATGCTGATTTTATACTTTTACGACCCTCATATGTCATGTCATCAGGAATTACTTGGACTGTTCCGAAACTAGGAATTTTTGTGACATTGAACCGGTTAGCCTAAAGATTCCACATTTTTACAAATCATTTTCTCTAATATTATAAATTAGTTCTTAACCGCAATCTGATGGTAATCAATGATGCAATCAATGATGGTAAAGCGCACTAGCTTATTAATAGCCTTTATATTTACTGTAACCTGGAAGACACTTAAATTATAATCAGACGGGAAGACTGTCGCTGGTAAATTTTTGCCGTCCCTGAGGACGAGGCGAAAAGCTTCGTCCGGATTATAGTGGTGTCAAAAACCTAAGTCAAAAACGTGGACTTACCGTACTACGGGTCGTCCGATGTTAATATTCTAGAACTAGTTGCTTCACTCCACGATTAGCGGAATGGTTAAGCTAATGACTGCTGCACTGCATGTCGCTGGTTTCGATTCCCGCACGGGACAAATATCTGTATGAGTTACAAGTAGGTGTTCTGGGTCTGTGTGTTTGTGTGTGTGAGTTAGTTACATCGGGGGTGCGTTTACAAACAAACGCACCCCCGATACAGAAAAAAAACCTAGTAAGGGGCAAAATATAAAAAACAGATTTCATGAACAGTGTTTTATGATGCTTAAAACTTCTTATTCTCAATCCCGTTGATCCGAAGGAGACAACATCGAACTCACGGCCACAGTAGGCGGCCGGCTTGCCGAGAGGACCAGACCAGAGTCAGCGACGCCTTGTGTTCCACGCACGCTTCAAAGAGATGTCACATGATGAGAGGGCCCACGTAGACCGATGCCTGTCAGGGCCACGGATTGCTCGGAAGAGATACCGTGATCCCTGGCGTACAGTCAAGGTACACGGGTAAGTTTTAGTCAGTACACCAGGACTCATTATTCAACTCAATTAGTGACATCTCAGCGTAGGGAGCTGTACCTACGCTAGATGACACTAAGTCGTCGAAACTTAGGGTTAACTCCTGGTTTTGTTCTGAAATATTCGTATTCTGGATCAGTTTTGAATGTTCAATAACATTCATTGAGTTACTAACGTTTATCCAACATAATCAGCCTAAAATGTATTACATAATCAGCCTAAAATGTCCTGGGACACAGATCTCCTCTCAGTGATGAGGAGTTGGCCGTAATCTACCACGCTAGCCCAATGCGTATTGGTAGATGTCCCAAATGTCTTCGAAGTTTTTGGCTCCAGGACATGCCTGTTTTCCCACGATGTTTTTCTTCACCGTTTTGAGAGCTGTGGTGATGAAATATTTTACACAAAATAAAGCGCCTGATGGGGGCTACGGCCTAAAACTTGTAAGTCAAAAGCATGAAGTATAAATATACCCTCCAATCTTGGTATAGTATACAATTTAAATAGACAAACCGAAGCTTCGCCCCGGAGAAGTGCCCTGGTCCGCACCTCAAAGCGAAGTCACCATTCGACAATCCCTATTTTCCAAAACGCCATTACAAAATAACGTCACGCTTGCTCCACTACTACAGAAATCAAATCAGCAACCTATATTAAAATGATATCGTTATCCTCGACATATAAAACATTGACCAGTCTGAGGTGGCCCTTGACAAGTCGGAGGCCATGGTATTTCATGGCACCCGGCGTGCACCGGCGCCGGAATCGCATAATTATCGTGGTCAGTGGAGCCCAGATAACTATCGAGTCCACCATGAAGTATTTGGGATTGGTGCTCGACAGCCGATGGGAATTCGGGACCCTCTTCCGGAGGCTGACGTCCAAGCTGATGGATGCATCGGGCGCGCTATCAACGTTGCTTCCCAACATGGTGGGCCCGAGCGCCGCCTGTAGGCGGTTGTACGTAGAAATCATGGCCCTGTATGGGGCCACTGGGTGGGCGATGAAACTCTCGCCATTCTGCGTAAACCGCAGAGGGCGACGGCCGTCAGGGTCGTCTGCTGGTATTGAACGATTTCTTACGAGACGGCTTGCATCCTGGCCGGATCCCCACCATGGGACCTAGAGGCGAAAGTACTCGCGTCATTGTACCGACGGCGCGAGGAAGAGCGGGCACGGTGCTTCCGCCGGCCCCGTTACCGTCGAGGCGATCCGGCCAGTAGGCGACGATTGCCTCGGGAGAAGGCACGGCTTCCTGTCGTTCAGGGTGACGTGGGTACTGTCGGGGCACGGCTGCTTCGGCAAGTACCTGCGTCGCATACGCAGGGAGCCAGACGTTCGGTGCCACCACTGCGTCCAATGCGGGGAGGACAGGGCGCAACACACGTTCTCCGAGTGTGTAGCTTGGGAGGAGGAGCGCCGTGTCCTCACAAATGAAGTAGGAGGGGACCTTACGCTGCCGGCAGTAGTACGGAGGATGGGCGGTAGCGCAGAGTCATGGGACGCGGTGGTGTCCTTTGCGAGGACGTGATGTCGCAGAAGGAAGCTGCGGAACGGGAGAGGGAGATTTCAACTCCCTTCCCGGGCGCAGGAGAAGGGCGGACAACGCCCTTCTCCGGCCCCCATAAATGTGTCCAGGGGTGCGAGACATGGGGAATTCCCTGCGCCCTATTTGCTGGACCTCGAGACGGAGGCGCGCGCGAGTGTCGGCGCGTGCTTCAGAGGCCATGTACGGGGTAGTTTAACACCCCACTACCCCGTGCAAGATACGAGACCCGGACAGACCAGGCCAGCACGAGAGTGGCCGGGACCGTGGGGCCGTGGAAGAATATAGACTCCCACGGCCCCACGCGCGCACGTGGTAGAAGAGACACCGGGGTGGTTTTTAGTCAGTAGAAGTCTGACAGACCCCATCGCCCACCCCAGGACGGCGGACATCCGTTGAGGATATTCCTCCATGAAAAAAAAAAAGATTGAACAGTCTACTTTAGCCTCCAAGACCCATAAGCCAACTTTTATATTGTTCCATATCTTGCAGTAGATCTTCACCAACCGGGCGTTGTGGGGATCGGGATTTCAGGCCCCAGAGATATGTACAAACACATAGTTGGTAAGAACATAAACAACTTATAAAACTAGTGTTAGTATATATACCTCTGTTTAGTCCTTTATACTAAATTCCGACCGTCTCTTTTCACTAACGACCGCGACCACCAACAAGCCGTCCTATTAACGTCCATCACAGGAACCTCACTTCCACTCCTCTGCTGACCCCAACACTAACTGTGTTGACTGGCGTGGATAGATCACGATCATTTGTAGGTAGGTACTATGGCGGATACCTGTGTAGTGATGTGGTGGATACAAATAGAGGTAAGCATTTTTATCGATATAAAAAATAAAATAATTATAGATATATAAAATACTGTACATATACCCCTTTATTCATAAACGTTGCTTAAAGTTAACTAGTGACATGCGAATGTTTACCCATACAGTTTCGACGTTTGCGCGTCGCTTAACTTTAATATTCGTTTATGAATAAACACCATAGTAGGTAAGGAGTAATTAATAGTTAACTTTAAGCAAAGTTTATGAATAAAGGGGATAATGTACAGTACAGAAATTATAGATATAAATGTAAATTATGTAGATATTTTGTCATTTTCTTTTATGAAATGAATTAATGATTAATTGTTTGTTTCCTCTTCACTTACAAAATTTCTCAATAACAGCTTTAAGATTGCAATAGAGCGAGTGAGATACTTTACAATTTTTTTTTATTTTATTTTACTTAGCGATATAATCATATTTATAATCATGACTGCTTAATGTAGTCAATAAACTTTGTATTTCAAGAAAACAACCGACCACGAGATAACTTTGAAATTTAATTCAAAATCTCACCTAAAGTTCGTCTGTTGATTTGCCATTCATTACAAACAATTTGATTACTTAGCCTTGCTTACTAGGAACTATTAGCTTGAATTCTAATAGTCCATTTAGACGTAGTAAATGCGATTCAAGCCGTAAACACTTTGTGTACAAACTAAATTTATTCTTTAGGATTTTTTAATGAGAATAGATGCCAAGTAGCATCTCTATTTAATTAAAGTAAACTTTGTTAATGCATATAACAATTAAATACATCAATAAGCAAACATATACAAATATTCCCGCATTTTTTCCCTTCAACCTCATTGCCTAGCGTAGATTGAATTTTGTTCGTTCACTATTCCGCAAATGATGATTGAACAAAACTCAAGAAGTTATCCCATTCACCCGTCAGTACCGATGCTTTTGTTTTCTCTCCGTAACCCTGATTTGAACAACATTAATAAACCGAAATCCAAACAGCCACCGACCGGTAAGCTCATCGGCAAGTCTATAGCACTTTTCGAACATCTGGTGGAGGCTTGCTTCCACTCCAGTACACCAAGAGTACATCACCTGAAGCCCCTGAAGTCCAACTTCTTCATTATTTGGCTGTGCTTGCTTTCTCTCCGTAATTCAATTTCAATATATCTAACGTGCACCTATGTTACAGTCTATAAATCGAAGAAATATGAAACCAAAATAAACACACATGAACAGTTTACAGTAGATACACATCTGCAATGCGTACGAATTGACTATGAAACATGCACTCACCTCTATTTCTTTCATCGACATCGCAACCCGTCATCACTCACCTCACTAAACTAGACAAAGAGCCAGCAATTTGTTTCTCAAAATGTTTTTTTCTTGATTCCCCGTAGGAGAGGGTCTATACCTCTTATTGCAACGAGATTTATATTCTCCAGCGCCGTTTTATTGGACAATGAGGATCGGAGGGAAAATTGTAATATTACGAACAGGTGAAAAGGCGTCTAGAAGCTCAGTGGGTAATTCTCGTAAATTTTAACAGCGTTTACATTCATATTATAACCTCAAAGAGTCAAAAAAAAAAAATTACCGTTACGTTTTTGAGACTTGAAAGTTTATCAACTACGATATTTGGCCTTTACTTATTAGATATACGTTTCACTTTACGTTCTGCGTTTACGCCAAGATATAAAACATGTAAGTATTCTATTTGTCGTTTCTACAGTTGTATATAGTCGTGTGCACCTAGAACAAGTTCAACTTCAAGTCTTGATCAATGGCCCCTGTGGAATAGATACCACAATTTTGCCAATACCACGTGTAACAAATTATAGAAACTCTTTGAAAAAATTATTTCACAATAATGACAGTCGAAAAAGATGGCCGTGTAAACCGTCTACGAAGGAGGTTTGAGGCATAGTCATGATGTGGCCACTATGCTGCGATATTTCAATGTTCTTTATGAATTATTTACTGAATGCACTTTTTACTACTTAAATCACGCGCTTTTATTTAGTAAACAACACTATAAATAATTTAAAAGTCCAATGAAAAATGAGCATGACACTCATCTTAGCTTTCCCGCCAAACCTCGAAAATTATTTCTAGAACAAGTTCTAAAGATCAGTTGTATACGAAACTTGTCAAAAATAATTACACAAAATATTTCCAAAAATAATTCTCTCTATTTTCATGTGTTTTAAATTAATGCCGAAGTAACTTTGCCAAAATAACAATGCAATGGCAATACGCTATTAATGAAATTTATTTATTATTATAACAGTGGTAAAATACTATGAATTATACTCACTAAAAAATAACATTAATAGATATTAATTAAAACTAAATTATGAATAAATTAAAGCTATAAAGAAATAAAATACAAACTAACTACAAATTAAATTTAAAGTATATAAAAAATTGAACCCAGATCGCTGCGATCACCGGGCAGCGTGCCCAAAAGGCTGACCGCGTTCCCACGTTGAATCGCAAAACTCAACCTTTGACCGAAATGCGCGCCTGCCCTCCGATCACCTAATACGATTGGTCCACCTGGTCGATTAATCGTGCGGAGATTTCTTTAAAAAATTTCGAGCCTCCGCACCCCAGGGCCTTAGAGTCTCCACGGCAAAAGGCACAAATATGGAGGGCTCAGATAACGCTGCATATTTGCGCCTCTTTATGACCTCCGCAACTGCTGCAGCAGCGCCGGCTCTGCGGGCGGTCGCCTTTAAGTGGGACTGAGCTACGGTATCTACACATGTCGCATCCCATACAAGCGACCGCCCGTTTTTCCAGGGAATGAGTGTCACGCCGTCGGGCCTCTTGCCATTCGCTATTAATTAAGTTTGGATTATTGAATTGCATAAATAAAAGACTTAGCAAATTCTATATTGTATTATGAGTGAATTATTTACTTAAAAAGAAATTCGAATTCACATCGTAGTCTTTTTGTAGTCGAGTAAAAAGATAAAAAGTAAAATATTTTAAATGTAATACTGAACTGAAATGAAAACAGTACCTATATATAATGGTACAATACACGTCAGTTGTTAGTACCTACATGTTACATACACAACATGTTTTTGACGTGTCTTAAAAGTCTCGTTTATGGGTGTAAGCGCGAGTTAATGACGGTGTTGTATATTAATCTAAGGCCGGCCATACACGGACTGCTTGAAGCAGTCAGGATCGACTTTTTCTTTTTTTTTCAGGTTGGAAATCCTCAAAGGATGTCCGCCGCCCGGGGGTGGGCAACGGGGTCTGTCAGACTTTTACTGACTAAAACCACCCCGGTGTCTCTTCTATCACGAGCTCGCGTGGGGCCGAGGGAGTCTAAGGCCGAGGGAGGCGCGCCGACACTCGCGCGCGCCTCCGCCTCGGGGTCCATCGGCTAGGGGGCGGGGACTTCCCCATGTCCCTCGCCCTTGGACCCATTCATGGGGGCCGGAAGAGGGCGTTGTCCGCTCCTCCTCGGCGCCCGGTGCGTCTTTTGCGGCCCGGGAAGGGAGTTGAAATCTCCCTCTGCCGTTCCGCAGCTTCCTTCTGCGACATCACGTGCTCGCAGAAGGACACCACCGCGTCCCACGACTCTGCTCTACCGACCATCCTTCGCACTACTGCCGGCAGCGTCAGGTCGCCTCCTACTTCTGTTGTGAGGACACGGCGCTGCTCCTTCCAAGCTACACACTCGGAGAGCGTGTGCTGCACCGTATCCTCCCCGCATTGGACGCAATGGTGAGTCAGGGTCGACTGCTTCAAGCTGCCACTGCATAGTAAACTACTGCCTTCTACGTACGTACATACACGGCACGGTGAAATTTCACCGTGCGGTCAAGCAGTCGCCAGGCATGCACTGACTGCTCGAGCTGTCGACTGCTCTCGCGCAGTTACCTCCCCCCACGCTCTTCATCCCACGTCGCGCACGCTTGCCGCCCGCTTCGTTTGTTTATTGAGAACAACTGCTCGAGGAGTTAAGGTAAAGTTATTAATGGCAGCTTCAAGCTGTTGAGTACGACTGCAAGAGCGGTCGGTGTATGGTGATCACTGATATACTGCTCGAGCGGTCCATGTATGACTGGCCTAAGGAGTTGAATATTGTACGACTAATTCGAAACGCAGGTTTTGAATTTTCACGGTACAATTAGTTTTCATATGTCAAAAAACATGTTAAGACTAGACCAGAACCAATCTGTTTTCTATACGTATACACTAAGAACTAACACTGAGACAAAGCATAGATCTTTTTCTTCTTCTCAACCTATAGAGGTCCACTGCTGGGCAAAAGCCTCCCCAAGGCTGTCCATGATGACTGGTCTTGTACTGCACGCATCCATCGACTTCCCGCGTCCTTCACCCGGTTATCGGTCCCCCTTGTTGGGGGCCTCCCTACGCTGCGTCTTCCGGTACGTGGCCGCCACTCCAGACCCTTACTGTTCCATCGGCCATCGGTTCTACGAGCAAAGTTTTCCGGCCATTTGTTTTTCGGTGACTTTGATTCTCCTGCGGAATTGTCTTATGTAATATTGACGTCCAAAAACTGCTAATTCTCTCTCTAGCACACACACACACACCCTTACATACACACACGCTCGCGCACACACACACACACCCCCACACACTCGCGCACACACACACACTCGCATACATAAACACTCAGTTCTTTCTATTTGTTGCTTAGGTACGTATTTATAAGAGCGTAGTAGTGTAAGGGACGAGGGGAATCTTCAACTATAATATGAATTAAACTTATTTTATTTTATATGGAAAGTAGCACACAATTTAGGATCTATCTAGTCTGTACACGCATTTCAGTCAATCAGTCAGTTATCATAGGTTATTGTTAGACCGCTCCACCCTTTTACCCTCGCTACACATCATAGTCTTCCAGTCAAATACTCATCAATTATTTAAAATGAAACTACCCAACTATACGGTAACGAAACAAAAGTTTTGAAAGTACAAGCTATTTCACTTAGAGGGCACTAGTGTGCCAGGACTCGAGGATAATTGAAATGGGTTCCTCGCGAATATTGAAATAGTCTTGAATTATTTATTTCGATGGACTAGTTTTGTGCTGTAAGTACGGTTGTTGATATGGCTTGTTTTAACGACAAGGACTCTAGATAGGTTAGTCACAGTTAGGACAGCCTCCGTAGCGCAGCGGTAGCGAACGCGGTTCGATCCCCATGCAGTGCAAATATTTGTATCATGCATACATATGAATATTTGCACTGGTCTGGTCGTGCCTCAGTAAGCACGTTAAGCCGTTGGTCCCGGTTGCCATACGAACACCTAGTGGCAGTCATTACAGGCTGTTGAAGCCCTCATAAGTTCAACAATTGGTCTAACTGTAATGTTTCGATATCGCCATCTGGTTGTGGAGGTCAGACGGCAGTCGATTCACAGAAAATATCTAAGTTTTGCCAAAATCAGCAGTTAGTAGCATTCAATGCCGCCAAAACGCAGGCGTGTATTTTCACCGCAAAAAGGAGCCCGTTCACCTTGGTTCCTACTTTTCGGAATGTATCCTTGGAGTGTACCGACCGCCTTCAGCTTTTGGGTGTTGAGATTTCCTCGAACCTAAACTTTGGGCGGTTCGTTGAGTCCAGGGCCAAGGTGGCTGCCAGAAAACTTGGCGTTATCGCAAAGGTCCGGCAGTACTTCACACCAGGGCAGCTTCTAATGTTGTACAAAGCACAGGTCCGTTCGTGTGTGGAATACTACAGCCACGTTTGGGCTGGTGCTGTTAAGTGTCACCTGGCCACTTTGGATTCAGTGGAGAGGCGTGCGAAGAGGCTGATTGGTGACCCTGATTTAACTCGAGTTGGTCTCCAAAGCCTAGAGCACAGGAGTAGAGTAGCCAGCCTGCCGGTGTTCTATAGGATACATTTTGGGGAGTGTGCGAGGGAATTGCACGATTTAATTCCCCCATCTCCATTCCACCATCGGGCGACCCGTCGTACGGCGAGTTTCCACCCTTATGTTGTTAACACCTCTACGATCCGGACGAGGCGTTTCGCCTCCTCCTTTATACCGCGTACATCGAGGGACTGGAACAATCTGCCGGCGGTGGTGTTTCCGTCGGACTACAATTTGAGTGTCTTCAAGGCTGGAGTGAATAGGCTCTTAATAAACTAGTGCGCTTTACCATCAACGATTGCGTCACTGCTTACCATTAGGCGGGATTGCGGTCAAGCGCTGGTTTATAAATTAAAAAAATTAAAATAAAAAAAAGATGTGTGGCACTCGGGGACTGCCGCGGTAAAGCTATTGCATAGCATTTTGTATCAATTTATGCAATTATAATTATTTATTTATTTTATTTATGCAGTATTTTTTTTCTTTGATATTAATTCAAGTTACACTTTTTGAGCGTGGTGACCGGTAAGAAAACAATTTTTTCTTTTATTAAATAAATAAAAAGTTAATATTATTTAAAATATTTTTATTATTTTACAATACATGTGGGTTTTATTACCTTACAGTAGCTGTTGGTTATTCAGGAATATTTATCATTGAAACTATAGGTTTATGATAACTGAAATAAGAAACATAAGTTTGCGACTTAATATCCTCTAAATACCTAGAAAATACCGCGTCAATGGTGGTCCCATATTTTGTTGTGGACTTTTGTGGATCATTATTCATTTTCAAATTCAATGTTTTTGATAGAAAAGTTGTACACCGCTCTGATTTTTTATCAGCGAAGTTAATGTTGAAATCGCCAGCCAAGATAAGTGGAAATTTATTACCATTTGTTTCAAGTATTTTCGAGCCACTCGAGTTACTCCAGTAAAGTGCGATGAATAAAATGCTCTACCTCGTCCAATTTTGGATTCGGAGAAATGTAAATTGCTACCATAACTATTTGTAGGCCATTTCTAAGTTTGCATAAGCACGCACAAATATCTCCAACAACTGAGCGCCTAACATTAACATCGCTAACGTGTGCAATATTTATTTCAATATTCGGAGTCATAATATTAGTAATATCATTTTTATTTTGGTAAATAGCTACCCCACCTTTTGAAACAGTATCTCGCTTGAACTGAACAATACAATTAAAATTAGGTATTTCAATTGGATTATCATGCGTCATGCAAGTTTCGGTAAGAAGTAACACATTTGTTTGTCTCGTAACTGAATCTTGTAAATCGTATTTATGACTATTTAGACTGGCAGTTGAAAGTCATTATTGAAATGCCATTTCTATTACTAATGAAATCTAATACACTTTGAGCAATCGTCTGAACACTATTTAAAGACAGTCTTTTGAATTCTTGCAACAATTGAAAAAACGGTCGCGTGAGCACTTTTTACTCTATAAAATCACGCGCTTTTATTTAGTAAACAACACTATAAATAATTTAAAAGTCCAATGAACAATTAGCATGACATTCATCTTAGCTTTTCCGTTAAAAAAAAAGCTATTTTATAAAAACACTACTAAATTAATTTGAATAAAAGTACTTAATAATTAATTATATGAAAAGTTTTTAAGGTAGCCATGACAACGTCGATGACGTCTATGACATATCTCTATAGAAGACCTATTTCAGAGAGAAAATTAATCGCAAGTTTAGCACATTGCGACTATCAGTAACATGGCAAGTGTGTAGGACTGAGTTCGCGCCCTGCAATATGCATGCTCTTTTTGAAAATCTATAAATTGTTTTCAAAAGATGTAGTCGCACGCACACAAACATACCGTGCCGAAGACTGCCGAACTGAAACGACGTTAGACGATGGGGAGCGTGAGGTTTTTTCGTTACGGAATTTCTGGATTCGGTCCCCGCGCTCAAGGCCCGCCATAGAAGCTATGCAATAGCTTAAAAATAGTAGGTAAAAAGCGGACCCCGGACTCCAAAGCTGGAAAAGCTTGGGATGCGACTGGGATTAATGCTGACATGATGATGATGACTCTAGATAGCACCTTACTTACCAATGCAATGAAGCTAAACGTCTAAATTCCTCAAAGAGATGTCAGCACATCGTGACGGGGTCCACGAAGACCGATGCCTCCTGGGTCAGGGTTGCGGGGTTGTTAAACAAGAAACCGCGGCCCTGGCCGTCGCACAGGCAAATGAAGAAACACGTGGGTTTTAGTCAGTAAAAGTCTGACACACCCTTCCACTCCGCCCAGAGCGGGAGAAGTCATTTGATGATTTCCCATCCCAACAAAAAAATAAAAAGGAAAAAATAAAAAGGGATTGTGGAGGCATGATGAACAGGGAGTAAGGCTCACTCATCCTCCATAGAAAAGGGAGGATCCTCCAACCAGACGGGTGTTATGTCTGGCGGGCACTTGCCCGATGGTTGAAATTGGCAAGTTGTGTATATGCTAATTGCACGGTAAACTCTGATTGCGAGATGTAGAATTCGTGTGACGTCAGTATGACGCGTCGTTCATTTTGTGGCGTTTTTGTAGGTACCGCTACATCACTCCCCTCCGGAGACCGGAGGTCGATAGTGGGCTGAGTCTTGTATCTTGTGATTCTTGCTAGGCCAGCTGAGGTTCCAGTGAGTCGGAACCGGTTGCCGCGTAGTTCACGGTGAGTCGGAACTGTCTTTGAAGATTCCCCAGTGAGTCGGGGTGGTGGGGCGCTGCGTTGTACTCCAGTGCGTCGGATGTCGTACAGCGCCGGGTTGAGGCTGCGTCGACCAGGAGAGAGGGCTCAGCTTGTTGACCGGCCGAAAGTGCAGTGTGCTGTGCCGAGGTTGCTGATGAGGTTGAGGGTGATGACCAGGTATGCGCGGTCGCTGCATGCTTGTGGTCAGGATACCCGTTGAAGCCGTGGGTGCTGACTGGGTGGGTGATTCGCCTATGAAGCTTGCGGGAGTGATGATGATGACGTCACGCTCAAGTTGTTGCACGAAGGCTGCGCTGACGTTCATGATCGGGGTCACCATTGTGGAGGCATGATGAACAGGGAGTAAAGCTCACTCATCCTCCATAGAAAAGGGAGGATCCTCCAACCAGACGGGTGTTATGTCTGGCGGGCACTTGCCCAATGGTTGAAATTGGCAAGTTGTATGTATGCTAATTGCACGGTAAACTCTGATTGCGAGATGTAGAATTCGTGTGACGTCAGTATGACGCGTCGTTCATTTTGTGGCGTTTTTGTAGGTACCGCTACAATCGCAAATAGGGTATTTGACTAAAAAAAACTAATTAGTCCGCCAGTCAGATTTCCAAAAAATGCTAGACACGTATTTTTTCTTTTTTCATATAAACAAAAAATAAAGACGACACAGTACGTTGAAAACACGTGTGACGTCACTGCACGCTACAGTTCTTAGCGAGAAGTGACGTCACCAGCCACCACTCCTGATCTTTGATGCCTTTTATATTTATCAATTTTTATTGATTTGATAAAACAAAATATACGTACCCAATATTTTTCTATAATCCGAATGATGGACTAATTAGTTTTTTTTTAGTCAAATACTCTATTCCTATTGAATCACATGTTCTTATATAAATTACTCAATGGATATATTGATTCTCGAGGCCTTTTGAAGAAAGTGAAAATTAATGCTCCAAATAGACTGCCCAGATCCCACACTTATGTACCCCTCTGTCAAACTCCGTCAAAAAGTAACCTAGGACTTTTCTCCACCATCAACCGACTAGGTAAACAATACAATGCCTTAGTCAAGAAAAACACAAGCATTGATATTTTCTCAAATAAATACTCCGTCTTCCGTCGTAACATCTTATCATCGTTCACCACCTAACAATGATTGAGCCTTGTCCTTTATTTCTATGTTCTGTCTATAAATTACATGCTTGTTGTTTTTTCTTTTAATATTATATAAATAAATAAAAATCCGACCACTAAATGATGTATGCTGTGACAACCTATAATTAAGTTTGAACTCAACATAGGATTTTATATTATTGTAATATTTAAATGTAACTAGTGTAAGATTTGTTGATTGTCCGAAATAAATAAATAGGTTTCTGGTAGATATTACCCATAAGAATGCTGGGTGTTCAGTTACATATATACTTCAGTTGAGGCAGTAATTAATTGTATATGCATGAAACAGACAGGAGCTCTGGTGCCATACCAAACATTGTTATTCTTACGTAGACAGCCTCGTAAAATTACTTTCTGTGTTTACAATTATAATTACATTAAACAGGAATTAAATTAAAATAACGGGAACACCTGAGCTTTGCTAAATAAAGTACTCTTTGTTTATGGGTGTGAATATATGCATAAAATATAAATTTTTGATATGACAGTACAAATATGAAATAGGCTTTGTCCCTGAAAGGTTTTTTATAGACAATACTTGTCTTTCCTTCAGCAGCACAGTATGTGTACAGCCTATAGAGGTCCATTGCTGGACAACGGCCTCCCCCAAGGCTTTCCACGATGACCGGTTTTATGCTGCCCGCATCCATCGGCTTCCCGCGACCTTCACTAGGTGATCGGTCCACCTTGTTGGGGGCCTCCCTACGCTGCGTCTTCCAGTACGTGGCCGCAACTCCAGAACCTTACTGCCCCATCGGCCATCGGTTCTACGAGCAATGTGCCCTGCCTACTACCACTTAAGTTTAACGACTCGAAGAGCTATGTCGCTAACTTTGGTTCTTCTGCGGATCTCCTCATTTCGGATTCGATCACACAGAGAAACTCCAAGCATAGCTCTTTGCCCTTGTGTGACTCTGAGCCTTCGTATGAGGCCCATTGTGAGCATATGTGATACAGCCATCAAAAAGCCAATAGTTTAAACACACGACCCTATATCAAAATCGTGTTGGCATTAGTTGTGGTACACCCGGTCCTACCGCAGAGAGCCAGTCATTTTGACCGCCTGCACATTACAATTCAAATTGCGGCTTTATAGAGCAATATAGCTCAGTAGATACAGATAGACAATGCTATTGTAAAAGCTGAAAGCGATATTGCAATTTGGGGCTATGTTTAGGGTGATAAATACTATAGTTTGGGAGACTTGATGGTGCGGTCTGGTGGAGGATTTATGACTTAAATGAATAATCATGAAGGTTCTTAAATAATTATGTTGATTACCGATCAAATTTTATGGGTTGCTATATAATTTAGGCATCTAAATTCGTCCGTTTTTCGAAAAACAAGAATTTGTTGTTAAGCGGAATAAGAAAGCACAAGGTCACTCAAAGGGCAATGGAGAGGACTATGCTTGAGATTTCACTGCGTGATCAAATCATATATAGGAGATCCGCACAAGAACGAGAGTAACGGCCATAGCCCGAAGAATTGCAACACTAAAGTGGCAGTGGGCCGGGCACATTGCCCGTCGGACCGATGCCCGATGGGGCCGACGAGTTCTCGAGTGGCGACCACGCACCGGAAGACGCAGCGTGGGTAGGCCCCCGACAAAGTGGACAAGGTGGACAAGGCGGCCGAGGATGTGCGTCGGGTGAAGGTCGCGGGAAACCACTGGATGTGGGAAGGGAAGAGCAGGACCGGTTGTCGAGATCCCTGGGTTAGGCCAGGGATAAATCACCTAACGGGAGTGCTGGACGGATATCGTAAGCATATGAAATATTAATCTTATAATATTTGCATAAGGTTTACAACTCAGTGAACCCTGTAGGTATGTCAGGCAGGCCAGCAGAGTCGCCTATTTTCTGAAAAACGAAAAATTGGAAAATATATTTATTTAATGTACAATTTCTTTAGTGTCATTTTAACTGTCGAAACATTGCGTTATTTTTTATGATAGATAATGGTAATAATTTACAACCTTACGGTTTTTTTTATATAATATGCCGTCAGTTCTCTCCTTGCATGGCAAGGATTCTTTTTTACTTTTTTATTTTCCGCCAATTCCTTTTTTTCCGCATGCTCTCTTTTTGCGGCATTGGCCTTGTCGTTATGGGTCGCTTTTATCCCACGTCATCATTTCTTTTCTTTTGTCATCTTTTCTTGCAACCTTATGGTTGAAAGTCACTGGAATGTCATGAAACTACAAACTTTTATATCTTTGTGATAGAAAGATGCACTTACACTTACACTTAATGAGGATTTAATTTACTTGGAACTACAGCCAAAAGTGGTAAAAGTGGTAAAGTGCTGGTGGTTAGTTGTTACGTTATCTGTATTTCTAATATTTTTAAGTTTTAATTGTATTTGTTGTGATATTTTTATATATTAGTTTACAAGTATTTTTATGTTATAGTTTGTATTGTATTTTCTATGAGCCCTTAGTGGCTTGAATTAAATAAATAAATAAATAACTTGGCTGACCACAATCTCATAAATCAATAATGAATAAATAAAGACGAGTATAATTATATCAAAGGTGTGATTTCTAACTGTGGTTATTACGGGTTACCCTCTTAAATAATTATGATTGGAAAGGTCTATCTTTGACATAATTATGTTTCCTTCGCCACCCATTCCAATGGCTATCATGGACCACTGTATATACACGCTTGCCTGCCCATCTCAGGTACAGCTAGAATTGTAAACAGTGTTCTTAATTAACAGCAGCAAAGAGTGGGGAGTTTATGTGAGTCATGACTGATAGCCAACATGTGCGCATTGCGTAGAACAGGACAGGGGGTGGAGGGGATGTTTTATCACAGTTTATTTAGGAAGAATTTCTTTTTTTTTTATAAAGAACTTTGACAACAGAAAACTTGTTAATGTAAGAAAGAAACAATCTAAAGGAAGAGAGAAAAGGCTAAGAGGGAAAGAAGGACGGGTCTGAACAGTTCGGTTGCGATGTGTGCTGGGTACGATGCGCCAAATGTTGTTGTGTCGGGAGTTTGAATGAGGCACATTCAATTATCTATTATTACGAGATCCTCGAAGAGGTGATGAAAGATTGAGGCTGAAAACACGAGATATATTAATAAAATAAATAGATAGCTTAGTATTGAACTCATACATAACTTACTACTGAAGAAGTGATCTATCAATCCTTTCAAGACATTCTTAAACTATTCTGCCATACTATACTGTTGAATATCTCCTCTGATTTTTGTATGATGAAAATCTGAACGCGACCATAGTGTGTGCGTCCTTCCGCTGACCGCCGCACGACGTGGCGAGTCACTTCCTTTCGAACTCGCAAGCTAGCGAGTCATGGCTATGATCTTTTAACGGTCACAAAAATTACGTAGTTTTAGGTACTTAAAGTAACCCCAGGGGAGTAGGGAGTATGCCAGGGAATTGTGTTGATGTGCACCATCTCCTAATCTGGTCTGGTAATCCACGAAATCCGCATCTGAAGGTTGAAGATAAGTGGTTTGCTGCTATTAGCACCTTAATCAGAGAGATATACTCCGAAGGCATCATTCTATCACATAATTATTTACTTATAACTTCTAATATATTGATAACATAAATAGAGTCCACTGGAATCTTGTTTAAAAATCTTTCGTGGTAGGCACGATGACACCACATATACTATACAAAAAATCTTTATTAACTGCTCCCGGTGTTAGGCCATAACATCAGCCGCCGGCAGAAGTTACCACCCACCAGACAAAGCCTTGCCGCCAAGTGATTTGTCGTGTTCCGGCATGATGTCGATGAAACCCTACGGAGGACGGGTCTGAGCAGTAGTGTTGCGATGTGTGCCGGATACGAGGCGCCAAATATTGTTGTGTTGGGAGTTTGGTCGTGCTGGGTCTTCAGATCAATCTCCCTTTGGCGCAACATCGTTGACCGCGTTGTTGGGTTTAACATTGCATCACCTCGGTCAACTGCCGCCTTCCTTCCTAATCGCTCAGTTTTTCTGAGTGAATAGGCTCTTAATAAACTAGTGCGCTTTACCATCAACGATCGCATCACAGCTTACCATCATGCGGGATTACGGTCAAGCGCTAGTTAATAATTATTAAAAAAAAAAAAAAAACCATCTCTTCGACTCCATACCCCCCACCGTTCCATCTCATTACGACGCTGTAATAAAGCGGGGTGTGCAGTACGTAATTTGTGTCTTTTGATATTATGTACACACTTTGTTAGTGTCTACCACACAAGTACATATGTATGTCGGACGCTTTCTCACGGGGTAAGCAGGCTTTCGCTTTCCCGAATGTTACGTTTTTAATTCACTTGTTTATTAGCTAGTTTAATTGAACCGTCTACGTATGCCGTTATTACAACAGCCGCACAAGTTAATCAAAAGATCAGTCCAGCGATGGGTGGGATGGGAGATTCCTCTACGCCTTGCAAAGCATGTAGAACTCTGTAAAACTTAGGTCGTCATTCGGAAACCATTGACAGTTCTTACGGGGAATAAATAAATAAAGGAGAATTATATTTTTTTTATATGTTCCCACACACTAGTAATTGGGTTGTATCCTAAAAAATAATTGAATGTCCATCAGATAGATTTATAAAAAATATTGAACACGTAATTTTTATTTTTTCTTTCATTCAAATACTTAGGAAGATATATTGATTTGAAATATCGCATGACGTAAATAGCCCCCACTCCGTAACTTTAATACGCTATATCTCAGTAGTTTTTGGTAATTTCGACAAAATAAAAAAAAACGGAGCTTATTTTTTTTATAATCTATAAGACGGACTAATTATTTTTTTGTTTTTCATACCTTGAATACATCCCTATTACTTCTGCATCGTGGGTGCGTTTACGCACTTTTAAGCTCTGTGGGTCTAGCTATTTCTGTCACATACACAAATAGCTAGACCCCCAGAGCAGCCCAGAACAACTACCTGTAGGCCATTCAAATATTTTTCCGTGCGGAATTGCATGATTTAATTCCCCCATCTCCGTTCCATCGTCAGAGACCCGTCGTACGGCGAGTTTCCACCCTTACGTTGTAGACACCTCAACGATCCAAACGAACCGTTTCGCCACGTGTTTTGTACATCGAGGGACTAGAACAATTTGCCAGTGGCGGTGTTTCTGTCGGTCTACAATTTAAGTGTCTTCAAAGCTAGAGTGAATAGGTTCTTAATAAACTAGCGCGTTATAAAATCAACTATAGCATCACTGCTTACCATCAGGCGGGATTCCGGTCAAGCGCTAGATTACTTGCCACTGCACCAACCACACCACCAACCGTGTATTAACTAAATAACAAAGCTATGGTAGTTAAATAGGCAGACGCTCCAAGTAAAATACTGTGATTTACCTACGTCCAGTTAGACTATAAACTGACCCCAACATGATATGCTACAGTCTACACAGGTTATAATTTACCTACGTCCAGTTAGACTACAAGCTGACCCCAACATGGTATGCTACAGTCTACACAGGTTATAATTTACCTACGTCCAGTTAGACTACAAGCTGCCCTCAACATGATATGGTACTGTCTACACAGGTTATAATTTACCTACGTCCAGTTAGATTACAAGCTGATCTCAACATGATATGGTACAGTCTACACAGGTTATAATTTACCTACGTCCAGTTAGACTACAAGCTGACCTCAACATGATATGGTACAGTCTACACAGGTTATAATTTACCTACGTCCAGTTAGACTACAAGCTGACCCCAACATGGTATGGGACAGTCTACACAGGTTATAATTTACCTATGTCCAGTTAGACAAAAGCTGACCCGAACATGGTATGGGACAGTCTACACAGGTTATAATTTACCTACGTCCAGTTAGACTACAAGCTGACCTCAACATGATATGGTACAGTCTACACAGGTTATAATTTACCTACGTCCAGTTAGACTACAAGCTGACCCCAACATGGTATGGGACAGTCTACACAGGTTATAATTTACCTACGTCCAGTTAGACTACAAGCTGACCTCAACATGATATGGTACAGTCTACACAGGTTATAATTTACCTACGTCCAGTTAGACTACAAGCTGACCCCAACATGGTATGGGACAGTCTACACAGGTTACAATTTACCTACGTCCAGTTAGACTACAAGCTGACCCCAACATGGTATGGGACAGTCTACACAGGTTATAATTTACCTACGTCCAGTTAGACTACAAGCTGACCTCAACATGATATGGTACAGTCTACACAGGTTATAATTTACCTACGTCCAGTTAGACTACAAGCTGACCCCAACATGGTATGGGACAGTCTACACAGGTTACAATTTACCTACGTCCAGTTAGACTACAAGCTGACCCCAACATGGTGTGGTACAGTCTACACATGTTACACATGTTGAGTGATCCTTAATATTGATTTAATACTAGAACTGATGGCCATTAAGGTAGACGTGTTCTACAATGGAGACTGAATTAACAAACGAGAGATAGGAAGCGTTCTGGCTGGATGGAGCGAGGATTTTCGTAGTGAGGCTGGAGTCAAAGTAACCGAAGATCGAGCTACAACGCATGACAGGAGGGGCGTACAGCCCAGCAGTAAACTGCTATATGCTGATAATAAAATACTTTTATTTTAAACAGGAGTCCATAAGCTTAGTTACAATTTTACTTAACTTCTAGTGTTAGTAGGTGGACAGGCTTTGAGATATTTCCCTAATCCCATCCAATTCCTCCATAATTGGCAATACTAATCACCGCCAAAATCTACTCGCTGCTGGCAACATGGCGCAAGAAAAACCTATTAGGCGCCATGCTTTGGTTTCCAAAGCATGGCGCCGCTGGCATAAAATCTACCCGCGCGGAGTAGAAACTCAAAATTACTCTGAAAATACGACTGTATGTGATGGTGTGATCCTAATCCTAATGAGGTGATCCCCTGGTTCCTGACTTCCGTAAGTACCTAAAATCCCATCTTATTTCAAAGCTAGTTCCCAGTTAGAAGGAAAAACATAAATTGTTCATACCAGCCGAATACATAAATTTAATCATTCGAAACCTAATCATAAATAGTAGGTAACAGACGCAAATATAAGACACAGATGCAGATATATTACTTACCGTGGAGCCGTGGAGCTGTAACTACCGCCGCAACATCGAGGGATCCCACCTACATGTACTTATGTATGTTATGTAATGCTTCTTTTGTATAAGACTGCAACTAGAAGCTTCACTTATTTTATATGATAGGTAACTTAACATGCATGTACTTAGGGACAGGGGCGTGCACAAAGATTTTGTTGAGGGTATGCATACATATACCTACTACCCAAATCTCTGTGCTTATATATGGTAAAACTTAAAAAACGTAACGTAGACGTAGTTTCAATTTAACATAGTCGCGTACTTTTTCGCATGTCAACATTGAATTAATGTTTGTGCGTGGCTACAATGAACATCTAAGTATGTGATTGATGATAAGAACAAGTCAAATAAATGATATACGTGGGGTGTTAGGTATTTTTTTTTGCCCAAATGAATACAATGAAATCATCATCTCAGGGTTAATACCAGTCGCATCCAAAGCTTTGGAATCTGGGGTCCGCTTTTCCAGTCTAATTGCTGATTTTGGCAAAATTTCGACATTTTCCGTGAAGCGACTGCCGTCTGACTTGTGGGCTCCAACAACCCGTAACGACTGCCACTAGATGTTCGTATGGCAACCAAAACCAACGGCTTAACGGGCTTTCCGAGGCACGACCAGACCAGTGCAAATATTCATATTCATGCATACAAATATTTACACTGCGCGAGGATCGAACCCGCGCCTCCTTACGCAGCGGCCGCGTTCGCTACCGCTACGCCATGGAGGCTGTCAAAATACAATGAAATGGTATTACTAACTGAACTGTAAATAAGTAATAATTTATTTCTCAAAAAACTAAAAAAATATATTTTACTATCTATAAATTAAATCAACGCGCCTATCTATTTTTAAATAACTCTGTAAAAATTAAATATATATAAGATCGTTGTGAAATCGCTAAAAGTTCTTTTAAAATGGAAATATAGACAAATCTTTCATAAATATGCGTAATGCACTACTCATTGGAATCATAACTATTAAATTTTGCTAATTTGTAAACTTCAGGAAAATTATTACAATATAAAGTATAGTATTGAAATTCAAAAGCAAGTAGGTTGAAAAACTTAAGGTCTTTTAAGTTTTTATAATGACGAACTGTCAATGCCGTGTTTTAAAATAATATACCTACACGAGAAACAAAACAATTTATTTGTGTGTACACACTACACAGCCTGCTAACCACATATAATTATCATAATACTTTTTATAAAGACAACCTTTCTTTTGTGTTAAACCAAAAACTCTAAAATAAATGAATATTTAATTCCGCTTAAAACAACCAATATTGAAACAACATAAGCTGCTAAAATAAAAAGGTATTTGAACGAACAACAATCATGCTATATTTCTGAACTTCTTAAATTCGTCGCATTATTAGAAGCTGTGCTTATCGTGCCCTTAAAAGTCAATGAAATTTCACGCACACGTACACAACAATTTAGGCACACAAGCAAATAATTTTATACACAGACAGATATGGAAGAGGCACATTTTGTTTGTGCTTACGGCCGCTACGAGAAGTGGCATGACCGTCGCGACGAAGGCCAGTGATATTTCGTAGTTAGCACTAGGCCCAATAGATGGCAGTGTTCTCACTAACTGATTAACAAAGTCTTTCAGTTTTAAGTTTGTAGTATATAAATTATTATATATTTTTTTAGAAAACTATTAGGGTATGCAGAGCTTTTCTGCTTGTATGGAGCGCACGCGCCTGCTTAGGGAACCGGAATCTTTTTGTTTTTTAATACTTATAAACTAGCGCTTGACTGCAATCCCGCCTGATGGTAAGCAGTGATGTAATCGTTGATGGTAAAGCGCACTAGTTTATTAAGCCCATTCACTTAAAACAAAAACCTTACTGAATAGGAAGGAAGACGGCAGTTGAGCGAGGTGGTGCAATACCCAACACACTATATACTATTAAACCCAACAACCAACAACCGACCAACGATTCTGCGCCAAGGGGAGATTGATGTGGAGACCCTCCACGACCAAACTCCCAACACAACAACATTTGACGCATCGTACCCGGCACACATCGCAACACAACTGCTCAGACCCGTTCTCCGTACGGCTTCACCAGACATCATGCCGGAACACGACGAATCGTTTGGCGGCAAGACTTTGTCTGGTGGGTGGTAACTTCTGCCGGCAGCCGATATTATGGCCTACCACCGAGACACTTACGGTACGGTTTGTCCGTAAATTCAAGGTCGCTCAGAGACGTATGGGAGGAGCTATGCTTGAAGTCTCTGAGCGATCGGATCCGCAACGAGGTGATCCGGCTGAGAACCAAAGTTGTTGACATAGCTCACAGAATAAGGAAACTGAAGTGGTAATGGGCCGGCCGTATTAGCTGTAGAACCGATGACCATTGGAGTTGACGTGTTCTAGAGTGGAGACCGGGAGTCCATAAACGTAAGGTGCGACGCCCTCAAGCTAGGTGGAGTGATCATCTTCGTATGATAGCTGGTAGTAGGTGGATGAAAGTTACTGAAAATCAGGATGAATGGCTTGCAAGGAGAAGCCTATGTCCAGCATTGGAGGATGATGATAATGATGATGTATTCTGATGCCCGATGAGGCCAACGGGTTCTCGGTGGGCAGGCCCCCGACAAGGTGGACTAAGGACCTAGTGAAGGTCGCGGGAAACTGCTGGATGCGGGAGCCGCAGAAGCGGTCGTTGTGCAGATCCTTGGGCGAAGCCTATGTCCAGGAGTGGACATCTTTCAGTTGAAATGATGATGATTCCGCTGCCTCCGGTTAAATGAAAACAAACCCCAACATGTTTAGGAAAATCCTAAGTGCCTCAGCTGTGTATGAGCCAACTGTTGTAGTACTTATCTTTAGAAAAATTTAACATCAAAAATATACTACACTTCTTGCAAAAACCTTTCAATATGTAGGTAATATTTTCAGCCCTTGAAAATAAATAAACGTGTAACCTACACGTTTATTTAGTACGTCAGTACTATAAACAGAGGGCTATGTACAAAATGATCACTACCCAGTGTCCGTAGTCTAACGAACAAATATTTGTCTGACGTCATTGCACCTTTGTTGCCAAGTACCGACAACATAACAGGTTGGATAGTGTTTGTAAAGTTTAATTTGTTTTGTTTTCGTGTTCAGTTGCTGAATTATTTTGCCTGAATATTGTTCGTTTTATCTCGATATGACCGGGACTTTTAAGTGTAATGTAGTTACGATGTGGAATCGATTTTGTTTCTAAATTAGTTATTTTCAAAATTCCAATGTTAAGAAAAGTTATTTCGGAACCGTTTCATAAATTCAAAACCTTGAAATCCTAAACTACATCTAAACTTAAGAGAAGTCAGTAGTAATTGTTATTATGAAACTATGTTACCACTTCATTTTAAAAAGTTTATTACAGATATTGGAATTGTACATAATTACAACATCAAAATAAATAACCATTATGACGTAAGTCCTTCTAGCGCTTGTGATTGGTGCTTATGCTAGTGGATAGTGGACGATTGGACTGCGAACAGACAACATGCATGTTAGATATTGTCACACGTTCCGTATCGTCAAATTGTTACATATAATGAGTGATTCGCTAGTGTAACTGATTTGTTGGTAAACTATAATCTTATTTAATCTACAAACCGTGCTTCTAATATGCCATAACTAACACTATCCATAGTGCGCACACAGAAATTAAAATGTGTCTGTTGATAAAGCAAGATTCACGTGCCATCTCCAACGTAATACAAAATGCTTTATATAAAGGTTTATTCGTAAGATCTGCAAATTTCGTCCAATACTCCTTTATTTTAAGACTCGAAGACTTTTTTACTATCGCTAAAACCATCTCTGAAAGAGCTGCACGCGCAAACTGTACGCTTCACTACGTTTCATCGAGTACAAAATTGTAAGAAATCATAACGAAAACAAAGGATTTATGAAGGAAAAGAATACGTCATTATAAGGTTTATTTTTTTGCCACATGAATGACGTTAACAGAGTCGCTGTTAGTAATCTTTGGGGCAATTATTTTGTGAAATGTTGTCCTGTCAAATAGGTATTGGGTTAAAGGTCAAAGCTAACGCCAGTTTTGACCTTTAGCCCTTAGGTTTTAACCAAAATATCCTTGTATAGCTTTAGACACGAAAACGTGTTGAACCTAACTGATGAAGCTCAAAAGATTAAAGATCTAAATCAATAAAGCAACAATTTATTCATCTATCTTCTAGCGGTTTGTTAAATTTATGAGACCACAATTCTGGAGGTTCTCAGGATTGTAGCGAGTTTGTACTATAACTGTTGGAGTACGTTTGTGTTTTGTATCATTTAGACTGAACAAGTCATAACGTGTGTACATCCCGAAGGGTTTGCCAGATTAGATTATTACATTTTGCTAGACATTACGTACGAACACAGTCATAATAGGGATGTTTCATGGGTAAAAAATAATGATTCTATTTAGTCCGTCATTCAAATTATAGAAAAATATTGGATACGTATATTTTGTTTTATCAAATCAATAAAAATTGACAAATATAAAAGGCATCAAAGATCAGGAGTGGTGGCTGGTGATGTCACTGCTCACTAAAAAGTGTAGCGTGCAGTGACGTCACGCGAGTTTTCAACGCACTGTGTCGTCTTCGTTTTTTTTTATATGAAAAAAAAAGAAAAAATACGTATCTAGTCTTTTTTGGAAATCTGACTGACGGACTAATTAGTCTTTTTTAGTCAACTACCCTATTGTATTAATAGAATACAATAGAAAACTTTTAATTGAGACAGGGGTCCATAAGGCTCCAAACAATTTTACTTAACTTTTTGTTTTGGTAGATTATAGCCACAAATATACGACACGGATACACATACATAAATTTAATACTTAGCGTGGAGCTGCATCCACCTGTGCAACATTGGAGAATCCCACCGATCCGTGAACACGTGAGTGTCCCCATTGAGAAAACTGTTGTCATCCCTGATGACAACAGTTCCTGAGAACACGGTGGAGGTCTGTCCGGGTTGGATAGAGCACCGGTGTTCTCGTGGCAGCGATCAGCGGCGATCTCCCTCGTGCGGCCCTGGTCTATCTAGGCCATGATCTGGAGCGAGTGTGCATGGCAGGTCGTCACTGATGCTGGTAAAGGAGAAGGCAGAGCGGTGTGATGGAGGGGGAATCCCAGAGCCCTCACGCCCCTAGCCGCCGCAGGAGATGCCCTGGTCGGGAGATAACATCGAACTCCCGGCCACCGTAGGCGTGGGCTTGCGGGCGGCGAACTGTCCACTGCTCGCCATTTGGTAAGGACCAAGCCCGGTTCGACAGCGCGTTGTGTTTCACGCGCGCCTCAAACAGATGTCAGAACATCATGCCGGGTCCATGAATACCGATTTCTCCTGGGTCCGGGTTGTGCGTTGGTTAAAAAAGAAACCGTGACCCTGGCGTCTAGACAAGTGAAGGAACACGGGTGGGTAAAAGTTAGTCAGTAAAAGTCTGACACACCCAGAGCGGGAGAGTCATTAATTTGATGATTTCTTATCCTGGATAAAAAAGGTACGGTAATGAAACCGTTTAATGGTAGTAAAACCATTAATATCATTAGAAACAAAGTCAAATCAATTATTTCAAATAACCACTTTTGAACGTCGAAATTTATAATAAATAGAACTTATACTTCTCCAGATTATACATGGTAAGCTGCGATATTATTCTGCCTTTGAACTAGGAGGCCAAGGTTTTGACGGTGTGACAGCTGTTTATTCTCCGTACGATACTCCGAAGACATTCACTACTTCCAAGGAAAGTCTAAATAAACGAAGTGGTGCTCTTGTTTGCCCCTCTGTGCAATGTAAAACAGCTTTCGCACAGCGTCAATACAAATAAAATTAACAAAACGATCTCACTATACAAACTAAATAAGTATAATCTCAAAGATAAATTAAATAATTGGTTGATGTTGTTGAGTTATGACGAAACTGAGAAAGTTATTGAAATAGCCAAATGAAAAAATCATTGTTATTTTATATCTTACTTTTTTTAATTGTAAACTAAAAATAAATTGAAAAAAGCGGTATACCCGGCACACATCGCAACATAACTGCTCAGACCCGTTCTCCTTGCGGCTTCACCAGACATCATGCCGGAACAATGCACCAAATGTTGTTGTGTCAGAAGTTTGGTCGTGGAATATAAACTAGCGCGCTTTACCATCAACGATTGCATCACTGCTTACCATCAGGCTGGATTGCGGTAAAGTACTAGTTTTTAATTATAAAAAAAAGAAATAAGACATAATACTGAACCTTATTCGTGAACACAAACCTATGGAACTAAAGACAATGGCTTTCCCTATTAGTAAGGATGTGTTAATGCGGGCTATTCATCACAATCGTAATTCTATTGTACACATTAAATGATACGGAAAGAATTAGACGAGCTTAGAAATGATGAGTGGAGGTTTTATCTTGGGATTAACGTTTGGTAGGAGTTTTTTTTGGGAAAGCTTTCAGCTTTTCAGTGAAACAGTAAAATACCAACCCCATTTTTATTTTCAATTAAACGTTTATTATTTATTTATGTAACACACAGTAGAATATGTACGATGTGAATTTTCTGCTTATTGGAATTGTAACGTGATATTTTATAATTATATTTCGACATTATATTTGTATTTTGACGTTAATTGCACTTTGAACTGAATTGATTTTGTTTATATTTAATTGTAATGGTATTTGTTTATCTGATAAATGATTATTGTTCTTATAATGTAGCATCATCCATTAAAAGTTTTAAAAGCTGTATTAAGACCAAATTTTGCAAAAAGGGGTATTATAAAATCTCAGATCAAATAAAATCATTTATTTCAAATATACCAGTTACAGGCACTTTTGAATTGTCAGAAGGTCGGTCAGTCAGTAAGGTGAAGCTAGTCGCCCATTCCAAAGAGTAGGTACCTATGAACAAAACTGGCAAGAAACTCCATGGACACTCTTTTAAATTATCAAGCTATTGATACAAATATTTGATTACATTATTCATTTTGAAATCAATCGTGTGAGAACGATGCAGAAATATATTGTACGCTAAGAGCGTCCATTATGGAAAACACACAAAACAAAAACACAACAACAAAAAAGACAAACCCAAAAAATAGATGCTTTACAGCAAGTACATTGTGCTCACACGGGTACCATGCAATTATACTAGATTATTTAGAAGACAATAAAGCTTGGGATTGAGCTGCTCGCTCTGCTAAGCAATGTCATTAAGCAATATGCGTAATTTAAATATGCTACAATTATGACATTTTGAACACAGTTTTTTTTTTTCGTAAATTTCGTAAATCACGTAAATTGTAACAATCAATTTGTACAAAGCAAACACATATTGTTATTGTAAACATTTTCATTTTTAATATCTGGACTTGAAAAAAGACGATGATAGGGATAATCGCCTTTTTTCATCTGAGAAGAAAAGCCGAAGCAAACTCAGGGGAGATTTTTTCGGCTTTTCTTCTCAGAGGTAGTCAGTTAGGAAATGCCGGCTCCAGCTAGTTTAAAAAATATGACGGGTAAAAGACATCAGTAATCCTACTTGCTTAATAAATAATTTCATTTCATTTCTTATTGATGTCATTTAAATTTTGCATATCCCATCTTGGATAGAATGTTTGGCTGAACTTAAATTAATCACAACCCTATTTGTATACCTGCATTCTGGCAAGTAAGTAATTTGATTTGATTTGCCATAATTGTAAGTATTGAGTTGAGAAATCCCTTTTAATAATAACTGTTTGATGCAGCGGGTGACGTCATTATATCGTCGCCAGCTGCCGCTGAAGACCAGCGCTGGGCTGTTTTGCAAAGGGTCGCAGCATAATGCTGAGCGACGGCCATTTTGCGTGGATGAGACCAGTGCTCCCTGAGCCATTTTTAATTTTTTGTCGCAAATAAACTTTTCTTTCTTTCTTATTCTTTTAATAATATACTTATTGTTTTCGGACGTATTAATTTTTTCTGTCAGGTCTTTGTCTGGTTTCAAGGTTCAACATAAAGTTCATATTTCTATCACAAATGAAGAGTATTTTGTGTAAAATGTTATTATTTCTGCACATATTTAACGAAATAATTTGAGGGAAATTAAGACGGCACTCAAGTCAAAGTATTTCGTAAAATATTGACATCACAATTACATATAATATTTTTATTAGACAAAGCACCACGCGTTTTATTTGTGATAACTGTATATATATAAATACTCTATGAAGATTAGTAACATCAACACACACACGCACACGCCCGACCATGCCGTAGTCTTGGACGATATCTAGAGCTCCAATGCTTACACACACACATTCACGACATAGGTATTTTACTTTTATTGTACACAAGTTAAGCGTGTGTCACTCAGTGAGATATGTATATTTCTCCACCCACCAGATAAAGACTTGTCGCCAAGCGATTCGTCGTGTTCTTGCATGATAGTGGTGAGTTGTATTGTACGGAGGACGGGTGTGAGCTGGTATATTGCGATGTGTGCCGGGTACGATGCAGCATCGTTGGACGTGTTGTTGGGTTTAACATTACATCACCTCGCTCAACTGCCGTCTTCCTTCTCATTCACTATTTTTTTTCAGTGAAAATGCTTGATAAACTAGCGCGCTTTACCATCAACGATTGCATCACTGCTTACCAACAGTAACAAAAAAAAAAACTGTACCACACTTTCCTTTTGTTAATCTATTGGCTCATATCCTTAATATAAAAGTAAAAAAAATTCAAGTTATTTTAGAAGGTATGGCACTTAGTAAAAAGTATTCAAATTATTTTAGAAGGTATGGCACTTAGTAAAAAGTATTCAAGTTATTTTAGAAAGTATGGCACTTAGTAAAAAGTATTCAAATTATTTTAGAAGGTATGGCACTTAGTAAAAAATATTCAAATTATTTTAAAAGCTATGGCACTTAGTAAAAAGTATTCAAATTATTTTATAAGGTATGGCACTTAGTAAAAAGTATTCAAATTATTTTAAAAGGTATGGCACTGAAAAGAGTAATGCTCGGCGCTATGGTGACCTAGCACACTCTTCTACTGGTAATAGGATATGGTAAAAGGTAAAGTCTTGGATTATAAACGAAATAGCTATATTAAATCACTATATCACTTAGTAACAAGAAATGGTAATACATGTATAAACTTAGATATAATTATTGGTAAAATATGGTAAAATGGTAATGGTAATGAGAGCGCGGTGTCTCTGGCGAGATCTTAACGCGAACTGGTCACATTTTGGTAAAACGAGCGAATGTGCATATTTGTCTTCCATGCAATTATGCATTTTCGCTGAGTGTTCGATTAAACTCGAACATATTCCCGAGAGCGAGAAGAAACGCGGGATGAAAAATATATCTAATGACGTTATGACTATGATATTTGTGAAAGATTAAGCTACTTAAACAAAAGACATTCGCTTTAAAGAACTTATCTAGTAAATACAAAAACATTGGTATCCTAAGCATAAAAAAACATTAAAAAGTGAATTAGTACGTTACTTAAATAATTAACATTACACTATCGTTACAAGAATTTACACTATCGTGTCTTCAATAGTAAAAGCAATATTTTGATTGCCTGTGTCTGTATTTCTGTCCCGTTTAATCACACCATGGTTCGCACTAGGCCAGCGTTTTGCAAAACTGTTTAACTGATGTTGTCTGGCTTCACTTTCATCCTTAAGGTCTTTAACACTAAGCACTTCACTGTATGGTACATTTCTTCGGTTTGGTTCCGATGCCAGCGGAGCAGCTACCAGCTGCTTCTGGCAGCAACCCTCGCTGCGGCGTCGAGGTCTCGGAAGCTGCGGAGTTACCGTAGTCTGCTGCCGGGATCCCTCTCCACGGCACCCAGAGGTGGCCCTTTTGCTCAGGCGACATGGTCTTGTCCGCCACAGCCAGGCCGCTGCTACGCATAGAGCGATTGACATCAGTGCGTAGCAAATTACGTATTGGTGTATATCATGGGATGACAGATCGTCTATTCCTGAATCACTGTCCTTCAGCCTTTTTATCGCCTCCTCCAGATTATTCATGGGCGTGGTTAAATTTCCTTCCTCAGTAAGCTTTTCGTCAGGGATTTTGATGTTAATTAAGTGGTTAATTTGGTCAAATTCGGGAACGTAAATGGTTGGTGAAATGTTCACCTGGTTGGACTGTTGACGTATCGAATATAATGAAAAGTCTTTTCCCTTGATTACACATTCTTGACCTATGGTAATGATACCGGATTGGCTCAGCTGGCGAACTGTTACGTGATCGCCGCATATTATCTTTATTGTGTATGTGTCACAACAAAAGTAAAAATGCTGAGAAGTTAAATGTAATTCAGTCCATACGTTGGTGCAGCTTGTTCTAATTAAGTTACATTTATTATTCTCTGGATTCTTGTCGCAGAAAATTTCGTCATTTTGAATATCCGCTATTGGTTTTAGCGACTGACACATGTATGTAGTCCCATGGTGTAGGCATGCAGCTAGTTCATGTGTGGACATGCTAAAGTAAGAGTCTCTCTTCAAATTTACTGCCACATATTCGGAAACTGGTTTTATTGACGTCATCATGGTGTTTGATTGGTGTGATATAGATATTATCTTGTACAGCTTGAAAATTTCTCTGGAAACTAGGGGAAAGGTAACTTCAATAATGACGTATTTTTCCGTTGCTCTAGCTTTGACCTTTAGTAGTTTGTAAAGATACTGAAGATCGGCGTCTAAATTAGAGATTGGTAGTGTGAGCTCGCTTGTCATCTGGCCGTATATGGTTTGGAGCTCCCGTTTAAGCTGCGTTGGTGGCAGTAATTGTATGCTAACTTGACCATGGTAGACGTCTGTCAACGCATCGAGCAACGTATCCTGGAGTCTTCTTACTCCTTGAAGCAAATTATTCGCAGACATTGCTGACAATGTGAAATCATTGACGACTGATATGTTTTGTATTTCTTGTTGGAATGTGGTCGCGTCTTCTTGCAATTCCATAAGCTTCTTGTTTATTAGCTTGTGCTGTTTGTTTACAGTGGTTTCCATTCGTTTCATAATGTTGAACTCTGCCTCAACTATGGAAGTTTGGTTTTTTAATAAATTAGCGAGGTGTTTCTCGTTGCGATGCATGGTTTCAATGTCCTTTTCATACTGGTCTGCGAAGCGCGAGTCCAACACACCGAATAAGTCGTTTGCTAAGTATCCGATACCGTTTATTAGGCCTCGCCGGCGCCGGCTCGCCTGTCTCGCATAGCGACGCTGTCTAGCGTGAATGTCAAAATGCTGTGTTAGCAAAAGCTCATTGTAGTATTGGAGTTCTTGATAATCGTGCCGGGCTTGTTGTACGATCACATTACAATGACTTCTCGTTTCAATGGACGCACACAATCGCTCTTGATAGTCTGCAATTTTTTCATAAGTTTTTATGCCAGTCCAATAAGGCCCCATATCATAGTACATGACTAATGTCCATTTATCTCTGATTAATTGTACGTTTGATATAGGATCAAAATAAAGTGTTTGGTTTTTTGGAAATGGTTTTACGTCATCCAAACAGTAACATGGAAAAATAAGCGTGAACAAACTCAATAAAACTGTGACTATAGTTGCGATATTTGATCTTCGTTTTCCACCCGTGGTTTTTTGTTTAATCTTTGGTTTATCTGTCGGTGCGTTGTTCTGGTTAACTGGCAAAACTGATAGCTTCATAATTGGGCGCTTCATGATCCCGTTCCTGGTTTTTAATGAAACTGCTCTGGTTAGACCATCATTCCCCGGATGTGTGTCGATCACCCGTCCCAGAGCCCATTTTCCTGGAGGTAGATTTTCTTCTTGAATTACTACTAAATCCCCAATTTCAATGTTCTTCTGTGGTTCCATCCATTTACTTCGGGATGACAGCTGTACCAAATATTCAGTCTTCCATCTTCTCCAAAGATCCTGAAATAATTTGCTGGTTAGATGCCACCTGGTTCTAGCATCTTGCTCAGTTTCGATTACAGTTGTTCCTGGCCTTCCTGCTAAGAAATGAGCCGGTGTAAGAAAATCTATATCGTCGGGATCCTCTGATATAGCGCAAAGAGGTCGCGAGTTGAGGCACGCTTCTAGCCTGGCTAACAATGTGGTGTACTCCTCGAAGGTAAGCCTTTGCTGACCGATGACTCTCTTGAGATGGTGTTTTAGACTGCGTACCGCTCGCTCCCACAGACCGCCGGCATTAGGCCAGCTAGGCACGTTAAAGTGCCATTCTATACCCATCTCCGTGATTTCAGCCATGCAACTTCCACTGAATACTTTTTGTAGCTGGTTAAATTCCTCCTGAATCATCCTGTTTGCTCCCACGAAGTTAGTGCCGTTATCACTGTACATATGTCGTGGTGCCCCTTTTCTAGCTGCCATTCTGGTTAAAGCCGCTAAAAATGCTGAGCTGCTCAAGTCAGACACTAGCTCTAAATGAACCGCCTTGGTGACCATACATATAAAAACTGCTATGTACCCCTTTGTCGTTCGTATTCCTCGTCCTTTGTTAGCTTTGACCTCTACAAAGCCTGTGTAGTCTACCCCGCAGTGATAAAATGCATATTCTGGATTTACTCTTGGTTCTGGTAAATCTCCCATAAGCTGGTGCTGCCGCATTGGATTTTGTCTTCGGCATATGACACATTTTCTTATAAACTTTTTAGCTGCCATGTATCCGCCAATGATCCAGAACTGCTGCCTGAGGTTTGCTAACGTTAGTCGCGCTCCGCCATGAAGGGTGAACTTGTGAGCTTGATCAATAAGAAGCGTGGTCAACGGATGATCGTGAGGTAAAATAATGGGATGCTTCATCTCAAGATTAATGCGAGCGTTTTCTAATCGTCCACCTACACGCAAAATCCCATGTTCATCTATGGTTGGATTCAAACTCAAAATCTTACTCTTGCGGTGCACTCTTCCGTGTTTACCTAATGAATCTAGGTCGTTTGCAAAAACTGCCTGCTGAACGCTTTTGATTATCAGCTGTTTAGCGCGACGGAGCTCGTGTAATTCGAGGTAAGGTCGATAAATTTGCTTATTCAACGTAGGCACTCGCAATATCCAAGCAAACACACGTATTATTTTTATAATAGAACTGCCTGTCAAGTAAATATTGAATAATTTCGGTAGCCAGCGATTCTCTTTGTTGTTTAATGACTACAGCGTTGGTCTGCTTTAAGTAGGACGACTTAACTTCTAAATTCGTCTCGTAAATGGTTTGCTGGTTTTCTTGGTTGGTGTATGATGATAACCACGATGGTCCTTGCCACCATAATTTGTGGTCTTTAAGTTGCTTGACGGTTAAACCGCGACTTGCACAATCGGCTGGATTTTCTGTCGTCTTGACATATTTCCATTGTTTTGATGGTATGATACTAGTAATCGCTTTCACTCGATTTGCTACAAACGGTTTCCATCGGGCAGGCTCCCCCTGTATCCATCCTAATACCGCCGTTGAATCGGTCCAACAGTGGACATCCGTAGAATAGTCAGCTAAGCAACTCTGGACTTTCTGCATTAGTTGAGCTAACAGATGAGCACCCATTAATTCTAGTCTTGGTGTAGATACTTCTTTGCTTATAGGCGCTAATCTAGCCTTTCCTGCAACTAATGTAATGGTTACACTCTCTCTATTAACCACCTTGCAGTAGATTACACAAGCATATGCCTTGTTAGAGGCGTCGCAGAACCCGATCAATTCTATATTTTGGCTTTCTCCCATTCCTAGCCATCTGTTGACCTCGAAAGTGTTTATTTCCGGCAATTCTTGCTTCAATTCGGTCCATTCAAAGTTGATGGGTTCAGGTAGGTGGTCATCCCATTTTATATTGGACAACCAAACATTCTGAAACATTATCTTCATGGTAGTGCTTAGGGGGGTTAACCACCCTAACGGATCGAACAGCTTCGAAATATCCGAGAGTAGAACTCTTTTGGTGCTTATTGCATGCGCTTTGCTCTGTATTTTTGAACTGAAAGTGAAATTATCTTTCTGTGGGTTCCAACAGAGACCCAACGTTTTGGTAGAATCACTCTGTTTGAACTCGTATGTTGACTGGTCGCATTGCTCTCTCTCCAAATCGGTTAATAGCTCTGGTTTGTTCGAGGTCCACTTTCTAAGATTAAATCCTCCCAATCGGCATAACTTTATGAGATCGGACTTCAACTTATTTGCTGCTTCTATTGAATGACGCCCTCCGCAAAAATCGTCCATATAGAAACTATTTTCTAATTCTCTTGCTGCGTCAGGAAATTTACGCCTTTCGTCAGACGCCAACTGCCTCAAGCACATCATCGCTAAGAACCCTGCTGGTTTGGTTCCGTATGTTAGCGTGGCGAGCTGGAATGATTGTATTGGTTGTTTATTTGATGCTCGCCACAGCACTTTTTGATATACTTGATCGTCTTTGTGTACTCGGATCATTCTGTACATCTTTTCGATGTCGGAAGTATATACAAATTGAAATTGTCTCCATTTCAGGATTAGCTCTTGAAGGTCCTTCTGTATATTAGGACCCCTGTACATAACGTCGTTTAGACTGCACCCCGAGGACGACTTTGCTGACGCGTTAAAAACTACTCTCAGCTTGGTAGTGGTAGACTCAGCACGTATGACTGCATGGTGTGGTAGAAAGCATTCGGGCGCCTGGTTACTGGTGCAAGGCAACATGTGGTTTAACGTTAAATATTCGTTCATGAATTTCGTATAATCCTTTTTCAGCTCGCTGTTCCTGTCAAATTTCTTTTCCAAATTTCGGAATTGAGCTAATGCTTGTGGTTTGGTTTCGCCGAGCCTGTCTTTGTGCTCCGGTTTAAATGGCAGTCGAACTTCGTACCTTCCATCCTTAAGCCTCTTAGTAGTCTTCACAAAATACTGCAAACACTCATGGTCATCGTTGGACATATCAATCTTCTGGTTTATGTCTTCATTTTCCCAATATTTCAAAAGCTCTTCGGTGTTGTTGAGAACTACATTGCACTGGTAGTGCGGTGCCATGGATCCACAGAGTAGCCATCCTATCTGCGTCTGCCGAGCAATCGGCTGCTTCTCTTCGTCTCCTCTCAAAATACCTCCTAACATTATTTTGCTGTAGACATCTGCGCCTAGAAGTATGTCTACGGGTCTGCTCACATAGAATTCCGGATCGGCTAATTGAATTCCTTGAATATGATTCCATGTTGTTGGTTTGGTAAAGGTTTTATTTGGCAATCGCTTAATCAAGTTATTCATAACAATGACGTTCGTGTCGCAGGTAAAATCGCTATTTGTAGACTGTAGCGTTATCTGCAACATTCCTTTGGCGTTGTTTTCTTTTTCACCGACCCCGAATATTTGGCCTTTGAAATGTGATCTCTTCAATCCTAAGACCTGAGCTGCGTTTTCGGTTATTAAAGACAACTGAGAACCCTGGTCAACTAAAGCTCTAAACCTGTGCTGTATTCCATTAGCACCCTTTACTTTTACGATAGCCGTGGCTAAAAGTATTTCAGATACGCCATCCCAAGATGCATGAGACGACCTAGATGTGATCTTCCTGGTTGCATTATTGTTGATTGTACCTTCTGCTGACGCAGCTGGACTTTGTTTTGACAACGCTTCGTGAAGTAGCGTATTGTGCATAGCTAAACATTTCCGGCATTTCTTGTTCGACTGACACGGTTTACTATTATGACTGCATAGGCAATTTTTGCAGTAATTCAATTGCACAATTTGATTTAATCTTTGCTCATGAGTCATTTGTAAGAATTCAGGGCAACGCCACAACCCGTGTTCAGAATCGCATAATGCGCAATTTATTGAACGCGACACCTGTAATGCATTCGATTTATTAGGGTTATCCTTACTTCCTGATTGATGATTATTTCGATGAAATGCTTTCTTTTGGTTTTGGTTATTATATTTGAATGGTTGGTGCAGCGCAGTTTTTAAGTTGGTTGGTTCTTGTTTGCGACGAGATGCCTCTAGCGCTGTGAATTTTGTCTCTAAAAACTCCAGGAACTCCTGTAGTTCGGGTAGCTCTCTAGGATTCTTTACCGACTCTATGTATTCGGTGAACGTCTCGTTATCCAGCTTTTGCGCTAGCAGGTGCACTAAAAGTGGATCCCAAGTTGTTATATCCACCCCCAGATTTTGTACGGCGTGTAACGTCTCCTTGGTTATGTCATGCAGCTTCTTAATAGCAGCCAGTGATTGTTGTTGTATGCTGGGAAGCCCTAGAAGGATGTTGATATGGGATGTGAAAATCAATTTCTTATTACCATACCTATGGTTTAAAATTTCCCAACATATCTTATAATTGTCAGAGCTAATCTGTAAATGGTGAATCAGACGCTCTGCTTCTCCAGCCACCTTACTCTTCAAAAACTGCATCTTCTGCGCATTAGACATCGACGGGTTTTTGTCGATCGCTTCGCTGAACAAGTCTTTAAAGGGAACCCACTGATTGTAATTTCCATTGAACACAGGGATATCCATCTTGGGCGCTGACCTCTCACGGTGCTTCACTGCCCACATCTTCTGGTTGATATCGTTAGTCAACTCACCGTACTTATCCTCATGTCTGCAGAATTCCATTTGGTACTTAGCGTCGTCGGCACCATCTTCACTTTCTATTTCCCAATGAAGTTTGTCAATTTCACCCCATCGGCTTTCCAGTGATTTTAGCGCGTTCTCGAATTGCCATTGATTTTCGAACTTATCCACTTGTATGTTACTTACGGTTCTTATGAAAGCCTTGAAATTAATATTTTGTTTCTTCAGTAATCCGCTCAGCTTGCTTGACATTCCCTCTGCGCACATAAACTCTTCTCGCTGCTTAAATGCCTCATCAAGGGAAGACGTACCTGGTTGTGACCGCGTCGTGGCATCTTCTGGTCGTTGATGGCTAACAGCGCTTAGCTGTGACCTAGTTCGGATACCTGGTGATGGTTGCACCTCCTCCGCCTTTGGTCTACGTGGACTTTCTTCGAGATGCTGCGCTGCTCGTAATTGTTGCATAGTTCTTTCAATAACCTCCCTTATTTTAAAATAAACTTCCTGGGCTGTATCAAAACAACCCTTCTTAAAATAAATATGTTCAGAAGCTCCCAACTGACAAATTTTCCTATGGTTATCTTGGTAGTCCTGCCAGTAAGCTTCTAACATCTCCGCCTTACGCTTGTAATTATCGATGGTCTTCCTTTCGGATCCATCTTTCTTTATATTAACTAAAAACTTGCATAGGATTTCGTAGAGCTCAGTTTGGTTGATGAACAAAGTATCAGACTCCATATTTAAAGATGGTTCGTAGAAAATTTGGTAATGGTTAGTATAAATAAATGGTTCGATCTGACCTTATATGATGCAACCAACCGTCTCTGCACTCTGGAACTCTCCAAATCGCAGCAATCTTCTGGTTCGCGTGGCACTGTTTCACTTGGTATTCGCTGGTAATTTAATGCTCGAAGGACCATGAAAAGAGTAATGCTCGGCGCTATGGTGACCTAGCACACTCTTCTACTGGTAATAGGATATGGTAAAAGGTAAAGTCTTGGATTATAAACGAAATAGCTATATTAAATCACTATATCACTTAGTAACAAGAAATGGTAATACATGTATAAACTTAGATATAATTATTGGTAAAATATGGTAAAATGGTAATGGTAATGAGAGCGCGGTGTCTCTGGCGAGATCTTAACGCGAACTGGTCACATTTTGGTAAAACGAGCGAATGTGCATATTTGTCTTCCATGCAATTATGCATTTTCGCTGAGTGTTCGATTAAACTCGAACAGGCACTTAGTAAAAAGTATTCAAACTATTTTAGAAGGTATGGCACTTAGTAAAAAGTATTCAAATTATTTTAGAAGGTATGGCACTTAGTAAGAAATATTCAAATTATTTTAAAAGCTATGGCACTTAGTAAAAAGTATTCAAATTATTTTATAAGGTATGGCACTTAGTAAAAAGTATTCAAATTATTTTAGAAGGTATGGCACTTAGTAAAAAATATTCAAATTATTTTAGAAGGTATGGCACTTAGTAAAAAGTATTCAAATTATTTTAAAAGGTATGGCACTTAGTAAAAAGTATTCAAATTATTTTATAAGGTATGGCACTTAGTAAAAAGTATTCAAATTATTTTAGAAGGTATGGCACTTAGTAAAAAGTATTCAAATTATTTTAGAAGGTATGGCACTTAGTAAAAAATATTCAAATTATTTTAAAAGCTATGGCACTTAGTAAAAAGTATTCAAATTATTTTATAAGGTATGGCACTTAGTAAAAAGTATTCAAATTATTTTAGAAGGTATGGCACTTAGTAAAAAATATTCAAATTATTTTAGAAGGTATGGCACTTAGTAAAAAGTATTCAAATTATTTTAAAAGGCGTTGCAGTTGTTAGCATGTTACAAAACTACCCCTAATCATATTTCGGGTCATTCGTGGTAATGTCCAAGAATGGGCAAAATAGTAATAATAGTCATAACATTCCTAATGAAATGGAAGTCAACGATTCTTTTGTTTAATTGGATTAATTGTATGTGCCTACATAAATTTAATCCGTCGTACTATATCTACAACAAAATGATTTAGGATAGGATCTCAAGCTATAAACTCACGCCTGTTTATCACGAACATATAGGCAGAGAGCTATATTCTAATTTAATAGGGGAAGAGCTTATTGTCATAGCCCGGCACAAATCTCAAGCTCGATTATGATTGGTCGATATTATTTTTAGTCCCTTACCGCTTGCTGTCTATCCACCACAATATGAGCTATTCTTTTATATTTCCTGCTTTACAAGAGTATAAAAACTTAACCCATTTTAAAACCAGAGCAAACTATCATGTGGAACTATTGAAAAATGTTTCAAGACGGGAAGCGAACCGAACGAAAATGGTTTTAATCAGTATTACAGCTTGGAGAGCAAATCTAATTTCGGGAACCGACAAGCGACTTCCACAAAATGCGGTTTGCCGAGCAAACGGCTTGGGGTTGGGGGAATGTCGATAGAAACATAGGTATAGATGTTTTCATCCCATTCAATTTTTTTGTTTCTTTTTTGAGTAGAGTAGATTATACATAGTAGTTAGATGCTTAGTAGAAATGATTTTAATGCTATGGAATTTATATAATAAGTATTAGAATTTCGTGTGACATTGTATAGATTTTTTTTTAATAATTAATAGCGCTTGACCGCAATCCCGCCTGAAGGTAAGCAGTGATGCGATCGTTGATAGTAAAGCGCGTTAGTTTATTAAGAGCCTATTCACTCAGAAAAACTGAGCGAATAGGAAGGAAGACGGCAGTTGAGCGAGGTGATGCAATGTTAAACCCAAAAACATGACCAACGATGCTGCGCCAAAGGGAGATTGATCTGAAGACCCTCCACGACCAAAATCGCAACACAACTGCTCAGACCCGTCCTCCGTACGGCTTCACCAGACATCATGCCGGAACACGACAAATCGATTGGCGGCAAGGCTTTGTCTGGTGGGTGGTATCTTCTGCCGGCGGCCGATGTTATGGCCTAATAATATTTGGTAATTTATTAGATTTCTATGGAACAGGCCGAGTAAACCTGTATGTGTGACAATTTTGTATTTCGAAGATGACCACATCTATTGGCAGTGCCCAGTGGTAGGACCAATCTGATGGGCCCTTATCATCTTCATCATCAATTCAGCCGAAAGACGTCCACTGCTGGACAAAGGCCTCCCCAAGGTTCCCCACGAAGACAGGTCCTGCGCCTCCTGCATCCAGTGATTTTCCGCGACCTTCACCAGGTCGGCGGCCCACCTTGTCGGGGGCCTACCTACGCTGCTGCGTGGTCACCACTGGAGAAGCCGTCCGTCTCATCGGACATCGGTCCTACGAGTACTGTGCCCGGCCCACTGCCACTTATGTGTTGCAATTCTTTGGGCTATTTTGTTACTCTCGTTCTTCTACGGATCTCCTCATTTCAGATTTGATCACGCAGTGAAATATCAAGCATAGCCATCTCCATTGCTCTTTGTGTGACCTTGAGCTTTCTTATAAAGCCCATTGTGGGCGACCACGTTTCAGTTCCATATGTCATTACTGGCAACACATGCCGTTCGAAATAGTGGTTATAGCCCCGACTTACGAGTTGTAAGTCATAGGTTCGATACTAAACAGGCGCTTTACTTTGTGTTAATCATTTCATCACCACTGCTCTAAAAATGGTGAAGGGAAATAACGTGAGACCGGTTTGTCCTAGAACTAAAAAATCAAAGACATGTAATATCTACCTACCCGCACTGGGCTAGTATGATTGAAAACCACTCCCTATAACAAAAGAGGGGGCCTGAGTGTAATGGGAACAGTATGATAGACTCATCATCATCATCTCAGCGTATAATCCCGGTTGCATCCGCGGCTTCCGCGTTGGAGCCCGGGTCCGCTTTCCTACACTTACTCCTCCATTTCGCACATCTCTGGCATCCCGTGGCGTGAGATTGTTGACACGCATTTCATCTCTTACGACGTCAATCTAGCACTTCTTTGTTCTACCCCGCTTGTTCTGGCCCAGCGGAGGCGTCATGGCAAGACATTTGTTACACACATAGCATGCCGGTTTTCGTAAGACGTGGCCGTACCAGCGTAGGCGACTCTCTTGCAGTTTGTCTGCTATGTCACGGACACGAAGACCGCCACGGATGCGGGAGTTCCTGATGCGGTCCTTCCGCGTAACGCCACACATCCACCGCAGCATATATATTATAGAACAGTATAATAGACTGATTATGTGTAAATGTCAATTTATATTCCTATACCGCTAATTATGTTTTTTTTTTTATATTTATAAACTAGAGCCTGAGCAGTGGCGACATTATTATGAAACACTCGTTTAGACTTTACAGAAAGAAGCTCGTAAAGGTAAATTAATATGTATCTAAACAGCGGCAAGTTCACTTTATCTTATACTTAGATGTTTAAAAAACCACTACGAAACATATTTTTAATATTAAACAATAACATTGCTTTCAGAATTCTGCTACAATGATGACTAACTTCAATGTTCACAACAAAAATGTGATAAAAGACCTCACATTTTTTCTAGGCTATACAAAAACCCCTTTTCAACCAAAACATGTCATTTTTTTCTCTTTTGTGTTTTGGTGTGGTAATATTATAAAATGTTATATTATAATATATTATAGTCTAGCTCGAATTTCGTCTAGTAGCCAACAATCTGAGCAGGCACAAGACTTCGACGACTGCCGTGTTGTGCCGACGACGGCACAAGACTGCGGGGAGGGAAACGTTATTAGTAAACAAGTTTGTACGTAAACACAGGTATCCTCTCTCCTCTCACCCTCATTGTCCTCATCAATCAACGTTTTATCGTCCCACTGCTGGGCACAGCTCTCCTCTCATACAGAGAAGGATTGAGCGTAATCAGCACGCTTGCTCAATGCTGGTTGGCGAATTCAGACTTAAAGTCCAGGTTTCCTCAAGATGTATTCCTTCACCTTTTAATCAGTCATTTGTGTCCAAGATATACTTAGAAAATACATATCACTTAGAAAAGGTACATTGGTACTTGCCTAACCTGGACCAAATAATGGTAATCCGACACGACTGAAGTAAAATCCAGCATAGTACAAAGACATAACAAGCTTTCATTGTATCTAAATGTTTTCCTCATCTCTAAGCGCATCGACAATGTCCCATCCCTACAGCAAAGTAAAGAGAAGCCGGAACGTCGGCAGGAATCTGACTTGTCAACATAATATAAAGCCCAAGACTGGCCGGAGTCACCAGCTAATTCTATTAGGCCTATCATAGACTGCTAGACATAGGCTACATCAAGTTAGCCGGCTTGGTACTGCAAAGTTTTAGGATTTGATATGAATGATCATGTTAGCCATCTAGTCGGATTTTAAATAAAGGTTATGTATGTTTTATATAAAGGGGTTATTTTTAACAATTATAACACTCACAAATAGAATGGAGGACCTCTTTTTTTTCCTTTTTACTTCTAGCCACCTATTCTTCTTCAGCCTGTAGATGTCCACTGCTGGGCAAAGGCCCCAAGCTTGGCAGACGGGATGAGGATCGCAGTAATTTGATATTCCACAGGAGAAACGCTTCTGCCTGCTTCCCTGGTGAGAGTTCCCTTAGACGCCTCTTACGATACCCACGGGAGGATATGGGATTTGGATTCTCAGTCCGATACCGCGCGGAGGGCCACCTATTACATAAAAATAATTAGTGATTTGATTAGATTGAATAAACTGTATGATCCTCGATCGACCTGATGATCGATTTTGTAAAAATGTAAACATGAAAAGTTGTGAAAAGTCCATGAAGAGTTTCAATATCGCAGTACTTAGAGTGGCTGCTTACTCCATAATCACTTTACCTAGATAAGTTTTGACGGTGAGATGTTTACAGAATCTGACTGCTGTTTAGCATCTATACATCTACACACAGTGTAAATATTCCACCACAACTGATAGCTAAGAAGAAGAAAAGAATGTAGTTTCATTGGTGATAAAATTCTCTACAACAGACCATCAAGGAACAATATTTAAACAACGGTAACCTCGTTATTTCTCCACTTTAAGCTGGATTATCAGTTTACAACCTCCTCTAATTGGCTCGTCAATACATTAATAAGGGTTATTGTATGATTGTTAGTCGAATAATCTGTTCTGAACCCTGTCGTGTGGTCTTTAACTTGCAATCCTTACTAACTGATCTTTGTGTAACTTCGTCTATTATTTTTAAATAGTCACAGTATATCAGCGCTCTTATAAACGTGTTAAATTTCAATTTTATGCCCTTACTAGCTCGACCCAAAATCTATAACAAAGCATCCCATTTCATTAGAACAGTATTACCATATTGAACAATTCTTAGGAACCCCTCCTATATATATTTTCTGAGAAATGTATTGGCAATTATCCCAGCCAACTGTCAAAGGCAATATTTTACGCCATTTAAGTTACTATATTTTGTACAAATTCTAAGAACCGATGGAATAACCCAACACAACGGACATAATTGGACTACATCTAGAAATAAATAGGTCCGTGAGATGGTCTAACAAAACCCTTTAAAACAATTGAGAACTAGTACACAAAAGAAGGGACTGGAGCGTAGTAATAATTGGACATAAGGCAGAAGGTGTCAAAACGAGATTCCGAGTTCAGGCTAATGAAGTTGTTAATGAAAGGAATTTTTCATTTATCGAACAAATAAAAATAGTTGGTGAAAAAGCTAAAAAGAACTTTTATGCCCTAACTAGAATATCCAAAGCAACTTGGGGTCTATCATTCCTAACTTTAAAAACTATATATGGAGCTACCTACTTAGAATGTATGTGCTACGGTGCACCTGTTTGGGCCGATAGGGCCAGCATAGGAGCGGCACGACGTAAACTGCTTCAAAGCCAACGTTTGGCATTGATATTTTTATGCAAGGCGTATAGAACGGTCAGTACTGAAGCCTTACCGGTACTGGCAGGTGTACTTCCAGTCGACCTTGAGGTACAGCGACGTGCTTCAATGTACTACTCCGCGAGGGGGGAGGCCATGGACACTAATTTTGTTACACAACGCGACTTTAATAAAATCTCTAGATTATTTAAACCTCAGACTGAAGTCTGGGAGGACCTCTTATCCGAATGGCAAAGTAGGTGGGATAATTCCATCAAGGGCCGGCACCTCCATCTGTTCTTTCCATCCGTTGGCGATCGGCTGGCTAAGACATGGCTGGTGGTTGACCACTGCATTGCCCAATTTCTCACAGGTCATGGCAACTTTAAAAGTAAACTGTATTCTTTTAAACTTGTTCCTTCCCCTTTGTGTCAGTGTTCTACATCGAACTGTGAATTTGAACAGTCCGCACATCACATCTTGTGGGAGTGTGTTCTTTGGCAGAATGAACGCAATATTATGTTGGATAGTGTACAAGTTACATCCGGAGTCGTTTATTATACGGACCTTGTAGAAACTAGAACCAATTTCCGTGCGTTCAGGCGCTTTTGCCATACCTATTATTGGAATCAATTGTAACAGCTAATACCTACTTAGGACCCATTAACTTAATCAAATTTTATTCCGTGGTGTTTGGCAATCTGGGCTTCTCCCAGTTGCAATAATGTCCCTTTGTGCCGTTTGGCCTAGTTCTGTTCTGTCTCCTGCTTGTTATGGAGGGAAGTGGAAAAAATATCTTTTTTCTTACTCCTCCGCTATTCTTTTCTGATTAATTTCGTTGCGGGACCCAAGACAGTTGAATCGTTTCTCCGGGACTCGTCGAGCTTCATTGCTCGGCGTTTTTCTGGCGGTCGCCACTGTTGATTCTGGCTTTCAGGAGTTGCAGTGGTTGGGAAAAGTGTGGCGGGTTTGTCCCAAATAAAAAAAAAAAAATGTTCACAGAAAGAATAACGTGGATAAGCCATTTTCCCGGAATGTAATTCCGGATCCAAGTAAATATTGTTAATGTTGGTACTGACATTATTACTACTCAATTCATTTAAAGGAAGGTAACAAAACTAAACTAATTTATTATTTACTTGTTGAATAGAATTTTACATTACATTTGATTTTACGTTACATTTGAATTTTTAATATTTGATTTACAGACTTACACAGAACAAACAAGTTTACATCATATGTTCTCAAAACATAAAACATTGATTTGCAGTTCGCTAAAAGTATACAGTCCGCTTCTATGCATAAATATCCATACATTTTACATGCAAGCATGCATGCATGCATGTCTGTTCGTGTGTTCGTATATAATGCACTGAGGGTGCAAAATGCATATATTAAACTTCGTCCTTGAGTTTATATGCCAGGCTTGTTGGAAGTGAGGACGTATTCTGTAGATGTTGAGATGATTCCGTTTATTTTATGGAAATTTCTGGTTTTTAGTGAGTGTCAATTTGTTCGGGCGTTTGAAAAGATAGAAGTGAACGGGGAAATATAATAATATTTTAGTTGTGTAGCTATAATAAAAACCGGCCAAGTGCGAGTCGGACTCGCCCACTAAAACGGCAAAAATATCACGTTTGTTGTATGGGAGCCCCCTTTCAATATTTATTTTATTTTATTTATTTTTTGTTAATTATTTATTTTTCATTTTAATATGTAACCAAATATACTGTGAACATTTCAAGCGTCTATCAAATTTCCGTTATTAATATGGAGCAACAAACGGCAAAAAAATCACGTTTGTTATATGGGAGCCCCCATAAATACTTTTTTTATTTTTAATATTTTTTGTTATAGCGGCAACAAAAATACATAATTTCTGAAAATCTCAACTGTCTATTTATTACGGTTCATGAGATACAGCCTGGTGACAGACGTCTGTCTGTCACCAGGTCTGTTCCGTCTGGACAGACGTACAGACGGACAGCAAAGTCTCATAAATAGGGTTCCGTTTTACCTTTTAGGTTCGGAAGCCTGAAAATACAGGGTGGGCCAAGAATTCGTTAACATTTAAACTTAACACCCCGCGCTAATACAAGCCGCGCGGGGAGCGGGGAGGGGCGTTACCACTAGCTCGCTTCTCGGAAATTTAGTCGCAATGGATCGTTTCACGGGGCCGCAGAGCGCTTATTGTGTGAAACAATTTTATTTAAACAACAGTTCGCTCATTACTGTGAGACGCTTATTTCGCGTTGAATACGACTTACACGATTTAAATCAGTGTCCGAGTGCTCCATTAATAAAGAAATGGGTTAAAAAGTTCGAAGAGACCGGATCTACACTAAACATGAAGCAAACCGGCGGCCCACGGACTTCTCGGAGCGAAGAGAACGTGCAGCGAGTTTCCGCATCAGTTCGACGTGATCCAAATTTATCGACGCGCAAACGTTCGGTTGAATTAGGACTATCCCGAACATCATTGCGCCGTATTTTGAAATTAGATTTGAAATTACATCCATATAAGATCCAGTTAGTACAGGAATGAAAACCTAATGATTTAAATTTGCGCAAGTCCTATGCCGAAACAATGTTAGATCGATCCAATAATTTTGATTTGACAACCTCTTATTTTCCGAAGAAGCCCATTTCCACCTCAACGGACACGTAAACAAACAGAATTGCAGATATTGGAGCAGCGAAAATCCCAAATCTAAACACGCGAGGCCACTTCATTCTCCTAAGGTAACGGCTGCAATTTCAGCAAAAGGAATCATTGGGCCCTATTTTTTCGAAGATTCTCGCGGCCGTTCGGTTACTGTGAATTCTGTTGAATATGTGAAAATGTTACGAGGGTTCTTGGCACCGAAGCTACTGGAATTTGCTGGCTACAATCGTAACACATGGTTTCAACAAGATGGAGCCACTTGTCACACATCCAACGAGTCCCTGCCGGTAGTCAAAGAAATGTTTCCGGAAAAGCTGATTTCCAGACGAGGCGACATCCCATGGCCACCCAGGAGTCCAGATTTAACCCCAGCAGACTTCTTTTTATGGGGTTATTTGAAGAGTCGTGTTTACATCCATAAACCAAAAACATTACGTGAACTAAAGGAAAAAATTTGTGAAGAAATGTCAGCGATCTCGCGGTCTCTTTGTCGACGAGTATTCGAAAATTTCGGTGCTCGCTTAGAAGAGTGCAAAAATCGAAACGGTGGACATTTAGATGATATTATTTTTAAAAAATAAATTCCAAATAATTAACTTTCTTGTAAATAAATAATTTTAAAAATATGTCAAATAGTTTTCTTTATACGATTTTTTCAATTGTTAACAAATTCATGGCCCACCCTGTAAAACCCGCTCTCTCTGAACAGTGAGAGTATAGTACAGGTCTCCCAAAGTGATAATGCGCATAGATATCTTCGTCACTGTTCGGCAACGGTCGTATTCCCCGAGCGTGCGGAAGAAGATATGTATATAGAGTGGTGCACTTAACCACTTTTTATGCACTTAACCACTCTATTTGTCGGTCTCCGTGGCGCAGCGGTCAACACGCCTGCCTGTGACGTGGAGACCCCGGGTTCGATCCCCGGCCAGGTCATGACGGGAAACGATCTTTTCCCGATTGGCCTGGGTCTTGGATGTTTATCTATTATTCTATTATAAAATATAGTATCGTTGAGTTAGTATCCCATAACACAAGTCTCGAACTTACTTTGGGGCTAGCTCAATCTGTGTCATTTGTCCGTAACAAAAAAAAAAAAAAAAAAAAAAAAAAAAAAAAAAAAAAAAAAAAAAAAAAAATTATACATATTTCTTGACATGTTTAGGGTAATATTATAAATATTTCTTGAAGTAAATTATATGTGACTGTATGTAAAATAGCTTCCATAGGGAGGAATGCAATAAACAAAACTAATCATAACAAAATCGGAGGATATACTTTGATTTTACTGCGTCATATCTATCATTGTTATCGAAAATTGAATTACACTACTGAATAGCTTGTTTTCTTTTTCTTGATGACAAATCATCTTATGACCGTGGGCGTGTCAGACTTTTACTGACTAAAACCCACCCGTGTTTATTCACTTGCCTGTGCGCCAGGGCCACGGTTTCTTTATAACCAAACCGCAACCCTGACCCAGGTGGCATCAGTCTTCATGGACCCCGTCACGATGTGCTGACATCTCTTTGAGGCGCGCGTGATAATCAACGCGCCGTCGACTCGGGTCTGGTCCTTACCGGGCGGCGAGCTGCCCACTGCTCGCCACCCGCAATCCCGCGCCTACGGTGGCCGGGAATTCGATGTTGTCTCCCGACCAGGGAGTCTCCTGTGGCGGCTAGAGGCGTGAAGGCGCGGGGATTCCGCTCACGCGCTCTGCCTCCTCCTTTGCCAGCATCACTACTTCGCAGAAGGAGGTGACAGCCTGCCATGCTCTCTCGCTCGCATCAAAAAATTTATACGCTCTGCAACGACCATCATACATCATGCAGCTGTTGTCATTGTGCTGCGTTTAAAAATTCTATTTATAATAACTTATGACTCGATGTTACGATGTTCGTTGAATAAATCTGTCATAGATGAAACATTAGTAAATTATTGCGATTGTGGCTACAATTAGAGTTCAAAAAATAAATTAGTAATTTAATTTTTGATAACAATGGTAGATAATAGATATGAAGCTGCGATACCAAACTGTATCCCCTAATTTCATCATCATCGGTTTTTGGATTGCCTCCAATTTGTATCAAAGTTATTTTAAACACGTTTTCACTTCAAAATAATGAAAAACTACATATAGAGACAATTTCGTAAGCAAATAATTTTCCCGTCTTCTCTTAAGTGTCATTACATTGAAGACTACTTTGGCGGTCTAAGTAGGTACTTAAATCCTCCAAAATGCGCCATTAAAATATATTTCTTTGTTGAGGGTTTTCCAGGAATACAATTTAATAGATATCCAGGTATTGAGCATATTTGTAAACGACAAATCGAACAAAAGAATATTTGTCTGGAAAAATATCATTTCACAATGTTTTTCCTCCAGGAAAATAAATGTGTTAGAATTCACCGACTTCTTTCAATGAAATATAATAATGCTATTTATTATAAGGTCTACAAAAACATCTATCTCAAACATCACTGATATCGGAGAACGAAAACATCGTGAGGAAACAGGAAACCAGGACCCTAAATGGGTAACAAACGATTCATATTATGTTCGAGGAATTCGTGCTGGCCTATTGGTTAAAACACCAGTCGTCGGACGTCTTTCAGCTGAAATGGTGCTGAAGACGTATACCACCAGTATGGTAATTAAAAAAATCGGCTATAAGCTGGTCTTTGTTCTTCTTCTTCTTCTCAGGCTATAGAGGTCCAATGCTGGACGGACAAGGGCCTCCCCCAAGGATTTCCACAATGACTGGTATTTTGCAGTCGCATCCACCGGCTTCCCGCGACCTTCACCAGGTCATCAGTCCACCTTGTTGGGGGCCTCCCTACGCTGCTTTTTCCAGCTGTCGTTGTTGTTGTCTGTTAATTTTCAAACAAGGCATAATTATGGTGCTAAATCGATCAACACCACAATAACCAATCTATGACTTTTGTAGAAACGACAGTAGGTCAAGCTACCTGAAACATTAAAATATCCCCAATCAACCTTGAGCCTTAATGCTTCAGGGATAAAATTTAAAATCTAATAAAGGTATTTGATAGATTGTATCAAATTCCAATCTATTAAATTCCTGCACGATAAAAAACAATCATCATTTCAGCCGAAAGGCGTCCACTGCTTGACATAGGCCTGCCCCAAGGATCTCCACGACGACCGGTCCTGCGCCTCCCGCATCCAGGGGTTTCCCGCGACCTTCACTAGGTCGTCGGTCCACCTTGTCGGGGGCCTACCCACGCTGCGTCTTCCGGTGCGGGGTCGCCACTCGAGAACCCATCGGCCCCATCGGACATCGGGCATAAGAAACGTACAACATAAATATGACATGAACCACAGGATCAACATTGGAAATTGTTCTTAACTGATCATTCAAACACTTTTTTTTACTGTTATTCTTAGTCAGTATATTTGTCTACCAGGAATTACAAGTGAATAGAAACACACTAAACTTAGTTTATTTTTAATAAAATTTTCCCCGTAAGTCCTGTTCCATCATCTACCAGAATAGGGCTGTTTCAAAGGATTTGTCTGGGTTTAAACTTGTACCGTAAGCGTTCATAGGTGAGCGGCTTATATCTCGCTTGTATGCCTTTTTTGTTCACGACTACAAGCTGTGCCAAGTTTTTCTTATACACAGCTTCAAGAAAGCTTAAACACAGCTAATTTAAGTGCAATGGAACATCCATTGCACTTAAATTAGCTGTGTTTTAAATAATTTTGTGATTAGCCTTGCTCATTTTATTTTGTGAAAGTGTTTACTGATTAACTTTTTCGAAAAAAAATACAGTAAAGGTTTAAAGAAAAGAAACCGGTGTTCAGTACTGTTACGTTTATACAAAGTGGTGATGACAATACGACAATAAATTAAAAATCGTGAACCTCAACACATTCTCGGTCTACCCATTAAAATCCTATAAATATATCCATTACTTTAGTCACAGGAAATTATTTTTCATTTTTCACATTTTCTACATGATGTATATGTTGATAAGGAAGCGCTTACAGGTTGATGCCGCATCCAGCGGTAGGTACAAAACTTTAATAATAATGGTGCGAAAAAAATAAGTCGATACAGGACCGCTCTGTCGACGATCGGAGGTCAGTGAATCAATCTTTTAAAGGATGTTCTATTCAGTTTACAAATTTAAGCAAATTAGTTTGTTTGTTTTTTTTTTTATTTTTGATGCTAGGTTTTATTCTATGGTTGAGAATTATTCCTATGAACCAGCATTGTCGGTGCTTTCATTTATTGTCGTATTATCAGCACCACTCTGTATACATACTGCGCCCCGTGGTTTCACTTGCGTAAGTTTCGATCCCGTGGGAATATCGATAAGTATCCTATGTCATTCATTATTCTTTTTTATATAATTGCAAAGTTGTGCTTGACCGCAAACCCGCCTGATGGTAAGCAGGGTGTTCATAAGCAATTCTCCCACTTCATTCAGCTAAACTCCCTCATTAGTCCTTTCCAATCCGGGTTCAGGCCCGGCCACAGCACTGTTTCTGCTTTGCTTAAAGTGACTGATGATATAAGGCGGGGAATGGAAGACACTAAAGTCTCCGTTTTAGTTCTGATCGATTTTTCGAACGCTTTTAATACCGTCAGTCACGAAGTCCTTTTATCCACCCTTTCCCATCTTATGGTCTCTTCCGAGGTTCTGGATTGGTTCTCCTCGTATCTACGGGGGCGTCAGCAGGCAGTTCTCGCGAGAGATTCGTCTTCTAACTGGTGTGAGCTTGTTTCTGGCGTCCCTCAAGGCGGTATATTATCCCCACTTTTGTTCTCAATCTTTATTGATCTTATTACTACTGAACTTCAGTGTGCGTATCATCTTTACGCTGATGACTTACAGCTCTATACTCAGGCAAGTGTTGACAACTTATCGGATGCGATTGACGAGCTAAATCGGAATTTGGGAGTGGTGAGGGACTGGTCTAATCGTTTCGGGGTAGCGGTTAACCCTACAAAATGCCAGGCCATCATTATAGGGAGTCAGCGTAGGCTGAGTGGCTTAGTGCTGCCACCGGTTTTCTATGATGACAAAGTCGTTCCGTTCAGCTCCGATGTCAAGGATCTGGGTATGCATGTTGACACTTGCCTGGACTGGCAGGCAAGTGTCAACATGCAGAGTTAAGCAGGTTGCAAGTGTGAGCAAAAAAGTCACCAGGACGTTGCGGTCGCTTTATAGGTTAAAAAATGTTCTTCCATCACACATAAAGGCAATGCTTGTTCAATCCCTTATATTCCCCATTATTGATTATGGTGATGTGTGTTATTACGACCTGAATGCAGATCTACTCAATAAACTTGACCGATTTCTAAATAACTGCATTCGATTCGTATTTAATCTTCGTAAGTACGATCATGTATCTTCTCACCGGTCCATCTTGAAATGGCTACCCATCAGGCAACGCAGAGCTCTAAGAGCTTTGACGACCTTGTTTTCACTACTACACAAACCCTGTTCTCCTTCTTATCTTACTTCTAATTTTCAATATTCATGCTCTGCGCATAATAGGAATCTTCGTTCTTCCAATAATTGTCTTCTACGATGTCCCTCTCACCGCTCTAGTTGTCTTAAGTCTTCATTTCTTGTCCAGGTGGTTTTCCTTTGGAATGATCTTCCTCAGAATATCAGGAGTGTACCAACTGGCCAACGCCAGTTGGTACACTTTTAAAATTAAAGCTCGGGAATACTTACGCAAGAAATTGGCAGATTCATTAAACATATAATTTATTCTTTTTCTCTATCTGTATTTTTTATCTCTGTCTACTGTTTATATTTTGTATGAATGTATTTATGTATTTATTATATTTTTTTTGTGTTTCTCTTTTAACTTCTCTTTCATATTTTTGCACCTACCATGTTTTGCCTCTGCATCACCTTAAGGTAGACTGGTAGAAAATGCCTAAGGCATTAAGTCCGCCATTGTACAATGTCTTTCTTTGTGCATAAAGTTTTAATAAATAAATAAATTCTATAAAAGCATTAATTTGTTAAATTATGGAAAGTGAGATATAAAAACTATTTACACACGGAGACATCAATCGAAATTGTAAACATTAAAATTGAAGTTTAACGATGCCGTATAGTGAAACGTTACATGAAATATAATAGCAATCTTATGCAATCATAACATTGCTATTATATTTCATGTAACGTTTCACTATACGGCATCGTTAAACTTCAATTTTAAAACATAACACATTAACTATAACACATTAACTAGGCGAATTCGTATGAACATCGTTTTACGTTTCAACAATCTGCATCAGGCAATGATCTCACAGATTTCCCGACTCTTTTTTTATTTAAAATCCCACATAACATGTTCCTGGTCACAGCTCTGAAGTAACAACATGTTGAAGTTACAACGTGTTGGAGTTACAACATGTCGGAGTTATGGACACAAAAATACGGAGCGGCGACTGTCGAGTTAGTCAGTTTAGCAACACGTGCTCCTGCATAACTATATGTGTAAGGATGTAAGGGTTCTGGATGTGGTCAGGAGCATATATCACCTGGGTTTTAGTGAGTTACTAGAGGTAAAAATGTGAGTCATCGTGGCTATTAAATAGAGGTAGAAAATAACAATCTAGGTTTACATAATATGTACATGAATTTAATAACAATGCAGTAGGCAGGCGTAGGGTAGCCAACCTTTCGATATTCTACGGGATCCATTTTGAAGAGTGTGCGCGGGAATATCTTACATGACATAATTCCATCATCGCCGTTCCTGCTGAGTTACCCCTGCGTTGTTGGTGAGATGTGAATTATTTGAAATACATATTTGAAACGCAAATACAAAATGATTTTGATGATTGGCCTATTTTTAGTTTTATATTTGAAATACTTTATATAAATATTTAGTATTTATAAAATACAAAATAGTTTTGTCACATTTTCCATTCATTTTACCTATTTTTCATGCTTAAATCCAAGATTTTACCTTATTTATAAACACGCTTTCATCGTGATAGTAGTGTTGATAGTGTTGTCATTGTCAACTGGAACAATAATGCCAACATTGCGGCCCATGCAAGCCAGAATAAAATAAGTAAGCTGTTCAAAGTCTATTGCTGATGGCATCAGAAGCTTAAAAGGGGATACTTCTTATGGATGACTTATGTATATTAGAACTCATGAGAATGCAAAGAAATCTAAGTAGTTTAAAATTGGATAACCTTACGTATTGTAATGTATTAATAGATGTTATTAAAGAACGTCTTAATAGGCGTTTTGAGAGATTTTATAACTTAGAAAAAAAAAGATGGCATAATAGCATCAGTATCCTTTTTCAAAATGAAATGGGTCCCAAAAGCCAACAGAGAATACTTTAAAGAAGTATTTGTTTCAGAAGTGCGAAAAATAAAACTAGAAAACGAAAAGAGTTCCCAAGTCCAATATACTGACGCTGCTAAAAAGAAGGAAAGGACAGAATCTTATCACATGTTTGTTGGGGACGCTGATTCTTCAGCAGCTAGTGATAATGTCAATACTACTACAATAGATCTGGAAATAATACACTATTTAAAAGATAAAGACGAAGCATTAGAATCTCTGAATAGGTATCCAAATATAAAAAAAAAACTTTTCCTTAAATATAATACCTGCTTACTTCGAGGGCTTCCTTGTCGCGTTGGGCGCCGTCGTAGGCCGCTATCACCCTCGTCCCATTCTGGTGCTCGGGGATCTCAACGCCAAGACATCGGCTTGGGGATCTCCGGTCACTGACCCTCGGGGAGACGTACTAGCGGAGTGGGTGCTGCTTGACGATGGGGGCAAACTGTTCGAGCGGATTATCGCAGATCGCCTCGTCAGCCACTTGTGCAGAGAGGGGCCGAACCTGGACGACAATCAGATTGGTTTTCCGGGAAGCGACGTTGATAACTGCGGTTGTGGTGTCACAAATGGTGAACCGCATCCGGCGCCTGGGCCTGGAGGTGAACCTTGACAAGTGGGAGGCCATGGTTTTCCATGGCCCCCAGCATGTGCCGGCGCCGGGATCACATATCGTGGTCAGCGGGGCCCGGATAGCTATCGAGTCCACAATAAAGTATCTGGGAGTGGTGCTCGACAGCCGATGGGAATTCGGCCACACTTCCGGCGGCTGGTGCCCAAGCTGATGGTACAGCAGGCGCTATATCAACGTTGCTTCCCAAATGGGGGGCCCGAGCGCCGTCTGTAGGTGGTTGTACATGGGAATCGTGCGGTCCACGGTTCTGTATGGGGCCCCTGTGTAGGCTATGGACCTGACGGCCGGAACACTCGCCATTCGGCGCAAGCCGCAGAGGGCGATGGCCATCAGAGTCGTCCGTGAGTATCGCACGATTTCCTACGAGGCAGCGTGCGTCCTGGCCGGATCCCCGCCCTGGGACCTAGAGGCGAAAGTACTCGCGTCATTGAACCGATGGCGCGAGGAAGAGCGGGCACGGAGTTCCAGTCCGGTGCAGCGGCAGATCGAGCTGCGCCGAGAGGAGCTCCTTCAGGTCCTGGTGGTGGACTGGCGGCAGAGGCTTATACGCCCTACCGCCAGCCTCGGTACCGTCGAGGCGATCCGGCCGATCGGGGCCGTGGAAGAATTTAGACTCCCGCGACCCCACGCGCGCTCTTGATAGAAGAGACACCGGGGTGGTTTTAGTCAGTAAAAGTCTGAAAGACCCCGTCGCCCACCCCAGGGCGGCGGATATCTATTGAGGATTTCCACCCGGAAAAATAAAAAGCCTTTGTATAGCAGTTGACCTCTATAGGCTGAGAAAAAAGGAAGAGTGAAAAGATATTGTAACTTGCAAAATATGGTTGCGGTCATGGTCACCAACAAAAGTTGATTAAACTGACATGATTCAATAATGTACTTCTTGGAATTTTATAATCTATACTATAATATATAAAGCTGAAGAGTTTGTTTGTTTGCTTGAACGCGCTAATCTCAGGAACCACTGGTCCGATTTCAAAAATTCTTTTTGCGTTGGATAGCCCATTAATCCAGGAAGGCTTTAGGCTATATAACATCACGCTGCGACTAATAGGAGCTGAGCATAACTAACTCCACGACAACGAAGTCGCTGGCGGCCGCTAGTAGAAAATAAGTTTAAAAAAAGAGAGAAAACGAATCAGATTTCTATTCTTTAATAAATATTTTGATCAGTAATTAATATAAAATTAATATAATAGTCTTAAGGACTTTTGTTCCTCACCGTACACTAACCCGTCGGGGATTTCAAAAATATAGATATTAAAATATCTCAATTACGTTAAATCTTAGGTTGTCAAAGTAACTCCATTGAAAGACTCATCCAGTGATTCCATTTCCGTGCACCATATAATAATGGATAAACAATAATTTAAATATTATCTCTGTTTACGTTCGCTTAAGCGAGGTTTAAAACGGCTCTTACATAAATATCATCGCGTCCCAAGAGCATGAAATGTGACCTTTCTTTCAAGCGTGGGTAGCGAGTTTACATAGATGCTGTTACGCTTCAGGTTTCGAGTTTAAAACCTCAAAATGTGAGATTTGAAATATCAATTTCATAATGAGGAAACTAGTCGTGGTGACCTAGTGGTTAAAACACCATCCTCTCAAGTACGAGCATGCGGGTTCGATTCCAGGTCAGGCAAGTACCAATGTAGCTTTTTTAATGTTATGTGTACTTTCTAAGTATATCTTGGACACCAATGACTGATTAAAAAAGGTGAAGGGAAACATCTTGAGGAAACCTGGACTGGAAGTCTGAAATCGCCAACCCACATAGAGCAAGCGTCGTGATTTACTCTCAATCCTTCTTTGTATGAGACCTGGGCCCAACAGTGGGACGATAAAAGGTTGGTGATGAAATGAGGATACGATTAAATTACTATTAAAGGAACCGTGCCTTCAGTGCCCTTGATTGTTTCTTTTGACAATTACTTAACACTTAACCCATGAACTGGTTAAGTACAGTTTGACTATTCTTTTTAATTTGCCAGCAGCCGTTTCCTCTTCAGATTACAAGTGTTTACAAAGGTAGAGTAAATATTCTCATAATGAGCTAATGCGCCTTACTTTCAACGATTGCACCACAGCTAACCATCAGGAAGGGATCGCGGTGAAGCACTAGTTTATAATATTAAAAAACTTAGAAGCATCCTTTGTATGTACATACATAATATACTTAGTAGGTAGGTATAAGTGAAAGCACGTAATAAGTGCGAGAGTGTCGGATTTGGTCAGCAGCCAAACGCTTAATAGAGATGTATGGTCATCGATGAACCAACGATCGGGTTAGCTATGTGTATAGAGGAAACTGGGCTGAATTTCACGATGAAACTTTGCTCTTAATTTTGTACTTTATTCTATACTTTTTAAAATCGATAATGAACGAATGAATGAATCGATAAACTAATCGAGTCTTTAAACTTCATTAGTGTCCACGCTCATAAATCTGCATGTACTTATATTATCACTAAATGAATAGGTTTGAATAGAGGGAGTTATCTTCTGTGTGACATAAAACTATTTTGGACATTGGCCTCGACTCTCTTAGTCAGAAACTAAATCAATTTTAATTTAGGTGCATCTTTTTCGTTACATAATTTACCTCAGGAGCGGACTAATTTGACAGGTCTCAACAAAAATTTTATGTTCTGTCCTTTTTTTAATGAAATAGAAAGAAAAATATGCACTGAACTTAAATTTAATTTAGTTTGTGGACAACAGAATCCTAATGATCCCCATTATTCCTGAAACTTTAGGGCTCCAAACATGGGTCTGTTCAGGACTTTATGCCGTGCAATTGATCGTCTTTAGCATTCAATGTTCAGTAAGGGTCAAAAGTGGAGTATCACTTTTGACCCTTACCGTAAATAATTGCATTTCATCTCAACGGACAATGAATTTGACAGAGTATCTATGAAATAGTTACTAGTTAACTTAGATGTAAGTACATTTCGGTTTAAAGATATTTATTTCTAAAAAGAACATTACAGTTCACTTCGTCTTCATCATCATCATCATTATCATTTCAGCCGAGAGATATAGGCCTCCCTCAAGGATCTCCACGACGAGGTCGCGGGAAACCGCTGGATACGGGAGGGGCAGAACCAGTCGTCAGTTCTCTTGCATATTAAGAAATTTAGAGAAAACGTTTTTTTTTTTTTTTGGGACAAAACCCGCCACACTTTTCCCAACCACTGCAACTCCTGAAAGCCAGAATCAACAGTGGAGACCGCCAGAAAAACGCCGAGCAATGAAGCTCGACGAGTCCCGGAGAAACGATTCTACTGTCTTGGGTCCCGCAACGAAATTAATCAGAAAAGAATAGCGGAGGAGTAAGAAAAAAGATATTTTTTTCCACTTCCCTCCATAACAAGCAGGAGACAGAACAGAACTAGGCCAATCGGCACAAAGGGACATTATTGCAACTGGGAGAAGCCCAGATTGCCAAACACCACGGAATAAAATTTGATTAAGTTAATGGGTCCTATGTAGGTATTAGCTGTTACAATTGATTCCAATAATAGGTATGGCAAAAGCGCCTGAACGCACGGAAATTGGTTCTAGTTTCTACAAGGTCCGTATAATAAACGACTCCGGATGTAACTTGTACACTATCCAACATAATATTGCGTTCATTCTGCCAAAGAACACACTCCCACAAGATGTGATGTGCGGACTGTTCAAATTCACAGTACGATGTAGAACACTGACACAAAGGGGAAGGAACAAGTTTAAAAGAATACAGTTTACTTTTAAAGTTGCCATGACCTGTGAGAAATTGGGCAACGCAGTGGTCAACCTCCAGCCATGTCTTAGCCAGCCGATCGCCAAGGGATGGAAAGAATAGATGGAGGTGCCGGCCCTTGATGGAATTATCCCACCTACTTTGCCATTCGGATAAGAGGTCCTCCCAGACTTCAGTCTGAGGTTTAAATAATCTAGAGATTTTATTAAAGTCGCGTTGTGTAACAAAATTAGTGTCCATGGCCTCCCCCCTCGCGGAGTAGTACATTGAAGCACGTCGCTGTACCTCAAGGTCGACTGGAAGTACACCTGCCAGTACCGGTAAGGCTTCAGTACTGACCGTTCTATACGCCTTGCATAAAAATATCAATGCCAAACGTTGGCTTTGAAGCAGTTTACGTCATGCCGCCCCTATGCTGGCCCTATCGGCCCAAACAGGTGCACCGTAGCACATACATCCTAAGTAGGTAGCTCCATATATGGTTTTTAAAGTTAGGAATGATAGACCCCAAGTTGCTTTGGATATTCTAGTTAGGGCATAAAAGTTCCTTTTAGCTTTTTCACCAACTATTTTTATATGTTCGATAAATGAAAAATTCCTTTCTAAGATCATACCAAGGTAGCATACGGATTGCTGTTTTTTAATGGGAACGTTGTTAAATTTAATAGTAGGCAATGAGAGAGAGAAAACGTATAAAAAGCAGATAACTGTAGCTGCCGAGACTGCTCTGTGTCATTCTGTTTTAGAACTTTGACAGCCTCCGTGGCGTGCGCAAGGAGCCGCGGCATCGGTCCCCACGCAGTGCAAATATTTGTATGCATGAATGTGAACATTTGCACTGGTCAGGTCATGCTTCGCCCGGTTGCCATACGAACATCTAATGGCAGTCGTTACGGGTTGTTGGAGCCCTCAAAAGTACATCAATTGCTTTAACTGCAATGATTCGATATTGCCTTCGGGATGTGGAGGTCAGACGGTAGTCACTTCACAAAAAATATCGAAGTTTAGCCAAAATCAGCAGTAGACTGGTAAAGCGGACCCCAGACCCTAAAGCTGATAAGCTTCGGATGCGACTGGGATTAACGCTGAGATGATGATGACGGTGTTAGGACTTCGTTCTAACGTATTCTTCTAGAGCTTTTTATATGTATTCCATCTGTTACTGCTAAACACATCACCAAGTATTTCTTTATAAAGGAGATGTTTCATTTTGGGCCACCACTATGTATGCTATATAGATAAAAAGGAAAAAAATAAAAGATTTTCATAAAAATACTACGAAATTAATTTGAATAAAAATACAAGTAATATATGATTAATTGTTTGAAACGGTTTTTAGAGAGATAATCCTCTATTAAGGTAGCCATGACACTGGTTATGACGTTTGATTGGCGACTTTGACAGTTCTATTTTCCCGTTGTGTTCGTGTCGAGTGTTGATTTGAGTTGATTGTGTTTATTTAATGGGCCGTATGTTCGGAATTCATGTTTTGTTTATTTCGCAGTCATATGGTAGATAATATAGCTACGATAGCCTTTGATACATAACACGTCAATCAAATGTCACTGTCAAAATCTTATTTCGCTTATTGCTGACCACCATATTTACTAATAGTTGTGTTGCACTCCTTGGCCGAGTTAAATTGAATTTGTATAAAAACTAAGCCCAAATATAGGAAATTAACATTAAAAACAGTTAACTTTAGCGTAACTATACCTAGCATTAAGTGTACAATGTGCTGGCCCAGGCTCCATACATTTCTGAAATATCTCCTTTCTTTCATATATCTATACTAATATTATAAAGAGGTAAAATTTGTAAGTTTGGTAAGGTAATCCCTGGAACTCATAATCCAATTCTAAATTTTTTTCAACTGGCAGAAAGCTACATTATTGCTGAGGCTATAAATTGTTTCTATAACATGTATATTAACCGAGCTATCACAACTTTTGTCTAGCAAGTCGGAAAAAAATACCTCATAAAACAGAATGATTTGCGTGCGCTGCCTAAACAGTTGCTTAAAATTAAAAACAATGTATGGCTACCTGGTTCGTCTTAATTATTTCTACAAAAAAGTCAGTGGTACCATATCTCTAGCTTTTATATTTTATCTTTTATACTTCTTTTATTGAATTAAAAAAAATTTTTTCGACCTACTTACGTTTGGTTGATAATTATTTGAGCAACAAAATATTAATTGTTATGAAAAAAAATTATTTCAGTATCACAAGAACATCATACAGATATCATCATTACAGTATATCAATATCATTACAGTATTACTATAGTATATCATTATAGTATCATTTCCAGTATATCAATTGGTCATACAGTTTCGGAGATAATATAAAATTACTAAAACGCAAAATGCCCTTAGGATAACTTTCATTGTGCAGACGTTTTACCTTCTTGCCCATAATGGCGTTCTGCAATTACATGATTTTGCTGAATCGCGGTGTTAAGTTATCGTATGGTTGTTGTTGTTGATAGATACCTCATAGTCGAAAATCGTAATTTCGTTGTACGTTTGTTTTGTATGTTTGTAGTATCGTACTTCGTTCTATCGTAATAATCGATACGAGTTATTCGATATTACGATTGTTTTGTCACAGTCGCTGTCATGGTAAGTGTCACTTTTGTGTTGGCAGGTGACTTTTGTCAGACACTTCCCGTCGTCACAAGAGGGACACGTGCGGATATCATAAAGGCATGTCTAAAATCATCACCTCTATGGAGTATAGTTCTAACTTTGAATTTACGTACTAACATGAGAGTCCACGTTATCGGAAATATGGATAACGATTTTAAACAACAGCTGCTCAAAATTGGATAAGGGTCTTTTTCTTCTCGAACCTTGGGCTCTAACTCTGCGGAAATCGTTATAAATGAGACTCTGGGTCGTATAGTTCACAGTCTGCAGACACTTCTTATAGACGCAGTATATCCTGACCTCGAATATTTACTAGATAGAGACATTCATTGGCTTTCCATGGAACGATAAAGTCAATGAAACCAATAATCTAATTTTTCAAAAAGTTTCCGGCCATGGTAAAATCTACAAGTCAATTGATACAGTGTGTAATATCGAAGATGCAGTCCACTATCCGCAGGTATTTTTAGATTCCCTTAAACCATCTGGTCGGCCACCTCACGAACTGCTGTTGAAATCCGGAACGCTTATCATGCTTTTAAGAAATTTAAGCCCACCTAACCTGTGCAATGGCACAAGGCTACTAATAAAAGATTTGAAAGACAACCTAATTGTGGCGACCATTCTCATCGGCCCAGGAGCTGGCCAGTTGGCGTACATCCCAAGAATTCCAATGATTCCGACGGACCTACCCATACAGTTTAAACGACTCCAGTGTCCAATAAAAACATCATTTGCGCTGACTATTAACAAGTCCCAGGGACAAATAATCTCTTTGGTTGGCATTGACCTACGAAAAGAATGTTTTTCCCATGGGCAAATTATATGTTGGTCTATCAAAAGTGAGATCATCCGAAAAGCAGATTATTCTGTTACCGGAAAATAAAACAACTTCATTGTATATGGAGAAGCTTTTAATTAAATAGATAACTAACTTAAATAAATAAAATAAGTAAAAGGGGACTAAGACTTAAGTTACCTTGAGCAGAAAAGAGAATTTCGGTAATCTTTGAACTCACTGATCTGATTCCAAAAAATATTTTACTATAGTTCTTGCAATTCACGAACGCGCGTGGCTCTTAGTTGTGTTCAAGTCGTATCTGTATACGTGTAAATGTGTGCGTGAGCGTAGACGCGCTACGGTTAGCATACAAATAATCAATGTTAAAATTATTTTTTCTTTGAAACCAACAATGATAATAAAACAAATATTTTAATAGTAAGTTTTATTAAAATTAATTATTATTCATCGTCAGAAGTGTCACTATCTTCAAACTCTTCAGTGTCGCTATCAGTTGATTCTACATTAATCGTTAACTCGAAGTCCAATTCGAAATATTTTCTATATTCTTCTTCAAGTTTTTCGACATGCTTGCAAGTTTTACGCCAGGTATCATTGTCGATATCGTTCATACACTCATTTATTAAATTTTGTAAAATAGTCATATTTTGCCCGATATTTTTAGTTGCAATTTTATTTTTTAAAATTCCCCAGATATTTTCGATACAGTTCAACTCAGGGTGATAGGGCGGAAAACGTAATATTTCAAAATTCTTGCTTTTAACTATTTCGTCGATTTTGAATGTTATGAAACGATGTTTATTATTTTTTATTAAATCATAGAGTTCGATTTTTTTTAATCGTACGTCACATAAAATTCCGTTATCAGTTAGCCATTTTATCATATCGCTCTTCCTTGAACTGGACGTAGGAATTTTACTGCTGCGGGCGTTATGATAGGACGCGTTATCCATCACATTTGGCATAAGCTTCTCTTCTAGCGACTTCTTATAATTTTCAAAACTCATATTTGAGTGATAATCTCTAGTTGTGGAGGATGCTTTATATACCAATGAGGCATTTGGAATGAATCCATCTTTAGTACCTGCGTGCACTATAATAAACCGGCTCCCAGTACCTAATTTCTTCATAAATGGAGTATCTTTATCCTTTATGCCCCACTTTAAAACTATTATGTATTTAAGGAAAAAGAAATAATTGTATTTTTAATGACATTGTAATTAAATATTGACATTTTTGATTATGCATTGATATAACATCAATTAAAAAAAAACCTATATTATTACATAGTGTATGTCAAATTGGCAGCTTTTTGAGTTACCATAACTAACTTTAAGACCGATTGTATCACCAAAAAGCACACTAATAAATACTTTGACTTTGACTTTGACATGTATTTTGTCGAACGTGTGACGTTAAAACATATGATTCGTCAGTGTAAACAATAGGACGTCCTTCTGCACGGCACAGAGAAATCTTTTTCAAATATTTTAAACGCCATAGTTGTAAATCATGCCTTTTTTGTAATACTCGTCGGTTACTGCTAATCTTTCGCCATTTATAACCAATTTTTATGAGCAATGAACGTAAAGTGCTTAGACACCCGTCAAAGTCTATCTTTTCTCTGAGAACTGACCGAATTTTGCGTAAAGTTGGAATTTCCTTGTGTTCGATGTGATAATTTTGAATTGTACTTCGAATCAAATTAGTGTCGAAATTATCAAAATCAAATTTGCTACTTCTTTTACGACGTTTTTTCATTGGTGATAGAAACTTGGCAGATGTAGAGGGCATCTCTTTTTCTTCTTTCAAAATAGAAGTTACAGTACGTTCACTGACCCCTGTTGCTTCGGCGGTTCGTTTTCTTACGTTAGCCAAAGGACTGAAATCACAATTATCATTATTATTCGCCTTCATGAAATTATATTCTTCTTGAAGAAAATGAAAAACTCGGGCGATAATTGCACGACCCTACAAATAATAAAGATAATACAATGGTCATGATCGTTGATCCATACAAAAAGTTTAATATTAAATTAACGCTATAAACACATATTTAAATAACTCACCTCACTACGAATAACTTTTCGCTTTTTATTGGTATTTGACATGCTGACGGTACTTCGTGGCTGGTAGCGACGTGAAAACAATAAGCACAAGTGACCTGAGCGGGCGACCGCTCGCTACTGAACCAAAGAGTATAGTAAGTATATAATTAAAGAGTGCCAACTCTGCGGTAAAATATGCATGTATGGAAAGTGCTGCCGTCTTCAGTTTAGTAGGTGAACAACTACTAGTGAATGTAGGTGCGTAGCTATACGTATGTAGATATGTATATTATAGCTACGTAAATATGCATACGTAGCTATGTATGGTATAGCTACGTATCTATGCGTACGTAGCTATGTAATGTATATTATAGGTCTGGGTTTTCAGATGATTAAAACAAAGTATTCAGTAATTTATTTATTTTATGAGTGAAAACTTCACAGCTGATAGTATGTAAACATAAAATCGTTATATAAAATATTACGTTAATTATGAAGTACACAGAAATAAAATAATATTACAAATTAGCCGAAAGTGTCAGAAATTAACAGTTTGGAAATTAGTATTTATGGTCTGTCTCCACAAAGGTACTGATTATTTGTTGAATACCTGTAACATACAATGCAAGGTTATTACCAGTTCACATTGTGACGGGGTCCACGAAGATCAATGCCTCCTGGGTCAGCGTTGCGGGTTGTTTAAAAAAGAAACCGTGGCCCTGGCCGTCACACAGGCAAGTTAAGGAACATGGGTGGGTTTTAGTCAGTAAAAGTCAGACACACACTTCTGCTTCTTCCACAATTTTCAGAGTAGGTACTTTTAAGTTACTGATTAGCAAAATCCAATTGAGGAGAGACTCTTCGGAAGGACTGCATTTCTTTTGCAGAATTCATACAGAAATAAGCCCTTTCACAAAGTCATAAGGGGCTATTTCTCTTTAGAGTTCACACAGAAATAAGTCCTTTTGAAAAGTCACCCCACAAATGATTGTAAATATGAATTGGAACAATTTGGTATGGTAATAAATGTTGTGTTCACACAAATATTGAGCTAACTTAATTCTACTTACGATTTTTATTAACTGTTGGTGCTCCTGAACAAATAAGACGACCTCCAGCTGTCTTGATTGATCAAAATGGTGATCACATATTCTTTTGAACATATTCTTATAAATCTTCATATGATCACTTTCTCTAACTTGGCTGCCAACAGCGGCTATCAAAGTAGCGAACTAATCAGGGTCCTTTTCAGGGTTGGGGAGTCGGAGAATGGGTACACCGTGTGCAACTGAAATTGGAATGAAATTTGTGAATAATTACTTATCAGAATTTGGGCAAAAAAAAAAAACATATTATAGAACATAAAAACCTTTTTACTTATATAGATAATACGGTAGGGTACAGTAATAAACACTTACCTAAAGCATCATAGTCAAAAATACAATATTTTCTTGGGAGTTGAAACATGACAACAAATCATGAAAATTGAACTTCAACTTCAAGTCTTGATCAATGGCCTTTGTGGAAGAGACACCACAATTTTGCCAATAACACGTGCGTACATCATATCAATATTTCATATATTCATTCAACACGAGTATAAATAAAATAAAATTGTTTGATTCTCTATCCGCCATCTTGCTTCCATAGCTTGAAAATTGAAATTAAAAAATATGACTTGGTATAAGATGGCTGCTTTTTTTTTTTTTTTGAAATTTTACGACCTGGTAACCAAGACCTTTATAGGTCAATAAGATGGCTGCCCAGTTGTTCACACACTTTTGTTTAGATGTCGCTGTCGACTGTAGAAATTCATAAAGTACTAAGTGTGCCCCCCCTGTACTGAACGCTCCGTCAGGCACACACACTAACGCATTGTGCATGTACACAACATACCACAAGCAAGAGTCACGCGCGCTCGTAAATTGCAAGAACTATAATAAAATTAAATACAGTAATATCAATCGAGTGTAATCTTATGTTAAAACACGAAATTTTCCGCGGACGAAGTCGCGGGCAGAGGCTAGTGTAGTATATATTTCCTATCATATCGTTAGTTCTAGATTTTCTTATTACTATTCTGTAGCGTTATCTTGCGTTGTATGTGAAAGTTTTCTTTTTAAAGTTAAGTTGCGAATATGTTTCGTGTTATGATCACACAATGGCCGCGATTTCCCTGTTCACAAACTAAACTTAATTTATGTTCAGTGCATCATAAGAAAAGGACAGAAGATAAATATTAGTGTAGTCCTGTCAAATTAGTCCGCGCCTGACGTAAATCGATGTTGGTATTTTAGTCGCCATGTTTTTAATCACGTCTAAACTGTCTATGGAGTCTCATAATTTTACAGGATTAAACTAATTAAAATTAGTTTAGAGAATCGGCAGCATTATCATTTTAGGTGTATAGATTTGGTTAATTTTAAGAATCGTATTTGATGGTAGGTCATAACATCGCCTGCCGGTAGAAATTACCGCTTACTAGGCAAAGTCCGGGCAGAATGTATCATGGAGAAGATATCATGCCGGAACTCCGGCATTCATTCATGTCCGGCCTTCATAGTCGGCAATCCGACACGACCAGGGAAAGTTCATCTTCTTTTTTTGCGGTCGGAACAACCCCGATAAGCCGTTCTACTTCTATCAGTAGTTACAACCTGCACTTATTGCGTTACACATTATGTATTGCCAGCAATTGGAATAATTTTGAAGCATATTGCTAATCCATTGCTCCATAAGTTCGATAAATATATCTGCTCAACAATGTAAATAACGCAATGAATATTGTTGAACTGTCAAACTGAAACCCAATGCTACTTATACTTAGTGTGCTTATTACGGTACGTCGATAAAGCGATAGATGGCGATACTGTACTCGTTGGAACGGTTATCGGATATTCATTGTAAAACATAATACATGTGACATTTTGTTAAGATAGAGTGAAAGCAATGAAGCAATTTTTTTAGCTCAATAATAGCTACATATTTCTATTGTTGTGATATGTGTTTTATATAATAAATTGCTCCGTGGATTAGTTTTGTTATCGTTTGTTAGTATTTGAACAATGGTTAAATCTTCACTTTCGTGTGTCACAAAAAAAAAAAGGCGTTTGGCACTCGGAGACTGCCGCGGTAAAGCTATTGCATAGCCTTTTTTTTATCAACTATAACTTGCAATTATAATTATTTATTTATTTTATTTATACAGTAATTTTTCTTTGTTTTTTTTCTTTGATATCAATTCAAGTTTTCTTTCTGTTTTGTAATTTATTTATTTTTTACCAGCAACGTCATCAAAAGAGTGCGAAAAATGGTGACGATTAAGCGACTAAACTATATTCAATGTTTTCTGTTCGACTTTGATAAAGAGATAGAAAGAAGCTAAGCAATAGCTTAAAAATGACGTCATGTTCGTTATCACACCCATGTCAGAATGTCATGAAATATGATGTCGGCCATCTTGGATTTCAAAAATGAAATCATTTTCGTGATCAGCACCCTGAGTTTTGGCGGGAAAGTCAAGCTGAGTGTCACGCTCGTTTTTCATTGGACTTTTAAAATTATTTATAGTGTTGTTTACAAAATAAAAGTGCGTGATTTATGTAGTAAAAAGTGCATTTAGTAAATAGTTCATAAAGAACAGTGAAATATCGCTGCATAGTGGCCACATCATGACTTTGTCCCAAACCTCACTCGTAAGACGGGTCACGCGGCCGTCTTTTTCGACATGAATAATTCATAATTACGTGGCATTGGCTAAATGCACAAACCGTGCGAAGCCAAAAAATAAAGAAATAAAGAAAAAACCCATGAAATCTATTATATTATCACTCGAGTCAGTAAGCATGTAAAATGTGAAAACTAACATAGAACGATCCGTGTGAGAACTAAACGATCACTATTACACAACAACATTGATACCTTTGAGAAAGCGGACTTCCTCTACAATAGGGCAATTCCTCCGTAAGGTCTGTCTATGCTATTACTTATAATCTCTGTCATTGTGTGCTGTTTCGGTGCAATCGCAAGACCGGCCGGGCACTGAGGGGCAGGCAAGACAGCTATAGTATCCTTATGACTCCACCAACTGGTATTTTGTTGACTCGGAAACGGCGCACAGGGAGCACCACGAAATATACTCAAAGACTCCGAGGTTCTTTTTCAATATACCCCACTGTTTTGTCGTGGTGGCCTAGTGGTTAAAACACCAGCCTCTCAAGTATGAGTGCGCGGGTTCGATTCCAGGTCAGGCAAGTACCAATGTAACTTTTCTAAAATTATATGTACTTTCTAAGTATATCTTGGACACCAATGACTGAAGGCGAAGGAAAACATCTTGAGGAAACCTGGGCTTTATAAGTCTGAAATCGCCAACCCGCATTGAGCAAGCGTGGTGATTACGCTCAATCCTTCTCTGTATGCTGTGCCCAGCAGTGGGACGATAAAAAGGTTGTTGATGATGAACGGCGTCGGTGTCGAATTATTTGTTATCAATTTAATATTTTCGAGCTGATCTTTAGTAACATAATCACTTCTGATTGCGTTAACATCTGACCGTAGAATTAATAAATCCTTCATCAACTTCTTTACGTACGTTCTACGTAGTCAAAGCAAACTGGTGGCAATTTGTGAAGGTCATATGCCACAAAAACTGGGATTGTTCGGGATCCGTGATTTTAAACACCGTAATCGTATATTTTAGGTCTTTCTGCTTTCTGTTCTTACGCCTCGATACATGTTTTTGTCTTGTCTTCGTAGAAACAAACAATAACTTTTTTGCCTCATCAATGTCTTCCTCAGAAAAAGCCGACGAGCATATTTTTATTAAACTTTCGTTGTTTCGTTTCGGAGATAACAATATTACAACTCGTACACTTAAATGTACTCGTATTGACATTGTTCACCGACATCTTTCTGTAATATTTTATTTAATAAAAACTTCAACTTCAACTCTTGATCTTGTCCCTGTGGATGGATACCACAATTTTGCCAATAACACGTGTAACAAATTATAGAAATTCTTTATAAAAATATTTCACAATAATGGCGGATATCGCCAATAACAGTTGAAAAAACGGCCGCGTGAGCACTTTTTACTCTATAAAATCACGCGCTTTTATTTAGTAAACAACACTATAAATAATTTAAAAGTCCAATGAAAAATTAGCGTGACATTCATCTTAGCTTTTCCGTTAAAAAAAAAGCTATTTTATAAAAAACACTACTAAATTAATTTGAATAAAAGTACTTAATAATTAATTATATGAAAAGTTTTTAAGGTAGCCATGACAACGTCGATGACGTCTATGACATATCTCTATAGAAGACCTATTTCAGAGAGAAAATTAATAGCAAGTTTAGCACATCGCGACTATCAGTAACATGGCAAGTGTGTAGAACTGAGTTCGCGCCCTGCAATATGCATGCTCTTTTTGAAAATCTATAAATTGTTTTCAAAAGATGTAGTCGCACGCACACAAACATACCGTGCCGAAGACTGCCGAACTGAAACGACGTTAGACGATGTACGGCCTTCAAGCCACACCTCCGTGCCCGTCGCAGTGGGGAGCGTGAGGTTTTTTCGTTACGGAATTTCTGGATTCGGTCCCCGCGCTCAAGGCCCGCGATAGAAGCTATGCAATAGCTTAAAAACAATAATATAATAAAGTGAAAATGTAGATTAACTAATCTAATCAAACACTAAACCGAATCACTAGCAAGAAATTACGAAAACCCCTTCCGTTGTTACATCCTAACATCATCAGATAAGATTGAACAACACCAGTAAAAAGATAATATTAAACCCCGTTACAAAACATAATTAACCCTTTCACCCCCCAGATTTCACCCACTTTCAACCCTTCAAAACTTTGGACCACCCTCTAATTTATTAAAGGAACATTTCGCAATATCCGTTGTGTACCGGAAGTTGGCACATCAAAAACAAAATGCGTTGATCAATCTTTGATTTCTATTCTTGTCTTTGTTTGCGTACTTCCTTGTTCATGGTTCCGTAGTAATTAGGAATTATTGAATTTTTGTTTGATTTGGTTTTAATTATAATAGGGTATTTGACTAAAAAAACTAATTAGTCCGTTAAACAAAAAATGAAGACGACACAGTGCGTTGGAAACTCGTGTGACGTCACTGCACGCTACACTTTTTAGCGACCAGTGACATAACCAGCCACCACTCCTGATCTTTGATGCCTTTTATATTTGTCAGTTTTTATTGATTTGATAAAACAAAAAATACAAAATACAACAAAGTTTTATAGTCGTGGTGGCCTAGTGGTTAAAACACCAGCCTCTCAAGTATGTACCAATGTAACTTTTCTAAAGTTATATGTACTTTCTAAGTATATCTTATCTTGGACACCAATGACTGAAGGTGAAGGAAAACATCTTGAGGAAACCTGGACTTAATAAGTCTGAATTCGCCAACCCGCATTGAGCAAGCGTGGTGATTACGCTCAATCCTTCTCTGTATGAGAGGAGACCTGTGCCCAGCAGTGGGACGATAAAAAGGTTGATGATGATGATGAAAGTTTTATCACAGTGGAGAACATGATTGATTACTGTAGTGTTTATTTATTCGATCTCCAGCAAAGGCTACTCAAACAATAATGAGAACAAATATTAGTGTACATCAAGCTACTACAATCTGTCAGGTTTCTTTATTAGATTTTCAACTTTATCTCTAAAGCATTAAGGCTCAAGGTTGATTGGGAATATCTAACAGTTTGGTTTAGCTTGACCTGCTGTCGTTTGAAGTTACAGTTTGGTTTAGCTTGACCTGTTGTCGTCCATACGTTTCCAATTATAGGAGACCACACATATTTATTTTTATTTATATACTTTGTGGTACACCAAAAAACATATGTGCATTACATAAAAATACATGTAACTTAACAAAAAATGCAATGAGCGGCCTTATCCCTTATTAAAATGGGACTGTCGTTGGTGCAAATACACTATAATATAAAATATATAATAACATACAATACACTAAAATAGATATACAGAGTGGTGCTGACAATACGACAATAAATTAAACATCGTGTACCACAACACATTCTCAGTCTACCCATAAAAAATCGTATAAATATGTCCATTAGTTTAGTCACACGAAATTATTTTTCATTTTTAACATTTTCTACATGATGTACATGTTGATAAGGAAACGCTTACAGGTTAATGACCGCCGCATCCTACGGCAACAAACTTTAATAATAATAGCCCGAAAAAAGCAACTCGATACAGGATCGCGCTGTCGCCTATCGGAGGTCAGTGAACCAATATTTTTAAAGGGTGTTCTATTCCGTTAGCATTTTTATGAGATTTAGTTTGTTTGAAATTTTCATTTTTTTTATTTTTGATGCTAGGTTTTTTCTATGGTTTAGGATTATTCTATGAACCAGCTTTGTTCGTGTTTTTATTTATTGTCGTATTGTCAGCACCACTCTGAATACATACATATATATAAATATTCAGTATTTATGACACTGCGTATTCATCATCAACCTTTTTATCATCCCACTGCTGAGCACAGGTCTCCTCTCATATAGAGAAAGATTTAGACACTGCATATATAGATAAGCAAATAAAACTAAAAGAAGACGATAATCCTCCTTATTCATAAACGCTGCTTAAAGTTAAGCAGTGATTAGCGATTGTTTAAACATGTATTTTAGACATTTGCACGTCACTTAATTTTAATAATCGTTTATAAATAAACCCCTTAAGCTCTACGGCGTTTATTTATAAAGGATGATTAAATTTAAGTGACGTCAAAAGGTCAAAAATGTATGATTAACAATCGTTAATCACTAATTAACTTTAAGCAGCTTTTATGAATAAGGGGGAATGTTTGTAGTTAACACAATAAGACCACAACGATATGTAGTGTTCCTTCACGGTCTTTTGAATACCTGTAACGACTGCGCGCCTTTTATTACAATTGGCACCGTAATTATAATGTACTCAATAATTTATTTATTATTTATTGTTAGTGAAAGTTCAAAAGTGGTAATGCACCTTTGACCCTAACGGTATATTAAAATATCGAATCAAATATGGGCTCTGTCCGGCACAGCAAAGTATTCTTATTTTTAATAGGGGAGAGGATGAAGGCGCTCTTGTTAAGTAAAAGAACGTAAGTAAAGTCATATGTGATGGTTGAAACGGGATAATGGAGAAAGAAATTATGTTGCGCCAATCCCAAATGACATGAGATGATAGGATGATAAACTAACTTAGGTTAAGTTGAGGAAATCAAATGCAAGGCAAATCAACTTCCGACAACTATCCGTATCTATATTCAAATTATAGCTGTCATTCTTTGACAGTTGTTTGAAATGGGCATAATACCGCAAATTGACTCAGAGGCATTTCGCTTAATAATTAATGAATTCCCTTGATTGTTAAATGAATTTCGACAAGGAAGGAAAATACATAAATAAATCAATTATTATTTTCCAATGATAAATACAAAAGCTAAGATGAGATTCGACAACAGAGTGACATCTGATTTTGAAAACTACTTACTACATTTCTATTTCATTAAGAACAGGACAAGAGATAAATATTGATTTAGTCTTGTCAAATTAGTCCGCACCTGACGTAAATTGACGTATGTTTAGTCGCCGTGTTTTTAATGGCGTCTAAACTGTGTATGGAGTACCTTAATTTGACAGTACTAAACTATAAGTTACCTCCTACTTAATAAAATAGAAAGAACGAGATCCACTGCCCGTAAAATTAGTTTAAAGTCGATCAGTAATGCAATTGTTGAAGGTAAAACGCGCTAGCCCATTCATTCCAGCCTCGAAGATACTCAAATTGTAGTTCGACGGAAACACTGCCGCTGGCAAATTGTTCCAGTCCCTCGATGTAAAGAGTTTCGCCTCTTCTTTTATATCGCATAAAAGATCGTAGTGGTGTCAATAACGTAAGGGTAGATACTCGCTGAACGACTGGTCGTCCGATGATGGAACGGAGATGAGGCAATTAAATCATGCAACTTCCTCGCACACTCTTCAAAATGCATCCTATAGAACACCAAAAGGCTGGCTATTCTACGCCTGTGCTCCAGGCTTTGGAGACCCTTTTGAGCTAACTCTGGGTCCCCAATTAACCTCTTTGCACGTCTCTGGACCAAAGGCAGGTGGCATTCTGCAGCAGCAGCCCAAATCTCGTATATCGTAACTTTTTTTACAAAACCAAGGCCTTTTATTTATTTATTTATATATTCTTTATTGTACACCAATCAAACATCGAACAAAATACATTCAACACAAAACATACAATGGGCGGCCTTATCGCTAATGCGATCTCTTCCAGACAACCAAAGAATGGTCAGATTCTCCTGAACCACAAATGGGACTGTCGTTGGTGCAAATATTATTACTACAATATACTAAAGTAGATACACAAATACAAAAAAAAATGAACTAGAAGAGGATGACCTAATAATGTTTTGACTATCAGAAAGTGAGTCAGTGTTTATGGACAGAAAACAAACAATATTAAATTGTTTCATCATTCACCTTTTTATCGACCCACTGCTGGGCACGGGCCTCCTCTAATGCAGAGAAGGTTACATTAAATTGTTTAAACTACGATAACTAAAGGATTGATGACGTCTATTATGAAACTAATTTGACGGCCGGTGGATTTCGTTCTTTCTATTTCATTAAGTAGAAGGTAACTTATAGTTTAGTACTGTCAAATTAAGGTACTCCATACACCGTTTAGACGCCATTAAAAACATGGCGACTAAACATACGTCAATTTACGTCAGGTGCGGACTAAATTAATATTAATTATCTCTTGTCCTTTTCTTAATGAAATATAAAGAAAAAGATGTACATTAATAAAGTTTAGCTTGTGACACCTCTACAATATGTAAAGAAAACCTCTGTCTGATCAGTGAAAGTATTGTTAGGTATCGATAACTGATTCTACTAATGCCTACAAAGCCGGGCTAAACTTAATACCCCCTTAAAAAAATAAATATTATTTCGAAAAAGCCAGGTAACTTAACACATATGCCGGTTGAAGGGGGCCAGGCCACACGGTCGCATCGCTCATATAATACCGTCAAAAATAGTACTGTCACTTTTTAAAAAATTGACAAATTTTGTGGAAGTTGGAATTAATTCGCGAAAAAAAAAATATTTCAAAATTCATTAGTATTTTAAATATGATGCTAATGTACAATTTTATATTATATTTGGTCATGTGTTTACTTAACCTTTATTATCCTTATCTGTCGGACGGGGTTTTCTTTACATACTGTATCATAAAGTGATAGTACATGGTTTGTTTAATTTTTTTATGATTTCTGTTTTCTCTTCTGTCGGTCAGTCCCGCTGCTATTTTTTTTTTATCATGGTTTTCAGCATTATCTTGCAGTACCCGAAACCCAATATTAAATAAGTGCTCCTCTCTATTGATAAAACTAGGTTACTGAGTCAGTGTTCGTGATAGACAGTCGTGATCCGACACTTACTTCCGCTTTTTATACAAAAAAAAACTCCCAACATTGAAGACTTCTAGAGAAAGATTCGTCAACTTATTGATAACTAAGAATAATAGTGGTTATGTGATGATTGGCTCCAGAACCTTGTGTTGTGACAATTGACGAATTTAACAATAGAATGAGTGACAAACTTTTTGACGAAGAAACTTTTCACTCGTCGGTGTTCAATATTTCTAATAGAGATATTTTGTAAGATTTAAAATGCTATTAACCACGACACTTTTTCTGTTTTATGTTATGGGTTTCTGCATTTAGTCGTTCAAGTGGGTAATAAACCACTAGAAAAAGTGTATAGTTATCATCATCATCATCAACCTTTATATCGTCCCACTGCTGGACACAGGTCACCTCTTATACAGAGAAGGATTGAGCGTAACCACCATGCTTGCTCAATGCGGGTTGGCGCTTTCAGACTTAAAGTCCAGGTTTCCTCAAGATGTTTTCCTTCACCTTCAGTCAATGGTGTCCAAGATATACTTAGAAAATACATATAACTTTAGAAAAGTTACATTGGAACTTGCCTGGCCTGGTGGCCAGGCACCCGCGCACTCATGCTTGAGAGGCTGGTGTTTTAACCACTAGGCCACCACGACTGTTGTGTGCTATAGTCTGTATGCTATAGTGTGGTATATATATTTGTATACAATGAACCAATGAACAACTTCCCAAGAAGACATTTGGTGCTGCCGTTAACAGGCGTCATCAGATTATAGATAGAAGATAATAAAATATAGAGAGAGATATATTAATAGTCGTAGGAAAGTAAGCCTCGGGAATTAATACATAATCAGCCGATAATAATCCCACTCTGGGACACAGGCCTCCGGTCCATCTCAGTGAGAAGGAGCCCTCCAATGTGGGTTGGTAGATGTTTGAATTAATTGGTTCATCATCATCATGCCGAGGCGGGTCGCTAATTTAATATACAGGGTGTATCTGACATCGTAACGCAAACTGCGCGAAAAGGCTAAGCCGCATGCCACTAATAAAATTATGATAGTCATTTATGTCGTTAATGAACGGTTACAGAATTCATAGTGTTTAAAAAAAGTGTTGGCTCGGCCGTTGAACGTTGCAAGCGTGCCGCCGCGCGCGTTTGTTGGTATGACGTTGACCCCTGATGTGAATTCTATTAAATCAGCTGATAGGATAGTTTTTCGAGTTTTTTTTTCATTACGGTTTTTTATATAATTAGCGAATTAATTAATTTTCACTTTAAAATCTTATTGGGTTATAAAAGTATAGCAATTATGAACGGTCTAAAGTGAAAAATTTACATATATATTTTTTTAAATCATGAAAAAGCCAACGAAAAATTCCACCACTGAGGGTACAGAATTATGCACTGGATCCATGGTACTCGTTTGTGCGTCGATGTCAGATACACCTTTATAACATACAGCGAAAGAAACTGCGTTCCGATCGAAGGCACTTCGTGTCCCACGACACCCCTCGTTACAAAGTTTACAGATTTATGATCGATTTGATAAACAATAAATTTTCCTAAATATACCCACAGCTACATATCAAACTATTAATAACCAGTATAAGCTGACTTCTGATTCTACGAACAACCTATACGATGCGAGGTCAGGTAAAGCTAGAAAGAATTGCATTGATGTACAGCCGTGTGTGTCATTATTTTAAGGACAGTAAATAAGGTACTAAGCTAGTAACTTATCCCAACCCTCATAGAAAAAGGGTGTGAGTTTATCTTCGAGTACTTTTTGAAAATATCGCCATATATTATAGAGTAGGCGTGCCCGTACACGGTACAAGCCGGCCAACGTCCATACTATATCGAATAAACCAGTTCTCGTTCGATCACCGAAGTTAAGCAACATCGGGCGCGGTCAGTACTTGGATGGGTGACCTCCTGGGAGAGAGCAGCGGTAGATTAGTAGTATGTGCCACGACTTACAAGTTCTAGGTCGTAGGTTCAAACCCCATCAGGCAGTAAAGCGTTACTTTCTGTAAAGTATTTCATCACCACAGCTCTCAAACTTCGAAGACATGTGACACCCACGAACCCTCACTGGGCCAGCGTGGTAGATTATGGCTCACTCCCTCTCGCCGAGAGTCGGTCTGTGTCTCAACAGCGGGAACATTACAGGCGGATTATGTATGTGGAAAGCCGTGGTGGCCTAGTGGGTTAAAACACCAGCCTCAGAAGTATGAGTGTGCGGTTTCGATTCCAGGCCAGGCAAGTATCAATGTACCTTTTCTAAGTAATATGTACTTGCTAAGTATATCTTAGACACCAATGACTGATAAAAAGGTGAAGGAAAAGCATCTTGAGGAAACTTGGACTTGAAAGTCTGAAATCGCCAACCCGCTTTGAGCAAGCAAACTTGGCGATTCCGCATTGAGCAAACGTGGTGATTACGCTCAATCCTTCTCTATATGAGAGGAGGCTTGTGCCCAGCAGTGGGACGATAAAAAGGTTGATGATATTATTATGTGAAGGTATGAGGACCAGGGTGTAATGTTCACTCAACCTCAATAGAAAAGGGAGGATCCTCGGACCATACGGGTGTTGTGTCTGCCAGGCAATTGCCCAACAGTTGACATTGGGACATTGTATGTATGCTAGTTACACTGTAAACTCTGCTTGCGAGATGTAGAATTCGTGTGACGTCAGCATGACGTGGTGTTTTTTTTTTTTTGACGTTTGTAGGTACCGCTAAGTATGTATTATTATCGAAATTAAATTAAATTACCCATAAATTTATAACTCCTTTATAAGATAAGATACAATTAATTTTATCCTACACTATAGACACGCCTTTCAAAGCCTATAACATCCCATTTCATTGTGCTAACACAGCAGATAGGCACTGGGTACTCTGTCAAACTAACTTTCGAACTCTCGGCCACAAAGTCAGAACGAACAATGGTCCGCCGTGCTATGCGATAAGGTTCCAACTTATAATAAGGAACTTTACTTTCTGTAGTTCAAGAGCTCGGTTGTTAGAGTTTTAAGTTACGTGATTTGGTGCGAGGCTGAAGAGGAATTTTAATCACCAATATTGTTTTTTTTTAGTCAAAATATCTTTAAATCATGATCTACCTAGCCTTTTCCATACTATATCAGAATCAGCCTCCAGTTTAACTAAATACAGCAGAGTTTTTTGTTCTAATTTTAAGCTAGTGTTTGACCACAATCCTGCCTGGTGGTAAGCAATGATGCTATTGTTGATGGTAAAGCGCTCTAGTTTATTAAGCATATTCACTCAAAAAAAACTTAGTGAATAGGAAGGAAGACAGTATTTGAGCAGCGTGATGCAATGTTAAACCCAACAATAGGACCAACGATGCTGCGCCAGAGGGAGATTGATCTAGAGACCCTCCACGATCAAACTCCCGAGCAACACAACTGCTCAGGCCCGTCCTCCGTACTGTTAAAGATCTAAGCAGTGACGGCGGAGTGGATAAAAATTACAATCACAATATTTATTTTATTTGTATTTTTAAGCATGTGAAACGGTTAATTAAACAATGTCAATTATTATTGCTTAAACAATGTCAATAAAAATAAAATATTTAATGTCATTATAAAAATAAATTTAAAAACATAAGGTCAAAAAAGAAAATATTTAATAATACGCCTGCCCCTATGTCATTTGTTAGTTTATTAATACATTAATCAATTAACAATGGTTAATATACTGACAACCAAACCTATTCGTAAATATAATTGCACTGCAGTACTTAACACTAGGAATTTGTCCTGTATCGTAGGTGCGTTTACAAACACATAAACTCACATACACAGACAGCCAGACCCGGAACAACTACTTGTAGGTCATACAATTATTTGTTCCGTGCGGGGATAGAACCAGCGACACGCAGCGCAGTAGTCGATCATTTTGAACGAATACTGCCGACGTCTATGAAACTAAAAACATGATGCTGATCGTAGGGGCAAATTAAGATACATATTTTTAAATTATTTAAGTTATATGATTATTATTTCCATTTTGAATTAATTAGATTATTATGAACATTTTTGAACTCTTTTTCAGTCAGTCTTTGCCAGTCCAGAACCTTACTGCCCCATCGGCCATCGGTTCTACGAGCAATGTCCCGTGCCACTGCCATTTAAGTTTAGCGACTCGCAGGGCTATGTCGGTGACTTTGGTTCTTCGGCGGATTTCCTCATTTATGATTCGATCACGCAGAGACACTCCGAGAATAGCTCTTTTCATTGCCCTTTGTGTGACTCTGAGCCTTCGTATGAGGCCCATTGTGAGCGACAACGTTTCAGTTCCGAAAGTCATCAGTTCAGTCAGTTCTGTAAATTATTCCGCGCCTGAAATAAATCAATGTATTTTTAGTCGCCATGTTTTTAATCGCGTCTAAACTGTCTATTGCCCTTGTGGTACCGGGCTTAGAATTCTACTAACCCATCTCCTTCCGTGAGTGTCGTAAAAAGCGACTAAGGGAACTCTCACCAGGTAAGCGGGCAGTAGCGCTTCTCCGGTAGAATATCAAATTAATGCGATCCCTAACCCGCTTGCCAAGTGTGGGGATTATGGCAACCCTCCCAAAGCAATGAAAGCCTTGGGGGAGGCCTTTGTCCAGCAGTAGACTTTTTTTTAATTATAAACTAGCGCTTGACCGCAATCCCGCCTGATGATAAGCAGTAATGCGATCGTTGATGGTAAAGCGCGCTAGTTTATTGCACCCATTCACTTAAAAACTTAGTGAATAGGAAAGAAGACGGCAGTTGAGCGAGGTGGTGCAATGATAAACCCAACAACACGACCAACGATGCTGCGCCAGAGGGAGATTGATGTGGAGACCCTCCACGACCAAACTCCCAACACAACATCTCTTAGCGCATCGTACCCGGCACACATCGCAACACAACTGCTCAGACCCGTCCTCCGAACGGCTACACCAGACATCATGCCGGAACACGACGAATCGCTTGACGGCAAGACTTTGTCTGGTGGATGGTAACTTCTGCCAGCAGCCGATGTGAACTACCACCGAACTACCACTTCTATAGTCTGAAGAAGAAGAAGAAGAAACTGTCTATGAAATATCTTCATTTGACAGATTAAACTAATGTTTTATTTTCTATTCTTTTTTTTATAGAAATAGAAACAAAAGATTTACTGAACTTCAAATTAGTTTAGTTTTCGAACAAGAGCTTCGGCACAACTGTCTGGCTAAACAGATTAATAATTTGATACATACTCCTACCTATTTACTCAAAAATATTGTAGTTTATCAACAACATTTTTATTTTAAATAACACTTTCAATGCATGCAAATGTGACTCCGTATATAAAAAATTGCATAAAAACCTTCACGCTTTATTTTTTATTCGAATATAAAATATTAAATGCACGCCGTTTTTATAGCAATAAAAATATTGCATAAAACGTAACAATTTTTGCCAAAAACATGCCGAATTGATTCTTTGTTTAATATTTGAGTTATTTTTTTGTGTTTATCTTTTATTTATTGTAAGTGTCATCCAACCACTCAATGAGATGATGCAATTTCGAAGATTTAATTAAGTAGCACTTAATTCTTTTAAAAACTTAGGTGAGTGTGAATACGTCTATAAGTAAGTAATAATAATTTAAGTATACAAAAAGCAACGGATTACGGAACGGGTATACCCAAACTAAGCGCAGATTATTTCGTAAGGTTTCAACTCTAAATAAAATTCTTTTAAGATTGTTTTTATTAATTTTTATTTAATCACTTACTTTGACTATAAAATGCATAAACAAGACTCGGCAATATTAACTTTTTATTGGCATACTAATAAATAAATAAATAAATATATACGGACTAATCACACAGATTGAGCTAGCCCCAAAGTAAGTTCAAGACTTGTGTTATGGGATACTAACTCAACGATACTATATTTTATAATAGATACATATATAGATAAACATCCAAGACCCAGGCCAATCAGGAAAAGATCGTTTCCCATCATGACCTGGCCGGGGATCGAACCCGGGGCCTCCACGTCGCAGTCAGGCGTGGTGACCGCTGCGCCACGGAGATGCGAAATGGAATGTTGCTAATATTAATGTGATAACAACAACGAGATCTTGCATAGCATAGCCTGAAGAGTTAACTTCCTTAATTGTAGTTCCCTTGGCCATATCCCTGAAGAGATGCCTGATTACGTTGGCAAAATGTTAGCGGAGCAGAGCAGCCAGCACAAACTTGCTCAAAAGAATTGATATCAAATTAGATGGATAACGCATCCATACAAATATGGCCCAGGGTGGATATAAATCTATACTCTATACTTTAATATGTAAAGCTGAAGAGTTAGTTTGTTTGTTTGAACGCGCTAATTACTGGTCCGATTTAAAAAAATTCTATGCGTTGGATAGCCCATTAATCCAGTAAGGCTTTAGGCTATATAACATCACGCTGCGACCAATAGGAGCGGAGCATATAAAAAAAACATATCGAAACCTACGCGGGTCAAACCGCGCGGCACAGCTAGAGAAACATCGATGAAAAACATACATCAATGATGAAGGAATATTTATATTTTATATTCTTGTTTAGATTTTATTACTCCAGAACTCGGTGGTGACGAGATTTAAGACATTTTATTTGAAAATTCTTGTATGACATTATGACTTTCAAATACTCTAGGCATGTTCATTGTTGTGTGTTGATAAAATATCGTCGTTCGAAAAAGCAGTAATAACTTCAGAAATGAAGACAAATTTTATTATTTAAAAATGAAGCCAAATTTTATTGCTTAAAAAAAAATAAAAAGCAACCATTCTATATGTCAGTCACAAGAATGAATTAAAATGACAATTATAAATTAAAAAAGGAAAGACGTTTTGAATTTGTCATGAATTTATTACAATCGACCCGTAATACACATATATGTACACACTACAGACACATATATGTATACACCCTGTATGTACACACTAGCTATAGCGTGTACATACAGGGTGTTTAGTATCTGACATCATAACGCAAACTTCGCGAAAAGACTACACAGCATGCCACTAACAAAATTATGAGAGTCTTTTATGTCGATAATGAGCGGATACAGAAATAACAGGGTTTAAAAAAGTGTCGGCTCGGCTTTTGAACGTTGCAAGCGTGTTGCCGTACGTGTTTGTAGGTATGACGTTGAATCCTGATGCGAACTCTATTATATCAGCTGATAGAATAGTTTTTATAGTAATGTTCACATTGCGCTTTTTTGTGTAATTAACGAATTAATTAATTTTTACTTTAAAATCTTATTGAGTTATAAAAGTATAACAATTATTACTGGTCTAAAGTGAAAAAACTACATATATTTTTTTTAAATGATGAAAAAGCCGACGAACAATTGCACCACTGTGCGGTTCAGAATCATGTACTGGATCCATGGTACTCGTTTGTGCGTCTGTGTCAGATACACCCTTTATAGAATATGTAAAGAAAACCCCGTCCGACCGATAAGGATAATAAAGGTGAGGTAATTTCATGACCAAATAAAATATGAAATTTTACATAATCATCATAGTAACAATACTAATGAATTTTGAAATAATCTTTTTTGTCCGCGAATTAACTCCAACTTTCCCAATATTTGGCAAATTTTTAAAAAGTGACAACACCGTTTTGATGAATGAATGAATGAATGTATAATACTGGCGTCATTTTGTTTGTTTATATTTTTATATTAACTTTTTTAGGGGGTATTTTTTAAGTTTAGCCAGGATTTGTAGGTATTAATAAAATCAGTTATCGATACCTAACAATACCTTCACGGATTGGACAGGGTTTTCTTTACATATTGTATAAACATACATAAACTTCTTGTTATTGCCAAAGAAGCAGGTAAAAAGAAGGCAAATTGGTAGGAAAGTTAACGTCACGCTCTATCCATGTCTAAGCAATTCAGGCGCATCATAATATAAGTAATATATTATGTTATATATATATAAGCCGTCAAATATATAATCATTAGGTATAGCTGTAGGTGTGTTTATTACAGCAAAGTATATCATAAATGTCACAAAACCTATAAAGGGTGTATCTGACATCGACGCACAAACGAGTACCGTGGATCCAGTACATGATTCTGAACCCCCCAGTGGTGCAATATTTCGTCGGCTTTTTCATTTTTTAAAAAAATAGATGTGTAGTTTTTTTTCATTTTAGACACTTCATAATTGCTATACTTTTATAACCCAATAAGATTTTAAATTAAAAATTAATTAATTCGCTAATTACATAAAAAAAACGCAATGAAAACAAATTTGAAAAACTATCTTATCAGCTGATTTAATAGAGCTCACATCACGGATCAACGTCACACCTACTAACCCACACGGCGGCACGCTTGCAACGTTCAACAGCCAAGCCGACAATTTTTTTTTAAACACTGTGAATTCTGTAACCGCTCATTAACGAAATAAATGACTATCATAATTTTATTAGTGGCATGCGGTCTAGCCTTTTCGCGAAGTTTGCGTTACGATGTCAGATACACCCTGTATAATACGCCCAACTTCACCAGTTATGTTCAAGTCCCATGAAATAGATATATGAAATCGACAGCCATATATGAAATCGACAACGCTACATAATATTATCTACTTATAGTAAATAACAGATTTAAATATATTTCGCGCTAGGATACATTATTGTATTATTATAATAAAGTGATTTAACCCTTTGAAGATTACAGGCGTGATGTTATATGATTAGTTAGGTCAAACATGACTTACATCAAAACGCGAATTATTTTGAAAACATATTTATTCCTTTGAGTGTACCTGTCATAACAGAAGAAGACAGTGTTTCCGCAATTTTGAAGACCTAATTTATATTGCTTTTTTTTAGAAATAATTAAAATGTGTATTTTTTACTTTTAGTTCCGTTAACACTAAAAGCGCATAAAAATTTTGATTTTTCTTACTGTATTATCTAAAATACGGGTAAATACATGTTCTTCCGATAAATTAATATGTTTCAATTATCATCTAATATCAATTAACTGCAACATTTTAAACTCACGGTTGGTAATCAAAATAAAACAAACAAGATAATATTTTTGTTCTTTTCCTCATAACATCCAAAGATTAGAAGATCAGAGACTGGATTAAAAACCCTTTCTAATATAGTTTAACATCATCTAAAAAGCCTTACCTTTGGTATATATAACTATACCCGTACTCTATACAACGCGAAACGGAACCGGAACTACAAGTTTAAGTATATATAATAAACGTAGTTTAAAATGAATATTCTAGTCGGTATTAATCAAATTACTTTCCTACCACTGGATAGTAATAGTGCTAAGTTGAAAATTAGATAAATCCGTACCATCTAGCTATCTCCTGGCCTACATTTGAGCCACGCTTTAGTAATAAATAACAGTGAACGCTACGCTACCGTCATTTTCCCACTAACAAGGCTCCTTCACACTTGTATTACATAATTAAATAATTCATAATTGAGTACTATTATTATTAAATAATTCATAATTGATTCCTATTATTATTAATTCGGCATTCATAAAATTTTGTTGGGAAATTACTTTTTTATTATATTTTTATTTTGTTTAATATTATTTATCAACGGAAAAGGTTTCTTTAAAATTGCAAGATCTTTTTTAATTTCGACGTGTTTTTATGTGGTTTGACTGGTGTTTGTGATATGTGATAAAGAAGATTGTTGTTTTCGTGTGAATCCTTCTATACGTTTTATTGGTAAGTTTTTTTTTTATATATAATTATATTTTATTTGGAAACATTTTTGCAATAAAAATAGAGAAAAACATAGAATACAAATTGATTGTAAACTTGTGTAGTTATCTAAATTTATTGATTCCTGAAAATTGAAATACCTAGTAGTAAGGAAAATCTCTAGTCCCTTTTATTATAGGATTTATCCTACTTTTCAGTGTAGACTTTAGTTTAGTAGATATTCCTTCAGATTGGTAACGAAAGAACTGGGAATTAGTGAAGCGCGGGAGTTTTGGGGACCGTCTTTTGTGTCGTTCGAAAAAGTGCAGATTTAAACTTAATATGATTTTGAAACGTATATTTTAATATAATTTTTTGCACACATGTAAGCGTGCTGCACGAAAAGGAATTTACTAATGTCTAATTGGGTACGTCTAAATGCGAGTAGTAATCGACAGTAATTATTGACTTTTATTTCGATTAAAATGGATATTTAACGTTTTATCTCCACGTCAGCACGGCAAATGCGTAACACACTAATCAGTAGCAATGGTTTTTATATTGACAGTAAAACAACATTCATTACGTTGTTTAAGTTTTTTATTAGACATATTTTTCGACCATATAGAGCAATGGATTCGCAATATGCTATAAAATTCAAATTGAGAATATTATGTAACGTAATTAGTACCACTTTTGTACAGAATTTTTATTAAGTTTACATACAGACGACATCAGGTCAAGCTACACGAAACTTGCAAATAATTATCAACCTTGAGCCATAATGCTTAAAAGATAAAGTTGAAAATCTAACAAACAAATCTGACAGATTGTAGCAGCTTTATGTGCTGTTGTGTATTTTTTTGCTGTGTTGTCTGTACTTTTGCATACAATTTAATTATATTAAATTGTCAGAGCTCGGATACTTATTGAATATTGTGAAATGAAATGGTTTTCTCTTTTATTAGCTTACAGAACTTTAATAACTTACAGAATTACGTATACTATCCAGGCTTCATTTCCTGGCCAGGTATGAAGCATGCTTTACTAATAAACCACACTGAGCGCTGTCATTTCCCTGCTAACCCGACCGCTTAAACTTGTACGCTGTTATTTTTTAACCGACTTCAAAAAGGAGGAGGTTACTCAATTCGACCGTATATATGCTTTTTTTATGTTTGTTCGCGGATAACTTCGTCGTTTATGAACCGATTTTGATAATTCTTTTTCTCTTGGAAAGAAAACATTCCCAAGGTGGTCCCACGATAAAAAATAATAACTTTTTTAAAAAAAACAACCGACTTCCAAAAAACACTACAATATGAAAAATAACTAATTTTGGAAGTCGGTGTCAAAAAATAATATACAAAAACCAAAGACACCGACTTCCGAAATTACTTTGTTATTTTCCACATTGTAGTGTTTTTTGGAAGTCGGTTGTTTTTTTTTTTTTGTAAAAAAAGGTTTTATATATTTTTTATTTGGTTTGGTAGTGTAAAGTGAGATTTTTTTTTGTCAGTAACTTTTTCATTTAAACATTTTATTTTTTACTGTGTAATTTTGAAAAGTTTTGTATATTGTATTTTAAGTATCAATGGTTGTGTCTGTTTTAAAATAAGCAGGTGAGTAAAATGGTTTACAATTTAGTTACAGTTTAAAATTTAATCAACTGAAAACTATTTTACTTGTATGACAAGTTAATTACGTAACGCTACTATCAGTAGCAACGGCTTTCGTTTTGACAGTTCAACAACATCCATTGCGTTATGTACAGTGTTGAGCAAACAAATTCGTCGAACATATGAAGTAATAGATAAGAAATATCCTTCAAAATGTTCCAGATTTTAATTATTAGTACTTACTAGAATTAGAATTCTCCGCAGCTTCGCCTGCGTGGAATTCGGTTATATCGCGCTTTTTAGATTTCCCTCGGGAATATCATTTTTTTTTTTTTCAATAAAAGGTAGTCTATGTCCTTTCTCAGGGTCTAAAGATTGTCTGTGCCAAATTTCACCAAACTTGGTTAAGAGGTTTAAGCGGGAAAGCGTAACAGACAGACAGAAAGAGTTACTTTCACATTTATAATATTAGTAAGGATTTTATGAAATTACGGTTCTGGTGATTTGGTGGTACATTTGAAATAAGTAGCAGAGAGGTCGCGCGCTTTTTTTTCGTTCGCGCACAGTTTTCGTTATCTATCTTTACTACAAATATATAAAGCTGAAGAGTTTGTTTGTTAGAATGCGCTAATTTCAAGAACTACTGGTCCGATTTGAAAAAATATTTTTGCGTTGGATAGCCCGTTGATCCAGGAAGGCGCAGCGGTCAACACGCCTGCCTGCGACGTGGAGGGCCCGGGTTTGATCCCCGGCCAGGTCAAGATGAAAACGATCTTTTCCTGATTGGCCTGGGTCTTGGATGTTTATCTATATATGTATCTATTATAAATATAGTATCGTTGAGTTAAGTAGTATCCCATAACACAAGTCTCGAACTTACTTTGGGGCTAGCTCAATCTGTGTGATTAGTCCTTATATATTTATTTATTTTTATTTTTTATACAACATTTCGCTTCAACCAATAGAAGCGGAGCAAAAAAGACATATGGAACCTACGCGGGTGAAACCGCAGGGCGCAGTTAGTTACTAAATATTTATTTTAATTCCTTATGTAACATTTTCCCCTTATTCAAAAACGTTGCTTAAACTTAACTAGTGTTTCTTGACTTACCCATACCTACATTTTTGACGTTTGCACGTCACTTAATTTTAATCATCGCTTATGAATAAACACCAATTTGTTTAAGGCGTTTATTTATAAACGATGATTAACCACTAAACTGTTATTAGCAATAACTGAAATGGACTTCGCGATTCCTAGTATTGACAGACAGAATTATAACTGCACCAATATTTAAGAGTCACTGCTGTTATTCTCTTTAATAGCTAGGCACTCCGATTCAAGTTTAAAAATAAATGTAAAGGACAAAGGAATCGATAAGGATTTAAAGCCAAAAACTTGGCGAAGTACTAAAATTTAACACAGGCCGCTAGCAGTTGAGGGGTTAATCCTTTAAACGTTTGGTTTTACAAAATACCGATAATATAGTACATAAATATTAGCATAATAGTTCTTTTTATTTAAAGCTTTAAAAAAAAGTTATAAAATATTGACATACGATAATTCATTAAATCAGTTAACTCTAACTAATGCGACCGTGATTATGTTATTAAATTAATAGTGTAAAACAATTATCTTATAAAACTCTAAATATACTTAGCTTTTAGACAATGCAATTAATCAAATGTAACCAGTTATTTACAGGCCATCGTGGTCTAGTGGTTAAAACACTAGCCTCTCAAGTATGAGTGTGCTGGTTCGATTCCAGGTCAGGCAAGTAAGTACCAATGTAACTTTTCTAAGTTATATGTACTTTCTAAGTATTTCTAGGATACCAATGTCTGATTACAAGGTGAAGGAAAACATCTTGAGGAAAGTCCGAAATCGCCAACCCACATTGAGCAGGCGTGGTGATTACGCTCAATCCTTCTCTGTATGAGAGGAGACCTGTGCCCAGCAGTGGGACGATAAAAGGCTGATGATGATGATGATGATGAATCAGTTATAATGCTGCCAAATTGAAGAGTACACTTGTGACGTAAAATGACAAGCGAAATGACTGGTATTCAATTTAGTTAGTTGGTTACGGAAGTCATATGTTTTTTTTTCTTTACCTTCAATCAATTACCTAAACTAATGGAATACAGGTTGTACCAGCTGGTTTCAACTGGCTCAAAAAGCCGCTTCATTCATCTTTAAACACCAGCTATAAATGCGTGTGCCAAACAAAACGATAGCACCCTTGAGGCCTATACAGCGTGTTTGTTTTACGATAATCGCAGAATGTTTCACTCTGCTCATAAATATTGTAGAAATACCAGTTTTATTCGAGTTTAGCTTTTTTGTGGTTATTGGCGAAGGAAATCCAAATTATACTGTTTCGTAAAATGTATTATTTACAGCAGCAGCATCTGGTAATAAGATTCTACAATTACCAATCTGTCGGCCATTCGTAAATTGAAAATTGTCTATTAAGATCCTTAATAAGTTAGTTGTCTCCAAAGGGCCCAAGTTTAACAATAAACGTTTCATAAGTTAGATGGTTCATCACCAGCACAAACTCAAAATCATCATCATCATCATCTCAGCGTTAGTCACAGTCGCATCCCAAGCTTTTTCAGCTTTGGATTCTGGGATCCGCTTTACCAGTCTAACTACTGATTATAGCTAAATTTCGATATTTTCCGTGAAGCGACTGCCGTCTGACCTGACTTTTGTCCTGAGCATTGCATTTAGACCAGTTGTTTGACTTTTGAGACAACCCGTAACGACTACCATTAGATGTTGGTATGGCAACCGGGACCAACGGCTTAGAAAGAAAGAAAGAAAGAAAAACGCGCGAAAGGCATGACCAGCGCGAGGATCGAACCTGCGTCTCTTTGTGCAGCGGCCGCGATCGCTACCGCTACGCCACGGAGGCTGTCCAGCACAAACTCAAAATATTTATTTAGTAGTAGATTCCAATCCTATCATCCTACATTTTATCATTATAAACCAATGTCTACTGGATAATAATCTTCCAACTACAGGCCATTATTGATTGATTAGCCAACCTATTGATGGTAGAAGTTATTGATCTTGTTCTTTTATTTACATTATTGGGTAGCATCGTGGTTAAGCCATAATAGCCACATCGGTCATCCGAAAGATAAGCTACGCATACAGCTGTCTGTTCGTGGATGGGTGAATAACTATTCATTACATATTTACACCCCTCAGTGCCTTACCTCAATCCGTCCCAGCTGATATCTGCAGATATTTGACAAACGTTACGGGTAAGCAAAAAGCCTGACAACCATTCTAAGCAAGGAATGCTGTTGTCTTACCCAGTAACTGAGTAGCGGAGGTTAGATAGGCACTCGTTCCTTGTAAAATACTGGTGTTTAATAGAATAGAATAGTTCTTTATTTGCATAGTAAGTAGGTACAAAATATGGATATCAAAGTGTTTGAAAGACCCTTATACTGATTGGTAACCCTGACTTAACTCGAGATGGTCTCCAAAGACTAGAGCACAGGCGTAGAGTAACCAGCCTTTCGGTCTTCTATAGGATGCATTTTGGGGAGTGTGCGAAGGAATTGCATGATTTAATTCCCCCATCTCCGTTCCACCATCGGACGACCCGTCGTACGGCGAGTTTCCACCTTTACGTTGTTAACACCATTACGATCCGGACGAAGCGTTTCGCCTCCTCCTTTATACCGCGTACATCGAGGGACTGGAACAGTTTGCCAGCGGCGGTGTTTCCGTCGGACTACAATTTGAGTGTCTTCAAGGCTAGAGTGAATAGGCTCTTAATAAACTAGTGCGCTTTACCATCGAGGGACTGGAACAGTTTGCCAGCGGCGGTGTTTCCGTCGGACTACAATTTGAGTGTCTTCAAGGCTAGAGTGAATAGGCTCTTAATAAACTAGTGCGCTTTACCATCAACGACTGCGTCACTGCTTACCATCAGGCGGGATTGCGGTCAAGAGCTAGTTTATAATTTTATAAAAAAAAAAAAACAAAAGCTGAAATTAATAAATCTTCGATAATAATAGAACATCTCATTCGACACATATTATAAATGCACATTATCAAATCAAATAAATATAAATTAACCATGTCAAACGAAATTAAAAACAACACAATTCATTACGTCAAGTCAATAAAAATATGCCCGGTTTATGGTCAATAGGTACCTACAGTTCAGATCTACAAGTCAGTAATACAGAGATGTCACATTATCAAATTTACTTCTCGTCTGACAAAAAAATCGCTAATTGAATAATAACATTAACCGCAACTGGTTAGGCTGGAAGCTGATCCAACAGTAGATGGGAAATAGCTTGACAGATTGAGTGATTGGTAACACAAAAGCATGTGCTGACCTTTGTCAGCACATACTTTCGTATCACCAATATAATAGGAACTGCTTAATATAGTTATTATCCTTCTACAAAAGTTGAAACTAATAAATAAGGTCAAATTGAAACACAGCCCAGGCATGCTTGGTTCATCCGTTACAGCAGTTTATTTAACAACACAACTCCCTGATCTCCACTTTGAAACTTAGATCCAGATTTATTTGTAGTCATTTATTTTGTTTGTCTGTTAGTAGAGTATAGCGTGGACTTGCTTAAATTGTTTATATGAGTAATTTCGCAAGAGTTTTTATTTTTTATGTTATAAAGTATCAACTTTTGGAAATCTGAACTTTAAGTCTGAAATCGCCAACCCGCATTGAACAAGCGTGGTGATTACGCTCAATCCTTCTCTGTATGAGAGGAGGCCTGTGCCCAGTAGTGGGACGATAAAAAAAAGGTTGGTGATGATGAAACTATTAATGCTTGACCGCGATCCCGCCTAAGCAGTAATATAGTATCTATTGATCTATTGTTCACTCTAGCTTTGAAGAGATTCAAATTGACTTTCGATATACGTGCGCTATAAAAGACGAGTTGAAACGCTCAGTCCGAATCGTAATGGTAACAACAACGTAAGGTAAATAGAGTTCTATGAATTAATTTAGTTAGTTACGTAAGGTCAAAGTTAGAATATTATTTTGTTGTTTTAATACCTAATAACAAAATAATGTTAAAAGTTTTTCAATAAAGTTATATAAGTAGTAATAATTATATTTTTTTGTTAATAAATACTCTATCGTACTATTGACAACTCGCTCTAAGCTCACTTCAACTAACTTTTTCCGGTGAAACAGAATTGATCGACAGTTGAAGTCAAGTCTTTAACACAAAAGCATTATTTGGAAATACACGTCATGCAATATAAAACCATTTTTAGGCAAACTTTCCAATCAATAGGGTTATTTCCTGAGTAAAAAAACATATTCTATTTAGTCCGTCATTCAGATTATAGAAAAATATTGGATACGTATATTTTGTTTTATCATATCAATAAAAATTTACAAATATAAAAGGCATCAAAGATCAGGAGTGGGGGATGGTGACGTCACCCGTTGCTAAAAAGTGTAGCAAGGACTGACGTCACACAAATTTTCAACACACTGTATCGTCTTTATTTTTTGTTTATATGAAAAAAAATACGTGACTAGTTTTTTTTGGAAATCTGACTGACAGAATAATTCGTTTTTTTTTTTAAGTCAACTACCCTATTACGAAAATATTGTTACGTCCGTCCGTTTTTTTTTTTTTTTTGATAAGTATTTTTTCTGTCAGTTTTTAACATACCTACACTGTGTAAGCAGTAGTAATCCACCCATCTCGACGTAATACACACTCCTGTATTGTGATTATTATCTATTGACACATTCAAAACTATTCCGACGACCCCATCTAACTATATCTGTTACTAGCTGTCATTGTCATGTTTTAGCTCTAGGTGTGTTTGCCAACTCCTGCTCGGCTGTTCACAAAAAAAAACTGAGTAAATAGGAAGGAAGACGGCAGTTGAGCGAGGTGATGCAATGATAAACCCAACAACACGACCAACGATGCTACGCCAAAGGGACATTGATCAGAACCTCCACGTCCAAACATCCGACACAACAACAACATATTTTGGCGCATCGTACGCGGCCCACATCGCAATCGGTCTCAGACCCTTCCTCCGTACTACCTTAACTAACTAACTGTAAGGAATATCTCTCATGGAAATTAATATTTCACTGTATTTAAACAAACAAAAGCTAAGCCCTAAATAACCCCTTTCAATAATTACTTTGGCCCAATCAATCTAACACAATGCTTAGTTATCTTGATTCAACGCGGCGTGTGACCGCGTCACAAATCCGCCATATTGCCGTTGTCATGGCAACCGATTGTTTCCCGCGCTCCGTGCGAACTGCCGCCATTTGCATGCGTGGCCATTGTTGTGATTTTTGATGAATGAAAGAAATATGGGTAGCTACGGTTTTTTGCAAGATGATAGATTAAGGGTTATTTAGTTGCTGGCAGATGATCGTAAACCTTTTTACGTGACTACAGCTGTACGGCATAGACGATGGGATAAGTGCGTAGGTATGTAGGTAAGGTATGTATGTATGTTTTTCAAACAGAATTTAGTTATTTGTTTACTCAAGAAACGAAGAAAGTCTGTTAGTCAAACATTTTTACTTAACATACAAAATCTCTCAATATAGCAGAAAAGTTTTTCATAATCTTACTTCAAATATAGAATAAGAGATATGTAATGCAATTCATTAACTCGCACTCCGAATTTATCAGAGATATTTGCTGAAGTTCGTTTGAATTGTTTTACACAGTGGTGCGGAAACGATGCGCATCATTTGGCATCGTTGGTCCGTAGGGTACGGTGCAGCATGTAGAGAACCATAGCTGGTAGTATAAACTGTCAGTTTGTGAAGCACTGCTGCTAGGTTTCTGCTGGTAACCTCACAGTAATGATGTTACAGTCTACATATTTCGATTTGTTTTGTTTGGAAATTTATTACTAAGTAACATAGTTTGTACGCATATTGTGACTAAATCTATGAATCAAGTTGCTGGAAATAAATTGATAAGGAGGAAGCAACTCGGTTTCCTAGTTTGGCTGTAGGTATGTCTGCCAACCAACCAACCCGCACTGGGCCTGCGTGGTAGATTACGGCCCACTCCCTCTCAACGAGAGGAGACCTGTGTCCCAACAGTGGGAACATTATCAGCTGATTATGATGATGATGTCTGCCATAGCTCCACTAAACCGATCGTGTTGAGGTTCCACAATTAGTTACTCTGAGAACAGCAGCCTATTCGGCGAACACCGACCGGACCGCAGTTGATATTATTTTAGTGTAAAATTGTGTATTTTATTATAAAATAATATCAACTGCGGTCCAAACGATCTCAACTAGTCACAATCATTTGACAAAAATGTGTTCACCGATTAGGCCACTGGACCCATCTAGACCTAACAAAAGGACGTATCTACTAATCAACCTGGATCGCAGATAAAGTCGCGGGCAACAGCTAGTCCTGTGTAACCTTATTTTACTGAAAAATAATAACTTACCACTTTGAACTACCGCCAAACTTCAACAAGACCCTTTAATCTCACGTTTACATCACAAACCGTATTTAAAATAAATGCCCTAATAGCTTCTAGGAAAGAGGTTTCAAGATTTCTTGCTCGTTTAACAGATGAACAAAACTACTTTATGGAACTTTAAGGCAAGGCAAATACAATGATATAACTTACTAGATAAATACCATCGGACTTTTTAATAAATATTTGCATTCACTAGGCTATTAAACTTGGTTACCTCTGTCATATCAATCTCCCTCTGGTGCAGCATCGTTAGTCGTGTTGTTGGGTTTAACATTGTGTCACCTCACTCAACTGCCGTCTTCCTTCCTATTCACTCAGTTTTTTGAGTGAATAGGCTCTTAATAAACTAGCGCGCTTTACCAGCATCGATTGCTTCACTGCTTACCATCAGGTGGAATTGCGGTCAAGCACTACTTTATTATTATAAAAAAATATATATAAATATGGAGTTACGATATGGTCTTCACTATTTGGCGTTTTAAAATATTCTTTTAGCAAGTAATTAGAAGCAATGTTAACTTACTTTTTACTAAATAATTAATAATATTTTTAAATAGTAAAGCCTCCATATTGAAAGAAAGAAAGAAAATACATTTATTCAGCACAGACATAAAGACACCCAATACATTTAAAATAAACATCATTAGGTAGCAACAAATAAAACTACTCGGTGGTAAGCCATAACATCGGCCGCCGGCAGAAGTTACCACCCACCAGACAAAGCCTTGCCGCCAAGCGATTTGTCGTGTTCCGGCATGATGTTGGTGAAGCCGTACGGAGGACGGGTCTGAGCAGTTGTGTTGCGATGTGTGCCGGGTACCATGCGCCTAATGTTGTTGTGTTGGGAGTTTGGTCGTGGAGGGTCTTCAGTTCAATCTCCCTTTGGCGCAGCATCGTTGGTCGTATTGTTGGGTTTAACATTGCATCACCTCACTCAACTGCCGTCTTCCTTCCTATTCGCTCAGTTTTTCTGAGTGAATATGCTCTTAATAAACTAGCGCGCTTTACCATCAACGATCGCATCACTGCTTACCATCAGGCGGGAATGCGGTCAAGTGCTAGTTTATAATTATTAAAAAAAAAAAAACAAATAGATAGTAAAAAGCCCTGATTTAAAAAAATAACAGCAAAGTGTGCCCCGCGGCTGTACCTAAAAAGTCCAGCTCAACAAAAATGCCAGACAGGCTTGCCTAGTTTGGGGCCAATGCAAAGTCTCTGTCATCTTTTAAGCAATAAAATTTATTAGTATTATTATAAAAAAAAAACCATGTTAACGTTAATGTATACGATTCAGTTAAAATTGGGTTTCCCATCAACATCCTGGAGTTTGGAGTTATACCCGATCGATTGCCATAGGCCCTCCCATCTCCCATATTACACCGGTGAAATGAGAATGTAATACAGGCACACCTCTTCGGGAATTACAGGCGTGATGTTGTGATTCGGCGACTGATGGCTGTTTTATGATTTTGCGACAGTCAATGCTCTGCAATATTCTTTTAAAATCCGGCATCGGAATAAAATCAAGCTACTGTTCAATAATCAAGGTACGTTCAATAATTATTATTATAAAATATAGTACATATTCTACATTACAATCCATTTTCGTCAGATTTTTTTTTTTAACTTATTTCTTCATTAGGAATTTCTCCTGTATCAGGAGTGCGGTTACAAACATATAAACTCACATACACGAACAGCCAGACCCAGAACATCAAATTGTAGGCCATATAAATATTTGTGTCATGCGGGTATCGAACCCGCGACACACGGCGCAGCAGTCGATCGCCCAGGCAAGGCACCAATCGTGTCGACAAAAAAATTTTCATGATCGTCTCGTATTTTATACCATTTACTTTTCACAAACTTGCTGAGACAAACATGTAAACAAATATATTGGACCAGATTCTTTTGGTCACAAACTAAATTAAATTTTAGTCCCGTGCATCTTATTCTTTCTATTTCATTAAGAAAAGGACAGAAGACAAAATGTCAGTTTAGACCTGTCAAATTAGTGCGCTCCTGACGTAAACTGGCGTATTTTTAGTCGTCATGTTTATAATCTCGCCTAAACTGTCTTTGGAGTATCTTAATTTGACAGGATTAAACTAAAATGTTATCTTCTATCCATTTCTTAACGAAATAATAAGACTGAAAAAAATGAACTTAACTTAAAATTAGTTTAGTTTGTGAACAACAGAATCGGCTTTCAGAAACCAAGATTTACAACGAAGTAAGTGCTGGATATTCTAACCTCAATGAATTTATTTACATGATATGACAGACCTATAAACTAACCAGTTTCAATTAGAAGATCTTACATCGCTAATAAATGCTGTATTACGGCACTAAGACTGGAAAGAAACATGCCATAAGAGATATTATCTCACCAGGCAAGCTGTGGGAAGTAGGTAACCGTTACATCTATACGATGAGTTACCGAACCTAGCTAATTAGTAGCACTGTGTTGTTTTATGCAATGCCGATAGACTCATAGAAAATGGAAATGGTTAGAACCTCAATGAACATGGCCTCTTTAAACGTCAAAGAGTAAATTAAAGCCTTTGATTACGAAAGTAACAACTTTGGTTGCACCATATAAACGGTGTATGGACCGGACCGTACGGAGGACGGGTGTGAGCAGTTATGTTGCGACGTGTGCCGGGTACGATGCGCCAAATGTTGTAGTGTCGGGAGTTTGGTCGTGGAAGGTCACCAAATCAATCTACCTCTGGCGGAGCATCGTTTTTTTTTTTTCTTGACGCTTTGGAAATGCCTTTACGCACCATACCCCGAAGGGCGTCTGTGGAACTCGCCCAGCCGAAGCCGGGAATACCCACTAAAACCAAACAGCGGCACAACGACATCGCCTGAGTGGCGGGGTCATGGGAAATAGCAGAGCCTTTCTACCAATCGGCCAAAAGGCGGGCCCACAATGGTTCCTCCATAGGGAGGGGCCGGGCTGGGTACGTCTTCTTGTGCGAGAAGACGCAGCAGCCAAGGGTTTTTTAGCGAGGTGTCCTTCCTCTTAGCCCCACTCGTTTGCCCGGAGGCAAACGGGGCCCCCAGCTCCTCTCAGTGAGGAGACCGGGTTGCCCGACGGTGACCCGGGGTTCGGGTCACGTCATCCACCTGAAGTGGTGGCCGACCCGCCGCACGTGTGACCGCCGAAGCGGTCCCCGCTTCTGGTTTTGGTCCGCGCCGGTAAACCGGTATCCCCCATATCTGGGGCCGTTCCCCTTTCCGCCACCTGGGGACGCGTCCGATGGCAGGCCAGAAACTGCACACGGAAACATTGCATTACCTAGCTCAACTGCCGTCTTCCTACCTATTCATACAAAGACCGAAAAGCGTTTAGCCTCGTCTTTTATACCGGGTACATCGAGTGACTTTAAGTGTCTTCAAGGCTAGAGAGAATAGGCTCTTAATAAACCAGTGCGTTTTACTATCAACGATTGCATCACTTCTTACCATCAGGCAGGATCGCGGTCAAGCTCAGGTTTACATTATTAAAAAAGGAAAGTTATTGATTGTTTAAAGGTAATAAGGAACAAGGTGTAAAGTTCATTAAGTTCACTCATCCTCCATAGAAAAGGGAGGATCCTCCAACTTGCCCACCAGTTGATGTCGTGGCTTTGTATGCGTGCTAGTTGCACACTGAACTCTGCTTGCGAGATGTAGGATTTGCGTGACGTCAGTATGACGCGTTGTTCGCACGTAGCGTTGTAGGTACCTCAACTTTATTTTATGTGTAATCAATAAAAATTGTGTGTGTATACCTACGAAGCCTAAATTTAATTTTCTCTCTCCGATGATCATTATCGACTCTTCGCCGGTCTGAAGACGGTTTGTTAATTAAAACAACACATTAATTAAAGTTATTCAATATGGACTGATAACTTGTAAGTTAATTGGATAATATTCCTTTAATATATTAGCTATTACACACCTTTTTATAAATTCTTTATTTACGAAAGTTTTGTACAGGTACAATATGTAAAGAAAACCCTGTCCGATCCGTGAAGGTATTGTTAGGTATCGATAACTGATTCTACTAATGCCAACAAAGCTGGTCTAAATCTCGCAAAAGAAAGTAAATTGGTGCATTTGCATTAGGCAATACATGCACGGACGAAAGGGAGCAGGACACGCGGCACGCGGTCGCATCGCTATTCGGTCATAATAATACCGTCAAAAATGGTGTTGTCATTTATTAAAAAAATATCAAATTTTGGAGAAGTTTGAATTAATTCACGGAAAAAATCATTAGTATTGTTACTATGATGAGTATCAATTATGAATACCTATTTCATATTTATTTGGTCATGTGTTTACCTAACCTTTATTATCCTTATGGGTCGGAATGGGTTTTCTTTACATATTGTATAGATAAAATGCCAGCAAAATTTTGTACAAACATCAGAATCACAAGAGTGTGTATTTTTAACCCAATCGGATAATAGGTATTGGCAGAAAAGTAAAAGATCGATGAAAGGGTCTGAAACTGAATGAATCGTTTCAAAATGGAATAGTTCGCTCCGAACTAAACGCTTTCATTTGTATCTTGTCCCATTTTAGAAGTAAAACCTTTCATTCTAAACACACGCTCTATTTAGGCCCTCGTTAGGGTGGGTTCTTGATTACTAAAACCCAAGTCAAATGCCAGCAGGTCTATTTTGTAGAAATCTCATCGTAAAAACTTAGATTTGGTGACCTGACGTTCCATCTAATGATATTGACAATTTTGACAGCTCCCTTCATCAAATTATGACGGTGACATTTTTACAGAATAAATCGACTGATCAGTAACTTATCCTCCCTCTTCCAATTAGTTTTCCCTGCCTTCTAAAATACCCCTCTCCTTTGTATACTTGTGGAGCTGACGATTTTTATCCGCCACAATTATGTAAAATTAAATTTGCTTCCTGAAACATTTTACGATTGGTTATAATACTTATATGTGTATTTGATGTTCTAACAATTATAGAATAGAATACTCTTTATTATGTACACCATATAGATTACAGAACATAAATATAAAGATTTTACAAAGGGTGACACAATGGGCAATTATAATATGATATGTACTTTTATCTTTTTGTTTCATTTCTCTACTAACATCACAAGATATAAAAAGATCCAATGTAGCATCCTAATTTTTTGTTATTATTATTATTATTTATGTACACTCTTGCTTCTCCAATCCACTTTTGACATTAGCAGAATAGTCGACATCGGCTACACTTGCCATAAATAAAAATAGAAAAGAATAGTAACTTATCCGCCAAAATTTATTAGCCATTTTGTCCAAGCATTTGTGTCACAGTTTCTCAATGTTTTGGCAAGGTATAAAACTCGCTGCGCTTTGCTGTTTCACCCGTAACAGTTTCAATCCCTGGGATATGATATGATAAAATGGGAATATTGGGATATAAGTATCGTAAATGCATCACTGCTTACCATCAATATATCGCTAAATCACAATAATGTCTCAGTTTGATGAAATTATCTCAGCAAAGAAGAGCCTGGAGGATAGTTTTATCCGGAAGATGGGTGAACTTGTAGCACAAATCCAGAGCGCAGGATCATCGAAGGATACTGTAACTAGGGTCGCTGAAGAGTTCCGCGCATTTAGAGAACTGATTTTTCGAACGCTTTCAACGCCGTCAGTCACGAAATCCTTTTATCCATCCTTTCCCATCTTATGATCTCTTCCAGGGTTCTGGATTGGTTCTCCTCGTATCTTCGGAGGCGTCAGGAAGCAGTTCTTGCGAGAGTTTCGTCTTCTAACTGATGTGAGCTTATTTCTGGCGTCCCTCAAGGCGGTATATTATCCCCACTTTTGTTCTCAATCTTTATTGATCATATTACTATTGAACTTCAGTGTGCGTATCATCTTTACGCTGATGACTTACAGCTCAGGCAAGTGTTAACAACTTATCGGATGCGATTGAAGAGCTGAACCAGAGTTTTGATAAGGATTGGTCTATTCGTTTCGGAGTAGCAGTTAACCCTACAAAATGCCACGCCATTATTATAGGGAGTACCTTTAATCAGCGTAGGCTGAGTGACTTAGTGTTACCATCGGTTATCTATGATGATAAAGTCATTCCGTTCAGCTCCGACGGCGACGGCGACGTCGTAAGCAGGTTGCAAGTGTGAGCAAAAAAGTCACCGGGACGTTCTTCCATCACACATAAAGGCAATGCTTGTTCAATCCCTTATCTTCCCCATTATTGATTATGGTGATGTGTGTTATTACGACCTGAATGTAGATCTACTCAATAAACTTGACCGACTTCTAAATAACTGCCTTCGATTCGTATTTAATCTTCGTAAGTACGATCATGTATCTTCTCACCAGTCCATCTTGAAATGGCTACCCATCAGGCAGCGCAGAGCTCTAAGAGCTTTGACGACCTTGTTTTCACTCCTACACAAACCCTGTTCACCTTCTTATCTTACTTCTCATTTTCAATATTTATGCTCTGCGCATAATAGGAATCTTCATTCTTCCAATAATTGTCTTCTACGATGTTCTTGTCATGGCTCTGTTTTTCTTAAGTCTTAATTTCATGTCCAGGCGGTTTTCCTTTGGAATGATCTTCCTCAGAATATCAGGACGTTGACCAGTCGGTACACAAGTCAAAGCTCGAGAATTCATCATCAAACATGTAATTTATTCTTTTTCTTTATGTATATTTTTTTTACCTAATTATATTATGTATGTATGTATTTATGTATTTGTTATAATTTTTTTTTTGTTTCTCTTTTTACTGTAATATCGTTTATATCTTTGCACCTACCATGTTTTGTCCCTGCATGACCTTAAGATAGACTGGTAGAAAATGCCTAAGGCATTAAGTCCGCCATTGTACAATGTTTTTCTATGTGCCTGAATTATTAATAAATAAATAAATGTTAATCCCGGTTCATGTAAATCCGTTTAGTAGTTGTTGCTTGAAAGAGTTAAAATCATCCATACATACATATATCCACTTTTCATCAATGGACCTCCCGCTCTGGGCATACATACATCCTCACAAACCCTCCCTAGAAACATGTATAAATCATTCTTATAATTATAATTCTGTAAATTCATCTAAAGACTACTTTTTTTTTTTTTTGTTGTGTTGCCATTTTCTTTCTTGCCTACTTCTGTTCATGTGTATGAATGTTACTCTAGGTCTACCGAATTATCGTCTAATAATCATGGTGGTCACTCATACTTGAGAGGTTGGTGTTTTAACCACTAGGTTAAAACACCAACCTCTCAAGTATGAGTGGGTTCGATTCCAGGTCAGGCAAGTGCCAATGTAACTTTTCTACGTTATATGTACTTTCTAAGTGGTTGGTGGTATGGTTCTTTTCAATATCTTGGACACTAACTAATGACTGATTACAAGGTGAAGGAAAACATCTTAAGGAAACCTGGACTTTAAATCTGATATCGCCAACCCGCGTTGAGCAAGTGTGGTGATTACGCTCAATCCTTCTATGTATGAGAGGAGACCTGTGCCTAGTAGTGGGATGATAAAAAGGTCGATGATGATTTCAAACCAAAAAAAATAACCACTGCTTTCGAAACGGTGAAAAAGACGTGAGGAACCAGGTATGTTCTATATCTGTGACTAGTGGAAAAATCAATGACTGCTGGTACCACTTATTCAGTTTGTCTCATATTTTTCCGTCTCCATAATATGGCGTTAGTGAGATCACTCTATAGATTAGAATTTCGTCGTAAACAACGTGCTGTCAGTTTAAATTAACTCAATTTCACACGCCCTAATGGCGAATTTATTAGTTTATCGATCATAACGTAATCCATTCACTAACTCAATTATAAAAACTTGCAAACTTACCTAACAATGATAGTTAATTATGTGAAAATTAGAACGCTGTCCGTTGTGCAAGTCTGATACCATTAACGATCAAAGTGTTATTAATTTGTAGACGTATGAGTTAGAAGAACTTGTGTTGATTAGTATCATTTTATACCATATGATGACATCCAATCTACATATATACTTTAATATATAAAGCTGAAACAAAGAAACTCGTTTGTTACTGGCGTAACTGGTGGCGTAACTTTTAAGCGTTATAACTCGAGACCTAGCCATTGTATAGGTGCAATATAAAAACGCATTGCTAGACCTAGGGTGGCCCATCGAATGGTACAGGTTTCATCAATTTTGTCAGCAAAGTGTCGACCTACTAAATGTACTCGAAGTTATGTGCTATTATTATTACGTCTAGACGAATCTGGAATGTTCGATCAGCTGACCTATATAAAGCACCGTGACGCCAGCAGGCAGTCAGTCTGCATTCGACTAGCGATACGAAAACAAGCGACAGCTAAGTAGCGATCTTTGAGAATACCTACTGCGACAACTGTAACAAGAACTTTGAGTACTACGTGAAGTAACATCTGTAGTGTTATTGTGTGTTTACGAGACGGACTTCGTGGACGTAAGGGAAGACTTCGGTGCGACATCAACTACGTTCTACTTGTCATGCCTGTCATGCCTACGATCGACTGTACCTTCGTTGCCAATAAACTTCGTAATCCATAACCGGCGTTTTAGTACCCCTAGCCCGTAACAATAGTATTTAATTTTGAACAAAATTATCCTTGACAGCACTTAATTTCGATGGACATCTTATAAGTCTAGAGATACTACAATTTTAAAAAAACTTTTTAGGGGTGAAAATAAAATGTTCAAATAACTAACTCCACACGAACAAAGTCGCGGGCGGCCGCTAGTATATGATAAATGTCCCTTGAATTTTCTAATATCTTGATGTCATAGTGTCCTTGGAGCTCCTTGCTCGTTCTTCTCCATAGAGATGGAAAATTTTGGAATAGGCAAGTAGCTTCAACTTCAGACTAACTCACCAACCCTTTCACAGTTCAAAAGTTCCAGTAAATAGTATAAAATAAATGTTTGATGCTGCGTGCAACTATTTTCAAACTTGAGCGTAACTTTGATAATAGTTGCACGCAAATTTTATGTGGCAAAATAATAAGTTTGAGAACTGTAACTAAAGTTAATTGAAATAGTTTTCCTGAGTGCCACTAGTTGTATCACTTAAAACCACTAGCTCTATCTGTGTCTCAAAACTTGACTGACGTCCAATATTGAATCAAAACTGTTCAGACGTCGTTCTCAGAAGTCGATCTAGCAGAAACAGCATAAAATGCATGTATGTTAAAAGATTCTCTCCTTTTATTACAGATATCTACATAAGACTGCGCCATGATCTTTCTCCTGCTCCTCATCCTGCCAGCAGTCAGGACCCAAGCTCCTTTGCTGCCTAACTACTCATCAAATCAAGCCCCGTTCAATGCAGTCCAGTTTGTGCAAAATAAACAAGCCAAGTAAGTGTTCTTTGTTATTAAGTAGCAAATAGAGATAAAGTATAAGACAGTGATGGAGCGATTGTAAGAAAGTGAGTAAAATATGAGCACCAGCTGGCGCTGAAATCAGCGCTGGTGCTCTGTCTTCCAAAGGGTCGCAGCAAAATACAGAGCAACAGTCGTAGTCCGTGATTGTGACGCATTTGTACCCCAACCCTTTCATATAATGTGCACAGAAAATCCCGTCCGACCCATAAGGATAATGAAGGTTAGGTAAACATATGACCAAATAAAATATGAAATTTTACATAATCATCAAAGTAACAATACTAATGAATTTTGAGATAATCTTTTTTAAAAATTGGTAATTATTAAAAAAGTGACAACACCATTTTTGACGGTCTCATAATGAGCGAATAGCGATACGACCACGTGCCGGGTACCCTGCCCCCCTTCGCCCGCGCATGTATTGCCTACCGCACATATATTAAATTACCTCTTTTTTGCGAAGGAATATATATATTTTTAGGGGGATTTTTTAAGTGTAGCCCGGCTTTGTAGGCGTTAGTAGAATCAGTTATCGATACCTAACAATACCTTCACGGATCGGACAGGGTTTTCTTTACATTTTGTATATCTCGACCTTAGAAGCATTAGGTCGTATGTATAGCTTGTCGAATAACATATACATATATTGGATTTCATGTTCTTTTTCACGTCATGTTTACTGCAAATAAACGTAATGTAACGTTTTCTTTAGTCCATTCTATCTCTTGACCTCTACATTCTCACAACATAACACATGTTTAGATAAGCAGCTACTATATTCTACAGTATGTCTGTCTATTTTCCCACCGGTGTATAAAACTACGGCTGCTATTGTTCAAACACTTTGCCCAAGCGAAAGGTCTGTCTAGATTGTTACCTTGATAAGATATTACGCGTATTATTCCTCGAGTATGTAAGCAGAGGTGTCTAGAATACCCACATTTTGCTATGTAGTGAAATCCTTTGCGAATAATAGAGCACATATATAAGCTCTAAGTTGCTACGGAGAATATGCTTTTTTAAAAACCCAATAATAACACTTTCGCATATGAGTTAAGAGCTCAGCCTCCGCAGCAAGATCAGGAGCGGTATATCAACGAAAACCATACATATTTACATATAAATAATAATAATAAGCCTTTATTTAACCATGAATTTCTGAAGTAATTCATAACATAATTTAAGTATATCGAAAAAAAGGAAACAAAAAAAGTAACAAAAATAATAATAAATAAATTTAGATTTCCTTACAATTCATGGCCCCTTTCGGTATAGGCCTCCTCCAAGTGCCTTTTTTTTCCTATCTGTTGCCACATTTGGCCAATTTCTTCCTTCGGTCTTTACTATGTTCTCGCTAACATACTGACTCTCTCTGATATTCTTGTGTAATTTTGTATATATTAATTAGGAAGTTGTTGTATATATTAATTAGGATGTTGGGAGTCAGACAACAAGGGAACAGTGTCTAAGAAAGCGACAGACATATATTTTGTTACACAGGAGAAACAAAAAAGTCACTACGGTGTCGGATTCCTGATTAATATTTACATATATATGCACATAATTCATGAAATTGCTAGAATACATTATGTAGTATGTTTACTTTACATTAGACAACACTCAGCTTCGATATCTAACCGTTCCCAGTACCTAACCGGCCTCCGAACCTAACCAATACAATTCCAATCCGACAAATGTTTCGCTTTCCTAATCGTAGGATTTAGTAATGGACATCTAGTCCCTTAAAAATACTTGGAAAGTATAAATTACATGTTAAGTAGGAACTCCATGTTTCGGCCTGTAAAAAAAAAGTTTTCTTTTGTGGGGCTATTGAGAATTGTCAAGGAATATTAGATCAGTAAATATCAGGAGGTAATGGAAATAAGGCTATTTGTTTCTTTTTATTTATTTATTTCAGGCATAAAAAAAACATAAAAACTTAAAATACTATAAATACATAAATATAACATTATTAATTACACGAAGTGTCGGCGTCGTGTTACCCTGGCCAGAACTCCTCTTTGAGGAACTTCTCGAGATGATTTGTAGAAACACGCACCACGAACGAGGTAAAACTCGTATTGTTACGCGGCTATAACCTCTCGACCCTCAAGGTCCAGTTGATCTTGACGCACAGATACACCACGACCTCCTCAATCTTTGTGGAGTGGTGCAGTCTGAACACAGAACAGCGTCGTCGGTACTGCTGGACGCAGCAGCATGTTGGGTACTGTCAGAGCTGTACCACACTGATTCCGACAAGGAGGCTTCTTCTTACTCTTCTCTACCCTAATGAATCCATCCTTGTCGCCCGTGGCCTTCTCTGGACCCTGCCTTTTCAGAACCTGCTTTGGTTTTCGACAGGCTCCATTTACCCCCTTGTGTTTTATCTGCTATTTTTACCTGAGAGATTTGTGACTCAACAGGCGTTTAAGCGGCTTCAATTGCTGCGTAGGCTCGTTTGGGGGTCGCTGAACCTACACAAGTCGTAGTCTCCATCTGTGGCGAGGCAGGGGTGGCCGCGGCACACGTTGGAGCGCATGCATTTTCAGCAGCTGGTGACGCATGCGTGCCAGCCGACTCGAACCCGAAAATGCAAAGGGTTGACTTCGTGACTTAGATGTTGTGATCCTGCCCAATTTTTTCCTTTCCATAGATATCAGAGGTAGATAGGCCCCCAACAAGCTGAACCGATGACCTAGTGCAGGTCACGGGAAGCCAATGGATGCGGGCAGCACAAGACCGGTCATCATGGAAAGCTTTGGGGGAGGTCTTTATTCAGCAGTGGACCTTTATAGGCTGAGATAAAGAAGAAGAAGATAGATATCAGAAACAAAAGACTTTAATATCTCTATAGTCCTTACCCTTCGACGAAACAAGAAAAGATATTGACCTAGATTCTGTAGTACAAAAAAGAAACTAAATTTAAATACAGTGCATCTTCTTCTCTCTTCTATTTCATTATGAAAAGGACTGAAGATGAAATATTAGTAAAATATTCCATTGACAGTTTAGACCTCATTAACAACATGGTGTCTAAAATGTGCCATTTTACGTCAGTTGCTGAGCGATTTGACTGGACTAAAATAAAATTTATGTTCTGTCCTTATCATAATGATATGGAAAGAAAGAGATGAACTGAAATTAAATTTAATTTAGTTTGAACAAGGGAACATCGGCACCGTCATGAAGTTTCTCATCATCATCATTTCAGTCGAAAGGCGTCCACTGCTGGACATAGGCCTCCCCCAAGGATCTCCACGACTCGTTCTGCCGCATTTAGCGGATTCCTGCAACCTTCACCAGGTCGTTGGTCCACTTTATCGGGGGCCTACCCACGCTGCGTCTTCCGGTATAGTCGCTACTCGAGAATCCGTCAGCCTCATCGGGAATCGGTCCTACGAGCAATGTGTCCAGCCCACTGCCACTTTAGTGTTGCAATTTTTCGGGCTATTTCGGTTACTCTCGTTCTTCTGCGGATTTCCTCGTTTCTGATTTGATCACGCAGTGAAACTCCAAGCATAACCCTCCCCATTGCTCTTTGAGTGACCTTGAGCTTTCTTATAAGGCCTATTGAAAGAAGAAATAAAGAAAGAACATAATTATTCTTACATTCACCTTCCAAATTATGAAATGCTATCTGTGATCCTCTACAACAAATATGTTAATTATTTCCCCAATCCTTACTACAGAAGTTCTCGGGTTTTTCTCATTTATCTTAGAACTTGGAATTATAACAGAAAGCAACCATAAGAAGTCGTTAGCGTTAACTCACCAAGTTTAAATCGAACATTTAAAGTCATCGGTTTCAAGATAGCTGCAGTATTGATTTTACATTAGTCTGCAATTATTTTCTTGTAGTTATCTCCTGGCGATAGGTTGTAATGTTACGGGGAAAAGTCGAGGCAATTAGTAGTTATGTACAGTCAGCTACAAAACTTGATACACAATTTTGTTTTCGAAATTTTAATTGTTGAGCAAAATGTTTTATTAAAATCGAACAGGAAGTGATTTTTAATTACAGAACAACACTCTGCTTCTTAACTCTTAGCTTGGATTATAAAAAGTCGTCTCATGATGTTAAAAACTTTTGCTGCTGATCGTTCCTACAGATATTTTCTTTTCCCTTATCTTTTTTCGAAGTGTTAAAGATGAAGGGTGTTTACTCAGATGACCCAAATTTCGCTAGTTCATGGTGTAATTAATGAGACACACAACCAGAGAGTGCTAAACTACTGAATATTTTATTCGGAAAGCACCTTACTTATTTGGAAACCACGTTAATAACTTCCTTATGAGATAAGACCCGAGAAGGAACCATCATCATAGTTATTTTACTATACCAGCCCCCTAATCGGCGAACACATATTTGACAAATGATTGCGACTAGTTGGCATCAGTTCGGCCGCCCATTGGTCCGTTCGGTCCAAACGATCCCAACTAGTTGCATTCATTTGACAAAAATGTGTTCGCCGATTAGGGGGCTGGACTGCTGCTTGGTAGCCCATTATCAAGCAGCAGTCTAAGTTTGGTTCCGTTACTTAACTATTTAATATTTCATAGTTTTTTTATCCTAATAAAAAAACTATGAGCTCAAAAGGGAGGCCTCGAACTAGGTGGATCGATGACCAGGTGAAGGTCGCGGGAAGCCGATGTATGCGGGCAGCATAAGACCGGTCATTGTGGAAAGCCTTGTGGGAGCCCTTTGTCCAGCAGTGGACATCTATAGGCTGAATAAGAAGAAGAAAAAGAGTTCAAAAATGTTCACAATAATCTAATTAATTCAAAATGGAAATAATAATCATATAAATTCAAATAATTTAAAAATATGTGCCGTAATTTGCCCCCTACGGTCAGCATCATGTTTTTAGTTTCATAGACGTCGACAGTATTCGTCTAAATGAACCTACACGTAAACATGACTAAGAGCATATAGTAAACTAAAATTAATCTATAAAAATATACAGAGGCCATAAAATTAATTTACATATTTTATTTTCCAGAAAAGGCCCCATACTATTCCCGAACGATGCTCCGCCACCGCCACCAACGCCTCTCATCGTGACATCCCGACCGCTCAGCGAATCCATAGCCAGAAGTGAGCTGAATCCAAACAACAGCCTCGCCGCCCAATCACAATACCACCAGGTCACCTACAGACCCAATTATCTAGCCAGGATAAAGAACTATGAGCCTTATAGTTATAACCAGGCTACAGTGGCTCCGGTCTATGATTACGAGTCCAAGCTGGATTTTGCTGATGGCGCAAAGACTGTCCAGAATAGGAAGGAGAATTTTTATAAGGATTATGAGGTAAGTAGTACTTGTTACCAGGACCGCGAGTTGTTCCAGGGCCGCGGGTGACGCACAGGCAAGTGGAGGAACACATGTGGGGTTTAGTCAGTAAAAGTCTGACGCGCCCTTCTGCTCCGCCCAGAGCAGGAGAGATCATTTGATGATTACCCATCCGTGAATAAAAAGTATTAGATGAAAAGTGAGCTGTCAAATTATTATGTCTCAAGTGCAATGCAAAAGTATTAAGTGTCACCTCAACCTGCCCTTAAAATACTTGCTAGGTAAATACTCACTTGCGAGCGCGCGATCGGTATCAAGCCGCGCCGAGCCCTTGTAAAATCCTTGTTATTTTCTTCTTACTTTTAGCAAAAGTCTATTTAATTACTAAATATGAACAATTTTTCCTGCAGGGATAAAAATAAGCAATCATTTCATCGTCCACTTTAACACTCGTAAAGACAACTTATCAGACATTGGATACAAAGTATTTATAGATATTCAGAAAGAATAAATCTCGATAATTATTTTAATATGTAACAATAATAAGAATAAAAATTAATTTATTACTCTCATTTTAATCGCAAAACTCACTGGCACTATACAAAACTGCACTCACCGTTTCTAAACAATTTTTTTTTTGATGTTATCTGTCAGATGGGGCACTGTTTTATCCATCCGAGAATCGTTGTTAAATACAGAACCATCTAGTGAGAAGTTCATGAAGCTCTTTGATACATATCATAAATAAAAACTCGCTTAAAGTGTACATGTCGGTGAGGCCACCATGGTTGCCTGAAAGCTTAACGCCAAAAATTTTTAGGCATTTGTTGGCCCGGACGCTTGACTGGATATTGATGGGGGTAAATATCCCTCAGTTTTATTTTGAGGAGGCTAATGACTCCATGGGGGGTTGGCCCCTCTATTCGTATAGGTCTCTGCTATGCATGAAGGCTTTATGGCCTTCATGCATAGCCTTCCATAACCTTGCTTCTAAAATCTTGAAGCGTAAACATACCTACTTCTTAAACTTAAAGATAAGCATCAAGCTTTTAAGAAAATGTGCAAGTTACCTATTTGTTTATGTAACATCATTCAGACTCTCAAAATTCAAAAAATAAAAAACATCGATCCGGACGAAGCGTTTTGCCACGTCTTTTATACCGGCTACATCGAGGTCAGTAAGTGTCATCAATAGAGGCTCTTAATAAACGAGCGCTTTGCCATCAATGATTTCATCACTTCTTACAATCAGGCGGGACCGTGGTCAAGCTATAATGATAAGTTTATAAACTTATTAAATTTATTCATCAACAGCGTCACACACATACACACACGCACACATACACTACTTCTGGGTACAGTTTGAAGGAAGCACTATCGTCCTATCGTCCTTCTCCAGTGCTTTTTCATAAGACCAGAAAGATTTTCATGAACACATTTAATACTTCAATTTGCTTCAAAGCCGAAGTCTAGAGAAAATTTTCCATTCAATAATGTCTAGCAACAGTCCAGTAGACATTTGGTCCGCCTCACATTTGCTTGTTCTTTTCTTACGGTGACTCGCCAACTTTTCTTTGTAGATCTAGGTCCCGTGTCGGGCCGCAAGAAACGCGATCATGATCTAAAGATATTTTTTTATTATTACCGATAAAATAATTTAAATGTTTCTTAGAAGGTTAAGAAGAGTTGAAGAAGTGCATAGTACACATTTTGTCAGAAAGTCCACACACGGGGCTGCAACTCAGAAACCGTATATCACTGCTGGGTTATCGAACACAACTAACGTGGAAGTCAAGGAATCATCATCATTATCATCATCTCAGCCACATAAGTCCACAGCTGGATATAGGCCTCCCCCAAGTATTTCCAAAAAGAACAGTTGGACGCGGCCTGTATCCAGCGCTTCCCTGCGATTTTGGTCAGGTCATCCGACCACCTAGTCGGTGGGTGTCCGACGCTGCGCTTGCCGGTACGTGGTCGCCATTCAAGAGCCTTTCTGCCCCATAGACCATCGACTCTACGAGCTATGTGCCCCGCCCACTGCCACTTCAGAGAGCTAATCCGCTGGGCTATGTGGGCGAGTTTAGTTCTTCTACGAATCTCTTTATTCCTAATTCGAATCTGAAGTCGAGGAATAGGTATCCTTAATTACTGCACAATCTCTCGTCTACTTTCCTTTTCATGGAAAGCAGTCCAAAACCATTTGTACTGTTGTATGTTGTAAAGCGTCGTCGCTTTAAAATGTAATCAGGATGGCACAACGCTAGTATTTTATTGACCATCCGTTCACAATACAGCAGTAATCATTCGTTTCCTAAGAGGGTAGTGGACTGCCAGGGTCATGGGTTGATCGAAAGAGATATCGTGGCCCTTGGCGCACTGGCAAGTGAAGGAACAAGGGCTGGTTTGGTTTTAGTCAGTAAAAGTCTAATTCGCTCTTCCGCTCCCCCGGTTTGCCGCCATTCGAAAAAAAAGCATTTTGTCAAAGACAAAACCGACTATTCGAATACAGAGCATTATTATTCTAAACTCAAATACTGCATAACATAACAGAAATATTTTATGACGGCCGTAATAATATGACGGCCACCGCTGTTTAAGTAAACCGTAGCTTTAGTCCTGCGATGTGAACAATGGGCTTGCGTCTGAGATTATTTAAATTTGAAATATTGCAATTCATAAGGGACATAAACAGGATTTTGTGATTATTATTAGAGATGTTTAATTGAATTTTTACATCCCCACCAAAGTACATCCGGATCCAAAATACGTTAATTTCACATGGGACCAACATATTCATGGCAGACGACTTGTTCAGGCTTAATTAACAATTTTATTAAAGTCGGTCCAGAAAGAAGTAACAGTAGACCTAGTCGCTTGCCATGAAAGGTGTTTTGAGGTAGAGAGGGAAAACTGTTCTTGGAAGATCTTGGGAAAAGCCATTAACAAGCAGTCGTACAAAGAACATCATTTAATTTTTTCATCATAATCTCTATCTTATGTACAGTCCGGAAAATATATATAAATATGGGGCCAGTCTGTGATAATAAATATGCATCTTAAAACTATCTGCCTAAAGATCTTTATTGTAAATTTGATTTTTTATAGATATAGACTTTGTTTCAAACAGAATTTCGTCTTTATTAACAGAAACGTTTGATGGAATTTTTACATCCAAGAAAACACGGAGGGCCACCTTTTCACCGCAATGGATTTGATCAGGTTTTATGTGGTTTAATTTAACATTAATAACGAATAAGCGTGTGATTTTATTATCCTGTTCAGAAGGCCGTAGAAATTGGATGATGCCAGGAACACAGGGCCGATTGATGTGGCAATGCGATCTTATGCGAAAAAGGTCCTATGCCCAAAGGGTTTTATAGTAAATAAGGAGAGTGTTTAGAGCACGTTCTTTATTCTTATCTCCAACTTCAAATTAGCTTAAATATAGTCGTGGAAATGTAATCATTTGGACTCAAAACCAGACTCCAGGCCGCAACAGCGATTTTCTGATAAAGAAAAATCCAGTAGCATTTTACCTAAATTATGAACGAACCTGGGCCTAATAGTCAGCAGTCCCATGTCCAAACACTAAGCTCACGAGACATTCTAAATATACTCGTATTTTAATATCGGAAATTAATTTACAATAGCCTCAACGAACACCAATGGGAAAAAAGCCTATACTCAAGTATAAAGACGGCACAAAACAATTTAAAGTAAACGCGTCCTTGAAGAGCAAACAAGCCGTTAGTGCCATTGATGCCAATGATTATGAAAATGAGTTCAATGAGGAAGACAACAACTTTGATTTTGATTTCAAAAAACTGTATGTAAGTAATCTTAATAATAAAACTCGACTCTCACACGTTGTGCGATACGTTTTGTTTGTAACGTGTTTACAAACAAAAAGCAACACATTACCAAAACAACGATATGCAGAAAATGTAAGGCTAAAAACTAACCACAACATGCTTGGCAGCCTAAAAAATCCAAGCAGTAGTAATAACAGTACCTATAGCCGAAATCAGTCGCGTATTGCCGGTATACGACAGTGCGACAGTCCCAGAAGGCTTACCTAGAAATAGGCTCCATAGGAAACGGGAATAAGAGGTCTAGGTCCTACATACTGTTCTTATATGCATTAATAGGTATTAATAAAGTTGTCAAACAGATGTAATAGATGCATCATTGAGCAAAAAATATCGTAACACTTGCGTACAAAAAACAACGAAAAATGGAGTAGGTGACAAAATACATACATAATAACTAACTCCATTTTTCTTCTCGTAAAAGACTACCAGAAAAAAAGAACAGCTACAGTCAAACAGCTCAGAATATTTAGAATACTACCCTGACAGCAAGAAAGTGCAAAGAAGAAACTTCGGACGGTTTCATAATGACGAAGAGATCCAAATAAGACCGTTCCAGATTCTTCACAAGAACTCAAATGGTGAAGCCTGGCATCGGCTCAGTGATGACGAGAAAATTCGAGCGTCAGGTACTGGTGAAGAGACGGAAGAGAATGAGCAAATTATAGGCTTATCAACACGCCGCAGTGTGATGTTGGGTGTCAAATATCAAGGCAATAATCAAAACTTTAAGAGCAATGCGCGGAATGTTCATAATTTTGGGAGTAGTGGAGAAAGAGAAAAGAAGCCTGTTTACAACCCTGGCAGAAGACCAAAACCACAGGTTTTTAGATTATTGTTCTAGAATCATCAGTATCATAATATCAGTATCAGTATCATAATGCCATAATTATATTTATCTCATAATCCTTATCATTGTCACATGCCACCACATTTCTTTCCAAATCTGGATTTCCATATAATACATATTTTCTCGGTGGTAGGCCATAACAGTAGGTAGGTCGTGTTCCGGCATGATGTCTGATAAAGCCGTACGGAGGACGGATCTAAGCAGTTGTGTTGCGATGTGTGCCGGGTACGATGCGCGCCTAATGTTGTTGTGTTGGGAGTTTGGTCGTGGAGGGTCTTCAGATCAATCTCAATTTGGCGCAGCATCGTTGGTCGTGTTATTGGGTTTAACATTGCATCACCTCGCTCAACTGCCGTCTTCCTTCCTATTCACTCAGTTTTTCTGAGTGAATAGGCTCTTAATAAACTAGCGCGCTTTACCATCAACGATCGCATCACTGCTTACTATCAGGTGGGATTGCGGTCAAGTGCTAGTTTATAATTATTAAAAAAATATATATATTATTGGCAAATGAAATACAATTTATTTGCGCTAAGCATTGATCAACAATCGGGCACTACTCCAGGCTTTGTATTGTTAGCCTGCCTAACAAACCCTGATGGAAAAACTCAATAATACTATTTTGTTTGTCTTAGAAAACGAACGCATTTTGAAGGAAATTCCTAATCCATGGCCTTATCTCAACTCCAACTAGATGATCAGACATAGGCCTTATCCAAAATAATGCCATAATCGCTACGCTTGACAGGCGGGTTGGCGATCGCAGTTAGATGTTCATAGTACTCGGATGACGCTGCTGCCTGTCATCCGGTTCTTCCCTTATTCGTCTTGTATGAGACCCGCGGGATGTGATGGGGTGACAAGTGTATTCTGACCCGCCGTCACCACGTGGCAACTCGTTGGTGACGGCGCCAAACACGGATCTGAGTCCATTTACTTTTACGATACGCTAACAATAAAGATATCTCAATATTATAAATAATGCAGTAAATATTCGAATTTTAGCTGTCAAAAAGAATTGCATTGGCAGTGAAGTGTTTTACCCAATTAACCCTCATCAATCATGTGCCTACACACGCAAGAAGACCCAAGTATTTATTTTAATACTCTCACTCTTTATACATTTTTTTTTTTATCAGAAATGTGTAGCCATATTAAATATGGACCCTGACTTATGGACTTTTGACTTTTAAAAAGTGCTTTTTCTCAGCCTTATTTATGACTTCAATAAATTCTCCTTATTTTAAACATACATAATCTAGTCGTGTGGCCTAGTAGTTAAAAGTAGTCGTGGTGGCCTAGTGGTCAAAACGCCAGCCTCTCAAGTACGAGTGTGCGGGTTCGTTTCCAGGTCAGGCAAGTAGCAATGTAACTTTTCTAAGTTATAAGTATGTACTTTCTAAGTATATTTTGGACACAAATGACTGATTACAAGGTGAAGGAAAACATCTTGAGGAAACATGAACTTTAAGTCTGAAATCGCCAACTCGCATTGAGCAAGCGTGGTAATTACGCTCAATCCTTCCCTGTATGAGAAGACACCTGTGCCCAGTAGTGGGACGATAAAAAGGTTGATGATGATGATAATCTAATCACAGTTTAATTTCGACGATAAATAAATGTCAAAATGTATGGAAATTCGAGGATTTTTTGACAGATTGAGACAGATCAGACTATGAATCTTCTTAAAATTACGTAATTTGCTCCTTTGATTGTAGTACAAACAACTTTCTCCATTGGGGTCAACATCGTAATCGCATATAAATAATCAGCTGTCCCATACAAAACTTCAATAATATTAACAGCCTATAATGTTCTTGGGCTTCTCCCAATTGCAATAATGTCCCTTTGTGCCGATTGGCCTAGTTCTGTTCTGTCTCCTGCTTGTTATGGAGGGAAGTGGAAAAAATATCTTTTTTCTTACTCCTCCGCTATTCTTTTCTGATTAATTTCGTTGCGGGGCCCAAGACAGTTGAATCGTTTTCCGGGACTCGTCGAGCTTCATTGCTCGGCGTTTTTCTGGCGGTCTCCACTGTTGATTCTGGCTTTCAGGAGTTGCAGTGGGTAAGAAAAGTGTGGCGGGTTTTGTCCCATTAAAGAAAGAAGCCTATAATGTTCAAACTCCTGGGACACAATCTTCCTCCCCCTTGGTAGATGGCACATGTCTTCGGAGTTATGGCTCTAGGACATTTCCTCACAATATTGTCCTTTTGAGATAAGTGGTGATGAAATAATTTACATAAAGTAAACCGCCTAATCTTCTTTCTAAATATATCTTGGACACCAATTACAAGGTGAAGGAAAACATCTTGAGGAAACCTGGATTTTAAGTCTGAAATGGCCAACCCGCATTGAATACGCGTGGTGATTACGCTCAATTCTTCTCTGTATGAGAGGAGACCTGTGCCCAGCAGTGGGACGATAAAAAGGTTGATGATGATGATGATGAAAGCGCCCGTGGTGTTCGAACGCGACCAAAACCACCAGGCTATCACCGCGCTACACTAACTATGGCCCAAATGCACGATCTGATAAATCATTTATCCTTATTTCATACTATATTGATCACACATTTCTGAGATAAGTTGTATAACAATTTCGCTTCTGTCATGGCCGCCAAACAAAATGAATCCGTGATATTATTTTTTCTCTATTCAGTGGCATAAGACCGGTGATTGATTATAGCTGCTATTGTGACTGTGGACAAGAACAGGTGTGTTTGTTTATCCAAGGATCACATCGGGGATCATTGTAAACGTTTGCCTGCCGCTGGTTATCGGTGATTAATCTATAGTTGTGTTTATGTTTGCGTATGATTCTTTTTCGCTAATATAGGTATGGGCTTTATAAATTGTCCAAGTAACAAAAGCCATGGATGCTTGTTTAATGGAAGTATCATTGAGTTGAAAACGAGAAGTGGGAGATATCATTTATTACAAAGAGACTGGATGCTTTCACCCTTAATCATAAACGTTGCTTAAAATTAAGTATTGATTAACGATTGTTTAACTATACATTTTAGACGTTTGCACGTCACTTAACTTTTATCATTGTTTATGAATAAACCTCTTAAACACTGTGGTGTTTATTCATAAACGATTATTAAACATAAAAGGTCAAAAATGTATGGTTAAAGAATCGCTAATCACTAGTTAACTTTAAACAAAGTTCATGAATAAGGGGGATTGTTCTTAAAAAAATCTAATAGTGTTCTTGAAAAATATTAAGTTTGCTAAACGGATAACGACAGATCCCTACTCCCTACTAATATAAATATAAATGAGAAAGTAACTCTGTCTGTCTGAAATTTGGTACAAAGATAGAGTTGACCTTGAGAAATAACATAGGATAGTTTAGATTCCGGACTTTTGAAGATATCTCTTGGAAACGCGATATAACCGAACTCCACGCGGGCGAAGCCGCGGGTGGAAAGCTAGTATTACATAATCGTTGAGTGATCGTGTGTTATATGAAATCATACGATGATTATGTAATAAAATTATAAGATGATTAGGTATTCCTGTCAAAACCGTCTATATACAATATGTAAAGAAAACCCTGTCCGATCCGTGAAGGTATTGTTAGGTATCGATAACTGATTTTACTAATGGCTACAAAGCCGGGCTAAACTTAAAAAAAGATCCCCTAAAAAATTTAATATTATTTCGCAAAAAGAGATAACTTCATACATTTGCGGTAAACAACCCTTCCGCGGGCGGCAGGGGACAGGGCACGCGGCATGTGGTCGCATCGCTATTCGCTCATAATAATACCGGCGTTGTCACTTTTTTAAAAATTACCAAATTTCGGGGAAGTTGGAAAAAATTCGCGGGAAAAAAAGATTATTTCAAAATTCATTAGTATTGTTTCTATGATGATTACGTAAAATTTTATATTATATTTGGTCTAGTGTTTACCTACCCATTATTATCCTTACAGGAGGACAGGGTTTTCTTTACATCTATATATATAAAAGAAAGTCGTGTTAGTTACATCATTTATAACTGAAGAACGGCTATACCAATTTGGCTAAAAATTGGTAAGGAGGTAGCTAAGAACTGGGAGAAGGACATAGGATACTTTCTATGCCGCTCCCCGTCGTTCCTGTGGGAATAAATGAACTTCTTTGTTTCGACTTCTCCCACGCTTTTATGCTACCCTGGTAACTTGAACGTCAAAAAAATATGCACAATAAACCTTCTTTCATGTATTATGATTATTTGATAATGATGAATGAATGACGTTTATTGTTTCGACTTCTCCTACAGTTTTGTGATACCCTGGTACCTTCCACGTCAAAAAAATATGCACAATAAACCTTCTTTCATGTAATTATGATTATTTGATAATGATGAATGAATGACGTTTATTGTTTCGACTTCTCCTACAGTTTTGTGATACCCTGGTACTTTGCATTTCCACAAACTATGCACAATAAAACCTCTTTCATGTATTATGGTGATTTGATAATGATGAATGAGCTTTTTTATTGTTTCGATTTCTCCTACACTTTTGTGCAACCCTGGTACCTTCCACGTCAAAAAAATATGCACAATAAACCTTCTTTCACGATTATTTGATAATGATGGACGAATGAGGTTTATTGTTTCGACTTCTCCTACAGTTTTGTGATACCCTGGTACTTTGCACGTCCACAAACTATGCACAATAAAACCTCTTTCATGTATTATGGTGATTTGATAATGATGAATGAGCTTTTTTATTGTTTCGATTTCTCCTACACTTTTATGCTACCCTGGTACCTTGCACGTCAAAAAATATGCACAATAAACCTTCTTTCATGTATTACGATTATTTGATAATGATGAATGAATGAGGTTTATTGTTTCGACTTCTCCTAAACTTTTGTGCTACCCTGGTACCCTGCACCTCCACATAGTAGGAAACACGTGTCCAGTATTTTTAAGTTAATAATATTATGTACAAAATTTCAAAAAGATATAATGAAAAACCACAAAGTTATAATAAGCTTGCTACGAGTATTCTACTTGGTTGTCCCAATATAAATATGGTCAAAGATCCGCGCGCGAGCGAACGCGGTGCGTTGACCTCTAGCGTCAGCTGTTGCGCGCGCACAATACTATGATGATGTATCGTAAGCTGCGTGACGCACTCGGTAACTACACTGTAACAATTTCTAAATGTATTTGGGACACAATATAACATGGTGTCAAAATTATTGGAATCGATTCAGTTGCTTATTCACTATTTATATATAACTCAAGAACGGCTGAACCGATTTAGCTGAATATTGGTGGGAGGTAGTTAAGAACCCGTTCCCGTCGTTCCCGTGTGACGTGACATAAGACATGGTCCAACTCATTCAAAATGTAAGTCAGCAATTCATATACCAAAAATGGTAGAACAAAAAGCAAATGACAGCTGAGCATATTTAAAAAAAAGTCTAACCGGTTGAAGCAATCGTTTAAAGCAAAGAATATAAATACTCTCTGCTGGTTTAAAGTTTCTAATAAAAAACCACAAAGCCAACTTCAACTTCAAAATTTCTAATATTGTATTGCTGTGCCATTTATCATCAATAAAAATATCATGCCGTGACCAAGACCATCAAATCTTTCTCGAGCGCCGCCTTACTATGACTCGACTTCGTGCTTCTCACTCACAAGAGCAAAGGGAGGCGGCAGTCCGTGAATCTGTTCCGTTGACAATGCGAAATCGGCGAACAAACCTCAGAGATCATCATCATTATCATCAATCTTTTTATCGTCCCACTGCTGGAGACAGGTCTCCTCTCATGCAGAGAAGGATTGAGTGTAATCACCACGCTTGCTTAATGCGGGGTGGCGATTTCAGACTTATAAAGTCCAGGTTTCCTCAAGATTTTTTCCTTCACGTTCAGTCATTGGTGTCCTAGATATTATACTTAGAGAGTACATATCACTTTAGAAAAGTTACATCGATACTTGCCTGACCTGGAATCGAACCCGCGCAATCATACAAGAGAGGCTGGTGTTTTAACCACTAGGCCACCACGACATCTCAGAGATCAATAGCTAGATAATTTACGAAGCACAAGTAGAAATTCATTTCTTTCACAAGGTGCTACACTAAATAAATGACAAATAAAAAAATCATGGAATACTTTTTTTTTATTTATTTACAGTGTTCCTAATTTAAAAAGTAAAAAATGTGATCATGTGATATTTATTGCCTTTAAGGCGGAACAAAGTTCGCCGGGTCAGCTAGTCTATATATATAAAAGAAAGTCGTGTTAGTTACATCATTTATAACTGAAGAACGGCTATACCAATTTGGCTAAAAATTGGTAAGGAGGTAGCTAAGAACTGGGAGAAGGACATAGGATACTTTCTATGCCGCTCCCCGTCGTTCCTGTGGGAATAAATGAACTTCTTTGTTTCGACTTCTCCCACGCTTTTATGCTACCCTGGTAACTTGAACGTCAAAAAAATATGCACAATAAACCTTCTTTCATGTATTATGATTATTTGATAATGATGAATGAATGACGTTTATTGTTTCGACTTCTCCTACAGTTTTGTGATACCCTGGTACCTTCCACGTCAAAAAAATATGCACAATAAACCTTCTTTCATGTAATTATGATTATTTGATAATGATGAATGAATGACGTTTATTGTTTCGACTTCTCCTACAGTTTTGTGATACCCTGGTACTTTGCATTTCCACAAACTATGCACAATAAAACCTCTTTCATGTATTATGGTGATTTGATAATGATGAATGAGCTTTTTTATTGTTTCGATTTCTCCTACACTTTTGTGCAACCCTGGTACCTTCCACGTCAAAAAAATATGCACAATAAACCTTCTTTCACGATTATTTGATAATGATGGACGAATGAGGTTTATTGTTTCGACTTCTCCTACAGTTTTGTGATACCCTGGTACTTTGCACGTCCACAAACTATGCACAATAAAACCTCTTTCATGTATTATGGTGATTTGATAATGATGAATGAGCTTTTTTATTGTTTCGATTTCTCCTACACTTTTATGCTACCCTGGTACCTTGCACGTCAAAAAATATGCACAATAAACCTTCTTTCATGTATTACGATTATTTGATAATGATGAATGAATGAGGTTTATTGTTTCGACTTCTCCTAAACTTTTGTGCTACCCTGGTACCCTGCACCTCCACATAGTAGGAAACACGTGTCCAGTATTTTTAAGTTAATAATATTATGTACAAAATTTCAAAAAGATATAATGAAAAACCACAAAGTTATAATAAGCTTGCTACGAGTATTCTACTTGGTTGTCCCAATATAAATATGGTCAAAGATCCGCGCGCGAGCGAACGCGGTGCGTTGACCTCTAGCGTCAGCTGTTGCGCGCGCACAATACTATGATGATGTATCGTAAGCTGCGTGACGCACTCGGTAACTACACTGTAACAATTTCTAAATGTATTTGGGACACAATATAACATGGTGTCAAAATTATTGGAATCGATTCAGTTGCTTATTCACTATTTATATATAACTCAAGAACGGCTGAACCGATTTAGCTGAATATTGGTGGGAGGTAGTTAAGAACCCGTTCCCGTCGTTCCCGTGTGACGTGACATAAGACATGGTCCAACTCATTCAAAATGTAAGTCAGCAATTCATATACCAAAAATGGTAGAACAAAAAGCAAATGACAGCTGAGCATATTTAAAAAAAAGTCTAACCGGTTGAAGCAATCGTTTAAAGCAAAGAATATAAATACTCTCTGCTGGTTTAAAGTTTCTAATAAAAAACCACAAAGCCAACTTCAACTTCAAAATTTCTAATATTGTATTGCTGTGCCATTTATCATCAATAAAAATATCATGCCGTGACCAAGACCATCAAATCTTTCTCGAGCGCCGCCTTACTATGACTCGACTTCGTGCTTCTCACTCACAAGAGCAAAGGGAGGCGGCAGTCCGTGAATCTGTTCCGTTGACAATGCGAAATCGGCGAACAAACCTCAGAGATCATCATCATTATCATCAATCTTTTTATCGTCCCACTGCTGGAGACAGGTCTCCTCTCATGCAGAGAAGGATTGAGTGTAATCACCACGCTTGCTTAATGCGGGGTGGCGATTTCAGACTTATAAAGTCCAGGTTTCCTCAAGATTTTTTCCTTCACGTTCAGTCATTGGTGTCCTAGATATTATACTTAGAGAGTACATATCACTTTAGAAAAGTTACATCGATACTTGCCTGACCTGGAATCGAACCCGCGCAATCATACAAGAGAGGCTGGTGTTTTAACCACTAGGCCACCACGACATCTCAGAGATCAATAGCTAGATAATTTACGAAGCACAAGTAGAAATTCATTTCTTTCACAAGGTGCTACACTAAATAAATGACAAATAAAAAAATCATGGAATACTTTTTTTTTATTTATTTACAGTGTTCCTAATTTAAAAAGTAAAAAATGTGATCATGTGATATTTATTGCCTTTAAGGCGGAACAAAGTTCGCCGGGTCAGCTAGTCTATATATATAAAAGAAAGTCGTGTTAGTTACATCATTTATAACTGAAGAACGGCTATACCAATTTGGCTAAAAATTGGTAAGGAGGTAGCTAAGAACTGGGAGAAGGACATAGGATACTTTCTATGCCGCTCCCCGTCGTTCCTGTGGGAATAAATGAACTTCTTTGTTTCGACTTCTCCCACGCTTTTATGCTACCCTGGTAACTTGAACGTCAAAAAAATATGCACAATAAACCTTCTTTCATGTATTATGATTATTTGATAATGATGAATGAATGACGTTTATTGTTTCGACTTCTCCTACAGTTTTGTGATACCCTGGTACCTTCCACGTCAAAAAAATATGCACAATAAACCTTCTTTCATGTAATTATGATTATTTGATAATGATGAATGAATGACGTTTATTGTTTCGACTTCTCCTACAGTTTTGTGATACCCTGGTACTTTGCATTTCCACAAACTATGCACAATAAAACCTCTTTCATGTATTATGGTGATTTGATAATGATGAATGAGCTTTTTTATTGTTTCGATTTCTCCTACACTTTTGTGCAACCCTGGTACCTTCCACGTCAAAAAAATATGCACAATAAACCTTCTTTCACGATTATTTGATAATGATGGACGAATGAGGTTTATTGTTTCGACTTCTCCTACAGTTTTGTGATACCCTGGTACTTTGCACGTCCACAAACTATGCACAATAAAACCTCTTTCATGTATTATGGTGATTTGATAATGATGAATGAGCTTTTTTATTGTTTCGATTTCTCCTACACTTTTATGCTACCCTGGTACCTTGCACGTCAAAAAATATGCACAATAAACCTTCTTTCATGTATTACGATTATTTGATAATGATGAATGAATGAGGTTTATTGTTTCGACTTCTCCTAAACTTTTGTGCTACCCTGGTACCCTGCACCTCCACATAGTAGGAAACACGTGTCCAGTATTTTTAAGTTAATAATATTCAGTCTTATTCATAAAACTTTAATCAATTGCTAAGCAACTGATTAGCAAAATTCTTATTCATAAAAGCTGTTTAACGTTAAGAGGATGCTAAGCAATTGATTAGTAGCTGTCAAAATTAAACATCACCGGACCGCTGTTAAGAGGATGGTTAGAGGCAACAATATGGCGGATTTTATTTGAATCAGCTGATTGATTTAATATGATCATTATGCTTCGAAGTTATTTTGTTTATAATATCGAATAGTGTGTAAATATGGATGTTGAAAACCTTTTTTTGAATTTCCGAAACGACGTACTTAGTAAAGTTATATTAATAGCTTTGAAATTTTTTTAAAGCTTTATTCGGTAGTGGGCTATAACATCGGCTGCCGGCAGAAGTTATCATCCACCGGACAAAGTCTTGTCGCCAAGCGATTCGTCGTGTTCCGTATGACTGGTGAAGCCGTACGGAGGATGGGCCTGAGCAGTTGTGTTGCAAAGTGTGCCGGGTACGATGCGCCAAATGTTGTTGTGTCAGGAGTTTGGTCCTGGAGGGTCTCCAGATCAATCTCCCTCTGGCGCAGCATCGTTGGTCGTGTTGTTGGGTTTAACATTGCATCACCTCGCTCAACTGCCGTCTTCCTTCCTATTCACTCAGTTTTTTTAAGTGAATAGGCTCTTAATAAACTAGCGCGCTTTACCATCAACGATTGCATCACTGCTTGCCATGAGGCGGGATTGCGGTCAGGCACTGGTTTATAAAAGCAGTTATGTTTCCTTGTGTTTTCTTATGTCATATCTAAGGCACAGGACTACAAAAAGTCATGTTGTGGCAGCAATACACAAATAATAAAACATTTTTTAGGAATATTTTATTTTGATACGCAATAAAACTGTTTACATTTTTGTTATAAAAATAATTCATTGTTTTTGTTTTCAAATACTTTTCTTCCATAAGCATGAGAGCCATTCTTGACTCACGCGACCCTCATTCCTCATCTTTTTCACTCAGCATGGTCTTCTTCGCCGTCATTACGAGGTTGAATAATATTGCTGCTAGGTGCTAATAGTGGCTTCGTTTATAGCAATAAAACGTGTGCCTGTAAACAAGTATAATAATACTGTAAAAAGCAGTACAAAAGCAGTAGGAAGTAATGTAATATATACACAAGAACTCACTTAAATTTCTTAAATAGCAATTGGATGTATACAAGCATATAGAGCAGGAAAATACACAGTTACTATCGGCTACTGCTTTAACATTAATTTCGTCAGTTTAGATTAGTAATTACATATAAATACAGAGATAAATACCTTTTTCTGTTTACTACAATATTATTGGGAGTTTTTTACTTTCACTACTATCATCACAAATACAATTATTTAATTGTAATAAATCATTTTATTTATATTCAAATTGTCCGATGAAATTTCTGACATTTTTCTGCCAAACACGACAGATAAAAAATCGTAGTTTTGACAAGTTTTTTTCTAAATATTCCGTTTTTAGTCAACTATTTTGATTATAATCTGTGCCGAAAGCATAGTTTCACCTCTACTTCGTATCGCTACTAATCATCTGCTAACTAGCTTTTATGAATAAAGAAAAGTTAAGCATTGATTAAGAGCTAACTAAATGGTTAGCTAAATAGTCGCTAATGAGTGATTAACGAATTTTTTATGAATAACACAGTCTAGGTGTACATAATAAAGAGTATTCTATTCTATTCTATTCAGCTGTATCTACATTCACATTTGATTAGATTTATTGTTTGGCATTGTCGCGGAATAGTCACTGTTTGAGACACAATCAGTCTTATTCATAAAACTTTAATCAATTGCTAAGCAACTGATTAGCAAAATTCTTATTCATAAAAGCTGATTAACGCTAAGAGGATGCTAAGCAATTGGTTAGTAGTTGTCAAAATTAAACATCACCGGACCGCTGTTAAGAGGATGGTTAGAGGCAACAATATGGCGGATTTTATTTGAATCAGCTGATTGATTTAATATGAGCATAATGCTTCGAAGTTATTTTGTTTATAATATCGAATAGGGCGTAAATATGGATGTCGAAAACCATTTTTTCAATTTCCAAACCGACGGAGTAAAGTTATATTAGCTTTGAAACGTCGGAGGGAAGTAGATGAAAGAGGACTTACAAACTTTACTCGGTGGTAGGCTATAACATCGGCTGCCGGCAGAAGTTACCACCTAGCTGAAAAGTCTTGCCGCCAAGCGATTCGTCGTGTTCCGGCATGATATCTGGTGAAGCCGTACGGAGGACGGGTCTGAGTCTGGGTGTTGCAATGTGTGCCGGGTACGATGCGCCAAATGTTGTTGTGTCGGGAGTTTGGTTGTGGAAAGTCTCCAGATCAATCTCCCTCTTGCGCACCTCCGTTGGTGGTGTTGTGGGCATTAACATTGCATCACCTCGCTCAACTGCCGTCTTCCTTCTTATTCACTCAGTTTTTTTGAGTGAATGGGCTCTTAATAAACTAGCGCGCTTTACCATCAACGATTGCATCACTGCTTGCCATCAGGCGGGATTGCGGTCAGGCACTGGTTTATAATAGCAATAACAAAAAAGATCGTACTAATTTTAGATGCTATCCTATGTGATATCTTATGATGTCATATCTAAGGCACAGAACTAAAAAAAGTCATGTTGTGACAATAATACACAAATAATAAGACATTTTTTTAGAAATATTTTATTTTGATACGCAATAAAACTGTTTACATTTTTGTTCTAAAATTAATTCATTGTTTCTGTTTTCCAATACTTTTCTTCCATAAACATAAGAGCCATTCTTGGCTCACGCGACCGTCATTCCTCATCTTTTTCACTCAGCATGGTCTTCTCCTTCGGCGTCATTGCGAGGTTGAATAATATCGCCGCTAGGTGCTAATAGTGGCTTCGTTTATAACAATAAAACGTGTGCCTGTATACAAGTATAATGATATTATAAAAAGCAGTACAAAAGCAGTAGGAAGTAAGTAATGTAATACATACACAAGAACCCACTTAAATTTTTTGAATAGCAAAGGGATGTTTACAAGCATAAAGAGCAGGAAAATACACAGGTATTATCGGCTACTGCTTTAACATTAATTTCGTTAGTTTAGATTAGTAATTACATATAAATACGGAGATTAATACCTTTTTCTGTTTACTATAATATTATTGGAGTTTATTACTTTTACTACTATCATCACAAATACAATTATTTAATTGTAATAAATCATTTTAGTTATATTCAGATTATTCGATGATATTTCTGACATTTCTCTGCCAAACACGACAGATAAAAAATCGTAGTTTTGACAAGTTGTTTTCTCAAAATTCCATTTTTTAGTCAACTATTTTGATTATAATCTGTGCCGAAGGCATAGTTTCACCTCTACTTCGTATCGCTACTAATCATCTGCTAACTAGCTTTTATGAATAAAGAAAAGTTAAGCATTGATTAAGAGCTAACTAAATGGTTAGCTAAATAGTCGCTAATGAGTGATTAACAAGTTTATTATGAATAAGACAGATTATGTACAAAATTTCAAAAAGATATAATGAAAAACCACAAAGTTATAATAAGCTTGCTACGAGTATTCTACTTGGTTGTCCCAATATAAATATGGTCAAAGATCCGCGCGCGAGCGAACGCGGTGCGTTGACCTCTAGCGTCAGCTGTTGCGCGCGCACAATACTATGATGATGTATCGTAAGCTGCGTGACGCACTCGGTAACTACACTGTAACAATTTCTAAATGTATTTGGGACACAATATAACATGGTGTCAAAATTATTGGAATCGATTCAGTTGCTTATTCACTATTTATATATAACTCAAGAACGGCTGAACCGATTTAGCTGAATATTGGTGGGAGGTAGTTAAGAACCCGTTCCCGTCGTTCCCGTGTGACGTGACATAAGACATGGTCCAACTCATTCAAAATGTAAGTCAGCAATTCATATACCAAAAATGGTAGAACAAAAAGCAAATGACAGCTGAGCATATTTAAAAAAAAGTCTAACCGGTTGAAGCAATCGTTTAAAGCAAAGAATATAAATACTCTCTGCTGGTTTAAAGTTTCTAATAAAAAACCACAAAGCCAACTTCAACTTCAAAATTTCTAATATTGTATTGCTGTGCCATTTATCATCAATAAAAATATCATGCCGTGACCAAGACCATCAAATCTTTCTCGAGCGCCGCCTTACTATGACTCGACTTCGTGCTTCTCACTCACAAGAGCAAAGGGAGGCGGCAGTCCGTGAATCTGTTCCGTTGACAATGCGAAATCGGCGAACAAACCTCAGAGATCATCATCATTATCATCAATCTTTTTATCGTCCCACTGCTGGAGACAGGTCTCCTCTCATGCAGAGAAGGATTGAGTGTAATCACCACGCTTGCTTAATGCGGGGTGGCGATTTCAGACTTATAAAGTCCAGGTTTCCTCAAGATTTTTTCCTTCACGTTCAGTCATTGGTGTCCTAGATATTATACTTAGAAAGTACATATCACTTTAGAAAAGTTACATCGATACTTGCCTGACCTGGAATCGAACCCGCGCAATCATACAAGAGAGGCTGGTGTTTTAACCACTAGGCCACCACGACATCTCAGAGATCAATAGCTAGATAATTTACGAAGCACAAGTAGAAATTCATTTCTTTCACAAGGTGCTACACTAAATAAATGACAAATAAAAAAATCATGGAATACTTTTTTTTTATTTATTTACAGTGTTCCTAATTTAAAAAGTAAAAAATGTGATCATGTGATATTTATTGCCTTTAAGGCGGAACAAAGTTCGCCGGGTCAGCTAGTATTGTATAAAACTTTGAACGTCTTTTCGGCCATAAACAAGCATAGGAAATTACCCGTCTAACCAATTAATAATGCTGAAAAGAGACTTGTTTTTGGATGTGAGGGGAAAAAAGTATTTTAACTGTACGATACTAACTCACTATATGTTTTTTACAGCTACGTGTAGTAAAACCATTGTACGAGTACAGCAAGGTTCAAAAACAAGAGAATACACATCTGAAGGACCCATACATATATAAGGTTGGAATCTACTTCTTTTTTAATCCCCTATTTCTTAAATCTAGTTGAACTTATAAATGGCCAATCATTTGTCAGATCAAACATGTTAATATCCAATTCTTATCTATACTAACATATAAAGCTGAAGAGTTTGATTGAATGCGCTAACCTCAGTAACTACTGGTCCTTTTTGCATTGGATACACCATTACTCCAGGAAGGCTTTAGGGTATATAACATCACGCTGCAACCAATAGGTGCGAAGTATATAAAAAAGAAACAACATATCGAAATCTACGCGGGTGAAACCGCGAGGCGCACCTAGTGTGTTATATTTATATTACCACACAGATAAAATATTACACAGATAATAGACAGCCTCCGTGGCGTAGCGGTAGCGAATGCGGTCGCATTACTCGTAACACTGGTCTGGTCGTGCCTCGGAAAGCACGTTAAGCCGTTGGTCCCGGTTGCCATACGAACATCTAATGGCAGTCGTGACGGGTTGTTGGAGCCCTCAAAAATCCAACAATTGGTCTAACTGCAATGCTTCGATATCGCCTTCGGGTTGTAGAGGTCAGACGGCAGTCGCTTCTTGGAAAATATCGAAGTTTAGCCAAAATCAGCAGTTAGACTGGTAAAGCGGACCCCAGACTCTAAAGCTGAAAAGGTTCGGATGCGACTGGGATTATCGCTGAGATGATGATGATGACAGATAAAATATTATAGTATTTGTTTGTATTTTTTTTATTTCAGAGTTCACCTGAGCAGTTTTACAGTAGTAAAAACAATGGGGAAGAACATGACTATAACAATAATAACCACGTAAGCATTATCATCTCCTTATCTTTTATCACGAATTAATAATGAGTACCCTAAATCTGTATATATCACATTTAAAAAAAACTCCTTTTCTGTATTTTTTCCCCAGGGAGACAACTACGCTTTCTCCTACACAGTAAAGGACGACAAAACTGGAGATGATTTCTCTCACTCTCAAAAAAGTGTTGGATCAGCTACCAATGGCGAGTACAGAGTTCGACTCCCCGATGGGAGAATGCAGATAGTTTCCTACACAGCTGACGAAAACGGATACAATGCTGATGTCAGATACGATGATCATCATAATCAGGATAACAGTATCGATTTTAGAAACGTCAAAGATAAAGAATTTCAAAATGATGTATTGCCAACTACATATAACCATAAATATGGGCAAAATGAGCATATCGTTCATCAAGATTCGTATGAAAATGGGGAAGTTTTACACCGTCGGGTTCAACCAATTACAACATCTTACAAAACTATTATTCCTAATAATAATGACCAGAAACATTTCGAAGATATCAACGATTATGGAAACAAAAATGATAATGTTCCATACTATAGTGTATATCCAACAAAAAGTGCATATGTAGATACTACAGGAGGTAATATCGATGATCATACATTAGATGATATATCAGATAATAATAACGATTACTTAGAACGTTATAACACGCATCTTGAAGGTAAGGATAAACTAGATAGAGCAAAAGACGATTACAAGTTCTCTGATGAAGTCGATTTTTCTAAAGAAATAGTGGATTATTCTTCTGAACTAGATCAGGTATACCAACCTCATAAAAGTAAATTCTCTCAGTTTCACAATAACCAGAATACACAAGCACAGGGCCAAGTAAGACCATCTTATGATGAGTTAAAAGGATTATTTGTGACGAATACAAATGGCCGTCGAGATGGTGCATTACCAGTAGTGTCTACTGTGAGACCCGTTTATGCTGTAACACCAGAAAATATAGTTGCTATTACCCCGAGAAAGCCTATACATAATCTATACACTAATATTAAGAATGTTGCATCTGCAACTCCTACCCCTTTCTTGTTTTCAACCCCATCGCCTTCGACTCCCAAAAGTTATTTATTATCAACGATCGCGAATTTGAAACACCAAATAAGTTTAAGTGACAAACCAATTTTGTCAGATCACTATATTAGCAAAATTAATAAATACTTGACGTATACAAATCCAAGCAAAATAAGCAAATAAGTTTTGAATTACTCGATAGTTAAATAATAGTTATATTATTGTTTCGAAAATGCAAATATGTCATCTAGGCTCTATAGCATTTTTCCTTTGCATGTGTTGTAATAGTTTCTAGTAATCATTCTTAATTACCAATTATTAAAAACGTTTATTGATCTCTTAATCGACCATTATAAAATTATTATTATTAATGAAAATTTATTATCCTTATGGGTTGGACGGGGCCAACCCATAAGGATAATAATGGTTAGGTAAACACGTCATGACCAAATAAAACATGAAATTTTATATACCTAATCATCATAGTAGCAATACTAATGGGTTTTGAAGTAATCTATGTTTTTCCGCGAATTAATTCCAACTTTCCCAAAATTTGGTATTTTAAAAAAAGTGACAACACCATTTTCGGTGGTATTATTATGAGCGATGCGACCGCGTGCCGCATCTGCCACCCTTTGCCCGCGCATGTATTGCCTACCGCACATCTATTAAGTTACCTTGTTTTGCGAAATAATATTTATTTTTTTAGGGTTTTTTTTTAAGTTTAACCCGGCTTTTTAGGATTAATAGAATCAGTTATCGATACCTAACAATACCTTCACTGATCAGACAGGGTTATCTTTACATATTGTATAACTTTATGAAGCTGAAACAGAAACGTGCTTTCGATTCTTATATCACATGTTTTCACTAGTTGCTAGTTTATAATTAAAATGTATATTATAATTTATTTTTTATATTAAAATCAAGTTCAAGTTTAATGATTGTTTTTTTTTTTTTTTTTTCATTATGTTTTCAACAGCTGTGTTGTATTTCTTATTATGAATTAATTTCAACCACCAACCAACAATACTTCAATGTTACTGCAAATAGCAGTAACAAGATTATCATATTTTAAAATACAAACACAAAATGTAAAGGTTAAAGAACATTAACTCGGCTAATACCTGATATTACGACGGACCTTACCAAACAGGGTAGGCAGGTAAATAGGTGCTCGTTCATCAGTCAGCAGACAACTTCGAAGTTGTAGCACAATACGCCTAATAACGGAAATATTTTGGAGGCCGGTGTATACAGAAGGACAGGATGGCGAAAAGATATCTGAAAGATGACATAGCTAGCAAGGGATTCACTACCGAGATAACAACTAATGTAAGTATGGAAGAAAAATACAGTATGTTAAGAAAACCCTGTCCGACCCTTAAGGATAATAAAGGTTAAGTAAACACATGACCAAATATAATATAAAATTTTACGTAATCATCATAGTACCAATACAAATGAATTTTGAAATAATCTTTTTTTCCCGCGAATTAATTTCAACTTCCCCGAAATTTGGTAATTTTTAAAAAAGTGACAACACCGATATTATTATGAGCGAATAGCGATGCGACACATGCCGCGTGCCCTGCCGCCCGCCGCCCGCGGAAGGGTGCTTATCGCACATTTATTAAGTTACCTCTTTTTTGCGAAATAATATTTATTTTTTAGGGGTTTTTTTTAAGTTTAGTCCGGTTTTGTATCCATTAGTAGAATCAGTTATCGATACCTAACAACACCTTCACGGGTCGGACAGGGTTTTCTTAACATACTGTATATGTAACGCAGACCCCAAATAAAGTCAATCTTAAGTCAAAGTCAAGTCAAATTCAAATGTGCCAGGGCTGCGGGTTGGTTTAAAAAGAAACCATAAACAGTAAAGTTACACGAGTGAAGTCATAAGTGAAGAAACATGGGTGGGTTTTAGTCAGTAAAAGTCTGATTTTTATTTATTTATTCATAATCACATTTTTATACATATACATACGTCATTGTTTTTATATAACATTAATTTATTTTATTAATTATATTGTATTTTTATTTTTATTTCTTTATCCTGTTTTTATTGCATACACGAGTCACGTTGCTATGTATAAACTGTTTTACATCCGTCACTTCACACATCAGGTTCAGTTGAAAACCAGCGTCAGGCACTAGTTGTCTGACATTTTTGCTGAACTGGGCCTTTTTGGCGCAGCCGAGAGGTACACATTCCTGCTAGTTTTCTACATTAATTTGTTTTATCACAATTAACTTTATTTTATTATTACTATTTTTTTACTTTTTAATGTTTGTCTTTATCTGATGTATTGTGTGTCTTTTAATCTGTGCTAAATAAATGTATTTTCTTTCTTTCTTTCTTTCTTTCCGCTCTCCTCAGAGCAGGAGAGGTTATTCGATGATTTCCCATCCAAAATAAAAAAGTCAAATTCAAAGCCGTACGGAGGACGAGTCTGTATTGCGATGTGTGCGGGGTATGTTGCGCCAAATGTTATTGTGTCGGATGTTTGGTCGTGGAGTGTCTCCAGATCAATCTCCCTCTGGCGCAGCATCGTTGGTCGTGTTGTTGGGTTCAACATTGCATCACCTCGATCGACTGCCGTTTTCCTTCCTATTCACTCAGTTTTTATTTACTGAATAGGCCCTTAATAAACTAGTGCGCTTTACCATCAACGATTGCATCACTGCTTACCATCAGGAGGGATTGCAGTCAAGCACTAGTTTATAATTATAAAAAAAGAAAGTTATGTAAAAGTTAAAGTTAAGCCAAAGTTAAGTCAAAGTTAGGTCAAAGTCAAAGTTTTTATTTGTATAACAAAAAATGTAAATTAGGATATATTATATGATGATCTGCCCCCTAATCGGCGAACACATTTTTCTAGTTGGGTCCGTTCGGTCAAAACGATCCCAACTAGTCGCAATCATTTGACAAAAATGTGTTCGCCGATTAGGGAGCAGGTCAATTGACACTTCCATCACAGTACATACTAATCGAATTATTGCAAAAAATAACCTCAAATAAAATATTTATAAAACATGTTCTCAGTTCTTCCAAGCCGTGAGTTCCAAAGGAGAAATTACCTCTCGGCTACGTTCTGGGTTCAAGTTAGATAACTGTTGAGTTAACGATGTTACGGTAATTTCAACTTATATTCCTATGTTCAAGTTACGAAGTAACTGTGTGCTTGTTTACAGAAGGATAGAGTTACTGCTTGAAAATAATTATGAGTTTCAGACCTCGCTTGAGTTTTAAGGGTTGAGTTAAAGTAAAGGTTTAAGTGTATGGAAGCTTCTGCTTTGCGCTTTCATAAAATTTTAATTTTAATAAATAATATGATTTCCATAAAATAATATTAATTATTGATTTTAATAAATGAAATTATAAAAAAAAAATATTTAAATCTAAAAATAATTTACAACAAACAATTTATTTATTAAAATCTAAATTCTAAAATTGAAAATCCTAGTTCACTGAATGATATGTCAATGCACAGCCCAAGCTGCTGGTCCTAGAGACATTGGATGTTGTGTTATTCGTGAAGAGTAGGTATCCACTGAGATTTAGTTTTTCGAAATTCTACCCCTAAAAGGTAAAGGTTAAATGGGAAGATTTCGCTAGTATGAAAAATCTTTCACCTTAAGTTAATAAACCTGAAACTTGGCTCAGATACTTATCTAAGTAAATTATGAAGTTTTTTTTTTTTTAATAGTTATAAACTAGCACTTGACCGCATTCCCGCCTGATGGTAAGCAGTGATGCGATCGTTGATGGTAAAGCGCGCTAGTTTATTAAGAGCCTATTCACTCAGAAAAACTGAGCGAATAGGAAGGAAGACGGCAGTTGAGCGAGGTGATGCAATGTTAAACCCAACAATACGACCAACGATGCGCGCCAAAGGGAGATTGATCTGAAGACCCTCCACGACCAAACTCCCAACACAACAACATTAGGCGCATCGTACCCGGCACACATCGCAACACCAGGCATCATGCCGGAACACGACAAATCGCTTGGCGGCAAGACTTTGTCTGGTGGGTGGTAACTTCTGCCGGCGGCCGATGTTATGGCCTACCACCGAGAGATTACTAGTTTTTGTTTTTCTAAACTAATACTACTCAAAGTTTGGAAGAATTTTAGGGCACGGTCCAATTTAGTCAAGTCTCTAATTTAAACGTAGGATCTATCTATCTATAATCTGGCTAATTCATATGTAGGTTTGAAAGTAAAAATTAATTGGCGTGGGTGTCGTAAGAGGCGACTAAGGGAACTCACACCAGGAAAGCGGGCAGCAGCGCTTCTTCTGTGGAATATCAAATTACTGCGATCCCCAACCCGCCTGCCACGCGTGGGGATTATGGCAAACCCCCCAGAGCAATGAAAGCCTTTGGGGGAGGTCTTTCTCCAGCAGTTGACCTCTATAAGCTGAAGACAAAGAAGAAGAAGGGTTTTTTTAGTAAATGTACGCGCCCCAGTACAGCACGTACATGTACCGTGCATCAGTCACGGCTTATACCACAAGAAAATCAATCTCCGACCACTCCACAACAAAACTAAGGGACTTACCTTAGGACACAGTGTGTTCCGTCGTACCACCGGAGGGTCAGCGCGCGCGCGCCGACTACAACGCCGTCCGGATGGCTTCCGAAACACTGATTGTCCAATACCAGTCGACACATTAAAGTTCCTCCAGGAGGACATCAAAGCTCACCAGCATAGGAAACCGTTATTTAGCAGCGTCAATCCACGCTCGACAAACAATCAACAACGAAACCACGTTTCGGATTCAAATTCAACTCAATTTAAAGACGGCACTGTTACGGTTTCTAATTCAAGTAATTACTTCAAAACACGGGCAACAAAACGCGAGAACTGTTCAAAACCGCGGCCCGGGGCATTTACTTCCCGAAAATCAATCGTCCAAAACGCGCCACGCGCGCGATGATTCCTCGAGGCTTTCTAGAAACGGTCTGTCCAAACGTTCTCGAAACGTTGTGTCATCGCGTCACCGATCACCACAGATTATAATAAATTACGCTCGCCCCTACCGGTCGCCATCTATCAAACTCGACTAACTAACAATCGGACTCGACCGATGAACGAGCGCAAACAGTAAATTTACCACCCACCAGACAAAGCCTTGCCGCCAAGCGATTTGTCGTGTTCCAGCATGATGTCTGGTGAAGCCGTTCGGAGGACGGGTCTGAGCAGTTGTGTTACGATGTATGCCGGGTACGATGCGCCTAATGTTGTTGTGTTGGGAGTTTGGTCGTGGAGGGTCTTCAGATCAATCTCCCTTTGGCGCAGCATCGTTGGTCGTGTTGTTGGGTTTAACATTGCATCACCTCGCTCAACTGCCGTCTTTCTTCCTATCCAGTTTTTCTGAGTGAATAGGCTCTTAATAAACTAGCGCGCTTTACCATCAACGATCGCATCACTGCTTACCATCAGGCGGGAATGCGGTCAAGTGCTAGTTTATAATTATTAAAAAAAAAAAAAAAAAACTCAATTTTACAGGGGAGGATTATACTGCGTGGGCCGTTTCTCTTGAAAATTGGTATTAAATAACATATAAGACAATAGAAAGGTCTCAAAATAATTAACAAAAATGTAAAAATTTAGAATCACAATAAACAAAAATGGAATAATGTCAAAAGGGAGGATTCAGATAATATGAAAAGTCTCATTTCATTAATAAAAATATTCGATTGTCCTAAGTACTTAACACCATTGTAGCTCTGCACATTGTACGGGATGAAAAACATCAGCAATTTTAATGATCTTTATCACCATATCTCTAGATAATGTTCTGTTCTAGATAATTATTCTGAACAGACGTCGCGGTGAAAGGATCAGCTGTTTCCCACATTGTCACGAGTTACGCAAACTTAAATATAGGTAGCAAATACTTTTTATCGCGACTTTCCCCCCTGATTCATAAATGTTGCTTGAAAGTTAACTAGTGATTAGTGATTCTTTAAAAAATAGATTTTTACCTATTAACGTCACTTAACTTTAATCATCATTTATGAATAAGCACCACAGTCTTTAAAGGCTTTTAAAGACGTGCAAACGTCAAAAATGTATGGTTTAAGCAACGTTTATCCTCAGAGTTCTATCGCAAAGGCATAAATGACCTTTCTATTAGATGACGGTAACGTATAGATAATAATGGTAAGTAAGTAATTTGATTAAATAAATTAATTAAAAATAAACAATTTAGATTTTCGGAACAAAGGAGATGTTACAGAAATGTATGGAGGCTGAGCCAGCATTATGTACACTTAACGTAAATATTAGTAAATATTATATACATTACAGTTCACTGTTTTTATGTTAATTTTATATACTTTGCCTTAGTTCTTATACAAATTCAATTTAACTCGGCCAAGGAGTGCAACACAACTACTGATAAACATGGTGGTCAGCAATAGGCGAAATAAGATTTTGACAGTGACATTTTATTGACGTGTCATGTATCTAAGGCTATCGTATCTATATTATCTACCAAATGACTGCAAAACAGACACAAAACATTAATTCCTAACATATGGCACACAAAACAGTCACTAAAAGCTTCGATACACAATCAACTGACAACAACACTCGCCACGAACACAACGGTAAAATAGAACTGTCAAAGTCGTCAATCAAACGACATAACCAGTGTCATGGCTACCTTAATAAAGGGTTATCTCACAAATAACGTTTTAAATAATTAGTTATATATACTTGTATTTTTATTCAAATGAATTTAGTAGTATTTTTATGAAAATCTTTTATTTTTTTCTTTTTATCTATATCGCGTACATAATAATATAATAATAATAATAAATTCTTTATTCAAGTAACCATGACTCAATAATGTTAGTAATACTTAAAACTATGTTAGTAACATTTCATAATTTAAATTACACTACTATACAAACAAACAACTCACACGAGTTACCGCTGCTTCACCCCATGAGATATGGCACAACAATGATTCACGTATGAGCAGTCCAGACGCCCAGCAATCATACTCAGGACACTGTTGGAGCTGGCCCGCACCCTGCGCATCAGAGAGGCACACCTCTTCCGCATAGTCGCATAAAAGCAATCTACGTGTGCGTCAGCAAACATCCCCGACGCGCTACAGAAGCGAGGCAGCCCCACCAGTATCCTAAACGCATTATTATATTGAACGCGGAGAACGCTGTACGACTTTTGAGTATATCTAGCCCAAAGGCTACACGTGTAGAAAGAGGTGCAGTAAGCTCGGAAGAGTGTGATCTTCACCTGAAGGGAACAACGTGCAAACCTACGGGCCAGCATGTTCGCTCGAATCGACAACGCTCTCCGCTCCCGTTCAATGTCGTCATTGTCCTGGAGGTCGGGGGTCAATAAGTGACCCAGATATTTAAACTTATACACTCTCTTTAATGCCATTCCATTGAGTGCAACTGGTGGTATAGCACCAGAGTTTTTTCCCCCAACCTCAAAAACCATGACTTCCGACTTTTTGGAATTATACGCCAGGCCATGCTGTTCAGCGTATCTTTCGCAACGGGCCACAAGTTTTCTCAACCCACAGACCGACGCACTTAATAGCACCATATCGTCTGCGTAACTAATATTATTGAGACAGACACCATCCACATGGCAACCGACTCTGGTGCTGCCAAGCTCCTCAATCAGCTCATTCACATAAAGGTTAAAAAGCGTGGGTGAACATAGTGGTGGTCCAAAATGAAACATCTCATTTTCGACAACCATCTATACTGTATTAACGCATATTATACACACGCTAATCTCAGGAAGTACTGTATCGGCTCAAAAATTGTTTTTGTGCATGAGGAAAGCTTTTTTGTGTATTTATAGAGGAAAGCTTTTTTTAAATAACATCACGCGACCCATCATCATCATAATCAGAGTATAATGTTCACACTCCTGGGAAATATTGGCTTAAATCTTATTTAAAAAACAGACAGCAAATATTTGAAATCGAATTCTTCAACCATGACAATAGAGAAATAGAAAAAATCCGATCCAACACCAAAATAATAAATGCGTCCATCCCGAAAGGCAGTGTCATAGGCTGCCTACTATTTCTCGTTTACATCAACGACTTACCAAAAACCATAGAGGGGCCTTGCGTTCTATTTGCAGATAACATATCCCTAATAATATCATGCCAAAACAACAAAAATAATATAGAAGATAAAATAACTGCCACACTCACTATAACTTGTAACTGGTTAACTTCGCACAACCTGGAAATTAACTACTCTAAAACTAAATTAATAACCTTTCACCCTTACCAAAAAGCTCCCCTATCTCTTAATAATATAAAATTTAACGTCTCAAAACTGGAATCAGTTGATGAGTTCACTTTACTTGGACTTACAATAGACAAACACATTAATTGGAAAACACAAATACAAAAAACCCGTTCGAAAATATCAAAGTTTTCACATGCTCTCCGAGAAATTAAAAAGACCACCAACTTTCAAACTACCCTCACCACCTATTACGCTTATGCAAATGCATGGCTTGGTTATGGTGTAACTCTTTGGGGTGTAATAGTACAGATGCACTGACCCTCTTTACTCTACAAAAAAAAAATAATTAGAATCCTGGCAAAAATTGAACAAACTGACAGCTGTAAACTGTATTTTATAAGACATAATATTTTAACCCTCCCAAGTATTTACATTCTAGAAACTTGTAAGTTTGTTCGTAAGTATCCACAATTCTATACAAAGCGCGAAGACATCCAAACACTCTACACACTCGTCTATAGGGGTGTCTACCCCTACAGAATAAATATACCAACATCCAAACTGAAACTAGCCTTAAAAAAACTTCTACAAGCCCCTACGTAATGTCAATTAAAATATATAATAAACTACCGGACACAATAAAGGAAGAAGAAAAGTTAAATATATTTATAAATAAATTAAAAGAATTTCTAAGAAACAAATGTTACTACACTATAAATGAATATCTTAGCGATAAAAGCAAATAAAAGAAATTAAAATTAAATATATAATTAATTATACTTATCACAAACATACTACAAAAACACCGTCTGAAACGTTATAATTATTCATAATTTAAACACAAATATACAAATAAGGAAATAAATAAATTAAGTAAAATTAGTAAGATACCAAAGATAAAATAATATATAAATTGTAGATTAAGTAAAATGATGCTAATAATCTCCGTATATATTTTATTTGTTATTAAATTAAATTGCAATATAATTATATTATTTTAAGATATTCAAACAGAGCTTCCTCTCTCCTGTTACCCTATTTTGCTGTGCCCTACAGGGTCCATAATTGATCTCACATAAATTGTTACCACCCTTACATAAACTTATGGTAAAGCAATAAAGATATTTAGTATGGAGTATTAAAATTGTTTTTGTGTATTTATAGAGGAAAGTTTTTTTTTAAATAACATCACGCGACCCATCATCTTCATAATCAGCGTATAATGTTCACACTCCGGGGACACAGGCCCTCTCTCGCTGAGGGCCGTGGGCCGTAATCTACCACGCGGGTCTAGTGTGGGTTGGTAGATGTCAGCTTAGATATGGCTGCGACCAATATGAACGAAGAAGCAGTGGAAAATGTAGAAAAAACCGAGAAAGTTCAAGTTTCGCAAAAATATGATCCAAGCTTTCCACATCAGTTGAGAGTTTCCGCACCAGTAATTGTCCGTGTATCTGTATCGCTTTGTGCTGTGCTTAATGTTTGTAATCTCTTGTATGTGTTATGTTATGTATTTCTATTGTTTTATATGTGTAATGTTTTGTCATTTGTATTGTTTTGCCTGTGCTATGTTTTTGCATTTATGTTGTTTTAAATACCTATTTATGTATTGTAGAATTTAGTAAGCTAACATAAAAGTAAGTTTAAAATTGTTACTAACAAAATAAGTCACTGATACTCGAATAAATAAAAAAATATTATTATTAATATTATAACCTTAATCGCGATCAAAATAACAGAAATCAACGTCAGCATCAGCTAATAAGCCTTAACTAGCGTTTTCTCGTATTGCTAGTCTCGGTGGTAGGCATAACATCGGCCGCCGGCAGAAGTTACCACCTACCAGAATGTCTTGCCACCAAGCTATTCGTCGTGTTTCGGCATGATGTCTGGTGAAGCCATACTGAGGACGGGTCTGAGCAGTTGTGTTGCGATGTATGCCGGATACAATGCGTCAAATGTTGTTGTGTCGGGAATTTAGTCATGGAGGGACTCCAGATCAATCTCCCTCTGGCGTAGCATCGTTGGTCGTGTTGTTGGGTTTAACATTGCATCACCTCGCTCAACTGTCGTCTTTCTTCCTATTCATTGAGTGTTTTTGAGTGAATAGGCTCTTTATAAACTAGCACGCTTTACCATCAATGCATTAGAACTTACCATCACACGGGATTGCGATCCAGCACTAGGTTTAAATAATAAAAAATGTTGAGGTCAGCTCCCGTACTGTAACATACAACAACATAGGTATACATCACTTTATGTTTGTGCTAAGCACACGACTCATGAAAATTCAGCTTCACCTCGAAAATTTCCACCTCCAAAAATAAAACACTCCTCATTTGACTCAATGCTATCCCCAATACGGTTGGAAAACTCCTCAAACTTTAAAGGAAGCATTTGAGTCGGTACACTCCTTGAATTTAAAAGAGAGCCTGGCATTCTGCTGGGCCAGCAAGGAGTAAGCTTGAACATAAGAGTAGCAAGTATACGGGAAGATAAGACTGCGGTCTGCACCTAGCCGATTATTGACAACGATTCTTGTAGGGATGTGATGGTTGATTGTTGAATGTGTTAATTATGATGTCGATGTTTTCTGGTCGATTGATTTATACTTATTTTGAATTTGAGTTACTTTTAATAAAGGTTTACTGTGAGAGAGTGCTCGCTTGTTAACATAATATTTTGAGGATACATCTTATTAGAAATTATGTATGGCGCCAATTATGTCTTTCATGTTACCCAAAGCCTTATAGTTAATTCATTATTTTAATTAAAATTATATTATTAATTTTTGAGTCCATTATTATCAATAAACCGAAAGACGATCCGTCTAAATCCGTTAAAACCAGCATTATTACGTGAGTTGAAAACTTGGTACTTAAAAGTCTTACAGAAATGTAATGTTCAGGTTGCTATAATAAGATTCAGAAAAGTTTATCCAAAAAGTCGACAAACGAATTATAATATTAAACAACAACAATCCCATCCCTAAAATTAAAACCAGACCTTCAACGATATCTTAACCTAAAATCAGAGTCACGTTCATTATCGATGAAAATTATCGATAATTGGCACCTCACTAGGCCAGTAGTGCATGCCTCGTTCGGCTGAGTCGAGCCTGGCACGATGCCAAAGATGCGCTCCAAGACTACCCTACATGGTAACATTGGAGAAAAAAAGGAAATAATTATTAGGAGTATGTTTTCCCATGTACTCGGGGACGGGACATTTTTTGACAGACAATTTTCTACATTTTATTTTGGCAATTTTTAAAGTAGCGTTTTCATTGTGGATGATAAATTAACACGTTGACAAAAATCAAAACTTCTTAATTAATATGGACAAATAATCGAAGAAACAACCTAGTTTGAAATCAAAATCAAAAGTAATTTCAAACCCAATAGTCATTTATTCAAATTAGGCAGAGAATTACTTATTACAGTACTTTTTGAACGTCAATATTACATAAGACAGTCTCCCAAAACGCCCACCCATCCTGAACTTCGATAGAACCTAACAATGACGATGATAAGTGAAGCTTTGATTGTCAATAATTATCTATCACTATGAAAGTTATATAGCTATACTACGTAATCCAGTTATTTACTTCAGAGATGGACAACCTTTGCTATTTGACCTACTTTATTTCCGATAATGGCGGAGGGGTTGAATTATGAAGGAAGTCATTTATAGAAAAGTACTCGCGTGGTAGATAAAAAGTAGGATTTTCTTGGATTCCGAGTTATTTTCTACTTATTCGGGCTACTGCGATACTAGGCGCGCAGAATTGTCAAAGACACTTGACAGAGATCATGATATTCAAGTGTCATATTATACATATGTATACAGTATGTTAAGAAAACCCTGTCCGACCCATAAGGATAATAAGGGTTAGGTAAACACATGACCAAATATAATATAAAATTTTACTTAATCATCATAGTACCAATACAAATGAATTTTGTAATAATCTTTTTTTCCCGCAAATTAATTCCAACTTCCCCGAAATTTGGTAATTTTTAAAAAAGTGACAACACTGGTATTATTATGAGCGAATAGCGATACGACCACGTGCCGCGTGGCCTGCTGCCCGCCGCCCGCGGAAGGGTGATTAATGCACATTTATTAAGTTATCTCTTTTTGCGAAATAATATTTATTTTTTAGGGGGATCTTTTTTTTAAGTTTAGCCCGGCTTTGTATCCATTAGTAGAATCAGTTATCGATACCTAACAATACCTTCACGGATCGGACAGGGTTTTCTTAACATACTGTATATCAACCTTTGTAGTGCAGCGAGCTAATAATTACTTCTATAGTATTTTATATTGAGTTAAAACTATTCTAAAATCGTTTGATATCATTTAAAAATTCCCGGCCAAGACCGTGTTGGGCCACCCTCAATGTAGGGTTCTGTTATTATACATACAAGTGTCCCCACTTGAGGTTAAAAATGGCCTATTTGTTTCATTGAGTTGAAATACACAAAGGACGCTCAAAACATAAGAATGACTTATAGATTCCAATTATTCTATAGCTGATAAATTTTTCCCGATCCCAACAAATCAGGAAAAATCTTAACAGTGCGAAGTAGCCCAAAGTACAGCGCCATCTTTCCGAAAATTGGGTTACTAATTTTATTTAAATTAGACGGGTTAGTTATGTACCTTTTTTTTCGGCGGGAAACCTTCAAAAGACATCCGACCCCCGAGGAATGAGGTCGGGTAGTGTGGGATTTTTACCTCACTAAAACCACCCCGGTCATCACCATCTGCGCCTAGGGGCGGTCCCGGTTCCTCTTAAAAGACCAATTACGGAACCCTACCTGCGCAACGCCTGTGAGGCGCGCATCCCAGGAGAGACTATAAGAAGGCCTCTCCTAAAGACGGGTTAGTTATGTACCTACGTTGGATTTACAGTGGTAATTTTGGATTGACTTAACCAATTTTAATAATTATTGTTTGTTTTTTTTTATGTGGAAGAATTGAGAATAATAAAATGTGTAAACTATGATAAAGGTCTTTATTAAGTTCTACTCTTGAGATTTAAGATTTATAATATTATTTGAAGTCATGGTTCCCAAGTTAGACGGAGGAAACAATAACTATTTTCTTTTTTTGCTTTTAAAGCGCTTATTTCCGAAAATACACACATCAAAAAAGTATAAGCAACACTGTACAGGTACTATTCTAAATTATTAATCAATTACTACATTATTTCTTACCAAGCAGGTAATACCTTTTTTAAACTTGTTCTGCCGGCGGCGGTGTTTCCGTCGGACTACAATTTGAGTGTCTTCAAGGCTAGAGTGAATAGGCTCTTAATAAACTAGTGCGCTTTACCATCAACGATTGCGTCACTGCTTACCATCAGGCAGGATTGCGGTCAAGCGCTGGTTTATACTTTAATAAAAAAAAAAAAAAAATCTAGAGGACATAATATCGGCTGGTTGTAAAAAACGACCCGAGTTTTTTTTTTTTTTTACAATTTCGATAGTGTTCTCTTTGCTGATTTTAAATACAGTTTTCTATATCAATTTTATGATTTAAATAATAAATTGAAAACATGTTTGAACAAATTTGGATTTTGAGACATTTTGAACATTTTGAGCCGTCTTCATCAGCGTCATACTAACACGGGAGATCCTGCTGGGTTGTGGAAGGTGTACAACCACGGGGTGCGTGGCAGAAAACCTCCCCGAGTGCTCGGTGGCTGCTGGTCCTCGGTTTTGATCCCCGCAGATGAGTAGACGCTGGGCCGGTGTAACCTGAGCGCGAATTGTTGTCCGCAGCGAATTTCTGTCGGAGCAAAGGAGTCGCTCCCGAGGGCTCACTACCTGCGCTCTGCACCTGCAGATTGCATGAATAGGGAGCGAGGTGAGGTAGACCGCGGGCCATTTTTACAGTTCGCGGTCTAGGGTCCAGGGGCGAGGGTCTTGGGGAGTCTCCGCCCCCCTACTAGATGGACCCGAGGTGGAGGCGCGCGCGAGGATCGGCGCGATAGTTAACACCTCACTACCCCGTGCAGGAGACGAGTCCCGGACATCCGGGCCAGCACGAGAATGTGGGGCTGCGGAAGAATCTGGATTATCGCGGCACCGCGAAAACGTGAGAGACGAGACGCCGGGGTGGTTTTAGTCAGTAGGATTTTTAAAACCCGAAACAAAAAAAAAGGTGTACAACCACACGGCAAGGTCGATAAATACAAGTGACTGCAAGACGTCAGCCGATGTTAACCGCCCGAGAGATAGGTTTAAGGCTAAAAAATTCAAGTGGTGTTGATGTTAGCTGCCAAACTGTACGAAATCGACTGCATTAATATGGCCTACGAGCACGACGACCGATTAGGTGCCTACCGATAAATCACAAAACACATTACATGGACCCGGGTACAATGGGATAAAATTTTATTTAGGATGAGTCTCAATTTGGGTTCAAACCTGATACTAGAAGGGTAAGACTGTACCGTCGTCGTAGGTACGTTATTGAAGTGCATCTATACAACTGCTCAACAGTTATGGAATGGGCGGGTATTATTCGTGTCTTTTTTTTTTAATGGTAATATGAACGCTGTAAATTACGTTGAGTATGTTCTAATGCCTTATGTCAGTCTATTCGTACAAACCATTGGCTCCGATTTCACGTTGATGTATGACAATGCGCGATCGCATAAAGCTTTGCACACGTGAGTACTTGACAAGGGAAAATATCCTGGTATTGCCTTTTCCTGCACAATCCGCAGACCTAAACCCCATCGTGCATGCATGGGATATGCTCCAGAGACGTGTTAAAAGACTTTGTTGGAGTAAAATCAGATAATAGAAAAATATTGGACACGTATATTTTGTTTTATCAAAAAAAAATCAATAAAAATCGACAAATATAAAAAGCATCAAAGATCAGGAGTGAACTTATTGTATCGTCTTCATTTTGGGTTTATATGCAAAAAGAAAAAATACGTGTCTAGTTTTTTGTTGGAAATCTGTCTGACGGACTAATTAGTTTTTTAATCAACTAGCCTATTGCCGCAGGATAACATTAACAGTCTCATCGATTTTATGAATAATCAGTGCCAGCAAGTTCTCAACAATAGATCTACATTTTGTATTAATTTATAAAAATTTTGTGCAAGTTAATTTTAGTTTAATTAATTAGGCACCTTACTTCGTAATTTGTAGGTACATACAGTAAATAATTGTAATTATTGTTAATTATGATTATTAAATAAGCAATTGTTGTTAAATATCAAAAAAGCATTAAAAATAATATACCTAACTAAATAAGAAAACACTAAAGATTTAATGCGGCAACTATAAAATGTGTTTCATTTACTAATTGAAAGTATGTGTTGCTTTTTGATGTATGTATTAACATTATCAAAAATGATTTCAATAGAATCATATTCATTTATAAAGACCTATCCAACAATATAATATCCACTTTACGTGTAGACCACCCCACTAATAAAACACTATTTTTACACTTTTTATTTTACTTCTTTGTCAGCGTGTTTGATATACTTACCTATAGGTCTCAAACCCCAGCCTTTTTGCTAACTGTCACTGAGATTAACCGGAGATGGATATACAGACAGACAGACTTGGTGAAACTATGAGGGATCTTAGTTCACTTCTTCTTCTTCTTCTTCAGCCTATAGAGGTCCACTGCTGGACAAAGGCCTCCCCCAAGGCTTTCCAGGATGACCGGTCTTGTGCTTCCCGCAACCATCGGCTACCCGCGACCTTCACCAGGTGGTCGTTCCCCCTTGTTGGTGGCTTCCCTACGCGGCGTCTTCCGGTTCGTGGCCGCCACTCCAGAACCTTACTGCTCCATCGGCCATCGGTTCTGCGAGCAATGTGCCCCTCCCACTGCCACTTAATTTTAGCGACTCGAAGAACTATGTCGGTGACTTTGGTTCTTCTGCGGATCTCCTCATTTCAGATTCGATCGTCCAAATAAACTCCAAGCTTAGCACACAAAGGCCGATGGAAAGACCCATCGCCCTTTGTGTAACTCTGAGCCTTCGTATGAGGACCATTGTGAGCGACCTAAAAACTAGCCAAGACCTAAATAATACCAAGACCTAATGTTTTCTTGGTACTCTTTCCATTACATACTGTATAAAGTAGTATCCTAGTAGTTTAGGGAACCACTATCCTGTCACGTCCACCACGAACTTCTCCATACCGGCACAATCCTGTTTTAGTAAAAGTTATCCTGCAGCGTTACAACAATTTAAAAGCTGAAGCATATGTAACTCTCAAAGCCCGTATCATATATAACATAATTTTTTGTTTATACGTAACCCGAAACACGTGTCCAGTATTTTTAAGAAAATAATCTATGTACAAAATTTCAAAAAGATATCATGAAAAACCACACAGTAATGAGCTTGTTATCCTACTTGGCTGACACAACAAAAATGTGGTCCACGCTACGCTCGGTCGGGCGGGCTCCGGTGCGTTGACATCTGGCGTCAGCTGTTGCGCGGGCTTGCGCAGTACGATCTATCGTAAGCTGCGTGGCGCGCTCGGTAACCACACTCCAATAATTTCTAAATGTATTTGGGAAAAAATATAACATGGTCTAAAAATTATTTGAATTGATTCAGTTGCTTATTCTGAACAAACTACTTATATTCAGGTACTTATAAAGAAACAGTAATCTGTGTGTTGTGTATATCTTGTTGTAATAGCTCATAAATGTAAGCTTCATTGCCCCAGATCTTAAATCATCATTATTAAAATCACATAGCTTAAAAAATACAAAAAAATTGATTAAAACTTCACACGACCTTCAAAAGTTTCCCAACCCCTGGCTCATGAATGAAGCATTACTTAATTACCATTAATGCAATTAAGTAACAGTTTACATAAATTATGTGCCTCATTTGACAATTATGGTATAATTATAATATGACTGCAAAACAAACACTCGACTCGTGATGTTTGTGTGTTATGATAAAATTATTATCGTGGTGTCTGACTGCCCAAAAATGAATTCGAAAGCATTCGTACATTTTGTTTGAGCTATTGAACAATACAGACTGCAAACACCAAAGGCAGAGTTGTTTTTCACGCGTAGATCCAATCCAGCCAATTGATCCTGCAATAAACTCCCGTGAAAGTTGGATTTTGATTTTTTTTTTTTTTTTGGATTAAGTGGTGACGTGCGAAGAGGCTAATTGGCGACCCAGATTTATGTCAAAATGGTCTCCAAAGCCTGGAGACGTACGACAGAACATAGATACAACAACGATAGTTTTCCATAGAACGCATTTTGGAGAGTGTGGGAGGGAATTGCATGATTTAATTCCCCCATCTCCGTTCCACCATCGGACGATCCGTCGTACGGCGAGCCAAACGAAGCGTTTCACCTCGTCTTTTATACAGCGTACATCGAGAGACTGGAACAATTTGCCAGCAGCGTTGTTTTCATCAGACTACAATTTAAATGTCTTCAAGGCTAGAGTGAGATTGCATCACTTCTTACCATCAGGCGAAATTACGGTCAAGCACTAGTTCATAATTAATAATTGTATATAAAAAAGAGATAGTTACAGAATTGCACTGCAGTACCCAAACTTTAGTCAAAAACCCGGGTGGCTGTTGAATTTGTATAAAATAAACACTTATTTTAACAATGGAACAAAACGCCCGCGATTCAGTTCATTTCTTAAATGGAGAACACAATAACTGTTACTTGTAAATTGTGCAAGTTGATGCAGAAGCCTCACTCAGCAGTAACCGTCGACCTCACAACAACACTGTCGGTGGCTGAGCAATGCGCTGCTGCGGTGCGTGCCGCGGGTTCGATTCGCGCAAATCTGATGTTTGTTTGCTTGTTTGAACGCGCTAATCTCGGGAACTACTGGTCCGATTTCAAAAATTCTTTTTGTGTTGAATAGCCCATTAATCCAGGAAGTCTTTAGGGTATATAACACGCTGCGACCAATAGGAGTGGAGCATAACTAACTCCACGCGTACGAAGTCACTGGCGGCAGCTAGTAAGAAATATTTGTTTTCCCTACAGGTTGTTGTTTCGGGCCTGACTTATTTGTGTATGCGAATTTAAATATTTGTAAACGCAGTCACGATATAGAAAGGGTTATTAATGTGGGGCAACTTTTTCTTTTCTAAAATAAATCAATGTCTTTACTGTAATATTCAACTCGCATAAAAAAAAAGTACAGTATAAATTCTGTTCAGGTTATCAACAATTTTTATACCATATTGCACAGCATAGTAAGCTTCTTTTATTATTATATAATATGGTATGGCATAAGCTTCTTTAATGGGATATTAAGTCGCTAGTAGAGACAGTTTGCCAGCCAGTACACAACGTTATTTTTTGTAAATGCGAAACCCGAAACACCTGTCCAGTATTTTTCAGTAAAGTATCTATCTATCTATCTATCTAAACAGATACCATGAACAATCACAAAGTTAGGAGCTTATTATCTTATCTAGTTGTCTCAACAAAAATATGGTCAACGCATCGTAAGACGCGGGGGAGGGGGGGGGTGTAGTACGCTCGATAACCACACTGCAACAATTTCTAAATGTATTTTTACTGCGAATACAATGAAATATTGAATGACTTACCGGACATAATCAATCTTAGACACAATCACACACACAGCTGACTCAGCACAGAAGCTGGTCTCGTAACTCATTTCATGTAGGTACATTCCATCTAGAACGGCTAAACTATGCCGTAAAAATCTCGTTAAAGTGAGCTCCAAGCTCTAGCATATGACTACTCACTTTACAAAATTGTTCAGTGAGAGATTTTTAGAAAGTAGATCAACAATTCCTCTGTAACCTTCGCTAAAGACCGTAGTAAGAAAGAAAGAAAGAAAGAAAGAAAGAAAGAAAGAAAGAAAGAAAATACATTTATTTAGCACAGATTAAAAGACACACAATACATCAGATAAAGACAAACATTAAAAAGTAAAAAAATAGTAATAATAAAGTAAAGTTAATTATGATAAAACAAATTAATGTAGAAAACTAGCAGGAATGTGTGCCTCCCGGCTGCGCCAAAAAGGCCCAGTCAAGCAAAAATGTTAGACAACTAGTGCCTGACGCTGGTTTTCAACTGAACCTGATGTGTGAAGTGACGGATGTAAAACAGTTTATATAACATAGCAACGTGACTTGTGTATGCAATAAAAAAAAGGATAAAAAAAATAAAAACAAAAATAAAATATACTTAATAAAATAAATTTATGTTATATAAAAACAATGACGTATGTATATGTATAAAAATGTGATTATGAATAGTAAGATAGTAACAAAACTATACCAGTAAATAAATATATAATTGAATGGAAGACAATTTTATGTAAGTTAAATAAAAATTAAAACCCAAAAAAATTCAAAAAATGCGGCCCAATATATATATATATATATACAGTATGTTACGAAAACCCTGTCCGACCCACAAGGATAATAAGGGTTAGGTAAACAAATGACCAAATAAAATATAAAATTTTGCATAATCATCATAGTAACAATACTAATGAATTTTGAAATAATCTTTTTTACCAGCGAATTTACTGTAACTTCCCCAAAATTCGGGAAATTTAAAAAAGTGTAAACACCATTTTAGACCTTATAACTGTCGGCGGCGTCAGTGTGTCTAGCCGCCGACGCGCAAAGGTATAATTAGAGCTGTACTAGTTTTTGCGTAATAACGTTTTGTTTTTGTTGCTACTATTCGAAACTTTTACCTGCTCGAATGATTTGTTGTAAAAACGCAGATTACCTAATGGTAAAAGTACTTTTTTTGATTATCGATTAATTATTCATAACAATATTGTAACACAAGTACCTATTATTAGTAAATAGGAACTAGAAAGGTCTTATGAAATACGATTTTAGGAGAATATTATAAACAATGTAAAGCATTTAAGTTCACCTGATTTAAGTTATGTGAAAGTTCTAAAATCTAAAGAATGCCATACGATGTTGAATCGATGCGTGAAATTCTGAAATACAAAATTGATACCAAAAATCGATACGAGAAATATTTTGAATACTTTCACACCTCTAGTCAAAGGGCACCGCCGTGCAGTTAGAGTACCTATTTTTATGAAATAAAAATCATTTTTATTTTAAACTAGCTGACCCGGCAGACTTCGTACTGCCTCATCGATAAATAAAAGACCTAATCTTTTGTATAAAATGATTTTAAAACAAACAAATCGAATCCGTATTTAATAAAAAAGCATTTATTGAATAAAGCATGAATTATTATATTATATATTATTTTCGATACATCATGTTGCTTACTTACAAAACAGAGTTTTCCTGAAATACTGGCTATTTATAAGGTTTAAATTTGATATTCACAGACACACACTGTTAAAATACAATTAATTTAAAGCTTTACAACAATATAATTAATTTAAAGCTTTCTCATAAACTATATTTTTTGTTTTGTTTTGTGGTGCGTAAATAAACAAAGAAGACGGTTTTCCGACGCGCGAACACGCGACGTATAATTGTCCATGCGCGAAACAGGGAAACTCCAAGTTGATTCCACAAACTTCTAACGACTGTCCTTGCGATTTATTTATGGTCATCGCAAAGGCCAGACGCACTGGAAATTGTAACCGTTTAAAATCGAATGGTAAGTCCGTTGGAATCATCGGTATCCGCGGGATCAAGACATCCTCTCCTTTGTATTTTCCTTTTATGATTGTCGCCTCAATGACGTTATTCATCAGTCTTTTCACAGCCAGTCTTGTTCCATTGCATAGTCGAGGTTGATTAATGTTACGCAGCATGATGACAACTGATCCCACTTTTAACTGCAAATTGTGAGGTGGTAATCCAGGCAATTCCAGTGAATTTAAAAACTCAGTGGGATAGTTGACTACGTCATCCTGGTTCATTACGGTGTCGACTGATTTGAAGGAAACCAACTGTCCTGGAAGAAAATTCTGAATCGTCGCATTAAGATCCTCGACATCTTTATTTTTCGCTGCTAATATTGCTCGTTCACCCAGCCAATTATGGTTATTGAACTTTTGCGCTATATCTGGGAAAACTCGCTGAATAAGCTCCACTTTTGAGTCTGTGATGTGACAGAAATCTGTAGGTAATGTGATGAATCCGGTCGAGGTGTCCACTGCAACTTTATTATTTCCAATGTCTAACAACTGCTTCGCAAACACATTTGCAGTTTCATCTTGTTGCAAAAATACTCGCATGTTAGTTGTTAAGTGGAGTGTCTTTACGTACTGCCACAAATTTGATGATTTTAGGCATGCATTTAGTTCATCAGCAACAGTTGATCGGGGAATAACTGGAAGAGTCTGACGAAAATCACCTGACAACAGAATCATGGCCCCACCAAAAATATTTTGGTTGTCACGAAGATCTTTCAACGTTCTGTCCAGTGCCTCCAGTGATCTCTTATGGGCCATTGTGCATTCATCCCAAACAATCAATTTGCATACCTGTAGGATCTTGGCCATTGCGCTATTTTTGGCGATGTTGCAAATTGGTGTTTCGGTGATTTGCATGTTTAGTGGTAATTTCAAGGCAGAATGTGCAGTCCGCCCGCCTTCTAGCAGAGTTGCAGCTATTCCAGATGAAGCCAACGCTAGAGCAACATCATTTCGCGATCTGATCCTCGCCAAAAGCAATGAAATTAAAAACGTTTTTCCGGTTCCTCCGGGAGCATCAAGGAAATAAATTCCACCAGATCCACTGTTCACAGCTTCTATCAAAGTGTCGTACGCAATTCTTTGTTGTTGATTTAATTGTGGAACATTTGTACGAACTGTTTCGGCCAATGCTTCAATGTCGTACTGATGTTCTCTTTGCAACTCGTGGTTTAATGCATCGTGCATATGACGATTGGGTGCTGTCATTCCCAAACACGACAATACTTTATTTGCCATCAATAAACACATATCTTCTATCATGATCAATGTGTCATTGTAAATTTCTTCAGTCATTTGTAGTGTATGATTCAAAGTTTGACGGCGCACACGATGCAAAACATCCTCAGACATGTCATCTCTATACTTAACCCACAAATCTTTTGGATTCGAGGGGAAACATGTCGATATGATAATCGCAAACAATGTACGAATTTGATGCGGCGATGAAGATATTACGGAATCCTTGAGCGTATCATCCCAGTGCGAATCATTCTCAAGTAAATGTAATAGTTGACATGCCTCACGGTAAGTCGCACACAGCTGTCCATTAACTGTTCTCAGTTGTTGAAACGATGTCGGACCACGAACATTCACCAACAACAACCGCAAATAATAACATTCATCGTTATTTGGATGTACTGTGTAGATGCGACCCAGAGCATCTGAAGCAAATACATTTGGATGTCCTTCAACTGGTGTTCCTTGTTTTCGACGCTGAAACGATTTCGATGATGCGTTCCATGTGTAATAGCGTGGCATGTCAGCATACAGCAAAGTGCGAGCAAAACCATCAGTTTGACAGACTGTGAAGAAACTTGTTAATGTTGTCGACGGTGGATGTGCCGCCCTGTCTGCCGCGTTAGATGCATTAAAATAAACTCGTTGACCATTTTCTAAATGGACTGCCAAAGCCAAATGGACTACTGTAGGGTGTCTTTCATGGATCGCAAATGAAAAGATTCGCCAAATAGCTTCATTGCTACTTACATAGCGACCCATCTGGTACTGTGATATTTCATCATTTGCATTGGTTACACCGAAGACAGCCATATCACTACCTTTATTAACATATTTACATATGTACTTTATCGACTTCACAGAATTACAATATTCCACATTGATGTGAGTCTCAAAAGCTTTGGACAATATTGGCGAGTATGGCACAATCCAACGATTGTCTACATCAACATTTTGTCCTCTTACCTTCACAACTACCGATCGCCCACTGTCCGCAACTGATCGCCGACGATACAATGGGTATCCATCATTTCCCGTTATGGTTTCAGCAAGCAGGTCTCTTGGGTATCGCTTGGAACACCTACCGTCGACCATACATTGTGAATTGTAGTTGAAATGTCCGCAAGGTCCATGTATCATGTGTTTGGTAACTACTGCATGCAATTTTGGGTCAACTATTTCATCTGGAATTTCAGCTGAAATTATGGAATCAATCTCATCTGGCCTTATTTTGTCCACTAACCAGATTAAAATGTGCGCATGTAGCAATCCACGCTTTTGCCATTCTACAGAGTACATCCAACAACGGACTCGGCCATAGACACAATGCTTTATTAAAAAATTCATGAGAGATTTTAATTTTTGTTTAAAAACTCTGGCGGTTATGTCATGTCTATCAACTGGTGTTTGGCTATGTAGTAATTCCTTCTTTATTTCGGATCATTTTGGGTTACATGTGAATGTAACAAATAAGTCTGGGCGGCCATAATGCCTAACATATGACATAGCATCCTGAGCATATTCATGCATGTGTCGTGGGCTTCCTATATAAGTAGCTGGCAAAATTGTCATTCTTCCTACATTATTCACATTGCCATCAGCATTTATAGCATCGCGGAGATGAATGTATTCCTCTGACCGTAGCCGTCGTTGGTTCAAACGGATGTATGTCAATCGTTCAGTCTCAATTTTGACATACATATCAACTGCAAACTGATGAAAAAGTCGTTGACACATCAAAATATGATTTACTTCACCTTGACGGATCATGAGTCTGTATGAATAGAAATTCATAGCACTAACTTTTTTGTTGGTTTCAGCACCTGCAATCAAAAATGATAAATGTTTAAATTGTTACTTCGATGAATTGAATTTAAAAATATTATTTAATCTTGTTCAATTCATTTACCTGTTACTTGATTTACCATTTTGATATTAAAATGGTATCCATCTTCCCCCTGCCAGAAGATCAAAGGATATTGTAGTGCATCATAACTCCTGTGTGTTTCAGATACACGTTTTAAATTACTATTCCGACGATGAAGCACAATATCTCTAGATTGTAAATTTTCTCCCACAATGACAACAGCCACTTCATCAATGGTAGGTGAATTGAACCTCCTTGTGTGTTCACCGGCAGGTGTTTTGTCAGCTCGAATAATAATGTTATGGCTATCAGATGGCATCCGATCCAATGCTATTTTGAACATGTTTACTAAATTGTTATTCTCATGAAGAAACATTTGTAATTGTTGGACAATGGTTCTCTTCACTGTTGGATTGTGAGCACAACGATTATTAATTTCCGCATCTGAATTGCCCATAAAATAAATTTGTAAAAATTGATGATCTGCATCAGGTAGTGGTAACAGAGTTCCCAGTAAGTGATAAATTTGTCCTTGTATCTGTAATTTTTAAAAATTTGTCCATTAATTATTTCCGATATATATTTATTTTAGTACAAACTTGAATAATATAAAAAAATATTCTTATATAATACCTTGAAAGTGGGCATGAAATTGTCTTGTATAATATGTGTAGCACCAAATGATGTCATCTGGAAACAGTTGTTATATTTCTGAATGTTGGTCAAAAAGTGCTTAGAATCATTTCCAATCCCAGAAACTAAAGAGCGTAAAGGATCTGGTGGTGGGACCAATTGTGGCAATTTTACTTTGCCTTCAGCACAACATAATCCAGTAGATTCACCAGTGTATTTTAACGCCTTACAATATTTACAAATTGTTTTCATTTCCCCAATTGTTACTGATTTGTCGGCACAATAATCAATTGCCGGATCATAGTGGAATGCAGCTCGTTCAAGAATCACAGGAGCACTGCGTCTGCGGATTCGCTCAATTTCATTATGTCTAGCTTGCTGTTGTTGTGTTTGATGTGCACGAACTCGTTGCATTCTAAGCCTATCTCCTACATTGTCACTCACTAAAGAACGCAATTCTGACATAGCAATACGACTATTTTCTTGATCTCTCTGTCTCTGGTCATCAGTGCGGTTAGCACGTGAGGTAGCTCTTCGCACATTTGATTGACGACTACGACCTACGTTAGGTCGTCTTCTCCTCGGCATCGTAAATTGTAATTGAGAAAATTTCCCGGTTATTTAGCAGTAAAGTGTCACTATCACAAAAAAGAGCACATTACTTGGAATGTCACTATCACAAAGGATCACCAAAGTAAAGAAAGTTCTCGCGCACGTAGCCACAAAGATAGAAGGATGCACTCATAGATATCGTAACTCGTAACACAATATAATATCGTAATACTTTTTTCCGGGCTCTGACTGAGAAGCGACAGACAGGATGTATTGACATATTAGTTGGTTGTCAAATCTAATGTCAAATATTATGATTGCGTTCAGAAATTTAACTTAAGATTTATAATTTAACGTTTGTGACAAAACTTAAGATTTATCTTTCAATTTCTATATAGTCTTATTAAAAAAATAATCGGACAGATTAACAACTGAAGTTAGCTAAAATTAATTTTCTCGAAGCTATATGAAGCTGTGAGACTATGCAATTTTGTCGCGTTCGCGATTCACTTTCACTTTTGTTGAGTTTCGGAACGCGATATTAGATCCTCCAACGCGCATGCGAATTTAAACTTTATACAGCGGTAATAAATTACAAATTGAGTCTCCATTTTATTTAGAAAACGTTTATAGAAAAATACTGTTTTGAGGATTTTCCCGGCAATTATTCGAATTTTTCTCACCTTTTAAACCTTCCCTAGACCTCCACGAATAATTCAAGACCAAGATAAGATAAATCCGTTCAGCCATTCTCGAGTTTTAGCGAGACTAACGAACAGCAATTGATTTTTATATATATAGATAGATAGATAGATAGATTTATTAGTTTCGCGTAGACATTGCGTCCGTGTAGACGTATCGTTTATTGTGTGATCATATAGTTTTCTAACGTAATGTAACCTGCTGATGGAAGGTACCTAGTAAAACTGCAATTGTGTTGTGTTGTGATCAGGTGTTGAACGATTCGGATGTGACTACTTCTTGGTCAATGTGGTTCCAGCATGATGGTGCCCCACCATATTTTTGCCGACCTGTACGTGAGTACCTCCACTATCAGTTCGGCGAGCAGTGGATTGGTAGGAGTGGACTAACGTTGTGAAACGCCGTGCTAATCTCGTGGGACGGTGCCAGGCCGGTATCGTTCTTAGTGAACGAAATATGGAACAACATCTCCGCCACAGCCATTGTGCTCATCGAATGAAATTCGAAGATACATTCGGAGGGTCAGACGACCTTCCTACTTAAAAAAAAGTTCTTTTCACGAGCTGCCTAAGTAGGTATCATTGTTTCTTTCTAGAGTCGATAAACGTGGTTAGACTACCAATACCTACATGCATGAGGTCAACTGAGGTCATGACCTGTGCCTGTGTTGCCATGAAATTACCTATTTATTTTATTTAAGTTACTAGCTGACCCGACAGACTTCGTCCTGTCAAAAAGATTTGTAATGTGACAGTTTTTGTGCCTACGTATTTTAAAAAATTCTCCTGAACAGAACCGTCACCCTGGTGATAGGGCGTTGTGAATAAAAAATAATTAAATAAAACATATATAAGGATTTAAAAGTAAGTAATCGCTTTATTGTTAATCATGTGAATCATAATTATTATTCAAAATCAAAATCAAAAGTCATTTATTCAAATTAGGCTGAGAATCAGCACTTTTTGAACGTCAATATTACATAAGACAGTCCCCCAAAACGCCCACCCATCGACACTTCCTAGTGCTTTCGCTGGGAAGAAGAAGTGGCGGAACAAACTCCCCAGCAGCACAGCTGTCTGTTCATTTTTAAAAAAACACATGTCTTTATACAATACTATGTATAGTGATGAACACGATAAAATACAACAACAATGAAATTATTTACCATATGCCAGCTACCACGCCAAAATACCAGCAAAGCAAAACAATATATTTATATTTAAATGAAAATGTAATTAACTAAAAACTTATTACTTAACTAAGAAGCCCCAGGCATAAAGGGCGTGACAGCTTACATATTTATGTAATGTAAAAAAGTAAATTATATGAACTCATATAACGTATCAATAAGCTAATTCCTGAGAAAGAACACAAACATTGTCCTGAGTTAATCAGAGCGACCATTCTTATCATTTAAATAATCATTCACGGAATAATATGCCTTTGAACAAAGCTTGGATTTGATTTTTGCTTTAAATGCATTGTAAGGCAAGTCTAGCAAAGGAGTTCCACAGGGACCATGTATCATGTTTTTGATAACTACCTCATGCAATCCAGGATCTACTTGTACATTAGGGATTTCAGCTGATATCACTGCATCAACTTCATTTGGCCTTATCTTTTCAACCAACCAAATCAAAATGTGTGCATGTGGCAATCCTCGTTTCTGCCACTCCACAGAATACATCCAGCAGCATGTCTCACCAAACACATTATGTTTTACGATGAAATCCATTAAAGATTTCAACTTTTGTCTAAAGACTCTGGCTGTAATATCATGACGATCAATGGGTGATTGCCCAGGGAATAACTCCTGCTTGATTTCTATCCATTGCGGATTGCATGTAAATGTGATGAACAAATCTGCTGTACCATAATGACGAACATACGACATGGCATCTTGCGCATATTCGTGCATATGCCGAGGGCTTCCGATGTATGTTGCTGGAGGAATAGTCATCCGACCGACATTCTGTGCATTTCCATCAGTATTAATCGCATCTCGAAGGTGAATATACTCTTCAGATCGGAGTTTGGTTTGATTCAACCTGATGAATGTTAAGCTCTCCGTTTCAATTTTAACATACATGTCAACAACATATTTGTGATATAATCGCAGACATTTCAATATGTGATTATCTTCATTTTCCCGAATCATTAGGCGGTATGAATCATTGAACTGACTTTTTTGTTGGTTTCAGAACCTGTAAAAAGATTTTGTTTTAATAACATTCAAATATAAAATTAAAATACATAATATAGTGACTGAGATATTATCGTCATAGCTAAACTAATATTTTAGTTACCTGTAATGGGATTTATCATTTTTATTGAGAAATCGTAGCCATCTTCACCTTGCCAAAATATAATGGGATATTGCAGTGCATCATATGAGCGGTGTGTTTCCTTTATACGTTGTAATAGATCATTCCGACGATGTAAAACAATATCACGGGATTCCAAGTTTTCTCCAACTTCATCAATAGTTGGTGCATTAAAACGTCTTGTATGTTGACCTGCAGGTGTTTTATCAGCTCTGATTACAATTTTGTGATTATCGGATGGCATCAGATCCAGGGCAGTTTTAAACAATATAATCAATTGATTGTGTTGATGAAATAAAGTTTGTAATTGTTCTACAATAGACCTCTTTACTAAATTGTTATGTGCACAACGCAGATCAATTTCTTGTGGTGAATTGCCCATAAAATAAATTTGCAGGAATTTGTTGTCGCTATCTGACACTGGTAACAGTGAACCTGCTCTGTGATATATTTGCCCTTGTATCTGTAAATAAAAAAAAAATATTATGGTGTGGTATAAATTAATGGATTGTCAGTGATCAAACTTAAATAATATTTGATCTTAAAAAGTATATATTTAGTTTTAACTAATATCTATCAAATATAAAATATAATAAAAGTGTCACTGAAACTGAATCACCATATAATATGATGACTAAGTGATATATAAGTGATTAAGAAATTGAAGATTAGTCACATCTTAACGTTGGTGACAGAAAATTTTGTTCACTAAAATAATTATGAGTAACTATTTAAGTATACATACCTTGAAAGTTGGCATAAAATTTTCCCGAACTACATTTGTTGCCCCAAATGAAGTCATTTGAAAGCAATTGTTATATTGTTGGATATGTGTCAAAAAGTGTATAGAATCTGTTCCTATTCCTGAAACCAATGAGTACAATGGTTCTGGTGGTGGATCCAATGGTATCAATTTCACTTTACCATTTGCGCAACACAATCCATTGGCTTCATTTTTTTATTTTAATGCCTTACAGTGTGAGCAAACCGAGTTCATAGAACCAATAACAACACATTGGTAGTTACTGTAGTCAATTGACACATCGTAACTGAAAGCAGCTCGATTCAAACTTGCGCGATTATTAGTTGAATGTCGCGCTCGCGCTTCACGCATTTGTGATATCCGAATTCTTTTACGTTCATTTCCGTCGTCACGTTCTTGTGCAGTACGATTAGATCGGTAATTAGCTTGGTTTGTAGCATTTCTTGTTCTTCTACCTAAATGGCTTCGTCTTATAGGAGGCATATCAAATATAAATTATTTTTTCACTAATCACGAACTAAACAAACACTAACGAACTAAACACTTTGCACAAAACACGATATACGAATTTGTTTCGTGTATCAGTTGACAAAAGCAAACTCAGTAGATAAGGTAACAGACAACTTTTTTTTTTAAATTTGATATGACTTGAAGTCAAATTCTTTTAAGCCGTACGAATTGTTTTATTTATTTAATATCTGGATATTAAAAATAATAAAATACTGTTGGTAACGCGATTTTTGTTTGACTGATGTAATGACGTGGAAACTGATGCATTTTATCTCGCGTGCCGAAACTAATACAAAAGAAACGCGAGTTTCGGAACGCGACATTAAACTCCTCAACTATGTATTCTGTGCTCCAACGCACACACGCACGTTAGGAACACACCTACATTGCTTAGACAACAGTGAACTTTAAACCATAGCAATAAAGCTCAAATTGACTACGTTTTAGTTACAAATCATTTGTATGGGAAAAAGAAAAGGGCTATTTTTAGGGTTTTTCCAGCAATAATTCTATTTTTTCTCGCCGTTAGAACCATCCTTGAACTTCAACGAACATTTTAAAAAAAGATTTGGCCAAATTGGTCCAGGCGTTGTTGAGTTATGCGCTTACAAACACATTTTGCGATTCATTTTTATATTATAGATTTATTTTTAAGGGGGTATTTTTTTTTTAGTTTAGCCAGGTTATGCACGCATTAGTAGAATCAGCTAACGATACCTAACAACACCTTCACGGGTCGGACAGGGTTTTTGTAACATACTGTATATATTAACTACGTAAAAAAAAAAAACAAAAAAACAGTCTCAAAACGAATGCCTGCCATAATTTATTCAACACGTAGGTAAAGCCTTGATCTTTTGAAAGGCCTGATTTAATTATTATCATACTGAATCGTCGACAGCTTCCGATAGATTCTGTAAAAACTCATTGTAAAAAACAATCTTTTTGTCAATAGTTCTGTCAAGTCCACGCTTGTTACATTCAAGTTGGTACGGGTATCACACTCCTATGGTCGGTAGCGCAGAGTCGTGGGACGCGTGGTGTCCTTTTGCGAGGACGTGATGTCGCAGATGGAAGCTGCGGAACGGGAGAGGGAGATCTCAACTCCCTTCCCGGGCCGCAGAAGACGTACCGGGCACCGAGGAAGGGCGGATAACGCCCTCTTCCGGCCCCCATGAATGGGTCCAGGGGCTAGGGACATGGGGAAGTACCCGCCCTCTATTCGTTGGACCCCGAGGCGGAGGCGCGCGCCTTAGAGGCGATAGACGGAGTAGTTTAACTCCTCACTACCCCGTGCAGGAGGCGAGGCCCGGACAGACCGGGCCGGCACGAGAGTGTGGGGCCGCGGCAGAATCAGGGACTCCCGCGGCTCCGTGCGCACGTGACCGGAGAGACACCGGGGTGGTTTTTAGTCAGTAGGAGTCTGACAGACCCCGTCGCCCACCCCAGGGCGGCGGACATCCATAGAGGATTTTTCACCACGGAACAAAAAAAAAAAAGAAAGGGTATCACACTCCTGCACCCTAATTACGTTACACACTATTAATATCAGTTGGAATCATTTCGAAGCATATTGCTAATCCATTGCTCCATGTGTTCGAAAAGTGTGTCAGTTCAACAACGCAAAGAACGCAATGTATATTGTTGAACTGTCAAAATGAAACCCGAATTGATATTGTGTTGTTCCGCAATTACCCTGCTGATCATTTTACATCTGTTCGAAGTTGTATTTCTACACTCTTTAACACATAGTGGCTTGCATTACTGGAATTACTACTTTTGTTTTATTATATTAAAGCTAATTATTATTACTGGCAAATGTTTGCATACTGTAGGCAGCGTCGAGGAATAATGGTGATTGAGGTCGTTCTACGTTAGCTCCAAGTGCCGTAAAAGAAACACAGAATGGAACTCTGCGAGTTTAATGAGAAAGGGTTGGTGTTTTGCGGTAGTAATGTAATGGTGGCCTGATGATCAATGTCTCTGGCCTCAATGTAATAGCCTAATCAAGCGGTCGGATACCTCTTGGCAGTTACGGGCCACATGGCGACAAAGGAGGTAGAGGCAGGCCGCGCTTTTACATAATTTTGATAACATGTCTATCAATTAATTTTCTTTATTGCAAACAATAATACTGTGCGGACATACATACTTTTCAAATGAGTGAAAAGAACTCTCACACAGAACACTACTTAGCTATTAAGTGATATTAAAATCTCAAAACAACTTTTTTTTTTGCATTATGCCAACGACAAATTAATAATAAATGGAATTTAAACGAGGAAAGATGAAAAACATAAATGTAAACTTGCACTTACACTTTTAGTGTGACGTCGAGGCTATATTTGAGTGACTATTTTTTGTACATCAGATTTCATATAGGTCGTTGAAATTCTACGAATGGCTTTCAGGCTTTCAAATGCTCATCTGTAAGTCGGGAAGCATCTTTATATTTTCTTTAATTTAGGATAGAAAATGTTTGCTCGCATAAGCCAATAATTGTAATAAACTTTTGAGCAAACCTTTTCTAATCGTCAAAATCAGTTGGCAAACTGCCATAGAACTTAACACGATCATTGATCTCATAAAATGAGCTTTTGAGAATGTCATTACATTGAAAATCAATCACGTTCATTTGTAAATGACTTGGTACATCTTCAATGTCACACGAAAAAGGATTTGCAATAATGTTCGTTCCACTAGAAACCTTTTCAAAGTCGCGAAATCTGTCACTGAAATGATTTTACAGTTGTATTAAAATATCTTTCATTTTATCATTTTTGGAATTGTAGTTTATTTTATAAAAAAGTGCGCGGGCCGCAAGGAAGAGGGCCCCGGGCCGCATGAGGCCTGCGGGCCGCAGGTTTTCGACCACTGGCCTAATGCCATAAGCTCTTAAGCTCTTTCGGCCATAGTGGCTACTTCCTATATGCGTTACGTAAACGGCAAGAGGAGACTAAATGGTATTTGCAGACTACGCGTCCTTCATTAAGATCTGCAGATGTACTACATAACCTTTCCACGAAAATTTTGATGACGAGATCTTGAAGTGATGTCTCAGTAGTGTTCATTCCTAGCATCAGAGATTTTACTGGTTGGGTCAATACAGACAGTAAGGAAAGCATTGATAAGGCATGATGCGTGCTGATAGCTTTCACCATTCATCGATACAAAAAAGAAATCGGTTGTCTATAAAGTCTATAGTTGACCGTGACAACGTCATAAGAAAATACTGATAGAATGGTTGCATTTTTCAATTTCAAATTATTATATAGCAGCTGTCCATGAGGACGCATCGCTCACTCAAGTAGGAGGGAGACAGATGACAAACGCTGCCGAACGCAGAGGCCGATTGTGCCTCTTTGTCGCTCGTTCCGAGCGTGGTAACGCCGCTTGAGTCATGTTTTTTCGTGCGTGCAGCCGGCTTTATGAAATTATAAGACAAACTCACGTCAATAAACATGATTTCCAAGTACCGGATTGCTCACAACTTATCCTTTAACCTAAAACACCAAAGTGTTTTGGAAGGACATTATATGACATTGTAAGAACTGCATTCGTGCAAGTGTGGAAGAATGCATTTTATTTCTAGTCCTAAGCAATAAGCCGCCTTATGTGTGTGTCTATCCTCAATATCTCCTGGAAAACTTAGGTCGAAGCGTACTTAAAGTAAACAGCGGTCTAGACATCTAGACTATAAACATCTCACTTGCTACCAATAGTATCAACATCAGCACCTAATTGCGTAGCAAACTTTATCTGTTTCTTTTTTTTTCGCTATTACCCCACAGCTACTAAAGTGTTCTACGCGTTCTACACGAGAGTGGGTGCACAATGGTGTGGGAATCTCCGCACGAAGGTGGGACTTACTGAGGAACAGCGTGCCGAGGCCGATCGGTGGAGCGTTAAATGTTTATGCGAATCCCGCACCACCGGCCAAAAGCAGAGGTTGCATCGCGTTAGTATCAGCCGATAAAGGTCTTTTGGACCTTTATCGGCTGATACTAATGCGGATTACTTTTAGCAGATTTATTCATTTATATTATTTTAAAGAAGGCTTATAAACTATAAATCAACCAGAGCTAATATTACAGACGCATTATTCTTTTACACACTGATCAGAAACAAAATTGACTGCCCTACATTGCTTGGCCTTTTTAGTTTCTGCGCCCCTACCAGACTCCCACGTGGTAACTTTACCCCCCTTTATCCACCTCTGCGTAGAACCGTCCTTGGTGCAAACTCGGCTATTCCCCGATAATGCAAGATAATTAACAGCTGCGTTGACGTAATCGATATACACCATGACAGCATCGAGAAATTTATTAAATCAATTCTTCATTTGTGTTCTGAGGGCTTCTTAAAATACAATAAAAATAAAGTCATAATAATTGTATAATAATGTTAAGAATGAATGAATTAATTTACTTGCTTTAATTAATATAATCCTGTTTTTACTATTTTGTTAATTCATACTTCTTGTTGTACTGTTTAATTGAAAATCGTTTAATATTGAATGTTAACCGTTTTTTGTGCATGTTGTGTTAGCCAGTAAGTAGTTATTACACTTACAAATGTATTTTTTCGTAAAATTTTATTTCATAAATGTAATAGTGTACATAACTGTTGGCTAACCTAATAAATAAATTAATCTAATGACGAAGAAAGAATATAATATTTAAAAAAAAAATGACAAGCCTCCATATAATATTAAATAATAAATTAGTTAAGATGAGAAAACTAATCAAGAAAAAAACTGTGCTACTTATACCATCGCCAAGCTCCACAAAGAATAGAGGTAAACAAACCAATTTAGGGTTATCACAACTCACGTTTTACAAATCTCCTGTTATTTACATGATTATCGACTTTTGCATGCTAAATATTTATTAACAAATCCTATTTCAATAGAATCACTAAAATAACATGCATAATAACTTGGTATTTCGGAAAACCATTATAAAGTCGACATTAATTTTACGTGATAGCCCTACAAAAAAAAAGAAACATGGATGAAATTCAGGTATTCAACACATTTTGTGGAATTCAACCAATGAATAAAGTTGAGGCATTTGTCAATACAATGTTTCAAATTTTAATTACTTTCAAATCAACTACATAACACATGCATTGTAATACTTTCAAGTGTGGACTAATTATAATGTGTATAATATGTATCAAAAATTTGGCTTATTAGGAAATTAAATATGACACGCATGTCATATTTCGTTCAAATCGGTTAAGCGTTCTATGCAAATCATATATATCTAAACATAAATAAACTGTTTACATTAGTAGGAAGTAGGATTATTATTTTTATAGAAAAGGTTGTTGACATCTGTCTTATAGGCGTAAACTACTCGTTGCCTAGCAACGGTTTGTTTACCTCTATTCTTTATCGAATTTGGCTCAAATATAGGTTCGATGCACTGGTGCAAAATAACTCGTTATTGGATATTGTGTTGGGAGTTTGGTCGTGAAGGGTCTCCAGATCAATCTCCCTCTGGTGCAGCATCGTTGGTAGTGTTGTTTGGTTTTAACATTGCATCACCTCGCTCAACTGCCGTCTTCCTTCCTATTTACTTAGATTTTTCACTGAATAGGCTCTTAATAAACTAACGCGCTTTAGTACCATCAACAGCAGTCAAGCACTAGTTTATAATTATATAAAAAAGCCTATTGAAACTGAGTGCACTTCATATTGAGAAAATATTCCGCATATAATTGTGATAGGTACATTTAATTTTTGCCGTTGACGCCTTTTACCGCGAAACCTAGAAAATTGTGGTTGGACAACTGACTTCAAGCTCACTTGACTTAAGTTTTCACGGTTCGATTTTACAGAACAGAATTGCAGATTTGGAACCTTCGAACCATCAATTCTGTCTAGGTACTGTAGGTACATAATATATCTTCATTTTCATTCAGATCAGAGCGCGGAAAATTATAGCCTACGCTACGGATTTAAAAGTACTAAAATGGAGTTAGGTATTCAAGGGATCGGTTTTATGGTTACTATCCGATATTACTTTACTTTCAACGAGTTTCCATTTGGTGATAAAGAATTAGAACCTTTATTTTGTTTCCAGCTTTTCTTTCTTCTGATCGTACCTCTTTTGAGTAGTGACCTAGTTTATTAATAAGGCTAATGTTGCAGCAATAATGATTGGTCCTCGTTTTTAAAAGCAAGTGATGTCAATTTGTAAAAATAAACACATTCCTCCTTATTCATAAACGCTGATTAAAATTACCTAGTGATTAACGATTATTTAACCATACATTTTTGACCTTTTTACGTCACTTAATTTTAATCATCCTTTATGAATAAACACCACAGAGTTTAAGGGGTTTATTGATAAACGTGTCGTGGTGGCCTAGTGGTTAAGACACCAGCCTCTCAAGTATGAGAGCGCGGGCTCGATTCCAGTCAGGCAAGTACCAATGCAACTTTTCTATAAGTTATATGTACTTTCTAAGTATATCTTGGACACCAATGACTGAAGGTAAAGGAAAACTTCTTGAGGAAACATGGACTTTTAAGTCTCAAATCGCCAACACGCATTGAGCAAGCGTGGTGATTATGCTCAATCCTTCTCTGTATGAGAGGAGTCCTGTGCCCAGCAGTGAGACGATAAAAAGGTTGATGATGATGATTGATAAACGATGATTAAAGTTAAGTGACGTGCAAACGTCTAAAATGTATGTTTAAACAATCGCTAATCACTAGTTAACAGCAGCGTTTATAAATAAGGGGAAAGTCTGCAATCAAGACAATAAAATACCTGTATGTATGCATGCTTAAGTACGTACTTTCCTAGAACATTACCAAGTTTTTAATAAAAGCTGAAGTTTCAGTAGAAAGTGTTAACGATATCTATTAAGAAACTGCACAGTAAGGTGATTTACATGTTGTTTTGTCATAGAATCTTAGACAGTTTAAGGAAGTTTGGCCACCGCAGTCACGCATACAATGCGATGCGACGACAGTGTGTGGACAAGATCTAAATCAAAACACATCAAATCTAATCGAATAGAATCGAATCAAATCGACTAAACTAAGACTTATTACCTTCACCCCAGGCGCGTGCGCTCCATACAAGCAGAAAAGCTCTGCATACCCTAATAGTTTTCTAAAAAAATATATAATAATTTATATACTACAAACTTAAAACTGAAAGACTTTGTTAATCAGTTAGTGAGAACACTGCCATCTATTGGGCCTAGTGCTAACTACGAAATATCACTGGCCTTCGTCGCGACGGCCGCGCCACTTCTCGTAGCGGCCGTAAGCACAAACAAAATGTGCCTCTTCCATATCTGTCTGTGTATAAAATTATTTGCTTGTGTGCCTAAATTGTTGTGTACGTGTGCGTGAAATTTCATTGGCTTTTAAGGGCACGATAAGCACAGCTTCTAATAATGCGACGAATTTAAGAAGTTCAGAAATATAGCATGATTGTTGTTCGTTCAAATACCTTTTTATTTTAGCAGCTTATGTTGTTTCAATATTGGTTGTTTTAAGCGGAATTAAATATTAATTTATTTTAGAGTTTTTGGTTTAACACAAAAGAAAGGTTGTCTTTATAAAAAAGTATTATGATAATTATATGTGGTTAGCAGGCTGTGTAGTGTGTACACACAAATAAATTGTTTTGTTTCTCGTGTAGGTATATTATTTTAAAACACGGCATTGACAGTTCGTCGTTATAAAAACTTAAAAGACCTTAAGTTTTTCAACCTACTTGCTTTTGAATTTCAATACTATACTTTATATTGTAATAATTTTCCTGAAGTTTACAAATTAGCAAAATTTAATAGTTATGATTCCAATGAGTAGTGCATTACGCATATTTATGAAAGATTTGTCTATATTTCCATTTTAAAAGAACTTTTAGCGATTTCACAACGATCTTATATATATTTAATTTTTACAGAGTTATTTAAAAATAGATAGGCGCGTTGATTTAATTTATAGATAGTAAAATATATTTTTTTAGTTTTTTGAGAAATAAATTATTACTTATTTACAGTTCAGTTAGTAATACCATTTCATTGTATTTTGACAGCCTCCATGGCGTAGCGGTAGCGAACGCGGCCGCTGCGTAAGGAGGCGCGGGTTCGATCCTCGCGCAGTGTAAATATTTGTATGCATGAATATGAATATTTGCACTGGTCTGGTCATGCCTCGGAAAGCCCGTTAAGCCGTTGGTTTCGGTTGCCATACGAACATCTAGTGGCAGTCGTTACGGGTTGTTGGAGCCCACAAGTCAGACGGCAGTCGCTTCACGGAAAATGTCGAAATTTTGCCAAAATCAGCAATTAGACTGGAAAAGCGGACCCCAGATTCCAAAGCTTTGGATGCGACTGGTATTAACCCTGAGATGATGATTTCATTGTATTCATTTGGGCAAAAAAAAATACCTAACACCCCACGTATATCATTTATTTGACTTGTTCTTATCATCAATCACATACTTAGATGTTCATTGTAGCCACGCACAAACATCAATTCAATGTTGACATGCGGAAAAGTACGCGACTATGTTAAATTGAAACTACGTCTACGTTACGTTTTTTAAGTTTTACCATATATAAGCACAGAGATTTGGGTAGTAGGTATATCTATGCATACCTTCAAGAAAATCTCTGTGCACGCCCCTGCTTCACCCTAATTACGTAACACACTATTACTATCGATTGGAATTATTTTGAAGCATATTGCTAGTCCATTGCTTCATAAGTTCGAAAAAATTGTTAGCCCAACAACTTAAACTACGCAATGAAGGTTGTTGAACTGTGAAACTCACACCCATTGCTACTGATAGTTTGTTACACAATATGGATGTAGCCAAGGTATGAAAATCAAAATAATAATTAGTCCGCCTTATAGAAAATAAAAAAAAATAAGACACGTATTTTTTATTTTGTCTAAATTACCAAAAACTACTGACGTATTAAAGTTACGGAGTGGGGGCTAATTACGTCTCGCCGTGGTATATTTTGTAGCACGGCGTGACGCCATGCGACATTTTAAATCAATATATCTTCCTAAGTATTTGAATGAAAGAAAAAATAAAAGTTACGTGTTCAATATTTTTTATAAATGTATCGGATAGACATTAAATTAAAAAAATAAATATTATTTCGCAAAAAGAGGTAACATAATAAATTGTCGTTAAGCACCCTTCCGCGGCGGCGGGCGGCAGGGCACGCGGCACGTGGTCGCATCGCTGTTCGCTCATAATAATATCGGTGTTGTCACTTTTTTTAAAATTACCAAATTTCGGGGAAGTTGGAATTAATTCGCGCGAAAAAAAGATTATTTCAAAATTCATTTGTATTGGTACTATGATGATTACGTAAAATTTTATATTATATTTGGTCATGTGTTTACCTAACCTTTATTATCCTTATGGGTCGGACAGGGTTTTCTTAACATACTGTATATAGATAGATAGGCGCTTCATGTATAATTGGTCAGCTACGCATAGTTAGACTGGTAAACGACTCTAAAGCAGCCCAGAAAAGGATAGTCAAAGGTGATGAGTGGAACAAAATATGATAGCAGGTCAACCTACCCGATATTACCAAAAATTCCCAATCAACCTTGACCCTTAAAGCTTTATAGATAACATTGAAAATCTAATAAAGGAATCTGACAGATAGTAGTAGCTTGATGTGCTGCCGTCTGTACTTAACGTGAAGTCAAACAATACAGCTCTGAAATAAGCAATTAGCATTTTGTGTAAGTATAATAAGAAATAATGTTTATAATATCATCGATTCTTATAACCATTCGATATAGTATTGAAGTAGACTGAAGCGACAGATGTATTTATGATGTACATTATTCAGTTTATGAATGAACTAGCGACCCACGTGGAATTCGGTTACCTATATCGCGCTTTTTAGATTCCTCATTTTCGAGGATTAATTATCGTATCATTTAGCTTTTAATTTACATGTGCACATTTGTTTGCCTTGTTTTAAACGACACACAGCGTCATCTATCGAAGCTAACAATATTTTTGTTTTCCCTCGGAAATATCAAATTATTTCGTGATAAAAAGTACCCTATTATTTAATCGGGACTTCTAACTTTGCGTCTACAAATTTTCAAAGCAATCAGTTCAGTAGTTACGGTGCGAAAGTGGAACAAACTCACTTTCCCATTTATAACATTAGTAAGGATAGTATTGATATCACAGCTAATGGTTTCTCAAAACTATCCATGGCAATAAAATTCCCTCGACCAATTATGTACTTTAAATTTCCAGGTTCCAGTAACTTGTTTAAGCCTTTAAGTAGGTAGTGAAAAATACCAACCACAGAATAAAAAGAAATTAGGTACCCATTTTCCGATGAAACTTTTAATTATTTAATAAGCTGTTCTGTGTAAAACAAAAACAATTTTCTTTAATAAGGTTGTCGATAAGCTCAATAGTGAAGAGCAAAAGCAGACGATTCCAATGCGACGCTCCCGCTATAGACGCATCGATGATGAGAGTGGATAGGGGTGGGTCATTGTCGATATATCTAGAAAATAATTACTGAAGTGTCGATATTGACTGTTTTATTCAATAAGGTAGGATTATCTTTAAATCTATTTCTAATTCGGTCGATTTTTCTTACATTTGTTGGAATTGACGGCTTTTATGATGTGAAAATAATTTCATTGTTGTTGTGTTTTCTTGTGTTCATTACTGTACCTGCATAGTAGGTATTGTACAAACAAATGTTTTTCTTTAAAATGTACAGACAGCTGTGCTGCTGTGTAGTTTGTTCCGCTACTTCTTCCCAGCGAAAGCACTAGAAAGTGGAAGAGCGGGCGTTTTGGAGGGACTGTCTTATGTAATATTGACGTTCAAAAAGTGCTGATTCTCAGGCAAATATGAATAAATGACTTTTGATTTCAAGCTAACTTGTCAAAGTCATCAGCTAAATTCTTGTTTTCATTTACAGAACAAGCTTCCTTTAATGGCGAATTTGTCTATTTTCATTATCATTATCAACCTTTTTATTGTCCCACTGCTGGGCATAGGTCTCCTCTCATACAGAGAAGGATTGAGCGTAATCACCACGCTTGCTCAATGCGGGTTAGCGATTTCAGACTTAAAGTCCAGGTTCAGTTATTGGTGTCGAAGATATACTTAGAAAGTACATATAACTTTAGAAAAGTTACGTTGGTACTTGCCTGACCTGGAATCGAACCCGCGCACTCATACTTGAGAGGCTGGTGTTTTAACCACTAGGCCACAACGACTATTTTAACTACTAGGCCACCACGACTATTTGTCTAATGTTTTTTTTAAGCTATTGCATAGCTTCTATCGCGGGCCTTGAGCGCGGGGACCGAATCCAGAAATTCCGTAACGAAAAAACCTCACGCTCCCCATCGTCTAACGTCGTTTCAGTTCGGCAGTCTTCGGCACGGTATGTTTGTGTGCGTGCGACTACATCTTTTGAAAACAATTTATAGATTTTCAAAAAGAGCATGCATATTGCAGGGCGCGAACTCAGTTCTACACACTTGCCATCTTACTGATAGTCGCGATGTGCTAAACTTGCGATTAATTTTCTCTCTGAAATATGTCTTCTATAGAGATATGTCATAGACGTCATCGACGTTGTCATGGCTACCTTAAAAACTTTTCATATAATTAATTATTAAGTACTTTTATTCAAATTAATTTAATAGTGTTTTTATAAAATAGCTTTTTTTTTAACGGAAAAGCTAAGATGAATGTCACGCTAATTTTTCATTGGACTTTTAAATTATTTATAGTGTTGTTTACTAAATAAAAGCGCGTGATTTTATAGAGTAAAAAGTGCTCACACGGCCGTTTTTTCAATTGTTGCAAGAATTCAAAAGACTGTCTTTAAATAGTGTTCAGACGATTGCTCAAAGTGTATTAGATTTCATTAGTAATAGAAATGGCATTTCAATAATGACTTTCAACTGCCAAAGTCTAAATAGTCATAAATACGATTTACAAGATTCAGTTAAGAGACAAACAAATGTGTTACTTCTTACCAAAACTTGCATGACGCATGATAATCCAATTGAAATACCTAATTTTAATTGTATTGTTCAGTTCGAACGAGATACTGTTTCAAAAGGTGAGGTAGCTATTTACCAAAATAAAAATGATATTACTAATATTATGACTCCGAATATTGAAATAAATATTGCACACGTTAGCGATGTTAATGTTAGTCGCTCAGTTGTTGGAGATATTTGTGCGTGCTTATGCAAACTTAGAAATGGCCTACAAATAGTTATGGTAGCAATTTACATTTCTCCGAATCCAAAATTGGACGAGGTAGAGCATTTTAATCATCGCACTTTACTGGAGTAGGTACACTGAAGAAGGCTCGAAAATACTTGGTACTAATGGTAATAAATTTCCATTTATCTTGGCTGGCGATTTCAACATTAACTTCGCTGATAAAAAATCAGAGCGGTTGACAACTTTTCTAACAAAAACATTAAATTTGAAAATGAATAATGATCCACAAGAGTCCACAACAAAATATGGGACCACCATTGACGCGGTATTTTCTAGGTATTTATTTAGAGGATATTAAGTTGCAAACTTATGTTTCTTATTTCAGTTATCATAAACCTATAGTTTCAATGATAAATATTCCTGAATAACCAACAGCTACTGTAAGATAATAAAACCCACATGTATTGTAAAATAATAAAAATATTTTAAATAATATTAACTTTTTATTTATTTAATAAAAGAAAAATTTGTTTTCTTATCGGTCACCACACTCAAAAAGTGTAACTTGAATTAATATCAAAGAAAAAGAAATACTGCATAAATAAAATAAATAAATAATTATAATTGCATAAATTGATACAAAATGCTATGCAATAGCTTTACCGCGGCAGTCCCCGAGTGCCACACGTCTTTTTTTTTTTTCCGGGGTGGAAATCCTCATAGGATGCCCGCCGCCCTGGGGTGGGTGACGGGGTATGTCAGACTTTTACTGACTAAAACCACCCCGGTGTGTCTTCTATCACGAGCGCACGTGGGGCCGCGGGAGTCTAAATTCTTCCACGGCCCCACCCTCGTGCTGGCCCGGTCTGTCCGGGCCTCCTCTCCTGCACGGGGTAGTGGGATGTTAAACTACCCCGTGCATCACCTCAAAGGCGCGCGCCGACACTCGCGCGCGCCTTCACCTCGGGGTCCATCAATAGGGTGGCGGGGACTTCCCCATGTCCCTCGCCTCTGGACCCATTCATGGGGGGCGGAAGAGGGCGTTATCCGCCCTTCTTCGGCGCCCGGTGCGTCTTCTGCGGCCCGGGAAGGGAGTTGATATCTCCCTCTCCCGTTCCGCAGCTTCCTTCTGCGACATCACGTCCTCGCAGAAGGACACCACCGCGTCCCACGACTCTGAGCTGCCGACCATCCTCCGCACTACTGCCGGCAGCGTCAGGTCGCCTCCTACTTCATTTGTGAGGACACGGCGCTGCTCCTCCCAAGCTACACACTCGGAGAGCGTGTGCTGCGCCGTGTCCTCCCCGCATTGGACGCAGTGGTGGCACCGAGCGTCCGGCTCCCTGCCTAAGCGATGCAGGTACTTGCCGAAGCAGCCGTGCCCCGACAACACCTGCGTCACCCTGAACGACAGGGAGCCGTGCCTCCTCCCGAGCCAGTCGTCGAGTACTGGCCGGATCGCCTCGACGGTACCGAGGCCGGCGGTAGGGCGCATGAGCCTCTGCCGCCAGTCCACCACCAGGACCTGATGGAGCTCCTCTCGGCGCAGCTCGATCTGCCGCTGCACCGGACTGGAGCCCCGTGTCCGCTCTTCCTCGCGCCATCGGTACAATGACGCGAGTACTTTCGCCTCTAGGTCCCAGGGCGGGGATCAATCTCCCTTTGGCGCAGCATCGTTGGTCGTGTTGTTGGGTTTAACATTGCATCACCTCGCTCAACTGCCGTCTTTCTTCCTATTCGCTCAGTTTTTCTGAGTGAATAGGCTGTTAATAAACTAGCGCGCTTTACCATCAACGATCGCATCACTGCTTACCATCAGGCGGGATTGCCGTCAAGCGCTAGTATATAATTATTTAAAAAAAATATTATTATCATCCCGACCAACTAAATTATATGTAAGTACCTACCTTTATACACAACATAAAACTGTTTTCATTGCAAGTGCCTACTGTGTTAGCTAAGTTAAACAAAAAACAATAGAACCTGAACAGTTGTTGTGTTTTGTTTAACTTAGCTGGCAAAAACCTAACGCTATTCATAAACGCAGGATTTGCAATAACATTTTATAAAATGATTCCCACCATCCACGTCCAGCCACACGATGAACATAACCATATTAACCAATCCAAAATCAATTACGTCTCAATTATCCATCGATATGTGCCACCTCTATTCGCCGGGGAAAACACTACAAATAAGCGAGCGCAGACGGGCGCAGTTTGCATAATTGCCGCGTCGGGTGGCACCTCTAGTTAGGGTTGATACCTAATTGGACTATGTAAATATAATATTTTAGTAGTTGAATTTTTTTTTTTACTTTTTTTGGCGGACGGGATTGCTTGTTATTCTTAGCTGTTTGCTTACCTATTAAAGGATATTGAACGAGTATCAACCAGAAATTTAAATCCTTTATTAGGTTTTACTTCTGCTTCGTTTTATTTCTGTCAAAACAAAATTATTATGACTATAATAATTATACAATAACACGTGTGGTACCGGGCTTAGAATAGTACCAACCCATATCCTCCCGTGGGTGTCGTAAGAGGTGACTAAGGGAACTCTAACCAGGGAAGCGGGCAGCAGCGCCTTCTCCTGTGGATTATGAAATTACTGCGATCAACAACCCGCCTGCCAAGCGGAGGAATTATGGCAAATGCCCCCCAAAGCAGTCATAGCCATGGGGGAGAACTTTATCCAGCAGTGGACCTCTATAGACTGAAGAAAAAGAATAACAATTATAAATTTTTATAACGAAATGAGTTTTCAACATTTATGTGTCACTTCAAAGTAGAACTATTAAAATAAAATAGATAGTAGGTATTCTGCAGGGTGATAACCCTCGTTTACAATAGGGTGACTTTAAACTCTTTTATTTTAACTACTTCGGAGTACCTATTATTAATTTTACTACACTTCTGAAGTTGTTTACGTTACATTCTAGAACAAGTCAATTACCTACTGGCGCCGATTCTATTATTCACAAACTATACTAAATTTAACTTTAGTTCACCTTACTCATTCTATTTCATTACGAAAAGGACATAGCTCCCGATTCCCCTATTCAAAACTAAACTAAAATTTTAATTTTTAATTTAATTTTTTTTTTTTTTTTTTCTTTTTAATTCATCAAAAAAGGACAGAAGATAAATATTAATGTAGTCCTGTCAAATTAGGATGCTCCACAAACAATTTACATGTGATTAAAAACATAGCGACAAAAAACACGTCAATCTACGTCAGGTGGTGACAAAGTTGCGTGGGTAAATTGGGTGTCGTAAATTATGGCAAATCCCCCCAGTGTAGTGAAAACCCAAAGGAAGGCCTTTGTCCAGCAGTGGACCACTACAGGCTGAGAAGAATAACAAGAAGAAGGTGAGTGATTTGACAGGACTAAACTAATATTTATCTTCTGTTATTTTCTTAATGAAACAGAAAGAAAAATATGTACTAAACTTAATTTTAGTTTTAAGTATATAGGCAATTATATAGGTACCAGTGCTTGACCGCAATCCCTCCTGATGGTAAGCAATGATGCAATCGTTGATGGTAAAGCGCGCTGGTTTATTAAGCCTATTTTTGATTTATTTAATAGGCAATTGTGTTGCGATTTGTGTGAACAAATGTTGTTGTGTCGGGAGTTTGGTCGTGGAGGATCACCAGATCAATCTCCCTTTGGCGCAGCATCGTTGGTCGTGTTGTTGGGTTTAACATTGCATTACATTTTTTTTTCTGGGGTGGAAATCCTCAATGGATGTCCGCCACCTTGGGGTGGGCGACGGGGTCTGTCAGACTTTTACCGATGCCTGACCGCGTCCCAGATGGTCATGGCCGTTCGGTTGATCCGGGGATACCTCACGGTCTCCGCTGAGGCGGCGAGTCTCCTTGCCGGATTGCCGCCTTGGGATCTGGAGGCCAAAGCCCTCGCCCACATGTGGGAGTGGCGAGAGAAGGCAAAACGCCGGGCCATAACTCCACTGCCGTGACAAATCGCGGTACGGCGGACAGAGCTCCGGCGGGATCTCATGGCGACATGGAGAGTGCGATTGTCGCAACCCAGTGCTAGCACGCCACAATCCCCCACGTCCCCTCTTTGAGAAGTGGCTAGAGAGGCGCCACGGCGCCCTCATTCTCAGCCTGACGCAGGTCCTCACCTCCTTCTGCGAAGCAGTGATGCTGGCAAAGGAGGAGGCGGAGTGCGTGAATCCCAGCGCCCTCACGCCACTAGCCGCCGCAGGAGATACCCTGGTCGGAAGACGACACCAACTCCCAGCCACCGTAGGCGCGGGCCCGCGGGCGATAAGTAGTGGGCAGCTCGCCACCCGGTAAGGACCAGGCCCGAGTCGACGGCGCGTCTTCTTCCACGCGCGCCTCAACGAGATCTCAGCACATCGTGACGGGGTCCACGAAGACCGATGCCTCCAGGGTCAGGGTTGCGGGTTGGTTAAACAAAAATCCGTGGCCTTGGCCGTGGAACAGGCAAGTGAAGAAACACGGGTGGGTTTTAGTCAGTAAAAGTCTGACACGCCCTTCCGCTCTGCCCAGAGCGGGAGAAGTCATTTGATGATTTCCCGTCTCAACAAAAAAAAAGGCTAGAGAGAATAGGCTCTTAATAAACTAGGGCGCTTTACCACCAGCGATTGCATCACTGCTTACCATCAAGCGGGATTACGGTTAAGCAATAGTTTATAATTTATAAAAAAGGTCACCCTAAACTCACTTCACTCAACTTTTCACGGTGCAATTTTTATAGAAACGCAGGGAGGCCCCCCAACAAGGTGGACCGATGACCTGGTGAAGGTCGCGAGAAGCCGATGGATGCGGGCAGCACAGGACCGGTCATTATGGAAAGCATTGGGGCTAGCCTTTGTCCAGCTTTGTTGACTGAAGAAGAAGAAGATCGGCAGGTGGAGTGACAGCTCACTTCACAAAAGCTTTAGGAGTGAGATTTTTACCGATTAGGACTGCAATAAGTTTGAAAAGGCAAAAAGTTCTAATTTAAGAAGAGAAAAAAGCTTGATAACGTTAAGCTAGTATCTACAATTATACACTCCACTGACCAAATAAACTGATTAATATGTATATAAATTAGGCAATCCTCCCGAATAACTCTCAATTCGTATCAGAATTTACTGAAAGTTAATATCCAGATACTTGATTTTCTACCTCAGTTGAAACCACCAGTCGATCATCAAGTACCCGTTGTATTCGCATTTTCTGATATTTGTAACCAATTATTTTCAAAACAACCAAGATTGTTGAAATGAGAGTAGGATTTAATTGACTTCTACGTCATAGCTCCTGTTATATTGACGCAAGCTCTTTTTTCTGGTTTTCTTTAATAATTTTTCCTAATAGTCATTATTTTTAATTCTACTAATAAGTATTTTACTTTTAAACTCATAGTCTACTATTATATGTAATAATTATTGTTTAAAAAGAGAGCAAATGCAAAAGAGAGCTCAATGGCATCCGCTGGATGGCAGATATTCAATGCTTTACTTGAAAATTCTAAAACAATTAAACTCACATTCTATTTTTTTTTTTTTTTGTTATTTCAATCAGATTATTTGAAATATAACATTATCGGGGCGCAAGTTCAATATTATCTTCTAAACTTTTTGAACGATTATCAAAATGTCAATCAATTTGTATGACATATCGTGACTTCGTGATACGAAAGAAAGACAAAACCAAAAGGAAACTTGGTTTTATTGAACTTTAAAACATGTGCATTAAATCAAGACATTACGTATTATATTATACGACGTCTTGTCAAAACATAAACAAATAAATAACATAGACAGACAAGGAGTTCATATATCATTCACCCCATCCTTTTAAGACGAGACGTAATCTCGAAGATAGAGCGGAGGCCTACGCTCTTGGGCAGATCGGAGGTAGGGCGGAGGCCTACTTTCTTGGGTAGAGCGGCCAGGCAGGCGGTCATCTGTCAACTCTGACGGGCCAGGTTCTTCATTCAGGGATTGAGTATTTTCTGTGGTAGAGTTTGGTACAGGTATTTCTTCAGTATCTTCGGCATCTAGGAAAATATCGTCATTTTCCGGTATTGGAGCCAAGGACCTGTTTGAGACGGTGGTTTCTCGACCATCTGGCAATCTCACAAATGAATAATCAGGATTGCTTTGTAACAAATCTACTTCCTCAATGGCTGGATCATATTTAGAATTTCTAACGTTTCTTTTCATAAAGACAGGACCTGGCGATAACAACCACGTTGGCAAAGATGAACCATTGGTAGAGCGACGAGGGTGACTAAACATCCTTTCATGAGGAGTGGTGTTAATGCCTGTGGATAATAGAGATCTGATAGAGTGTAGGGCGATAGGTAAGGCTTTCTCCCACTCAGAAATTCCTAAATTATTGCAGCGAAGATAAAGCTGAACTGTCTTCCACAATGTACCATTTAGACGCTCAACCAATCCGTTACCCTGCGGGTTGTACGGTGAAGTCCGACTACAAGCGATGCCAAGGTTTGTTAAAAATGTTCTTGTTTCGTCTGAGAGAAAAGAAGTTCCTCTATCCGTATGCACGTATGCAGGAGTACCAAATAAGCAAAAAAGTTCTTTTAAGCACTTAACAACAGTTGCTGAAGACATGTCTTTACAAGGGAAAGCAAACGGGAACCTGCTGTATTCGTCAATTATAGTTAGGATGTATTTGTTAGTAGAATTCGATGGTAAAGGACCTTTGAAATCAAGGTTAAGTCTTTCGAATGGAGCTGTCGCTTTGACTAGGTGCCCTTCATTCTTGACATATCTGGGTTTTACTTCAGCGCATACACGACAGCTAGCGGTCATTCTTTTTACCTCCTCTACTGAATATGGCAGATTTTTGGAGCGGATCCAATGTACCATTCTTGTTACGCCGGGGTGGCATAAGGATCTATGAAGATCAGCAAGTTTATCAAGAGAGCCACATGCGACTGCACAAACTCTGGACAGTGCATCTGCGGCTTCATTTTGTTTGCCAGGTCGGTAAATTATATCATATTTATAGCAGGATAGTTCAAGGCGCCATCTCTCTATTTTTTCATTCATAATTTTACTCGTGTGGGTTTGATTGAACATGAAGGAGACTGACTGTTGGTCTGTAATAAGTATGAAGTATCGGCCGATCAAATAATGGCGCCATTTGCGGAGGGCTTCTACTATCGCACATGCCTCTTTTTCTATCGAGGATTGGCGCCGTTCAGAATTATTTAATGAGCGTGTGAAAAACGCTACAGGGCGGCCTTTCTGGGTAAGCGTAGCAGCGATGGCAAATTCTGATGCATCAGTCTCGACGGTGAACATCTGTTTGGTGTCAATTGAAGCAAGAGATGACTTCGCGATGTCAGATTTTAGTTTATTGAAGCATTCAGTTGCTTCTTTAGATAGGGGAAACTTAGTGTCGACTAACGGTTTAATTTTAGCGGAATAATTGTTGATCCATTTAGAATAATGGGCAAATAGACCAAGAGTTCTTTTAAGAGAGGCTGCATCTAACGGAGCGGGAAGATTTAGCAGTGGTTCTAAGCGCGACTTGTCGGGCTTGATAGTATTGTTATTAATGGTGTAGCCGAGAAGGTTAATTGAGTCGGTTTCGAATATGCATTTGTTTTTGTTTAAGGTGAGATTGTATTTTTCAGCCGCTTCCATGAATCGACGCAGATTAACGCCATGTTCTTGTTTGTCTTTTCCACAGATGGTTACATCGTCTAAGTAGGCGTAGGTTCCTTTAAGCTTCTCTGTACGAATAATATAGTGAAGGGTTCTTTGGAAAGCAGCAACACCGTTCGTAACGCCAAATGGTATGCGAGTAAATTGATACAAATTGCCGCAAGCCTCGAAAGCTGTGTATATCTTTTCTTTGGGAAGTATTGGTACTTGATGATACGCACTTTTTAAATCAATTTGACTGAACAAATTGTATTTAGAGACTGCGGTGACGATAGAATCTATACTTGGGAGGGGATATGCATCTAGGTCTGTGAATCTATTTATCGTTTGAGAGTAATCAATTACCAGACGTTTTCGGTGATGTCCACCTCCAGCGACTATAACTTGTGCTCTCCACGGAGATATGCTGGGCTCAATAACTTTGTCTTTGAGCAGGTTTGAAATTTCAGTTGATATAAATGCTTGATCTTCTTCTGAGGGACGTCTGGAACGAATGGCGATTGGTTTGATAGACGGCGAAAGGTTTGTAAAGACAGATGCTGGTGGTACGGTGGCTTCGAGAACGTTGCATATTTTTAGGGTTTCTTTTTCACCACCAAACTGTAATTCGAGAGAAGAGTGTTCTTTGAGGATATCGTGACCGATGATGATGTCAGCACATAAGTTATCGACAATGAGCAGCGCCTGTTGCTTATAAATGTGGTTATGAATCTGAATAGTAGCATGGCATACACCTTTGACATATGAAACGTTGTTTAATGAAGCGAGAGTCACAGCTTGATTGCAGTGCTTCCTTTTAAGATTAAGTGTTAGTGCCAAAGCATTATCTATAAAACTGATAGAGCTTCCAGTATCAACTAGGGCATCAACATTGTGATTATTTACAGTGATAGTGATTGTGGCCTTACGTAAGCTGGAAGGAGCAGCGGCACAGATAGATGCAAGGGAAGCGGTAGGAGATTCTTGAGATTCTTGTTCAACATTCACAGTATTGAGGGTCTGCTGTTTTCGTCCAGCACTACGGCAAACGTTGGCAAAATGTCCCTTCTTCCGACATAGTTGGCATTCAGCGTTATTTGCTGGACATTTGACCCTTGGATGGACATTGCCGCCACAAAAAAAGCACCTGCGTCGTTTAGAATTGCTATAATGTGAGGCCATGGCTGCAATATTCGGCTGATGAAGGTTTTCTTGTAATTCGATGGATGCCGCTGCATTCAACATGTTAGTAGAGGCAGGTAGTGCATTTGATTGCAATGCTTGAGAAGTACTTTCTGCGGTCTCGAGGGAAATTGCTAAATCTAATGCCTCTTCCAGCGTCATTTCTGATTTCTCGAGTAAGCGTTCCCGAATTCGTTGGGTTGACAGACCAGCGATAAAGGCTCCACGGATTGATTCATTTTGGTGCTCTTCCGCAGTGACGGTTTTGTAGTGGCAGTCGTACGCTAGAGAGGTAAGCGCCCTGCAGTACTCTACTACCGTTTCCCCGGGCTGTTGTTTCCTGCAAGTCAGTTGGTGTCGAGCCAGTGTAATATTCTTCCTCTTTTCGAACGTGTCGTTGAGGAGTTTGATAGCGTCGCAGTACTTCGAACATTCCTTAATTATATTAAATATGGTAGGTGACACATGATTAGCTAGGAGCTTGAGTTTGATGTCTTCAGTAGTGGAAGAAGCTTCTTCGGAAATAAAGTTTTCAAACGTGTGCCGCCAGTGTGTCCATCGCAGATCTGAACCAGCGGTGGATGGTTCAATCTCAAATCTTTGTGGTCGTAGATAGCACGACCAACTCGCGGTCAGCGGGGTTTCTTTCTTCGACATTATATATTTATAGATATAATTAAAGTTCAATAAATTGATACGAAAGAAAGACAAAACCAAAAGGAAACTTGGTTTTATTGAACTTTAAAACATGTGCATTAAATCAAGACATTACGTATTATATTATACGACGTCTTGTCAAAACATAAACAAATAAATAACATAGACAGACAAGGAGTTCATATATCACTTCGTGAGGCTTCAAATCACATGTCAGTTGTCACTTCACAAAATCACAAGTCAAGTCAATTCTTGGCTAAAATTAGGGTCAGGGACCATTCTTTTTGTGAATGTGGTCTTGAAGAGGGATCTCTAGAACATATATTTTTTTCCTGTCCTAAACTATCCCATCCTCTATATGATCTGCTTCCTAAACAGATTCCTCGTCCTGTCAACCTGCCTTTCCTTTAGCATTGGCTCATACCCCATTCATTAAAATCTTATATTTCCCTTAACAAAATCAAAATTTAACCTTTTCCAACCTTTATGTTTACTAATATTTGTGTTGTCTTGTGTTTGTTTTAGCCCAAAGAAGAACCATCGCATACTACCGATCAACAGTCGATATCCACTACGTATAATATTATATTACTTTTGTTCTCTCCACCTTGACGTTGGCAGAATCATCGGTCATCGATGGAGCCATAACACTACAAAAAAAGAAAAAAAGTCAAGTCAATGTCAAATAATTTATAAACAACAAAGCTAACAATATTATTCGGTGTTTATTTTAAAATTGAGTGAGCAAAACTTTGTAAAATAGTGCATGTTACGTGACCAGTGTTTAAAAGACTGGAAAAATGAATAACTATCAACAAAGTCCTGTGAAACTATATATTCAAGATATATTTCGCGCCAAAAATACAGAAAACAGATATATTTACGAATCATTCGGACTGACATTCAAGAATATCATGATACATGGCGTAATTACGTCTATTTACAATACAACAAGCAGCACAACAAATATTGAGCTCTCCGACGCTACGGGATCAGTGCAAATTTATTATGATAGCACAAAAAGTAATATAAATCCATCACCGGCCATTTTGAAAGATTTATATTATGGTTTTTCTGGAGCGACGATATCAGGCAATGACAACATTAACATTATGTCTACTCTGTTGGACCGAATACCAAAAAAACCGTTGAATTTTGTAGAAGGAGATTATTTAAGTGTTATTGGAGATATTTTTTTAGATGATAAAAATGTAAGGATGGTCTCGGCATATGAATGCTTGAAAACATCGATAGAAAGAGATATTGTGTGGATGCATGAACTTAGATATTTATATGAAAAGTTTTATCTTTGGAGTAAATGATGTTTAAATAAAATAGAGTTTTAGTTAACAATGATTTTCTTCTCTCCCATTTTTCCTCTCCGTTGTCCTGCTCCCCCTAATTTAATTAGAACAAACATTACTACTTTTTATAACGAAACCCAAACAACATAATTAAGGTGAAGGAGTCCATTCTCGAAATCCGAATTTTTAATGCTTAATACTTTTATAATCGATTACGAGTTTACGACATACAAACAGCATATTTACAATAACGACAAAAGGCTGATTATTATTTTCAATTTTATTCTGGAATAAAAAAAATGATTGCTGGACTGGAGTGGTCGGAGTGGACCACTGGACCACATTTTTGGCAGATGTCAACTGGAAGTTACTGTCTGTCTACTGTTATTGAACAGTTGAACTTATTGTAATCATTTTCACAGTTTTATCACAAGATTTAGCTACAGAAAACGTAAGCATTCCATTTAATGTGTTAATAATTAATGACTTGTTTTTAAAAAATCTATCGCGTATGTGTTACCGAAATCTAAGGTCGGTGATTTCTAGGTTAGATTCTAATTTGTATACTTAGTAAATATATCTCTTTTCTTTATTAGAACGATGGCCCACGAAGGAATATCGCCGCAAGAGATCGAAGCTCTCTGCCAGACCCCTGATCCTTCAACCAGGGTAGGTATTCTTATAAACTTGCATAGATTTTTTAGTTTTATCATAATGACATGTTTTTGTGGATAATAGAAAAATACTTGTACGATAGATAATTCTGATTTATTACGCTATCATGAGAGTAATATTACGTATTTACGTCAGGTTATCAAAATTTTAAATACTTAATATAAAGTTCAGGATTGAAATGTAGTGGGTGAGTAATGGCATTTATTCTGCTTGGTGTAGAGCTGGAAGTTTATCAGAATTTTACTGACTAAAACCCAATTGTGATCCTTCCCCCGACCCTGTCATTATGCAGTGACATGTTTTGAGGTATGTGTGGACAACACAATGTCGACCTTAGACCAGGCTGCAAGCTAGTGCTCACCTCCCACAAGCCTCTGCCTACGATAGCTGGAAGCCTGCTGCAGACTTCTGAATTGGTTTTACACTTATTTTGTAGTTATTAATTAGGCAGAAGTCATAATTAGAATTTTGCTTGGTGTAGGTAAAATAACCCTGCTACTGCAACAATTTACATTCTTCTCGATATCAATTTGTATAATGTATTTGCATTCACAACTTTCCTTTAAAAGCCAGTAGGTACCTACTGAGTGGTTATCTTAAACCACTAACTTAAAATGATTACTTCATTCCTACTTATCAGTAGTAGTACTTAGCAGTGTATTCACTGTCACTAACTACTGATAAGTAGGAATGAAGTAAAAGATTGTGTAGGAATTAAATCTTAATCAGTACCTATGATAGAATGTTGAATTTATAATTATTGCTATCACACAAAAATCACATCATCAGTATATTGTATGTCTTGATTTGTCAGTTGATGTTTTTGGCAACTCGGGCGGTTTCAACTATTCTGCCAGCACTGCACCAACTGTGTCGTCATTCAATTAGTAGAATATTCTTGCTCTTAATGTTGGATTAAGATGAAGAATGGAACCTTGTTAAGATCACCTTTCTGTCCATCTGTCACGGAGGTTAAAACTAAATCAGTGGCAACAATATGTGAATTATGCAATCAAGTACTCTGTTGACTTTAATAAATAAAGCTTATCAAGTCCGTTCCATTCTATTCCACAGAAAACAGATAGTCATGACACAGACAGGTCTAATCTACTATGAGTTAACCAAAGAACCTTTGCTGAAACACTTTTATAACACATTTCCAGGACTTCATGTTCCAACAAACTATGTACCGCATAAAAGACCCTCGCAAGTCCATTCCATTCTACACTGGAGTCCTGGGCATGACATTACTAAAGCAGCTACACTTCCCTGAAATGAAGTTCTCATTGTTCTTCATGGGTTATGAGAATGCTGGGGAGATACCCTCAGACGAGGCCACAAGGACTGCTTGGGCTATGACTAGGAAGGCCACTCTGGAGTTGACATAGTGAGTAAATATTGGATATTATTATTTTACTTAAATAAATATGTATTGACAATGAACACACCTTTTCAAGGGGAACCTTTGCTACTAACACAAATTTGTTCAATAGCATGTTTCTGTCGTGGTGGTCTAGTGGTTAAAACACCAGCCTCTCAAGTATGGGTGTGCGGGTTCGATTCCAAGTCAGGCAAGTACCAATGTAACTTTTCTAAGTTATATGTACTTTCTAAGTAAATCTCTTAGACACCAATGACTGATTAAAAGGTGAAGGAAAACATCTTGAGGAAAACCTGGACTTTAAGTCTGATATTGCCAACCCGCATTGAGCAAGCGTGGTGGTTACGCTCAATTCTTCTCTGTATGAAAGGAGACCTGTGCCCAGCAGTGGGACGATAGAAAAGGTTGATAATGATGTTTCTGTGCTATTCATTTTATTATCTATATCTTATAATTACTTAATTATATTTGCCGAAATGTAAATTATGGTTGATTAATTCGAACTATTCAAGAAAAAAGCAGCACCTTTGTACTCAGATCTTCATTTTGTTGTATCTATTTGTATTTTATTGTGTGTACATAAATAATAAAACAAATAAATAAATACTTTTTTCACTACTAATATCTTTTATTACTTTAAATATCTAGTATTGCATAGAATCAGGTAATTCCTAACTCAACAGACTGTGCTGCTAAGGAATTTGGGATCCACTAGGAAGTGGTCAAGGGTGCTCCATTTGGGAGACAATCTTTTGATAAATCGCGACGGTCACACATATCAGGCACTGCCTTATTCTACTTTACTTGTAATAGACGAAACGATATTATTTAGACCTGTTATTCAAACAATTTATTATATTTCCAGCAACTGGGGTACAGAGAGTGACGACTCAAGCTACCACAATGGCAACTCAGACCCGCGCGGGTTCGGACACATTGGCATACTCGTGAAGAATGTGGATGAGGCTTGTGCCAGGTATATAACTAGGGATTGCAAACCGCTTCATTTTCAGTCCGGTTGGATACAACCGGATTCCCATCAATCCTCCATCAACCTAATCAGCAAACACATTGTTGTTAAATGATTGCGACTAGTTGGGATCGTTTGGTGCTACAGTTGATATTGTTTCACACTAAAATTATCAACTGACGTCCAAATGATCCCAACTAGTCGCAATCATTTGACAAAAATGTGTTATTAAGTGTCACTGTAGATAGTTTATACAAAATAAATCTCAAAATTTTTCATTTATTCTTAAGCTAGCTGTTGCCCGCGACTCCGTCCGCGCGGACATCAGTTTACAGCGCACGGTGGTTCCCTTAAATTAAAAGAGCTCAGTTGATATAAAATAAGCGCCTGTTGAAATAATGGGAGCAATTTGTACGACCGCGTTAGCTCCTGTTTTCGCAACATTTTTTGTTACTGCTCTGCTCCTATTGGTCATAGCGGGATGTTATATAGCCTATGTCCTTTCTCAGACTCTAGATTATCTGTGAACCAAATTTTATTACAATCGGTTCAGTAGTTTTGGCGTGAAAGCCGGACAGACAGACAGAAATACTTTCGCATTTATAATAATATAGTATGGATATATAAAATCAACTTTATTTACTACCCAATGTTAACACAAATAGACAACAAGAAAGATTTTTACACATTGACAGTTAGATCAACTGTTTTTTTATAATTATAAACTAGTCTTTGGCCGCAATCCCACCTAATGGTAAGCAGGGATACAATCGTTGATAGTAAAGCGCGCTAGTTTATTAAGAGCCCGTTCACTCTACCCTTGAATATACTTAAATTGTAGTTAGACGGAAACACCGCCGCTGACAAATTGTTCCAGTCCCTCGACGTAAGCGATATAAAAAACAAGAAAAACGTTTCGTCCGGATCATAGTCAATAAAACCCCAATAAGCTGACTACTTTTCGCCTGTGTTCTAGGCTTTGGAGACTGTTTGGAACCAAATCTGGGTCGCCAATCAGTCTCTTCGCACGTCTCTCCACCGAAGTTGACTGGTGGCATTTTGCAGCACCAGCCCAAATGTGGCTGCAGTACTCCGCACACGAACGGACCTGTGCTTTGTATAATATTAGAAGCTATCCTGGTGTAAAGTACCGCCGGACCTTTTTTAATTAGGGTTCCGTACCTAAAAGGTAAAACGGAACCCTATTCATGAGACTTTGCTGTCCGTCTGTCACAGGCTGTATCTCATGAACCGTAATAGCTAGACAGTTGAAATTTACGGAGATTATGTATTTCTGTTGCCACTATAACAACACATACTAAAAATAAAAAAATATTTAAATCCCATACAACAAACGTGATTGTATTGCTCCATATTAATAACGGATAACCAAAGACTGAAGGTGAAGGAAAACATCTTGAGGAAACCTTCTCTGTATGAGAGGAAACCTGTGCACAGGTTTGTGCAACCTTTTTATCATCCCACTGATGATAAAAAGGTTGATGATGATGATGATGAATAACGGATATAGACAGACGCTTAAATGTTCACAGAATATTTAGTTATACATATATTAAAATTTAAAATAAATATTAAGGACCCCGTCACGGTGTTCTGACATCTCTTTGAGGCCCGCGTGAAACACAACACTTGTCGACTCGGGGCCCAGTCCCTGACCGGGCGGCGAGCTGCCACTGCTCGCCGATGAAGATTAACCTAAGTTTCCAGTGTCAGACAAAGATGGAGCTAGATACAGAATGAATAACGCTATCCCTTTCTCACAACCCCACAATAACGGCATTAATACGTCATAGCACGGCCCCTGTACCATGTATATGAAACTGTACATGACAAAACATCTAACCCCATCACCCTAACATTCCAGATTCGAGCAGCAAGGCGTCAAGTTCATCAAACGCCCCAACGACGGGAAGATGAAGGGTCTGGCCTTCATCCAAGACCCTGACGGTTACTGGATAGAGATCTTCACCAGCAATGTTGTTTAACCTAGTTCTATAAGAGTTTTGGTACAGTGTCAGGTAATGCCGGCCGGTAAGAAGAGCCTTTAAACAGAGCCATGATAGTATAGGCCAAGGTGTATGTAGTTTTAAATCAAATAACAGCAAAACCTAATTCATGTGAGGGGTTCAACAACATTAAACCATCAACATTAATCATCGTTTATGAATAAACACCGGGGTTTGTTTGGGGTTTATTCATTAACAATGATTAATGTTTAAGTATGACAGCCTCCGTGGCGTAGCGGTAGCGAACGCGGTCGCAGCGCAAGGAGGCGCGGGTTTGATCCCCGCGCAGTGCAAATATTTGTATGCGTGAATATGAATATTTGCACTGGTCTGATCGTACTTCGGAAAGCAGGTTAAGCCGTTGGTCCCGGTTGCCATACGAATATCTAGTGGCAGTTGTTACGGGTTCTCGGGAGCCCTCAAAAGTCCAACAATTGGTCTAGCTGCAATGTTCCAATATCGCCTTCGGGTTGTGGAGGTCAGACTGCAGTCGCTTCACAGAAAATGTCGAAGTTTCGCCAAAATCAGCAGTTAGACTGGTAAAGCGGACCCCAGACTCCAGAGCTGGAAAAAGGCTTCGTATGCGATTGGGATTAACGCTGAGATTATGATGATGATTAAAGTTAAGTGACGTTAAAAGATCAAAATGTATGGTTAAAGAATAGCTAATCACTAGTTAACTTTTTGGGGAAGATCTTAAAGTTGATTGTTTTATGTTGTTGATTAACTCCAATGAAGCATCGTTTATGAATAAGGGGTTTAGTGCTGTCCAGCCGCACGCCATTCAACACGATCTTGGTAACTATGACGCGGTCGGTGTCGATAGCTAATGACGAAATGTATTAATAGATGTTAAAGTATGAAATATGTTTCTACTATGTGTTTTAATTTATCGTTATTCATCTGTGTGGGCGGTCTTCCTCGTGGCTCTTTCTTCAAGTCGAAGTTGCCATCACGAAAGCGTTCAAAACAAAATCGCAAGGTGCGTTCATTAGTAGACCCCTCCACAAACGCAACATTGATATTGCGGGCTTTTTCTGCCGCGTTACTTCCGCGTCGAAACTCTTATTCAAAAATCACTCGAATTTTCGCAGTATCCACCTTTCTTGTCTAAGTTGAATAACAAAAACAATTGAAAGTCGATATTCAAATTTTTCACTTTAACGGCAATTTCATACTTTAACCCCTAATATTTTAATAATTGCTCTAAGCGTAACGTTAAAAGCAGTATTTGTGTTATATAAAGAGTTTATGTGCGAAAATATGATTTTCTGAAGCCTTTTTCCACTCTATGCTGTACCAAAATTAACAAAATGTAAAATACCACCTGTGTATGATGATTTTTTTATAAATAGCCGATTGCTGGGCAGACACCGTCAATCTCCGTCAATGACAACGACCTGTAGTATCAAATTAACTGTTGTATCAAATTAAATGTTTTAAAGGGCACTACACATCAAAGCAGGCGGCATATGTCGGCAACGTTTTGCCGGCGGGCTAGGTTGGCGGCTTTAGTCATTGCAAGTCGTAAAAATTTGCCGGCAGTATGTCGGCGGCTCGAAATCAGAAACTTATTTGGCAGTTAGTGATTGCCGTGTATCGAAAGAGTTTTATAATTTTGGTGCCATTTTCACAACAAAAACAGAAATACTAGCACGTCACTACAGCTCAAATGCCGCCGGGCAACTGAGCGCTTGCGTACGCTAGCCGCCGACATGCTTCTTTCATCATTAGCCGCCGGGTTGTGTCGGCGGGCTGTAAAGCCGGCGGCTTTGGTGTGAGCTTTACCGACCGTTTATTAGTAAAGACTTGACGGTTGCCGTCATCAAAAGGCTGGATGACTACCATTACGGAATTTCTTTATACTGTATATCGTGTTTTGCTGCCTCTTTTATTTATTATGACTTCCGAGAACTTTAGCGTTTAGTGGAATACTAAAATTTAATTATTGTAATCGAAAATAATGACAAAGCTATACAATATGTAAAGAAAACCCTGTCCGACCCATAAGGATAATAAAGGTTAGGTAAACACATGACCAAATATAATATAAAATTTTACGTAATCATCATAGAAACAATACTATTGAATTTTTTTTTTTTTATTAATTTATAAACCAGCGCTTGACCGCAATCCCGCCTGATGGTAAGCAGTGACGCAATCGTTGATGTTAAAGCGCAATAGTTTATTAAGAGCCTATTCACTCTAGCCTTGAAGACACTCAAATTGTAGTCCGACGGAAACACCGCCGCCGGCAGATTGTTCCAGTCCCTCGATGTACGCGGTATAAAGGAGGAGGCGAAACGCTTCGTCCGGATCGTAGAGGTGTTAACAACATAAGGGTGGAAACTCGCCGTACGACGGGTCGTCCGATGGTGGAACGGAGATGGGGGAATTAAATCGTGCAATTCCCTCGCACACTCCGCAAAAATCCATTATCAGAATTAGTTATCGATACCTAACAGTATCTTCACGGATCGGACAGGGTTTTCTTTACATATTGAATAATGCTATATTTTGAATTCAAGATAATAGTGTTTTGTTTTTTAAAATAAATGTTGTTGAGCAGCAAAAATACTTTGTAACCAGTAATAATATTGGTTGCCCAGTAGTGGGCAATTGTAAGCTGTAAGCAATTGTGATTAATAATTATAAGGATAATTTTGTATTTATTTGTTATTCTTGTGTATTGGTTCTTCTTACGTGCAATTATTAATTGAATATATTATTATAATAATGTTATTTACAAATTGTAATTTTTTTTAAATCATTTAATTAGTTACTCGAAGCTACCAAATATTCCCAATGAACCTTGAGCCTTAATGCTTTAAAGTGGAAAATCTGACAATAGGCTATTTGACAGTATGATTTTTTTGTGATTATTTGCTTTAAATGCATAAAATAAGGGTTCTTTATGTCATTTAAATGAGTTTTAATAAAAATAATAACAATTAATATATCCAAAAACACAAAAATATATTTGACTTTTTGTATCTCACGCCACATATTGTGAAACGATCCGGATTGGCTAATGTCACGATGACGTCATACGCGCATCAGCACTTGTTGTTGTTCTATGTGTTCTTAGGTGTTTTATCGATGTATTTGTACAACCCGATACAGCACACCACTTGTAAACCATTTTATTAGATAAACAACAACAACTAACAGATAAATACAATCACCACTGCTGAACCGCAAATTGTTTATATGCTTGTGACGTCACTTACAAGGCGCGACGCCATATTGCTGAATAAAGCGTTTCGGCGGCTTATTCGAATTTTGAATTTTTATTTGCATGTTTCTTTCGAAATAAGTATTTAAAATTAAAAAAATACTTTCGGTGACTTCTTAACCGCAACCAAGTAAATCAAGATATAAATTATAAATCTGTCAAATACCCTATTGTAGCAGCTTGATGTTCTGTCGTATACTTGTTTTTTTGCTTTGAATACCATATTATATGTCATTATGGTATTAACATACGTAATTGGCACAAATTTGCTATCAAATTATAGCAGAAATAATGCATTATTGAAACAAGCTAGACTATTACAATGGTCGATAAGAAAATAAGACCGTGGAAGATAATTTCACGACATGTGCCGATTCAGCCATTTGTAAATATGCTCTGCATTATAGCCTGGTTGCGTCCCGCGGTTTCATCTCTATAAACATCCAGACGCGGAACACCTAATTGTATGTCATACGAATTTTTGTTCCGTGCGGGAATCGAGCCCGCGACACGCAGCGCAGCAGTCAGTAGCTTAACCACTGCGCTAACCGTACAATCAACTTGAATATGTGTTTAGTCCTGCCAAATTTGCGACGGCGACGTAAATAGACGTATTTGCGGTCACCATATTGTCTGGAATATCTTGATTTGACAGCAAATTAATAGGTTATCTTCTATGCTTTTCATAATAAAAGAGAAAGAAAAATTAATTGTTCCAATTCTTCATAACAACTCTTATGCAATTTTTTTTTTTTTTTTTCATATTCTTTCAATCGAGAAATAGTAAAAAATATTTATTTTTTTAATATCACAGAGTTTCGTTTTTATTGGAATTGAGAGACTAGTGGAAGAGTAGACCGGTGTTGGGAATCGGTAATTCCTTTTGCTTATGATTTGTAGCCGGATCTTCTATTTATTTTTGAGCGTTTTGTGCCGGCAGAAAAAATAAAATCCGGCGGACTCTGGGGCCTCGTTTCGCGGTCAGAAGGATCAGTAGAGAACCGATCGAGCTACTTCGAGAGAGTTACTTTAAGAAGCCCCCACTGTGCTCTTTCCACTTCGATCGAGTAGGTCTTTCCAGCACTACCACACATGCTGATGCAATACTGAATTATTAATGAATGGTATAGCGCTAGGTGAATTTGTATTGTGTCAACAGGCAGGCCGTCTCGTAGTCTGCTCATGATATGGATGAGTTTTTCGTTGACGCCAACGGGAAAGTCAAAATATATGAAAGATGACGTTTGCTTACCAGATGTCACGTGACTGCTGCTAAATTGATAGACAAATCGCTATTCGTCGTACGGAAAAGAACGTCGAAGCGAGTTGTACGCTATTTGTGATAATCCCTCTTCTGCTAGAGAGTATAAATCATCCCACGATTTTCCATTAAATATTACGGCAATGTTGTTTGCATAAATTATAATTTAAGCTTTATTTACGGAAAGACTTAGTATTACATTAATATAGACAATGAAAAGCGTAGGACCAAGTACACTACCCTGTGGAACTCCGAAATCAAAGGGGAGTTGATCACTAGTGAAAGCGCTAACTTTCGTGCACTACTTCCAGTGTGTCAGGTTGCTTTTACAACATTTAAGGCTAATTCCTCATATTCCTACGTATTTTAGTTTCTTATGGAGGCCAGTTGCAACAGTTTCGAATGCCTTTGCAAGATCATGGAAGATGAAAAGACATATTTCTCAATATGAGAGGAGACACGATCGGTGGGAAGAGTTGCGGCATCCTCGGTTGAACTATTCCTTCGGAATCTAGATTGGTTATCGGATATGTGATGATTTTTTTCAATGAGAGAAATAAGACGAGAGTTAAATAACCTCTGTAATACTTTGAGACAGGGTTTATTAATGCTATAGGTCTAGTTATCTGGTGCATTTATGGGACCACTTTTATGGATAGGAGAAACTGCAGCTATTTTTCAACATTCTGGGAAAGTACCCATATAGAGGTGGGTTACATACGATTATTTTGAAACGTGAAAAAAAATGTCGATAATATGCGTCATTGGTACAAACCGCAGTCGCCGTCTTGGGTAGTTAATAAATGTTCCGTTTTGTACTATCTCTTAGATACGTCTTGCCAATCAACACATTCGCGTGCGTAGAGCTAAAAAGTATCCATCACAAAGAACTATGACTGTAACACGAAACGTTTTGTCGGAAACATTCATTCATACTAAAACTATTGTAAATATTTTTCTCATAGACATGTCGTCCTCCGTGGCACAGCGGTCAACACGCCTGCCTTCGCCATGGAGGCCCCGGGTTCGATTCCCGGCCAGGTCATGATGGAAAACGATCTTTTCCTGATTGGCCTGGGTCTTGGATGTTTATCTATATATGTATCTATTATAAATATAGTATCGTTGAATTAGTATCCCATAACACAAGTCTCGAACTTACTTTGGGGCTAAATAATTTAAATAGTCAAACCGACAGTTTCGCCCCGAAGAAGTGCCCTGGTCCGCATCTCAAAGCGAAGTGAACGTTCGACTGTCACCACTTTCGAAACCGACTCTTACACGTGCCGCCATTACAAAATAACGTCACAGAGTTTGCCCCACTACTGCATAAATCAAATTAGCAACTTTTATGAAAATGATATCGCTATCTACGACACTTGAAAGTATTTGACAAATGTCACAATAATCTTATGTTAGTACGAACGACAGCAGTAGGCCTAGTATGAGTTTTCATTACAAAACTCTATCGTCGATATCGAGCGCGTTTAATTCAGCGATTGGCCCGCTTCAAGGTCGTAAGAACTCTCAACCAATGAGAACGCCAAACGCGCTCGACATCGACGATCGAGTTTCGTATTAAAAACTCATACTGGGCTTTCTGATCAAGTTACCCGAAACTATTAGGTATTCCCAATCAATCTTGAGCCTTAAAGTTTTAGCCATAAAGTTGATGATCTACTAAAAATATTAGATTAATACAGTAGCCTGATGTGCTGTCGTCGTACATGCATCGTCAATATATATAAAAATGTTCTCTGTGGTCAGTATGATGACAAAGTTAAAACATGTAGGTAAGAAAAAAAAAATAACCCGCTGTCGGATTAAGACTTAACTCAGTATTAATACCTAAAAAGGCATGTGTAACAAATCCTTTACGCCAATTTATCACATTTTCAAACACTCCTGAGATCATTATAAATGTTTACAATAGTCAAAGAGTAGTAAGTTCTCGGTGGTAGGCCATAACATCGGCCGCCGGCAGAAGTTACCACCCACCAGACGAAGTCTTGCCGCCAAGCGATTTGTCGTGTTCCGGCATGATGTCTGGTGAAGCCGTACGGAGGACGGGTCTGAGCAGTTGTGTTGCGATGTGTGCCGAGTACGATGCGCCTAATGTTGTTGTGTTGGGAGTTTGGTCGTGGAGGGTCTTTACATCAATCTCCCTTTGGCGCAGCATCGTTGGTCGTGTTGTTGGGTTTAACATTGCATAACTAACTGCCGTCTTCCTTCCTATTCGCTCGGTTTTTCTGAGTGAATAGGCTCTTAATAAACTAGCGCGCTTTCCCATCAACGATCGCATCGCTGCTTACCATCGGGCGGGATTGCGGTCAAGCGCTAGTTTATAAATATTAAAAAAAAAAAAAGTTAAACAATATGCAGAAGTCCTTTCATCTATTATTCTAATGGATTACTTGTTGTTTTTTTAATACAAAAACTTAGAAAGAACTATTTTTATTTTATTAGTTTGGTAGTTATTGGGGCCGATTCTCTTCTTCACCAACTAAAGAAATTTTAAGTTAATTGCATCTTTTTATTTCTATTTCATTAAGAAAAGGATAGAAGATATCATTTTAGTTTAATCCTGTCAAATTAAGATACGCCATAGACAGTTTAGGCGAGATTATAGACATAGCGACCAAAAATACGCCAGTTTACGTCAGGAGCGCACTAATTTGACAGGTCTCAATCTCATCTGACATTTTCAGAGGTGTAAAAGTAACGAAAAAAAGTGTACCCGCATGTATTCGTTACTTTAACAATCAGTACTCGTTACTATCGTATCGTTACGTTACTCGTTACTTCTGACACCTTACGCGTACTGTACGCGTACGCAATACGACTGAATTCGTTATATATCATACGACTGTACATCGCAATACATTACGCATCGATTATACTAAAGAAAAAGCAACAAATACTACTAGGAAATATAAAGTAGTAACGATGTTTTGATACTATACTATATGATGACTTTTCTGATGCATTATACTAGCGTGAACTGAAACAGTGTAGGTGCTCATACGAAAAGTACGAGTAACGAAATGCATTCGAGTGTAACGTTTCGTTACTTCATACTAGATAAAGCACCCGTTACTCAGTAACGAATACATACGGTTTGTCACAGGTCTACATTTTAGCTCTGTTCAGAGGCGGCGTAAGACGTGGGCGATGTGGGCCACCGCATACGGCCTCGCGCCTTCAAATATTTGTATGCATTGCTTCAAAGCAAGAAAAAAACAGATATAAATTAATTTTGTTAGATTTTTTTCTTTTTTAACATACTCGTATTCGCCCATAATCAGACACAAAATTAAGCAACATCATGGTTTTAAGTAACGAACATTAAGCTTTGGCGCAATATCCCTTTAAAAATAACCACTACATCAAAAAATCAGAAACTGTCAACATTTTAAAATATGTTAACCTGATATTTTACCGATACATACATAGATCAATTCCAACTAAACAGTTTCAATTGCGCTCACGTGGCGATGTAATCCATACGAAGGTAAGTGTCAGGAGTAAAAGGGTGCCAGCTTTACAGCATAAGGTCAAGTCGTCAGATGTGGTTCCCAAATTCCCAAAACTGTGACCAGTAAATGCATTAAAAGGCTGGCTGAAACAACAGCTAATCATTCAACTTGCTCTGCAATGCTGTCCCATTTTTACCAAGCTGTTTCAGTAGAGGGTACTTGAATATTTAAATTAAACTGCCGCGTCTGAACTCTTTAGTCTTTTTCAGGCCACTATCCACGTAATTTTCTTGCAGCATAGATATTTTTCTAATAAATAAGCGACACGCGACTGTGAGTCGATCTTATTAGACGCTAGGTCCCAGGAATGTGCACTTGTTAAGTGCAATATGAAGAAAATATTAAGTTTGTGCATTAACTTGTCACTTTTATTAATATCGGTAAGTCTAATTAAATTCTAATAAATACAAACGATAGCATATCAAGCTACTGCTATCTGTTACCATTGGTTGTTGTTACCTAATGTTGGTGCCGCTAGGAAAGCTGAAATTTTGTACCAATGTACCTATACGTAATCAATCACACCGACAAAGTGGTAAAATAAAACGTGTTAAAATGGTTTATTATTAGGGGTCCCAAACGCGTAAAGTGGAAAGAGATTTTTTTTCTTTTCACCCTAACGTGTGATATAAATTGTTGGATAGATATTTAAAAATGAATAGATATTAACAGTTTTTATAATTTTAATAATTTCATCATGACAGTTAATAATTACTCTAAAAGTAAATAAAATGCGTACCCGCTCTAACTTTTGAACCATAACTTTAATCTCTCAAGTAGATATTTATAATGACTTTCTAGGGGAACTATATTGAAGTAGATGGGTTCAACAGTTTTTGAAAAACAGTACAAAATAGTTTTTGAATTTAGTTTGGACTTAAATGTGCCTATGTGCAAGCATTTTTAAATATTAGTTAGCATAACTTCTTTTAATAGAATAGGCTATTTGACAGATTTATAATTTCTATCTTGAATTACTTCGTTGCGGTTAAGAAGTTAACCGATAGTATATTTTTTTTTTATTATTTTAAATACGTATATCGTAAGAAACACAAGCCGCCGAAACGCTTTATTTAGCAATATGGTGTCGCGCTTTGTAAGTGACGTCACAGGAATATAAAAGATTTTCGGTTCCTTGGTGGTGTTTGTGTTTATCTGTTATTTGTTTTTGTTTATCTAATAAAATGGTTTACAAGTTGTGTGCTGTACCGGGTTGTACAAAAACATCGATAAAAACCCCCGAAAACCAATTGGATCGTTTCACAATGTGTGGCGCGAGAAACAAAAAGCCAAACATATTTTTGTGTTTTTGGATGTATTAATTGTTATTATTTTTTTAAACTTTTGTAAATGACATATATAACCCTCATTTTATGCATTTAAAGCAAATAATCACAAAAAAAATCATATTGTCAAATAGCCTATTATTACAATCGATTCACGCAATCCAACATTACCACCGAAAAACCACTCTATAAATTAGTAACCCAATTTTTCGAGAGATGACGCTGTACTGGGCTACTTCGAGCAGTTAAGATTTTTACTGAGTTATCTACCTAATGGGGTCGGGACGGGTATGAGCTGTAGAATATTTGGAATCTATAACTCTTTCTTTAGCTATCACCGTCCATTGTGGGCCCATTATAAGGATTCTGTACTTAGCAAGTCAACATAATATAACAATTAATAGCCCATTTTTTTAAGTGGGTGCACTTATTGTGACGGACGGGAAACTACGGAACCCTACACTGAGAGTGGCCCGACGTGCTTTTGGCTGTTTTTTTTTTTTAATTTATCCGGAACCAACACCAAACTAAAACCGAATCAAAAGGCGTGGTCTATGGCCGACCTCATTCATTAAAATTCGTTTTGAGTTATTTCAAGAATACGCTCTCATCCTGAATTTCAGTTTTTGCCTGGGGTTTCCCTCACGTTACATTCGGGGTAACACGGTTCCCCAAATTCCCATCCCCGATTTTAGGGAGCTGGGGATATTTCCAAAAAAAAAATAGGTCTTTATCGTTGGTAACTAAGAGTAGTTACCAACGATAAAGACCTATTTTTTTTTTAAATTTAACGCGAGGGAAGCCGCAGGCAAAAACTGAAATTCAGGATGAGAGCGTATTCTTTAAATTAATACAGAAATACTGATTACCGATTTTTAGATTCGTACATGGAAAACTGCGAAAAGTTCTATCTATAATCTCATCCTCTCTAATAAAAAGAGCGAGGCGAATTTCCAAAAAAAAAAAAAAATGTTGCTAGAATTTTTGTTAGTCACAAATAGTCCGCATGCCAATTTTTAACTTTATACCTTGAACATTGCGGAATGATCCATAAAAACTTCCATCACATTTTTATGGAGTGAGGGGTTAGAAAGAGACTGAAAGTAGCCTAAGTTTCTCTCCATCTCGTCAACTTTAGCCACTTAAAAATCACGTCAATTCGTCGCTACCTTGAATAAAGAAACAGACACACACACATTCATGCTCGGTGGTAGGCCATAACATCGGCCGCCGGCAAAGTTACCACCTACCAGACAAAGCCTTGCCGCCAAGCGATTTGTCGTGTTCCGGCATGATGTCTGGTGAAGCCGTACGGAGGACGGGTCTGAGCAGTTGTGTTGCGATGTGTGCCGGGTACGATGCGCCTAATGTTGTTGTGTTGGGAGTTTGGTCGTGGAGGGTCTTCAGATCAGTCTCCCTTTGGCGCAGCATCGTTGGTCGTGTTGTTGGGTTTAACATTGCATCACCTCGCTCAACTGCCGTCTTCCTTCCTATTCGCTCAGTTTTTCTATGTGAATAGGCTCTTAATAAACTAGCGCGCTTTATAATCAACGATCGCATTACTGCTTACCATCAGGCGGGATTGCGGTCAAGCGCTTGTTTATTATTATTATTAAAAAAAAAATATATTCATCATCATCATCATCGTCATAAGCCTCATAGGAGGACATAAGCCTTCTCCATGGCACGCCAACAAGCTCGATCCTGAGCAGTTCTCCGGCAGCCACTACCAGCTGCCTTTTTGATGGCGTCGCTCCATCTTGCCCAATGGCGTCCTACGCTACGACACACATTCACATTTATAATATTAGTAAATATTTTTGAAAATATCTGAAACTTTGGTACAGAATGACAAGTATACATCTTTATAGCTCGATTTTCTTCTTTGAGACTGATATTGATATCGATAATAAAATAAGGGAAATCCTACTATTAAGTAGGATTCCCCCATGAAACACTAAACATAAGACAAATATTTACATATTTACATATTTATTCACAGGAAGCAGGCCATCTAAAGCTAATAGCAGGGGACCGCAGTGTAGTAAAGAAAGATGGTGCCACTCACACAATATCTAAATATTACCTAGTGCCAAACGATTTCAACCCTAGCAATGTAACCAATAATACGGAAAAATCTCACACTATGCTTCGTATGAATCGTGGCCATTCTGAAAGCATGGATTCTGATTCAGCGACTGTAATTCAAACCAGTGAAAAGAGATCCGAAACGGCAAACTACCACATCAATGAAAATGTTGCTACTAACAATAATGAAGTGAAAACACATTCGAATTTTAGTGATGTTAAAGTTGACGTTGTTCGAGCCGATGATAACACTACAAAGTCAAAGGTAAGTTTAAAAAAACGAACGCATATTGAACTACGCATTTATCCCAAGAACAACCTTAACATTGTAAGTTGGTATTTATGTTCTCCTGTATTAGTTTATCGGCAATTGGGACTCGAGTTGACCCGACAAAAGTCGTAAGATATTATTGTCTTTTAGACGGTTAGAGTACCTAATCATTTTATCGATATAATACCGGGTCAATCAGAAAGTATTGCGACAAAATTTTTTGTGACCATTTTCGCGTTATGATTTTTTACGATTTCAAATATCGCCTGAAACCAAACGAATCATACGATACATTTCAAATGGCATTCATGAATGAAAGCCTTTCTAAGGCAACCGTGTATCGGTGGTATAATGAATTTAAGCGCGGTTGACTAACTTTTGGGGGATGAAGAAAGAAGTGGTCGCCTTATGACGGCTGTTAAAGAAGAAAACTTTCTAGCAGTGAAAAGTTTGATTCAAGACAATAGACGAATTACATACCTAGAAATTCAGAATAAATTGCAGATTGGATCAGAAAGCCTTCACGAGTTGCGGAGGATAGTTTCACGCTGGGTGCCACACAATCTCACCGATACTCAGAAGCAGGCACGGGTGGAATGGTGCCATGATATGATAGATATGCAGACTTGTCGCGGTGCCAGGTAGATTTATCAATACGATCCAGAAACGAAGCGCCAATCGACGGTTTGGGTGTTTCAAAACGATTCAACGCCTACCAAAGTAAAGCGATCTAGAAGCGGGGGTAAGATTTTGATCGCGAGTACTTTGTAAATTCCTTTACGAACCAAAGAAGCATTAACGCTCCATGGTATATTACCAAATGCTTGACAGAAGTTTTCTCTGTTGTGAGCAACAAGCGACCAAACGGCTTTACCACTACAATGCGCCCCCCACACCGCAATCAAAACGAGGGATTTCCTGGACAGTACATCGGTCAAACTCCTGGGTCACCTTCCTTGCAGCCCCGACATAGCACCATGTGACTTCTTCTTAATCCCAAAAATAAAAGATCAGCTCAAATGAATACAATTTTCGCCGCCGGTCTGTGGCGAACTGGAAAAAATGTGTTTTGAAAACTGGTTCAGACGCATGAAATTTTGTATAGAAGCTGGTGGAGAGTATTGTGTGTGAAAAGATGTAATAACAATATATGTACTTAAAGAATATTTTTTTTTTACTAAGTATCGCAAAACTTTCTGAGTGTCCCACGTATGTGTTGGGTTGTGGAATCTCCTCAATTAATCATGAATAATACACATAAGGTATTTTATTATATTTGTGCTGCAAATGCTTTCTGTGGAAGTGAAGCCAACGCACTAACACCTTTAGCAGCGTTTGTTGTAATACAAGGATATACAATCCATTGCAAAAGTCTTTTAATTTTTTAGCCAATGTTTCTATGGTTACATCGCGTTCCTGGTGCAATGCACCTCAGTAGAAACCTTTAGATTGTGATATATTTCGTCTTTTCAGAAATCAATAAATACGGAACGATACTTGGACTTTAATCAATCAAGTAATCTTCAAGTAAAACCTATTGATATTGTTGCTAACGTCAACAGTAAAATCAGCAATGAATTTAATGAATATGCTTCAAACGAAACAGTAGAAAACAGAAACTTAACAACTACAGAAAACATAACACAAACCTCCGGAACAGATGATCTTGATGATTTGATCCTCACGAAGTTTGGTAATGCGGTGCATGAAAGCTGTGTTCAAAATCAAGAGAGTTTTTGGAAATTAATAAAATTAAATATAGATGACGTATCGATTATTGATGACAAAGTATTGAAAAAAATGGAAAAACTATCTCTGTTATTGAATATACTTACGTATCTGTATGAAGCTGCACAATCGCAGAAACCGGTTGAATCGATGATCGATAATATAATTAATATTCTTCAAATACCTTTTGTCGAAGTAAAAAAAAGTAACACAAGTGAATCGCCATCTCAATCATACAATGCTTTTCGCTCAGGAATCGATAGCACAGCAAGCGATAATTTAGAACTTCTAAACCTAGACTTACAAAGACAACATCAACAGACAACACTTAATCCAGCGGCAATAGATACGAATCAACCCTCAAGTACTACAAATTTGCCCTGGCCTATTGACAAAAGAATAGACTATTTAAAAATATTGAATCAATACAGGACGGGCACATTACACAGTGCTAAAGACAGAAGCGAAAAACGAAATCAGATATACACATATGTTTTAAACCCAGCGACGTCTTTATATGAGATAGCTCTAACTTCACTGCCTACTTCTCAAGGTAAAATCAAAATTGTGTACACTAATCAGCACTCTCCAAGCTATTATGAATTCAGCTTATCAAAATCGAGCGTTGATATTAGTAATCCATTATATAATAAACCAATGAAACATACAAATTACGTCCCATCAACCTACAAAACAAATAACGAAGTAGATCCATCTGATCTTTTTGATATGGATGATAATCAACCTAAATATATAGTTGAATAAGAATCAGAAACAAATCTCAATGCTGTGTTTTTACAACCTTCAAATTCACCTTTAAATTCTGAAATTATTTCAGATCAAGAAAATGATGTACTTCAAGTTTCAAAAGGATCACATACTGGAGTTCTACTTCCGAATGTTCCTTCAACCCTGTTTGGATCATTGATAAATCTAGACAACACTCAGCCTGCATCTCTGACCAGTGCAGAGACTAGTGATTTTCATATTGGTGACACAGAACCTAGTCCTTATAATATCAATATCATTTTAAATCATATTCAAAAGAAAAACTTACATCCAAATTTACCGGGTGACTATAGTGAATATGTTTATGATGGACCAACACACAAACCGTCAACATTGATTACTTCATCATCTTCATCCAGTTCTGCACATCCAAATTTACCGGATGACTATAGTGAATATGTTTATAATGGACAAATACACCAACCTTCAACATTGATCACTCCTTCATCTTCATCCAGTTCTGCCCATCCAAATTTACCAGATGATTATAGTGAATATGTTTATGGTGGACAAACACACAAACCGTCAACATTGTCTACTTCATCATCTTCATCCAGTTCTGCACATCCAAATTTACCGGATGATTATAGTGAATATGTTTATGGTGGACAATTACACAAACCGTCAACATTGATTACTTCATCATCTTCATCCAGTTCTGCACATCCAAATTTACCGGATGACTATAGTGAATATGTTTATGGCCGACAAAGCCACCAACCTTCAACATTGATCTTTCCATCATCTTCATCCAGTTCTGCCCATCCAAATTTACCGGATGACTATAGTGAATATGTTTATGGCCGACAAAGACACCAACCTTCAACATTGATCTTTTCATCATCTTCATCCAGTTCTGCACATCCAAATTTACCGGATGACTATAGTGAATATGTTTATGGTGGACAAAAACACAAACCGTCAACATTGTTTAATCCATCACATTCACCCAGTTCCGTACACCCAAATTTACCAGATGACTATAGTGAATATGTTTATGGTGGACAAAGACACCAGCCTTCAACATTGATTACTTTATCACCTTCATCCAGTTCTGCACATCCAAATTTACCGGGTGAGTATAGTGAATATGTTTATGGTGGACAAAGACACCAGCCTTCAACATTGATTACTTTATCACCTTCATCCAGTTCTGTACACCCAAATTTATCAGATGACTATAGTGAATCTCTTTATGGTGGACAAACACACCAGCCATCAAAATTGATCTCTTTATCATCTTCATCCAGTTCGGCACATCCAAATTTATCGAATGACTATAGTGAATATGTTTACGGTGGACAAATACACCAACCCACAACATTGATCTCTTCATCGTCTTCATCCAGTTCTGCCCATCGAAATTTACCAGATGATAATAATGAATATGTTTATGGTGGACAAACACACCAACCTTCAACATTGGTCACTTCATTACCTTCATCCCATTCTGCATCTCCAAATTTACCGGATGACTATAGTGAATATGATTATGGTGGACATATACACCAGCCGTCAACATTGATCACTTCATCATCTTCATCCAGTTCTGCACATCCTAGTAATAAACCATTTTTTGTCGCTCCAACACACCAACATCCAGGTTTAATATCTTCATCATTTGATTTCATCGATGGCCAAACAAAGAAGTATCCCGGTTTTATTACTAAGGCTTCAACTGATTCCAAGTATACAAATGGAGTAAATGACTATGTTGAACCAATCCCCTTGTACGGTGAACAATTACAGACGCATCCTGGTTTTATTCCTAAGGCTCCATCTCATTCTGAATCTCCGAATTTACCAAATGAATATAATAATCCAATATCTGACCAAGAAGAAGACCCAGACAGATATCCTCTTCACATGAAATCACCTGTCAATGGCATACCAATGAAAAATGGAAATAAGTTGCCAGTGTCTTATCAACTAAAGATTCTACAACCAAGTCAAATCATGCATCTTCAACCAACGGAACTTAATTACCTTAAACACTGGAACCTGAAATTAGCTCCAACCTATCAACTGTTTACTTTAAACCATTTATTGAAAGTGTATGATGCAGTTATCAAAACAATAGAAGTTAATGGCGACAAATCTGATGTCTACGACAGCAAAGGTTTGATGAATTTGAAGAAAATTATCCATATAATATTGATTTTGGCAACAAATTTAGAGGATCCCGAAGGTAACACCGAATGGTATGAAAATATACTTTATAATACACAGAGAGAATATCAACACCCATTGGAAAATTATGTTTACTATTTAATCCGACAAAAATGGTTACATGAACTAATGTTGGTCCTCCAAAACAATAACTTTAATATTAATATTCTCCAAAACCCTAGACTATTTTCTTTTTTGCGTTCATGGCAATTCCCGAAATCTGTTCTCAAATTCTTGGAAACAGAAGAGCTTATAAAACACAATGTTGTTCCTACAAAACTTTACGATCAAACGTTCAATTCGCTGTACAATCTGGAAGACAATTTTGCCACCCATACTTATGATGATTTGTTAAAAGAACTACCGATAAATATAAAAAACTATCTAACTTACGTTATTAAAAGTTATAAACGACCCAATGCTGGCATAGATGTAAGCATAGCTGGAGTCAAAGCTGAGCCACATCCAAAAGCTATAATAGATATCATACAAAAATACTTGCCCCACAAAAGTTTTATTGAAAACCCAGATGATGTTGTCATCCATGATAATAAGATCGAAATGCTAAATAGAATTATATTGTTTTTAAGACAAAAAGGGTATGATACTAATACTATAGCAGATTTGATACGTAAACTGATTACTACAGTTTATTCGATTCAAGGAAAGGAATGTCAGCCAGTTTTACCCACTTTGAAAAGATCAAAAGGATAAAGAGTATTTTTATTTTATACAAGGCACTGTTTTGCATCCTCGTCAAATTTCAGGAGACAGTTAGTTATGAAAGGTGTAATTACGATACCAGCACCCCAATTCCGCAACGCACTATTACTATCAGTTGGAATAATTTCGAAGCATATTGCTAATCCATTGCTCTATGTATTCGAACATGGAGTCGTCAATGTCTGCTCAACAACTTAAATAATGCAGTGAATGTTGTTGAGCTGTCAATGTGAAACCTATTGCTACTGATAGTCAGTTACACATTGACCCTGCTGGTCAACAATTAATTCGTACTAGGTTTTTTTTATTTAAGGTAAGTACTCTCCGTATTTCACAATAAACCATTTTCAGAGAACAGAATCGCCTCATTGCGTATGCGGCATTGTTGCACAACTGAACACGGTTTACGCGCGTGTTGAAGATTATGCGGTTCTTACGAGTACAAGTTTTGAATTCCGTAAATTGCAAAAAAGCTTAACCTTCTAGAATTTGATGAGGATATAAAATAACAGCTAGTGTGTATATATATAATAATAATATAGCTAATACTCGTATGATAATCACGAGTATTAACTATAATTTAAAAATCTTTTTTTTTTTTAATTCTACCTACTGTCTCAATATTCTATAAAAGACATTATTCTAAATTTGTAATCTACTCTAAATATATTCATGTTATGATTTTCTAGCTTCAATATTTGATTAATATAGAGGTATATAATTCAATTTTTAAATAAATATTAATGTAAGATTGATGTGTTTCATTTGACTGGACCACAAATCTTTAAGATTGTGGTCCGATGTTCCTTTGTATGATTTGGATTTACACTTTTCATTAAAATTTTCCAATAAAGTTAGAAAGTATTTATGGCCATTATTATAGGGTTAACACAGAGAATGAGAGGAATTCGTTTTGTTAAACGTTTTGTAAAACTTACTATCTATTATCAAATCTGTGGACTATGTACAAAGATAAACTGGAAATGAAAATTGGTTGAAAATGCAGGTATTTATCGCCACGCAAAAGAATGGGACTAAATCACTATTGGGTTAAAATAGAATCACAAAACCATACATTGTGTAATAAAATGAAGAAAGTTAGTAGTAAAATGAAGAAGTGAACTTTCTTTTTCTCTCCCACTTTTTCGTATCAGACAGGATTCACAATAATAGGGTATTTGACTAAAAAAAAAACGAATTAGTCCGTCAGTCAGATTTCAAAAAAATACTAGACACGTATTTTTTCTTTTTTTATATAAATAAAAAATTAAGACGACACAGTGCGTTGAAAACTTATGTGACGTCACTGCACGCTACACTTTTTAGCGACTGCAGTGACGTCACCAGCCACCACTCCTGATCTTTGATGCCTTTTATATTTGTCAATTTTTATTGTTTTGCTAAAACAAAAAATACGTGTCTAGTATTTTTTGGAAATCTGACTGACGGACTAATTCGTTTTTTTTTTAGTCAAATACCCTATTATTGTGAATCCTACTACTATTACCTAGATATCTTTGTAAAAGCAACACTTAAGTTCAGATTGTGGACTATTTAGGGGTAGTTACTCTAGATATAAATGAAACTAGTCTTTCACTGAAACTGTAGTTTACTTTCATTTTACCCTGATACAATGTTTTTTTTTTTTTTTTAATAATTTATAAACCAGCGCTTGACCGCAATCCCGCCTGATGGTAAGCAGTGACGCAATCGTTGATGGTAAAGAAATATGAGTTATGAGAAATATCAGAAAAATTACAAGTGTACGACCATACTGCGTCTCCGGAACCGACTGGCGTGGCTCGCCACTGTTCGGCTCGCCCGCCGGACGATTTGCCTTCGTAGGCATTCCGCACGTCCCTGTAGACTACAATAACTATGGTGGGTACCTATTTTATCTCATGTCATCTTTCTGGCACACATATACCGAATTCAAAATCTATCAAACTCCATATAAATTAAATAATGATTACGTTTTAATGCCCATAATTCAAACTACTTAAAAAACCTATAATTTGCTTAAGAAATAAGAACTTTTAGGTGTAAATACAACACCACATGTGAACAACGCGTTAAGCAAGTCCTGCTTTTCGCAAGCAGACTTTACGCGCAACTAGCATATATACAACTTCCTGACATCAACCGTCGGACAAGTGTCCGCCAGCGTAATAGTCGTCTGGTCGGAAGATCCTCCCTTTTCTATGGAAGACATTAATTTCCTTGCAGCCTGTTCCTCATATATCTATCAACTAATATGAACAAAGATGCCACCATACTAAAAAGTCACGGATTTTGAATACCATAATGAACATTCGTAATTAGATAAATGTTTTAAAAATGAATTTAAGGATATATGTAATTAGAGAGCAAAAACAATTCATCCGCATCGCTGTCAATAGGAAATGTGCCCAAAAGGATGGCTACAATGCCGCGTTGCATACGCCCCGCACGTTGATATTGCGATGGAACCTTGTTACAATAACAGCTACATGATGCATCCGTCGCACAATAGGGCAGCTAGCAAAAAAGTTTTTAATACAAAATTAATAAGCTAGGGTTATGGGTTTATTTTTATTTTCAGCAATCATATTCTGACAAATAAACTTTCATTCATTATAACGAATTTCAAGAGAAAGAGTATTTTTTAATACTTACTATCTATAAGAATATTTTCCTAACCATTTATTTATTTTTTACTTTTATATTTATAAGACGATATATACGAACTTATAAAACTAAATAAATAAATAAATAAATATAAATAAATAAATTGTTTATTTCTCAACTCAGCAACAACTGTTTTTAAACTGGATGTTGTAGGTACATAAGGTAGCATGTAATTTTAAAATGTGACAGAGTAGTGTAACAATCACTTATAGGTGAACTTCACATGCATACAAAAATGGAGTTGTACAAGAATTAAACTAAATTAAAACTTAAACTAAGTTATTGAAAAAAAAACATGTTTCATTTATTGCCAGAAAGTGAGTGCTAATTTAATAGAGTGCACATCAGAATCAATGTCATACCTACAAACTAGCACGGCGGCACGCTTGCAACGTTCAAAGGCCGAGCCGACACTTTTTTTTTCTGAAAACTAAAACACTTTGAATTCTGTAACCGTACATTAACGACAATAAATAGTCGACCTCCGTGGCGCAGCGGTCAAAACGCCTGCCTGCGACGTGGAGGCCCCGGGTTCGATCCGGCCACGTCATGATGGAAAACGATCTTTTCCTGATAGGCCTGGATCTTGGATGTTTATCTATATATGTATCTATTATAAATATAGTATCGTTGAGTTAGTATCCCATAACACAAGTCTCCAACTTACTTTGGGGCTAGCTCAATCTGTGTGATTTGTCTGAATATATTTATTTATTATGTTTAATAAATGACTATAATAATTTTATTAGTGGCATGCGGTCTAGTCTTTACGCGATGTTTGCGTTACGATGTCAGATACACCCTGTATATGTAGTTAACTGTCCACTGTAATCACTGTCCGTACAAATGCAACACTGACTTGCATGGAGTTGCTTGTCCTATCCAGTACTACTCGCGTGAGTTAACTGTTCACCTCGCTGGAATGCGACCCCTCTCCCGCTCCCCGCGCGATGCCCTGCATTCGCCATAAGCGCTCCGTAGCAATAGCATCTTTGTTACAATTGCCTAAATACAGATTAAATCATCATCATCATCATCTCAGCGTTAATCCCAAGCGCATCTGAAGCTTTTTCAACTTTAGAGTCTAGGGTCCGCTTTACCAGTCTACCTGCTCGTTTGGCTTAACTTCGATATTTTCCGTGAAGTTATTGCTGTCTGACCGCGACCACCCGAAGGCGATATCGAAGGATTTCAGTTAGACCAATTGTTTGGCTTTTGAGGGCTCCAACAACTCGTAACGACTGCCATCAGATGCTCGTATGGCAACCAGGACCACCGGCTTAACGTGCTTTCCGAGGCACGACCAGACCAGTGCAAATATTTATATTCATGCATACAAATATTTACACTGCGCGGGGATCGAACCCGCGCCTCCTTGCGCAACAGAAGCGTTCGCTACAAAATACAGTAGTATAGTAAATACAATTTAAATCCCCTGTTGTTATTACTGTTTAGCTGTGGAGTTTTTGCGTTGTTAAGTTTTTTTTTATTAAGTTTGCTTTTGTTTTTTACATTTTTGACGCGTTAGTGAAGCCTGTTGGTTGCACCAACATTATATTTCAGTGCATATGTATGAATTTAATTGCAAAACGTCATGAGTGAAATGATCTAGTATTATGACGCTTTATCATCAAAACAGCCTTTTATTAACATAAAAAAAATGCTATTTATATGTTTTTTAACATAATTCTCATTTTTTATAAACACTACCGTACGAATGACGTCACAGAGCGAGGTGCACAATTAACTGGCGCCAGTGGTAGCGTCATCATGTATTAACAATATCAAATCACCTAATAAACCAGGCACTTCATACTTTTCAAAAACATTTACCAATTCCTATTATTTACTCGTTGCTATATTAATATACACAATAAATATAATAAGTATTCGATTCATGTTTAATATTGTTTACCTACTTTATTACAAATGACTTGTTGGTCATGCGATTATTATTATACGAGTAGGCAATTTTTTTTTTTTTTAATGATTATAAACTAGCGCTTGACCGCAATCCCGCCTGATGGTAAGCAGTGATGCGATCGTTGATGGTAAAGCGCGCTAGTTTATTAAGAGCCTATTCACTCAGAAAAACTGAGCGAATAGGAAGGAAAACAGCAGTTGAGCGAGGTGATGCAATGTTAAACCCAACAACACGACCAACGATGCTGCGCCAAAGGGAGATTGATCTGAAGAACCTCCACGACCAAACTCCCAACACTACAACATTAGGCGCATCGTACCTGTCACACATCGCAACACAACTGCTCAGACCCGTCCTCCGTACGGCTTCACCAGACATCATGCCGGAACACGACAAATCGCTTGGCGGCAAGGCTTTGTCTGGTGGGTGGTAACTTCTGCCGGCGACCGATGTTTTTTTTATGTTAAAAACTAGTGCTTGACCGCGATCTCGCCTAATGGTAAGCAGTGATGCAATCGTTGATAGTAAAGCGCTTTAGTTTATTAAGAGAAACAGCCAGACCGGAACAACTAGTTGTAGGTCATACAAATATTTGTTCCGTGCGGGGATCGAACCCGCGACACGCAGCGCAGCAGTCATTAGCTTAACCACTGTGCTAACCGTGCAGTCTGCAAAGTATTTTTTTTTTCATTGTAACTCGTTACTTTTCCTGTATACTTTACAACTTACCAAACAATAGCTTTTATCATCATCATCAGGCTCCACTCGTCCACTGCTGGACATAGGCCTCTTCCATGGCACGCCAACAAGCTCGATCCTGAGCAGTTCTCCGCCAGCCACTACCAGCCACCTTTTTGATATCGTCGCTCCATCTCACCCAAGGGCTTCCTACGCTACGTTTGCGAACACATAACAATAGCTTTGTTATGTGTTAATTAAACCAACATTGCTTTGAAAATTGAAAATTATATTTGTTAGATTAAGATCAATCAATTTATAATACAGTATGAAGCAGATTGCGACAATGTCCAGACGTTAATTGAAAATATATTTTCAATAAGTTCATTATGCACCTTTAGTTCCACCAGCATCGACACATTTAAAAAAATAAACGACTATTTATTTCTAAATAATGGCGCAGCCCATTGATTAATTCGCAGTTTTTAGAAATCGGAACCTATAAAACATTGTCTCGACAATGTCTTCATCTTGTCGAAGATCTTGTCAGTCCCGTACACCGCACATCCAAACTGAGGAGGAGCGCCCGTACACCCGCGCACCTCGAGTAAAAGAAACAGTGGCCATAATTGCTATCCTGCTCCCGCACCGTCGCCGCTACGAAACTACGTCGCTACGAGGCTGCTACGGTGACTTTCACCGGCTTCTTACATCGGCTACGCGGGATCGACTTGTAGTGAGTTACTGTTTATTTATTTTTTTAAACGCATAATAGCAAAATATTGCTTGTGAAGCATGAGTACTCACCGAACGCCTCCACATGGATTCTCTACTTCAGACCCAAACATAAATAGGTCTGTAAATAGCCAACCAATGCTCCATTCCAATGTCACTACAAGAGGCAACTCTAAACGTGCCCGCTTACATGATGATGACGTAAACAGTTTCGATTTGTTTAGAGAGGAGATTAAAGAAATGGTCTCAGACTGGATAAGCCAACAAAATGTAAGGCTAGGCAATCTAGAAAAGAATATGTCTCAATTAAATGAACATTCTTGTGGCATTAAGGCATCCAACAACGGAATCGAGAAATCTTTGGAAGACATCTCGACTCAAATGAAAGACATAGATAGAAAGTTAGACATGTTGGAGAGCGAGCGCAAGAATACACGTGCAAAAATAGCTGAGCTGAAAGAAAGGAGTGAAAGCCTGGAAAGGTTTGTAAGAAAAACCAGCATTGAAATAAGAGGAGTTCCCAAGAAGAAGAAAGAAAAGAAGGAGGAATTACTTACTATGGTTACAAGTCTAATCAAAACGACAGGATTAGAATACTCCCCCTATGATATTAAAGACATATATAGACTACCCTCAAAGGAGAATTCTAGTACTTCCACTATTGTCACTGAATTTTCAAACAACTTTTTCAAGGAAAAATTCTTAAGCAGTGCTAAACAATATAACACCACCCAACAAGGTCGGCAACTCAACACAAGGCACTTAGGTCTTGATGGACCCGAAGTGGCCTTATTTATTTCTGAACATTTAACACCGAAAGCAAAGCGACTGCACTTTCTTGCTCGTGATTTTGCTAGAACTGAACAATTTCAATACTGTTGGATTGCTAATGGACGCGTGTTTCTGCGTAAAAAGGAAGGGGAAAAGTATACAGTTGTCAAAAATGAGAATACTTTTCAACAACTACGAGGAATATATGCCAGTAATAATTAATGTCAAGTATAGTTTTAAACATTTTGTATCACTCTTTATATCACACATCTTTGTATTAGTCTTTATGTCAGTTAAATTACTAAAACTTAAATTTAACACACATTCATACACACAAGCTCACTACTCACCTAACACCACATACCTCACCGTGCTCTCAATGTCACAAAACTTTAAAAATAATGTCATATACCGCGCCCCCGTTTCTATAGTCCACTTGGGTAAACGTATTCAAAAGCTACTACCGTATCCTTGTATAATTTTTAATATAAATGGCTAATAGTTATAATTTAATTAACGATCTGGATGAGACCCACTTGTACGTGAGCTCGAAACACAATGTCCCAGAAAACTGTACCAATGACATTGGCGATGTGTTCTCACAGCTAACGATTATCAGTCAAAATATAAGGAGCATCCAAAAGAATTTCGATAATTTCACTGTATTTTTGTCTCGTTTGAACTTTTTGCCTGATTTGATCATTTTGACTGAGTGCCGTCTGAGTGATGCTACGCCTACCTTTGATCTTAATAATTATGAATGCTTCTACTCTAAACGCTACCTCAATCAAAACGATGGCATTGCTGTCTTTTTCAAAAGTAGTCTGCAAGTAAAAATCGAGGAACCGCCCTTCAAAGACGCGAACTGCTTGCTCATTCATGTGGGTGAGGAGTTCACTATTTGTGCTCTCTACAGGTCGCCATCTTTATATAATACTTATAATTTTTGTAATTCTCTTGAAAAAATCATGCAAGCTAATGAAACAAATGCTAACTGTGTCATTGTAGGCGATATAAACATCGATATATGCAGTGAATCTAAAGACAATCGTGCGAGCGACTATTTAGACATAACTGGACACTACGGTTATTATCCTGGCCATCGTTTCCCTACACGGGACCGTACTTGCTTAGACCATGCTCTGTTGAAAACCAAAAGAACAGCTAGAATAGTAATATGTGACTCAGGAATAACAGATCATGATACAGTCATTATTGGAATCGATAGGTCTATCTCCTACTTATTGCCTAAGATTAATAATAGAGTGAAGATAGACTACCCAAACTTGTCCAATGCTGTTGCTGAATATGACTGGAGTCTCATCTATGGTTATACCGACGTGACCAAAGCCTTCACTGATTTCATAGGAATACTTAGTGATAAAATAAGCGCATTTACAACAACAGAGACGGTGCGGAATTCAAAGGCTATTAAAAAACCTTGGATTACTAAAGGCTTATTGAAGAGCATTAGAAAAAGGGACCAGTTACACACAGAGGCAAAGAAAACTTATAACAGGGATAACTCGATCATACAGCAGCGATATAAAACCTATAGAAATGTTTGTAACAATTTAGTGCAAAATTTGAAAACAGAACATGAAAGAAAAGTTTTGGAAGATGCAAACGGAGACAGTAAGAAAACTTGGAAGGCTATCAAAAGTATCTGTAATATTAAGAGTAAGAGCCAGAGTGGACTGGAACTACTTCGGATATACGCGGATCCCATAGATTCTCTAAACAATGTGAATCAATACTTTACGAAAGTAGGAGAACAGCTGGCTGAAAGGACTTTGCTCCGTATTAAGAAGTCAGAAACGGAACTCGCTGCTATGTCAACATTTCTTGATAAAAACCCACCCAGCGAATCTTTTTTTGCAGCACCAACAGACGAAGTTGAGGTCAAAAAGATCATAACAAATCTCAAAGACAATTCAGCACCTGGATGGGACGGAGTTACAAACAGAACCCTTAAGATATGCAAAAATTCTCTTGCCGCACCAATTACCTTCTTGTGCAATTTAAGCATATCGACCGGTAAGGTTCCTTCAATAGTGAAAACCGCGAATGTATGCCCAATCTTTAAATCAGGTGAAAAAACAGTTCCGTCGAATTATCGACCCATATCTCTACTCACTTCCCTATCCAAAATCCTAGAGAAGATCATGAATAGTAGACTCCTCAATTTCATTGACAAGAATGGCTGGATATCTGAAAATCAGTATGGCTTTTGCAAGCAAAGGTCAACGGAGGACGCAGTCAATAATCTAGTTGACTTTGTTGTAAATAAGGTGGACAACGGTTATAAATGTACTGGCGTCTTCCTTGACCTAGCGAAGGCCTTTGATACGGTGTCCAGGCGCATTCTTCTCAAAAAGTTAGAGGGCATTGGCATCAGAGGTCTAGCTTTGAAATGGTTCCAGTCCTATCTAACAGACCGCACACAAAGGGTCCGCGTGGGGGAAAACTACAGCAACTATGCCAACCTTAATTACGGAGTTCCTCAGGGTAGTGTGCTCGGGCCCACACTTTTTATCCTGTACATAAACAGTCTTTGTACTATGGAATTGGACCGTGCTAAAATATTTGCTTATGCTGACGATACCGCCCTAGTCTTTTTCGACAAAACTTGGGAAGGGGTTCAAGAGGCTGCTAACAAGGGTGTAAATTTGGTTTCCAGCTGGCTTACCCACAATCTACTGACGCTAAATGTAGAAAAACTAAGGTTATAAATTTTAGCGCCAGCATTAAAACTACCTGCCCAGATCATCTCTCAGTAATATTACACTCCTGTGATAATAATAATGCACCTTCAAGATGTAACTGCCCAAGCCTTGAGAAAGTCAGGCACATTAGGTATCTCGGTGTGTACATTGACCAGCACCTTAATTGGTCAAAACAAATAGAGCATGTAAGTGGCAGGGTTAGAAAACTCATACACATTTTTAAAAAAATGAGACGTATTACTGGCCTAACTATCTTAAAAATGCTATACCATACACTTTGCCAATCCGTTCTCAACTATTGCATTGTAACATGGGGTGTAGCACATAAGTCACATTTAATTAAAATTGAACGGACACAACGCGCCCTTCTCAAAGTAACCTTCAAGAAACCAATGCGCTTCCCGACTGACACATTGTACCAAGAAACTGGTGCTCTGCGTGTGCGCCAACTGTACATTATGGCAGTGACTTTGAGGTACCACAAAAATGCCCAGAGGCTAGTAATATACTCCGAAGTGCGCTCGCTTAGAAATGCAAATAAACCTAAATGGGATAAACCTAGATGTAATTTATTTTTTGGCCGCAGATGCTTTCTTTATATGGGGCCGTTTATTTATAATAAGCTGAATAATAAAATGGACATACTACCTATGACCAGAAATAACTGCAAAAATTATATCTCAAAATTTCTGGCAAGAATGGACTATGAAAGCACGGAGAAGTTCCTTAATACTTGAACGCAAAACACACACACACACACACATTCATCACACAAACACACAAAGGTTGATTTGGACCGGTCGAGCTAGTGCTCTCTGTCCCCACTTTGACAGATTTCCACAATTCGAACGGTGTGGGAGAGTGCCTTTCTAGTGGACTATATCACAGGTACGAGTATAATATGGATGGCAGCGGGAGTAATATGAGGACTTCGTTCGATTGATCTAAGCCCACCTTAACTCACTCATACATCACACATCCACACAATCACAATACACAGTACACCACAAAATTACAAAATTACAAAATACTAAATAAACACACTAAATAAGTTGATAGGTTGTATATATATATTCTTTTTTTATTTTGTGAAATTTGTCTGGAAGAACTACCTGTTTTTGACACATCAAATTAATACCGACCGATGCTATGTATGAACCTATCTAATAATGTTGTTAGACGAAGGAGACTAGTCTCCACGACACAGGGAATCCTAGTGTGGAGGCTAGTGTTATTTAAATATTGTAATGATTTTCTGAACAATAAAGTTTTATTATTATTTCGTTTATTTTTATATATATACATATTATTATTATTCCGTTTATTTTTATATATATACATATTAATTTACATTTTTAAATATTTATAAAAAAAACATAAAAACATTTAAAAATATAAAAAATAGTGTTCCACCGATGGCGGGAGCGGGGTCCAAGCTACCGGTGGTTAGAGCTACAGAGACAGGAACCTTCTCACGATGCGGGCCGTATCGAGGAGTACTGCCTTTTGAATCTGGCCCTTGATCCAACTGCCTAACGAGAGCCTCAATAGATGTTGGTCGAGGCTCTTGGCTATCAAACCATTGGCCGATACGACAATCGGTACAATGACAGCCGAGTTCACATTCCACATGTCAACAACCTCGTGCGCCAAGTCGAGATATTTAATTTGTTTCTCTTTCTCAGCTTTCACGAGATTCCCGTCATGTGGAATGGTAACATCGACAATCATTGCGAGGCGCGCTAATCGATCTATCACTACTATATCAGGCTTATTTGCAACAATAGTCCTGTCAGTAATGATAGACCGATCCCAGTATAACGTGACATGGCCATTTTCAAGAACTGGGTCGGGCACATACTTATAATACGGTACCTCAGAATCCACAAGTTTATATTTTAAAGCAAGTTGCTGGTGGATAATCCTAGCTACTTGGTTATGCCTGTGCAAATACTCGCCATTAGCCAAACGAGAGCAACCAGAGATAATATGTCTGATGGACTCACCCGGATGGTGACATGCCCGACACACGTCAATCGTCCCGTCCTTCATAATATATCTCCGGTAGTTATTCGTTAAGATAACTTCGTCCATAATTGCACAGACGAAACCTTCAGTTTCCCCGAAAAGGTCACTGAATCGTAGCCAGGATACGGAGGCTAAGAAGTCTACATCGGGCTCATGAAGAGCCCGATAAAATCGCCCGTGAAGTTCCTTGCTTTGCCATATCATCTTGCGGTCATCAGTGGTAAGTATTATAGGCTTGTGCCAGTTCTCTTTCGCCATGGATAGCGGGGTAAGTCCCTTGTCCACCGTGACCACATCATGATGCATACCCACTACGGTTTTTAAAAAATGTTCTCTGAGACTGCATACTTCTCGGTTGTGGAGGATCTTCGCATTTAAAAAGCCTCGACCCCCGCACTTCCGCGGAATATACAGTCTCATCACCGATGATCGTGGATGATGCATCCTGTTTGCTGTCAGCAGTGTACGGACCCTTCTATCCAGGGCGTCGAGTTCGGTTTGAGTCCATTTAAGTATGCCGAAAGAGTACATCAAAACCGGCATGACCCACCCGTTGAAGGCGCGCACCTTATTTCCGCCCGAAAGAAGACTTTTTAATACCTTCTTCAGGCGACCAAAGAAGCGCTCCTTCAATGATTGCTTCATGTCAGCATCGTTGATACCTAACGCTTCCGACATACCCAAATATTTATAGTTCTCGAATGAGGAGAGGGATCTAAGGTGTATGGAATCTGGGAGTGTAATTCCCTCGGATTCCATAATCTCCCCCCGCTTTACATGCATGACTGCACATTTGTCCACACCAAATTCCATTCTGATGCCACTACTAAAAGTTTCAGTTACATTCAGTAGCTTCAACAGATGCAATTTATTGGGGGCAAAGAGTTTCAAATCATCCATGTAGAGAAGGTGAGATATGACCTGACCGCCTCTCTTCAATCGATAACCCAGACCTGAATCCTCCAGCAGTGTGCTTAGAGGATTCAGAGCTAAGCAGAACCATAGTGGACTCAGACTGTCGCCCTGGAATATTCCCCGCTTAATCCATACAGGTTCATCATTCCCCTGGATCTGTCGACTCCCTGGATAGCGAAGGACTGTCTTCCATTGCCCCATACACGACTTAAGGAAAGTGCGTAGAGTTGCATTTATCTTGTACAACTCCAGCACCCTCAAAAGCCATGTATGTGGCACCGAATCGTAGGCCTTCTTATAATCTATCCAGCAGGTTGAGAGATCCTTGCGGGATCGGCGAACCTGTTGGCTGATGGCCATGTCTATGAGGAGTAGCTCCTTAGTACCACGGGACCCGCTCCTACATCCATTTTGAGAGACAGACATGATGGTGTTGCTGTCAAGATGTTTGTTTATTTTAGCTTTCAAAATGGATGTAAGAACTTTATAGACCGTTGGTAAACAAGTGATCGGTCTATAATTTTTGGGTTCCGCGGTGCTACCTGATTTATGGAGCAGGTGGGTGATTCCAGTTGTTAAGAACTGGGGTAGCGAACCAGAATCTAAGGATGACTGGAATTGAGATGCCAAACAAGTGTGTGAACTACTTAGCCATTTTAACCAAAAGTTATGCAGCCCGTCCGGTCCCGGTGATTTCCAGTTCGGTAACGAACGGACTGCTGTGGCTACGTCTGATGATGTTATGAAAATACTATCCATTTCTGGTAAGTTTTCACACCCCTGTTTGACATCCTGTATCCAGTCACCCTCAGTGTGACAAACGGATACCGACCATATACCGCGCCAGAATGCACTTGTGGTGGCATCATCTGGGCGGTACACGTCAGCCTCGTTTTGTTCTGGTCGCTCCCAAGTTCTGTATACCCACCTCTCATCGCTCTGGAACATGCGATTCTGCGTATATCGATCCACTCGCCGCTTATACCGCCGAATACGGCTCGCCCATGCACAAACTTTCTGCTTCAGGAAGTCGATGCGCTCTGTGACATTATTTATGTATTCTCGAGGGCTGATACCAGTCCCCGAGAATGCCTGTCTCACAAAGCGCATCACTCGTGGTCTAGTATTGCCCTCCCTGAAGCAGTATAGTTTGCCGATGAGTACCCTGGTCCCATCGATACGACGCTCGATTCTGCGTTGCCAGGCTGGTACGGCTGGTTTTGGTCGAGTAGCTTCGTCATAATTTGGAAACTTGACTTTGGCTAATCGACATGCCGCTATAGCCGCGCAATACAGGATCGAGTGTGTATCAATGAGATCCTCGCTGCTCTCGAAGAAATTCTTGAGCTGCGAGTCCAAAGCACACACCAGCGCCCTATTTTTTTTGTGCATAGGTAGCCGTGGTAACCGGGGTCTAAGGTTGGTCGGAGTGGATCTATAGTCGCGGAACGCATCCTCCAGTGCGCTCCTCAGTCGTACGTTATACTGGCTACTTACTGTTTCAACCCTATCGTCCTCTTCTTCGACACGATTGGACCGCGGCGGAACAGCATCAATAATTGACGCCTGTGCCGCGGTCTGGGTCAGAGTCGGGGCGATTTGGTTGCTCAGTACCTCTGAGCGCAGCCTATCAAGTGCGATATCGTCCAACCTGTGATTGCGTTGGATGACACGCACCTGATCCGACAGTCGTTGGGCCGAGACGTTGACAGTTGGTTCCAGTGCCTGAAACAAAGACAGCATCCTTTCACGGTACGCAGTGAGGTTAGTTCCCCCCTCTGTAGCCCCGTAATATGCGCGCATGACGTTCTCATTCATTGTCTGAGTCCATCTCATGCGCTGCACACAACCACCGGCAGCGGGGACCCGGCTCGGGGCTGGATGGCCCCTAAGTCCCAAGCTCTTCGGTGGCCGGCCTCTCCCCTGCCGACGCACAGGTGTTGGCGACGTCGGCGGAGAGAAATATTATTATTATTTCCTTTATTTCATTATAATACACTTATAAATTATATTTTTAAATATTTCTACATAAAAAAGATATAAAAAAACATTTAAAAATATAAAAAATAGTAACCCACCGGCATCGGGAACAGGGTCCAAGCTACCGGCGGTCAGGGCTCCAGAGAGAGGAACTTCCTGACAATGCGAGCCGTGTCCAGAAGTACAGCTTTCTGAATCAAGCCTTTGACCCAGCTGCCTAACGAGAGCCTCTTGAGGTGTTGGTCGAGGCTCTTGGCTATTAAGCCATTGGCTGTCACGACTATCGGCACAATGATTGCTGAATCCACCTCCCACATGTCGACAACCTCGTGAGCCAAGTCAAGATACTTGATTTGTTTATCTTTCTCGGCTTTCACGAGGTTCTCATCATGCGGGATGGTTATGTCAACAATCATTGCACGCCGCTCTGATCGATCCACCATCACTATATCAGGCTTATTGGCAACAATAGTCCTGTCAGTGATGATGGATCGATCCCAGTACAATGTGATATGACCATTTTCGAGAACTGGGTCGGGCACATACCTGTAGTACGGCACCTCCGATTCCACAAGGTTGTACTTTAGAGCAAGTTGCTGATGAATTATCCTGGCTACAAGGTTGTGTCTATGCAAGTACTCTCCGTTAGCTAGACGAGAACACCCGGAGATAATATGCCTTATTGATTCCCCCGGCCGGTGACATGCCCGACAGATGTCAACTGTGCCGTCTTTCACAATAAATCTCCGGTAATTGTTCGTCATCATAACTTCGTCCATAATTGCACATACAAAACCTTCGGTTTCCCCAAAAAGGTCACCGAATCGTAGCCAGGCCACGGACGCTTGTAAATCTACATCAGGCCCGTGTAGGGCTCTGAAAAAGCGTCCGTGAAGCTCCTTGTTCTTCCATACCTCCATGCGATCATTGGTGTCAAGCACTACTGGTTTGCGCCAGTTCTCTTTAGCCAAGGAGAGCGGAGTGAGGCCCTTGTCAACCGCGACCACATCTCGATGCATCCCCACGTCGGTTTCTAGAAAATATTCCCTGAGACTGCATACCTCGCGATTGTGGAGGGTCTTAGCGTTTAAAAAACCACGACCTCCACTTTTTCGCGGGATATACAGCCTCATAACCGATGACCGTGGGTGATGCAATCGATTTGCAGTCAGCAGTGTACGGACTCTCCTATCCAGGGCGTCGAGTTCGGTTTGAGTCCATTTGAGTATGCCAAAAGAGTACATCAAAACCGGCATGACCCAACCGTTGAAAGCGCGCACCTTGTTTCCGCCTGATAGAAGACTATTAAGTACTTTTTTCAGGCGGCCAAAGAAGCGCTCCTTCAACGATTGCTTCATGTCAGTATCATTGATACCCAACGCTTCCGACATACCCAAATACTTATAGGTTTCGGATGCGGAGAGGGCTCTAAGGTTTATGGAACCAGTGAGTTGGGTTCCCACGGATTCCATAATCTCTCCTCGCTGTACATGCATGACCGCACATTTGTCCACACCAAATTCCATCCTGATGGAGCTACTGAAAGTTTCAGTAATTTTCAGTAGCTCCCTCAGTTGTGAATTGGTGTGAGCAAAAAGTTTCAGGTCATCCATGTAGAGGAGGTGCGATATAACCTGACCACCTCTCCTCAACCGATAGCCTAGACCTGAATCCTCTAATAGTGTGCTTAGAGGATTCAATGCTAAGCAAAACCAAAGTGGACTCAAACTATCGCCCTGAAATATTCCTCGCTCGATCCTTATCGGTTCGCTATTCCTCTGAATATTTCGACATCCTGGATAGCGAAGGACTGTCCTCCATGTCCTCATACACGTCATCAGGAAGGTGCGTAGAGTTGCATTTACTTTATACAACTCCAGCACCCGCATGAGCCATGTATGAGGCACTGAGTCATAGGCCTTCTTATAGTCTATCCAACATGTCGATAGATCCTTTCGGGAACGACGAACTTGTTGGCTAATGGCCACATCAATGAGGAGTAGCTCCTTAGTACCGCGGGACCCGCTCTTACATCCATTTTGAGAGGCAGACATGATGGAGTTGTTGTCAATATGCGTGTTAATTTTAGATTTCAAAATGGATGTAAGAACTTTATAGACCGTCGGTAAACACGTGATCGGCCTATAATTTTTCGGTTCCGCGGTGCTACCTGATTTATGGAGCAGGTGGGTTACTCCTGTTGTTAGAAACTGGGGTAGCGAACCAGACTCTAAGGCGGTCTGGAATTGAGATGCCAAGCGAGCGTGCGACCTGGAGAACCATTTAATCCAAAAGCTGTGCAGCCCATCCGGCCCTGGAGACTTCCAATTAGGCAACGGACGGACTGCACGAGCTACATCTTGGGGGCAGATGGTAATGGCCCCCATTTCTGGTACTGGATCGCAGGCTCGCTCAACAACCCGAGTCCAATCACCTTCGGTGTGACTGACAGGCACCGACCAGATATTGCGCCAGAATGAATACGTGGCATCATCATCTGGTAGGCACGTGTCAGCAACACCTTGGTCTGATCGCTCCCAAGCTCTATAGACCCGCCTTTCATCGCTTTGGAAATTGCGATTCTGAGAATACCGCTCCACTCTTCGTTTGTACCGACGAATACGGTTTGCCCATGCATATAATTTCTGCTTAAAAAAGTCGATGCGCTCTGTGACGCGGAACAAATAGTCTCGGGTACTAATATCAGTCCCCGAGAACGCCCGCCTCACAAAGCGCATCACTCTAGGGCGTGTATTGCCTTCCCTGAAACTGGTTAGCTTGCCAATGAGTGCTCTAGTCTCTCCGATACGACGCTCAATCCTGCACTGCCAAGCTGGTACAGCTGATTTTGGTCGTGTGGCTCTGTCATTGTCTGGGAATTTGACATGAGCCACACGACATATCGCAACAGCTCCGCAGTACAAGATTGAGTGTGTATCAGTCAGATCTTTGCTGTCCTTTAAATAATAGGACAGCTGAGAGTCTAGAGCACACACCAGCGCCTTGTTTTTTTTATGCATGGGCAATCGAGGTAAGCGTGGTCTAAGTTCAGGGGGAGTAGAGCGGTACTCACAGAAAGCATCCTCCAAAGCGCTCCTCAATTTTTCATTGCACTGGGGACTCACGGAAGTAGCCCTATCATCATCCTCCTTATCAACGTGGTTGGGTCGCGGTGAAACACTGTTAAGTTGTACCGCGACCAATGACGAAGCAGGCGTAACATGACTATTCCGTGACTCGAGGCGTAGGCGATCAAGCACCGCATCATCCAGCATATGGTTACGCTGGATGACCCGCACCTGATCCGACAGTCGTTGCGCCGACACGTTGACAGCTGGCTCAAGCACCTGAAACAGAGAGAGCATTCGAACACGGTACGCGGTCAGGTTGTTTCCTCCCTCTGTAGCCCCATAGTATGGGCGCATGACGTTTTCATTGATGGCTTGTGTCCATCTCATGCGCTGCACACTTCCGCCGGGAGCTGGGACCCTGTCAGAAGCCGATGGGCCTCGAGGTCCTAAGCGGTCCGGCGGCCGGCGTCCTCCCCGTCGGCGAACAGGTGGTGGCGTCGTCGGCGGAGAGAAGTACTCGTCGCTCGAGCTCGACGCAACTGCCGCGGCCGGGGTCGTCACAGCGCTTACATTGGCGCTGGGGACCGGCGGCGGCGAGGCGGAGCTGAGCAACGAGTCCGGAGATGGCGGGCGTGCACGTAGAGCGGCAGATCGTGTCAACATATTAACGTATTTTTTTCATTTCTTCAATATTTTGTCTCGATTTGACATGACAGGTGTCATTGGTCCCAGTTTTTCTTTGCACACATTGTGCTAGTTATTGATTTTCTTTAAAGGTATTCTTTATAAAAATAATATTTGTATAGCATTGTTTTTCATTGCACGAATATATAACTATAAAAACTGTTTCTATTGTTCTAATTATTTACATAAATATGAAGAGACAAAATGATCGTTGTTGTTGACGTTGGTGTTGCCAGTTTATTATTATTATTATTATTATTATTATTATTATTGCTTCGCTTAATCTGCCAAAGCATTACATTATATTATTTTAATATAGCAGTCAATCGTGTAAATACTATATGTCATCGATATTAAACACACATTTGAGAATTGCGTTTAATCATTCAATTATTGTTTTCAATTTCAAGGTGTATAATGTGATATGTTAATCAATTATATAACGTGTATATTTCAATATATTTTGCAGACGCCACTTGAGGTTCCGATACGCCATTATGATTTTGCGCCTAGTGTACAGTTTTCTTTTCTTTACCTTGGTAACGGGAAGTGGGCGGGTAAGTTTTTTTTATATTTGTCATCAACAAAAGTGCGGCAGTCTTTTACCATTAAGCGACATGGTTCCCGATGGCAAAGATCCACCTTAGCCTTACTTTCAGTGTCCTATAAGTACAAGGATTACAAACCTCTTGCGTACAGGAGCCATATCGTTTTGGATATAATGATCATTTTAATTCATAATTGTCTGAATATCACCACTCACGCGAGAACCAAGCTGCTCTTATTCTAGATAATCATCAATTCCAAAGCAGGCTTGTGATTTTCATACAACATTTTGCATTCATCATTATTCCAGGAATTTAGCTATCTTTGATAGATAATGCTTTCATAATAAATTGTATGTAATCAAGGATACATGCTCCACCTAGAATGTAAGCTCAACTTACAATGAAGAATCCCTTCCTTCCCTTATAACATTTAGACATATTTAATTTTTACAAATATCATTTTTACTACTGCATCTGCCGAATCCACCGCTTGCTGCTGATACCACTGCCATATTCACCAAAAACTTCATATAATATACAATGTGATTTCGAATTTCCCGGACTTTCTACTGAAAGTGCTATTCTAAGTCTTAAGCACACCGTCCAGTACTATACACAGAGGGGTACACCTGTATATGCATGTTTCCTCGACCTGGCAAAAGCTTTTGACCTGGTGTCTTATGACTTGCTATAGGAAAAGCTTAAGTAAACGGAAGTGCATAGACAGGTACAACGTCTATTTCGCTACTGGTATGCTAATCGAAAATGTTAGGTGGGCAGGCACACTGTCTGAAATGTACAGGTTGGAGTGTGGGACGAGACAAGGTGGGTTGACTTCTCCCAAGCTCTTTAACCTGTATGTAAACGAGTTGTTGGTTGAGCTCAGCAACACGCGTGTCGGAGACTCGGTTGATAATGTTTGTATTAATAATATCAGCTATGCTGACGACATGGTGCTGCTGAGCCCAGCTGTCGGTGCGATGAGACAGCTTTTACATGTTTGTGAGAGTTATGCGAAAAAACATGGTCTCATGTATAATGCACGAAAAGTGAGTATTCGGTCTTTAAGTCTTCTGGTAAATGCCATCTAGTGTGCCCAAATTGACATTAAATAATAATGAACTCAAGCGGGTAAGTCATTTTAAATATTTGGGACACTATGTTACCGAAGATCTTGATGACCAAATGGACATTGAAAGGGAGCGCAGGGCACTGGCGGTTAAGTATAACATGCTGGCACGCAGGTTTGCTCGTTACAACGAGAATGTTAAAATCTCTCTTTTTAAAGCGTACTGCCAGACCTTTTACACGAGCAGTCTGTGATTTGGTATACAGAGAGATCGCTCGGTGCTCTGCGAGTCCAATAACGGTTTCAGGGTGTTGCTGGGGTTGCCCCGTTTCTGTAGTGCATCTGGCATGTTCGCGGAAGAACGTGTTGATGGCTTTCATGCCATTATACGCAAGGGAACTGCCTCCTTACTACGTAGAGTACGGGGAAGCACTAGCAGCATTTTGAAAGTAGTCGCACACAGGATCGACTCCAAAATAATTGAGTGTTTCATGCGGGTCCCTAGTTAGACAGTAAGGTGACAGTAAGGTGTCTGGCTGAGCTCGCAAAAAATTAAATAATATCTTATTTTTTATTACTACTAACATAGGCTTAAGATTTTTGTAGTACTAACCGAATATGGATACCTACTGTCTGAAATAAATTATTATTATTATTATATTTTTCACAATTAGCTGTTATAAATCTCAGTATTATGCATACTTAATATATTTGTCATTATTGTCAGTAATATATCCATGGATATGTATATATAACTTCCATCTAATGCATATGGCAACTTATTATTTAATCCATTCCAATCATAACCATTATTATCTTTCTCAATCATAGAAGGAGACGCTTTATCTCAATGGTTTATAAAAACCAATTTATAGATTGAATCTAATATATAAATACTAGATTCCATTATTACATATTTATCACAATAAATATTAAGCAGAATAGAAATATTCCTTATTATTTGGAGTTGGAAGCATGAAGAATAAGAAAGCGTCAGCTTCCAATACCTACTCCAGGTATTTACCCTCAAATCCAACTCCATATAATTTCCCGTTCTGGCCGTTTTCATATCAATAAAGATGGCCACAAGTGATTGTCAAAACAAAATTTGTGTTTGCGAAAATCGGCATCCCAGTCATGTAACGCATTATAAATAAATAAATAAAAATAAATAAATATATACGGAACTAGAGTTTAATCGCGATCCCGCCTCGTGGTAAGCAGTGGTACAATCATTGATGGTAAAGTGAGTTAGTATATTAAGAAACTATTCACTCCAGCCTTGAAAACAGACGGAAAGACCGCTCTAGGCAAATTGTTTCGGCGTCTTCGACTTGCGGTTCTAGGCGTGTTGTCAACAACTTAAGCGTGGATAGAATAGAATAGAATACTCTTTATTATATAGACCATATAGATTACAGAACATAAATAAAAATATTTTACAAAGGGTGACACAATGGGCGGTCTTATCGCTAACAACGATCTTTTACAGACAACCTTTCCGATAATGGAACGGAGATAACGGAATTTAGTCATGCATTTCCCGCGCTCACTCTCCAAAATGCATCCTATAGAACTGAGATCCTGAGAGGCTCGTTACTTAACGCCTGTGCTCGAAGTTTTGGAGACCGTTTTGAAACAAATCTGGGTCGCCAATTATCCTCTTCGCACACCTCTCCACCGATTCCAAAGTTGCCAGGTGGCAGTGGCGAAGGGTGAAATTTTGACAAAGGGAAGCCGGTCCAAAAAAATAAACACTTAAACACTTACCTACTGCAGGATATCTTGGAGGAGGTCTTCAGATAAGAATAATATCAAAAGCCCCACCTTCACCATACAAAAAAGGACTGATGATTTGATAACAGTGTCTTTCAAGTATGATAAAAGAGGCTTTGAGAAAAGCCTTTTTCGACGTGCATCTCCATACCACACATGCATACTTGTTAGTAAGTACTAAGTTAAGTACCTATTGTTAGGGAATAAGAGTCAAGAAAAAATAAAATAAAAAATTACAAAAATAATAAAGTGTTAAAAACCGAACCACAAACACCGATCCAAAACCAACAAAAACAAAAATAAAGCAAATTATACACAATCACAACGTTATTTATATTCTAATGCAATGCGTCTTGTTTTGAAATTTTGTCGCGTTTCCTTCTCGTAGTGGCGTGGTTTCTTTGTCTCTTTCTGATAGAGAAGAGGAGAGAACTGCAAGCCGTTTGACATTAGCCTATATTTATCAAGTTTTACCGACGGTTAGCGAGCATTAGAAAGAGATGGTCTGACACGCTCTGTCTCTTTTCGCCTCATAGTAAAACGTTGACCGAGGTAAGCCGTGATTCCTCGAGTTGCCTTCAATGTAAAGTACCAAAAATTGAAGCGCTGATAAATTTACGACTATAAAATGAAATGTGATACTTAGGGTATTGCTAAGAATTACTATTGCTATTGTAAATCGCGCAGGCATTTGATTAATAATACTTTGTTAATGAAATAGAATGTAAATACTTTCGTATGAATATGGAACTGATTTTTGAAAGGTAACCCGATGGGAATCGGCTTTTATGGACTCTTCGCCACTGCCAGGTGGTATTATGCAGCACCAGCTCAATTGTGACTGCAGTACTCTACACACGAACGGACCTGCGCTTTGTATAACATTAGAAGCTCTCCCGTTGTGAAGGACCGCCGAAATTGAACCAATAACGCCAAGTTTCCTAGCAGCAATCTTGGCTTTGACTCTTTGAACCGCCTAAAGTTTAGGTTTTTAGGAAATCTCAAGTCCCAAAAGCTAAAGGCGATCCGTGCACTCCAAGGATAGATTTCGAAAAGAAGGGGCGAAGGGGAACCGGCTCCATTTGGAGGTGAATAGTCACGTTTTGACTTCGCCCTCTACCTCTACCTCCCTCCCTTTCGGACTGGATTGATTCCCTAGTAGCCCGAGCACCCAGCAGGTATCTCTCCACAACTGTGCTGTCATCTGCATACCCATAGATACCGGGCATCAGTAGATTGTTAATATGCAGTAGAAGGAGGGTTGCAAAGAGAACAGTGTTAGTTTAGGTCTGTCAAATTAGTCCGCGCCTGACGTAACTCGCCGTATTTTTGGTGGCCATGATTATAATCGCGTCTAAATTGTCTATGGAATTTTTAATTTGACAAGATTTAACTAATATGTATATTATTTTCTATCCTTTTCTAAATAAGTGAAATGACTGTTTTAGATGTTAATAATATTCAAAATTATATTATTAACATCTAAAACAGTCATTTCACTTTCGCTTGGGCACAATCTCATAACTTCGTTTCACTGTAAAAGCAAGAAAATCAACCGTTTCAAATGGACCGTGAATTTGCTCTTTAGCACTACATTTATTTTATTAGTTACCATTTGTGCCATATAATCGAGTTCCTTGAATTTTAAACGTATGTTATAATTTATTGATAGATTTTGCTACTCCGTATATTATGAGGTACCTAATCTTAAACACATTGTTGTCACCATGAAACAATAGAATTGCGTTAGTAGGAACATGTATTGTTTGATAAACTTTGACAAATGTGATTGAAGCGTAACGTTTCTTGAATTATCTAGATTGTTCTCACTGAAATCCAAAGCACGTAAACTTGTGATGTGAAGTAAGGCTGTATGAGCCTCCTTGCCGGATCGCCGCCATGGGATCTGGAGGCCAAAGCCCTCGCCCACATGCGGGAGTGGCAAGAGGAGGCAAAACGCAGAGCATAACTCCGCTGCCGCGAGAAATCTCGGTACGGCGGACAGAGCTCCAGCGGGATCTCATGGCGACATAGAGAGTGCGATTGTCGCAACCCAGTGCTGGGCACGCCACAATAGCGGCGGTAAGTCCCCTCTTTGAGGAGTGGCTAGAGAGGCGCCATGGCGCCCTCACCTTCCGCCTGACGCAGGGCCTCACCGGACACGGTTGTTTCGGGAGGTTCCTGTTCCGTATTAGACGGGAGGAAACGCCAGGGTGTCACCATTGTGTGGATCGCCCTGAGGACACGATGGAGCATACGGTGGAGGTGTGCCCGGCTTGGGTAGAGCACCGCCGTGTCCTCGTAGCGGCGATCGGCGGCGGTATCTCGCGTCCGACCCTGGTTCAGGCCATGGTCCGGAGCGAAAGTGCATGGCAGGCCGTCACCTCCTTCTGCGAAGCAGTGATACTGGCAAAGGAGGAGGCGGAGCGCGTGAGGCAACGGGAATCCCAGCGTTACTAGCCGCCGCAGTAGACGCCCTGGTCGGGAGAGGACACCTAACTCCCAAGCACCGTAGGCGCGTGCCTGCCGGCGGTGAGCAGGGGGCAGCTCGCCGCCCGGTAAGGACCAGGCCCGAGTCGACGGCGCGTCGTGTTTCACGCGCGCCTCAAAGAGATGTCAGCGCATCGTGACGGGGTCCACGAAGACCGATGCCTCCTGGGTCAGGGATGCGGGTTGGTTAAACAAGAAACCGCGGCCTTGGCCGTTACACGGGCAACTGAAGAAACACGGGTGGGTTTTAGTACCACAAAAAAAGGGCTGTATTGTTATCAAGGCCGATTTGAGTTTCATAATTCACATTTCAAAGTCTTGGATCTAATGGTGAAGGGTCTAATCTAAAGGTATAAGATGAAGACGTACAGCTTTTGATAGAATTCAAACTTCTGCACCCGTCTTGCTCTTCGTTATCGCCTCGTCAAGATCTTCGTGCTTTCAGGGTCATTATGGATATTCGACATATGGCATGCTAAAAGCAAGCCCCGTTCCTTCGATCAGACCTCTTTCCCATATAGAAGCTAAGAGCTTAAACGTGGAATTTGTTTCTGATGAGGGTCCCAGTTTACAAGTAAGTTTGGTTAACAATGCCATGTTTTAAAATTGTAGCGCACTAATTGTAGCGCCTATTTTTCATTGAGCACTCTGGGCAAGAGCCGAGAGCCCCGCGACCTTAAAAGCCACAGGCTGCTCGCCTAAAATTCTTTGCAGACGCCGTTCCTATCTACACATTATTATAAATATTTTTTTTCTCTTATTACCTCTAATCTACACAGAGCGCCATGATTCCTGGGGCTCAGGGCCCCCAATCGGTTAAAGACGTCGACGAAAGTCCTGTCGGAAAGGGATCGTTACCGTTTCAACTCGAGCCGTTTACTATTATTTTTATGAACGATCGGAATCCAAACCTAATCGCCTCTCCTCGGAACCCTGGTTTGGTGCGTAGTCGAGTTGCAGCTCCCACGCTTAGGTTCTCCTTCCCCTAGCTTACGTCTTTAGACCATGCTCCTCCATTTCTGAATGTGCTTCAATTAGTAGCCGAGTCATGCCTGATCTTCTGACTTTACCTGGATTGTTTGACACCAAGGGAAAGGGCGAGGCAGTGACGGCCTGTTCTTGATAACTAGATATTTACCAAAACGTCCAATTTTAAAATGACCTTCACACATTCGCTATTACTAATTAAAAATTAAAAATTTTATTTCAAATAAATTACATAAATAATAAATATCCATATACTGTTAGTAAAACTAAAGACTAATGTTAGTAGATAATAAATTAACTAAAGTGAGTCGGGACTCTTCTCCTCGTACGTAAGAGGGGAGAGACCAACCAGTCTGAAAACATATTCAAGATGCCATGGAGGGAGGAGCGCAAGCGCACCATAACGGAAGCGCAACGTTTCCGCATTATCCCGGCGAACCTGTTGACCTTCGCCTCCGCGAACATCCCTGGTGCGCTACAACGCCACAGCAACCCCAATAGCATCCTGAATGTTTTATTGTACTGTAAGCGCAAGTCGCTGTATACTCGTACCCGCCGGGTCTACGTGGTCCATTGCAACGGACAGCCAGCGACCTGCACTCCCTGTCACTGTCAAAATTATCCTTCAAGTAACCAGTGACCCAGTGAACCAAATACTCGTACTTATAACTTTGAAACACGATAACTTTGTTACAAGAATTTAGGATTCAACCATTTTAGGTTTAGTTAGATTAATGTTACACTCAAGTAGGTACTTTAGTTACATTAATGTTACACTCAATTAGTAACGGAATATGGTTCGATATATACATATACGCCATACAAAATTCACGCATTATTCACCAAATGTCTCGCGGCCTCTGTGACAACACAGTGATCTAGCCAGCGGAAGGAACCATTCGCGGACCTAGTAAAAGTATGCGAGTATTGCGGCAATAGTTCAGTATCAATGCCAGACCAAGATTAATCGGTAACGTGTACCGATCAATCATGGTCTGAAAGTGATTCACGTGAGAATCGTGTCCCTGGGTTAATGTCTCCAAGCACAAAAACCGACTCCACCACCCTGCTCTCCCCCAGGGGCTCCATGGCAAGTGCCTTCGCAGGGACGCCGTCCGGGCCCGGAGCCTTCTTCTTGGCTCCGAGCCTTTCCCGGACGGAGTCCAACTCACCGTCGGATACAGGAGTCCCATCGGTCCACACCTCCAGAGTGGATGAGCTGGAGGCGGGCATCCTGGAGGGCGTGAAGGGTCCCGGGTTCGGAAACAGAGTTTCCAGGACCCTTCTTGGTAGGCCAGGCTCCATACAGGATGTGGGGGTGCCGCTCCCTGCAGCATCCCCCTCACCACCCTGTACGGCCTTCCCCAGGGGTCGCTGTCGAGTTTTTTTTTTCTTTTTTTTTATAATCGCCTATACCTCCGACATTGGGCCAGAGACCTTATCTACTATACACTTTCATACCAGTTCTCGCAATTTTGCTTCTCGCACTTTTATTCTTCATACTTAATCTTTCTTTCATACATTCTCTTTCACACATTTACAGGTGGGACGCCTGTCTAGCCTAGGTGTTCTATTTAATTTCTTATTTGGGTGTGGTTCAATTATAATTGTACAGTTTTCCTTTATTGTTTTGCAGCTAAGTTTACAATTCTATCCAAGCTTATTTTTACATTTACTAAGTACATCTTATATCTATTACATGCTTTCTTTCTTTTCTTTTTATATATTATGCTTATACTTATTTTACTTAATTTACTATTATTTACTTACATTCTATTACATTTTTATTTTTCATATTTCAGGGTTACAGGCCTACTATTCGCTCTCTTCATATACTAGTTTATTTTTTCTTATTTCTAATGCGTCATTTCTACTATTAGTATTTTATACATTTTTAGCACTATATTCTATATTTATTTAACATGAAAAATTATGTGATGCTGTTTTTAAATATAGCTCAATATATTTTAGCAGCATCTTTGGCTACTTCTTATTTCTTTCTATTACCTTTTGGCAGATTTCTTTACAAAATTCGAGAAAAAGTGCCCGTTTCTTGCTACGCATTATCTCCCATATCGCTGTCGAGGAGTGCGAGGAACTCCTCAGCGGCAGCGACCTTTGCCGTGCACATGGCGGTGCGCAGAGCTCGATGAGCCTCCCTGTACGCCCAGCGGAGACCGTCCTCTTCGCCAGGCGCCCTTACGGCGCGCCTCCTAGAGGAGGCTCCGGCCTCCTAGAGAGGTAGACCTCACGTAGGCGCGCCGTGCAGCCATACTGGCGGCACGCAGGTGAGCGAGTTCCTGCGTCCACCAGTATTTCTGCTTTTTTCGGAGGTAGCCCTGGGCCCTCGGCATAGCGGCGCTGCAGACCACTTCCAGGTCCTCAGCGAGGAGGTCCGCCATGCTGTCCGCGTCTCCAATGAGGTGGGCTGGTGGGTCGGCCCACGCTCGGAACGTCGCCGCCTCCTCGGCAGCGTCCCTCCGGAAGTGCGCAAGCTCCCACCTCGGGAACGAGGAGGCGCCTGCCGCGGGGCCCAGGTGGAGCGGGGCTCCAGGACCCGCCGTGGAGATCTCGAACCGGACGTACCTGTGGTCCGAGATCTCCACCTCCGTCTCTACCCGCCAGTTCCGAACTCGGTTGGCCAGGGTCGAGGTGGCCAGGGCGACATCCACTATTTATTCACCCTGTCACTTCACGCACGTCGCGGTATTGCCCCGGTTGAGGACCTGGCGACCCAGACCGTGGGCCCATTCCACCAGGTCCTCACCGAAAACGTTCGTGACGGGAGACCCCCTGCTGCGATTGGGGGAGAAGCAGGTCGAAATGACCACCAATCCCCCCCACTGAACCGCCACGAACCCCGTACCCCTCTCCCTAAGAACGAGAGGGGGGCCGGTGCTCGCGGCGGGTTTCGCGATCGCCGCCGGGCCGTCCGACGACCCTAGCCAATTGGCCGAGTTCGGAACGTAGTATGGCTCAGCCACCACCGCCAGGTCTGCTCCCCACTCCGCCATGTCCTGACACAACAGGTCCTGTGACGCGGCGGAGTGGTTAACATTAACCTGTAGAATGACACCGATGGACCTACTGGGCATTAGTAGTGTCCATCGGTGCCCCTCCTATTGCGGTGGTCGCAGAGCTGGCCACTGTCGGTCCCATTACGGGGCGGCCTCGAACCGGTGACGTGTTGCAGGAGCCACCTGCCATTCTGTGGCCGCTGGGTAGGCCCCTGTCTGCGCATAGCGCGCACTTAACAGGAGCCTTGCAGCCCATGGCCTAGTGACACCCCTGACCGCACCGGAAATACCGGCCGCTTCTGTCCGTTTTGGACGGGCAGAGCGCCGCAGTGTGACCAGACACCAGCGGCAGCGCATGGGGCGCTGCTCCAGGAGCCGGATGGAGGTGACCCTCCAGCTAACGTCCATCTTGCCCCGTTCCGCCAGGCCCCTCGCGGCCTCTATGGGGCACGACACACGGACGGAGCCCGTGCCCCTCACTCCGAGGGCAATAGTGCCGACCCGAATCTGATCCGGATGGCATTTGGTCGCCGCGACTATTACCTCCTTCAGGTCCTCAGCCGTCAGCGACTCATCAAATCCTGCCATCCGGATCTCCGCCATCTTCGTGGGCCGGGATACCTCGGCCACCTCCCCAACCGCCTCTACCATCTTCCTTGCCAAGGTGAGGTCTCCTTCGGGAGCTCGAGGAGGCAGGTTCCCGCCATCGTCCTTCGAATCCTATCCGACCTCACCCCGAGCTCCGCCAGGTTAATGGCCGCCTTCGCCCTTTAGAGGGCATCCACATACGTGGTGCCCTCTCTCACTACCTCCGGCTTGAGGGCCACAACGACAACAGACCTCTTCGGCACCTTAGGGACCTTAGGACCCAGATTCTGTGCCTTCTTCTTGGGGTTCTGGGCTGGAGCAGGAGCCGGGGCAGCGGTGGCCTTCCTCTTCCCCTAACGGACCACCGTGGCCCACGACTCCCCCTCCAGCACCAGAGGCTGCACCTGCTTGGAGCTTCCGGGGACCTGCTCCTTCGCTCACGCTGGCTCAGGGGCAGGTCACCCTTTCGCTCCTCCGCGCCTGCTCGGTCCTTCGGCCGGTCAAGGCCCCTTGGCCTTGACCGGCCTGGCCTCTTTGGGCAGGTTAGCCGGCGGCATGAGAGTCGCCGGCTCAGCCTTCCGCCCCTCCCTCACCGGGGGCTGGCTCGATCGCTTGTCGTCCGCCGTCCCCTCTTTGAGGAGTAGCTAGAGAGGCGCCACGGCGCCCTCACCTTCCGCCTGACGCAGGGCCTCACCGGACACGGTTGTTTCGGGAGGTTCCTGTTCCGTATTAGACGGGAGGAAACGCCAGGGTGTCACCATTGTGTGGATCGCCCTGAGGACACGGTGGAGCACACGGTGGAGGTCTGCCCGGCTTGGGTATAGCACCGCCGTGTCCTCGTAGCGGCGATCGGCGGCGGTATCTCGCGTCCGACCCTGGTCCAGGCCATGGTCCGGAGCGAAAGTGCATGGCAGGCCGTCACCTCCTTCTGCGAAGCAGTGATGCTGGCAAAGGAGGAGGCGGAGCGCGTGAGGCAACGGGAATCCCAGCGCCCTCACGCCACTAGCCGCCGCAGTAGACGCCCTGGTCGGGAGAGGACACCTAACTCCCAGGCACCACAGGCGCGGGCCTGCGGGCGGTGATCAGTGGGCAGCTCGCCGCCCGGTAAGGACCAGGCTCGAGTCGACGGCGCGTCGTGTTTCACGCGCGCCTCAAAGAGGTGTCAGCGCATCGTGACGGGGTCCACGAAGACCGATGCCTCCTGAGTCAGGGATGCGGGTTGGTTAAACAAGAAACCGCGGCCTTGGCCGTTACACGGGCAAGTGAAGAAACACGGGTGGGTTTTAGTACCACAAAAAAAAAGGGCTGTATTGTTATCAAGGCCGATTTGAGTTGTGCTGTGCACATGGCGGTGCGCAGAGCTCGATGAGCCTCCCTGTACGCCCAGCGGAGACCGTCCTCTTCGCCAGGCGCACTTACGGCGCGCCTCCTAGAGGAGGCTCCGGCCTCCTAGAGAGGTAGACCTCACGTAGGCGCGCCGTGCAGCCATACTGGCGGCACGCAGGTGAGCGAGTTCCTGCGTCCACCAGTATTTCTGCTTTTTTCGGAGGTAGCCCTGGGCCCTCGGCATAGCGGCGCTGCAGACCACTTCCAGGTCCTCAGCGAGGAGGTCCGCCATGCTGTCCGCGTCTCCAATGAGGTGGGCTGGTGGGTCGGCCCACGCTCGGAACGTCGCCGCCTCCTCGGCAGCGTCCCTCCGGAAGTGCGCAAGCTCCCACCTCGGGAACGAGGAGGCGCCTGCCGCGGGGCCCAGGTGGAGCGGGGCTCCAGGACCCGCCGTGGAGATCTCGAACCGGACGTACCTGTGGTCCGAGATCTCCACCTCCGTCTCTACCCGCCAGTTCCGAACTCGGTTGGCCAGGGTCGAGGTGGCCAGGGCGACATCCACTATTTATTCACCCTGTCACTTCACGCACGTCGCGGTATTGCCCCGGTTGAGGACCTGGCGACCCAGACCGTGGGCCCATTCCACCAGGTCCTCACCGAAAACGTTCGTGACGGGAGACCCCCTGCTGCGATTGGGGGAGAAGCAGGTCGAAATGACCACCAATCCCCCCCACTGAACCGCCACGAACCCCGTACCCCTCTCCCTAAGAACGAGAGGGGGGCCGGTGCTCGCGGCGGGTTTCGCGATCGCCGCCGGGCCGTCCGACGACCCTAGCCAATTGGCTGAGTTCGGAACGTAGTATGGCTCAGCCACCACCGCCAGGTCTGCTCCCCACTCCGCCATGTCCTGACACAACAGGTCCTGTGACGCGGCGGAGTGGTTAACATTAACCTGTAGAATGACACCGATGGACCTACTGGGCATTAGTAGTGTCCATCGGTGCCCCTCCTATTGCGGTGGTCGCAGAGCTGGCCGCTGTCGGTCCCATTACGGGGCGGCCTCGAACCGGTGACGTGTTGCAGGAGCCACCTGCCATTCTGTGGCCGCTGGGTAGGCCCCTGTCTGCGCATAGCGCGCACTTAACAGGAGCCTTGCAGCCCATGGCCTAGTGACACCCCTGACCGCACCGGAAATACCGGCCGCTTCTGTCCGTTTTGGACGGGCAGAGCGCCGCAGTGTGACCAGACACCAGCGGCAGCGCATGGGGCGCTGCTCCAGGAGCCGGATGGAGGTGACCCTCCAGCTAACGTCCATCTTGCCCCGTTCCGCCAGGCCCCTCGCGGCCTCTATGGGGCACGACACACGGACGGAGCCCGTGCCCCTCACTCCGAGGGCAATAGTGCCGACCCGAATCTGATCCGGATGGCATTTGGTCGCCGCGACTATTACCTCCTTCAGGTCCTCAGCCGTCAGCGACTCATCAAATCCTGCCATCCGGATCTCCGCCATCTTCGTGGGCCGGGATACCTCGGCCACCTCCCCAACCGCCTCTACCATCTTCCTTGCCAAGGTGAGGTCTCCTTCGGGAGCTCGAGGAGGCAGGTTCCCGCCATCGTCCTTCGAATCCTATCCGACCTCACCCCGAGCTCCGCCAGGTTAATGGCCGCCTTCGCCCTTTAGAGGGCATCCACATACGTGGTGCCCTCTCTCACTACCTCCGGCTTGAGGGCCACAACGACAACAGACCTCTTCGGCACCTTAGGGACCTTAGGACCCAGATTCTGTGCCTTCTTCTTGGGGTTCTGGGCTGGAGCAGGAGCCGGGGCAGCGGTGGCCTTCCTCTTCCCCTAACGGACCACCGTGGCCCACGACTCCCCCTCCAGCACCAGAGGCTGCACCTGCTTGGAGCTTCCGGGGACCTGCTCCTTCGCTCATGCTGGCTCAGGGGCAGGTCACCCTTTCGCTCCTCCGCGCCTGCTCGGTCCTTCGGCCGGTCAAGGCCCCTTGGCCTTGACCGGCCTGGCCTCTTTGGGCAGGTTAGCCGGCGGCATGAGAGTCGCCGGCTCAGCCTTCCGCCCCTCCCTCACCGGGGGCTGGCTCGATCGCTTGTCGTCCGCCAGGGAGAGGCTATGCGACTTGGCCGGCAGGAGCCGACCATCCCTCTTGAGGCCCTCCAGACGCGCGCTAATGACTCCACCAATGTGGGTCATCAGCTCGCGCTGCAGGACCTCCATGCCCCGGGCAAAATCGTCCCGCGTTATGCCCCCAGAAGGGGGCTGCGGGAACGGCTCCGGGACCGGCTCCTGAGGCCGCTTCTGTTTGGAGCGAGGGCTTTCTCTTTCCGAGAAAGCCCTACGCAGAGCGGCCACCTCCTTCTGGAGGGCCGCAAGCTGCCCCTGCAGGCACTTGTTGTCGGCCCTCAACCTCTTCACCTCATCGTCCTCTTTCCGGGAGGTGAGGGATCTAACTGCTTCGAGCATTTTGCTCGATGCATCCCTGATCTCCCGGATGCATGTACCCTTGAGGTTTATTGATTTCTTGAGTACCCCCTCAATGGCTGCCGCCCCCTCTTCTGCCTTCGCCGGAAGGTCACTGGGTGCAGCCATTGCGGGGCCACTCGCTCCGTCTCGTCCCGTAGGATGGGATTTGTTCTCGGAGGCCGTTAAAATGGACTCCGAGTCCGATGGCCCAAACTCTCAAAAACTTTCTGGCCTGGGAGAGCCCCACCGCATGTTGAGACCCGCCCCTGCCAGCACCCGTCCTCAGGATCTTGGGAGCTGGTCTATCCGGTTTTCCGGACCCAGCTCTCTCACCTCCCGATGCACTGTTCGCCCAGCGCTACCGTGAGGAACCGCTCTGGGCAGACATTGCACCACTCTCCCTCTCGATAGACGCCACAGTGATCGCCGACGATCGTCCGGTGGGCGTCTCGCTCCTAACCTCCTCGTTCCGTTCCGTGTTGTTGATCAAGTCTTTGAACGTTTGCCTTAAGTTGTCGTTTTTATTTCCATTCCGTTTTTTGTTTTTTATTAAAATCACCATATAAATCCCACGAGTAGCAACGATTTGAAGGCCACACCGGGCAGAGCGTCGTACACCGGGTAAGCTTACATACTGTAGACTTGTAGAGGGCGGCAGGTATCTACAGTGGAGAGCTCTAACGACTGGACATCCTCCAGCCATTCATCCTCTCGCCGAGCCCCCAAAACTTAGGATTAGATCGCACTTTCGACGGTTATTAGTCCGTCAGGTTCGCGATGGTTCGGCCGTTTTATAGAGGTGTCCCCTCGCGGCCCGGACAAATGCCCCGACAGCCCCCGGTCCCCGAAGGGATTACGGTATACCCCGGCATGCATCCACTTACAGCACTCTGCTAAACAGAGTGGAAGTGGATGCATGCTAACCCCTATAGGCCAGGTTGAAACCATGGCCCTTCCCCGTGTGAAGATTTGCCGCCAGACCAAGAGTCCACCAGAACGCGGTGGGCAGTTGGGGCCGGCGTTGCCCAGGGTACGCCACGTGGAGGCTCTTCGACTGCACCCCTTTATATAGATCAGCTGGTCGAACATTCCAGATCCGTCCAGAATCAATAATAATAGCGCATAACTTCGGGTACATTCAGCAGGTACCTACGGTAGTTCACCGGAGAAGAGTTTCTAGAAATTACGATGTCGACACTTTGTTGACAATATTGATGAAACCTGTACCATTCAATAGGCCATCTTAGGTCTAGCAATAGGTTTTATATCGTACCTCTACAATGCCTAGGTCTCAAGATATAGGGCTTAAAAGTTTTGTGCTGCATATCACGCAATATTGAACCTTATGCCATCGACATAAGGTGCATTCGTAACAATACATAGTAGTAGGAATACAAGCGTGATTATGTGCAGAGAATAATCAAAATATTGTTATTTTAGGTACCACGCCCCATTCCATACATTGAGGAAGACACAGAAAAAACTATATGCATCACGCCGTCAATGGTGCACAAAATGATAAAGGCAGTACTTGAGTATGTAAGCCAAATACCTTCAGATACAAATAACATTATAGAAAAACTCGATCAGGAATTCAACGGAATGTCAGTTCACAAAATTATTGATGAAAACTCTTTTAGGAAACCGCTTTACCCATTGGACTTTAAAAAAATATTCCAATTGCTGGATAAGTCAAGATCTGAGGCAAAATCTAATTTAATTTTGAAATATGAACTCCCTAGCAGGAAGAAGCCTCACTGCAGAGAAGTTCTAGAGAAGTTGATTGAGATAGCCTTATATACTGCTTATAAGGAATTGGAGGCTCATCCACAATGTCGGAATAATCTAAATAATTTTGCCTTTCTTCAATCAGAAGATCGTCCTACAGGTCATTTCGATCGAGGACTAGATTTATCAGCCTTGATAACTTCACTATTGGACCAAATAAGCAAACATACACCGAATGTGGATATTCCTCTGGACAAAGAGCGTTACATTATTATGAGTCTTCCGAAGGGATCGCAGCCGTCGAGATTGCATCCGTTGGGACCGCATCCGCCAGGATTGCAGCCATCGGATTCGCATCCATTGGGACTGCAGCCGTCGGAATATACACCTGCTCCCGTAGATAATATGTCAGAAATTCATGAGCATAATATGCCTCATTCTCAAGAATATATTAATAAATATAACTTTCCACAAGTTCCGCAATTCGTTAAATCTGAATTGGTCTTACCAAATGGTCATGAATATAGTAAAACACCAAATTATGAATATAATGTGCCGCAAATAAATGACTTAACACAAAGTCAGGAATATAATGGTCCTAAAGTTCCGGAATTCAGTATAACTCACGAAGTTCCGGACTATCTTAAAACACACACTGACGAATATAGTTTGCCACAAATCGAAGACATTGTAATTCCACAAGTCCAAACTATTGAATTGCCGAAAGTTTATGAAACTACACACGAGACCATAGAAGAGGTTATACCAAAGCGACCAGAAGATACTATCGATATTCTATTAAAACTTGTGCAAAGAAGTAATGAAAACGACCATGGCAACTTACCTGATCGGCTCAAAAGTATTTTAGAAGAAAACCAAAATAATTTCAACCCGAGAATTTTCAAACATCTGTTAACTCTTTTGAGTGCTCATAAACAGAATAAAGTTCCTCAGTTCAATGATATATTTTTAATGCTTCTCGATTCCCAAAGAAATCGAGATTGGCCATGGGATGAAAGAGTCACAGAGCACTTAATGTCTCACTTGATACCAGATCATACCGGCAATCTGGACTCCAGAATGGTCGAAATTATACTAAGCTTGTATAAACAGCGACCGAAAGAAAATCATATCGAATATATACTGTCGCTTTTGAGACAATTCAAAGAAGGAAATCTGGATCCCACAATAGGTGATATACTACTAAAATTGGTACATTTATATCAAAATAACTTGCTGCTTCCAGATTATGTGGATATTATACTGAACTTTCTGAAACCAAACCAAAACGATCCCATAGAAGTAGACATCGTCAACAATTTATCCAGGTGGAACGAAATGGGAATCAATCCAAACCAATTAAATGGACTATTTGCACTCTTGAAGTCATTTGTCAGTTATGGACATGCCAATCATAGACCTATTGATATTATACATTTCTTGTTGACCAAAAGTAGGCAATTGGATCCGAAACATTTCGATTTCATATTGTCGTTTTTGTATCCTGAAAATGGAATATTAGATACCAAACGTATTGATATTATATATTTCATATTGTCCATTGAGTCGCGGTATCCTAAACATGCAAATATTCTTCTGAATTTGCTACAAGAGAATACACCTTTTGTTTTAAATTCCAAGTTTTTGGAAATTTTGCTATTGCTAAACAACAATAGATTATTGAATTCAGAACTCATTGAAACGATAATTTATCTTTTGACCAACGAGGTTACTGGACAATTAGATGACAACCAAGTGAAGACCATATTCTTGCAATTAGCCCCATTTGGACAGTCCAATCCAAAACTTATGTTGGATTTATTAAGACTTGTGAACCAAGCAGAAATGAATCAAGTTCAAACTAATGAGTACCGACCGGCAGATTACCAACATCAAACAGTTGATGATGGACAACAAAATGGAGATTATGATTTTATGTCTATTTTCAAGTGGCTAGACAGTCAAGGACTATTCCTAGATCAAGGATCTAACACCGATTTATTAAAAAAAAATCTAAACATGTTAGTAGATCAACCTGAGTTAGGTGTAGTTGAACTAACATACAAGCTGAAACATGAGAAACCTCTTCTTTACCAACCTGTATATTATGTAAAATATAGTCTTCCCATATCGAGTTTTAAATCAAACATGAAGTCGTTGTTACTTGAGCGCCCGAATTTGAATTCCGATCCCATGAAACTGTTACACGAACTGACAGCCGTCTCCAACGTAACAGAAGTTTCGCCAAACCTACAAGGTCATCCAAAAGAAGAAATATTAAAATTGACTTTCAATGACGGAGATTTAGTGCAAGCGAAGATTCTGGACGAGCAAAACTTGAGCTTAAATGATCAAATTACTTATGTCCATGATATGAACTCAGATATTTCGCCTGAAGAATTATTGCAGCTAAATAGAATAAACGAAGCGACATACTTCCCAAAGTTAGAAGTTAAAGGGTTGCACCCTGACCAAGTAACTGTTAAGGAGGTAGATAAAAGTATAATTGTTCCGCCGATACGTTATGGGCACAATGAGATGAATCCAGAAGTTACAGACCAAACAAAAACGATAGACCATTCGTATATTGCACAATCGATTGAGAACCAGGAGCCCCTTTATAACAGCAATGCTCAAATTAGGTCTCTGAAGGAGAAATAGAAGTGAAACTTATGTTTTGAATAAAAAAAATAAGGTTTAGGACTAAATATGTAGTTTTATTTATGTTGGAAGCAACAAATTTTTACTGTTGTGTACTTTGCAGCAAGTTCTAGCTTCCTTAAATAATGAGCTATGGTACTACTAGCTACTACTTACTAGCTCTGTTGCAACTACATACTTACTTATACAATAGGTATGTTACAAAAACCCTGTTGTTCCTTCAACCTTCGTTTTAAGAATAGGCATACGGACGTAATAAAGCAAGTAATTTATAAAAATTGTTCAAAAAAATGTTTTTGACGTGACAACGTCTATTAAATTGGTACGGCGTGGAGTCATTCTCGAAAACACCGTAACGGCCGAATCTGACGCCACACGGAGTCCACGCCTACTTTACACCCACCCCTAGAGCGGATAGACGTTGTCACGTTCAAATATCGGCAGTAGACGGAGTTCTACCAAAGAATTTACATAAATACCTAGAACGCTGACGAACCGGCAAAGGCGTTCCTAGAAAGAGAAAGGCACGAAGAACCCTTGTGTCCCTTTCTAGGAGGGTGTACACAGTTCATAAGAAAATTGGGACATTTAATAAACTTCACAATTGTTTTGAGTAAAATACTAATAACAGTAAGAGGTAGCTACAAAATAAAACATGAACTATATTTATATTGTATACTAGCGACCCGACCCGTCTTCGCTCGAATAAATGTATTATGTTAGGTATATATAACTTTATCTTGAATCACTCTATCTACTAAAGAAAAGCGCAACCCGTTAAGTACTTAGTTTTAAATATCTAAAAATATATAGGGACAGTTACAGGCTCGCGTTGTCCCTGTACGCCGCAGCCTCTAAGTCTCTGTAATATCTTCGAAAATATTTATTAAATTACATGCCGTAAAAGGCAATATTGATATATATAAAATGCAAAATGAATTTAGTGAATAAGGTTTTCAGTACGTTGACTTAATAGAAACGCTTGGAACGCAAGTCATACCCACGCCCACGCGCCTCAATTCCTTTCGGTACTAGCAGTCTAGCTAGTAGTCACGCACGCACCGCTGTGATAAGTGGACGACGCGGCGCGCTACGCTGCTTAATATAATTAAAAAATAACAAAAAACCATGTTCAAGAAATCAACACATTTATTTATACAAAGTGTTACAGACGTAACAAATACAATACACTTGAAAGACAAAAAATTGTCTACCACCATACTGCAAATGTATAACACCTTGTTTTAGTTGTTGGTTCAAATGGAATAACTTCAGCCCATTATTCTCGAATTCCATCATCACTTGGAAAACTGCAAGAAAATTATGTTCACCAACAATCAATCAATATCGATCCGGACGAAGCGTTTCGGCTCGTCCTTTATACCGCGTACATCGAGAGACTGGAACAATTTGCCAGCGTCGGTGTTTCCGTCACACTACAATTTGAGTGTCTTCAAGGCTAGAGTGAATAGGCTCTTAATAAACTAGCGCGCTTTACCATCAACGGTCGCATCACTGCTTACCATCAGGCGGGATTGCGGTCAAGCGCTGGTTTATAATTTATATATATAAAAAAAAAGTTTTATTTATTTTCTCGCAAATATGTTATTCAATTCAAAAATTTTATTTCGGATTTAAAAAACATAAATATCCATATAGTGTTAGTACAAGTAGAACTTAGCCTAATGTTAGTAATAAATTAACTAAAGTGGGTCTGGACTCCCATCCACCTGCGTAAGAGGGGCGAGTCCCACCGATCCGAAAACACATTCAGGATGCCATTGGAGGAGGAGCGCAATCGCGTCATCATGGAAGCACACCGTTTCCGCATGATCGCGGCGAACCCGTCGACCCTCGCCTCCGCAAACATCCCTGACGCGCTACAACGCCACGGCAACCCCAAGAGCACCCTGAATGCGTTATTATACTGTACGCGCAGGTCGCTGTATGCCCGCTGGGTATACGTGGTCCACAGGCTGCACGTGTAAAACGACCGGCAGAAGGCCTTAAAAAGCGTTATCTTAACAGATTTAGAACAGCGCGCAAACCTGCGGGCCAGCATGTTGCAACGGACAGCCAGCGACCTGCGCTCCCTATCGATATCCATATTATCCTTTAAGTCGTCAGTGACCCAGTGACCCAAATACTTGAACTTTGCAACCCGCCCTAAAGTAGACCCAGAGAGAGAGATTTCAGGCAACTGTTTATAGGTCAAGTTACCTGATTTAAATACCAACCACTCACTCTTATCGGTATTGTATTTGAGTCCATGAGCCACCGCATACTTTTCACATATTTCAAGTAGTTTTCTTAAAGCACCGATAGATGGACTCAGCAGCACCATATCATCAGCGTAACTAATATTGTTCACGCAAACACCGTCCACGTGACAGCCGATTTTGGTGCTGCTGAGCTCACCTATCAGCTTATTTATGTACAGATTGAAAAGACGGGGGGAGCTCAGACCTCCCTGTCTTACCCCACAGTCCAACCCATACATTTCAGAGTAAGAGCCTGCCCACCTTACCGTATTCCTCTGACTGCTATACCAAAAACTGAATAATGATATAACGTCAGAGGGAACAGTAGTGTCCTGAGTGAGCTTATGCCAGAGTAGGTCATAATTGACCAGGTCGAAGGCCCTCGATAAATCCAAGAAACAAGCTATTACAGGAGTCTTTCTGTCAGTATAATATTGGACAGTCTGCTTAAGGCACAAAATTGCACTATCTGTCGACAAGTTTGGTCTGAAGCCAAACTGACCATCCTCGAGAATGATATGCTTAGCCAGTATTTTATCAAGCAGACTATCCAATACCTTAGCACAGACAGTAGCAAGTGATATCGGCCTATAATTGGAGATATCGGAGGCATCGCCCGTCTTATTCTTCACTACTGGCACAACGATCGTTTTAGTAAGTTGGGCAAGTAAGTAACTATGACTTAGACAAAGGTTAAAAAACATAGCCAGCACTCGTGGTAAGTGTACCCCAGCGTGTTTAAGATGTTCGACACTGAGGCTGTCGTGACCGGGAGACTTACCCCTCACCATGTTCTGTATACTTCTCGCAACTTCCTTAGCAGAGAACCTGACAGGGTGAACCCCGGTCACGACCGCCCCAGCGGCATTTTTAGACAACTCGCCAAAGTTATCCAAACGCGAGCACACCTTAAAATGTTTGTGGAAAGCGTTAGCTATTTCAATGGGGTCGCTCACGCCCGCGACGCTCATCGGTACACCCAACTTATGTTTTAATTTATTAGTTAACTTCCAAAACTTATTAAATTGTTTACTTTCATGACAAGACGCTAACATATCCATTTTAATTTTCTCCTGGTTGTTTTGACAATATTTTAACTTAGTTTTAAACAGATTTCGCGATTTACACATATTTTCATAAATAATTCCGGAGGTAGGTTTTTTATAAAATAGCCACATTTGATAACATAGTCGGGCATCGCGATGAGCCTCACGAACGTGTTTGTTCCACCCAACTACATAGTTCCCTTTATAACGCTTTTTAATGGAAGCTGCATGGGAGAGTACGGCTCCTTTTTTCAGAATACAAATAATTTCATTGTACAACCTATCTATCACCGACCGATGATCAGTTTTGCGACACATATTATCAGCACAATTTTGAAATATTGTAGGAAAATCAATTTGTTTTAGGTTGCTATTACAGTAATCTAAATAATTATTTATCTGGACTAAATTTCTCTCACCCCATACAACTTTATTACAAGAATTGTAGGATTTAATAACCTTAGGTTTAATTAAATTAATGTTACACTCTATTACTAACGGAATATGGTCTGACATATACACACCATACAATATTGTCGCATTTTTCACCAAATGTCTAGCGGCCTCTGTGACAATACAGTGATCCAGCCAGCGGAGGGAACCATTCGCGGAGCTAGTAAAAGTATGCGAGTCTCGCGGCAACAGTTCAGTATCAATGCACGACCAAGATTGATCGGTACACGTTGAAAATAACTCACGTGAGAATCGTGTCCCTGGGTGCGCATTAAAGTCTCCCAGCACAAAAACCGACTCCACCTCACTGCTCTCAACCACTGAAATAATCTCACTTAGGCAACTTGTAAACTCTGTCAAATTTTCAGCACAATCAGTGGGCATGTACACACTAAAAATAAGGAACGAACGCTCGCCCTGCGCTATTTTAATACATACGATACGATCACTAACACAATCTACAACCGAAACAGTCGCAAATAAAGACTTCTTCCACAACAACGCCACACCTCCAAATGGTCTTCCAACCAGAACACCGGTAGATATGTCTACAGCGGATTTCCCAGTGTATGTGAAGTCACCATCAATGGTCGCTAAGAAGGGCACGTCGTGCGGCAGCAGCCAAGTCTCCTGTAACGCTATCACGTCGGCCTGTGCACATAATTGACGCACGCAATCAGCTGATCGAATTATATTTTTACAATTGAATGTGCATAGTTTTACGTTCGACATACAACCCATTATATTATTTTGGTTAAGTTTTCAAGACTGGGCTGTTTATTTATTTTTGCTGAGTTTCTCTTAAAATAAATAAACCGTCTAAACCGAATACCCTCAGGCCATAATTTGTCATCCAGAAAAGTATTAATTTTGTATTTTGAGACAAACAATTTAAAGGCATTATAGGGTCTTTCGGATTTCATACTGACTTTCTGAAGCTGTACTATTTCTTGCGTCTTATTTTGTATATAATCACAAATATCTTTTTCAGAAGTCTCTTTGTCAACATTAGTAATAAAAAGCGGAATTTTCAAATCGGCAGCCTTGAATTTGAAGTTGGCATTAGGACTTGCGGTACCCGTTTTTCCCTCAAACCGATTCTTTGATTTTCTATTTTGTACCAGAGTCCAATCATCCTTAGCAGTATTTTTAGGCCATACACCTTGCATTAATACATCCAACATAGTTTTACCCATAGTATTACTCTGTGTTGATGGTAACAGATTTGTATTCGTGTTATCCTTGGTTTCTAAGAACGTCGAGTTAATCGGAGTGGTAGCAGACTCAACGACAGGCGGTAGCACTGTAGCATGGGAGTGAATGAGAGAGCGATACTTCGGTTCGTCATCGTCATTTGTTTTCTGCGTTAGCGACTGTGAGTCAGAATCGACCAGCTGTGAATGAGAAGAGGGTAGATGCGGCGACATTCCAAACGGCCCGCTGTCTACATTATACCCTCCACCTCTAATTTTATTTACATTAGAGTTAAATATCGGGTTCAATAACGGATTGCCATATTCTATATTATACTTATCCTTCAGGGCCTCTTTTAGATCGTTTTTGGTAACAAATTTATCTTTTAAATCACTTATCTCCGCACGCAAAATTAATAAATCCTTAAGTAATTTCGTGACGTCAACATGGTCGAAACACACAGGGGGCAGTTTATGTAACTCGTAGGCGACAAAAACCGGCAGATGATCAGGGTCTATAGTTTTGAAAACCGCTATCATGTCTTCTAAATCCTTTAGTTTCTTATCTTTTCGCCTTGACTTCAATCGTTTACCAATCTTCGTCGTATTGCATAACAATTTCTTTGCTTCATCAATTTCCTCCTCGGAAAACGCCGACACACATATTCTTATGAGGCTTTCGTTGTCCATCACGTCATGTTTATTACGAATAAACGCTAGGACTTCCGATATCACCACATTACAGTTCGCACACTTAATCGTATCAACGGACATTATCGCGCAGTCAAACAAACGTGACTACCCACAAAGAACTCGCGAGCGAGACTGATAAAACGTCGCCTCTGTTTCCTTACAGCCCTCGTCGGCGGCTCGGGCTAGCTATATCTCCTCAGCTGTAATTTTCAACTTATTTATATCGTAGATAATGTAATATTCTTCATTACCATTAGAACAAACAATAGTCGTACAATTGTTTATCGTTAAATTTGCACATAAATATCCAATTTGTCGCAGTGTACACGGTGGCGCGGCTAGAAGGCATGCTATCTGGCCGCGCCACCGATTTTGTTAAATATCTCGCGAATTTCTCAAATACTATTTTTAATTCTTTTCGTACAATAACGAACATATTATGTACATTTATTCTCATTAACGGCGATTCAAAACGCGAAGTGTGGCGCGTCCAGAAAGTACCACGCTTCAAATGGAATAACTTCAGCCCATTATTCTCGAATTCCATCATCACTTGGAAAACTGCAAGAAAATTATGTTCACCAACAATCAATAAATATCGAACCGGTCGAAGCGTTTCGCCTCGTCCTTTATACCGCGTACATCGAGGGACTGGAACAATATGCCAGCGGGCGGTGTTTTTAAGGCTAGAGTGAAAAGGCTCTTAATAAACTAGTGCGCTTTACCATCAACGATTGCATCACTGCTTACCAGCAGGCGGGATTGCGGTGAAGCGCTAGTTTATAAATTTATAAAAAAATATATACAGTATGTTAAGAAAATCCTGTCCGACCCGTGAAGGTGTTGTTAGGTATCGATAACTGATTCTACTAATGGATACAAAACCGGGCTAAACTTAAAAAAAATTTCCCCCTAAAAAATAAAAATATTATTTCGCAAAAAGAGGTAACTTAATAAATATGCGTTAACCACCCTTCGCCTGCAGCCCGCGGGGGGCGGGCGGCAGGGCACGCGGCACGTGGTCGCATCGCTATTCGCTCATAATAATACCGGTGTTGTCACTTTTTTAAAAATTACCAAATTTCGGGGAAGTTGGAATTAATTCGCGGGAAAAAAAGATTATTTCAAAATTCATTTGTGTTGGTACTATGATGATTACGTAAAATTTTATATTATATTTGATCATGTGTTTACCTAACCTTTATTATCCTTATGGGTCGGACAGGGTTTTCTTAACATACTGTATATAATATATATTAATAATAAAATGGTTAGGTTAGTTATTCAAGTAGGTTAAACTTTTTGTAAAAGTGTAAGGTAAGTATAGCTAATACGGATAGTTGACATACACTGATACGCTGTTTGTTACATCTCCTTAAGTACATATTAGGTATAAAAATTTTCAAGAAAGTATACAATTTGTTTCTCGTAAGTCTCATCATCATCATTATCATTACAGAACATTATACTCATCCTACACCAATATTTTGTAAACAAACTGGTACAGACATACCTAAACATTGAACGATCACAACCGGGGTAATAATAACTATTACATCCTCGCACACAAGAAATTCTTGTCATTTTAAATTAGATTTTTACCTCAACCTTCGAAAAAATATCGTGATACCATAAAAATACGACAAAGAAAAATTTGCATCGACCATATTGATTATTTAACCCAATATGTCACCGGTGTTGCGATTCTATAGTTTATACTATCTGCTAATAATATTTTATTTTTATTTATTGTTTAATCACAATAAATGCATTGATTAAATGTTGAGCTAAGCAGTTATTTATTTGAATGCTTAATCAATCACGAGTCACTGATATAATATACAGTATGTTACGAAAACCCTGTCCGACCCGTGAAGGTATTGTTAGGTATCGATAACTGATTCTACTAATGCCTACATAACCTGGCTAAACTAAAAAAAAAAATACCCCCTTAAAAATAAATAATTTAAATAAAATAAATGGGTAATTTCATGGCAACACAGGTACAGGTCATGACCTCAGTTGACCTCATGCATGTAGGTATAGGTAGTTTATCCATGTTTATCGACTCTCGAAAGAAACAATGATACTTAGGCAGCTCGTGAAAAGAACTTTTTTTAAGTGCGAAGGTCGTCTGACTCTCTGAATGTATCATTTCATTCGATGAGCACAATGGCTGTGGCGGAGATGTTGTTCCATATTTCGTTCACTAAGAACTATACAGGCCTGGCACCTTCGCACGAGATTAGCACGGTGTTTCACAAAGTTAGTCCACCCCTACCAATCCACTGCTCGCCGAACTGATAATGGAGGTACTCACGTACAGCCCGGTACAGGTCGACAAAAATATGGTGGTACACCATCGTGTCACCACATGAATCAATAAGCAGCTGTCCAACACCTGATCACAACACAACTAATTGCAGAACTACTACCTTCCATCAGCATTTTACATTACGTTAGAAAACGACATGATCACAATACACGAATAGTCTTCACGGAAGCAATGTTTATGCGCAACTGATAATTTAAAGTAAAAATTATTTTTATTTTATAAAATGGGTAGGTACCTACGCGGCTGGCCTCGCGGCATGCTTTGAGCAAATAGAGATGTGTAAGTAATCAAAATATTGATTTTTCAATCGATACCGATTTAGTATAATAGTTTCAATTATCATTCTCGATTCAACATCGCATGGAATTGTTTAGAACTTTTACAGAACTCAAATTAGTTATGTACACTGCTGTAAATGAAAACCATGCCAAAGGTTTAATTTCAGTTTCTGTCTCAATATCGATGATATTGACTGTTAAAATATTTGTAAAATTTTACTAAAATTGTGTTTCATAAGGCCTTCTCGTCTCTGTTTACTAATACTTGTGTTATAATAATATTATTAGTAATTAATCGATAATCAAACAAAAGTACTTGTACCATTGGGTAATCTGTGTTTTTACAACAAATGATTATTCAACCAGACACAAATTTCGATTAATAGCGATACAAAAAAAATGTTATTACGCAAAAAATAGTACATCTCTAATTATTTCTTTTACGTCGCCGACAACGCTCACGCGCCACGCCGCCAAAGAAATAAAAAATCTAACAAAAGAATGAAAGGAAAGCCGACAGGTATACCGCCTAAAATGGTGTTGTCATTTTTTTAAAAATTCCTATTTTTGGGGAAGTTAGCGTAAATTCGCGGAAAAAAAAGATTGTTTCAAAATTGATTAGTATTGCTACTATGATGATTATGTAAAATTTTATATTTTATTTGGTCATTTGTTTACCTAACCTTTATTATCCTTATGGGTCGGACAGGGTTTTCGTAACATACTGTATACGTATTATCAATAAATGCAAGACGACGCCGCGCCGCTGCAGGCGCCGGGCGGGCAAGCGTTGAGTTGACCATATTTTTGTCGGGAGAATAACAAAGATAAGATAACAAGCTCATAACAATGTGATTTTTCATGATATCTTTTTGAAATTTTGTACATAAATTAGATAGACACGTATTTCGGGTTTCGCATATACAAAAAATAACTTTGTAGGTACCTAATTACTATAGCTGTTGCGAAGTACCTACGCGTAGGTACCTAAGAGAAACAATGAGGGTAAATGAAGGAAATGCTGGTTTGGCCATGATGTAACATTGGGATACATTCAGAACAAAAATCAATATAAAAGTGATTTGTTGTGATGAAAGAAGTCGAAGGCGAATATAAAATCAAGAAGACAAAAAAAAAAAAACGATTTTGAACGCAACTTTATTTGTCACAGCCTATTGATTTTTTACTCGGGGCGCGTTCCAACTCTTATATTTTCAAGACTTCACGCATCAATAATCTTCTAGCTTGCTTTTACTCAAAAAAATTATAAGGATAGATAAGAGTTTTGAATGTTTCAAATCGCATTGATTTCAGATACTTGAAACATTAAAATCAATGAAATACATCGTGAGACGTGAATGGGGAGAATAAGCGCCAATTTCTCTCGGTAGGTGGCGTCTTATCGTTGGTACCTGACGCAGTGTCAAAACTTGGTCAAAATTGAACATTATGTTATAAGTGATTAATCTTTTTGCATTAAAAAATTAACGAAATGTCATAATGATGTGCTTATAACTGTGAAAATATTGGAATTCATCGTTTTCCTAGAGCCAAAAATGCTTGCAATCTTGGAATCACAGCTATGTTCCTATAGCTTCAAAAATATTTTATGTATTATAAAATAAAAGAAGGAATAAGCTTTATTGCAGTTTTTTTATCACACTATAATTTTTGTACAAATGTTTTTCTAATAATGCATTTTTGAAATGTTCATAATAAAAAGCACTTAATTAATCCACCATATCTTTGATGAACTCTTCATCTCTCTCTATGTGAACAGTTTGGAGATGTGTAAAAGTAAATATTATAAAAATACTTGGATTTGATAAAAATAGGGGTTTTTTTCTTAAGGACTAATTCACCGTTTACTAAACTTAAATAGGGCACAGTAATGGGGTTGATATCACAGTATCTTGCAGTGTATGGGCATTTCACTTCTATAAATAAATCGTCCTGAAATAAACCATCAGGTGAAGCTCCCAAAAAATGGTGGCTTTGTGACAAAAAAATTCCAAATTTTCTCACTTGCACACTGTACAATATATTGAAATTTAGTTATGGCTATTCGCTCATTGATTCGGCCATGCATTGTAGCTTTAGATATAAACTCTTTTGGATTGATTATTTTATTTGCCAAGTTAGCTTTATGAGATTCTATACAATGACAAATTGTATGAAATTTACTTGTGGTTAAATGAGTTTCATGTAACTCTTTCCAAAACTTACAATTATTTTGCTCTCTAGTATTTTCTTCAATTATTAATAGTTGTTGTTGAGTAACATTATCCAAATGCAATCTCTCCATTGTGAGGTGTTCACCAGTTTTTTTCTCATAATATGAGTGATCCCACTCTACTGCATAGGTATTACAGGATAAAATGTTTGTTTTAAAGGTGCCGATGTCTGGCCATAGTTAATTATTAAATTTCTGACATAGTCAGTATATGATTTTGGTAATACAGCAACATTTATTGGCTCATAGTTCATCTGCCTGCTGTCTGCTTTCTTGGCAAATCATCACATTTTAAAGGAGAGGAATGGAATGGTTTAGGCCTTTTAAAAATCATTAACTCCTGGGTACAGACCTGGTGCAGTAAAATACACTTGTCTTGGACCATATGTGCAATGCCATATAATGCTATTAGTACATGTTTACAATGAGCTTCATGTCCACTTCCACTGCACATTCGCAATGTGTTTCTTCTATAGAATCACAAGCATTCCTTAGTTTTATATCAACCACATAAAAAATCTTCTTCATTGATGCCATGCATTGACATTTGAAGTATGTAAAATCACCAACTCTGATTGCACGAGCTGTGAGTAAATGTCGGTTCTCATACATTTGACAAGCATTCCTTGTTTTCTTTTTGTACACTTCTACAAAAGCCTGAACATGATGTTTTGTGAATGCAGGCAGTATAGTTTCCGAATTAATATCTTTGTAATGTTCATTCATTTAGACATCATCTTCATTATCCTGGGTTATTATATTAAAATTTAAATTATATGCTTCTAATCTGGTAACAATAAATATAGAAATTAATTATACACGTTGTGATTTATGCACAATAAAAATAATGGTGTCGATTTTTGTGTAAATATTGAATACCTACCTAGCTATGAGATCAGCCTTTTTTCCTGTTGATTTAGCTTTTCTTTTGCGCAACTCTTCTTTTAATTGAGCCACCGTCAACAAGGAATACATTTTATTTTACGAAAGACACACAGGAACACCTAATTATTATATTTTTAAAATAAAGTATGATTAATACATAACCTCAAAGAGTTGTGGACGGCTGAATGAGGTACCAACGATTGTCGCGCCATCTGTAATTTACTTTGCCTTCGCCTCCCCATTATTAGTGGTGGGTCGTTGACGATTTTACAGTCGACGCAACGAGACCGTTTACCGTCGACGATAAACTAGTTTAAAAAACAGTCTAATTTTCGACTAGTTTACGTCGTCGTCGAAAAGACTACTTCATCACATAAACGATTAGTGAACGTGAACGAACGAAAGTCTCGTTTACCAATTTGACGATGTGAATAAATTTCGACTAGTTTACGTCGTCGTCGAAAAGACTACTTCATCACATAAACGATTAGTGAACGTGAACGAACGAAAGTCTCGTTTACCAATTTGACGATGTGAATAATTTTCGACTAGTTTACGTCGTCGTCGAAAAGACTACTTCATCACATAAACGATTAGTGAACGTGAACGAACGAAAGTCTCGTTTACCAATTTGACGATGTGAATAGGTATGTACACACGTCGTCGTTTGGTAAACGAGATTATTGAGAATGAAATGACATATTGTTGAAATGAACTTCCCTTCGTACTTTTTCCAGGCTTAGGACTGGCAAGCTTATTATGCATACTTATATTTAAATTAGTAGGTATGTAATAAACTTGGCGTATTTAAAAGTTAATTGCATTATATGTTCATTTTCATTCATAATAATCAACTATGTACATTAATCAAATTATGAGTTTAATATTTACAAGTAGATATTTACAATTTTTTTTTTGGTTTTTAAATTTTTATATTTTATGAATTTCTTTCGTTTTTTTTTTTTGGGTTTTTAATTTTTTTGTATTTTTATTGCATAAATTTCGTCCACCGCGCGACGACGCAACATTTCAAATTTCCAACAACAACTAATTTATTAAACTATAGACTACTAAAACAAACAAAATTCGCAACTTTTATTTCTTATTCTTATTACGATAGAGACGTTTCTCGTGTAGCGCTCCCACCAAAACGTCACAGGTTGAGCACGTGCCGAAAAAGAAAGAGATAGTCAATTAGTAAAACATGCGAGCGTAAAGAAAGCGGTCTATTCAGTTGGTGTCGCGACTCCTCGCTCGCGTCGGCAATGTTCGGGTTCACTCGGTCCGTTCCGTAGCGACCGCGACACGACAACGGACTCGTCAACCAGTCGACGAATAAACTAGTTTATCTGTGAACTATAAACTAGTTCTATCGTTCACGTACAAAAAACAGTTTAGGTAAACGGTTCGTTCATACAACGCCCACCTCTACCCATTATTGCAATGGAGGGAGAACCCGTGAATATTGCATATATTTCATAGCGTAAATAAATAACTGTGCTAATACGTAACAATAACTGATAAGATAAAGTTGAGTGAAAAGTGTTGATTTTCATTTTAATCATGTTGGGGCAAAGGCCGAGGTTTATCAAGCCAGGTAATATATATTTTATAATAGGTTCATATGTAAACTATACCGCTTTAGTATATTTTTCTTAGGGAGTGTCTGAAAATCTGCTTTAATGTTTAAAAGGCATCAATCTAGGGACACTTTAGTCTTTAGTTTACTTATATTTCAGGCTAATCCTAAAATTTGATACCTTTTTACCGGTATTTCTACAAAAAATATTTGATAGACCAATATTTTTGCTGCCGACTTTCTTATTTCAATGACTAAATAGCAAATAGGTATATTGTTGGATAAGTAGGATAACTATTCTCGGTTTTAATCATACCACATACAGTACAACCTTTGTTCTTGATACTTCATATGCCTAAGTAAAAAGGACACCTTACCTATAGGCTTTATTTCTTTTTTTATTCTATTAAATCAAACAAAGAGTGTCTTATTATTGGATGTAAGGCATCATCTATAATATAAAAAAAACACCTTACTTTGTTTCCAATTGGGGAAAAAAAAAATATTTTTTTTAAATTATTTATATTTATATATAAATAATTTAAAATTTTTTTACACCATTCATTATTGTACACCAAAAACGTACATCAAACAAAATACATTAAACATAATAAAATATACAATTCGCTGCCTTATCACTTATTTTATGGATTGCTTAAAAATGACACCTTTAGCCTTTAAAACAACATGATGTCAAATCTCCTCTTTATATGAAGACACCCTAGTTAACCATATTGTCTGCTGTCCAGGCAATAAATATCACAACAATATATAACTATTATATTTTTTTTGTTTAAAAAATGTTGCTTTACACTAGGCGTTACTCCTGTATTGTGGATGTCTTTACAAACATTAAAATATTTCTATGACCTAGAAGTAGTTGTTCTGGGTCTGGTTGTTTGTGTATGTGAGTTTATGTTTGTAAACACACCAGACCCACAATATAGGGAAAATTTCCAATGTGAGACTACATCGTCTCGGTGGTAGGCCATAACATCGGCTGCCGGCAGAAGTTACCACCCACCAGACAAAGTCTTGCCGCCAAGCGATTTGTGTGGCATGATGTCTGGTGAAGCCGTACAGAGGACGGGTCTGAGCAGTTGTGTTGCGATGTGTGCCAGGTACGATACACCAAATGTTGTTGTGTCGGGAGTTTGGTCGTGGAGGGTCTTCAGATAAATCTCCCTTTGGCGCAGCATCGTTGGTTGTTGTTGGATTTAACATTGCAACACCTCGCTCAACTGCCGTCTTCCTTCCTATTCGCTCAGTTTTTCTGAGTGAATAGGCTCAGGAAAAAATTGGGCATGCATTACAGTGATCGCCACTTAATATATTTACAAAAAGTAATTCACAGTAGGGATTAGGCTACTCATGAAGCTTTCAATTCTCGAATTTTTTTTTGATTGTATTTACAAAACCAAATAACATACAGCCAACATTCCTAATAAATGATATATATATATATATATATATATATATATATATATATATGTGGAAGCTTGTAATTAGCAAATTGTGCTTTCAATTAATAATGTTAATTGATTGGGCTATAAGCTTTCTGTAAGAATGAAATAAACAAATACACTAAACTGTACCTCAAATCTTTTATAGGAGAGGAGTCACTCTACCCGACAAGAAACAAAGATGGCGTCATTGAAACACTGGTAAACCCTAATGTAGATTCTGCATTATCAGTAGACAGTGATTCCCGTACCTCATTTGTTTACAATCGGTATCACCATCTTCCATTTCAAACTCAACAGCAGAAGTTACCAGTGTTTCAGTATCGTAACCATATCTTGTACCTGTTGGAGCAGCATCAAACATTGGTGCTGGTCGGGGAGACCGGATGCGGGAAGTCTACACAGGTGCCTCAGGTGAGTTTTATGTTACTGTTTTATTTAAGATGACGATCTCTTTTTACAAGACTCTCTCATGTATAAAGATTCAGATTTGCAAACTGCTTATTTAATACAAAAATAAGGTGCAAAGGTGATGTTCTCAATCTGTTTGAGATGAACGTAAAACAAATTCAGAAACTACTATGATATTGATGCAGCAATATCAGCTGTAAATATGGTTATGATTAAGAAGATTTATTGCATACTAGCTGCGACTCGCGTTTTCCCCCATCTAAATGGTACTAATATAAAAAATAGATAAAAACCTATTCTCATGCCTAAGTATCAATTCATGATCAACATTCTGTTACACACAGTTTTTCAGACTCCTATTCCTTTACGAATAGCAATATTACACAAAAAGAAATTGCTATTCAAGTTATGTAGGCGTTATCTTTTCTTTCATCATTTTAGTCAATCAGCAATGTTGATGGAGAAGTTAAACTACCACATTTAGAGAGTGTGCTGGACAAAGCACTTCAAAATAATGCTCGATTTACACGAGGCTAGTTTCTCAAACCAGAAATATAGCAGGTAGCATTAGGAGGACCCGGTACCTTGGAAAGGCAGATGATGAACGCTTAGGAGGTTTTTTAGCCGGTAAGAGTGCGGCACACCCCTCCGCGTCCCCGAGCAGAGGATAGTCCATGAGGATTTTTCCACCTTCGAAGAAAATAAAAACTTCTTTTATAAAAAAAACAACCGACTTCCAAAAAACACTACAAAGTGAAAAATAACTATTTTCGGAAGTCGGTGTCTTTGGTTTTTGTATATTAGTTTTTGACACCGACTTCTGAAATTAGTTATTTTTCACTTTGTAGTGTTTTTTGGAAGTCGGTTGTTTTTTTTTTTTTTGTAAAAAAAAGTTTTTATTTTACACTTTTTAGTTGTGAAAATAACTGTTCAGCTGCATCTGGTTAGACTGGATGCTGACGCTAAAATACTTAATGAAAAAACTTACAAACGCACTGGTTGCCCCTACGATTTTTGAAAGTTCCCCTTGATTTCTCTGGTTCCACCATCAAACTCTGATGTCCTTATCATGGGACCACCTTGGGAATATCTTCTTGCCAACTGAAAAAGAATTATCAAAATCGGTTCATAAACGACGAAGTTATCCGCGAACAAACATAAAAAAAGCATATATCCTCCTCATTTTTGATTCGGTTAAAAAAAAAAGAAAAAGGGTACCTGCGGGCAATCATATTGTGCCTCACAGACGAGACAACGCATTCCGCTCCCTATCGACGTCCGCTTCGTCCCACAAGTCACGATATGCGACCGATTGACATTAAATGGCTTAACTTATGCATTGCTTTAAGCGTAAACCCGTTTTATTAATACTGGCTTTCTTTATTCATTTTAGGGGGTTTAGGACAATGGCCCCGATTCACATGTTTATGAACTAATTTTAAGTTAAGCCCGTTAAGTGCATATTTATCTTTCTATTTCATTAAGAAAAGGATAGAAGATAATATGTTAGCTTAGACCTGTCTAATTACGTCACGACGAGGTATATTTTGTACCATGGCGTGACGTCATGCGACATAATTATTTTTAGGACACAATTGTGTTGGGTCAGATTGGCAGCTGCACTATGTAAAGTAGGTAGTTGTAACGGAGCTTCGCCTCCGCTTCCGTTACTGTGGAAGTTCTTCGCTTCCGCCTCCGACTCCGCACAATTTTTGCGGAATTATTACGGAGGTTTATTTACGTATTTATATTATAATAAATAACGCGCAAGCTGCGACGCTGGACAACCGTCCGGCCGAGTTTGAGCGCGAAATGGTCAAGAATTAACTGGTGCGAGACGGGAATGCGGCAACTACAATATGTTTCTCATTAACCCTTTAACCGCCAACGCCATAATATTATGTGTTGTAAGAACATTACATCAGGCGCCACGTCAGAATATTGTGTAGAAAGTCCTGTCATTTAAAAAATGTACAATAAATGTTGAATTTGCTTACTGAATCTTAATATATTTCGTGTAATTACTTTATTTTTAACAGTATTAAATACATATTTTAGCTAATTGATTGAAATAATTACATGTTCTCAGTTCGTGATACGTCTAAATATCAACCTACTTCGCCGAACCCATAATTTCATGTAGACTAGTGTTGTACCGCATATGAAACTCCTGATAGTAAATTAATAAAAAACATCCTATTTTTTACAAAACTATCAAGTAAACATTAATCAAAATTTCATAGTTTATTAAACATTTATTTATTTATTCAAAATTCAATAAGCTTTAGTGAAGTAATATGTAGAAATCAACAAATAAGTATAGGTAAATATTAAGTACAAACTAACTCCAGAACGTCACTAGTACAGGCTATCCGCGAACGCCGTCGTCGTAATTTTATGTGCGGCTCAAGGTCAAGTAGTCATATTTTGAATAAACGTCAGCGCCATCGCCATGATAACATGTGCTCACATTATTATTACATCTAAGCTAGTGTCGAGAAGTTATCGATGATGTTATACGACGACGAAGAACTATTAAATATATTGCAGCAAGCAAACAATGATATTTATAGTAGTAGCAGTTCAACGGATAGTGATAATAATTCGGTAAATAACTCTTGTTTTCAAGTCTGTTTATTTATCCTCAGTCAAAAGGACAGCTAAATAATAATATGTGTACTTATTTACCCATTTATTTTGTTTTAAAGAAAATACAGTTTATTTAGTTATTTTATTTGTTGTTATTTATTATTATTTGTATCCTAATATTTTAAACGCGTATCATTTTTTTTGCATAAATGTCATACCGTCTTTTTGTCCGCGGGATAGTAAACGGACTAAATAAGTTTACTGTTTTTTTAATTTGTTATCTATGTTTCATATAATACTAATCTCATTTTAAATTGCTACAGGAGAAGCTTTATCGCTCAGTGCAACTAGTGTTGTAGGCCTTTTTCGTGTTTCGTGAAGACGAAGAGTTATTAAATATTTTGTAATCATGAATTGCGAAGCGACGACAGTTCTCAACATAGAAGTGATGTTGATTTGATAAGTTTAATTTATTTTTTAAATCGATATTTTAATTTGACAAGTAATTGTGTTTGTTTGTAACATACCTACTAAGGTTCATCATGGATACTAACCAAAATTTAAATGATACATTCATAGGCTGGAATTATTTAATATTAAGAAGGTACATCGGTAGGTAGGGTAATAACAGATTTTGTAGTGTTATTAAGTTTAGGTATATGCTTACCTATATTTTTATAATAATGCCTCTATATACAGTATGTTAAGAAAACCCTGTCCGACCCGTGAAGGTGTTGTTAGGTATCGATAACTGATTCTACTAATGCATACAAAACCGGGCTAAACTAAAAAAAAAAACCCTCTAAAAAAAATAAATATTATTTCGCAAAAGGAGGTAACTTAATAAATGTGCGTTGACCACCCTTCGCCTGCCGCTCGCGGGGGGCGGGCGGCAGGGCACGCGGCACGTGGTCGCATCGCTATTCGCTCATAACAATACCGGTGTTGTCACTTTTTAAAAATTACCAAATTTCGGGGAAATTGGAATTAATTCGCGGAAAAAAAAGATTATTTCAAAATTCATTTGTATTGGTACTATGATGAATACGTAAAATTTTATATTATATTTGGTCATGTGTTTACCTAACCTTTATTATCCTTATGGGTCGGACAGGGTTTTCTTAACATACTGTATGTATGAGCAGTATAAAAGTAAATATTCTCGAAAGGTTAATATTGTGAATAAATAAATGCATCGATATTGAGTATTCGCAACACTGTTCCAACTTATACCTAAAGTGTCGTGGCGCTGGAGGTTCGTCAAAGGGATCAGTGCCGTGGCGGTTAAAGGGTTAATTTTCATTACTAGAAGGTAATATTTTTTTACTATGTGTACGTATTTAAAATAAAAAAAAAAATGTTTTATTTAACCACAAATTAAAATATTTTCTATGTATATCTACTTTCACCTCCGTCTCCGTCTCCGTTAACCTCCGCATCCGCGGAGGTGAGACACGTCACCTCCGCATCCGCCTCCGCTAACCAGGCCTCCGTTACAACCCTAATGTAAAGTAGTTGAATCCGTTTACACTGGAAGCTGATCTCAACATAGTTGGGAAAAATGCTTAAAAATGCTAATGCTTGACCGCAATCCAGCCTGATGGTAAGCACTGATGCAATCGTTGATGGTAAAGCACGCTAGTTTATTAAGAGCCTATTCGCTTTAGCCTTGAAGACACTCAAATTGTAGTCCGACGGAAACACCGTCGCTGGCTAATTGTTCCAGTGCCTTGATGCACGCGGTATGAAAAACAAGGCGAAACGCTTAGTTTGGATTGTTGTGGTGTCAACAACGTAAGGTGGATACTCGCCGTACGACGAGTCGTCCGACGGTGGAACGGAGATGGGGGGGAATTAAATCATGCAATTCCCTCGCATACTCTCCAAAATGCATCCTAGAGAACATTGACAGTCTGGCTACTCTTCACCTATGCTCCTGGCTTTGGACTCATGTCACTTTGTTGAATTATTTTGCATGAAAAATGTAAACAGAAAAATGCATATCATATAGAAAACTAAAAATTAACACCTATACATATTTTGTTATTTATAATAATAATAGTTTTTTTAAGTCGCTAGTTCTAATTAGTGATTTATAAAAAAAAAACCTTATTACGTATCGTCCTCTTTCTTAACATAACTTTGGCGGGAAAAGGCGCCACTGTAGCCCGGTCGGTCGTTTCGAAACATTGACTTGACTGCGCTAATGCGCTTCTCCCACATTAATTAAGTGTTGCTAGAATATAGAAATTTTCTCCGATTGCGGAAAAATAAAATAATGTATAGTCTCGTTGTTATATTAACCAACATTATTTTGACATTTTATTTGTTACGTAGGTTTACAAAGAAATTAAAATTGTCAATGTAAAAGTTTCTGTGGATTTTTAACACATACATACAGACGACAGCTGGTCAATCTACCCGAAACTGTCAGATATTACCAATCAACAATGAGCCTTAATGCTTTTAAGATAAAGTTGAAAATCTAATAAAGAAATCTGACAGATTGTAGTAGCTTGGTATGCTGTCTGTACTTAACTTGATTCCTTACTAATATTATAAATGGGAAAGTGAGTTTGTTTATCCCGCTTTCACGCCGTAACTACTGAACCGATTGCTTTGAAATTTTGCAGACGTAAAGTTAGAAGTCTGGATTAAATAATAGGATACTTTTTATCCCGGAAAAATTTGATATTTCCGAGAGAAATTTAAAAAACGCGATATAACCGAACTGCACGCGGGCGGAAAGCTAGTATTAAATATTTGCTTGAAGAAAAAACCACTCAGTCAATATTTTATGATTCTATGTAAATAATTTGCCTGTTATTTTATGTAATTCTTTCTCAGCAAGTATTAACAAACGGTAAATGGTTAAATAATAATTTCCAAGCAACCATACTTAATATGTGCTAAAATATAATATTTAATTGCACCAGCGCATTCATCTCGACCGCCATTTTTATATAAACATCTCAAAGAAAAACAAAAAATACAAAGGAATTTGTAAACAGAGCTTGGCTACCCCGAAGCCCTTTCCCTAAGTTTCCTCCAGCGTTCGTTTCGCTCGCTTACTTATTCGCTATTCAGTTTAACGTGGCGAGTTGTCGGGGCCGGGTGTCACTTTTGTTCTACGATACGATACGAACGATAAAAATAAATACGATATGTTCATGAATTGAACTGTTAACAAAGCAAGTGTGGTCAAACACTGTTATGGTAACATATCAGTAACTTACAACGGGACTGTTTTGATAACATACCTACGAACCGAGGACGATTGTGCATGCATTGATTTTACCGAGAAAAATAATATCTACTTTGGGATTGAAGTGTTTTCAGAAGTGATTAGTTGCCTCTTAAATGAGACTGCTATGATAAGTGAGAACAGTGTTTTTACTAAAAACTTAAACCGATTTCGAAACGAGTTTGTTATGATTATAAAATCGTGAAGTTTGTGTGATTATATTTGGCATTACATGCGTGGGTTTACGTTGCCCACGCTGCTACTACATACTGTTCCAGTATTGCACTTTTAAGAAGCCCTTCGTGTTTCGACTAACAGACCTTATCAGCAAAAATGATGTGGCCCTCATCTCAAGCTAGTAAAATACTCACAACTCTACTTCTGTTTATTGTTCTGTTCTGTATTAATATGGACACGTTCTTATTTCTACGGATACAAGACTATAAAATAGATATCTTCGACGTAGAACCTAATGTCACGCAGGAAACTTCTACAATTAAAGAAACTAGAAAATTGCCGAATTATGAGGAAGTAACATGGGTTCCATGTACAATAAACCCGTTATGTCACCCTACGGTGAAAGCACTAATGGTGGACCATATTAATCACTATATTTACGGGCCTTTGTGTGCGATCATGGATGTAGGTCTAGGCATTTCTAAGAACATGCTCCTTATAACACCGAATATGATATCCGTCTTCCACGTATTCGTTGCACTTCTTGCCGCAAAACTGTTGACGTGCCCCAATCTGGCTGCAAGGAGAGTAGCCGTAGTTCTGTTCCAAATTCGAATGTTTTTGGATGATCTGGATGGCCATGTAGCCAGAGAGAGAAAACATATCAAAGGTGAAAGATCAGACGTTGGAAGTTTGGGTTACTGGGTCGACGGGATTTGTGATTTACTTGGCGTTATTGCGATGATGATTGGGATAACTTTGTACTTACGGAACAATCCCCCGAGACGTGGCTATAAGAACACGCCCGTAAACACCCTGCCTTACCACCAATTAAAAGAAATAAACTCGACAGAAGACATAGAAAAGGACCACAATGCTGACAATGGGATTTCATACAAAACTAAAGTGACTTTCCAGAAAATAGCACAAGTTATAGGTCTGTTTTCAGGACAAATGTTGTTATCATCATTAGCTTGGAACCGGTACATAGATATCTATCAAGATCTTTTAGAAAATTACTATCGTACTGAATACGATGTTTTTAGACGAGAAATTATGTTTAAATCTGGTAAGTTCTTCTTTGCATCAGCCATTTGGAGGATTATGAATCCTCATAGCTATCTCCATGCGCTGTCCTTGGCAGTATTTTGTGATAAAACCTGGTGGTTCTTAAAAACTGTACATTATACTGGATATTTAGGTTTATTAGTAGCTGTAGGTACTTCAGAATACCTAATTGATAACATAAGAGCTTATGTATTGAATGGCGTTGATGGACGATGATTATTTCCTAGATATTGCTTAAATGTTATGAAAAAAGTTTTACGGTGCTCTGTTATATCTTTGGATATTAAAATGAATATAAAAATTGTTTTTTTTTTCAAACGTTATAGGTATTAAGTATGTTACATTCAACTTAAAAAACATTATCAAGGAAGTAATTTGACCCTATTAAGGTTACGCTCCGAATTTAGATTATTTCGTAGGTAAAATTAGAATAGAGATCAAAATGTTTTGGTTGCAAACTAGTTGTGCTCTGCTTTGTTTTTGGCGTGGTGGTTTCATTGTTTATAATTTATAATGTGTCTATGGTTTTTATAGAACAGTCGAAGTAGGTTTCAGATAGTGAAAGTAAATCATAAGCGATTTGAAGTTAGAACGATAAGTTCGTTCCTTGTTTTGATAAAATCAATCAATTAGTGAATAAAATAATAGGAAGTAACATTGCGACTTGCGACGTATTCGACAAAACTGGAAATGAGTTAATAATAAAAGTATCTTTAATTCCTAGATTCAGTTTAACATCAAACATTTTCATCTTCAGACACTCTGAAATCAACTTAATTTTCGTTTAATTAAAGTTAATATTTGTTTAACTTTATTGCCAATTTGAATTTAGATACCTAACCTAACCGTTAAACCGTTTGTTCGTATAATATTTATGCTGCTATAATATTGAATATAATAATTAGCTGGTATTGTCACGATCCTCATTTATTCTGATTATCTAATAAAATTTATCTTCATATTAAAATAAATGATAATGTTGTGCGTTTAGTGATCTCGAATGCTCGATCAAATTAATAAATAAAATCTCAATACTAAATACTTTATAATATATTCTTTAGCAATATTTACTGAACAATTTAAACCGGATTACTAAAAATAGACATCTCACTGTAACACTAGGACATTATTAGTCAATTTTAAAGAATTTACCTACTATAGCTACCTAGAAATATTTTACTTTTATCCCTTCGAGAACTAGCCGTCTTCAAAAATCTCTTGCCAAATTGTCCCAGTTAAATTAAATTTTAAAACCCATAAAATTCTCTGATTCTGACGGTTACCTATGTAATTTTTTTTTTATAATAACGAAGTCTTTAAGTTCAACAAAATGCATGAACTTGGAAGATTTTTCCGCGCATTACTATGTGAATCACTATTGTTTAGATCATGCAATGAATGGAACTCTATAAGTGTACAAAACATTATGAAAACTTCAAATATTTATGATCACGTTCGTCGTTGAAGTGTCAACGCTCAGTCACATACTTCATAAAAGAATTGCCACTTATTAGCCGACGAAAAAAACGGAGGAGGTACTAAAGTCTACACTTGTGCAACGTTATTTTATAATATGAATATAGTTTGTTCAGAATAAGGAACTGAATCGATTCCAATCATTTTTACACAATGTTATATTTTTTCCCAAAAACATTTAGAAATTGTTACAGAGTGGTTACCCAGCGGTTACGATAGATCGTAGTACTTACGCCGCGCGTCACAGCTGACGCCAGAGGTCAACGAACCGCGTTCGCCCGCCCGTGCGGAGCTTTGACGGAGCAAGCTCATAACTTTGTGGTTTTTTCATTATATCTTTTTGAAATTTTGTTTATAGATTGTTTACTTAAAACTACTGGAGACGTGTTTCGGGTTTCTCATAAACAAAAAATAATGTTATATATATTTTTTGTATGCATTCTTTATCATGCCTATCGTTTTACAGAGTAGGACTACTCTTTTATAATTCTTGTTATTTCTTACCAACACATACCTGCAGTTTGGGATAAAACAATAGTTCTATTAAGTTTTGAAGTTAAAATTTGCACTTCCAGCAAATTAAGGTGCATGGTCTTTGTGATCTGTTCGTTGTATTTTCCCTACATAATAAGAGCAGTTTGTGATGATAACGGCTGGTAAAACAAAAAAAAAACAATGCATAAACTACCTATATGAAAGTTGATATAACTTGAAAGACGGTACATGGTAAGAAGGTAGGGGAAAAAGAGCATGCTTTCGCCGAACTGAGAAAAATTGGGTTAGCAACAGGATAATGATCTCCCCATCTTCCCATCTCCATTCCGCCATCGGACGACCCGTCTCACGGCGAGTTTCCACCCTTACACCGTTAACACCACTTTTTTTTTAATATGGCATCTCGTAGTTGACCTTGAGAGGTTGTGAATTAACACCACTACGATTCGGACGAAGCTCTTCTTTCATATCGCGTACATCGAGGGTTGGAACAATTTGCCAGCGGCGGTGTTTCCGTCGGACTACAATTTGAGTATCTTCAAGGCTAGAGTGAATAGGCTCTTAATAAACTAGCGCGCTTCACCATCATCGATTGTGTCACTGCTTAGCATCAGGCGGGATTGCGTTCAAGCGCTAGTTTATAATTCATAAAAAAAAAAATGATAGTACTGGTGGTATGTGACATCATGCCATGCATTCTTTCTTTCATGTAGACAGTAGCTTAATTTTTTAGAAGATTTCACAGTCTAGAAGTTCGCTAGCTGGACTAACAACCCAGGGTACATTTCAATATTTGGGTTCCATCACCCATGACATTGGTATCGTGATAGTTTCTATCATTAAATAAACTTTACAGCCCCAATCCATTAGATTCTCATTAGTTGATACTTCTCAAACTTCGGTAGTTATATCTATTGACAGTGTTCAAACAATTCATGGTTTTGAATCTCCATGTTCCATTTGTACTGTATAGATTGATCCATTAAATTCGAATTAGCTTGTATGTGTCTTTCACTGTTGGTTCGATTTGATTGAACTGTCTTTACACCACAGTTATTTGGAAAATAACGGTGAAAATGTTGCACTGGGCTTCGTTTCCGAAAGATTTTATTTATTCTTTCGCCGTTTTACATCGACTAATATTGGTTGATGCTTGTTGTTTATAATTGAGGAGTCAAGAGCTGATCCATCTACCAAAAATATGTAACTTAAGAGTATTTAAGCTAGTTGGTTGGATATCCTGTGGCAGGGTTCTAGTTTGTAAAATTGACAATGGTCGAAAACCCTTGGAAGAATGTACAATGACTTATCGAATGTTTGTTTTGAGGTTTTGCTACGCTTCGACAAAAATACCATTTAAAATACAATAGCACCGATTTCTTAAACTGTTCAACTGCGCAATGTTGCATTGCATAGAGATTTTTTGGACGTTTATTAATTTTCAACAATGACGATTTCATTCACGCTTTATAATATATACAAACTTGAATCTGTGTATATTTTTGTGATTGTCTCACACAAAAAACTTCAGCAAAGAACTTCAAAAAAGCATTTGAATGCTTCTACAGCAGTTCCTGGCGTCTTCTTTTGTGAAAGAAACCTGGCCTTACGAAGATAAAATGAAATAGCCTATTTGTTCCTTTCATAATTGGATTGTGTCCTAAAAAATTATTTAATGTCCATCAGATAGATTTATAAAAAACATAGAACACGTATTTTTGGTAATTTCGACAGAATAAAAAATACGGGTCTTAATTTTTTTTATTGTCTATAAGACGGACTGGTTATTTTTTTGATTTTCATACCTTGGATACATACATCCCCATTATCATTGTTTCAGCCGAAAGACGTCCACTGTTGTATAGGTTAGCACCGCCACTACCACCGTTTCTGTTCTTCTCGTAGCCAGCTGTTAACTAACTTGCTGTATTAAATCACTTTTTTGTAAAGTCATAATTTATGAAGTTTTCCTTAGCACCACGCTTGTGTTTCGTGGTTCAATCATACAACTTATTTGTCTTGTCCGTCTGTTTGCAATGCAACATAAACTGCTATGTTTATATTATTAGCTGCAAGGTATTTTATGTTAACCCATTCCTCCCCACTGTCCTATTTTTAGGACACTATATTCAACATTTTTTGAAGTGAAACTTCTTTAGGCACGCTTGACTTGGGGAGTAAACTCGCGAAAGCGTTACGAAAAATATTACAAAAATGATCGGGCAAGGCGAACGGAAAGCAAAGTATAGTCCTATTTCGTCTGTAATACAACGAAGCAGTTGGCACATGTAAATATTGCATGACATGCCGTGTATAAAGTTGTGGGTTCGCATCTCGCCGAAGATAATGTATATTTTTTGGATCTTTTTAAGATTTGTTAACAATTGAGTCGAGTATGAAGTTGTGAGTTCGCATCTCGCCGTAGGCAATATATATTTTTTGGATCTTTTTAAGATTTGTTAACAATTGATTACCTAAGAGCACAAATAATTTATAAATTTCGTTCTGTTCTGGCTTTTATATTGTTTTATATATTTTTGCTGAACATTTCTGATATAATTGAAAGTATAGAAGAAGATATCGTCACAATACGATAATTGGACACAAAGTACAAATTGCTTTCGAGCCTCATAAGCTCAATTATTAAGCTAAGTACCTTGATTGATTAAGAACTATGAATTTCTTCGAGAACATGACGCTGCGAACACCCCCCGACTCCCCTCATTGATTACCTCACCCCCCCCGAGGATTATCTCGGGAACCAGAGGTCGTGGACTACCCGAGTTTGGGATCCCCTGAATCAGGAGGAGGAGCCCGACCTTTTGGCCCCGAGGGAATCCACTCCACCCTCTCCCCTTCCCCCCTCTCCCCCTCCCCCTACCCCCCGCAACCCCACGAAATCTAACCCCCCCAACACCCCCCCCCCCGCTTTAGTTACCTCACCCCCCCGTGGATTATCTCGGGAACCAGAGGTCGTGGACTACCCGAGTTTGGGGTCCCCTGAATCAGGAGGAGGAGCCCGACCTTTTGGCCCTGAGGGAATCCACTGCCCGCTCTCCCCCTCCCCCCTCCCTCCCCCGCAACCCCACAAACCCTATCCCCCCCCGACCCCCTTTAGTTACCTCACCCCCCCGTGGATTATCTCGGGAACCAGAGGTCGTGGACTACCCGAGTTTGGGGTCCCCTGATTCAGGAGGTAGAGCCCGACCTTTTGGCCCCGAGGGAATCCACTTTTCTTTTTTTTTTAAATTGGAGGTCTATGCAAAAATATTAATTTATAAATGAAAGCATGAAATAAATTTAAATATTTATAGAAAATTAATATATGTAAATGTGTATACATGTATATATTGTACACACATATATATATATATATATATATATACATACAGATGGTGCGAAAGAAGTTTCACTTCAGTCGTGTGGTCATAAGCACACTCGTTTTTTTTTTTCTATGTTAGGGTTATTATTTTTATTGGTTTTGATGAAATTCGTATTTTCACACTATTTTCCCAATAAAATATATTTTTTTCGCTCTTAAAAAAGTTATCGTATTTATAATATACATATTTTTAAATTGAGGAAATTCGTCAGCTTAAAAAGAGTATTATGATTTGATTATAAAAAACCGAAAATAAAAAGTTATCAGCTTCAAAGTCCATCAAATAGATTTTTAGATCTCTACTGAATCTATTATAATTAAAAACTAAAACAAAATATTATTTGGAAGCTTGTGATACTAATTCAAAAAAAGGCGTACTATAAATATGACACTGGGAACATGTCTTTACAAGTAGCCGTGAAAGCGTGTTCGATCCTGTTACGCTCGCTATAAGTTCAAACGTGTCTATTGTTTTGTTTCTTGCAAGTGTTTCGTAAACTTTACTTTAGTCGATAAGTCTTCGTCAAGCACAACACATCTCGTAATATAAAAAATTGTGATTTTTTTATAAGATTGAGGAAAGCAAAGGAGGTAAGCAAAAATATTAGATTTTGTTTCTTATCAAGTGGTTAACGATATATTTGTTTAGTTTGGGATGGTATATGTATATATATATTTATATATATACAGTATGTTACGAAAACCCTGTCCGACCCATAAGGATAATAGAGGTTAGGTAAACACATGACCAAATATAATATAAAATTTTACGTATTCATCATAGTACCAATACAAATGAATTTTGAAATAATCTTTTTTTCCAACGAATTAATTCCAATTTCCCCGAAATTTGGTAATTTTTAAAAAGTGACAACACCGGTATTATTATGAGCGAATAGCGATGCGACCACGTGTCGCGTGTCCTGCCGCCCGCCCCCCGCGGTCGGCAGGCGAAGGGTGGTCAACGCACATTTAATAAGTTACCTCCTTTTGCGAAATAATATTTATTTTTTTTAGGGGGATTTTTTTTTTAAGTAAAGCCCGGTTTTGTATGCATTAGTAGAATCAGTTATCGATACCTAACAACACCTTCACGGGTCGGACAGGGTTTTCGTAACATACTGTATAATATAATTTTTATACTTACTATATATGTATAATTATTGTTTATAGATCATGGATGCAGTGAGAAGAAAATATAAAAAAGCATTGATGGTGTCTGAAATCACCGAGTATCTTCAAGATATTGAAGATTGTAGTGACGAGGAGTTCAATGACTTGGAAGTTGCGATATTGCCCCCGGATGAAGTGGATGAAATGACTGATATAGAAGAAGGTAATGACGACGATATGGGAGTTCTGCCAGTGTCAGATGTGGCTGGTCAAGTGGAATTTTCATGTACAATTGATAACGTCGAGGAAGATCTTCCTACTCAAACCACATCTCGGACCAACAAGACAGTCATTTGGCGTAAGTGTGAACCTGTATATTCTGAAATTCAGCCGGAATCTAATACTGCTAAACAATGTTTAGAAAATATGATTACGGAATTGGAAGGAAAATCTGCGGTAGAAATATTCGAACACTTGTTATGTGACCAGATTCTAGAATATATAGTGCATGAAACAGTAACCTATGCCAAAAATTATAAAAATGATTTGAACTTCAATCTTACCGTGAATGAGCTAAAAGTATTCATAGGAATTTTGTTTTTCTCTTCGTATCTCCACTTGCCTCAAAGCAAACTATATTGGTGCAGAGATGATGATGTACACATTCCATTTGTTGAACGAGCGATGTCTCGGAATCGTTTTGATAAAATTAAATCATATTTACATTTCAATGACAATTCAAGAATTGATAATAGTGACAAAGCTTTCAAAATTCGCCCATTTATCGATAAAGCTAATAAATCATTCCAAAAGTTTGGTGTTTTTGAATCCAACTTAGCTGTTGATGAAATGATCGTCAAATACTTTGGTCACCATGGTATCAAACAGTTTATAAAAGGTAAACCAGTAAGATTTGGATACAAGCTTTGGGCACTGTGTGGAGTAAGCGGATATTGTTATAACTTTTCGCTTTATACAGGAAAGGATCCTCAAATATCTTGTAATACTGGTGATGGCTTGGGTTCAAGAGTGGTAAAAAAGTTGCTTACAGTATGTACTGATCCTAGTGCACATGTAGTCTACTTCGATAACTTCTTCAGCAGTATGCAATTGTTGATTGACTTGAAATCTGAAGGGTTCAGAGCTACAGGGACAGTCAGAGACAATAGGACTAAGAAATGTCCAATCATGACCAAACAAGAAATGAAGAAGCAAGAACGTGGTTATTCCGATCATCGTTTCGATAAAAATAATGAATGCGTGAAATGGCATGATAACAATGTAGTATGTCTCTTAACTAATTTTGATACTGTTGAACCTTTTGTAAAAACTAATAGGTACTCAAAGGTAGAAAAGGCCAAAGTTGCTGTGAATCAGCCAAAGCTTATTCATAATTATAATAAAAACATGGGAGGAGTGGATAAACATGATTGGCTTATTTCTAAGTATCCAATCCGCTTTAGAGGTAAAAAATGGTATTGGCCTCTAGTAATCCGTGTTTTGGACATGACTCTAGTCAATGCATGGATTATTTATAACCAGGTAAATAAAGATGAGACCATACCTCTGCTTGATTTCAGAAGAAGGGTATGTTTTTCTTGGATGAAAAAATCGGAAGGCAAAGTAAATAAGCTTACATCAGGTACTTCAGAAGTTCTTTTACAACCTATAAGATTTGACAACTATGGTCACTATATGACCAAGAGGGACAAACAAAGACGTTGCCAAGGACAAGGCTGTAAAAAAAAGCCTTTAACATTTTGTTCTAAATGTGAAAAAACACTCTGCAGTGATTGTTTCATACCTTATCATACAAAATAAGCTTTTATTACATTATTTCTGATACTGTTACTGGTCCTATTTTTAAATAAAGCTGATTTCCATATAATTCTTATCTTTACTTTTTCCTGACCATATGTTCCCACTGTCCTATTTATAGGACATGCTGAGTCAGCGAAACCGTTTTTTTTTAATTTATTTTTTTGCCATATTATTTTTTCTTAACATATTAAGAGCCCTAATACAAGATTTCATCAAAAAAATCCAATATTTTCAATGCTTGGGAAGTAATGGGTTAATCAGAATATTTTTCAATGCGTATGAATGACATACTGTTTTTTTACGTTGATGATAAGGTGCTTAGCATTACTAGAACATTGTCAGTCCAAATATTAAAGTTATGTAGGCTGGCCACCAGTGTGGGCCCGGAAGTATAGTTCGTTCTCGCGGCCCCCGACATATGAAGGTGTAAGATGGAACACCGGAGTGGTATTTAGTCAGTAAGAGTCTGGCAGACTCGCCGCCCTCTCTCGATTACCTATCTATTGCATCGAATTTGTCCTCTCTAATTTTAGCAACGATTGTCTTGTTTTTACAATGACCTGTCTTCTAGTAGTAAAAAAAAGCCATGTCATCCAAAAACTATGTTGGATATTCATAAAAATAATCATAAGACAGCCTTATTAAAGGTATCTAGTAAATTAATTATGTACTTACTTGAAGTATTTACAACTTATGCAAGGGGCTCCTACGCAGATCTCACGATGTTTTTTTTTTTTTTTTTTTTTTTTTTTTTTTTTTTTTTTTTTTTTTTTTTTTTTTTTTTTTTTTTTTTTTACCAACCCTACCATATTGACCAGCAATAATAGATCAAGCTGTTTTTTCACGTTTAATTTCCCTAAAAGGGTAATTAACTAGGATGTAGTTAATATCACCCTATTGTCTAGTTTGTTGTCAGTGAGTACCAGTGGCGAAGGGTGAAATTTTGACAAAGGGAAGCCGGTCAAAAAAAAAAAAAACCCACTTAAACACTTACCTACTGCAGGATATTTTGTTAGGGAATAAGAGTCAATAAAATAAAAATTTACAAAAATAATAAAGTGTTAAAAACCGAACCACACAAATACCGATCCAAAACCAACAAAAATATTAAGCAAAAGTAGTGGCGTGGTTTCTTTGTCTCTTTCTAATAGAGTAGAGGAGAGTACTACAAGCCGCCCGCGAGTAGCCTTATATTTATCAAGTTTTACCAACGGTTAGCGAGCATTAGAAAGAGATGGTCTGACACGCTCTCTCTTTTCGCCGCATAGTAAAACGTTGACATAGGTAAGCTGAAATTCGTCGGCTTCCTTCAAGAGAACTACGAAAAGAATTACGAAAAATTGAAGCGCTGATTAATTTACGACTATAAAATGAAATGTGATACTTAGGGTATTGCTAAAAATTACGATTGCTATTGTAAATCGCGCCGGCATTTGATTAATAATACTTTGTTAATGAAATAGAATGTAAATAGTTTTGTATGAATATGGAACTGATTTTTGAAAGGTAACCCGGTGGGAATCGGCTTGTATGGACCCTTCGCCACTGGTGAGTACGTACTTTAGATAACTCTTAAGGGGCTTGCTCGTGTCGATAAGTTGACGCTCTTGTGGTTCTTTGCTAGCCTATTTGTTATACTCGTGGAAAAGGACATAAAACAAGTAATAGTCTATAGGCCGAAGCAGAAAGTCTCGCGATCATCAAAAGGTAACTGTAACTCATTGAAACTAAGCAGAAAGTATATAAATAAAATACACACCATTTTGTATGCTTTTATAAACGTAGGCGACATGGTAGGGTAGTAAATGTACGCCATAAAACGGTAACGTTGGAGAAAATTTAAAAGCATGGTCATATAATCCCATAAATGTTACTCTATGTTATCGTGGTGCCGTGGATGTCCACGAAAATATTCACACGAAAGACACTAACAGCGCATATTGGATCTTCGAGACAGCCCTTTGCTTTAGTTTTAACCGGTCAATGGGATTATCAGGCTAAAAAATAAAAACACACAACACATAAGCAGACAGATCCCAAATGCTGATTGTGACTATTTTGTTTTCGTTTTCCACCAAGTTATTACAGTAAGTACTGAGAAAAAAAAGACATGACAGCAGAACAATGATAAGAATATCAACAATGTTCTTTTAGTAACCATAGTTCTGGCGTGCTTCAAGACTAAAACACACACTTGCATGCCTCCAGTATTTAACTCAAAACATTGGTTTTGTTACCTTTAGCCATTTTCAACATTCAATAAGGCGAAATGGTCACGCATTGAGTACGTTTTAATTTTAATTGAAAATGCTGTTTTATGGTGGCACTATATTCGTACTTTTGGTTACGTCGACACGTTTCATGATTACGTAACGTCTTAATGTTTTTCATGGGTCGTTGTCCTGGGGAATAAATTCGACGGGATCTAGACAAACATGTTATTTAAAGATTTTAGCTTTATCATCATTAGCTTTTACCTGTATTTTCTTGAAACATACACATGACCACTGTTGCCCAACCTTGACATTTTTTTCCATATGTCGTCTGACTCAACATCATTCCGAAAGTGTTGTTGATGAAGACTTCAGAAAGGCAGTTACTCCTAGTAAAGTACTGGTGTTTAGCTGCATGCAAAGGAAGACTATCCTTATGCAGTTGGCTGAAAACTAGACAGATGGTGATAACCCCCGTCTGAATCACAACTCAAACTATAACAAATCATTCATAAGCCACCTTGACTTCTGCAGACCAAGGTCCCGAACTTAATTTTATGATAGCTCCATTGAGATTTGTAATAAAAACTGGAGTGGGATGTAGCCTTGTTCTGGTAATGAAGTATTAACGGTTTGATATCGATCAACGTTGAATGATCGCATGGTCACCACGGCCGTTGGAAGATATCTTTTGTGGAACTGCTTTTAGGGGCGGCCGCGGCAATAGGCTTTACAATCTGTTTTGGAAACACAGTCAGATTTGGGTGGTTTATTTTATGTGGTGAGAATAAAAATAGTTGGTTGGTCCTTGAAATTATTATTAAGTCCCTTGCCAGTCAGTCTCATTACCTCCTTCCTGTCATGTGTGTGTGTTTAACCATGCTCAGCATGAGATTTTCTGTTAAATTCATGCCTTTATCTGAAAAGAAGAACAGCTAAGTCGGAATGTCTGCTGTGCTCTCTTAGCTTTTACCAGATCCAACGTTCATACTTTGAACTCCAGACTGTAGCAAACGATCTTACGATACGGTATATGTAAACATCTCATCACATTGAAGAGACTCGTCGCCTGATAGTTTGTACGGCTTCGCTCAATATAAAGGTGGTAAGGTTTCAAGATAAGCTCCTAGGATTACCCCTACAGTTCTCTTTTATGTAAGTGTTGGTAGAATTCTCTAGTACTGAATCGAAACAATATAAAGCCATCAACAATATATTATATTATGGTCGTAAAACATTTATAGGTTTTTATATGTAATGTTTTGTATTGAACAATAAGATTTTTACTACCGTAGTTTTTCCTTAATATTCAATAGATATAGTATTTAGTTGTGTATACGCTTGCTTATATTGATGTAGCTCGCCGCACGATCTCTCCATATATCCCTGTTGGACGACAGTCTGGCATTCATTAACAGGTCCCTCCACTGCCGACTTGATTTGGTTGGTCCTCCTGATGAGGAGAACAGACCTGTTCCTTTCCTGTCTGCCCTCTCCTTCTCTGTATGAGAGGAGACCTGGGCCCAGCAGTGGGATGATAAAAGGTTGATGGTGATGATGATATGCTTGTCATAGTTCTTGTTCTTTTCATGATAATGCTATGAGTTAGCAGTTACCTTACTTTAGTTAAGAGAATTTTATGCGCCTTCTACTAAACTGGAATATTCCTTTCTAATGTGTATATTTTTCGATTTCACAATTTTCGGCTACTAGTTGTTTATAATTGTGTCTGCTCAAAAACGAAGTCGAACAACCGATTTTACGAATGTCTTTAATAATACTTTCCTCATACGATGCGTGGACAATTCCAAGTATTATCGAACGTTGACACTACTTAAGGAGAACTAATGTTTCCTTCAAGATCTTCAGCAAAAAGTCCCGGCGACAAAAATAAGGTCACACACTATACAACTTATGTTTCCAGTAGTCATGACTGAGGAATTATTTCCGAAAGTTTAACATCAGCAGCTGTATATTTATTACGTTTGTATAAGTTATTGTTTATGGTAGACTTAATGTTTGGGTTATTTTAGACAAACATTTTTAATAGCAGTTTAAATTTAGCAGAAGTAATATGCTATACCACCGCTCATCTCTATTCAGATAACTCACGGAGTACTATAAGTACTTTCGTATCGTCATCCGTCTGGGCATCTTGTTCCAGTCTCAAACCGTGGTCCATGAAAGTTACTTAGCTTCTACCTTAGACACCTTTGTTTAGAGAGTTCCCACCTCTATTTCTCAAGCTTAGTTACACAGTAATGAGACAGTGGCATCGTTTCTTGTTCACAAACTAAACTAAATTTAAGTTCAATGCATATTTTTCTATATATTTCATTAAAAAAGGATGGAATATAAATTTTAGTACTTACTGTCAAATCAATCAGCGTCTGACGTTTGACGCATATGTGTATATTCGCCATGTTTTTAATCACGTATTGTCATAGAGTTTACGAGTATTTTAATTTTACAGTACTTAACTGCTCTTCTCTCATTACTTAGTGAAATAGAAAAAAAAATGAGACGCTGAACTTAAATTTAGTTTAATTTATAACACGGGAATCCGGGGTAGTGACAGGTAATGCTTAGCCCAAGTTAGTAACGTGCAATTTTCTGCCTCAAGTGGTTTCAAGTAATACAAAGTGCATTGTAAATTGCCATAAATATTTCAAGTACAAACGACAGCAGGTCACCCTAGCCGAAACTATCAAATATTCCTGATCAACCTTTTTTAGTAGATATGTGGCGAAAACTGGGGTTCTATTTTAACTGGTTATTGTGTTTTTAATTTTCTAACGACCATTAATCTTTTGTTTCCAGGACAATAAGCATGGCTATTTACAACTCCAATGAATTCTTACAGGCAGGAAATACAAATTTTAAGATTAAAACACAATTGCTTTGACTTTGTAGACGGCCTATTTAAATATCTCATGTTAGGATCTTACTAGATGAAATTCTTACTTCTCCGCTATTCTTTTCTGATTAATTTCGATGCGGGACCCAAGACAGTTGAATCGTTTCTCCGGGACTCGTCGAGCTTCATTGCTCGGCGTTTTTCTGGCGCTCTCCACTGTTGATTCTGGCTTTCAGGAGTTGCAGTGGGTGGGAATATGTGTGGCGGGTTTTAGACGAAATTGTGATGTCTTCACATGGACATTGGTCATTAAAAATGAAAAGCCACTAAACTTACAATTCCTTCAAGTATTCTCAAGTTTTTCCACAGGACATTATTTCTCAATTTTTAAGTTTTTCAAGTTCCTCAATGCTGTTAAAATAACAACGGCTACAAAAGTTAATTCAGTTCCAACTGGGTTATTTTTTTATCTTATACGAATTGGCTCCTCAAACCCAGTTACAATCGACCAGGGGCGCAATCGCGCTAAAATAATTCAACCAAAACAGAATTGGATCGTAACCAAACCATAACTTTTGTTATGTTTCGTATCGCGCTAACGGTTTAACCATAACTGGATCGCTATTGGAACGTAACCGTTGTCAAATGACAAAGTTGAAACAAAGCTAACTTTTTCTATGCCACGTCAAGCTTACGTTTAAACGATTAGATTTACTTATAATTGATTTAGTTTTAATTATTATATCTGATGAAATGTATCACTCATACCTACATAGATTTTACTTCAACCGAAGTCGAAACTTTAGCGCGATACGAAATATGATCGAAACTAAACCATAACTTTAACTGGATTAGATACGAACAAGAATTGAACTTCTACTGTTTTATTTAGCGCGATTACCCTCCTGCAGTTGTTATTTGAGCGTTGTTTCCAAACGCCTCTCCTGCTCAAATCTGTTGGCATGGCACGTTGCCAAGTTATGTTACTTTTATCGTCTTATCGACCCTGACATGACCATCGCTTTATAATTTTGAGACTTAAATTTTACTTCAGTTTGTTAAGTAAGGGGTGCGTACGAAGTGTTTTTTGACTTTGGCTGCCGGTAACCGTTTGTGTTCTATTTTCTAATGCTTTATAAGACTTGTATGATAGCTACTTACGGTATTTCATATCCCCTTTCTTTCTCTCTTTCTTTACGAGCCAAATCTGTCTTATTCTGCCTTTCTCTTTCACGGCAGAAATATCAAAGAACAACCAGTTTTAGATTATCAATCAATCTTGTGTTAGTCACCCTTAGCTTATAATTGGACTAATTGTAAGGATTGTGACCTCAGACCATTTTAGCGACATATGTCATCGATTTAATAGCCAGGAGCATTTTTAGACCTCTAGAAATTGGAGCAACTACCTCCATTTTGAAGTGATGAGTAATGCAGATTTGCCACTCGAGTTATAAATAGATAATCAAGCTCTGTTATTAATCCGTATAAAAGTTAAAATCCACGTAAACTTGAAGATTAAGGTGATTCCTGATTTTTTGTTTGTAACTTTTGTCAAACCTAGGTCTTATCTCGGTTATTTTTCTCAAAGCTAAAGTTTTTTAACCATTTGTTTAATATACTGAATTACTTAGATTCAATAGGGTAGTTGACTAAAAAAAACTAATTAGTCCATCAGTCAGGTATCCAAAAAATACTAGACACGTATTTTCTCTTTTTTCATATAAACAAAAAATGAAGAGGACACAGTGCGTTGAAAAGTCGTGTGACGTCACTGCACGCTACACTTTTTAGCGAGGAGTGACGTCACCAGCCACCACTCCTGATCTTTGATGCCTTTTATATAAGTAATTTTTTATTGATTTGATAAAACAAAATATACGTATCCAATATTTTTCAATAATCTGAATGACGGACTAAATAGAATCAATTTTTTTTACCCAGGAAACATCCCCATTCAGCCATTTATTTTTCTTCTATCTTTTGTCTGTATAAATGTTTTTCTTTCCTTAAGTAGTTCCAATCGCCATGACGTGATAAAACTGCAAAAATATCCTCTTAGACCAGTGACTCAATTTGGCTATTCATACTTTTGTAACTACCTGACTCTGTAAGCCTAGTTCCTCGTACATGAATGTTATCGTCTTTTATGTGCAAAGTTATTTCAATTTTATACCGATAATCCAATTTCAATCGCCATGCCTAGGTGGTCGTAAACTTAGAGGCGCAACTTCGGAGCAAGGACTCCTCGATAAAAATGGATTCCCGAATTGGTCAGCAGCTCGACCTTAGGACTTGTGCCTGGTTAACTTCATTTATCACACTCCCTTATATATGGGTGTTTTTATTTATACACCTCTGTCTAAGGGACTACCTCTTTGGGGAATGCTGGCGTCATATTCTGTTATATTAGATTATATTGACTTTTAATAGGGTCGTACAGTATTGATGTTTCAACTTGGTTTATAATGACACGCAATTCTATCACAGTTTATTGCTGAGCTACGTAAAGCCGAAATTAAATACACTCGATATTCTTGACGGAGAAAAAGCAGTCCTGTGTTAAGTGAAAATTTGTGTCAAGTTAAGTGAAAATGTAAAGGAAAAACAAAACTTCGAACGTTTCTTGATTTTTTGTGACTTTATTGTTTACAGTTTTTTTTGTCATTAATGTATTTTTAATAAAGGTACCCCCCCCCCAAGCCCCCCCCCCTTTTTGTACGTCTTATCGGAGCTACAGTTTTTGCTTACTTAATAATATTGTTAAACTAGATACTGCAGTATCATTTTGAGATGCCTTCACAATATGCCGTCCTCCATTTTCCGAGTATGCTATAATTTGAAAAATCTTATCTAAGCATCTCGTACTTTAGGATAAAGTGTTTCTTCTTTCTACCAAATTAGTCTGTTGTCATACGTACAGTTTTAAAAGTTAAGATGTGTGTTAAGTTAAAATTGAAAGCATTTATTCCAATAAGACCATCATTTCAAGGCACTTTAAAAAATTCTCAAGCAGTCTGCCTTTTAAAGAACTTATGTATATTAGTTAAAAAAAATATTTAAAGACTTTTGCTTCCTAGAATCCGCAGTGTCCTTACTTACTACAATACTGTGTTTCACTAGAACGCTAAAGAACATTAAATATGACACCAGGCTGACACTAATCGATATATGTTTCATTATCAGAATTGATCCAGTAATTTACACGGCATTTGTGAGCTTGGCAAATTATATGGTCGGCCGGGTTGAAACGAACCCAGCGAGTCGTGTAGGCTTCGGTGTAGACGACGTTGTTTTTTCAACGTTGATGAGTTTTAGAGGACTTTTTGTTCAATAAAACTAAATTTCCTGCCCTTGTTCCAATTTATTTGCGGTAGACTAAACACGTCTTTTTTACTATAATTCTCTATCTCTATCAGTTGTCATGTTGATATGCAATTTTTTCCCGCCATCATCATTATCAACCTTTTTATCGTCCCACTGCTGGGCACAAGTCTCCTCTCATTCGGAGAAGGAATTTTTTCCAGCCATATGGCCCACATAATCTATCCATCGTTCCTTTGGATGTCCAATGCGTAGAGGATGTCCTCTACTCATTGATTGTTAGACACAAACATATAGTTGAAATTGTATTAAACGAAAAAAGGGCTATAGTAATTTTGGCAAAGTATTTAATTAAAAAAAAACACTGAAGACGGTAGGAATGGTGATTAATGGTAGAAGTAGAAAGAAAGAGGATATGGGTAGGAAAGAAATGAATACTGTGGCGATAGGTGTTTAAAAATGTGTGAAGTTAAAGTCGTACTACATCATCATCATCTCAGCGTTAACCGCATCCGAAGCTTTTTCAGTATTGGAGTCTGGGGTCTGCTTTGCCAGTCTAACTGCTGATTTTGCCTAATCTTCGATATTTTCCGTGAAGGGACTGCCGTCTGACCTCCACAATCCGAAGGCGATATCGAAGCATTGCAGATAGATCAATTGTTGGACTTTTGAGGGCTCCAACAACCCGTAACGACTGCCACTAGATGTTCATCAACCGTAAATAAACTGAGATAGAATTAGCCCTTGTTTGATTATGAATGAAGATATAGTAGAAAAGAAGAAGATTGAAATAGAAGAAGATTGTCTTTTTTATCTGTTTCTCTCTTTTTTTTTTGTTTAGTTCTGTTTTATTTGTTTAAAACTTTTAATAGTCTACCACTACTGTCACTACATATACTGTATGTATTTATAAGGATGTGCGCCAAATAAATGGTTTCTTTTCTTTCTTTTTTTATCTTTTTAACTTTTTCTTGTCAACTTCTCTAGCCTTACAACTAGATTTGTTATTCTAAAGTGGTAAATCTGGCCTTTCTTTCTTAAACGTAACATCAATATTAAGTTTTTTTATACCAGGCCACAGTGGCGTAACTACACCGTTCGAGGCTCGTGGTAAAATTCATTGGATTGGCTCCCGTGACCCCCCCCCCCCCCCCCTTTATGAAATAAAATAAAATGCTAAGTGGTTAATGATTTCTTGCGCAATAGAAGTCTGTCAAACTTGAATCGGGGATTCCCCGAGCATGAGCAAGTATTATATTACCAACATAATTTTTTATAAACTGAGTTAAATCTTTTTTTACACATGCATTGAAATTTCAATATATTTTTTTTACTTAAGAATGAAATTAAGTAAACAACTTAAATAAATTAATGACAAAACATTTCATCAATTTCTTGTGTATGTGTTATAATAAATGTTGGGAATTGATATTTTTATCTGACCGGGGGCCCCTTCCGGCTGGGGGCCCGTGGCATTTTGCCGACTTGCCACCCTGTAGTTACGCCACTGCCAGGCCAGTCGTCTTTAACCAACCGCTATTTTTTACAAAGTTAAACATGCATATTTAGATTTAAACCCGCCTAGTGCAAGTTTGTTGCACCTAACGAGGTTACTTCAGACTTTTTGGACCGTGGCCTTCAGAATGTCACGCAACTGGCTGATTGTGCATTGTTTCAAGCATTATTATTTAAAGGATCGGTGTTAGTTTGGGTAGACAGGTTTTAAATTAAAGCTCGTCTGTTGAGGTGTGTATGGTTGCTGCCCTATGTGTACCTGTATACTTATTTTTTCTTTGTATGCCAGTTTCTCATGACAAACAGGGATGTGTTGTTTGGAATGTTGTTACATTGCACTGTTTCTTTTTTCAAACTTATAATTATTGCCTCGTACCCTGTACTTACACCTTTCAAATTCTCAAGCTGTCACACTTTTAACTGGCTCGACAGCAACCTTCGTCCATTCAATACAAAATGCAAGGCTCCCCTCACTCTATCGATCGGATACAAAACAGCTTATAAATAAATAACAATAATACTGCATGCTCCTTTCTACAACATTCCCTACGAGCCTCTCAAGCGCCAGAGAGAGGGCCTAAGATCCAGTAGGTTCTTACAAACAAAAAAAAAAAGTATTACTCAATTATGCTTTTTTTTTTGTTTGTAGTTATGAGATTAGCTCAAGAGTTGCTGTGAGCGATTTTACCTACCACTTAGCGTTTAACATAGTTTAAGTACAATCTTTTGATTTAGATAAGAGATGAATAATTGACCCTCTTCAGCTTAGGAAATCAAAACAACGTGTAGTAAATATTCATTATATGGGCCATAGTCCCTTTTTGCTGGGCTGTTCTTCAAACTTCAATTTCTTATAGTTTTGTGGTGTACGTGGTACTCGTCCTTATTAGTAAAATTTGTAGTTTGTCCCACCATCGTTACGTGGAACTGTCATATCATTGTTTTTAATAACTTATCAAAGCATAGTGAATAAAAAAGAAAATACAAATTGATTTGTTATTGTTGCTTCGATAAATAAAATGTATGAGTAAAACGGCCAACGTGAAAAAAAAGTCGAAAGAAAAACTGAATCAGTATGCAAAATAAATAACTCTCTTGTCAAAATAAAACTTGTCTGCGAGTTCTCGTTCAATGACGCAATAAATCTGAATTATTGGCTAGATTGAACCGTAAATAACTTAAGAAATTCAGACTCTTGACTCCATCTTTGTCTTACTGTTTATTATTGCTTATATTTCAAGATTTGTCTCTCTATGTTATTTGTCAGCATGCACGATTTTTGCAATTCTTCTTTGAAACAGCCGTGAATATCGGTTGAGTTAATGAAACTAGCCTTATGAATAGTTTTTCAATGACTGGGATATTTATGGGTGAATTTCAAACAAAGAGAAAAAAAAGCGATTCTCTTCTATACTTAACCATTTAAACTCCATGCCTCGGATGCAGCTTACATTTGGAGAACTTTTATAATCATTACAGTCTAAACAGGGGTGTGTTGCCCAGTTACTGGGTTGTGGACTTGTGGTATTCAGGATTCCAAGTAAACAGTTGCTCCATGTAAAATAGTAGTACATATTTAGCTACAAGCATTTAGATTTTAGACTAAACCTTCCATGTGTTGCTCGAAGAAACCGACCCCAATGGAATTTGGAAAAAGTTGGAAAGTTTTTAAGGCTGTTTGCTCAATAATTCATCACCACTTATAGAAGTCATACATGTACAGGGTCTATGCCATATTGTGGGTTCAAAACCTGTATTTATTTGTGGAACCAAGCGGTACTAGCAGCCTTTTTGTATTGTAGCTGATTAAATTTTAAGTACCTGCGTTAAATAATATTCAAATTGAATAAAATGCTTGCTGTTTTTCGACCTTTTTCTTTTCAAAGTCAGCATTTACAAAAAAGGGAACAGTATAGGTAGCATTCTTATTACCCGATTGCGATCCAGCCAAAAAAGAGAAAATAGAGAGGGAATTAATAAATGTATAACAATATGGTGCCGAAGAAAATAATTTTGGATTAAAATCACTACTTAACCAAAGCATCACATTTAAGGATCGTGACAATAACATACATAAAATTATTGTGGAAATAAAAGGGAAATTCTAACCAACTAATACATAGTCATGCTTACTATTACTCCAAAATAACCATTTTGTATTGACAAAACCAATTAAAAATATCCCAATTTCCAACTACTTTCCAAACTTATATAACTACTGTTTTCATTACACCATATTCGAATGTAACCAGTTTTATCTATTTACTATTAAATACATACTTAATTAAAATGTTTTCTTATAACTGCGCCTGCGGTTTGCGTCTGGCCTGAAGTTGCGATCAAGGGCACTGCTCTGAGGCCAGCTGGTGAAACCTTTTGGTACTTCTAAATTTTCCTTTTTTCTCTTTTACTTTTGAATTGGTCACAGAAGAAAAATAGATGCTCAAGCTGGCGTTATTAAGAAATTATAATTTTAAGGCAACATTTAACCTATTAAAAGAACGGATCTTTTCAGGGATCTAATTTGGATGTGTTCTACATTACACGATTCTATTTAGAAGTTATTTACATGCATTGATCTGGCATTGAACACAATTGTCATAAACAATAGTGCATAAAGTTTTTTCATTATACAGAAACCGTATCGGGAAATCCCTAAGGACACGTTAATAATAAACTGTGACTGTAACAGCAAATGGTACTAAACCATTGATATAGCATGCGTGAATAATGTTGAAGTATATAGTGATGTTGACAAGCGTGAACTAGTCTTTATTGTGTCACTCAACATTTTGATAACTTTATGGAACGTATCTTTATGAGATCTCCGAAGTCAATTTAGAACTGTTAAATTTTAACAGAAATAGAGCTTGTTCTTCGTCACAAAGTTTAAACAATTCTAGCCTTCTGTTAGTTGAATAAAACCAAGTTCAACAAAGGATCCAGGCGACACTGGCTTGAAAATTCAGATTCTAAAAACAGTCTGAAACTTGTGCGTAGAACAAAAAACTGCATTCTCTGTCCTGCGCTCCAAGATCAATATATTATATTCGGAAGGCCGAAAAATCTCGTGCCAGAAAAATGCCCAAGTAACGTTGCCCCACATTTCAAACGTCCTTGAATGTCCAGAACTGCATTTCGTTATACAGTATGTTAAGAAAACCCTGTCCGACCCGTGAAGGTGTTGTTAGGTATCGATAACTGATTCTACTAATGCATACAAAATCGGGCTAAACTTAAAAAAAAAATCCCCCTAAAAAAATAAATATTATTTCGCAAAAAGAGGTAACTTGATAAATGCGTGTTTTAACCACCCTTCGCCTGCCGCCCGCGGGGGGCGGGCGGCAGGACACGCGGCACGTGGCCGCATCGCTATTCGCTCATAATAATACCGGTGTTGTCACTTTTTAAAAATTACCAAATTTCGAAGAAATTGGAATTAATTCACGGGAAAAAAAGATTATTTCAAAATTCATTTGTATTGGTACTATGATGAATACGTAAAATTTTATATTATATTTGGTCATGTGTTTACCTAACCTTTATTATCCTTATGGGTCGGACAGGGTTTTCTTAACATACTGTATAACGGAATATTTTACTATGTAAGTCACTGGCGCGCTACCAACACGTGTCAAGTCCAATTCAGTAACTAAATATATATGTCGGGGACAGCGACGGCAGAGCGGTAGGGTCGACAGCATCTTGGTGTGGTGGTACAGGCTTCATTTCGTAGGTGAGTTTTTGAATTGAAGCACGACGTGTAGATATACCCTCCAATCTTCATAATAACAATTTGAATAGGCAAACCGACAGTTTCGGTTCGGAGGAGTGCCTTGGTCCGCGTCTCGATGCAAAGTGCCCGTTCGACGAACCCCACTTTCCAAAGCGACTCTGTCTATGTGACGCCATCACAAAATAACGTCACAAGCGTTCGCCCCTCTACTACGTAAATCAAATCAGCAACTTCTATTAAAATTAAACGACGATCTCCGACACGGCCAGCCTGACGATTTGCACGTCCTCGTGCATCATCATCATCATCATCCCAGCGCCAATCCAAGTCGCATCCGAAGCTCCCTCAGCCCCGGAGTTCGGGATCCGGTTCACCAGGCAAACCGCCGATTCCGGTCAAACTTCGATATTTCCCGTTGCACATCCTTGTGCATGTCTGTAACAAATTAAAAAACAACACAGAAAACCGACTTTGAAGCATTTTTGAGAGCTCGGCCAACCTGACCGTCACACGTCACGTTTAGTTACAATGACTATTATAAAACCAAACAAGTTTAATCATTTTAACAACTTAAACGCAAGAGCTTCCTTCAAGCCTCATAATTATCAAGATTCAAAAAGAAAACAAAAGGTTCCTTCAAGCCTCATAATTATTAAATTTCAAAAAGAAAACAAAAGGTTCCTCCAAGCCTCATAATTATAAAATCAAAATCATAATCATAATTGTCAAAAAGAAAACACACCATGGTTCGCTACCACAGTAGCTAGTGACAACTCATAGTTGACACCCATATCGTCATCACCTCTTGTGATACGACCAACTCTAGAGTCCACGACTCCCAGGTCAACAGATGACCGTACAACTAATAGTCTCCTCTGAGACCCAGGTCCCCGCCACATCACTAGCTGCCCATCGCCCCCTGAACAACTCCTCACTGAGTTGCAGTTACGACTACAGACTAGTGCATGCAGTGCGACCATATCTACCAGAGTCCCCGCCACATCACTAGCTGCCCATCGCCCCCTGAACAACTCCTCACTGAGTTGCAGTTACGACTACAGACTAGTGCATGCAGTGCGACCATACCTACTAGTGTCCCCACCACACCACTAGCTGCCCATCGCGCTCTGAACAACCCCTCACTGAGTTGCAGTTACGACTACAGACTAGTGCGTGCAGTGCGACCATACCTACTAGTGTCCCCGCCACACCACTAGCTGCCCATCGCGCCCTGAACAACCCCTCACTGGGTTGCAGTTACGACTACAGACTAGTGCGAGCAGCGCGACCACATAGCCATGATACGTGTTCTATTTGCTGGCGGAGGCACCCTCCTCGCCATCTTCTACATTATGAAAATCTAACTCAGCAGACATTACTTGGAAAAATCTTTCGTACCTATGCGATCGTGGGGTACTTATAAGTTCTGTTTCCAATCAACGATTTCAATAGGTAACGATCGCCATTATCGCCATCAAACAACTAACCAATATTAAATTTCATTACATTAACTCATTTCTATCAAATTTTCATTTTTTTGTAAATAGCACTCATTTCTATGTTCGTTACCGCTTGTTCTCTTGAGAAGATTTAATAGTCTAGCCACACATACTATCAGAAACTCAAGTGAGCTTGTAACTATAGGCCACAGTGAACTTTAGTTTCGAAATAAAGACAAACCAGACACAATTTTAAAACCCTGATTTAAAATGTCTCAGCCCATTATTACAAACAATAATCGGGTAGTACAAGAAATAAAATTTGCAAAAATAACTCTTTTTAGCATGTCACAAAGAAATGGTTCAGTACACAACGCTGGTACTACCCATACCCTGTATACGTACTATCGCGTGTGTACGTATACCAATGAAATTACAGATTGCTTGACAAGAGAACATTCGGCCACGGAATCAAAATAAAAATAGTACGACTCACCGGATTATGGCAATTTCCCACAAACACCTGCCACTTGGCAGTTGTCAACCGTTGCACACCAGACATCTCTAAACTCTCATAAAATCCCATTACGTTACCACAAACGTTTTGGGTATTTTGACATCTTTTCATCGCCTGCAGAGTAGAGGCTCAAGTCTTGAAACCTTGGGCGTTCCGCAAAGTGCACGCAGCTCCGGCTGCGCCGCAAGCAACTCCAGCAGCGCCACACGTTATTGATGTGATTCACCAAGCAGCTAGAAGCGCGCTCCGCAAGCACACCTTGCATGCACCGCAAGCGCACCTCGCGCTCCGCAAGCGCACCTTGCGTGCTCCGCAAGCACACCTTGCACGCTCCGCAAACACACCTTGCACGCTCCGCAAGCGCACCTTGCGTGCTCCGCAAATGCACCTTGCACACTCCGTAAGCGCACCTCCCGCGCTCCGCAAGCACCAGCAGCAACAGCCAGGACTGTCGCGACAGCGCCGCGTCCAGCCGCACGTGCACGCCTGCAGCGGACTCCTGCAGCGCACTCCTACAGCGCACTATCACACGGAGCGATCTCTTCTGCGTCAGCAATTGAGTGCACCTCGTAACGTGACTTTCACTTCCAGCCTCACTGCCATTTACAGAAGGTCACACAAAGGCAATGAACAACTACCACACAAGTAATCACATGGCAGAAAGTGACTGTTATTCTGTTCCTTGATTTATAACGAGATTGTGAGCAGTGTAGTTCTTTATCCCACTTCTGATGTCGGGGACAGCGACGGCAGAGCGGTAGGGTCGACAGCATCTTGGTGTGGTGGTACAGGCTTCATTTCGTAGGTGAGTTTTTGAATTGAAGCACGACGTGTAGATATACCCTCCAATCTTCATAATAACAATTTGAATAGGCAAACCGACAGTTTCGGTTCGGAGGAGTGCCTTGGTCGGCGTCTCGATGCAAAGTGCCCGTTCGACGAACCCCACTTTCCAAAGCGACTCTGTCCATGTGACGCCATCACAAAATAACGTCACAAGCGTTCGCCCCTCTACTACGTAAATCAAATCAGCAACTTCTATTAAAATTAAACGACGATCTCCGACATATACATAGTTGAAATGAAGCGTGAAAAGGAATTATTTTTGATTCACTGTGACGAAAATTTTCATTTATAAACGATGGTGTATATAATGGTTTCTTTGTCTAGTGGCAGCACGCTCAACCATGGAGGACGTTCCCAAGTCCAGTAGTGTTATTGAATTTTCTGTCCTGAATTGTTCAGTAGCAGCCCGAGGGCAATTAATCTAATAATCTTAACAACGTTCACAGTCCGATTTCAGTCTCAATTTGCCAAAAATACGACAAATGTCAAAAAATTGGCAGAAATGCCAAGTTATTGACATTAATTTGTTTGACGCCAAGATGAGACAACCATTAAATTGTGAGTGTACTAGACGTGTAACCTCTTATACGAGAATGCAAGCGTGATGATATGTACATAATTTATGTCAATATATGACTGTTGCTTTGAAGTCTAAAGAAAGACCAAGTCTGTTTAAATTTTAGACAATGGAAAGAACTTATCGCAGATTTTTAGCTCTTTAAAAGCTTTTAGTTCTGAAACTGTACTTGACTAAAAACAGAACGTGTTGAATTTACCTAACATGAAACCAACATGACACATTATTGAGACGTGTGTGCTGTTTGCAACACAGTCTGTAATTTAAAAACGACACAATGTTCCTTAATACTATAGTCGGAAGTTTTATTCATCTCGCCTGGTCGCATTGCGTGCTGAAGTATCATATGTATAGGTCTGATAATGATATGGAAGACAAGTGTGTATAATCATATTATCATACAAACGCCATGAACATAGCAATCAGTTTGTCTCCAAACAAACCTAGGTATACAATGACAGTTGAAACAAACAATTCTGAAAGAATTGTTATTTAATAGAAGTATAAAGACAAAGGAGTAATATATCAAAAAATAATGTTAAATAGTTAAGTAGAATTCATGTTAATATAAACCTATTAATAGAAAAAAAAAGCGTGATCTACACCACTTATTGGTACTTGTGTTCATCAAAAGTGTTAGCAAATCGAATTCAATCCTTAAAAGGGATATGGTATAACGGAATAATTTCGTAACATATTATTAGTAGCAATGATTTTAATTTTGAAGAGAGAGACTCGTGCCAACTGTTCTGGCAAATAGAATACAAATGTAATCGCTAGATTTTCGACTGATTTCGGTGTAAGGATTTGTTGGTTGCGATATGTTATATGCTACTTAATAACATTAAGAAAATTTTGTATGTCATAAATGTTGGATGTATTTTTGTAAGGGTAGGGTTAAGTTTATGTAAATGGTGCTCTGTTTCCCGCAGCAGTATGCCATTTGTTTTAAGATAATGGTGTCGATTAGCAACGAACTTCTACAAGTATAAAGTATTTATTTGGAATGGATTTAGAATCCAATTTAGTTTTGAGCTATAAATCACGGATTCTTAGAAAAATTGAGCTTTTGAAAACAGCATTTCATCTGGTTGATGTCAGAAGTCGTCATTGTAAAATACGTGATTCTTTTTTTACTTTATTTTAAGTTTAGTAAGCCTCTTTTGTTGTTTTTGAGATCTTAATTGTAAGGGTTTAAGTGGCTATTATTAAGGCAAGCTTGAGTTAGGATTGCCAATATTTTGGGATTAACATTTCGTAATGCCGTGCCTACAGGCTACACCGGTGTCATCCGGATAGGTTATCGGTTAAAAAATTGGGTAATAACACAAATATTTTGTAGATATTGATTCCGGGTTTGTGCTCTAATTTTCCAGAGTATATGTATTTTAAGGATTCCTCTTTTTGTGAGCATCAATAACTTAATTTAATTTAGTTATTTAATTAAGTTATTGATGCTCATCTAAGTTTGTTGCTAATTTAAACTAAAGTAAATTTATTTTTATTTTGCCATCATATCCTAAATCTCAGTCATATTATTGTAATTAATAGTTTATAGCTATCTGTGATTATTTGTTTAATATGCGGGTTGATATAATTATACTTATTAAGTATTTTTTTAAAGTACTTTTAAGGTGAAAATGTTGAAAAGATGTTTATTTATATTGTTGCCTGTGAGATATTTTAGGGGACAACTAAAATGTGCCTGCAAACATTGTTTAGTTTTAGATTTTATTGTACGTTCTCGTCGACAAACAGAATAAAAATATAATGTTAAGAATATTCAGATATTTTCTTTTTTTTCCTTACGTATTTGAATAACGGATAAACACTAATGTTTTATTTATGAAACGTGATGCATATAGCTTTGCATCATGATGACTAATAACTTATTTATTTAACTGAATCACAGCTAAAAATATAACTTTAAATGCATAATCACTGAATGGATGGCTATATAGCATGTGTCAGAAGTTTTTAAAAGAAAAAAGTTTTATACTCTCACGAACCAAATGTGACCTATACTGTTCTGATAAATGCCGTATATATTTGAGAACCCTAGATAAAAGTACTAAAGTTCAAATTCCAAAATGCTTATAAATATAGGGCACGCATTGCAGAATCTTTCCCAAAACCATTACCTACTTAATTACGAAGCATCGATTATGTTCTGTAATACTTAGTATGTATCTAATCACAAGCTCAAATGATGGTTATCTTATATCTATTCTTTGTTAATGATATGGTTTAACAGATTTGAACTGTTAGGTATTCCAAACGGCAAGTTTCAGACTTTGAAACCAGTTAAAAACACAGCTTGTCGATAATACACAAGTAATGATATCCTCGTCTAGCAATGCATATATGCGTATGTAGTAGTTATGCATTGCAGTATAAAACGGCGAATAAACCATTCATTTTGATAATAGTAACTGCACTGAACGATTGTGGGCGGTTTGGCCACAGATTGCGTCTCTCTTTGGCGGGTGTTCACGATGCATACAGGAAAATAGAGGACTTTACAGACCTTTTATGACGGCCAAGTTTAGTTTAGTTAGGTTTTATGTTATTCCCGGGCTATCGGATATTGCATATGGTTCAAGGAAACCCCGCAAATATTACAGATACGACGGAGAATAATAGGTATTGCAACAAGGCTATTTTTGTCACTTTTCAAAATACAATTTGTTCGTATAGTGTCGTATTTTCTAGTACTATCTTATAACTACCCTTTCCAGCACTCCAATTGCCGAACACACTTTATTTCACAATACTTTGGATTTTGAAGGAAATTCTTTATTGTCTTATTGTCTACATACCTATGTCTGTAAAATTTGCCAGCCCCTTGCTGGCGAATTTTTGTCGTTTATAATACAATTAATGTTATCGAATCGTACAAATAAAGGCATTGCTAATCTTAGTGGCTTAAGGAATTGTCCTGCAAATTAAGTAGTTGGGTGCAACAGAGGAAAATCACTTTGATCTACAGGTTCTGATGTCGTCAGATACATATAAACTATAGGGACATTGGCATCAATCTAACATGACCAGCCAAATCACCACTCACCACCACATTGAAAATGATAAGCCATTACACTTGCGATTTTAACAGAATGTGACAATACTGACTATCGTTGTGACGTAGAACTTCAACTGCCAAAATTATTGAATATTAAATGCAGGGCAAAAAAGGGGAATAAAGGGCTCAAAGGGTAAAATACTACCTCAGACAGGCAAAGAGTAGTCTAAGAAATCGCTGATGACTAATGTAATGTACCTATTCTCCGATATTTGTAGATACCTGATACTGACCACTCACAAGTGCATTGCATTGCTGTTATCAACTTCAAGTGCATTACCCTGTAAAGTAGAACAATATTAAAGGAAAATCGCATTCTACACAAGTCAACCTACATTCTACTACACTATAAGAAATCCTTTGTCCTAGCTGGGAGGTTGACGCTATAAGTTTTGCGACCTCGGCTCGATGGCAAAACGAATACAACCACTACACTCACTAAGTGGGAATTGGACAAGAAACTAAGCGGCTAGTCTAATATTAAGCATGTGGTTTTCATACGTTCATATTGACAAAACAACGGACTTTGAGAGCTGCCATTTGTGGTCCTTGCAAGTCCTCATACTGACTTTACCTACTTAGGGAGCATAGTACCATAATTTTGTACATTGAATAAATGATTTATTTTCTGTAAATGGATTTGTAAAAACATTTTGTAAGTGTCTTTTCCTATGTCGCCGTCCAGGCTAACCAGCTGAATTTTATCTTACACTAGCGACTCGCCCCGGCTTCGCATGGGTGCAATGCTGATACTAAATACACTTCAGAAACACTGTGAACGTTGTATAAAAAACTACCGCGAACGCCAGACCGTGTACCGCCGCAAACGCGACACCCCGCAATGCGTAATCATCAGGTATTGAGACAGTTTTGAATATCAAATAACACGGTCGTTGGGGTAAACACATAAACGAAATAGTTTGTAAAAGCTCAAAATATTTAAATATATTAAAATTATTAACGGGTAGTTCTTGGGGTATTCATACAAAACACATACGTAAGCTTTACATATCCTTAATTAGAAGTAGATTAGATTATGGCTCTTTTATTTATGACTGTAGTGCTAAAACTCATTTATCGAAATTAGACAAACTGCAAAATCAGGCCCTACGGTTAATAGGAGGTTATATTAAAAGCTCTCCTATTCATGTAATGGAATCAGATCTATGTATCCCACCTTTATATTTGAGAAGAGAATATTTAGCATACAAATACTACCTTAAAAGTAGATCGTGGTCGAATAATATTACAGTTGATCTAATTTCCGAGTTGAACAATATTTGTCACATCTCTTATTGGCAAAAGAAAAAAAAGCCATTACTGGTTAATGTACATAATGTCGCAAAACATGAAAAAATTATGTCATTGGATTTTCTTAAAATTTTTAGTTTAGAAATTTGGACATCTTATATTCAAAAAAGTGTAATTAAAATCGAACTAGAAAGTGTAAGCACCAGTAAATGTAATAATGATAAAAATGTATTACTAAGCGATGTCTTAGCTGAATTAAATACTACTTATTTTGGATGGCATAAAATTTATACCGATGGTTCTAAAAGCAATTCTGGACTAGGAGCAGGAATATTTGACCAGAGTTTAGGGTATAGTTTTGGATATAAAATTAATTGTAACATATCAATTATGTCGCTGGAACTCATTGCTATTTATCAAGCAATGAATTACATCCTGAAACAAAATTTAAATAAGGTAGTAATTTTTTCAGATAGTAGGAGCGCACTACAACATATCGCTCGGTGCGCCTCTGGTTACAGCAGAGGTGCATCGATAGCGTATGATATTTTAAAATGTTTAATTTTTTTAGATAATAAAAATATAAAACTTAGATTGCAATGGGTTCCAGCACATATTGGATTAAGGGGAAATGAGAAGGCTGATCGCATATCAAAATCAGCGGTAGTGGATGGTACTCCTCTATGTTACGTCCCTGATTATTGGGAATATATATCGAAATATAAATTAATGAACTTTAATTGTTGGAAACAAAATTTTTTCAAAATTTCACATTATAAAGGCATTTGGTATAAAAGCATTCAAGGACAGCCGTCTCTTGCACCCTGGTTCGATGATAGTACGTTAAGTAGAAGCGACATTAAGTTAATTTTAAGACTTCGTTCGGGACACTATCCGTCAGCAAAATTTGCATTTCTCATGAAAAAGGCCGAGTCTCCTAACTGCTCGACTTGCAATCAAATTGAGGATGTGCAACATTTGTTGATGGAGTGTACTAGGAATAAAGATGAACGGGAGCTATACATAAGGGAATTTAACTTAAATAAATTAGATATAGGTTTAATACAATCCATTTTGTCAGTACCATTATCGGAGATGACGAAAAAGTTGTGTTGCGTAATTAAGGTTCTATATGAATAGCTCTAGTTTTTTTTTTTTTTTTTTTTTAATTAAGTAGCTTATATTTATATTATTAGATTTTATACTGTATTTAGTAAGTAAGATCAGTGTAAAGGGGACGATGGGGCTGACATATTCCCATAAAAGCCCCAAAATAAAATCAGATTTAAAAAAAAAAAAAAAAAAAAAAAAAAAAAAAAAAAAAAAAAAAAAAAAAAAAAAACACGGTCTGATTTTGATCGGCATTTCAATCAACTACAATAGTTAAGACATATGGTCTCGCGAAGTTTTTTGTAGATATTGATATATTCTATAATATTGTCGAACATTTTTGTACTCTTCGCAGCGTATGCAATGAAAGACATTTTATGGCTAATTTTTTTTACACCTACGGTTGGTTTTAATAAGAATTTCTAAAGATTTCTATAGTAATCTAGTACTATATATAGCCTACGTTACTCAGTGATAATGTAGCTTTCTAATGAATAATTATTAAAATCGGTCCAGTACTTTTTGAGTTTATTAGTGTAGATGTAGATAGCTCAATTTCCAGCAAGCTCCACAACCGACTGAATTAACGGTTGCCAAATACTTAAGAGGATTATTTTTCATTTATCTATTTGGTGCTGGGCTGGGTCTTCTGACCGGAACCTATTTGTTTTGTGCGATCTCTGGACATGTTGGCCCTGCAAATTAGATCGTCACAACATGTTACGACCTGCCCACTCCTCTGGGAGAATTCGCGCGATGTCTTCGGCCCTTGAGAGGAGACTCTAGTGCCGAGAAATTTAAAAATAGGAATTTGAAGAAACTATTGCCGTCGCGGCGCTTCGAACCTCTCCCCGTAAAGTGCGAAAGGGACAGTTGCCGACTTGCAGCTCAGGCCGATTTTACCTACTATAAAATGTTGACCAAAAGAAGTTTCTTATTCCGCTCTTTTCTTTTTCAAAACACTACAGTATTAATAATTTATAAATCGGAATTTAGAGGGAAAGTATGCTTCAATTTTTTTTTTTTTTTTTACATACGCTTGTCATATTTGTTTAATAGTCGTCATCGAGGTAAAAATGGATTGTGTTTCGGGATTTTGAAATACCATAATTTTTTATTATTAAATAAGTTTTGTAAAAAAACAAATAATAGGGGCACGTATAATCAATGTAAAATGGTAGAACAAAAAATGATTGCTCTAAGGCCTCTGCCTCGAATCTTGCCGGCAGCGAGGCGGCGGCGAGTGAGCGGCAGGATCTTATGCATAGAATCAAACGCACCGGTTCTCGAAAACAAACACTTCTCGCGCTCGAATCTTGAGGGCAGCGAGCGGTGATCGAGCGTTAGGAATAAATTTGCACCAAAAACATGTTGCCGCCATTGTTCAGACATTTCTTTCGCGAATAAAAACAAATATCTCCTCGACACAATTGTTAACACAATACTATGCGGCTATAGTGACGCGCGATCTGCCAGCTAGTTTCGAGAACGGGCCTTCGATACCCGCCCGGCTCCCGCGCCGCCGCGTCGCTGCCCGCAAGATTCGAGGCAGCGGCCTTAAAATGTTATCCACGAAGAAAACAGCGGAATACATTTTTGTATAGAGAAAGCGCCACCAGTCCTTTCTTAAGCCGGTTTTTTCTCCAACACCCGCTACTTGAATTAAAGAGCTCACCGTGGTGTTTCTAACTCAATCTGTTGTCATTAACTTGTAGGCTACTAATTATCTAATCGCTTTTTAAGCACGACGCTCTATCCAGCGAGGCCCATAAAACATGGTATGTAAAGGCATATTATGGCACGCCTGTAATATCTACAACACTGTAATACGAGTAGGTAGAGCGTTCCGCGGTAACCGTTACCATTTCCGGCTGATAAGCTGCTCGCCATAAGCACGTAGTAATAATTTTGTTTTATGTAGAAATAATACTAGGTAAATTCAGATATTAGATGAAGGACCAATTCCAGCTCCTCAATTGCATAAAATATTTATTGCAATCTAAAGGCTTTTGAAGGGAATTTCTAATGCATTGCTCAAATTGGTTTGCCAAATTCGTTTGCATTGTCATTTTTTTTTTGAAATAATTATAAACTAGTAGATGGTAAGCAGAGATGCAATCGTTGATGGTAAAGCGCGCTAGTTTATTAAGCCTATTCACTAAAAAAAACTTGAGTAAATAGGAAGGAAGACGGCAGTTGAGCGAGGTGATGCAATGTTAAACCCAACAACACGACCAAAGATTTTGTGTGTGCCAGAGGGGGATTGATCTGGAGACCCTCCACGACCAAACTCTAGACACAACAACATTTGGCGCATCGTACCCGGCACACATCGCAACACAACTACTCAGACCCGTCCTCCGTATGTGCATACAATAATCGTACAGGTTAAAAATTTCAGAGCTTTGTAATCTCTGCTAAGTCTGTAATTAAAACTATTAGGACCTATACATATATTTATAAGCACAAAATGCCTAAATAAGTAATTTAAATTCTACTCAAAGACATCGTCCTATTACCTATATAACGAACGTTTATATCCCATCTAGCATCAGACCCAGATTATATCGTATTGATATTATTTTTAATCGGCTTTAGAAAAGGAAACGATGTTAGTACTTACATCGTCTTTTTGACCAAAAATATATTATTAAATTTTAAACTGCATCTTACTTCCAGATTGGTCTTATGGATTGGATATCGCTTCCATATAAATTTGGTTAAGTTGTGTTGTCATTTTTGCAATTTACTACGTTATAATTTTTTTTTTTGTTATTTACATTGCCACAAATAAAAAGTGAAAATGAAACGCATACAAGTTTCTAGCATTGACAATTTACGTGCAGTCACGAACGAGTGGTTCTGTATAATAAATATAACCCATTTCCACCTAAGCAAGAAAATATTGCCGTGAACTAAGGCGACCCTCAACTACGATTCTACCTTGAACGCAATAAAAAGGTCATAGCTAGAAAAGTAATGAGAATGCACAGACGACAGAACATTAGGCTACTATAATCTGTTAAATTTCTTTATTATACTTTCAACTTTATAACATTAAGCATAAAGGCTCAAGGTTGACTGGGACTATTTGACAGTTTCTGGTAGCTTAACCTGCTATCGTCTGTAAATAGTTAAAATTATTCTGTTGACATGGTAACATAAAATTGAGTATTGTTCGGGATGTTCCGTTTTATCCTAGTGAAAGTAAAAGTATGAGTATGCAATTGAGCCATTTACTAGTTTCTGCGGGTAGGTTAAAAATAATAGTATTTCTCTTTTCAGAAGGTTTAACTTGGTTCACAATATAAACTAGGTGTATGTAACAGTGTGCATGTATGTAACTTAAGATTCAGAAAGTGAGTCTGAGTATACCTTAAGTAAAGAAAACCCTGTCCGACTCGTGAAGGTATTGTTAGGTATCGATAACTGATTCGTAGTCATGGCTGAGACCCTGGACGACTTGGACAAAATGCTCAATGATCTCAGCAGAGCTTCCCAACAAGTGGGTCTAAAAATGAGCATGGATAAGACGAAGATGCGACGAGGCATGGAAAGCCTTGGGGGAGGCCTTTGTCCAGCAGTGGACATCTATAGGCTGAAGAAGGAGAAGATGAAGATAACTGATTCTACTAATGCCCACAAAGCCGGGCAAAACTTAAACAAAATCCCCTAATAATATAAATATTATTTCGCAAAAAGAGGTAAATTAATACGGTCGCATCGCTATTCGCTCATAATAATATCGTCAAAAATGGTGTACTTAGTACCTAAATTTTTAAAAAAATACCAAATTTTGGCGAAGTTGGAATTAATTCGCGAAAAAAAAAAGAAGATTATTTCAAAATTCATTACTATTGTTACTATGATGATTGTGTAAAATTTCATATTTTATTTGGTCAGGTGTTTACCTAACCTTTATTGTCCTTATGGGTCAGACGGTGGTTTTTTTTCCATATTGTATATCAAATCAAATCAAATCAAAGCATTTATTTCAAATAAACCAGTTACAGGCACTTTTGAATTGTCAGAAGTTCGGTCAGTCAGTAAGGTGAAGCTAGTCGCCCATTCCAAAAAGTAGGTACCTATGGAGAAGAACGGGCAAGAAACTCCATGGACACTCTTTTAAAATATCAAGCTATTGATACAAATATTTGATTACATCATTCATTTTGAAATCAATCGTGTGAGAACGATGCAGAAACATATTGTACGCTGAGAGCGTCCATTATGGAAAAAAAAAAAACAACAATTTAGAAATTAAAATACGCCGTAGCAGCTAAGAGATGACCAGTCCCCTCTGACGGCGTCCGTTCACGAACATGACGTATGGATCAGCATCATTCAGCTCAACCATATTGAAGGGAACCTAATGACCCAACACACACGCCACCACCAGCGAGACATTTGAGTGAGCATGACATACTCTCAACAGCCATAGCACTATCAAGTCAATAAACGACTAACCCAACAAATAGATGCTTTACAGCAAATAGATCGTGCTTACACGTGTTCCATGCAATTTTACAATACTAAGAAATTGAATCTACACAATGCAAAGACAGTTTTGTCCAAGGTTCAGCAGCTCCAACGGTGTTCCCGAATGCTAAGTTTAGCTCCTGTGCAGCTGCACCAGTGCCGAATACCCCTGTCAGCGATGCAATTCCGTAACGTACAATATGCCTGGCTACATAGTGTGTACTGGCTTTGAGTTAAGAAAAAACAAACAATTGCAAATTTAAACTACGAGAGGAAAAATCAAAGAACAATCAGTGTAAGCATAGAAATCGGACGCAGCTCAAGCCCAAGCCTTTTTGTCGTCAATATAATCTTTAACACTACATATTATATTATATTTAATACTATAACTATGTATGTACACATATCGGAGATGGCATGTTTATGTGTTTTGTAAAGGGCGCTAAAAATGGAGTCCGTTGCAAACAAACAAGTGTGTTATAATATCCATTGTCTTGACCCAGGACATGGTCTATCTGTATGCCAAGTTTAATTGAAATCCATTCAGTCGTTAAGCCGTGCACAAGTAAAAAGACAGACAAGCTACCACGAAGTGCAAAGTTCTACGGCTTACGTCGCTTTACGGACGTCTCCACATAACACTGGCAGAATAATCGACGTCGGCACAAACAAAGAAAAAAAAATTTTGAATAGTAGATATAAAAATTATATTATTCAAATTTCTTTTTTTTCATATACTTTAAATAATTATGTAATTATTCATAATTATTTAAATAGTAAAATATATTCCGTCATCGGGCATTGACAAAACGCTGGATGGTGCACTTTTCACTAGAATTCTAGTTGTGTATCACACAGCAGTTAGTCGGTGTCCTCTGAAACCATTTGTAGACATTCAAATTCTAAAAGCGGCTGCAGTGCGAAAACCTAATTATAAAAACAAAGAATTAATCATCAATACAAGAATTCCTCAGCCAGCAGCTTGGAGCGGTTATCTAGATTTGTGACACTAATTAACCTTAGGGGAATATGATATTTACCCTAATAGGATCTATGTCCACTTATACTGGATGTAATGTTTTACAATCTTGAAAATAATGTCGTATGTTGTGTAAATGGTATTAAAATGAGAATACTTTTAGCAGTTTATAGGATTGCGCTATACAATTCGTTGATGTGTTCATTGCATATGATTTTATTTTCGATATTTTTTCAAATTCATTTATTGCGAAAATGAGTAATTGATATAACAAATACAGTTTAGTCACAATATAGTTTAATCTACCCACAATACGCCAGCAGGGATGGAATTTTTATTGGTATTTGTCATCGATCACTTATATAACATTATTTTTTTGTTTATGCGAAACCCGAATCACTTCTTTAGTTTTTAAGTTAAGAATCTATGTACAAAATTTTAATAAGGTAGTATGAAAAACCACAAAGTTATTCTTGCTATTCTACTTGATTGTCCCAACAAAAATATAGGGTCCGCTCGGCCGGGCGAGCGCGGTGCATTGACATCTGGCGTCAGCTGTAGCGCGCGCGCAAGTACTATGATCTATCGTAACCGCTCGGTATCCGCACTGCAACAATTTCTTAATGTGTCTGGAAAAAAATATACATGGTGTAAAAATGATTGGAATCGATTCAGTTGCTTATTCTGAACAAACTATATTCAGGTTTCGTATAAACAAAAAATAATGTTGTATAAGTGATCTATGGTATTTGTCTCTAGTAATTGCACATTACTAATCACTACATATTATAAAACAAAGTCACTTTTACTTTCCCTATGTCGCTTTGTATGATTCAATCTTTAAAACTATGCAACGGTTTTTGATACGGTTTTTTTAATAGATAAAGTGATTCAACAGGATGCTTTTTATGTATATAACATGCATAATATATAAGAGGAACACTGATAATTTTTGAGGTTTCTAACACATGTCGTAAAATACAACCATTTTTGAGCTTACATTGCAAACGCTGGCTGAACCCTATGAAATAGATCAAAATAATGTACTTACAGTATTGTAGACCTTAAAAATGCCTACAACAAAGTCTGCGACACCATATGTCTACCTACTATAGTTTCTTCATTATGACTACTTTTTTATGTTTGAAAAGTTAATTAAAATGCCAGTCAAAATCAGAGCCCACCATTTGTTCCTTATTATTAATCCTTATCCAAATAAATTACGCCATTTCAAAGGTATTTTTAGTAGCAGAAGATCTCTTTTTGAATTATTCGAATTTGTTGTTTCATTCAGAAGATATTACGATTTATTCAAAACTAAACACCAGAAAAAATTCGCGTGCCACTCGCGCCCCTGGCGGCCGCCTGCTACTTGAGTGTTTCTCTGCCTAAACCGCGGAGTGAGTGGGCCGGAGCGGGGGACCATTATTTCGAACAAACTTGCTACCCCGGTAGGCTTTCATTCTATTTGAAGGTGGTGGAACTGGCTATCCATGGTCAATAAGGTCGTATCTTGCAGAGTCAGATATTGGCTGATGGGTGGCACAGAAGACATTATTGAAGGGCCACCGTTTCTTGAGGAAGGCTTAGGTATCTATATCCTTTGTCCACGTGCGATGCCGGGGCGGGTCGCTAGTAATTATATAAAGTTTATATATAAATTCATTCATACACAATAAAGCATAAAACTGCGAAATGTCAGACAGGTCAATATTGAGAATGTGTAAATAAAACAACAATTAACGATCAAAACAAGTGAAGTCAATAAATGAAGTAATATAAATTGTCATACCTCATTATTAGATTACATATCAATTATTAATTCGCAGTGTGTTTGAATTCACCATCATTTGAATCTTTTACGAGGGATTTTTTAAGTTTATGTTTGAATATATTAAAGCTCATATTTTCTAATATTTGCAATATTAAACGCGTGGCGCCTTAAAAGGTACACTATTTTTCATCAATGCACTTTTGCGTTGAGTAGGTACACTTGAAAGTTTATAAAAATCAACGACATACACTTATTTTAATAAATTTACTATAATGTTTTCAACATTTTGTTTTTATTGTTCGAATACCCACTTATGACAAATTTACTTAAAATGTGTGTTATTGTTAGATCAATTAATTTTTTTTATATGTTATAGAAAATATATTTTCTATGGGTCTGGTCACTTATTGTAACCTATTTTTTTCAAGCCTGTAAATACTTATCCGGTGATGTAATAAATATTATCATATTTTTTTTTCGTAATGAATTGTGATTGCTTATACAGTATGTTACGAAAACCCTGTCCGACCCGTGAAGGTGTTGTTAGGTATCGATAACTGATTCTACTAATGCATACAAAACCGGGCTTTACTTAAAAAAAAAATCCCCCTAAAAAAAATAAATATTATTTCGCAAAAGGAGGTAACTTATTAAATGTGCGTTGACCACCCTTCGCCTGCCGACCGCGGGGGGCGGGCGGCAGGACACGCGACACGTGGTCGCATCGCTATTCGCTCATAATAATACCGGTGTTGTCACTTTTTAAAAATTACCAAATTTCGGGGAAATTGGAATTAATTCGTTGGAAAAAAAGATTATTTCAAAATTCATTTGTATTGGTACTATGATGAATACGTAAAATTTTATATTATATTTGGTCATGTGTTTACCTAACCTCTATTATCCTTATGGGTCGGACAGGGTTTTCGTAACATACTGTATACGTATTGTTCATGGAATGATTACAGATAAACTGTACGGATTGCTTATCATCACGCTATTATGGGGATAGTGGGCAAGCGGCGAGGGTATAAATTGACGTGACGATGTTGTTTTTAGGGTTCCGTACCTAAAATGTAAAAGGGAACCCTATTCATGACACTTCGCTGTCCGTCTGTAACCGTAATAGCTAGACAGTTGAAATTTTCAGAGATTATGTATTTCTGTTGCCGCTATAACAACACATACATTTGTTTTATTTTTCCATACAATAAACGTTGGTCGTGTTGTTGATTTTAACATTGCATCACTTCGCTCAACAGCCGTCTTCCTTTCTATTCATTAAATTTTTTTCTTAGTGAATAGGCTACTAGTTTATAGTTATTATAAATAAAACATGACCATATCTTGTTTCAAAATAAGGTGAGGAGACTAATTCAATATGACTAAGTAATGGTTAAAAAAACTCTATTGCAACTAAAATGAAAATCTAAAAACCAACTGCATCAGACTGCTTCAATACTGAGCTTGTTTTGCACATTATTAGATATTATTATTCTGCCTTCGAAGAATTTTTGGAATATATTGGCCACATTGCCAGAAAACATGGAGATAACCTCGAACATCTGATGGTTACTGGGAAGGTGGCTGGATCACGACCAATATGGTGGACTGACCAAACCCGTTCATCTCTGGACACCGGCCTGTGTGATGCTATACTCGCGGCCAGGGATCGTAACAGATGGCGAACTATCATGAAGGGGAAGATAATTATGCAGGGACATCACGACCCTCAGTAATCAGGAGGACGACTTGAGGAGGAGGAGAGATATTTCTAGGATTCTACTGTCTCACCATCAACCTTTTATCATCGTCCCACTGCTGGGCACAGGTTCTCTCGTACAGAGAAGGATTGAGCGTAATCTCCACGCTTGCTCTATGCGGGTTGGCGATATCAGACTGAAAGTCCAGGTTTCCTCAAGATGTTATCCTTCACCTTGTAATCAGTCACTGATGTCCAAGATATACCTACTTAGTTATTCTACTCTATCAATACATCGTACTCTCTCTCATGAACCATGGTAGCTAGACAGTTGAAATTTTCACAGACGATATGTTTATAATGGCGCTTTAACAGCAGATATTAAAAACATTTTTAAGTTCATCATTGTGATTACATTATCACTATTCACTCAGAATGTATGCACCTATCACTAATGGATCAATACACAATGACTCATGTTGCCTACTATTTCTGACCTTAAGGTCACAGATGTATTGCTGATAGCATTTATTTGATATTGATTGTAGTATGTCCATTAATGTAATGCACGATACTATTTAAGTTGGACAGTTTGGTTGATGGTGGAAAATTGTACATTGATAATACCTTTTAAAATCTATTTTTAAAAGACTGCGGAAGATGTCAATGGTGGACATGTCAAGATTTTTTTAAATAATATAAAACTAATCTATTGATCGCAATACCGCCTGATGGTAATCAGAGATGCAATCGTTGATGATAAAGCGCTCTAGTTTATTAAGAGCCTATTCACTTTAGCCTTGAAAACATTTATATTGCAGTCACACGGAAAGACCACTGTAGGCAAATTGTCCCATTCCCTCGATGTACGTGATATAAAAGGCGAGGCGAGTTATTCCACGGTAGTTAGGACTATCGCTATACATATAGACAGTGCTCTGCAATATAATGTTTTCCCAAAGATAGATTAAACTGCACCCAAATTGCGTAACAAACTATCAGTCATAATCTAAATAATCATAAAGGATATTTTATAATCCATTGCTTTTTAAATCCGAAAACCAATTTTCTTTTGATTCCCAAAGTAACCGACTATCCTCGCGTTTTATCCACAGCCGGATAATGGATAAAAGACGGGTTCCCAACCAACAACCTACATTTTCTTTATTTATAGCAAGCATCAGGCAATGCACACAGACAGGATTTACTCGCCATGTCAGGCTGAGGTAGCATAGCTAAATATAAAACTAGCCTCTAGACTAACATCTTCCATATTTAGTAACTCGTTCGTCATGAGCCCCTGATATAAATCGTAAAGATGCCTAGAGGCCATACGTCTATCTACGAGTGGTTTTGCCACAATATTTTTATGTATTACTTACTAGTTGCTGTCTCCAGAATCATATGCGTGACTTGTCTTAACATAAAGTATGTCCAGTGACACTCGCCAATCAGAAATTCCGAAAATTCTCCCCTTAAACACTCACACCACGGGCCATCAACCTTAAACAGAAACTATAGTATTTCGTCTCATAAATGGTACTAGAATGCAACCGTAGCACAAAAATACTCAAGATAGAACTTTAAATTTTTGAACCCAATGTAATTGCATAATGCTGTTGGTGCTACAGTGCAGTCTTTTTTCCTTACGCACTATAGCGTGGAAACCGTCAACGCGTGCAGCTGCAGACTTTTAACCCACACCTTTCCTGCCTGACAATGTTAGGACCCCTGATTTGTAATAGGATTGTTACACAATACGATACACTTTTACCTACGACAGCTAGACATCATCATCATTTCAGCCGAAAGACGTCCACGACGACTGGTCATGGGCCTCCCGCATCCAGTGGATTTCCGCGACTTTTACCAGGTCGTCGGTCCACCTTGTCGGGGGCCTACTCACGCTGCGTCTTTCGGAACGTGGTAGCCACTCGAGAGCAAGTCGGCTCCATCGGGAATCGGTCCTACGGGAATGTGCCCGGCCCACTGCCACTTTATTGTTGCTATTCCTCGGCCAATGTCGGCTACTCTCGTTCGTCTACGGATCTCCTCATTCCTGATTTGTTCACGCAGTGGAACCCCAAGCATAGCCCTCTCCATTGCCCTATACGCGACCTTGAGCTTTCTTATAAGGCCCCTTGTTAGCGACCACGTCTCAGTTCCATAAGTCATCACTGGCAACACACACTGTTCGAAGACTTTTCTCTTGAGACACTGCGGTATTTCGAACGAGAAGATTTTACGTAGCTTTCCGAAAGAGGTCCAGCCGAGTTGTATTCGACGATTCGGTTCGACAGCTAGACAAAAATACAATAATTAAAAGAATACCATGAATATTTATTGCACAGGATAATTTAAACTCATCTCTATCGGTGTCGGTAATTGGGATGCAGATTTTTAATTGGATAAATTGTTATCGCAATGCGGCGTTAGGTGTTCTAGTGTAACTTGAGAACTTGGCTCTGATACGCTAGCTTGAAGTTTTATTTAACAACTTCTATTTTGATTAAAGGTACCCGCAGATGCGTCGAGCCGGTGTGACGCTATTCTGGTAGAACAATTTCCATAAAGTTTCCATATTAATATTGTTCTACGAGAGTCAAGTCGCGTCGCGTCAGTCAAATCATTGTGACGCGTGGCAGTTACAAAATTAGTTAAGATATTTCTTTCTAGTCTCAAATACACTACAATGTTTTTGAGAAATCAAGTTTGAATTAGGGATAAGATCTCAAAATTTTCTAAAAACTTACATGAAGATAGTTATGTACCCAAAAATGAAAATGGTAATTAAGCCTAACAATTTAAAGACCAGACTAAAAAATATGACCTCACAAAAGTCGCAACGCAAAAAGAAATGGATGGACTGGCTAGAAGGGAAGGGCAGTCACATATAAAGACTAATAGAAAAGTATTGAAGAAAAAGACTTGTTACTTCTTCGTCTATGTACCGCGTACGTCGAGGGAATGGAACAATTTGCCAGTGGCGGTGTTTTCGTCGGATTACAATTTAAGTGTCTTCAAGGATAAAGTGAATAGGCTCTTAATAAACTAGCGCGATTTGCCAACAACGATTGCATCACTGCTTACCATCTGGCGGGATTGCAGTCAAGCACTAGTTTATAATTAATAAAATTAATAAAAAAAAAAAATACTCTAACCCTAAATAAATAGGCACAAGGGAAAGATGATGATAATGAAGTCAACATCATTAGTCCAGAATTTTAGCAATGGATCGCAGCATTTGCCTTCATTAATCTCTCATCACAGACCTAGAAACCTGCCACTTCATCCACTTTGTTCCAGGCTTCTGTCTCTTAATCTGTAATCTCTTCGTTGTCACAAACCACTACACAATAAGTAAGCATTCTTAAAACAAGGCAGTCTCCAACTTGATCAAGTTACAGTTTGTCATGATAAGCTGCCAGCCGTTCCGTATCTTGTTACCACTAGATAAACGGTCTGGCAACGATCCAAAGCCAACTCAATGAAAAAGTTCAAGAAGACTGTGTCAAAGTTACAATGGAGCTATTCTGTAAGACATCTACTAAATATTTTTTTTATTTATTTAGTTAGGATCTCCAACAAAGGATATACACAAATCATGAGAAAAGTAAAAATGGATGACAATATTATCACGAAGGTGTACTCTTACACTTATAGGAGACCTCAGCATGCATAAAAGAAATTACAACTAAGCAAACAAAAAAGTTTCAAATAATGAAGTATTATATAAAGTATTGCCGTCTCGTTCTTGGACAATATGAAAAAGATGGAACTAGTTTTGAAATGATTTGAAGAAACATCAAGCCTGGTTGTCCTGCTCTGTATGTCAGACATCATTGCCACCCAGTGGCATCTTATAACATTAAGTTTTTATTATTTCGTTCATGTAGATAAAATATGACAGAGTTAGAAATGGTTGTCATGTAAAGCTTAGTATACTATGTAAGACTTCTTCGCAATATTCGCCCCTTCTATTTAAATATATCTGGATAAATTCAAGCTTTTAATATAATTTTATACTGCGTATTCTGCGGCATCTCTCAGGGCCGGCTGTCTAGAAGCTTTTATTCAATTTAACTTGCCAAGTACTCCCGCTCGCTAGAACTAAAACGAAAGAGATGATATTATGTCTTTCCTGTTTTAGCATCAAGTACGGAATAGCGATGCTTTTAGCCTTGTCTAGTCCTCTTACAACAAATGAACACGTCGCGACCAGCCAGCCAGTAAGCTAGCTTCCGTGCGGACTAGAAAAACAGAATAAATCAACATTAAGTTGAGTGGTATCCGACAGGACCACCCCCTCCTTTTCCCGTTGGCATTGTAGTGCCGTAATGTGGGATATGTGGGACATGTCTGTGGGATAAACTACAGAGTTCTTACCAGCAGTTTACTTAGACAGGGTGAGTTTAGTACCTATATGCACAATTTCACCAAATGACTTATAGCTTTCAAGCGTCGCATCTAATACATATTCTCTCTAACCTTTACGAACTACAAGATGTAATTCGCGGTTATTACCACCGGGCCGTTGTAGGGTATATGATAAGTAATGTTATTTTCTAATTAGATTCATACAAACACTTTTGAATCATATTTTAAAACTAGACGAGGTCGGCTTTTCATATCTGACTAGTCTGAGAAGAAAAGTGGAAACAACGATCCGGACGAAGCGTTTCGTCTCCTCTTTTATACTGCTTACATCGAGCGACTGTAACAATTTGCCAGCGGCGGTGTTTCCGTCGGACTACAATTTGAGTGACTTCAAGGCTAGAGAGAATAGGCTCTTAATAAACTAGCGTGCTTTTACCATCAACGATACCATCACTGCTTACCTTCAGGCGGGATTGTGGCCAAGCACTAGTTTATAAATTATAAAAAAAAATCTGAGGTCATAGTCTCTTTTAAAGTGCAGACATAATTTTGGTAAGATCATAATAATTATGATGGTCATGTCGATCGATGTCCGTGATGGTGTTTTGTGAAATGAACTAAACAGATTTAGATAATCAGCCGGTCCATTATGTAAAAATCTCACCGTGAAGAGTTGGCTAAAGTGTGCTTAGAATGACCTCTCAATAGATTTGTTGTTTTTTTTTAAATAATATCATTACTGACAGGACTATTGTTACAAATAAGCCTGATATAGAAGTGATAGATCGATTAGCGCGCCTCGCAATGATGGGAATCTCGTGAAAGCTGAGAAAGAGAAACAAATTAAATATCTCCACTTGGCACACGACATTGTTGACATGTGGCATATGAACTCGGTTGTCATTGTACCGATTGTCGTATCGCCCAATCGTTTGATAGCCATAAGAGCATCGACCAACATCTATTGAGGTTCTAGTTAGGCAGTTGGATCGAGGGCCTGATTCAAAAGGCCGTACAGCCTACAGGTCTCCCAAAGTGATAATGCTCATAGAAATCTTCGTCACTGTTCGGCAACGGTCGTATTCCCCGAGCGTTCGGAAGAAGATATGTATATAGAGTGGTGCACTTAACCACTTTTTATGCACTTAACCTAAATAAAACATTATTTCGGCGATTTAAATGGGTGTGATTCCTCATAGCAACTTTACTATACCAGTCAAGGACTTTCTCTTACCGCTCAAGCTTTAATTTAGACTTTATTGGCGCAATAGTGTTCCCTCTAGGGATTACTGTGACCACTATTAAAACAAATTACGAACCTAACGACGCACCACTTAATTAATGAAATAATGCTGCTTGCGAATTAACATGGCGATAAAAACTACAGTATTTACGCATTGAGGTCATGGCCATCGGATGTATGTAAAGCTTTATGTACTGCATGCATTAAAAGAACATTTAAGAGGACGCCACTTGCGTGCGTCAGGTGCATTGCACCCTGCGTAAAATCTTCATACCTATTTATGTTCTGTAATTTATTGTGTTACTAGAAGCCGCCAGCGACTTCGTTCGCGTGGAGTTAGTTATGCTCCACTCGTATTGGTCGCAGCGTGATGTTATATAGCCTAAAACCTTCCTGGATTAATGGGCTATCCAACGCAAAAAGTATTTTTCAAATCGGACCAGCAGTTCCTGAGATTAGCGCGTTCAAACAAACAAACTCTTCAGCTTTATATATTAGTATAGATACATATTTATGAGTATTCTATTCTAACAATACCTATGAAAATTTAATGATCATAAAACTATTCAAATTGGCATGAGACATGCTTTGAAATATGCGATGACCTCTCCTTTGTCTCGTGTGAATTGCGACGACTTTCAGGAAACATCCTAAAGTCCTTTGTAATAAGTATCGCGTACCCACTGGGTTTTTGAGATTTGACAGCCAGCCGGTTTGTAATACCGGTAATTCATTCAGCTGCATTTTGTTACACTGGAGTCCGAACAGTGGCATTCATTGGTTTTCAGAATTGGTACGTAGGTACAAACGACAGCATATCAGGTTACTATAGTCTGTCAAATTTCTTTTTATATTTTCAACTTTATCTCTAAAACACTAAGGCTCATGGTTGATTGGGAATATTTGACAGTTTCGGATAGCTTGCCCGTACGTAAAATATAATTGTTTCACAGTAATTTTTTCCTCACTCTCGTCGACCTTGTTATCTATCCTTTTCTTCCTTTGCACAGCCAAAATAGAAAGTATATCTTTAACATTCATAATCGGTTGGTTCTGAGTAGGCATGCCTAGTTAAATTGCGAAGATAATTTGTAAACTACTTGAAACATTTTGCATAAAACCTTTACGCCTTTACGCAAGACGCGGCTGAGGACGGCACGGACGCGAAGCTGTTGCCGTCATCACGACGACACGACCGGGTGTGTCGTCTTCTGTAAATTCTGTGGTTGTGTTTTCAATTGAAAGAAAATTACAACGTACTGAAAAAATTGTGTCGTTGCACAAGCGGCTAGGAGAAATCACATTACGATCGGCAGTAGTCAGTTTTATTTAGTGTTTCCCTATGATATTATGTACTTTGTTTATCATGTTCGAGTACATCTGGTTGATATGGAGTCCGGGGCCTCTTACGGCGGTGTGGCCCACGCGTGTATGGGATGATCCTGTTGAGTGGCACGGGGAAAAACGTGTGCCGCATTCACTCTCGCGGATCGCTTTTGAGATCGTGGTGGCGTGACCGCCCGCTGCAATGACGTAGAAATTAGCATAATTGATGTTAAAAAACAAGAAGGAAACAGTTTCACTGTGTGTATTGAATTTAATAATAATGATATACCTACCTATTTAGACATTTTTCTCATTTCTTGAGCACTGACAAAAAGAACACTTAGTCTAGCTACAGCTTTTTTATCAGCTATACTCATATATCTCTTAATACATATTGTTACGGGTAAATTTCGATGTCGTCACTTTGTTGACAAAATTGATAAAACCTGTACCATTCAATAGGCCACCTTAACCCTTTAACCGCCACGGCACTGATCCCTTTGACGAACCTCCAGCGCCACGACACTTTAGGTATAAGTTGGAACAGTGTTGCGAATACTCAATATCGATGCATTTATTTATTCACGATATTAACCTTTCGAGAATATTTACTTTTATACTGCTCATACATACAGTATGTTAAGAAAACCCTGTCCGACCCATAAGGATAATAAAGGTTAGGTTAACACATATAATATAAAATTTTACGTATTCATCATAGTACCAATACAAATGAATTTTGAAATAATCTTTTTTTTCCGCGAATTAATTCCAATTTCCCCGAAATTTGGTAATTTTTAAAAAGTGACAACACCGGTATTGTTATGAGCGAATAGCGATGCGACCACGTGCCGCGTGCCCTGCCGCCCGCCCCCGCGAGCGGCAGGCGAAGGGTGGTCAACGCACATTTATTAAGTTACCTCCTTTTGCGAAATAATATTTATTTTTTTTAGAGGGATTTTTTTTTTAGTTTAGCCCGGTTTTGTATGCATTAGTAGAATCAGTTATCGATACCTAACAACACCTTCACGGGTCGGACAGGGTTTTCTTAACATACTGTATATAGAGGCATTATTATAAAAATATAGGTAAGCATATACCTAAACTTAATAACACTACAAAATCTGTTCTTACCCTACCTACCGATGTACCTTCTTAATATTAAATAATTCCAGCCTATGAATGTATCATTTAAATTTTGGTTAGTATCCATGATGAACCTTAGTAGGTATGTTACAAACAAACACAATTACTTGTCAAATTAAAATATCGATTTAAAAAATAAATTAAACTTATCAAATCAACATCACTTCTATGTTGAGAACTGTCGTCGCTTCGCAATTCATGATTACAAAATATTTAATAACTCTTCGTCTTCACGAAACACGAAAAAGGCCTACAACACTAGTTGCACTGAGCGATAAAGCTTCTCCTGTAGCAATTTAAAATGAGATTAGTATTATATGAAACATAGATAACAAATTAAAAAAACAGTAAACTTATTTAGTCCGTTTACTATCCCGCGGACAAAAAGACGGTATGACATTTATGTAAAAAAAATGATACGCGTTTAAAATATTAGGATACAAATAATAATAAATAACAACAAATAAAATAACTAAATAAACTGTATTTTCTTTAAAACAAAATAAATGGGTAAATAAGTACACATATTATTATTTAGCTGTCCTTTTGACTGAGGATAAATAAACAGACTTGAAAACAAGAGTTATTTACCGAATTATTATCACTATCCGTTGAACTGCTACTACTATAAATATCATTGTTTGCTTGCTGCAATATATTTAATAGTTCTTCGTCGTCGTATAACATCATCGATAACTTCTCGACACTAGCTTAGATGTAATAATAATGTGAGCACATGTTATCATGGCGATGGCGCTGACGTTTATTCAAAATATGACTAGTTGACCTTGAGCCGCACATAAAATTACGACGACGGCGTTCGCGGATAGCCTGTACTAGTGACGTTCTGGAGTTAGTTTGTACTTAATATTTACCTATACTTATTTGTTGATTTCTACATATTACTTCACTAAAGCTTATTGAATTTTGAATAAATAAATAAATGTTTAATAAACTATGAAATTTTGATTAATGTTTACTTGATAGTTTTGTAAAAAAATAGGATGTTTTTTATTAATTTACTATCAGGAGTTTCATATGCGGTACAACACTAGTCTACATGAAATTATGGGTTCGGCGAAGTAGGTTGATATTTAGACGTATCACGAACTGAGAACATGTAATTATTTCAATCAATTAGCTAAAATATGTATTTAATACTGTTAAAAATAAAGTAATTACACGAAATATATTAAGATTCAGTAAGCAAATTCAACATTTATTGTACATTTTTTAAATGACAGGACTTTCTACACAATATTCTGACGTGGCGCCTGATGTAATGTTCTTACAACACGTAATATTATGGCGTTGGCGGTTAAAGGGTTAAGTCTAGGAATGCGTTTTATATTACACCTAGACAATGTCTAAATCTCGAGTAATATGGCTTAAAAGTTACGCACTGCATGTCACGCGATATTGAACCTTATGCCCTCGATATAAGGTGCATTCGTAACAATATATTCCGTCTATGAATAGATATAACATCAAATCGAATCCTATTTCCATATATCTATGTATCTAAATTAGTGTTGCCCAAATTCAGTCTTGGTCTTGCAGTCTTGGTCTTGTTCTTGCGTTTTTGCAAGACCAAGACCAAGAACAAGACCGCGTATTTTTAGCAAGACCAAGACCAAGACTGACCGTGCAAGACTTGAGCAAGAACAAGACCTAGCCTGCAAGACTCTTGCGTCTTGCAGCTAGGACTTAGCGCTATTTCACTGAGTAGTTAGGTGTAACAGTTCGGTGTATAGGTAGGTACGCTTAGGAATTCTATGAGACGTAAAAAACTGTATCAAAGAATATGAAAAACTGGACCTATGCGCATTACGACTAGAGATGGGATTCTACCCGGGTAAATTCCCAGCAGCGGGTAAATACCTCGGTAAATACCCACGAAAGCACCCAATCGGGTAAATATGTGGGTATTTTCATTTTACTGATCGTTTTCAATATATAACTTAGTCCCAGTGATCTCTTCTTGTATCTGAACCCACAAACAAACCACTTTATAAATTACCACCCAGAAAAGCAATCTCTACGATACACTTGGATGTTATTCATAATGAGATGGTAAAAGAGATCACAGAAGAACTCCAAACTGCAAATAATTTGCATTTGCAGTGTGATGGTCGGAGTTATCAACGCAATGATGGAATCATAAACTAGGTATCATTACAAAACCGGAGCCTTTTTTTGTAAAAAGTCTCAATACTCTTTCCAATCGACACACAAGTAAATATCTATCTCAAGAGATACTCAAAGTTATAGATGTGTACGGAGCCCACAAGTTTGCAACTCTGGTTGGAGACAATGCTAAACATTCAAAGAGCATTTGAAATTGTAAAAGAAACACATACATCTGCCTATAAAATCGTGATAATAAATGAGGGTGCTGCGGTCGTGCATTTAGCAACCCTGTTAGTGTGACTGAAATCATTTTGATACTAGCACATTTTTTGGTACTAGAAGCAAGGCTGCTTTTGCAGACCAGTACTTCCTGAGATTAGCGCGTTCAAACAAACAAACAAACAAACAAACAAACAAACTCTTCAGGTTTATATACACTTTTGGACACATCTATTGGCCCACCTTGTATTTTCAGTTTCGTTTGGTCCTAGCTAAAATTTTATATAAGGCCGAGCAAAAAGTTTTTATGCAGTTTTGAACCTGGAACATTCAAAATTTCATTCAATTTGAATTTCGAACACAGAATTTAAAGAAACAAAAGACAATCTGGAGCCTGTTTGTTGATATCAAACAATCGAATACTAAGAAAACTTGATTTTATTGCTTTACTTGGATTTAATTCTTGAAAAGTGATTGATATCTTTGGTTTTGCAACAAACATTACTTATTCTTAACATTAAGGTGAGGTTCTATCAATAATCTATGGATACTTCACCTGAAGTCGCCGCCCAAGCTGTGGCACTTATTCAGGCAGGACACAGCCAAAGAAATGTGAGTGCTCAACTTAATTTAAATCGATCTGCGGTCCGAAATGTTTATCGGAGGTACCTAGAGACTGGCGGCTTTGTTCGTCGCCAAGGAAGGCCACGATCTCGGATCACAACTGAAAGGCAGGATCGATTCATCGTGACGACCAGCTTGAGAAATCGTCACATTACCCCCATTGAGATAACTTCGCGACTTCCACGGAGTATCTGTGAGCGCCCGAACTGTTCGGAGAAGGTTAAAAGAACGCGATATGGTACCACACAAGCCAGCTAATGGGCCCAAACTAACGCGAGCCCACCAAACAGCGCGCCTTCATTTCGCACGCACTCATTTAAATTGGACACAGCAAGATTGGAGCCGTGTACTCTTTTCTGATGAGTTTAAAATTGTGTTACATGGCAATGATGGAAGGAAGAAGGTCTACCGACGTCAGGGAGAGCGTTTCGCACAATGCTGCTTTGAAGAGAGGGTTACTTATGGCCGTGGCTCATGGACTGTTGGGGCGGTATATCCGCGAGCGGCAAAACTCAACTTAAGGTTGTTACAGGACCACGGCTGCCAACATTAAATGCTGAAAGGTACATTCGTGACTGCTTAGAACCTCACGTGATACCATACGGGGACTATGTGGGCCCAAATTTCCTTTTTATGCATGATAATGCAAGAGCCCATACGGCCGGCATCGTCAGGGGATATCTTCGGGATATAAACATCACAGTTATGGACTGGCCACCCAGAAGCCCAGACATGAACCCCATTGAGCACATGTGGGACGAGCTAAAAAGACGTGTTAGGGCTCGTCAGCCAGTTGCCCAGACGATGCAGGAGTTGAAAACTGCCATAGAAGAGGAATGGGAGATGATACCTCCAAATTTCATAGAGCGGTTGATAATCGTATGAGAGCTGTGGTAGATGCCCATGGAGGCAACACGCGTTATTAAATGAAACTTTTATTTGATAATACATGTTTTTATTCAAAAATAAATTGCCTTCAACAAGGCGCATATCCGACTTGTTAGGCGTAGCTCCATGTCGTATGGTATTCTGAATTCAAGTTTAAAATAATACGATCGAAATAGGTGGTAAAATGTATCAGGTTTAAAACTGCATCAATAGTTTTTGTTCAATCTAGCAATCATATTTCGGTAGGGGCCAACGAAACCTAAACTCAAGGTGGGCCAATAGATGTGTCCAGACGTATATTAGTTATTAGGGTATAGATATTTGATAAAATTTCTCCAGCTTCGTGTTCTAGCAAAAATCGCCGATATACTTTAAAAATTAATTACCGAGCTCCACTTTTATTTGTTTTGCTTATTTCTAATACGTTTCTTCGATGTTTTATCCACGTAGATTTAAAATGCAATAGATATACGACTGATGACATTCGATGTACTATAATTTAGTTTTACGTAAGTTTAGTAATTTCACGACTTATAGACAGACTGTACGTAGTTTCATTTTTGATTAAGTACGTATTTGGTTGATCAATGATAATTTTTGTTTGTTTTTGGTGTAAAATGTAGTTATCGTTGTAATGTGTGTTCACATTTTGATTGATGTAACGAAGACTATAATACCCGGCGTTTAGGTATTTACCCGGGAAAATACCCGATATATACCCAAAATGGGATTTTACCGGGTTTATACCTTTTGGGTATTTACCCGCTGCCCATCTCTAATTACGACTAATACCATAAACATAGCGAATAAAAAATATCTATTAAAATCAAACTGAGTGCATGCATAGTTATGTTTTAACCATCGGCACTTTGATAATGCGGCATCAAAGGTTTTGTACTTATTTCTCAAAGAAATTTGCCGCTTTTCGGAAGTACATGGTTATGATACACGCGCCGGCGGCTTCTTTTGAAATCTAAAACAATCGTTGCCGCCACGCCGAAATCATAACATTTGACACTATTTGATTGCCGCCATAGGGCGTAGGTATACTCATGCAAAATAATTTCGAATTTTAAGAGTACCTACAGGTGTTCCAAAGAATAAATAAGTTTCAGAGTGTTTAGAATGAAAATGAATACATTATACTGATCACGCAAGTAGTATTATGATTAGGATAAAATGGTAAGGATAGGTAGTAGATGTCATATTAATTCATTCTAGTAAGTATATATTATAATATTGATTACTTATATGGTTTTAAACTAATTACTTAGGTACTATTATTGTACATTTAGTCATTATATTTCTTAAGTTTTTACAAGAAAAAATAGCAAAAAAGTGTTCAAATATCACCCGTTTAATAAATATTGTAGCCACTTTTAAGACTTTCTTTGTAGACAATGTGGGGGAAGCAACTTAAAACAGAAAGTCTGCGCAAGTTCAATGAACTTTATAAAGAATATAAAAGTTTACACTCACTGAACAAATCTCTGGAATTACCAGAAAAAGAAAATAAAGTATGTGACGAAGATGAAGACGTAATAGACTTTGATAAACTCTATGAATGTCCCTCGACGTCATCTGGATCTTGTCTTCAAGGCTTAGTGATAGACGAGTTGGAGGAGTACCTGATAAAACCAAGAACTGCCAGCTCGGAAGACATTTTAGATTGCTGGAGGACGCATGAGACAGAGTATCCGATTTTATCGAAAATGGCCCGTGATTTTCTCTCAATACCTGCAACTTCAGTACCTGCTGAGAGGTTATTTTCTAAAGCATCATTAGTAATTAGAAAACATAGAAATAGGTTAAGTGATGAGTCAGCCAGATGGTTACTTTGTATTAATTCTTGGTCAAAAAAATTGATATAAAGTATCATAACCTAATGATAAAGCTGTTGATTTGTGTTGTATTTTATTTTTTATTCAAATAAATGATAAATCGTAAAACTCTTTTATTAAACTTCTTATAAATTGAGGGTTCAATCTCTTTCTAGACAGATAAGTATTGTTCTTTAAAATACAGGCAAGCTATTGTAATTAATTTGTTTTTTTTTACATGTTTTATCAAATGTAAGCTTATAAATCATAAATGTTTATTAAGAAACAGTTACTTCCATGGAAAACGACATATAGGTCAGTTGATTTTTCGAATTTCTTATCAAATCTTCAGTTATTTATTAATCTGCTTGATCTTTACTATGGCTATGTTAATTCAAGCTCACAATGTTCCAATTCTAATACGTTTTTCTAAGATTTAAAGTAAACTTTAATAAATAGTAATAGACTAATAGGTAATTGCAAGACTTGCAAGACTTGCAAGACTCTTGCTGCAAGACCAAGACCAAGACCAAGACTGGGAGCGCAAGACCAAGACCAAGACCAAGACCAGGTGTATTGGCGCAAGACCAAGACCAAGACTGGCTAAGTCTCGTCTTGTTCTTGCATTTGGGCAACACTAATCTAAATTCTACCCATGTATATTGTTTTATTACCACAAAAGTTGTCAATATACCTACCGATGCCAGTTAACTTGACATAAACAAAGCTATTTGGAAGGCGGCCAACTTCTAAACTAGTGTTTTTCAACGTATGAGGGTCGGGCGACCCGCCGACCCACCTAGGGGGTTGCCAGCCGCATTTAAGGTCGCCGGTTCTCTAAAATTATAGTCTGTTCCAAATGAAAAGGTACCCAAAGAGACAGACTGAAATTCCAAGTTAGTTATGCAGCGCAGGGTAGAGCGTCGTGGAATATTTTTAGATAGGAGATCGAAGATAAAATTTTAGTTTGGTCCTATAAAATTAAGATATTCCATAGATTGTTTAAATGAGATTAAGAACATGGCTGCCAAAAATACGTCAATTTACGTCAGGCGCGGACTATTTTGATATAACTTCATTAATATTTATCTTCTGTTCCTTTCTTAATAAAGTATAAAAATCCTGTCTCCTTGCCTTCTACTCTAACATTATGCAGTTGTTTGGCAGTATTCCCGTAGGCGCGGAATTGCGGGCGGCGAGCAGTAGGCCTAGTATGAGTTTTCAATACGAAACTCGTTCGATCGTATCGAGCGCGTTTGGCGCTCTCATTGGTTGAGAGTTCTTACGACCTTGAAGCGGGCCAATCGCCGAGTCAAACACGCTCGATATCGGCGAACGAGTTTCGTAATGAAAACTCATACTAGGCCTACAGTAGGCGGCTCGCCGCCCGTTAAGGACCAGGTCCGGGTCGACGGCGAAAGCTGTAAAGATGGCGAAAGGCTGAAAGAGATTTCAGCACATTGTCACGTGGTCCACGAAGACCGATGCCTCTTTGGTCAGGGTTGCGAGTTTGTTAAAAAAGAAACCGTGGTCCTGGCACACAGGCAAGTGAAGAAACATGGGTGGGTTTTAGTCACTAAACGTCTGACACGCCCTTCCGCTCCGCCCAGAGCGGGAGAAGTCATTTGATGATTTCTCATCCAGAACAAAAAAAGGTGCACTGTAATACACTCACATTTCGACAGTTATATTTCTTTGTTTTTCATTGTGTTTAATTCAAAACCCTTTTTTCTTTTTAGTATCTGCACGGGATAGGCCACAAAGTGTGCGTGACACAGCCTCGCGTCGCCGCCGCCGTGTCGCTAGCGTGCCGCGTGGCAGAGGAGCGGGGCGAACCTGTTGGGGAGCAAGTTGGATATGCTGCTGCTAATACCAGTTGTAGAGGGACCAGCACTGGGATTGTTGTGAGTACCAACGTAGAAAGAATACTGGAATGTTATATAGAATAGATAGATAAACTCATTGTATATTTATTTACTTAACAATAGCCCAAAAGTCTGACAAGCACTCTTGCTATGGGGTATCGTCATGTTAATTAACGGTGTTTAGTTAGACTGGAAGCCGACGCCAATATAATTATATATACCTACAAATAGTTGAAAACGCTGGGCTGATTGATTTTTGTAAACAAAACTTATAAAAAAAATAAGCTGTTTTACTTAAATAATAGTCTGTATTAATTAAAAAAAAAAAAAGAATTAGTAATTACATAGAACGTGTCTGGCTCTTTAGATTGACGGAGACACATTTGGTCGAGGGCGGCAGTCCCTTATCTGTGACACTTGTTAAGTGCACAATGCTAGTCAGGATTTTAATACCAGATCTACAGTTACAACACTAACTTGCTGGAGAGTATGGTGGTATTTCTAACCAGTTTTTTCCTCTTGCTTAGTAATGCGGTAATAAACATTTACATATATGTGCATATACTGTACCAGTATTAAAATATCCCTTTCATTTCAATGCATTTTATCCTTTCTCTAAGAATATCGATTGTGTCACTATTGCATTATGTTTGATAGGTTGTATTATCCTTAGTAAAACTATTTTCAAACTAGAAATTATGATTGGGTTATTCCTGGACCTACGTAAGTCTAGTAACTGAAGTCCAATACTGTAAACATCTCAAAGTGAAAACTTAAAAAAAACTCAAGGTGAAGTGAGTGTGGTGTGGGATGTCATTTCAACTAATGGGAAGAATAATTGACACTATTACGGCTAACTCTAACATAATCAAAATCAATAGTCATTTATTCAAATTTGGCTGAGAATCAGCACTTTTTAAATGTCAGAATTACATAAGACAGTCCCTCAAAACACCCAACCATCGACACTTCCTAGTGCTTTCGCTGGGAAGAAGTGGCGGAAAAACCTCCCCAGCAGCACAGCTGTCTGTTCATTTAAAAAAAAAAAACATATGACTTTATACAATACTATGTATAATAATGAACACAAGAAAATACAACAACAATGAAATTTATTAACCGTATGCCAGCTAGCCACGCCAAAATACCAGCAAAGCAAAACCTCACTTGAACTAACTTATCATGGTGAAATTTTTACAAAAGCGATCGATTGCTCTGCTTACCTTTAGCTGATTTCAGTAAGCTTCGCTGTAATAAATACGGTTTGAATTCTTTTATTTCTAAAGATCATTTGTACTAAAATAAATACAATAAAATAAGTAATTTATACATTTTTGTTGTGCAGGAAACAGTGCGCATAAAGGGGTTTATATTCATAAACGATGATTAAAGTTAAGCGACGTTTAAACGTCGAAAATATATGGTTAAACAGTCATTAATCACTAGTTAAGTTTAAGTAACGTTTACGAATAAAGGTTAAAGTGTTATGTTTATTAAATCAGGAGTACAGTGAGCATTACCCATTTTTGACGGTAGTTGTAAAATGTTTTTTGTGTTGTCCAAATTAGTATAATAACACTATATGCCTTTCATCTTTAAGATTTAAGCAGAGGTGCACCTATTTACATTTATTATGAATGTATATCTGCATTTCTTCAGTTCTGTTAATTTAATCTAATATGCTTTATGATTGATTTTGGTATTCAGCTGTACTCGGTTCCGAATCTGGCCACAAATTTGTTGGAAATAGGTTAGGTAAATGATAAATATGATAATGCTTTATCTATATATATAAAAGAAAGTCGTGTTAGTTACATCATTTATAACTGAAGAACGGCTATACCAATTTGGCTAAAAATTGGTAAGGAGGTAGCTAAGAACTGGGAGAAGGACATAGGATACTTTCTATGCCGCTCCCCGTCGTTCCTGTGGGAATAAATGAACTTCTTTGTTTCGACTTCTCCCACGCTTTTATGCTACCCTGGTAACTTGAACGTCAAAAAAATATGCACAATAAACCTTCTTTCATGTATTATGATTATTTGATAATGATGAATGAATGACGTTTATTGTTTCGACTTCTCCTACAGTTTTGTGATACCCTGGTACCTTCCACGTCAAAAAAATATGCACAATAAACCTTCTTTCATGTAATTATGATTATTTGATAATGATGAATGAATGACGTTTATTGTTTCGACTTCTCCTACAGTTTTGTGATACCCTGGTAACTTGAACGTCAAAAAAATATGCACAATAAACCTTCTTTCATGTATTATGATTATTTGATAATGATGAATGAATGACGTTTATTGTTTCGACTTCTCCTACACTTTTGAGCTACCCTGGTACATTCCACGTCAAAAAAATATGCACAGTAAACCTTCTTTCACGTATTATGATTATTTGATAATGATGAACGAATGAGGTTTATTGTTTCGACTTCTCCTACAGTTTTGTGATACCCTGGTACTTTGCACGTCCACAAACTATGCACTATAAAACCTCTTTCATGTATTATGGTGATTTGATAATGATGAATGAGCTTTTTTATTGTTTCGATTTCTCCTACACTTTTATGCTACCCTGGTACCTTGCACGTCAAAAAATATGCACAATAAACCTTCTTTCATGTATTACGATTATTTGATAATGATGAATGAATTAGCTTCATTGTTTCGACTTCTCCTACACTTTTATGCTACCCTGGTACCTTGCACCTCCACAAAGTAGGAAACACGTGTCCAGTATTTTTAAGTTAATAATATTATGTACAAAATTTCAAAAAGATATAATGAAAAACCACAAAGTTATAATAAGCTTGCTACGAGTATTCTACTTGGTTGTCCCAACATAAATATGGTCAAACATCCGCGCGCGAGCGAGCGCGGTGCGTTGACCTCTAGCGTCAGCTGTTGCGCTCGCACAATACTATGATGATGTATCGTAAGCTGCGTGACGCACTCGGTAACTACACTGTAACAATTTCTAAATGTATTTGGGACAAAATATAACATGGTGTAAAAATTATTGGAATCGATTCAGTTGCTTATTCACTATTTATATATATAAAAGAAAGTCGTGTTAGTAACTCCACTTATAACTCAAGAACGGCTCCATCGATTTGGCTGAAAATTGGTAGGGGGGTAGCTAAAAACTAGGAAAAGGACATAGGATACCTTTTATCCCGTTCCCGTCGATCCCATGAGAATGAATTAGCTTCATTGTTTCGACTTCTCCTACACTTTTATGCTACCCTGGTACCTTGCACCTCCACAGAGTAGGAAACACGTGTCCAGTATTTTTAAGTTAATAATATTATGTACAAAATTTCAAAAAGATATAATGAAAAACCACAAAGTTATAATAAGCTTGCTACGTGTATTCTATCTACTTCCCAACATAAATATGGTCAAAGATCCGCGGGCGAGCAAGCGCGGTGCATTGACCTCTAGCGTCAGCTGTTGCGCGCGCACAATACTATGATGATGTATCGTAAGCTGCGTGACGCACTCGGTAACTACACTGTAACAATTTCTAAATGTATTTGGGACAAAATATAACATGGTGTAAAAATTATTGGAATCGATTCAGTTGCTTATTCACTATTTATATATAACTCAAGAACGGCTGAACCGATTTAACTGAATATTGGTGGGAGGTAGTTAAGAACCCGTCCCCGTCGTTCCCGTGTGACGTGACATAAGACATGGTCCAACTCATTCAAAATGTAAGTCAGCAATTCATATACCAAAAATGGTATAACAAAAAGCAAATGACAGCTGAGCATATTTAAAAAAAAGTCTAACCGGTTGAAGCAATCGTTTAAAGCAAAGAATATAAATACTCTCTGCTGGTTTAAAGTTTCTAATAAAAAACCACAAAGCCAACTTCAACTTCAAAATTTCTAATATTGTATTGCTGTGCCATTTATCATCAATAAAAATATCATGCCGTGACCAAGACCATCAAATCTTTCTCGACAAAGCGGTAATGCAAGAGTAAATCGAAACATTCTGAATGAAAGCACTGAAGAAGAGCAAGAAATTGCACTTGCAGAGCGCCGCCTCGACTTCTCGACTTCGTGCTTCTCACTCACAAGAGCAAAGGGAGGCGGCAGTCCGTGAAACTGTTCCGTTGACAATGCGAAATCGGCGAACAAACCTCAGAGATCATCATCATCATCATCAATCTTTTTATCGTCCCACTGCTGGAGACAAGTCTCCTCTCATGCAGAGAAGCATTGAGTGTAATCACCACGCTTGCTCAATGCGGGGTGGCGATTTCAGACTTATAAAGTCCAGGTTTCCTCAAGATTTTTTCCTTCACGTTCAGTCATTGGTGTCCTAGATATTATACTTAGAGAGTACATATCACTTTAGAAAAGTTACATCGATACTTGCCTGACCTGGAATCGAACCCGCGCAATCATACAAGAGAGGCTGGTGTTTTAACCACTAGGCCACCACGACATCTCAGAGATCAATAGCTAGATAATTTACGAAGCACAAGTAGAAATTCATTTCTTTCACAAGGTGCTACACTAAATAAATGACAAATAAAAAAATCATGGAATACTTTTTTTTTTATTATTTACAGTGTTCCTAATTTAAAAAGTAAAAAATGTGATCATGTGATATTTATTGCCTTTAAGGCGGAACAAAGTTCGCCGGGTCAGCTAGTAATTGAATAAATATTATTTGTTTCAGTTCATGACAGAAGGCGTTTTGTTACGAGAGATGTTTGCGTCCCCTCTGCTTATGCAATATTCCTGCATAGTTCTCGATGAGGTAGGTCTGTGATATTTTCAACTGTCACAGTTTAACATCCTGATGATTTAAAGACAGATAGTGGATTGTTAGTTATACAGGCTCCGTGGCGTAGCGGCCGCTGCGCAAGGAGGCGCGGGTTCGATCCCCGCACAGAACAAATATTTGTATGCATGATTATTTGCACTGGTCTGGTCGTGCCTCGGAAAGCACGCTAAGCCGTTGGTCCCTGTTGCCATACGGACATCTAATGGCAGTCGTTACGGGTTGTTGTTCTAACTGCAATGCTTCGATATCGCCTTCGGGTTGCGGAGGTCAGACGGCAGTCGCTTCACGGAAAATGTCGAAGTTAAGCCAAAATCAGCAGTTGAGACTGGTGAAGCGGACCCCAGACTCCAAAAGCTGGAAAAGCTTTGGATGCGACTGGGATTAACGCTGAGATGATGATGAGTGGGTTCTTAGTTATAGGGTTCCGTTTACACCCCTTCGGTACGGACCTTTGCAGTCTAAGGGAGGGTTAACATTTACCAATTGATAATCACATAAAGGTGTATCTGACATCGACGCACAAACGAGTACCATGGATCCAGTACATGATTCTGAACCCCCCAATGGTGGAATTTTTCGTCGGCTTTTTCATGATTTAAAAAACATATTTTACACACAACTACATAATTATTTTTTTACTTTAAAATCTTATTGCGTTATAAAAGTATAGCTACTTTTATAACGCAATAAGATTTTAAATTAAAAAATAATTAATTCGCTAATTACACAAAAAAGCGCAGTGAAAACAAAATTCGATAAACTATCTTATCAGCTGATTTAATAGAGTTTACATCAGGGATCAACGTCATACCTACAAACCCGCACGGCGGCACGCTTGCAACTTTCAAAGGCTGAGCCGACACTTTTTTTTAAACATTGTTATTTCTGTAACCGCTCATTAACGACATAAATGACTATCATAATTTTATTAGTAGCATGCGGTCTAGCCTTTTCGCGAAGTTTGCGTTACAATGTCAGATACATCCTGTATAAGATTAAATAAAAGGTCTCCAATGTTATTTTTTGTTTCACAACAGAAAATGGCTGCCACAACAACTTCTTGATAAAACACAATTCAATATTCTTATTTCACTATTAAAACAATTTTGTTTAATTTCAGGTTCATGAGCGTACCCAGATGACTGATGTATTAATGGGGTTGCTGAAAAAGATTATAAAGGTATTTTTTATAAACTTGTAATGATTATTTACCAATACTGTCAATACAAAAAAGGTTCGTCTCCTTTTTTCCCAGTCTTCAAACAATCTAAGCCATAATTAGTAATATGTGCAGTAAAAGACCCTCCAATCCACATCATATTGGCCTTTATTTACTCCACCAGTGCACTTATTCGTTCCTCATCATCATTTCAGCCGAAAATCCACTGCTGGACATAGGCCTCCCCCAAGGATCTCCACGAGGACCGGTCCAGCGCCTCCCGAATCCAGCGGTTACTGGTTCAGTCGCGTAATACATATTATTTCTCTCCAGAAACGCAAGAATCTCAAACTGGTTGTGTCTTCAGCGACAATGGACGCTGAGTTCCTGCGAGACTTTTTCAACCTGACTGATAAGAAGTCAGGCAAATCCAGCACTTCTACAATAATGTCCATGGAAGGAAGGACGCATCCCATTGACGTGTTCTATAGTGAAGGTGAAGGAAGGCTTTTATTTATTTATTACTAGCTAGCTCCTCTCCGCGGTTTCACCAGCATAACTTATGATCCCATTAGAATATTGGGATGAAAAGTATAAACTACAACCATAATAAATTTCATTAAAGTTGGTCCAGCCGTTAGGACGTCAAGATGTAATAAGCATACAAACACGTTAACAAATTTCAAACTTTATAATATGACAACTTTATGGACAAGTAAAAAAAATATAATAAATAAAAAAATCTCTCCGGCAGAAGTTACCACCCACCAGAAAAAGTCTTACTGCCATGCGATGCGTCGTGTTCCGGCATGACGTCTGGTGAAGCCGTACGGAGGACGGGTCTGAGCAGTTGTGTTGCGATGTGTGCCGGGTACGATGCGCCTAATGTTGCGTCGAGAGTTTGGTCGTGAAGGGTCTCCAGATAGGGCTGCCAATCCCGCACGCCATTCTCGATCCCGGTTTTGGCGTGAGTTGGTATTCAAATCCCGCGGGATCCCGGTATTGGCGGGATCCCGCATATAATTATGAAAAATATTGTGTGGCGCAAAAAAAAACATTACATTAATCAAATTAAATCAACGTAATTTCACTTTAATTAACGTTAAATGAGATCAATCAAATTACACTTCAATTACTGAGATCAAATATAAAAATACAATCAAGTACAATAGAAAAAACAGTTTCAGCTGAATGATAAAGAATTATTTAGTTTCTTTCATATTTTTTTTAATTATTCAATTGGAAATGTTTGCGAAGAAAACATAGCATGTTTCTTTACAGTCCCGCAAATCCCACGGGATCCTGCACCCGTAATCCCGCAGCGCGCGGGACAAAAAAATGATGCGGAATCCCGAAATACCGAGATGTCGGTATTGCGGGATTGGAAGCCCTATCTCCAGATCAATCTCCATCTGGCGCAGCATCGTTGGTCGTGTTGTTGGGTTTTACATTGCATTCTTCCTACCTATTCAGTCAGTTTTTTTGAGTGATAAACTAGTCCGCTTTACCATCAACGATTGCATCACTGCTTACCATCAGGTGGGTTTGCGGTCAAGCACTAGTTTATAATTAAAAAAAAAAAATGAAATCATATTCCTGGCAGGGCGTTGATCCCATAGGCAATCTGCTGTTTGCTTAAAATTATGGTTTCTGGAATCGGTTTTTTATTGGACGTGAAGTGCAGTTCAGTCTCGTAACTTCTGAATGAGTCCTTTTTCATTATAATTATGTTTTGGCTACATACCCTTTTATCTTATTATGTTAAATTTGTATGTACTAGTGCCATCTATTGATTCATTTTTGAATTAATGTTACCGTAATAGAAATGATTTCTCGGTGGTAGGCCATAACATCGGCCGCCGGCAGAAGTTACCACCCATCAGACAAAGCCTTGCCGCCAAGCGATTTGTCGTGTTCCGGCATGATGTCTGGTGAAGCCGTACGGAGGACGGGTCTGAGCAGTTGTGTTGCGATGTGTGCCGGGTACGATGCGCCTAATGTTGTTGTGTTGGGAGTTTGGTCGTGGAGGGTCTTCAGATCAATCTCCCTTTGGCGAAGCATCGTTGGTCGTGTTGTTGGGTTAAACATTGCATCACCTCGCTCAACTGCCGTCTTCCTTCCTATTCGCTCAGTTTTTCTGAGTGACCTATTCACTCTTAATAAACTAGCGCGCTTTACCAGCAACGATCGCATCACTGCTTACCATCAGGCGGGATTGCGGTCAAGCGCTAGTTTATAATTATTTAAAAAAAAAAATGTTTCCAGAGCCTGTTCCGGACTACGTGAAAGCTACAGTGGACACGGTGATCAAAATACATGAGAATGAACCATTTGGAGATATACTAGCGTTTCTAACGTCACAAGTAAGTTTAACATAATTATTATGTACCTACCTAATGGATACTTCGCATGTTATTATGTGAAGGAAAGTTCTATAAATATCGCTTTCCAAAAGAATTTTTTGTCGAGTTATTAATATTAAGCTAACTTTATTAATAGAGCAGCGGTAACCTAGTGGTACTAGCCGCGACTTTCAAATAGGGATGTGTCCTGGGTAAAAAAAAAAATGATTCTATTTAATCCGTCATTCAGATTATAGAAAAATATTGGATACGTATATTTTGTTTTATCAAACCAATAAAAAATAATAAATATAAAATGCATAAAAGATCAGGAGTGGTGGCTGGTGACGTCACTGCTCGCTAAAAAGTTTAGCGTGCAGTGACGTCACACGAGTTTTCAACGCACTGTGTCGTCTTCATTTTTTGTTTATATGAAAAAAGAAAAAAATACGTGTTTAGTATTTTTTGGAAATCTGACTGACGGACTAATTAGTTTTTTTTTGTCGTAGATTCGAACCCCGTCAGGTGTTTTAGTTTTTGTAAATTATTTCACCACCACTGCTGTCAAAACGGTGAAGGAAAACATCGTGAGGACTCGTTTCGCCTCTTCTTTAATAGTACATCGAGGGACTGGAACAATTTGCCAGCGGTGGTGTTTTCGTCGGACTAAAATTTCAGTGTCTTCAAGGCTAGAGTGAATAGACTCTTAATAAATTAGCGCAATAGTTTATAATTATAAACAACAACAAAAAAAAAAAAACACCTCGCACTCTTTTGCAATATGATTGTTTATTTGGCATAATGTTTACAAATAAAATTCTATTTCTGCTATCAAACTAAATGTAAGGCTCCCACATAATTATTTCAGTAACATATTTATCAAAACATGATATTTATTTACAGGAAGAAATCCTAACCGCCCTAGAAATCCTTCGAGTTTACGCGGACGAAAACAACGACACAAACAGGACTCGAACATACTTCCCCAGCGGCATCAAGGCGGCCAACATGCTCCCTGTGCCTATGTACGGCAGTTTACCTCATTATAAGCAGATCAAGGTGTTTCAGAGAGCTGAAGATAACATCAGGAAGGTGGTGTTAGCCACTAATGTGGCTGAGACTAGTATCACTATACCTGGAATTGTTTATGGTATGTGATAATAATTAAAAATAGGAATATGTAGGAATTTAAAAGTCCGTAAATAAATATGTCGCAGCCAACTGTATCATGGGCATAACTAAAAATATAAGGGGGGGGGGGGGGGGGACAGCGGCCCCGTCTGCCCCACTTATTTTTAATTTTTTTTATAATTTTATAAATTAGTCACAGGTCAAGTCATCGAGAGGACACAGCTCTCCTCTCGATGAGGGTGTGGGCCATAATCTACCACGCTGGCCCAGTGCTGGTTGGTAGATGTCACATGTCAAGTTTTTGTCTCTAGGACATGCCAGTTTCCTCACGATGTTTTCCTTCACCGTTTTCAGAGCAGTGGTGTTGAAATCTTCTAATATATAAAATTCTCGTGTCACGGTGTTCGAACTTAAACTCCTCCGAAACGGCTCAACCGATTTTGATGAAATTTATGAGAATCGGCCAACATCTATTTTTCATCCCCCTAAATGTTAGGAGTAGTCCCCTAAATTTTTTTTTTATTTTTTTAGACAAAATTTTTAATTTCTATTTTTTTTATGATACAACATACAAAAATACGTACAATCCCCAATTTTCACCCTTCTACGATCAACCCTTATTTTTTAATAGCCATTTTAGTAATTTAATCTATTATTTATATGGCAAAACAACGTTTGCTGGGTCAGCTAGTAATTTATAAAAATTAAAACGTCTGATGGGTTTCGAACCTACGACTTATAACTTGTAAGTGGCGGCCTATACCACTAGAGCACCACTGCTATCACTCATTCCGACTGTATGCAACATATTTATTTTCTTATAATATTTCAGTAATAGACTGCGGTTTCCACAAGCTTCCATTCTTCGATCCTTCGGTTGGAGTAGAAAGTTTAACAGTGACTTGTATCTCTAAGAACAACGCGACGCAACGAGCGGGCCGGGCGGGCAGGACTAGTCGCGGGAAGTGCTATAGGTATGTGTTACAAATAACAATATCTGCCTCTTCATTTCTCCACTATGTTTGGGCCAGATTCTCACGAAGACATGAAGCGACTATCTATCTGACCTCCTCAAGCCAGTTACTGGGTAATACGATCCTTGGTAAGACTGGGTGTCAGGCCAGCTTCTGACGGCTCGTAATAACTGTCAAAAATGGCAATGACAGTCGGTACCTACAACTCGCGCGGTTAACTGTGCACCTCGCTGGAATGCGACCCCTCCCCCGTTTCCCCGTGCGACGCTCCGCATTCGAGGTTAGCGATAGCATCTTTGTTACAATTGTCTAAATACAGTTTAAATCCCCTGTTGTTATTACTGTTTCTGTGGAGTTTTTGCTTTGTTAATATTTGTTGTTTGTTTTTTTTTTTGTTAAGTTCGTATTTGTTTTTTTTACATTTTCGACGCGTTAGTGAAGCCTGTTGGTTGCACCAACGTTATATAGGATGTATCTGACATCGTAACGCAAACTTCGCGAAAAGGCTAGACCAAATGCCACTAATAAAATTATGATAGTCATTTATATCGTTAATGAACGGTTACAGATTTCACAGTGTTTAAAAAAAGTGCCAGCTCGATCTTTGAACGTAGCAAGCGTGCCGCCGTGAGGGTTTGTAGGTATAACGTTGATCCCTGATGTGAACTCTATTAAATAAGATTATTAATTAGTTAATTATTGTATAAGATAGTTTTTCGAGTCTTATTTTCATTGCGCTTTTTTGTGTAATTAGCGAACTAATTAATTTTTACTTTAAAATCTTATTGCATTATAAAAGTATAGCAATTATGAATGATCTAAAGTGAAAAAACTACATATATTTTTTTTTATTGATTATATTTTTTTATAATATATATAATATTATTAATACATTTGTTCACTTTCAGATTATACACAGAGGCAGAATACGACAAGCTACCGCCTTCTGTCCCTCCCGAGATGTGTAGAAGTGATCTGTCTGGGATGTTGCTGCAGCTAAAGGCTTTGGGAATACACAACTTGTTAAGGTAATCATTGTTATTTATTTATTCGATTATTTAACACAGAGACGGGACTGGAACAATTTGCTAGCAGCGGTGTTTCCGTCGGACTACAATTTGAGTGTCTTCAAGGCTAGAGTGAATAGGCTCTTAATAAACTTGCGCGCTTTACCATCAACGATTGCGTCACTGCTTACCGGCGGGATTGCGGTCAAGTGCTAGTTTATAATTTATTAAAAAGAAAGTGTACATATGTTAAAAGTTCTTACAGTCAAATATGATTTGTGTGTATCAGTTAATGAGGTACAAATAATTGGTATTAATATGATTTTGCAAGTTAATAATCAGTTAAAATAATTAGATTACATAATGCCGTAAATTAAGAATGTCAGTTAAAAAACATGTACTGGCGGCAGCAGGTCAAGCTATCCCAAACTGAAATATTCCCAATCAACCTAGAGCCTTACTGCTTTGGAGATAAAGTTGAAAATCGAATGAAGAACTCTGACAGATTGTAGTAGCTTAGTGTGCTGTCGTCTGTACAAATAATGATACAAATTAGTAATGTCAATTAAAAGTATTACATAACAGTCAAAATTTTAAAAAAATACTTTTCAATATGGTTATATTATTATTATACTTAATGGAAATCAAGAGCCAGTCACATATCAAATTTGTCGTCCTCCGTGGCGCAGCGGTCAACACGCCTGCCTGCGACTTGGAGGTCCCGGGTTCGATCCCCGGCCAGGTCATGATGGAAAATGATCTGATTGGCCTGGGTCTTGGATGTTTATCTATATATGTATCTATTATAAATATAGTATCGTTGAGTTAGTATTCCATAACACAAGTATCGAACTTACTTTGGGGCTAGCTCAATCTGTGTGATTTGTCCAAAAAAAAAATCATGTACTGTCATTACAAAAGTTATGAACAGAATCGTTGGCAATCCGCCAACACCTTGTGTGTGAAGGTCAAAGTCGAGATGCATTGCAGTGTCAAAAGATTTTTATCAGACCAGAGGGAACCAGGTACATCAGCATACCTCTCATTTTCGGTTCGAGAGTCGGTGCCAGAGCGAGCTCCTGTTATTCTTTGATGATTTGTTCCTTTCTCCCCCCATAGACCTGAAACAGCTGAGTGAACAAGTTGTGTAGTCGCTAAGTCGCGACAGCAGCTGTGTGATGCTATACTGAAAGGAGATACCGTAGATATGCTTATACCGAAGATTGTGTCGAGTTCCAGCATCAACCGCGGTCTGTCTCACCAGGCGGGCGGTACGTATGCAGAGGCGGCGCTGCTTTACCACGGTGAACACTTGTACACGCCGCTTTTTAACCGTCATATTAGTGCTTCTCGACGAACCTGAAAAGAAAAACAAAGACAAACTCAAAGCTGATAGTTCTAAAGACGAGGAGCCGGAAGTGGACGTGGATAAAGAAGAGATCACTTACTTCTACCCGCTTCCAGCAGGTAGACGTTGAGGGCCTAGTCAAGGTGATCCGGTATCTTGTGGCGCCTGCCTATGATGATTACCAGACGGCATGACTGTCAGCAACGTGAGCGTGGGGGGGGGGGGGGGGGGTGATTAGAGTTAGTGATAACGGAGGTAATGCTGTGATTCTCTGGTGTGTCCATGTTGTAGTGAATGTAATATGCTTGACTGCGGCAACAGCGTACTGACCAGGGTGACGTCGAGTTCCGCATTTTACGAAAAAAGACGTTACGACAAGTTATCTTTTAGAACGAATGCAACCATTGTGATGTGCTAAAATATTCGATCGTTCTCAATTTAAAACAAAACTCATATCAATGAAAAATCTTTTTCCACTGCTAAAATGAGAATAATATTAAATTCATGTTTTTAATATAACATCTTAAACTTATCAGTACTTTGGTATCATCATTACCTCCGAGTTTAGTCCTGGTTGCAGCCTCGGCTTTCACGTTGGAACCCGGGGTCAGCTTTCTTGCCCAATCTCCTCCATTTTGCAGGATCTTTAGCATCCTGTGGTGTGAGATTGTTGGCACGCATGTCATCTCTTACAACGTCAAGCCAGCACTTCTTTGGTCTCCCCCGCTTGTTCTGGCCCGACGGAGCCGCCATGGCAAGACATTTATGATCCACGTAACAGTTTTCGTAAGACATGACCATACCAGCGTAGGAGACCCTCCTGCAGTTTGTCTGCTATGTCACAGACACGGAGACTGCTACGGATGCGGGAGTTCCTGATGCATTCTTCCCGCGTAACTCCACACATCCACCGCAGCATGTTCATCTCCGTAACACGCAGCTCCTGCTTGTGTCAGTTATCAGCACTTTGGTATATTGTCAATAATGAAAACTATGTTTCTATATTACAGATTCACATTCCCCACTCCCCCGCCAGCAAAGAGCATTCTCTCTGGTCTAGAAACTCTCTACGCATTGAAGACCATAGACAAACTGGGAGAATTAACATCTGTTGGAGAAATAGTAGCAGAGTTGCCGCTCAAACCTATGTGTGCGGCGATGTTGTGTAATAGTGGTTAGTGTATAATATAATTATATTAATTAATTACAATCTGTAATCGATCAGTATCAGGGTATATACTTCTTCCTATAGAGAAAGTGTGTTTGACAACACGATTGGTGCAGTAGCTGAACAATCGACTGTTGCGCTGCGTGTCGCGGGTTCAATTCCCACACGTAACAAAAATTTGTATGGGATACATTTAGTTGTTTCGAATCTGGCTAGAATTATTAGTATTATTATTAGCGTCTACTGCCGCTAATAAATATTAGGACATGTATACATTGATTTTAATTTTAATCGTTAACCATTTGTTGTTTTATAACTGACATGTAGTTATTCGATATTGCATTGACATTTCTTTTTTTTTTATACCACATTAAATTTAAAAGCATGATTTCATTAGGATCTTTTTTTTAAAATTATTATATTCCATCTTCGAGCCGCTGATCGGCCAATATTATGTACGCCATTATTGTCACATGCATCAAGCCATAAATTAAATATTATACTTTAAGTTATTTTAAATGTTTGTGATGTGGCAGTACTTATTTTAAATAAATAAATATGAAAACCGTAGATGTACGATATATTACTAGGTGATAAGTTTACGCCTGCCACAGGTAAGCAAGTTTGATTGACGGGTGAGACTGTTCCCCGTGTAACAACTTACGTAGAACAACATTTTGTTCAAGTTTTGTTTTTGTTTTTTAGTTTTGTTTTTTTGTACAAGTTGTGTTTTTGTTTTGTTTTGTTTTGTTCATTTTGTTCAACATTTTGTTTTGTGTTTTGTTCTTTTATTTGTTATCTTTATAAGTAACAGTACATTTTCTTATGGAAAAGAACTATTGTCAAGTAGAAAGTCCCAATTTGAAGAGATCAATTAATCTTTTTTACTTATCCAGGTGAATGGGGCTGTATAGACGAAGCTCTTTCCATTGCCGCCATGTTACAAGTGGACAACGTGTTCCTCAAGCCCAGCGGTGGACAAGAGAGTGTTAACGCTAAGATTAGCAGGAGAAATAATTTCGAGGTAATTGTTATTAGTCTCAATTTCAGTATTGCAATTCAACAATTTTTACGTAAAATTAAAAAAAATCCGTATTCACATGTTCTAGGTAGCAGAAGGCGACATAATAATGTATCTGAATATAATGGATGCGTACTTGAAATTGAAGACTTCTGAAGATGAGAAGAGAAATGTGAAAGTGTGCAAGCAGTGGTGCCAGAAGTATTATCTTAACTATAAGGTTATGGAAACGGTGAGATGGCCTGGTCGATCACTTTTTTCACATTACAAGAGTTGGATATAAGTTGCGTAGGCTATCAACTGCTAGATAGTGCAGAGAGATAATTCAAACAGGCAGGATAGGTCCACATGTACAGTAAAATAGAAGTATGGCACTGTCAGGTTACGGTTAAAAACACAGCCTATACGGTTGGTGCAGAGACTGAGCGATCGGCTGCGATTTGATTCTCGCATGGAACAAATATTTGTATTTCCTACAGGCAGATGTTTCTGCTCTGGATGTTTGTGTATCGGTTTGTTAATTCAATTAATATAAATAGATATTCCATTATTTCGACATTTCCAGTTATGGTATGATTAATTTTGTTTTTACCTGTACAATATTTAAATTCATTTTTCTATAATTTTCAGGCATGTGAAGTTCGAGATAACTTAGAGAAGCTGATAAAAAGGAAATTCCAAATGGAAAACAAAGTCTTTGATAGCATCGATTTAGGTTCAGGTAAATAAAATAAAGTTTAAGTTTTTTAGTCCTACAACACACTTTACATACCTATTACTGACCACATCTGAATTACTGTTGAATGTGCTATTAATTTCTATAACCATTTAACCGGGCACTGTGCCTCCTAAGATCTAGACCTAGTCTAGTCTAGGGGACAGGATCAAAACTATTGTACGTATTTTTTTTTTATTATTATTATAAACTAGCGCTTGACCGCAATCCCGCCTGATGGTAAGCAGTGATGCGATCGTTGATGGTAAAGCGCGCTAGTTTTTTAAGAGCCTATTCACTCAGAAAAACTGAGCGAATAGGAAGGAAGACGGCAGTTGAGTGAGGTGATGCAATGTTTAACCCAACAACACGACCAACGATGCTTCGCCAAAGGGAGATTGATCTGAAGACCCTCCACGACCAAACTCCCAACACAACAACATTAGGCGCATCGTACCCGGCACACATCGCAACACAACTGCTCAGACCCGTCCTCCGTACGGCTTCACCAGACATCATGCCGGAACACGACAAATCGCTTGGCGGCAAGACTTTGTCTGGTGGGTGGTAACTTCTGCCCGCGGCCGATGTTATGGCCTACCACCGAGATATGGCCTACCACCGGTTAACTCAAAAAAAAAAAAAAAAAACTGATTGAATAGGAAAGAAAATTGCAATGTCAAACCCAACAACACGACCAACTATGCTGCGTCTGGGGGAGATTGATCTGGATACCCTCCATGACCAAACTCCCGACACAACAGCATTTGGCGCATCAGACCCGTCTTCTGTACGGCTTCACCAGACATCAAGCGGGTACACGACGAATCGCTTGGTGGCAACACTTTGTCTGGTTGGTGGTAACTTCTGCCGGCGGTCAATGTTATGACCTACCACCGAGAAGGGAATTGGATGAAATTTGGCAAACAGACAGTTTAAAAACAGAAATAACACATAGGATACTTTTTCCCCGATATTTCTACGTGATCGAAACTTACGCGGGTGAGACCGCGAGATGCAGCTAGTTAAGTATAAGTTGTTCTATAATTCTCGCGAGATAACTGTGCACCTCGCTGCAGTGTGACCCCTCTCCCGCTTCCTAGTGCGGCGTCACGCATTCGTCCTAACCGCTGAGTAGCGATAGCATGTTTGTTACAATTCTGTGGAATTTCTGTGGAGGTTTTGCTTTTTTAAGTTTAGTTATGTTAAGTTTGTTTCATTTCCGACGCATTAGTGAATCCTGTTAGTTGATTATATTTCAGTCCATATGTATCAATTTAATTGCAAAACGTTATGAGTAAAATGATCTAGTATTGTGACACTTTATCATCAAAACGACCTTTTAATAACATAAAAAAAACATAACTCATTTTTTACAAACGGTACCGTCCGAATGACGTCACAGAGCGAGGTGCACAGTTAACTCGCGCGAGTTGTATCTACTCATATCTTTTTGGTAATAAACTATGATTATTTGCCAGGTAAAACGGAACGCATAATGAAATGCGTCCTCTCCGGCTACTTCCCTCAGGCCGCATACTTGAACACGAGCTCCTCGTACAGCGGTATACGAGGCGCCACACTACACATCAGTCCCGACAGCTGTCTGTTCAGAGTACAACAACCCAAGTGGTAAATATAACATTAATGTAGCGGTACCTACAAACTCGACAAATAAACAACGCGTCATACTGACGTCACACGAATTCTACATCTCACAAGCAGAGTTTACCGTGCAACTAGCATACATACATACAACTTCCCAAAATCAACCGTTGGGCAAGTGCCCACCAAACACCCGTCTCGTCGGAGGAGTCCCTTTTCTATGGAGGGTGAGTGAACTTTACTCTATGTTCATACCTCCACATTATTTGATAATGACAGCCGTGCAAGTCGACCAACCAAGTTAAGCTAACCTTGTCGGTTGTTCCGTAGAATAAGTTGACTTCTATTCATGCCGAAACCCTCCTTGCCTCGGAAAGGATGTTCAAGTTGTTGGGCCCAGCCGTCATTCGTGAATGTTTGACAAACGTTTTGGTTCGTCAGTAGTCCGAAAGTCTCACCATCGTTATGGCGGCAACGTGCCTATCACAAAATATTTTAAACAAAATTCAAGTGCCACTGTATTTAAGATAGCAATATATTAGAAATTATAAGTAAATATGTGATAGAATGATGCGGCAAACCACTTACCTCCAACCTACAGATGCGGAGTTCGTAGACCACCAGACCAGTGTGCCATGAGTTTACATTACGAGACTCGATCGTCGATATCGAGCGCGTTAGACTCGCCGATTGGCTCGCTTCAAGGTCGTAAGAACTCTCAACCAATAAGAGCGCCAAACGCGCTCGATATCGACGATCAAGTCTCGTAATGAAAAGTCATGGTAGCTACACTGATCACTATAAGGTGCATGTCGACACAATTCACGGGCAGACTCACAAACTTTATTTTTGAATTTTGAGGCCTACATTCTCTCGGGGGTTACTTTAAATACTTAAAACTAATTGCATTTTTGTGACCGTTAAAAGACCGTGGCCATGACTCGCTAGCTTGCAAGCGCTAGTTTATAATTATTAAAAAAAATATATATTTATTTTAATATGTATTTGATCACACAACACAATAAAAGATCACTACTGAACACGCATTCGTAGTCTTCACTACAACTTCATCATCACGCTAGTATTTTCCCAATTACATATATTGAGGTTGGCTTCTTCTAGTCTAACCAGATGCAGCTGCATATCAGTGTTTTACATGGAGCTACGGCCTAACTGACCTCCACAACCCAGGTAATGGGCAATGCGGTTGTTAAATATTTATCGGGGATGAACGCTGCCGAAAACTAACTACTAAGTAAATGGAACGCGACCATAGTGGAAGAGTGCGGAAGAAGGCGTGGCGAACGCACTTCCTTTCGAACTTGTTCGAAAGGAAGTACGCTCGCCACGCCGTTCGGTGATCGGCGGAAGAAGGCAGTCCACTATGGTGGTGGAATTTGCCTGAACTAAGTAGAACCTGTGCTTCAGGCGTAAAAGTGCTTATTATAATTTTTTTATTTTGCAATAAATTAACAATAAAAGTAGTACCTAAAAATCTAGGACACGACGAAAGTATACAGTGTTCTTAGTAGTATCCTATTGTTTACATAGTATTATTAGTCCGTTAATGTAATGATTATTTTTAAATTTATTTACATACTGTAAGTAGGTCTTCAGTCTGCTCATATGACAAACCTTAGATAATTAGTACAGCTAAAATAATTCAAATTATAAATATTTAATACTCTATTTAATCTATTGTATAAAAAGGGTCCTAAGAAAGTATAGAATTTGTGTGTAAATGCATATTTAGAGATAGAGGTTGAGCTGCACACTATATCATTCCGCCTTTTGTTAACTATATTAGCGTTGTAAGTAAGCGTAGCATGCTGTTTTAGTATTATGTGCAGTATATAAATTTGCCGAACTGACAAAACTTTGCAGGATTTAAATGACTGGAATGTAGGGTAAAAATTTGCTACTTTTAGAACAGCTCTTGTGCACGAATAAAATAAGTAGTTATTACAAATCAACAAGGTTATATTCGTGAATAGCAACACGTTTGACATGCATAGATGCTAAGTGCCTACAAAGTTCTACTCACGGGTATTCTTTGGGAAACCGCGCATCTTTCAAACATAGAAGACACTCCAAACCACATCTAAACTGCCGGGTTTAAAATTCACGTTGATTCGACGCTGTGGGAAAAAATTACACACCAATTTACTCCTTTGGCATTTATGGTTAGTGGAACTTGAGATAAATGATCGAAAGAGAATTTAACACTAAGGAAAAGTTAAGCAGTTTTAACAAAGTTTTATAGACATAGTTAATGTTATAGCAAGAGTAACTGTCTGTCTGTGAAATTTACCTGCCTTAGCGGCATTCAATGAAATTAGGATACCCATCTTACTATAGAGCTATGAGAAACAAGGTGTTAAAAGTTCACTTATTCTCTATAGTTCTATTAGTAGTATATTCTCTAGTGTTGCGTTTGGCAGGCACTTGCCCAACGGTTGATGTTAGGAACGGGTTTTTTGTTTATGCGAAACCCGAAACACGTGTCCAGTATTCTTAAGAAAATAATCTATGTACAACATTTCAAAAAGATATCACGAAAAACCAAAAGTTATGAGCTTGTTATCTTACTTGATTGTCCCAACAAAAATATGGTCAACGCTGGGTATGGTTAGGGGCATGCCTCACTGGGCTATATGTTCTACCGCCAGCTGTATCGTGCGCTCGGTAACCACACAGCAACAATTTCTAAATGTATTTGGGAAAAAATATAACATGGTGTAAAAATGATTGAAATCGATTCAGTTACTTATTCTGAACAAACTTGATTCAGGTTTCGTATAAGGTAAAAAATAACGTATAATTATGCTAGTTGCACGGTGAACTTTGCTTGCGACATGTACAATTCGTGTGACGTCACTATGACGCGTTATTCGCAACGACTGATACACTAGGATAGGACATATTTTTGTCTCGGCCTGTGAAGAATTTTCTTCAAGCGGGAAAAAAAAAGCTAGTACAAAATTATAAGCTTACCGACGACACCGTTCGGTTTTGTTTTGTTGGGGATCATCAAATGACCTCTCCCGCTCTGGGCGGAGTCGAAGGACGTGTCAGACTTTTACTGACTAAACCCACCCGTGTTCCTTCACTTGCCTGTGGGCCAGGGCCACCGACGACATCCGTGCTTAGAAATGTTTGCCGAAAGGATTTAATAAAAAACTATTCTTTAATTCCAGGGTAATGTTTGCGAGCGTACAGAGCACAGGAGACAAAACATACATGAGGGACATGATGACCATACATCAAACATGGCTGCTGGAACTGGCGCCACATTATTATAAACAGACGTGATAATAAAGTAACTAACTTCGCTTGTTATTTATCTACGAGTTTTATTTATAGGAGGGTGTTGGTTGTTGACTTGTCTATGTCACGGATCCTATTTGCCTGGACGAAGTAAATCTTCACTGTAATTGTGTAATAAAGAGGTGTATCTGACATCGACGTATAAACGAGTACTATGGATCCAGTAAATGATTCTGAACCTCCCAGTGGTGGAATTTTCTGTCGGCTTTAACCTGATTTTAAAAAAAAAAGCTGTTTTTTCACTTTTACACCGTTCATAATTGCTATACTATTATAACTCAATAAGATTTTAAAGTAAAAATTAATTAATTCGCTAAAAGCGCTTGTGAACAAAACTGGAAAAAGTATCATATCAGCCGATTTAATAGAGTTGACATCAGGGAACAACGTCATACCTACAAACCCGCACGGCGGCACGCTTGCAACGTTCAAAGATCGAGCCGACACATTTTTTTAAACACTGAATTCTGTAACCGTTCATTAACGACATAAATGACTATCATAATTTTATTAGTAGCATGCGGTCTAGCCTTTTCGCGAAGTTTCCGTTACGATGTCAGATACAGCCTGTATAGTCCTTAGAGTGGGCGTTGTGTAAACAAACTTTTTATAATATAAAATTACTTATATTCAGGAATGTAAACTATGCGAGGCAGAATCTCCGATAAATTCTGTGCATTTTATAATACCTGATTTATCAAATTTGGTTGCATAAGCAAAGAGCCCTTCTGCCCTTTGCTGTGCTACAGATATAATGTATGATTATTACCACATTTGTATAAAACTCCCTCGACCTCCAATCCAGAGATTAGTCCAAAAAGTAAACAAATCTTTCAGACTTTTTATATGGTATAGTTTAACGCCGTCAGAAGGGTTAATGATTGAATATTATCACAATGGAACCCTGTGTTTCTTATTAAATAGGCTGTCTACCATTAGATTGTCAAATGCATTTTTAACCGAAATATGGCTACTTTATTTTGCTTACATGTAAATTGTTTAAAAGTAGAGAAATACATTTTATTGTGTTTTTGTGGCGCGGTTATTAAAGGTCCTGTCTTTTATAACCACGGCGTGAGATGGAACTAGATTCAATATGTAAAAAAAACCCTGTCCGATCCGTGAAGGTATTGTTAGGTATCGATAACTGATTCTACTAATGCCTACAAAGCCGCGCTACACTTGAAAAGATTCTCCCTAAAAATATGATTTAGCAAAAGGAGGTAACTTAAGTACATGTGCGGTAGGAACTACATGCGCCGGCGAAGGGGGGCAGGGCACGCGGCATGCGCGTGGATCGCTCATAATAATAACGACGAAAAAGTGTTGTCTCTTTAAAAATAATAGCATATTTTGGGGAAGTTTGAAATAATTAAGATTATTTCAAAATTCATTAGTATTGTTACTATGATGATTATGTAAAATTTCATATTTTATTTGGCCATGTGTTTACCTAACCTTCATTATCATTATGAGTCGGACGGGGTTTTCTTTACATATTGTATATCCTACTTGTACATTTGACACCGCGATAACAAAGCCTCTTGGTGTATAGTACAGTAATTTCAATAAACTCAACCGAGGATAGCCGAAGACGCCCGAAGAACGTCGAAGACACTCAATCTATTACACAGGCTTGACTGGAATATAGTTTTGGGATGTTTATAAGTTTTCTCAAAATTATGTTCCAGCCGCTTCTGGTATATACGTTCAGCAGTCGTCCACCGATGGATTCTACGTGAAGAAGAGAAGAATCTAATGAGCATTCAAATTGTATTGATGCATATAAATAAAGGAGATGTTTCAGAAATGTATGTAGCCTGGGCCAGTACATTGTACTCTTAATGCTAGGTATAGTTACGTTATAGTTTTTTTTTTTTAATAATAATTATAAACAAGCGCTTGACCGCAATCCCGCCTGATGGTAAGCAGTGATGCGATCGTTGATGGTAAAGCGCGCTAGTTTATTAAGAGCCTATTCACTCAGAAAAACTGAGCGAATAGGAAGGAAGATGGCAGTTGAGCGAGGTGATGCAATGTTAAAGCCAATAATTAACACGACCAACGATGCGGCGCCAAAGGGAGACTGATCTGAGGACCCTCTACGACCAAACTCCCAACACAACAACATTAGGCGCATCGTACCCGGCACACATCGCAACACAACTGCTCAGACCCGTCCTCCGTACGGCTTCACCAGACATCATGCCGGAACACGAAAAATCGCTTGGCGGCAAGGCTTCGTCTGGTGGGTGGTAACTTCTGCCGGCGGCCGATGTTATGGCCTGCCACTGAGCAAACTTTTACATTTTTAACTTTTTAGTTAACTGTTTTTAATGTTTATTTCCTATATTTTGGCTTAGTTTTTATACAGATCCAATTTAACTCGGCCAAGGAGTGCAACACAGCTACTAATAAATATGGTAGTCAGCAATAAGCGAAATATGATTTTGACAGAGACATTTGATTGATGTGTCATGTATCTAAGGCTATCGTATCTATATTATCTACCATGACTGCGAGAAAAACAAAACATGAATTCCGAACATACGGCACATTAAAAAAACATCGGCAAAACATCGGCCGCCGGCAGAAGTTACCACCCACCAGACAAAGCCTCGCCGCCAAGCCATTTGTCGTGTTCCGGCATGATGTCTGGTGAAGCCGTACGGAGGACGGGTCTGAGCAGTTGTGTTGCGATGTGTGCCGGGTACGATGCGCCTAATGTTGTTGTGTTGGGAGTTTGGTCGTGGAGGGTCTTCAGATCAATCTCCCTTCGGCGTAGCATCGTTGGTCGTGTTGTTGGGATTAATTAACATTGCATCACCTCGCTCGCCGTCTTCCTTCCTATTAGCTCACTTTTTCTGAGTGAATAGGCTCTTAATAAACTAGCGCGCTTTACCATCAATGATCGCATCACTGCTTACCATCCGGCGGGATTGCGGTCAAGCGCTAGTTTATAATTATTAAAAAAAAAAATCAACACTCGACACGAACACGACGGCAAAATATAACTGTCAAAGTCGCCAATCAAATGTCATAACCACTGTCATGGCTACTAAAGGGTTATCTCACTAAAAACGTTTCAAATAACTAATTATATATACCTGTATTTTTATTCAAATTAATTTAGTAGTATTTTTATGAAAATCTTCTATTTTTTTCCTTTTTATCTATCCACTTGAACGTCCCGATGTGACAGCTGAGAATGCGTTGTACGTCCGAGCGCGCGATCGGTATCAAGCCGCGCCGAGCGCTCGTAAAATCCTCCTTATTTTGTTCTTATTTTTTAGCAGAAATCTATTTAATGACTAAATATGAACTATTTATCTTGCAGGGATTATGTTGTCATATTTTAATATGTTATATCAAACAAAAACTTGACGAAAATCCGGCACACAATGAGCAATGAGTAATCATTTCATCGTTCACTTTAACACTCGTACCTAAAGACAACTTATCAGACATTGGATACAAAGTATTTATACATGATTAGAAAGAATAAATCTCGATAATTATTTTAATATGTAACACTAATAATAAAAAATAATTTATTACTCTTATTTTAATCGCAGAACTCGCTTCCACTGTACAAAACTGCACTCACCGTTCATAAACAAACTTTTTTTTCGGATGTTATGTGTCAGATGAGGCACTGTTTTATACATCAGAGAATCGTTGTTTAATACAGAACCATCTAGTGAAAAGTTCATGAAGCTCTTTGATACATATCATAAGTAAAAACTCGTTTTAAGTGTACATGTCGGCGAGGCCACCATGGTTGCCTGAACGCTTACCGCCAAAAATTTGTAGGCAACAATAAATGCCAGTTAATGTTATCGATCCTAACTTATACTGGTGCTGTCTCACTGTGCGTCTAGTACTATGGTCTACCGTCAGCTGTGTAGCGCGCATGGTAAAAAATACAACACGGTGTAAAACTGATTGGAGTCGATTGAGTTGCTTATTCTGAACATACTATATTCAGATTTCGTACTAAGAAAAAAAAATGTTGTATAGGTGCTAGTGATTCATATATCAACTTAATTCGCCGTGTTTAAAGTTGATATTTGAATAAATCTTGCGTTTTTTATGAAGAAGAACTTGATAATAATACAATAATATTGATTAACAAGAAAAAAATATGACACAAGCAGAGTGTTTCACACGTGTTCAATGTTCTTATTTAAATAAACCTTGTGTTTATATTTTTTATGAAGAAGTACTTGATAATAATATTGATCAACAAAGAAAATACATGATCTCTGTTCTTTTGACAAGAAGTTTATCCAATTGGGATAGTTTACTTTTATTTGACTCTTGGCTAAAGATTATTTCATTATATCAAATATTATTCGTTCTGTTTCTTGCCATGCTTGCTTTCTTTATTGAATTTTAACAATTAAATAGGCTTGCAACAGATATTCGGTTACTATTCGGCTGCTTTTATTATATTCGACCGAATACTTAAGTAAAATATTTTGTTATAGGGAAATAATTGCTGCCTACAATGAAAAAAAAAAAATTCATTGCGTACATATTCATCTTTTCATTTCTCTTGTAATCATTTCAGTAATCATTGGTACATAATCATCTTCTGTATTAGAAAAGTTAAGGATTTTATGTATTTGAAATATTTTCGTAATAAAAAAAATAAATAAAAGGGTTTTCATTTCTTTTATAATCATTTAAATAATCTAAAAACAGGTAAAGCCGTACGGAGGACGGGTCCGTGCAGTTGTGTTGCGATGTGTGCCGGGTACCATGCGCCTAATGCTGTTGTGTTGGGAGTTTGGTCGTGGAGGGTCTTCAGATCAATCTCCCTTTGGCGCAGCATCGTTGGTCGTGTTGTTGGGTTTAACATCGCATCACCTAGCTCAACTGCCGTCTTCCTTCCTATTCGCTCAGTTTTACTGAGTGAATAGGCTCTTAATAAACTAGCGCGCTTTACCATCAACGATCGCATCACTGCTTACCATCAGGCGGGATTGCGGTCAAGCGATATTTTATAATTAAAAAAAAAAAAAAGGTACTGTACAAGATTTATCAGTAAAATCCGGCCTAATAATTGTGCCGAATATTCGAATATTCGGTCAAGACTCAAGGGCTCGCCGATTATTCGGGTTACTACCGAATATAGGTACTTTTTGTTGCAAGCCTAAGTAAGTTATGTAGAAAAATTATAGACGTTATTAATTTTCTTGCTAGTTTATCTAGCTTGACTATTATAGTTTTTGTTTTCAAGGTTTTAAACTATGTGAGTGTGTAATCATTTCAGTGTAGCTATCAGTGGCGAAGAGTCCATACAAGCCGATTCCCACCGGGTTACCTTTCAAAAATCAGTTCCATATTCATACAAAAGTATTTACATTCTATTTCATTAACAAAGTATTATTAATCAAACGCCTGCGCGATTTACAATAGCAATAGTAATTCTTAGCAATACCCTAAGTATCACATTTCATTTTATAGTCGTAAATTAATCAGCGCTTCAATTTTTCGTACTTTACATTGAAGGAAACTCGAGGAATCACGGCTTACCTCAGTCAACGACGGCGAAAAGAGAGAGCGTGTCAGACCATCTCTTTCTAATTCTCGCTAACCGTCGGTAAAACTTGATAAATATGAGGCTACTCGCGGGCGGCTTATAGTACTCTCCTCTACTCATTAGAAAGAGACAAATTAACCACGCCACTACGAGCGTTTGAGTTCACCGTCAGTATGTGTTTCTCTATACTACCTAACCTACTGATGCGTGAGTTTTTCGTTTGTTTTTAATATTTGTGTTATTTAAACTGTGACGGATTCTGTAAGGTAATTTAATCGCAGATTTGGTTAAATACTGTGGATTTTGTTTGTTATTATGGCTTTAATTCATATAGAGTGCTGCTCAACAGATTACCTGCTTACAAATGAAACTTCATTTTCAAAACTAACTTATGCATACAAGAAGCATGTTATTCAGTTAGGTCGAGCACTCCCACTCATGATTATTGATTGCAAAAGGCGAGATGGATTTTTTAAACATTTTCACGCGTCGTTATATGATAAATATACATGGATGACAGGCAGTTGCAAACTGAACAAAATGTTTTGTTTTCCGTGTTTGTTATTTTCTGATTCGAAATCTGTTTGGAGCAGTACGGGTTTTACGGATATTAATAATTTGTCTAACTCAGCCAAAAAACACATTCAGACTGAAAAACACATCCGCAGCTGCTTGTTACTTCACGAATTTGGAAATAATGGCAGAATCGAGTCATTTTTTTCCAACGCTTTTGATGTACATAACAGAAAAGTTGACCGTAATCGCGAGTTAATGAAACGTTTTATTGACACGGTCATTCTTTTGGGGAAGCAAGAATTACCATTTCGCGGTCACAATGACCGCGGACCCAAAATTCTGTATTTTCAGGACTTTCAAGTGACATCCAAAATGACTTAATTCATTGTATCGCGTCTTCTATGCGTGATGAGATAAAGTCGGAAATAAATTCAGCTTCATTTGTATCGGTTATGATCGACGAAACACCGGACGTCAGTCACAGGGAACAGTTGACTGTTATATTGCGGTACTTGTCCAGCAGTGGAATTGAAGAGCGTTTTCTGGGCTTCTATGACGTAAGTGGTGGTCGAAATGCCGACATTTTGACCAGCATGTTAATCGGTATTCTCGATGACTTTCGTTGTAAAGATAAATTAATTGGACAGTCTTACGATGGTGCGGCAGTTATGTCTGGAGAGCACGGTGGTGTACAAACTAAAGATCGTGAAATCTGTCCCATGGCGATGTTTATTCCATGCTATGCTCACATTTTAAACTTAGTCTTGAGTCGGTCTCTTGAATTCGTACCCGAATTAAAAGCTTTTTTTGGTCATATTAACAGTATCGTACGCTTTTTTAATAAATCTTCTAAAAGATCGAATCTTCTGAAAGAAGTTGCTCATCGTCGTATGCCGGGGGTAGCAGAAACGCGATGGCATTATCACTCGCGCATAATTAACGTAATTTTCAACTGCAGAACCGACATGATCGAAACTTTGAATTGTATTTTAGATTCACCGGAATCATGGGACAGCGAATCAATTTCAATGTCCGAGTGCTTGTTACACAAACTGGAAGACATGCAATTTTGCTTTTTATTGCGTATTTTTTCAGACATTTTCGAAAAGACAGACGTTCTTTTTGCTTTGCTTCAAAGTAAGCAAGTAGACATTGAAGTGGCAAAGCGCGAAATCGATTCTTTTGAACGGTGGATTTCGGAAGAGTTTATTAATTCGTTTGATACCATTTTCCACAGCATTGAACAAATCTGTGAGCCGCCGCGGCGACGGCGCCGAATAAATACTGACACGGATCCCAAAACGGCGTACAAGCGTATTTTTTCCTCGATTATAGATAAAGTCAAAGCTCAAATTACTCAAAGGTACCGATCTTTTTCTCAGCTTGTATTTATTGATTTACTTAATAAATCAAAGTATCTTCAATACAACCAATCATTTCCAACTGAAAAAGTTTCCTCTTTGAAAGCGAACTTTCCGGGAATTTTTGATTTTACCGCGTTGAAAAATGAACTTAAAGTCTTATTTACGTCAGCGTCGTTAAATAAATTGGACACCTATGAGCTTTTTTTACAGCTCCAGAATACGTCTTTGAAAGACGCATTTTCTCAAGTTTCGACTCTTTGCAGTTTAATTCTGACCCTCCCCATTTCAGTAGCTTCAGCTGAGCGGTCATTTTCTGCTTTAAAACGCATTCACACGTATGTGCGAAACTGCCAAAAAGAGCAGAGATTGTCCGATTTGGCTATGATGTCAATTGAAAAAAATTTGCTTAATAAAATGAAAAGTAATCCGAATTTTTATAACAACATTTTAGCTCATTTTGTTAAAAAAAACAGACGCATTGCATTAGAATATAAATAACGTTGTGATTGTGTATAATTTGCTTTATTTTTGCTTAATATTTTTGTTGGTTTTGGATCGGTGTTTGTGTGGTTCGGTTTTTAATACTTTATTATTTTTGTAATTTTTTATTTTATTTTTTCTTGACTCTTATTCCCTGACAATAGGTACTTAACTTAGTACTTACTAACAAGCATGCATGTGTGGTATAGAGATGCACGTCGAAAAAGGCTTTTCACAAAGCCGCTTTTATCATACTTGAAAGACACTGTTATCAAATCATCAGTCCTTTTTTGTATGGTGAAGGTGGGGCTTTTCATATTATTCTTATCTGAAGACCTCCTCCAAGATATCCTGCAGTAGGTAAGTGTTTAAGTGTTAATTTTTTTGGACCGGCTTCCCTTTGTCAAAATTTCACCCTTCGCCACTGGTAGCTATCATGAGTTTTCATTACGAGGCTCTATCGTGTTTGACTTATCGATTGACTCGCTTCAAGGTTGTAAGAACTTTCAACCAATGAGAGCGCCAAACGCGGTCGATTTCGACGATCGAGTCTCGTGATGAAAACTCATAGTAGCCACAGTGTTGTTTCTCAGTGAGCAGCGGAAAACGATCGATTTGTTGCCTGTACGGCGCCATCTATCCCTTAACATTGGAATTACACAATAGCGACGTTAGTTACGATTCCTGCCGTAAGATTTCGCTAGGTGCAGTTTTTGATACAGTTGTTTAAATTAAAATTACTAAAATCACAAAAAAAAACAAAAAAAAAACACGGAGGTAAAATCGATTTGTATGACATGACAATCGGTTTTACCTCCGTGGTTTTTACCTATAAAATCCTGTTTCTCTCTTCAATAAATTGACTAAGACTTCAGAAGAACGCTATTTAGATTTATCCTGAAACACACCTACTTAATACAAAATCTCAATTGTTTTTGAAAATAGCATTACCTACTTGCTTTAATAGATTTATAAAATAATTCTGACACTATGATTTAGTCAAATAAATTTTAAAAAAAATCAACGTTTAAATAATTTTCGTACCTATATTTCTGAGTATAATCAAAACGAATAGTCATTTATACAAATTAGGCTCAGCCGTAGAACTTTTTGAACGTCAATATTACATAAAACCCTCGCCCTTCGCCGCCTAGTGCTTTCGCTGGGAAGAAGAAGAGACGGAACAAACTCCCCAGCAGCACAGCTGTCTGTTCATTAAAAAAAATACCTTACTGTATATTTTATTATTATATACAGTAAGATATTTTTTTCATGTAGAGTAACTAAGATTACAAAACAGAACATTAATTATTTATCATGTCAGCTATAGCCACGCAAATTACCAAAAAAAAAGTAAAAAAAAAAGGCCATGTAAATTAAAACCTAAAGAAAAAACCTCATAAAGAGCGTGACAGCGCACATATTTATGCATTGCTGGGTGCAAAAAATAAACAATTAGATGACTACCGACCGATGACTCCTAAAGTTCACATGTTGCCCTGAAATTATATCATACCTAACCGCGGCTAAACCTATCTAACCGCGGGTAATAAGTGAAGAAGGGTAGCTGGAGATACACTACAAAGAAAATTGCTAAAGTAGGCTGAATTAATATACTAATACTACTATCTATACTAATACAGGGTGTATCTGACATCGTAACGCAAACTTCGCGAAAAGGCTAGACCGCATGCCACTAATAAATTTATGATAGTCATTTATGTCGTTAATGAATGGTTACAGAATTCACAGTGTTTAAATAAAAGTGTCGGCTCGGCCGTTGAACGTTGCAAGCGTTCCGCCGTGCGGGTTTGTAGGTATGACGTTGATCCCTGATGTGAACTCTACTAAATCAGCTGATAAGATAATTTTTCGAGTTTTGTTTTCATTGCACTTCTTTATGTAATTAGCGAATTATTAATTTTTACTTTAAAATGTTATTGGGTTATAAAAGTATAGCAATTATGAACGGTCTAATGTGAAAAAAACTACATATATATTTTTTAAATCATGAAAAAGCCGACGAAAAATTCCACCACTGGAGGGTTCAGAATCATGTACTGAATCCATGGTACTGGTTGTGCGCCGATGTCAGATACACCCTTTATATAAAGCTGAAGAGTTTGTTTGTTTGAACGCGCTAATTTCAGGAACTACTGGTCTGATTTGAAAAATTCTTTTTGCGTTGGATAGCCCATTAAACCAGGAAGGCTTTAGGCTATATAACATCACGCTGACTATATAACAAAAAGGAGTGGAGCATAACTAACCACGCGAACGAAGTCGCTATCGGCCGCTAGTTTTTAATAACTGCAAAACAATTCAGAACAATTCAACCATCTAAGAAGAGTTGCGTAAGCTTGAATTGCCCATTCCAATGTTTTCCATTCCTAATGTGTCGATAAACTGAAAGTCAGGAAAGTTTATGACTGCATGTAAGTAAATAACATGGTGCCTTGAACCTTATTTACCTTGTTACTGATAGACAGTCCTTTACACCCAGACAGACAAACAAACGATTAAACACCTAATAATAATAACAATTTATTACACGTGGAGATTGTAGGCTGTCGGTTATGACTATTTATAACTGTCTATGTCTGCAACTTATTAATGGACACGATTAACAACGTCGTCGTGGTTAAATAATAAAACCTGCAAAATCATCAGGGTAAGCAACGCTTGCCGTTTTTAGTTTCACGATGGGTGACATCAATCTGAGACCCCCCTTGTATTGTACAGCGCGTAGATGGTTATGCGTAGATATTTGACGGTTTTTTTTTTATAAATTATAAGACGTTCAGTGAAACCGACTCGCCCGGAGAGTCTACGTAAACTCTCCGGGCGAGTCGGTGGCACTGAATGTGTTAAACTAGTGCTTGACCGCAATCCCGCCTGATGGTAAGCACTGATACAATCGTTGATGGTAAAGCGTGCGAGTTTATTAACAGCCTTGAAGACAAATTGTAATCCGATGGAAACACTGCCGCTGGCAGATTGTTCCAGTCCCTCGATGTAAGCGGTATATAATAAGAGACAAAACGCAACGTTCCGGTTGTTGTTGTTTTAACAACGTAAGGGTGGTAACTCGCCGTACGACGGGTTGTCCGATGATGGAACGGAAATGGGGGAATTAAATCAGAGGAAGTCAGAAGTCCGAAAGTTTATCAATCAGTCTTACCAAGGAGGTGTGTGTTAGTAACTGCAGGGTTGTGGAGGTTAGGTATACGGGGGTCCCATGAATACCTACTGGTAATCATCTACACCCTGTTGGACAGGAAGCTGACCCCAGCACAGATGTGAATAGGTTAGGATTATGGAAAACTCACAGAACATATGTATATAAACTCCCCTAATTACTAAATAAAGTATAAATGAGGACTTATCTGTAACTTTTAAATATACCACGCAGTAAATACTGACAAAATTTTCGGTGTACCTAAAGATTACACAATCTAAAAATTTTACTTGCCAAAGCCTGACTTCCTCCCCTCCTAGGCCGGAATTGCCCCAAGGCCAGAAGCTGGGTACGCCCATGACTAGGATAGGCGATGACGACTACGACTCATTTCTACAAATTTCGTTATATCGTGTGCAAAAGTTTAACATTTATGCAACCTCTGGAAAAGTAACTCCACATCTGCTTAAACTAAGTACTTACCTAATAATTACTAGAATGATAAATAATAGACAAGATGTTTATTTTTCTGGCATGGAGACAAGTCAAGCTAAGATTAATAAAAATAAAAACAGTCAATGTTTTTACTAAAATCATTCTGTTTAACCAGACACGAATTCTAATCGTGCACAGAGTATCTCTACGACTGATTATAAATAAATTAATTAAAAAGCGCATGTTAATTATGTGTTTAATTTTGTTATTAGTCACCCAGAATTGTCGAGATAAATAATTTGTTAACATCGGAATTTCCTCGGTAAGAAATATACGGTAACCGGTATAGGGTTGTTTGGCAGAGACATCGTTGCCCTGTGATAATTTGCCACTCAAAAAATGGTTACTGGTAATAATTACCAGTAAGTAATAGTGACCGATAAAACTTGTGGGTAGTCATCATAACAAACAACTTTTGAAACGATTTTTGATATATTTAACAAGCTCATGACCCAAGTGACCCGAACTGACGGATCTTGTATTTAAGCATTGTCGGACACTAATTACCCAATAACCATATGTAAAAATACCAGTCAAGAGTGAGTCTGGCCCGAACAAGGATTCCGTAACATTATGTACATCGTGTAACTATAGGGTATAATGTATACATAGGTATTACCAAGGGCTCGGCTTCCTCGGATGATATAAAACTATATTGGAAGAGCTGGGGCTTGTAGGGTATACACGCTGCCTTGAGCCCGACACCTGAGCGCATTCCAGAGGATCGTGTCCAGCTCGATCCAGGATACTGCACGGTCTCCGTTGGGGCGTTGAGACTCCTTGCCGGTTTGTCATGTGATCTGGAGGTCAAAGTCCTCGCCCACTAATGGGAGTGGCAAGAGACGGGGCTTAACTCTGCTGCCGCAAGAAATTACGGTGCAGAGGACAGAGCTCAGAGCTCATGGCGACATGGAGAGTGCGGTTATCGCAACCCAGTGCTGGGCACGCCACAATAGCGGCGGTAAGTCTCTTTGAGGAGTGGCTAGAGAGGCGCCACGGCTCCCTCACCTTCCGCCTGTCGCAGTTCCTTATCGGACACGGGCTGTTTTGGGAGGTTTCTGATTCGGATAAGGCGGGAGGAAATGCCAGGGTTTCAACACTGGGGTCGCCCTAAGGACACAGCGGAACATACGGTGGAAGTCCGCCCGGCTTGGGCGGAGTAGCGCCGGGACCATATATCTCTCGCGTCCGGCCCTGGTCAGGAGCGAAAGTGCATGTCGTCACCTCCTGCAAAGCAGTAATGCTCGCAGAGGAGGCGGAGCGCCTTAGGGAGAGGCAATCTGCCTCGTCAAGCCCCTAGTCGCCGCAGGAGACGCCCTTGTCGGGAGACAACACCATACTCCCAGGCCTTCCGACAGCACATCGTGACGGGGTCACGATGTGCACCCACAACACATGCCCCAGTAACCTCACTTAAAAAATAAATAAACATTTATGAAAATCGTTAATTCACGTTCCTGTCTAGATAAAAAGTTATCTTGTAACCGCTCATAATTTTTTTTATTGTACCTATACCTACAATAACATACAGAAAGTATATTGATGAAGAAAGGATATTGATTACTTATTATAACACAAATATATATAGATATTTTTTGTTACCCACTTGTTATAAGTAGGTAGATACATTCCGGTAATCAGCAGAGTTTATAAACATGTTTTTTTATGTAATGTCACTATTAATGTATTGTGATGACCATAGGTCGGAATAGGTAGAGTGAATTGGAGTCATTAACCGGAAACATATACTTATTGTATATTCCCCCGGATTTACGGAATTGGTTGATTATTAAAATAAATATGTATAAATTATAATATTAAGTCCTAAAACCGTTTGATTAGGCACACCCTTCATTAGAGGCTAAAAATAAAATATTGAAATGTATTAATGCTTCAATCGGAATTTGATAGTTTTTATTTTTCAACAAGTAAATAATAAATTAGTTTAGTTTTGTTACCTTCCTTTAAATGAATTGAGCAGTAATACTGTCACTACCAACATTAAAAATATTTACTTGGATCCGGAATTTCGAAATTCCGGGAAAATGGCTTATCCACGTTATGTTTTCTGTGAACATTTATTAGAATACAAAGATTTTTGGTACTTTTATCAAGTACCAAAAATCTTTCTGCCTATTCTGACCAATGATGATGACGAAAAGAAGGTTTAAACTAATCCTCAATTTAAGATCATTAAATAATTACTGGTATACTAATATGTACCACTAAATATATAAATTAATAATAGTTAGGTACACCGTCTAAATAATGAAAACCAAACAGATAAAAAATCTAAACATATATTAATACGTAACCCTAACCCCCATTATTTTCAATGCAGTGAAATAGACGTTTTCACATAGAATTTACAAAACTAACACATATTTCGGTGCTTTTTAATTTTTTTTTATTTATATATTCTTTATTGTACACCAATCAAACAAATTTGTCGACATCTCCATGCAATAGGACTTTAATTGTTGCCTTTGCACCATCAACCCCTTAGATTTTCTAGGGGATTGTGGTCGAGTGATTGTGATGGACATGGCCAAAATTAACACCGGATGATTGTGAAACCACTCACGCCCTTTTCCGTCTCAAATCCTACCTCTCGCCCGGTGAACGAGCACTGTATGACCATTGTGGGACAATAGGGATGTACTTACCCAAGGTATGAATATCAAAAAAATAATTAGTCCGTCTTATCTATATATCTATACATATAATAAAACAGTAGAATTTTCGTGTCTGTACATTAAATACTTTGATCAGAAATGAAGTTAGGGCATTCTAAATAGTGTGATAGAAAACAAATAAACAATTTAGGACATTCTTGTCTGTCTGTCTGTCTGTCCGCTGTCTGTATGTTACGACTTATCTTCAAAACCACTGAACGGATTTTCATGCAGTTTTCAGTAATCGATTAAGCTAATATCTGAGCAGGATCTGCAGTTTGTTTCATGTAAATCGGTCCACAGGAAAAAAAGTTATCATCATTTTAATTTTTTACCACACGCTTTACAAATGAAATAAAGCAAACTTATGTTTCTATAAAATATCAGCATATTGTTTTCAATGTTGTTATGATTACCAAAACCTATTAAATATAATGAGCAGAAACTAGCTGTTGCCCGCGACTTCGTCCGCGGAGTAATTATACTATTTCGCTATTTGGTACTGAGGCAAATCCGTGAGATCGAGATATAATCAGTATTCGAAAACATCCGAATTTGTTCCCAAGGGATCGAAATTAACGCGGGCGAAGCCGCGGGGGATGGCTAGTAGATAATAAAAAAAAGAGACCCGTATTTTTTATTTTGTCGAATTTTCCAAAAAACTCCTAAGATATAACGTATTAAAGTTACGGAGTGGGGGCTAATTACGTCACGCCGTGGTACAAAATATACCATATGGCATTTCAAATCAATATATCTTCCTAAGTATTTGAACGAAAAAATAAAAAATATGTGTTCAATATTTATAATAAATCTATCTGATGGACATTAAATTATTTTTAGGATACAACCCAATTGTCTTGGACAAATGAATGCTGTTCGTGTCAAGTCACCAGTTGGGTAAATGTTGCCCAATCCTTTCAGCAGGTGGCCTAACATCGTCTAATACTTCTACATAAGTACAAGTTTCTAAGTGGAGAAATAAAAGCCAGTTCTAACTTCGCTGCACACATCCAGTCTAACATTAATCCTCATTCTACCTGAGTCTGTATACCTAAGGGATAGCGCTATTATCACAGCAGCACAGGCAGTCGCTCCATGTAAGTTACTTAATGCATGCATGTAACCTTATGTTAAGGTCAGCTTCTAATCTGACCGGGTTCAGTTGAATACCAGTAGTCAGTTGACTGCCTATCTCCACCTCGAAAACCTAGTTACTGGGTAATACGATACCTACCCTTTGGTAAGACTGGTGGTCAGATTTCGGGCTTCTGACGTCCTGTAACGACTGTCTAAGATCTACAAATGACATACCGGACCAACAGCTTAACGGGTTTCGGAATGTAAAGATGGCCATCCATCCACAGAACCAATCGCGGCAAGCGTAGTTTAAACCTAGAACCACCCTAATCGCGTAACACACTATTACTATTGTTACGAATGCACCTTATGTCGAGGGCATAAGGTTCAATATCGCGTGACATGCAGTGCGTAACTTTTAAGCCCTATAACTCGAGATCTAGATATTGTCTAGGTGTAATATAAAAACGCATTCCTAGACTTAAGGTGGCCTATCGAATGGTAGACGTTTTTATCAATTTTGTCAACTAAGTGACGACATCGAAATTTCTAGAAACCCGTTTCCGTGTGCGTTCGCGCAGCGGAATGTTGTTGAATTTAAAGATTTTAGATATGCAGATATTTAGTGTATGACGTCGTATAATTGTGTATGGTAAAAAAAAATTTGTGCACGCAGCCATTGTGGAGAAATTCGCAAAATACTGATTCCGCTGGGCGAACGTTGTCCTGGCGGAACTTTTTTTAATCCTTTGACTTTAGAAAAAAGAGATGTGTCCAAAAATTAGTGTGTATTTGTGTGTAAATGTGTATGTATGAATAAAATTTGTGCATGCATAAACTTCGGAGATATTCAAGTTTCCGCTGCGCGAACGTTTGGCCATTAGCTAGTTTTCATATAAAGCGCTTACATAGAGAGCTGTAGATTTTTACATACTTTGTTTTGAATTTGTGTATATTTGTTTAAAAAACAGATTTAGAAAAAATCGTAAGGCTTAAAAGATAAAAATATAAACGTAAAATACGCTTATTTGGTCTTAGTTCTTAAAGTATGCACTTTGGGGTCTAGATTTTCACGTTTATACAAACCTTGTAAGTGTCTGCAATATATTGCCAAGTATCAATGATGTCCCTTTAGTAATTAAAGAGTTATAGGACAATTTACCATGACATAATCACTGTTTACAAAGCAGTCAAATATCACGACATTCTAAAGGAATTGCATGGTAAAATGTATGCCAATAATTAGTGTATTCATTCAACTATTCACATGCAAAATTTCATGTCATTAAATTCAGTAATTAATGAAATACAATTATAAAACTGACTAAGCATCGAAAACCTACATGACCCGACCAAGTTCGGATAGCTATAAAAAAGCGGCCGTGCAATATATTTAGGTAACATCCCAAAATTTACAGTATAATACCGGTATTGTATTGGTATAGATGATAACAAAATTGTTTCGATATAATATAAAGGTCATTTATTTTTGTACACCTATTTTTTAAATGTATTTGACTATGACAAAGTAGGTACTATTTACGTAGTTATTTTATTTAAGTATGCGCTTGAGACTTGAGATATAATCTAGATATATTAATTTAGGCAAATAAAATTGATACAGCTAATTTCTATTGAAGATTTCACGCATCAGGATTCTTACTATAGCCCAGGGATATTAAATAATTACCACAAGTAAGTACTACTGTTTAGGTAAATATTTATCATATTGTAGCTTATAACACTTTTTAACCAATGCACTAGACGAGCGTTCCCCTTTGCAAATTTAGTGGATCAAACAATCTAATAACTTAAAAAAACTACTTCTGCAATCGATTTTTTAATTGATGGTCTATACTGTTGTACTGGTTGTGACTTATTTAAGTGAGCGTGTTCCCCCGCACCCCACCAAAATAAGAATTATTTTGATTGAAGCGGTACGCTTAAGGCTAGTCTTTTGGTTAAATAGTCTAAGGTCCGTATTAAAGAACGTTACTCAAAACTCAAGCTTTATTTACTAGTTTTAAGTAATACTTGAGCATTACTTAAAACTAGTTTTAACCTATCAGAAGGCTTCAAACGAGACTTAAGTAAAGCTGGAGTTTTGAGTGACGTTCTGTAATACGGACCTTACTATTGTAGTTATGAATTGATCAAAAATATTCTAGTGTGAAACAATAGACAACGCGCTGCGCGCAACGAGCGTTAGGCGGCTTCCCGCTTGAAACAGTACTTCCATCCTTAAAGAAAAGAGGGCAATATGTTTTCATTAGCCGCGGCCCGCGCGTATTCATTTGCTGTTGTATTTGAACCTGATTAATATATCTAGATTATATCTCAAGTCTCAAGCGCATACTTAAATAAAATAACTACGTAAATAGTACCTACTTTGTCATAGTCAAATACATTTAAAAAAATAGGTGTACAAAAATAAATGACCTTTATATTATATCGAAACAATTGTGTTATCACCTATACCAATTCAAACCGATATTATAGTGTAAATTTTGGGATGTTACCTAAATATATTACACGGCCGCTTTTTTATAGCTATCCGAACTTGGTCGGGTTATGTAGATTTTCGATGCTTCGTCAGTATTATAATTGTATTTCATTAATTACTGAATTTAATGACATGAAATTTTGCATGTGAATAGTTGAATGAATACACTAATTATTGGGATACATTTTACCATGCAATTCCTTTAGAATGTCGTGATATTTGACTGCTTTGTAAACAGTGATTATGTCATGGTAAATTGTCCTATAACTCTTTAATTACTAAAGGAACATCATTGATACTTGGCAATATATTGCAGACACTTACAAGGTTTGTATAAACGTGAAAATCTAGACCCCAAAGTGCATACTTTAAGAACTAAGACCAAATAAGCGTATTTTACGTTTATATTTTTATCTTTTAAGCCTTACGATTTTTTCTAAATCTGTTTTCTAAACAAATATACACAAATTCAAAACAAAGTATGTAAAAATCTACAGCTCTCTATGTAAGCGCTTTATATGAAAACTAGCTAATGGCCAAACGTTCGCGCAGCGGAAACTTGAATATCTCCGAAGTTTATGCATGCACAAATTTTATTCATACATACACAATTACACACAAATACACACTAATTTTTGGACACATCTCTTTTTTCTAAAGTCAAAGGATTAAAAAAAGTTCCGCCAGGACAACGTTCGCCCAGCGGAATCAGTATTTTGTGAATTTCTCCACAATGGCTGCGTGCACAAATTTTTTTTTACCATACACAATTATACGACGTCATACACTAAATATCTGCTTATCTAAAATCTTTAAATTCAACAACATTCCGCTGCGCGAACGCACACCCCGTTTCCGGGAATTACCGTAGGTACCTACTGAATGTACTCGAAGTTATGCGCCATTATTATTACGTCTAGACGATTCTGGAATGTTCGATCAGCTGGCCTATATATAGCGCCGTGGCGCCAGCGAAGAGTTAGTCTGCACTTGACTACCGAGACGAAAACAGCGATACTTAAGAAGCGATCTTTGAGAATACCTACTGCGACAACTGTAACGAGAACATTGAGTACTACGTGAAGTAACATCTGTAGTGTTATTGTGTGTTTACAACACGGACTTCGTGGACGTAAGTGAAGACTTCGGTGCAACGTCAGCAACATTCTACTTGTCATTGCCTACAATCGACTGTACCTTCGTTGCCAATAAATTTCGAAACCCTTAACCGGCGTTTTAGTACCCCCAGCCCGTAATACTATCAATTGGAATAAATTTGAAACATTGCTAACCCATTGCTCTATAAGTTCCAAATATGTATTTAGGTACTCAACAACGTATACATATAAGGCAATGAATGTTGTTGAACTGTCAAAATGAAACCCATTGCTTTTGACAGTACTACTCGCGCGAATTAACTGTGCACCTCGCTGAAATGCGACCCCTCTCCCGCTTCCCCGCGCGACGCCCCGCATTCGCCGTAAGCGCTCGGTAGCGATAGCATCTTTATTAAAATTGTCTACACATGGTTTAAATCCACTGTTGTTATTACTGTTTCTGCGGAGTTTTTGCTGTATTAAGTTTTTTTTTTATCAAGATTGTTTTTGTTTTTAACATTTTCGACGCGTTAGTGAAGCCATGACATGAGTAAATGACCTAGTATTATGACCAGTGATCGGAATAGGTAGAGTCATTTTTGGTACTTTTATCAAAAATGTTCACAGAAAGAATAACGTGGATAAGGCATTTTCCGGAATGAATGGAATGTAATTCCGGATCCAAGTAAATATTATTAATGTTGGTAGTGACATTATTACTGTTCAATTCATTTAAAGGAAGGTAACAAAACTAAACTAATTTATTATGTACTTGTTGAAAAATAAAGACAATCAAATGAGAAATATCAATGAGGAATGTCCATATTAATATATAGGTTTCCGATCAATGACCCCAATTCAATCTACCTATTCCGATCACTGATTATGACGCTTTATCATCAAAACGACCTTTTATTAAAATTTAAAAAAAATAACGTAATCTCATTTTTTACAAAACTGTTCCGTCCGAATGACGTCAAAGAGCAAGGTGCAGAGTTAACTCGCGCGAGTTGTATGTTACGCAGTTAGTTACCCTGCTGGGTGGCTGTTACATGATGAATACTATGATAGTATTCCAGTCAATATCTAAATAATCCCGTGCGAAGTGTAATCGTTCCTGTTTGTGCCTTGCTGGGAGACGGACTTTTTAGCTGGTCTTCTATGAAGCTGTCAGCGTGAAGGGCACGGCGACCAATTTAACCAATAATTACAACCAAACGATAACATTTCCACCTAAGTTACTATTCTTAACTCATACATAGCTATTTGCCACTTAAATACCTAATGTTTCATATAAATGTGCTTGTGTAGTTTATAAGACAAAATAGCCGGGGACGAATCGGTACCCTTATAGTCTCACTTGCCCCAGGACCTCCCCCCCCCCCCAGCCCTGACTTACCCCCCTAGGCCAGAAATTGGGTACGCCCATTGAATATTGTATTTCAGTTCTCTATTTCCAATCGAGTAAAACTCACAAATAGTGTAGGTATCTAGCTAATGCGTAACGTAGACAATAGTAAAACTCACAAATAGTGTAGGTTTGTAGCTAATGCGTAACGTAGACAATAGTAAAACTCACAAATAGTATAGGTATGTAGCTAATGCGTAATGTAGACAATAGTAACACTCACAAATAGTGTAGGTATGTAGCTAATGCGTAACGTAGACAATAGTAAAACTCACAAATAGTATAGGTATGTAGCTAATGCGTAATGTAGACAATAGTAACACTCACAAATAGTGTAGATATGTAGCTAATGCGTAACGTAGACAATAGTAAAACTCACAAATAGTATAGGTATGTAGCTAATGCGTAATGTAGACAATAGTAACACTCACAAATAGTGTAGGTATGTAGCTAATGCGTAACGTAGACAATAGGTACACGACTAAACTCATATTCATCTTTTGTCCTTTTCATAGGTATCTAATGTAATGAAATTGAAAAATATGCACTGAAGTTAAATTTAGTTGAGTTTGCGACATTTGTTTTAAAACACAATTAAGTGTGCGAGGTTAGTATTTATATCCATGCTTAATTATAGCTTTCTTATATGAGTCTCTGAGCTTAGCTGCAGACAGACGGACATCGCAGTAGGTACTATAAGAGTTCCTTATTGAATACGGAACTCTAAAAATAGGTGAATATATCTGGACACTGAATCTTGAATCAAACATTTATCCTGTATGTACTTAAATATTTAAATTTAATTGGGTAAATATCCAATTAAATGATAATGAGTCTTTAGTAATTATTGTGGTCACGTAGTGTGTAGGTATGTACATAAAGTTCGTTGAAACCTTGAAAAACATAATAAATAAGAAACATTAAAACGTGATTTCGTCATATTTACCGAATTCAAGTGAACTTGGTAGGTTAAAAATATTTACATTCCTCTTACATCATATACACACGTTTTCATGTCACCCCGCTTAACATTAACTACTCAAGAACTTCATATCGCAGTATTCTATATGAGCCAACAGTTAACTAGTTGCTACAAATGAATAGGTATCAGTCGTTTTACCTCTGAACGAATGGGCATTACATCGACACTATAGCTGCCACATGTAGGCCTCACAAAATAACGAATCCAAGTTGCTTCCAATTCCGGATTAGTCCCTAAAATAAAAAAAAAAAATAGGCGATTGCGTAGGGCATCACATCTTTTATGTTGTTCTGGATGTGAAATTATTAACTGACCTCTCCCGCTCAGGGCGGACAAGAAGGGCGTACCAAACTTTTACTGACTAAAACCTACCAGTGTTTCTTTATTTGCCTGTGCACGAGGGTCACGGTTTCTTTTTGAACCAACCCGCAACCCTCCCAGGAGGTATCGATCTTCGTGGACTCCGTCACGATGTGCTAACATCTCTTTGAGGCGCGCGTGAAACACAATGCGCCGCCGACTCGGGCCTGGCGGGGTTCACCATATGGAGGGCGTGGCCCCAGAGGTATCTACTCATGGGGATCAGACCGCCCTCCAAAATCATTGAGCTGTCGAGAGCTTGAATGAAATACTTGTCGGAAACTCAATGGCCTCTATTCTCATGTCCACAAACTAAACTTAATTTAAGTGCATCTTTTTCTTTCTATTTTTTTTTTTGGACAAAACCCGCCACACATTTTCCCACCCACTGTAACTCCTGAAAGCCAGAATCAACAGTGGAGACCGCCGAGAAAAATGCCGAGCAATGAAGCTCGACGAGTCCCGGAGAAACGATTCAACTGTCTTGGGTCCTGCAACGAAATTAATCAGAAAAGAATAGCGGAGGAGTTTCCTTCTATTTAATTAAAAAAGAACAGAAGGTAAATATTAGTTCATCATCATCACATCAGCCGATAGACGTCCACTTCTGGACGTAGGCCTCCCCCAAGGTTCTCCACGACCACCGGTCCTTCGCCTCCCGCATCCAGCGGTTTCCCCTGATCTTCACCAGATCGTCGGTCCACCTTGTCGGGGGCCTACTCACGCTGCATCTTCCGGTGCGTGGTCGCCACTCAAGCCCCATCGGGCATCGGTCCTACGGGCAATGTGTCCAGCCCACTGCCACTTTAGTGTTGCAGTTTTTCGGGCTATGTGGGTTACTCTCGTTCTTCCGCGGATCTCCTCATTCCTGATTCGATCGCTCAGTGAAACCCCAAGCATATCTCTCTCCATTGCCCTTTGAGTGACCTTGAGCCTTCTTATAAGGCCCATTGTTAGCGACCATGTCTCAATTCTATACGTCATCACTGGCAACACACACTGATTGAAGACTTTTGTCTTGAGACACTGCGGTATTTTGGTATTTATAATATTAGTTCAGTTTTGTCAAATTAGTCCGCGTCTGACGTACCTACTTAAATTCGTATTGGAATGACAAATTTATTAAAACAGCAGATTAGAGCCCCTGGTGAGTAGGCAATGTGTGAACGAGAGACGTCGGAGGGGCCTCCGTAGGTGACGCCGCGGGAGACTAATAAGCAGACATTAATCTTGGTTCCATCGCAGTTTTCGGAGCCAATATTAACAATTAAATCACCTGTTAGTACAACATTTTCTAATGGGGTTAGTGCTTGTAAAATCTGGTTTAAGGAATTGTTAAAAGGATCTTAGTTTTAAAGAAACATCAGGATCTATACAAAGTGGATTAGTGCTTGTACAATCTGATTTAAGGAATTGTTAAAAGGATCCGAGTTTTAAAGGGACACAGGATCTGTACAAAGTATCATAATTAGTATCAAATTATCGCTGTGGTTGTACCAATTTTCAATAACAAAACCATTATTCATGTAATTTTGGATGTTGCTCGAGAGGGACAGAGAGCAGCGATGGCCCAGTGGTATACCTTGAACAAATTATAACATCACCACTGCTCTCAAAACGGTGAACGAAAACATCATGAGAAAACCGGCAGAAGCAAGAACATCGAAGACATGTGACTTCTACCAACTCGTACTGGGCCCGCGTGGTAGATAGCGACCCACTCCCTATCACCGAGAGGAGTTCTGTGGGCTGTGTCCCAGGAGAGCCAATATTATAAGCTGATTATATTTGACATTTAAATATCCCTTAGCAAAGACTTTTATTGACATTTAGGACAGGCGTTTATTTCGGTTGGACTCGCAATGACGGCGTAGGAGTACTAGGTTACAATTAACGTTGGTTCGCAGGAAACACAGTATCGCGTTGAGTTTTACACAATCAGATTAATGTTTTTTTTGATTTTCTCTACTAGTCGTCTGCGATATGACTCCCAAAAACTGCTGCCCATAAAGATCTATACAGTATGTTAAGAAAACCCTGTCCGACCCGTGAAGGTGTTGTTAGGTATCGATAACTGATTCTACTAATTTATACAAAACTGAGCTAAACTTAAAAAAAATTGCCCCTAAAAAAATAAATATTATTTCGCAAAAAGAGGTAACTTAATAAATGTGCGTTATCCTTCCGCGGGCGGCGGGCGGCAGGGCACGCGGCACGTGGTCGCATCGCTATTCGCTCATAATAATACCGGTGTTGTCACTTTTTTAAAAATTACCAAATTTCGGGGAAGTTGGAATTAATTCGCGGGAAAAAAAGAATATTTCAAAATTCATTAGTATTGTTACTATGATGATTATGTAAAATTTAATATTTCATTTGGTCATGTGTTTACCCTAACCTTTATTATCCTTATGGGCCGGATAGGGTTTTCTTAACATATTGTATACACTGTGCTTGTTGATCTCGTGGGAACCATAAACAATTAGTATGGTTCGCCACAGACTACTTCAGTTTTTTTTACTTATTATTTATTGTGTTAAGTTATACCCCGGGATTGCTGGGAGGTTATCATGGCGGTTAGATAGCCAGCATTCGTAATACAACGTCATTTTTTGTTTATACGAAACCCGAAACACGTGTCCAGTATTTTTAAGTAAACAATCTATGTACAAAATTTCAATAAGATATCATGAAATACCACAAAGTTATGAGCTTGGCTTATCCTACTTGGCTGTCCCGTTCCGCTCGGGCGGACGAGCGCGCTCGGTAACCACACTGCAACAAATTCTAAATGCATTTGGGAAAAAAATATAACATGGTGTAAAAATGATTGAAATTGATTTAGTTGCTTATTCCGAACAAACTTTATTCGGCTTTCGGATAAAAAATAACTTTGTAAAACATTATATCACAGCTAAAGTTAAGTCTACGATTAAATTTATACCAGCCGCCTAATCGACGAACACATTTTTGTCAAATTATTGGGACTAGTTGGGATCGTTTGGACCGCCCATTTGTCCGGTTGGTTGGTTCGTTAGTCGCAATCATTTGACAAAAATGTGTTCGCCGATTAGGGGTCAGGTCATTCAGAAAGTATTGCGACAAAAAGTTTTTATATAAACTAGCCAGTTATAATTGATAACTGGGACGGGAATCAATAAAATCTTTGAAGGCGGTTTGGACTGCCTCATCAGAGTAAAATTTTTTCCAATACAAAAAGTCTCCAAATTTCTAAAAAAATGGTAGTCTGTTGGAGCAAGGTCCGGGAAGTACGGTGGATGTCTTAAACATTCCAATTGAAGCTCCTCTAATTTGGTAGCAGTCTGTTGTGCAGTGTGTGGTCTCGCGTTGACCTTATCTCGGCTAGTTTATCCATCATTATGTGGAGCTGCTCACAGTGGAGATCTGCAGTAATCGTCTGGCCAGATTTAAGGAAGCTGTAGTGCACCACACCGACACTAGTCCATCAAACGCTGACTAATAACTTTTTTCTAGTCAATTTTCTCTTGGGGCAGAATTTGGATGGTTCACCGGGGTTCAGCCATTGCGATGTGCGCTTCCTATTGTTGTAGAGGCTTTTTATCACAGGTAGTTCGATTTAAAATCCCATCATTATTGTGCCGATTCAGTAATGTAACTCAGCAGTCGACGCGCGTTTGTCGGTTTGCTTCACTCGATTCATAACGTACCTACCCACCTTTCGAGCTTTCTTATCTTCCCAATTTTTTTCAAGTGGATTAAAACAGTTTTATCACTAACACCGCAGCCTACAGCTAACTCGGACGTAGGTTGCGATGGATTCGCTTCCACAATAGCCTTCAATTCTTCATTGTTGACTTTGATCTCCGGCCGTCCACGGGGATTGTTTTGTAGGTTGAAATTTCCAGAACGAAAACGTTGGAACCAAAAGCGCACTGTGCTTTCTCTAGCGACACCACTGCCATACACATCATTAATTGTTCGAGCCGTTTCTGCAGCATTGGTGCCACGACGGAACTCACATTCGTAAATAACGCGAAATTGTCCAGTTTGTAAACTTAGTGACGCAGAGAAAAAACGAAAAGAAAAAAAAAAAAAGACGTGTGGCACTCGGGGACTGCCGCGGTAAAGCTATTGCATAGCATTTTGTATCAATTTATGCAATTATAATTATTTATTTATTTTATTTATGCAGTATTTCTTTTTCTTTGATATTAATTCAAGTTACACTTTTTGAGCGTGGTGACCGATAAGAAAACAAATTTTTCTTTTATTAAATAAATAAAAAGTTAATATTATTTAAAATATTTTTATTATTTTACAATACATGTGGGTTTTATTACCTTACAGTAGCTGTTGGTTATTCAGGAATATTTATCATTGAAACTATAGGTTTATGATAACTGAAATAAGAAACATAAGTTTGCGACTTAATATCCTCTAAATACCTAGAAAATACCGCGTCAATGGTGGTCTCATATTTTGTTGTGGACTCTTGTGGATCATTATTCATTTTCAAATTCAATGTTTTTGATAGAAATGAAATGAAATGAAATGAAATGAAATCGTTTATTAAGCAAATAGGATCACCGATCACTTTTACACGTCATATATATTTTTTTTAACTAGATGAAGCCGGCATTTCCTAACTGACTACCTCTGAGAAGAAATAGCCGAAACAAACTCAGGGATCATCGTCTTTTTTCAAGTCCAGACATTAAAAATGAGAATTTTTACAATAATTTATCTTATAATTACGCATATTGCTAATAACAATGCTTATCAGAGCGAACAACTCAGTCCCAAGCTTTTTTGTCTTCTAAATAATCTGTGATTTTATAATACCCCTTTTTGCAAAGTTTGGCCTTTATATACTTTTTAAATCGTTTAATGGGTAAGTTTCGAATGTCCATGGGAAGCTTGTTGTAAAAGTGTATACATTGACCCATGAATGAGTTGCCTACTCTGTGGAGACGAGTGTGATGTACAGCAAGATTGTGTTTGTTCCTGGTATTTATATTATGAATATCGCTTATTTTCTTAAAATCCGATATATTTTTATGTACGTACATAAGATTTTCAAATATATACTGTGAAGCTACAGTCAGAATGTCCACCTCTCTGAATTTTTCTCTAAGAGAATCTCTAGGACCAAGGTTGTAAATGGCTCGAACAGCCCTTTTCTGTAAAACAAAGATGGTATTGATGTCCGCACAAGTTCCCCAGAGAAGAATCCCATAAGTCATTAGACTATGAAAATAACTAAAATAAACAATTCTGGCTGTATCCACATCAGTTATCTGTCTAATTTTCTTAACAGCAAAGGCGGCGGAACTGAGTCTACCCGACAGCTTCTCAACGTGAGGACCCCATTGCAACTTGGCGTCAATAGTCAATCCGAGAAAAACTGTCGACTCGACAGGGATCAACTCTACTCCATTCAGTTGAACATTGGTACTTAGCTGCCTGACATTTGGCGTAGAAAATTTAATGACTTTAGTTTTTTTTTCATTTAAAAGAAGGTTATTTACATTAAACCAGTGGACAACTTTAGAAAGTGCATTGTTAACTTCGTCAAAATTGGCTAGCTGACGCTTGACTTTAAAAATAAGAGAAGTGTCATCCGCGAACAATACAATGTTATGATTATCCCTCACGTGATGAGGTAAGTCATTAATATAGATTAAAAACAAGAATGGACCTAGAATTGAGCCCCGTGGAACGCCCACGGTGACCACAGATCCTGCAGATCTCTTGCCATTAACATCAACCCTCTGAATTCGATTATTCAGATAAGAAGTCAGAAGGTCGAGAGCTCTGTCCCTTAAACCATAATGGTACAATTTCCTAATAAGAGTATCATGATGTACGCAATCAAAGGCCTTGGACAAATCACAAAAAATACCAAGAGCATCTTGCGATTCCTCCCAGGCCCCAAATATGTTCTTTAGCAACGCCACGGCCGCATCTGTAGTTGAACGACCCTTTGTAAAACCAAATTGTTTCACGTGCAATAAATTATGTAAGTTAAAATGCCTTAACAACTGTTTCAAAATTAACTTTTCAAAAATTTTGCTCAAAGTTGGTAATATCGAGATTGGCCGAAAATTCGTGGGATCAGTTGAACTACCAGATTTGAACAGTGGAATTACTTTGCTAAGTTTCATCAAATCAGGAAATATACCAGATGTGACACAAGAATTAAAAACAATTGCCAAGAAAGGTGCGATAACATCTATTATCGAAGCTACAGTGTATACTGACAAACCCCAATGATGAAAAGTAGAAAAGTTGTCAACCGCTCTGATTTTTTATCAGCGAAGTTAATGTTGAAATCGCCAGCCAAGATAAGTGGAAATTTATTACCATTTGTACCAAGTATTTTCGAGCCTTCTTCAGTGTACTCCAGTAAAGTGCGATGAATAAAATGCTCTACCTCGTCCAATTTTGGATTCGGAGAAATGTAAATTGCTACCATAACTATTTGTAGGCCATTTCTAAGTTTGCATAAGCACGCACAAATATCTCCAACAACTGAGCGCCTAACATTAACATCGCTAACGTGTGCAATATTTATTTCAATATTCGGAGTCATAATATTAGTAATATCATTTTTATTTTGGTAAATAGCTACCCCACCTTTTGCAACAGTATCTCGTTTGAACTGAACAATACAATTAAAATTAGGTATTTCAATTGGATTATCATGCGTCATGCAAGTTTCGGTAAGAAGTAACACATTTGTTTGTCTCGTAACTGAATCTTGTAAATCGTATTTATGACTATTTAGACTTTGGCAGTTGAAAGTCATTATTGAAATGCCATTTCTATTACTAATGAAATCTAATACACTTTGAGCAATCGTCTGAACACTATTTAAAGACAGTCTTTTGAATTCTTGCAACAATTGAAAAAACGGCCGCGTGATCACTTTTTAGATACTCTATAAAATCACGCGCTTTTATTTAGTAAACAACACTATAAATAATTTAAAAGTCCAATGAAAAATTAGCGTGACATTCATCTTAGCTTTTCCGTTAAAAAAAAAGCTATTTTATAAAAACACTACTACATTAATTTGAATAAAAGTACTTAATAATTAATTATATGAAAAGTTTTTAAGGTAGCCATGACAACGTCGATGACGTCTATGACATATCTCTATAGAAGACCTATTTCAGAGAGAAAATTAATCGCAAGTTTAGCACATCGCGACTATCGGTAACATGGCAAGTGTGTAGAACTGAGTTCGCGCCCTGCAATGTGCGTGCTCTTTTTGAAAATCTATAAATTGTTTTCAAAAGATGTAGTCGCACGCACACAAACATACCGTGCCGAAGACTGCCGAACTGAAACGACGTTAGACGATGGGGAGCGTGAGGTTTTTTCGTTACGGAATTTCTGGATTCGGTCCCCGCGCTCAAGGCCCGCGATAGAAGCTATGCAATAGCTTAAAAAAAAACAAAAGAAACACGGTTTTTGAGACACGAATTGATGAGTAAATAGCTGTATAAATTTGAATTTAGAATTATAAGCCAAAGAGGAGATATTTGAGATCAATGTGGCCAGTACGACAAAACGCCAATTTCATATGTAAGGACCTAATATGATTATTTATAACTAATAATAGGTACGTTCCCAATTCAAAACTTCCCTCCACATTTTTTGCGAGCTAATTAAAATTATAGTGTCTCTTTGAAAATTGGATTTGCGTCGAGACCATTTTCGTGCATTGATTTTTTACGATTTCTAATGTCGCCTGAAACCAGACGAATTGTACGATACACTTCAAATGGCATTCATGGATGAAGGCCCTTCTAAGAGAACCGAATATGGGTGTTATGAATTTAAGCACGGTCGACTAAGTTTGGGGGATGAAGAAAGAAGTGGTCGCGCTTTGACGGCTGTTACAAAAGAAAACGTGCTTGCAGTGAAAAGTTTGATCCAGGTTGTCCTGGATCAAACTTTTTTAGACAAATTACATACCAAGAAATTCAGCATAAATTGCAGATTGGATCAAGAAGCCTTCACGAGATTCTACACGTGCATCTTCGGTTGCGGAGGATAGTTTCACACTGGGTGCCGCAAAATGTCACCGATGCTCAGAAGCAGGCACGGGTGGAATGGTGTCATGATATTATAGACAAATTTGAAGCAGGCTTGTCTCGGCGTGTTTACGACATCGTTACAGGTGATGAATTTTGGATTTATCAATACGGTCTAGAAACAATGGGTATTGTTTCTCGATCTAGTATTGGGTGGTTCAAAACGAATGAACTCCTACCAAAGTGAAGCGATCTAGAAGCGGGGGTAAGATTTTGATCGCGAGTTTTTTGAGTTTGACTGGCTACTTGGTGTCAATTCCTTTACAAAACCAAAGGAGCATTGACGCTGAATGGTATACTACCAAAATGCTTGACAGAAGTTTTCTCTATTGTTAGCAACAAGCGACCAAACACAGGGCTCCGCGGGTTACTGCTACACCACTACAATGCGCCCGCCCACACCGCAATCAAAACAAGGAACTTCTTGGACAGTACACGGATCAAACTCCTGGGTCACCGTGTGACTTCTTCTTATTCTCAAAAATAAAAGGTCAGCTCAAAGGGATAAAATTATTTTCGTCGCCGAATGATGCGCTGTCAGCGTTCGAGCAGACTGTAAACGAGGTGTCTGCGGCGGACTGGAAAAAGTGTTTCAAAAACTGGTTCAGACGTATGAAGCTTTGTATAGAGGCTACTTTGAAAAGATGTAATAAAAATATATGTAATACCTATAGATTTTTTTTTGATTATCGCAAAACTTTCTGAGTGTCCCACTATTAAAGCTATCTATCCTTACTAATATTATAAATCGGAAAGTGAATTTGTTTGTTTGTTTGTTCCGCTTTCACGCCGTAACTACTGAACCGATTGCTTTGAAATTTTGCAGACGTAAAGTTAGTAGTCCGGATTAAATAGTAGCAGCCGCGGGCGGAAATCTAGTGTTCTTATAAAGAAACGAAAGTTTCTAGTCAGTACTTTGTTAGGTGCTTTGATAGTCGAAAGATCTTGTTGCGCGGTCTTCAACGTCATGACTTTGATACACTTAGTTAAAGATTAGTTGCGTCCCGCGGTTTAATTCGCATAGGTTTTGATCCTGAGGGATCATCGGGATAATTCTATGTGGTATTCCTGGTTATTAAAAATCTGTGTGCCAATTTTCACTCAAAAACGTTCAGTATTTTTTGCGTGAAAGAGTACCTAACAAATTTCCACCCACCTTCACAAGCCCAATATACATCGGATCAGTGTCTGGCTGAGTATATGTATTTAAATGCTTTGCAAACTCATACAACTCATCAAAATAAGACGGCAAGCAGCCATAAAATTTAACAAGATAATTGATTTCATAGAAAGAGCTTTTGTATCTTTGGACTGGAGATAAATCCCGTTTAGTTATAAAAGACTCTGTAAGTAAAACCCCAACATCACACGAATAAGGGTTTGCTACTTATTTACAAAACATTCAGGAGCCGCAAGTAAGAGGCCGTTACCTTATTTAGTATGTACTTTACTGTGTATCGTCATCATCAGCCTCTACTCGTCCACTGCTGGACATAGGCCTCCTCCATGGCACGCCAACAAGCTCGATCCTGAGCAGTTCTCCGCCAGCCACAACCAACCCCCTTTTATGTCGTCGCTCCATCTCGCCCAAGGGCGTCCTACGCAATGTTTGCCGAGACGCGGTCTTCACTCGAGGACTCGTTTACCCCAACGGTTGTCGGTCCTGCGGCATATGTGACCAGCCCATTCAGCTTGCTGATCCTGTCAGCTATGTCAGTGACTCTGGTCCTTTCTCGGATCCCCTCATTTCTGACGCGATCCTTCAGAGAGACGCCCAACATAGTTCGCTCCATAGCTCCCTGAGCGGCTTTAAACTTATGGACTAGTCTGACCGTTAGTGTCCACGTCTCGGCCCCGTAAGTCTTGACGAGTAGGACGCACTGGTTGAAGATTTTAAAACATTGGGGCATGGGCGACTTTATTGTGTATATTATACATAAATAAATAAATCAACAAACAAAACAACACAAATAAAGTGAACAACAACAAAGTGACTTGTTGCATCAGCGAGATATTGCAAGGGTCGAAAGTCAGTCTAGGAACAGATATTTTAGGAAAAAATAATAGTGGATAGCACAGGCCTGTTCTGTGAAGCCAGTGCCACATCAAGTAATCTTGATGTGGCACTGGCTTCTACTGAAAATAAACTAATGGACTAACTTATTAAGACTGGCTGGTTTGACTGAGATACTCAAAGCCACATACCCAAATTCAGCTGTCAAATTTTCTGTGTGCCAATCAGCGTAACATACCTACCTACAACTGCCTTTCATTTTGATGGTTCATCGATTGCGTTATTTCAGCTGTAGTGCAACCGCAAGCAATTTATTCCTTAAAAATATTTCTGATTGTGATTGAAAGTCTAAGTATTTTGCGGTTCAGATGTAGTTTCGTCTTTTAGGAAAGTCAGCAAAAGTAGGTAGTTACTTTCAGTCTAACAGAGACAAGGGCCTAAAAATAGCCACCAGTCATCACAAATAAACATTCTCTCCATAAATAGCTAGCTATCAGCGCAATTAACCGTAGTTAATTTATTATTAACACATAGTTTATTTGATATCAACAACAATAATTACAAACTTGTCACAGACTGGGGGTCAAGCGCACCTGTTTTATTATGTTCTGGTTATTTCCACGAATGCTAATGAGAAAGAAGAAAGTAAAATACATAATTATATTCTTAATTAAGTATAAGTAAAACTAGGTTTTACTTTAATTACATATTATCATTATATACTTCTTTTTTTTCTTCAGCCTATAGAGAAAGAACCACTGCTGTACAAAGGCTTCCCTAAAGGCTTTCTACAATGACCGGTCTGTGCTGCCCGCATCTTCCGACGTCCTTCCATGCCAATCCTGCTCCACAGTCACAGACAATTTTGTAGGTTTGGAAGAGATACCATTCCCCCTTTTTGTTGTTTTCCAAATATTCCTTTTTTATTTTTTATTGCTTATTTCAATTGTGCATAAGATTTTGGTACCATGATTTTGCATGTAATATAAGTAGTATTATATAATATAAAAGCACTTTTCAAGTTTGTGAATGTGAGGCACCATGGACTATGGCTTGTTTTTTTTTATAACTTGTTTGACATTACGAGCATGGTAGTTGAGAGTTTGTCATGCTCACTCAAATGTCTTGCTGGTGGTGGCGCGTGTTGTTGGGTCAATTGGTTCCCTTCAAAATGGTTGAGCTAAGTGGGGCTGATGCGCGCGTCATGCACGAGCGTCCTTTCTCCACTGACAGCCCCCGTTCACGAGAACGGGGGCTGTCAGTGGAGATTGGTCATCTCTTAGCTGCCAGTGGGCTTAATTTATTTTCTATCTTTTAATTAATTTTTATATTTATACATTGTGCTCACATGATAGAAGTAACAGAAATATGTAACGAAGAAATGTAACCCATACTATGATTTTAAAAGAGTGTCCATGGAGTTTCTTGCACGTTCTTCTCCAAAGAGATCTACGCTTTGGAGCGTGCAACGTAGCTTCACTTTACTTGGACTGACCGATATTGACTATTCAAAAGCAGCAACGGATGGTTAATTTGAAATAAACAATTTTGATTTGATTTGACTTCACTAGGTCATCGGTCCACCTTGTTGGGGGCCTCCCAATTGCCTATTGGTCTTCCGGTACGTGGCCGCCACTCCAGAACCTTACTACCCGATCGGCCTACTACGAGCAATGTGCCCCGCCCACTGCCACTTAATTTTAGCGACTCGGAGAGATAAGTATGTCGGTGATTTTGATATCATTTATTGAGGAAAATTAATTCTAACTATAATGCAGACCGTATTTTATTAGTTTATTAAAATCTAAATATAAGTACTACAAAGATGTTGCCTCTTGTATGACATTGACATTCTGTTAAATTTAGATCATTTGGCGTCGCAGACCCTAATTGCGTAGTACAATGTCATTATCAATTTAATTTATTTTGACGCAAATTGCTTATTCATTACTTCATATGTTCAAAAAATGTGTCTGCTCAACAACGTAAATAACGCAATGAATGTTGAACTTTTTTTTTTTGGGACAAAACCCGCCACACTTTTCCCAACCACTGCAACTCCTGAAAGCCAGAATCAACAGTGGCGACCGCCAGAAAAACGCCGAGCAATGAAGCTCGACGAGTCCCGGAGAAATGATTCAACTGTCTTGGGTCCCGCAACGAAATTAATCAGAAAAGAATAGCGGAGGAGTAAGAAAAAATATATTTTTTCCACTTCCCTCCATAACAAGCAGGAGACAGAACAGAACTAGGCCAAACGGCACAAAGGGACATTATTGCAACTGGGAGAAGCCCAGATTGCCAAACACCACGGAATAAAATTTGATTAAGTTAATGGGTCCTAAGTAGGTATTAGCTGTTACAATTGATTCAAAAATGTGGAACGCTTCACGATTTTGCGTGTCATCCTTGCGCAGGGGCCATGCTAATCTTCTCTGTATCGTTCCAATTTTAGTATATGTACTGCCGAAGCAAGTACATGTTGTTGAACTATCAAAATGAAGTAAGTAATTAATTACCCTGCGGGTACCTACAGTAATAGTTGTCAATGATAGTTCCCGAAACTGGCGTCTGTTCCCGAAATAAGATTTGGTTTATTTTTTACATTCTAATAGGAATACAAAATATCTCCCAATAGCAGTTTACCTTTCCTTGTCTACTTTATGATGGGACCTAACTTTTGTGTAAAATTGCAGCTTTTTAGGGCCAAAGGCGCGGCCTATAAGTTGATGAGTTAGTCTCCTCCATATAAATGTATGAGCCGCTACATGGAAGCATGACGTAAACTTTTTTTGTTAGCCTATCTATTGTGTCCCATTGCTGGGTTCCATACACGGCTTAATCGTAGACTTTACGTTTTTTAATTGTAAGTTTTTGATAATATGATGGACATGGTATAAACATAGATATGAATAAAGTATTTTAAAAATCTTACCATTATCTATACAAAATAATAATTTAAAAAAATATATATACAGTATGTTAAGAAAACCCTGTCCGACCCGTAAGGATAATAAAGGTTAGGTAAACACATGACCAAATATAATATAATATTTTACATATTCATCATAGTACCAATACAAATGAATTTTGAAATAATCTTTTTTTCCCGCGAATTAATTTCAACTTCCCCGAAATTTGGTAATTTTTAAAAAGTGACAACACCGGTATTATTATGGGCGAATAGCGATGCGACCACGTGCCGCGTGCCCTGCCGCCCGCCGCCCGCGGAATGGGGCATAGGTGAGCATAGCGCACATTTATTAAGTTACTTCTTTTTGCGAAATAATATTAATTTTTTTAGGGGGATTTTTTTTTTAAGTTTAGCTCGGTTTTGTATGCATTAGTAGAATCAGTTATCGATACCTAACAACACCTTCACGGGTCGGACAGGGTTTTCTTAACATACTGTATAATTATATATAAAAAAAAAATTGAATTTAGTAGTTAATAGTTAAGCTGCAACAGAAAAATATCATTTGTGAAAATTTCAACTGTGCAGCTGTCACGATTTATGAGATAGATTAGCTTGATGACAGGCAAACAGATGGGCAGCGGAGTCTTAGAAATAGTGTCCCATATTTGCCCTTTGGGTATGAACTATTAAACCGAAACATTACAGACGGGTGTTACGTGTGGCGGAATTCGGAAGAGGCCTCTGATGGCCTCTGGTGACGCGTTTAGCTATACAAAGTCAACCAAACATAATAATACTGATGAAGCATCAAGGTCAAGATTAAAAATGATAAGTGTATCACAGACAGTGTGCTATATCAACACAGTACAGACTGTTGATACTGTATCAGCACCGTCTAGCAAGATCATGAGGAAATCACACGATTTGTAAACAATATCTAAAGGCAAACATAATCGGAATGCCTTAGCTTATAGTTATAGGACATCCTAAGCAAGAATTAGATGTAGATATAAACAAGGACAAGATACATAAAAAATATAAAACTCAAAACTAAACCAAATATAAAATATTTAGAATTTAGTGGGAATGATGTAGGATTGTGTGAATTGGTTGTCATTGGAAGAGGTTATACAAAAAATTCAATCCTATGCAGTTGAAAACTACTGCATAGGACTGAATTTTAGGTACCTGCTTACATGAAAGAAAACCCTTACAAAAACACAAACTCACTCATAATATGAAACATTTGATACACAACACACAAACTCAGACACACTCAACAAGATTATACAACCTTAAAAAAAAATTAAAGATACTTTTGGTAGGTAAGTAATTTCTTACTTACCAAATATACAAGGAAAATGGGTGCCTACCGGGATTTAATTGATAGGTTTGAAGATGGAATGAGTCTATCTGTTCGTTTAGAACGAAAAAGGTACGCAACTAGAGAAATATAAACATTATAATTTCCCCAATTCACTTCTTTACAAACTAAAGTTTACTAAAGGTAATGCTTCATTTTGGGCCACCACTATGTACACTTTAGAGATAAAAAGGAAAAAAATAATAGATTTTGATAAAAATACTACTAAATTAATTTGAGTAAAAATACAAGTACAACGTTTTTTTGTGAGATAGCCCTTTTTAAGGAAGCCATGACAGTGGTTATGACGTTGGATTGACGACTTTGACAATTCTATTTTCCCGTTGTGTTCCCGGCGAATGTTGATTTGAGTTGATTATGTTTCGGAGCTTTTAGTGATAATTTTTGTTTTGTGTGCTGTATATTCGGAATTTATGATTTGTTTTTTTTTGCAGTCATACAGCCTTAGATATATGACACGTAATCAAATGTCACTGTCAAAATCTTATTTCGCTTATTGCTGACTACCATATTTATTAGTAGTTGTTTTGCACTGCTTGGCCGAGTTAAATTGAATCTATATAAAAACTAAGCCATCATGTTCATAGGTAAATAACATAAAAAAACAGTTAAGTAACTATAGTGTATACTAATATTAACATTAAATGTACATAGTGCTGGCCCAGGCTCCATACATTTCTTAATACGCAACCTGAATATAGTTTGTTCAGAATAAGCAACTGTATCGGTTCCAATCATTTTTACACCATGTTATATAAGCAGTTGTGTTGCGATGTGTGCCGGGTACGATGCCCCAAATGTTGTTCTGTTGGGAGTTTGGTCGTGGAAGGTCTTCGGATCAATCTCCCTTTGGCGCAGCATCGTTGGTCGTGTTGTTGGGTTTAACATTGCATCACCTCGCTCAACTGCCGTCTTCCTTCCTATTCGCTCAGTTTTTCTGAGTGGATAGGCTGTTAATAAACTAGCGCGCTTTACCATCAACGATCGCATCACTGCTTACCATCAGGCGGGATTGCGGTCAAGAGCTAGTTTATAATTATTAAAAAAAAAAAAACATTTAGAAATTGTTGCAGTGTGGTTACTGAGCGCGCCACGCAGCTTACGGTAGATCACAGTACGCTCAACAGCTGACGCCACAGGTTAACGCACCGCCCGCCGCGTTGACCATATTTTTGTTGGGACAACCAAGTAGGATAATGATATTTATTTGCACCTACCATGTTTTGTCTCTGCATCACCTTAAGGTAGACTGGTAGAAAATGCCTAAGGCATTAAGTCCGCCATTATGTAGTGTTTGTGCATAAAGTTTTAATAAATAAATAACGAGCTCATAACTTTGTGGTTTTTGTACATAAAATTGTGTTCTTTTTTTTTTTTTTTTGGGACAAAACCCGCCACACTTTTCCCACCCACTGCAACTCCTGAAAGCCAGAATCAACAGTGGAGACCGCCAGAAAAACGCCGAGCAATGAAGCTCGACGAGTCCCGGAGAAACGATTCAACTGTCTTGGGCCCCGCAACGAAATTAATCAGAAAAGAATAGCGGAGGAGTAAGAATAAAGATATTTTTTCCACTTCCCTCCATAACAAACAGGAGACAGAACAAAACTAGGCCAATCGGCACAAAGGGACATTATTGCAACTGGGAGAAGCCCAGATTGCCAAGCACCACGGAATAAAATTTGATTAAGTTAATGGGTCCTAAGTAGGTATTAGCTGTTACAATTGATTCCAATAATAGGTATGGCAAAAGCGCCTGAACGCACGGAAATTGGTTCTAGTTTCTACAAGGTCTGTATAATAAATGACTCCGGATGTAACTTGTACACTATCCAACATAATATTGCGTTCATTCTGCCAAAGAACACACTCCCACAAGATGTGATGTGCGGACTGTTCAAATTCACAGTTCGATGTAGAACACTGATACAAAGGCGAAGGAACAAGTTTAAAAGAATACAGTTTACTTTTAAAGTTGCCATGACCTGTGAGAAATTAGGCAACGCAGTGGTCAACCTCCAGCCATGTCTTAGCCAGCCGATCGCCAACGGATGGAAAGAATAGATGGAGGCCCTTGATGGAATTATCCCACCTACTTTGCCATTCGGATAAGAGGTCCTCCCAGACTTCATTCTGAGGTTTAAATAATCTAGAAATTTTATTAAAGTCGCGTTGTGTAATAAAATTGTGTTCATAGATTGTTTACTTAAAAATAGTGGACATGTGTTTCGGGTTTCGTATACCTAAACAAAAATAATGTTGTAGTTATAATAAACTTCGAGCCATCTATTTTCTTGAGCCTGGTTGTCGGAACAACAAATTTAGGCTTGCTCCTAGCATTTATATTATAAATATCACTGTATTTTTAAACAGATTAATATTTTATGTGCATACAAAAGATTATCATGAACTATTGAGAAGGCATGGCACAGTCATTCAAAGAACTTCCTCTAAGATAGATAAGTCAATGAATCAATATCAGGAGGTTAAGAATTTGCACCCGGAGATCGACAGACGGACTTTGTCGCCGTTCCTTATCACTCACCCGCTATTTTGTTCGTTAAAAATTGAAGTATCTTGTTTATCACCTGACATGTGATCGAAAATTCTTCTACGTGGTTATTGCCGGATCAATTCTTAAAAAAGATAGTACAACAGACGAAAATAGTGCTTATGAAAAATAAAATGCGACAAAAATATGATATTGATGATGATTCGTATTGTTGTTACCTCATTGTATATTTACTTACTTATATACTAATAATAAAGCTGAAGACAATTTACTATTCCGTTCGTTTGTTTTTACGTGCTAGCCTCTGGAACAACCTGACGTATTTGAAAAAAAAATTTTACAGTTGATACCCTACAGCGCTATCAGTAAGAAAAACGTCTGAAAGACGGCGGATCGGAAACCGACATTTCACAAGATTGAAGATGAGGACAAAAACCAGCTAATTATAAAATAAGTTCGTCACTATCACCCCTATACCAATTTTATCATGAAGGACTAGCAGTGTGCGACTTTATCATGAAGGACTAGCAGTGTGCGACTTTATCATGAAGGACTAGCAGTGTGCGACTTTATCATGAAGGACTAGCAGTGTGCGACTTTATCATGAAGGACTAGCAGTGTGCGACTTTATCATGAAGGACTAGCAGTGTGCGACTTTATCATGAAGGACTAGCAGTGTGCGACTTTATCATGAAGGACTAGCAGTGTGCGACTTTATCATGAAGGACTAGCAGTGTGCGACTTTATCATGAAGGACTAGCAGTGTGCGACTTTATCATGAAGGACTAGCAGTGTGCGACTTTATCATGAAGGACTAGCAGTGTGCGACTTTATCATGAAGGACTAGCAGTGTGCGACTTTATCATGAAGGACTAGCAGTGTGCGACTTTATCATGAAGGACTAGCAGTGTGCGACTTTATCATGAAGGACTAGCAGTGTGCGACTTTATCATGAAGGACTAGCAGTGTGCGACTTTATCATGAAGGACTAGCAGTGTGCGACTTTATCATGAAGGACTAGCAGTGTGCGACTTTATCATGAAGGACTAGCAGTGTGCGACTTTATCATGAAGGACTAGCAGTGTGCGACTTTTTCACATGATTTTTTTTGTGCTCCCACACCAACATCCCCTACCTTTACTTCGTTTTTGATTAGTTTTTTTTCTGAAATTTTTACTATGTTTTGCTCGGCTCCTAAGGATAGTAGTGTGATATTGTGTTGCCTATAAAGTCTGCCTCAAGAATTAGGCTATCAATGCGAAAAGTTTTGTTTAAATCTGACTAGTAGGTCCAAAGATTACCTAAACAAGCAAACAAATTATAACTCTTTGTAATAATTTGAATTATTATATAAGTATAAATGACAGACCCATACAATACATTTAGATTTTAGGAAGGGAAGAGCACATTGCCCGTAAGGCAGCGGTCTTACGGGCAATGTGCTCGGCCCACTGCCATTCAGCGTTGCTATTGTTGTCGGTTACTCTCGTTCTTATACAGATCTCCTCATTTCCGATTAAATACATATTCAGATAATTGAGTCTGTAATTCAAATTAATTGCAATTAAAAATACAATGTATTTTCAGTAATCTTCTTCGAAATTAACGACAGCCGTCTTGCCCGTCGATAAATATAATTGTATATCCGAGATTTTTAGGCGAGAAACGTGAGACGATTGTCATCGCAAATAATTTAATGTAATGTAAACAAATAAATAATGAGCGTAAATGTACGTGCATACGATTGTCATGCGAGTGTCATCAGATGATTATCATCACGCACACGAGCGCACTGAACTTATATTCGATTGTCATGTGAGAGTCATCAAACGTTTTTTTGGGACTGTGATTCAACAACTTGAAACAGGGTGTTTGGTTTCCGCACACACTTCTAATTTTAAAGTGCGAGTTATAGAATCGTCTTGGTAATAGTGTTGCATGTGGTTTATTTATATCAGTTATTTTATAGATGTATATATATAGAGAAAGCGCCTCAAATTTTGCTATAGATTCTGCAAATTTTTCCTTTAAGAATATTCAGGTTTCAGCTTGGTTACTAGGCGTATCTTTATGTTATATAAGATTATAGTAACTGACTAATTTTGACCTGTAGCTGAATCTGGCCCGACCAACGTAATTTTTTGGTCATTGTCCTTTATGAGGTTGAATTATAACAAAAACACAAGATTATTAACATATTTATCAGACTTTTTAAAGAAATATACTTTATTAGTTTCTTTTGTTTTCAAACATTTGAACTTAAATTATCACACGGACACAAGGTTTGGTCAACATATCATTAAAATAATATTAATTAGTTAATAATTATATTATTATAAAGACGTCATTTTCGTAGTCTAGAAGGTTGATTTGAAGATATTAGTTGAATGCGTATGTTAGTAGGAACTACACAATAAACACTCAAAACTCCTGTGGCATGCTAATGACGACATAGTTATGAACTGTGCAAGTGTAAGTACAGCCAGTACGTGTGCGTAATTGAGTAATGTCTCAATATTCCACAAATAATAATGAACTGTTGTCACGCTCATCAGCGTAGAGATGGAAACCAGAAGAGATTACTGATAAAAAAAGAAGAGGAGAGAAAACGCTACCCTGATGAACTCCCTCTGTGAGACTACACCAATACGAGAAGGACTCCTTCAGGCGAACCCACTGAGAGCATATGTGAAGATAAGAACTGAACCAGGCTAAAGCGGAAGAAAAGAAATTGATAGAATTCATGCAACCAAGTAAAATGTCGAAATTCGCTCAAGTTGATGGCGCTGCTAAATAAATACAAGAATAGTCAATAAATTATTCTCCATTGCTCTGCCGTTGTCATCAGACACCTTTAAAAGTGCGGTTACAGTACCTACTGTGTCCCGATCGAAAACCGGAATAAAAAGGGGTTTGACAACAAAACAAAAATGATGAATTTATGTGGAATTTTTTTATTCGTGTATTATTCAAAATCACGTCGCCATTCGTGATCAAAGCCTAACTGTAAACAATAAAATAGATAATTATAAAAAGAGTTTATCTTGTTGAAAGATTTTAGCTAGTTATTGAGGTTTTATGTGTTCCCAGTACCTAACTAAAGAAAGTGTAATTAAGTGGATCAGAAAACGTACCTGTGTACCAAGATTTTGTGTCATATGTTAAGCTTAGGGTATTAATGTCAGGTTTATTTATAAAAGTTTTGACTAGCGAACGTTTCTTATTTAATACTAGCGGCCGCCAGCGACTTCGTTCGCGTGGAGTTAGTTATGCTCCGCTCCTATTGGTCGCAGCGTAATGTTTTATAAAGCTAAAGCCTTCCTGGATTAATGGGCTATCAAACGCAAAAATAATTTTTCAAATCGGACCAGTAGTTCCTGAGATTAGCGCGTTTAAACAAACAAACAAACTCTTCAGCTTTATATATTAGTATAGATTATTATTGAAGTGAAAGTTTGTATAGGTGTCCATCCACAAAGACCAATGCCTCCTGGGTCTGGGTTGCGGGTTGGTTAAAAGAGAAACCGTGGCTCTGGCGCACAGGCAAGTGAAGGAACACGGGTTGGTTTTAGTCAGTAAAAGTCTGACACGCCCTTCCGCTCCGCCCAGAGCGGGAGAAGTCATTTGATGATTTCACATCCACACAAATAGATATAATGTAGGATACGATAAGTACAACATTATTTTTAGGAAAGGAGTTACCTAAGTGCTAACTGCTAAGGAGATTTCATACTACAGAAACGTAAGGTAAGAGAAATATTGTCAGAATCCCACACCGAAAGATTCACATAAAGCTTATTTTTATGAATTGGATTTGTTACACCCGCGCTGATTCCTTGCTCACAAACCAAACTAAAAGTAATTTCAATGCAACTTTTCTTTCAATTTCACTAAGAAAAGGACAGAAGATAATATATTTGTTCGAGTCGCTGCATGTATTTTTTTTTATGAATTATAAACTAGCGCTTGACCGCAATTCTTAGCTGAATATGGTTAGACGGGAAGCAGATTCTAATATAGTTGTGGATGAGCTGGGCGGATGATGATAATGGGATGTGCAATCATTTGACATAATGAGAATTTATAATCATCATCATCATCTCAGAGTTAATCCCAGTCGCATCCGAAGCTTTTTCATCTTTTGGAGTCTGGGGTCCGCTTTTGGCTAAACTTTAATATTTTCCGTGAAGTGACATATCGAAGCATTACAGTTAAACCAATTTGTTGGACTTTTGAGGGCACCGACAACCCGCAACGCTGCCATTTGATGTGCGTATGGCAACCGAGACCAACGGCTTAACATGACCAATGCAAAGATTCATATTGGCACGAATATGAATATTTGCACTGGTCATGCATATAAATATTTGCACTGCCCGGGGATCGAAACCGTGCCTCCTTGCGCAGCGGCCGCGGAGGCTGCCATAATGATATTTACAATCATTTATATAATAGCTGTTTACAATACATGGATATAGATATTTATCATAATGTTATTACGTTTTTTTGTTGTTGTTTTGAAATAAATAATTTGTTATGTTTAGCTATAGATAGTAAATTAATTAATATACTACATAGTTCAAATACAATACAAATATTTCTATGAATATGCGATAAAGTAAAAAATCTATGAAAGAAACTAGCTGCACCTCTCGGGTTGTTCCTGACTATAAACTTTCTGTGTGCCAAATTTTCCTGCCAATAATCCATACATCATCACTATCACTACCTTTTTATCGTCCCGCTGCTGGGCACAGGTCTCCTCTCATACTGAGGAGGATTGAGTGTAATCACCACGCTTGCTCAATGCGGGTTGGCGATTTCAGACTTAAAAGTCCAGGTTTCCTCAAGATGTTTTCCTTCACCTTCAGTCATTAGTGTCCAAGATATACTTAGATAGTACATATAACTTTAGAAAAGTTACATTGGTAACTCATACTTGAGAGGCTGGTGTTTTAACCACTGGGCCACCACGACTCGACGGGAAAAAATATAACATGGTGTAAAAATGATTGGAATAGATTCGGTTGCTTCTTCTTCTTCAGCCTACGGATGTCCACTGCTGGACAAAGGCCTCCCCCAAGGCTTTCCACGCTGACCGGTCTTGTGCTGCCCGCATCCATCGGCTTCCCGCGACCTTCACCAGGTCATCGGTCCACCTTGTTGGGGGCCTCCCTACGCTGCGTCTTCCAGTACGTGGCCGCCACTTCAGAACCTTACTGCCCCATCGGCCATCGGCTCTACGAGCAATGTGCCCTGCCCACTGCCACTTCATTTTAGCGACTCGCAGAGCTATGTTGGTGACTTTGGTTCTTCTACGGATCTCCTCATTTCTGATTCGATCACGCAGAGAAACTCCGAGCATAGCTCTTACCATTGCCCTTTGTGTGACTCTGAGCCTTCGTATGAGGCCCATTGTGAGCGACCACGTTTCAGTTCCGTAAGTCATCACTGGCAACACACACTGGTCAAAGACTTTAGTCTTGAGACACTGTGGTATCTTGGACGACGAGAAGATGTATCGTAGCTTCTCGAACGCTGCCCAGCCGAGCTGGATTCGACGAGACACCTCTTTCTCGAAGTTCAGTTGCTTATTCTGAACAAACTGTATTCAGGTTACGCATAAACAAAAAATAACATTGTATTATTAAATAAAATAAAACAATAATTGCTAGCTTGTTTTAACAGGTATATTCGTAAAATAAACCTACTCTTAATTCTCTAACAAATGAAGCTTCATTCCTGAACATTTCAAGATAAACATTATTTAGAAAAAAGATAAAACAGTCACGCGTTAAAACGCATGATATTTCCTCACCGGTGTTATAACCATTTTGTTAGTCACCCGGACCCGAACCAGCGGCCGCTGCGTGACGAGTCGAGTTAGTTACTCAGCAGGTTATCGCTGTTTGATGTTACTAAGCAAAAACCGATTAAATGCGAGTCGGACTCTTGTAGGAAGGTATTCGTACCATCTTCTATTATATAAAATTCTCCTGTCTCAATGTTTGTCCTCGAACTCCTCCAAAACGGCCGAACCGATTTTAATGAAGGGGATTGCTATGCCGCCATAGTAATTTAGGCCCACTGTGCACACAAATATAAAATAATGATAATAATGGGCAATTCTAACATTTAATTAGTAAAAGAAATGATCTATAAAAATCTTAGCATTTCGAAGTTATTTAAGACTAGTTTTCCGCCCGGGGCTTCGCCCGCGTGGAATTCTCTTGTATCGTGCTTTTTAGATTTCCCTCGGGAATATCATTTTTTTTTCAATAAAAGGTAAGTATGTTCTTTCTTAGGGTCTAAAGATTGTCTGTGTCAAATTTTATCAAAATCGGTCGAGAGGTTTAAGCGGGAAAGCGTAACAGACAGACAGAGTTGCTTTCGCATTTATGATATTAGTATGGATTTAATTATATTCTATCAATACTGTTTATGTCAATGTATATAATTATCTCGGAGAGAATAATACAAAATTCATTGTAGTTCCACATGTTTATTCATTTTGTTCATCATCATACGAGGGTCAAACTGAAAGTTCTTAGAACTGGCCACTTATAAACAATATAATAAAAAAATAATTCTAAAAATTGAAAATAGAACTCTTTTGCAATATTACTGAGTATATATTTCATTCATTTGTCATTAGTTATACGATTTGGCGGCAAATTGAAAATTGTCTGTGTCACGTCAACATGAATTTAACACGAGAAAATTTTCGTGCAATGATTTTTTATGACTTTCGATGTCATTTAAGTCAACAAGAAAGATATGATAGACTACGATTGGCCTTTCACGATGAAGCCCCATCTCGTGCGACTGTTTACAACTGTTTTAATGAGTTTAAACGTGGTCGCACTAATCTCACTGATGATTTACGTGAGGGACGGCCTTCTACGGCGACGACTGAAGATAACATCTGTGTTGTGCGGCGTATGATAGAGACTGACAAAAGAGTGACCTATCAGCAGATTCGGACACGCTTAGGCATCGGTATGAGTCAAGTGCACAAAATCCTCCACGAACATTTAGCGGTCAGGAAGCTTTGCGCCCGGTGGATACCTCATAATTTGACTGAGGCTCAAAAACTCCATCGTGTGGATTGGTGCCGTAAAATGGTTGAAAGATTTAACGGAGGTGACTCAAATGCTGTGTTCGACATACTAACAGGTGACGAAAGCTGGATTTACTGTTATGATCCTGAAACCAAAAGACAATCTGCTCAGTGGGTGTTTCCTTTTGAGGAGTTGCCAACTAAAGTGAAGAGAGATCGAAGTGCGGGAAAAAAATGGTGGCCTCGTTCTTTGGAAGGATAGGTCATTTCGCAACAATTGTGTTAGAGGATCAAAAAACAGTTTCTGCAGAATGGTATACTACCAATTGTTTGCCACTTGTCTTGGAAAAAGTTCGAGAGAAACGACCTCGCAGTAGGATCCTCCTTCACCACGACAACGCCTCGTCGCACACCGCCAAGCGAACGATCGACTATTTGGCGACATCAAACGTTGAATTACTGGGTCACCCGCCGTATAGTCCCGACCTCGCGCCTTGTGATTTTCATTTATTTCCAAAAATTAAAGAAAAACTTAAAGGAAAGCGGTTTATGAATGCTGAAGAAGCGGTGGCTGCGTATCGCGATGCCATTGAAGAGACCCCTAAGGACGAGTGGGCAAAGTGCTTTTCCCAGTGGTTACATCGCATGCAACGGTGTATTGACGTGAATGGACAATATTTTGAAAAGATATAATAAAACTAATAACTGGCTAATGCTATCAGTTTTTGATTTTCTAAGAACTTTCAGTTTAACCCTCGTATATCACTAAAACATCATCCAAAAATGGTGCCGGTGGGAAAATATTATTCTGATGCAGTGCCCATCCTAAGAACCATATCATTGTCATAACGTGGGCACATCATCCTACAGTGCGGCGGCCGACAATACAGTTACAGCAGTACTGTTTTATTGCTGCGCGGCAACATGACGACTAGCGATTCTGACCCTCACCAGTGAACAGTCATGTCCAAATATTTTGCCATTCATGATTCTAATTCTAGCATTAGTGCACACTTCAATAATAATATATTTAAATTACTCGGTGGTAGGCCATAACATCGGCCGCCGGCAGAAGTTACCACCCACCAGACAAAGCCTTGCCGCCAAGCGATTTGTCGTGTTCCGGCATGATGTCTGGTGAAGCCGTACGGAGGACGGGTCTGAGCAGTTGTGTTGCGATGTGTGCTGGGTACGATGCACCTAATGTTGCTGTGTTGGGAGTTTGGTCGTGGAGGGTCTTCAGATCAATCTCCCTTTGGTGCTGCTGCACCAAAGGGAGATTGATCTCCATGATTGATCTGATTAACCCAACAACACGACCAACGATGCTTCGTTGGTCGTGTTGTTGGGTTTAACATGGCATCACCTCGCTCAACTGCCGTCTTCCTTCCTATTCGCTCAGTTTTTCTGAGTGACTCTTAATAAACTAGCGCGCTTTACCATCAACGATCGCATCACTGCTTACCATCAGGCGGGATTGCGGTCAAGCGCTAGTTTATAATTAATAAAAAAAAAGTATAATATTATTGAATAGGCTGCAAGTGCAAATGTTCCTCTATGCTTGGTACTTCTGTTTGGAAAATTCTAAATAACAAAGAACGATCTGCCATAGTCTGAATGTTGTCAAAATCTAAATGCATTATCATATTATCTATCAGTAAAGAGAGTAGTTCTTCCATTTGTTCAGAGCTAAATGTTCTAATAGGATTCAATATTGATTGCAACAATAAACCTAATGAATCACTGGTCAAATGATATGAGCAGAGTGTACAATCTGAAGGCACATAGTAATTATAGTCGCAAAGTAAACTTACGCGTCTTAAAAGATTTTCAACACCGTTACAATACAACCGTACCGAAGGTGAAGGAAAACATCTTGAGGAAACCTGGACTTTAAGTCTGAAATAGCTAACCCGCATTGAGCAAGCGTGGTGATTACGCTCAATCCTTCTCTGTATGAGAGGAGACCTGTGCCCAGCAGCGGGACGATTAAAAGGTTGATGATGATGATGATGACAATACAACCAAGAAAAAAATGCCGTTGAGTATTTGCGGGCCCGTATGTAATTTGTCAGTATTATTTGATCACTGACAGGTATATCTGCTTTCCTTTCTTCTGCTTGGGTAGAAGCCACAGTGCCTGCCTCAGATTCTAGAGAAGGACTATGTCTTGTTGCTTCAGGTTCACGTTATCAAGCAGAATGTGATTCTGCTCTGTCAATCCTTCGCCAACATGTATGACAGAGAAGTGTTGTCCTTGTTAAGTGTACGGTGTGTAGGTATGAACACGCTTCCTCACCCCCTCTTAATAGTAATGTGTCGAACGTAAAGACGCAGCGAGCGAGCGCGCGCGCCCGGCGCGGCGCCGAACTAGCCGATGCTAGAGTTGAACATACCACAAAGCAGAGAAACTGCAGTAGGTAAGGTATGGCGGAAAAGAAAATAAAGTTCCTTTTTGTACTGTAATCAAATTAACATTATTATTTTAAGTTTAATTTTAAAATACGAAAAGAATTTAACCACATCAAAATACCCTTTTCTCCAATTAACTGTGAAATGTTTATTATTATAATCAATTGTAATATGTATGATCAATTTGACGGTCATGTAAGTTTTTCCCTCAAAATAATTATTTATCTTTATCCTTTTTAAACTATTGTTATAATTATGAATCATCTTTGAAATGTTATTTTTTGAAGTGAAACTTCTTTACGCACGCTTGACTTGGGGAGTAAGCTGGCGAACGCGTGACGTAAGCGTTACGAAAAGTGATCGGGCAAGGCGAACGGAAGTTAAGTGGGGGATATAAGCACAGAGGCGCCCGTGGCGCGAGCTTGGTACTACAAGGTCTACAACCAGTTTTTTTTTGAAGTGAAACTTCTTTAGGCACGCTTGACTTGGGGAGTAAGCTGGCGAAAGCGTTACGAAAAATCATCGGGCAAGGCGAACGGAAGTTAAGTGGGGTCCTATTTCGTCTGTACTTCAAACAAGGAGTTGGCTCATGTAAATATTGCATGACATGTCGAGTATGAAATTGTGAGTTCGCATCTCGCCGAAGGCAATATATATTTTTTGGATCTTTTTAAGATTTGTTAACAATTGATTACCTAAGAGCACAAATAATTTATAAATTTCGTTCTGTTCTGGCCTTTATATTGTTTTATATATTTTTGCTGAACATTTCTGATATAATTGAAAGTATAGAAGCTTGAAGATATCGTCACAATACGATAATTGGACACAAAGTACAAATTGCTTTCGAGCCTCATAAGCTCAATTATTAAGCTAAGTACCTTGATTGATTAAGAACTATGAATTTCTTCGAGAACATGACGTTGGCTCATGTAAATATTGCATGACATGTCGAGTATGAAGTTGTGAGTTTGCATCTCGCCGAAGGCAATATATATTTTTTGGATCTTTTTGAAGTGAAACTTCTTTACGCACGCTTGACTTGGGGAGTAAGCTGGCGAACGCGTGACGTAAGCGTTACGAAAAGTGATCGGGCAAGGCGAACGGAAGTTAAGTGGGGGATATAAGCACAGAGGCGCCCGTGGCGCGAGTTTGGTACTACAAGGTCTATAACGAGTTTTTTTTTTTTTTCGTTAAAAAATAGAAGATCTATCCAAAAATATTAATTTACTAATGAAACCATGAAATAAATTTAAATATTTATAGAAAATTAATATATGTATATGTGTATACATGTATATATTGTACACACACATATTATATATATATATATATATATATATATACATACAGATGGAGCGAAAGAAGTTTCACTTCAGTCGTGTGGTCATAAGCACACTCGTTTTTTTTTTGTTTCTCCTAAATCTGTTTTCATAATTTATTTCTCTATTTTAATTTTTTTCGTTTTTATTTTTCCTCTTTATATGTATCTATACTTATCTATCCTAATCTATCCTTCTCTCCCTGGAACGTGCACAAAGAGCTGTTCTAAAAGTAACAAATTCTCTGCCTTTCCTTTTCCCTACATTCCAGTTATTTAAATCCTGCAAAGTTTTGTCAGTTTGGCAAATTTATATACTGCACATAATACTAAAACAGCATGCTACGCTTACTTACAATGCTAATATAATTAACAAAAGGCGGAATGATATAGTGTGCAGCTCAACCTCTATCTCTAAATATGCATTTACACACAAATTCTATACGTTCTTAGGGTCCTTTTTATACACTAGATTAAATAGAGTATTAAATATTTATAATTTGAATTATTTTAGCTGTAAGAATGTTGTTTCTAATTATCTACAAGGTTTGTCATATGAGCAGACTGAAGACCTACTTACAGTATGTAAATAAATTTAGCAATAACCATTACATTAACAGACTAATAATACTATGTAAGCAATAGGATACTAATAATAACACTGTATACTTCAATTGTGTCCTAGATTTTTACGTACTACTTTTATGGTTTTATTGTTAATTTATTGCAAAATAAACATTCATAATAAGCACTTTTACGCCTGAAGCACAGGTTCAACCTAGTTCAGGCTAATTATACATCAGTGCTATTTAGAATTAAGAAAATCATTATACAAATTATGTACAAAGCTGAGAAAATAAACAATTTATTTTTTTATTATTTATTATACTTACAGATGGTATCGTAACTATACAATATCATTCCGTAATTATACCACATCAATACATAAACATTAAGTAATAATGTATGTAAATCGCAATCAAATGATGGTTCGGATATAGAAGTAAGTATGATTTTTACTATTTTTTTCCCTTTAAAGCTCTGCAATACAGAATATATGTACGTATGTTCTTAAATGTATGTTTACGAAAAATAAAGCCACTAAATTACTACGTTTGAATATTTTTTTCGGTACTTTTATAAATTTTTCATAATTATCTGTTTTCAATATACGGCTCCTGTTATAAGATTTAAAGATATATATTTTTTTAAATTTCCGTTCTGATTATCGCAACAATTCTAATTGGTATCTGAATGCATTGCATTGTTTTTTTTTTTATATATTTTTGTGCTATATTTAAAAGGAATGTCTAAACGATATCTGAAAATGTCCTTAAGAGACACAAAAGAGTAAATAGAAGATTTGAAAAGTGCAGGAAATACACTATGTCGTAGATTACTTTACTTCATTAATATCTCTCTAGATATTAAGTTCCCAGCAAAAGTTTGACTACCTCGAAAAACACCATAATTTCAAGTTTTGTTAAAAAATAAAATTCACAACGTGTGCCACCGATATTCTTCAATATTTTTCCTGTAAAATTGGCGTTGAATGGTAGATGTCTCTCTAGGTGGTGTTTTCTACTACCAATAGATAAAAAAATACAATTGATCAAAACTTTTATTTCGCCAGTTCCAAATAACCCGTGATTTCCAATTAGCCCCACTTTACGGTATGTAGTTTGTTACATTTTACGTTGTTAAAATTTTACCTTGACTTCACAGGATATTTTTAATTCGGTATGTCAAAATTATTGAACAAACAACATAATCATTTGATCAAGTTCAATCTGTTTTATTCAAACAGATGACAGTACATTAAGCTACTACAATCTCTCAAATTACTTTATTAAATTTTCAACTTCATAGCTAAAGCTTTAATGCTCAAGGTTGATTGAAAATATTTCACAGTTTCGGGTAGGTTGACCTGCTATCGTCCGTACAAACTTATTTGTATTGTGGCGCGCCTAAAAAAATATTGAAGTAAGAATGTACGGTAAATAATTGGTTATTTATTTATTTACAGTAAATGATTTGAAATTCGAGTGCCAATTATCGATATTGCATAGGTACTTATGAATTTTCTATATGAAATGAAATGAAATGAAATCGTTTATGGTGTTTCATTAACAATTTTTTGTAATAAAATCAACACAAGTTTTTATAAAGTTACCTATTAGATAGCACAAATGCGGGAGGAGGATTTTTTGCGAAAAAAGCGGCGTGCGTTCAACCTCGGCGACGACGCCTCGGCGGGTACTGGTCGACCGTTGCGAGCTCTTGAATGCTAGATTTTGTATATAATTGTTCCTCAGAAAAAAAAATAAAAAGGAAATTATATTACTTTTGGTATAATTTTTACATGGTTTAAACATGTAAATTTTTCAGGGTAAACGTTTTAAATATAGCGACCTAGTGTCATATTTAGGATTTTTTTTTATCGAACAAATTATTTAAATTCACGTTTCTATCTTCACAGAACTCTAGACCATATGTTCAACTTTCCCGAAATATTTTCTTTTTACGCGAAATTTCAATTTTTCCTGGATTTACAGATATTTAAAAAAGTGAAAAAGTAGTACAACCTCGCCTTAACTGCAACAAAAGTAAACAGCTGATGTAAAGAAATATTATACCAAATTATTTTATGTTTTTAGTTAGACATAATCATAAAAAAATATTCAATGACTTCAGATCTAGTGTACCTAGTATTCACTTAAGTATTTATTTGTATTAAAACCACAAGATATAACATAACAACAAAAATACCTGACGAGGTGCTATCTGTTGGGCATTTCTAATAGCAGCTTCACGTGTTGTGTTTGAATTCAATGTATATGATCGTTTCCTTTAAAGTGATGTGCTATAGCTGATACATACATTTATATAACCAACCGTAGGCTCAGATCTCGTGGGATGTCGTATCCCATCCCAAGCATTGGGCCAACATGCATGGCATACAAAACTATCACTGGAAACTAGTAGTACCTAAAAGAAAATATGAGTGAAGTTTGATAGTCAGCACTTAAAATACGTCTAGAATAGTATTGTTAAATAAGATTTCTAATAAATATGTAACATACAATATGGAACATACAGAATAACATACAATATGTAACATACAATATGGAACATACAGAATAACATACAATATGTAACATACAATATGGAACATACAGAATAACATACAATATGTAACATACAATATGGAACATACAGAATAACATACAATATGTAACATACAATATGGAACATACAGAATAACATACAATATGTAACATACAATATGGAACATACAGAATAACAAAAATGCAGATGTCTCTACCGGCTAAATATTAACAGCTGTTCCTGATATATTGCCTGAAATCTCATTTTCTGGGTCTCCTTTAGGGTCGGGGTTTCATAGTTTAAGTATACCCAAATACTTAAACCATGAAAACCTGGGTCACTGATGACTTAAAGGATTTAGTTGACATTGATAGGGAGCGAAGGTCGCTGGCTGTTGGATGCAACATGGTGTTGGTGTGCTGTTAAGATAACGCTTTTTCGTTTTATACGTGCAGCCTGTGGACCACGAATATTCAGCAGGCATACAAACGCGTACAGTGTCACGTCAGGGATGTTCGCGAAGACGAGCATGACCACTGCGCTAACTGTGCAGTCAAATTGAAGAAGTCCAGACCCACTTTAGTTAATTTATTACTGACATTAGGGTAAGCTTTACTTAAACTAATACTATATGGATAAGTATTTATATATTTTATCCGAATTAAAATATTTCAACCGAAGGTTTAGGTTACAGCTCAGAAATGAACGTTATGCAGTTTGTCCCTGGCTGTCATTCGTAGGCCCTTGACAATTCGTTATGGACGACTGCCCACAGAGCAGTGTGAACTTTGGAGAGAAGCCCTAAAGTCTAACAACCAGATTTACCAAGAGGTATAGTGTTATTCAGTAACGGGGTTGCGGACGTCAGGTAGGCAGTGGATTCATTAAAATAATAGTATTGGAAGCCGATCAAAGCATACTTGAGAAAAGTTCAGCCGATATTTTTTTTCATTTGTAACTACAGGAAAAGCAATACGAATATATGATTTAATGCTGATTTTTCAAACATCTAATAACTTTGTTTGAGTAATAATTTTGACAGTTTAATATTTTATGCAATCACAGTCAATCGTCAATTATATATATGAGGACGTGCAAATCGTCAGGCTGGCCGTGTCGGAGATCGTCGATATAATTTTAATAGAAGTTGCTGATTTGATTTACGTAGTAGAGGGGCGAACGCTTGTGACGTTATTTTGTGATGACGTCACATGGACAGAGTCGCTTTGGAAAGTGGGGTTCGTCGAACGGTCACTTTGCATCGAGACGCGGACCAAGACACATCTCCAAACCGAAACTGTCGGTTTGCCTATTCAAATTGTTATTATGAAGATTGGAGGGTATATCTACACGCCGTGCTTCAATTCAAAACTCACCTACGAAATGGAACCTGTACCACCACACCAAGATGCTGTCGACCCTACCGCTCTGCCGTCGCTGTCTCCGACATATATATTCTCGAATAAAAATTATCTATTGATGGCAAGATCAACTTTGACTTTAATAGTAAATAATTACTATTTCCTGGGAAAATAACCAGTCGTTTAACACGAGGTTAACAAAAGGTTAATGTCACGAAACCTAATTCAAGGGTAATGTCGGCCGAACTACGGCCCTTATCAAAGAAGAAGTAAATTTGCTTGATAAAGTTATTTTTCTCTTGTTTTGTTTAAGACGTTGAGGGCTATAGCAAGATACGTAAGTGGTGATTAATTTAAACTACTCGTTGGTTGATGGCCCATTTGATAAAACCGACATGCGTTCAGATCCTCAAACTTTATTAGTTTCTGTTAAGTACTTATAAATTTTTCTTTTAATGAAACAGAAGCTTTGTGAAAATGTGTCAATTTTATAATACTTTGAAAATTGACTCCTTAAGTCGAATTTCTATCTAGGACTGAAGAATATGATATCTCATTATCAGGCCCTGATGGTAATTAGTGGTCACCATCGCTTAAGCAAACTATGATAGAATTGCAGGGTTCCTACTCAAGAGACAAAGCTGAATTCTTTTGTGTTAGTATTTACACTAACACCAATTGAAACTTTAGGTTTATAAAATATGTTTGAGACCATTTTATTGCGTTTTTTTTCATGTTATTTGAAAACTCTAACTACATAAATGATGTCCCCTGTTTCTCTCATAGGCGAACTGTTATATTGTACTCTTCTTTGTGGTAAGTAACATTTAAAATCTTTCTACCATCAAGGAGGTACCCACATACAAGAATAGCCGATATCTTCAGAATTCTATAAAAAAACTTGTGTTTCACATCAACAAAAGTCAATTTGCTTTTAGCAGAAATAAAATGTGTCAAACAATTCTACAAATACTACAATTGTATAAAAATAACGTAGATAATTATCGATTTTTATCTTTGACCGTATCTACAGTGTCAGTGGGTTTGGATACATTTTCGTAATTTTGAGACACTGACTCGGTCCAAGGTCAATAAACGAAACAATGACGACTGATGTGTGATAAGAGCGTGTAACAAACCAGACAGCGCACTATCACGTGTATGATTGTAAGGTATTACATGCACTACGAAACGCCGCATGCGTTTCGCAGCACGTGTCAAGCTTCAAATTGTATTATAAAAAGAAATGTTACAGTGCACATTTTTTTATACTTAATTACTATATTTTTTTTATAATTATATAATAATTTAAAAACTACTAAAGACTACCATGGAGCAGCGGACTCTCACGCATACTCTCTTTCACAGAAGTTATGTTATAATTGTATTGATGTCTGGTGAAGACGTACGGAGGACGGGTCTGAGCAGTTGTGTTGCGATGTGTGCCGGGTACGATGCGTCAAATTTTGTTGTGCCGGGAGTTTGCTCGTGGAGGGTCTCCTGATCAATTTCCATCTGGCACAGCATCGTCAGTCGTGTTGTTGGGTTTAACATTGCATCACCTCGCTCAACTGGCGTCTTCCTTCCTATTCACTCAGTTTTCTTTGAGTGAAAAGGCTCTTAATAAACTAGTGCCTTTTACCATCAATGATTGCATCACTGCTTACCATCAGGTGGGATTGCGGTTAAGAAATGAAATGAAATCGTTTATTAAGCAAGTAGGATCATCGATCACTTTTACACGTCATGTTTTTTTTTTTTTTTTTTTTAAACTAGGTGAAGCCGGCATTTCCTAACTGACTACCTCTGAGAAGAAATAGCCGAAACAAACTCAGGGATCATCGTCTTTTTTCAAGTCCAGACATTAAAAATGAAAATGTTTACAATAATTTACGTTATGATTACGCATATTGCTTAATAACAATGCTTAACAGAACGAGCAGCTCAGTCCCAAGCTTTTTTGTCTTCTAAATAATCTGAGATTTTATCATACCCCTTTTTGCAAAGTTTGGCCTTTATATAGTTTTTATATCGTTTAATGGGTAAGTTTCGAATGTCCATGGGAAGCTTGTTGTAAAAGTGTATACATTGACCCATGAACGAGTTGCCTACTCTGTGGAGACGAGTGTGATGTACAGCAAGATTGTGTTTGTTCCTGGTATTTCTATTATGAATATCGCTTATTTTCTTAAAATTCGATACATAAGATTTTCAAATATATATTGTGAAGCTACAGTCAGAATGTTCACCTCTCTGAATTTTTCTCTAAGAGAATCTCTAGGACCAAGGTTGTAAATGGCTCGAACAGCCCTTTTTTGTAAAACAAAGATGGTATTGATGTCCGCACAAGTTCTCCAGAGAAGAATCCCATAAGTCATAAGACTATGAAAATAACTAAAATAAACAATTCTGGCTGTATCCACATCAGTTATCTGTCTAATTTTCTTAACAGCAAAGGCGGCAGAACTGAGTCTACCCGACAGCTTCTCAATGTGAGGACCCCATTGTAACTTGGCGTCAATAGTTAGGGGAAGGTCGGGCAAAGTGGATACCTTAAGGTAATTAAGGTTATAGCAGAAAAGGTAAACAGTACAAAAATAAAATAACTATCACAAATCAGTCTTTATTTATTGCTCTTGCAAATACGTACACCAGTTAACATTAATATTAAAACAATAATCAACTGCAATTAAAATTAAAAAAAGTACGAAAGTATTCGCTTTGCCCGGTACCCCGGGTAAAGTGAATACAGTACTTGGGCAAAGTGAATACCCATATTCAATCTCTGAAATAACTTTGATAAACTGAAAAAAAAACCATAACTTGACTATAAAATTATAAAATTAAGATTGGCAATTATCACAGGTATACCCTTGAGTGCCATCAAAAGCAGAACAATCTTCATGACACCATTGTTGACAAATGTCACATTGAATCCAGTTTTCAATTGGTTTACCGTCTTCTTCAATATATATTTCACCGCAAAAAAAACATAAAATATTCTTAAACTCTTTCATTTTCTTTGGCTGTTTAACCTTTTTAGCAGTTCTTTTGTCTTTCTTCTCTGTATTAGTCTTCTTAGGAACATTTTTTGGCTTATCATTCAGTCTTTTCGTAATATTCTTAACTTTATTTTTGTCATATTTCTGCTTTTGATCTTCCTTGATCGGGGTACTGGTTAATATTTCCGATTTTTGTAATTTCCGTTTACGCGTGGTCATTGGTTTGGCAGGATTTGGAATAGGTCTTAACATCAAGGGACTGCAGTGGGAGGCTAAACATCCCGGTTTCGGATCAGGTAAGTTGTCACGGCTAGTATTTAGTCGAATATTTACTTCAGTTTCCGGCAGCACTGTGTCACCTTTCTGAGTAGCTATATCTGGCCTAAAAGCGGAGACAATTTGCGAACATCCAGGTTCTGGTTCAGGTGTACACCCGTCGCTATGAATCTTTTCAGGCGTGTTAACAATGGGCGCAACAAAGTCTTGAAACTCACAAGAGGGAGTTCTGTTTCGAGATGGAAATATTTCTGATAAAGGATCTACTGAATTTGATGGAATCAGTTCTTGAAAAAGTGAAGGCGATGGAGTTGAAGAAGTGTCTGCCAAAGGTCTGGGAATACCGATCGTTTGTATTGAGTTTGTACTTTCTTTGCCAATATTCATATTAGACGTGCCTGCAATCACAGCGGCTGGTTCGTAATCTTCGTCACCAAAAGCATATTTATTCACTGGCCAAATACCAGGTCTTTCAAATCCATGAACTGCATTTTGAGCTACTGCACTTTTCAGAAAAGCTGGTGATAATAGTCTGGCTACATCGTATTGATTTATAATGCGTCCTGGGTGCGATTTTTGGAAGAAATTTACCTCCCTTTCAAAGTAAGTTTTCAATGGGCCGTAGACCGCTACATCCATGGGCTGCATTTTATGAGTTGTGTGTGGAGCCAAAGATAAAATTACGATATTGTTCTTGCTGGCGTAATCTAAAGCTGGGTAATACTTGTGGCTCTCGTGGTTATCCAATAATAGAAGTATTTTTTTCTCAGGGGTAGGTCGAACATGTTCCACAAAAAAATGCATCCAATCAAAGAACACCTCACCTGAAGTCCAGCCATTTGGAGTACAGGTTCCTTGAGTGCCAGGAGGTGCACCATCAAGTAGTCTGGGTTGCATCTTTTTTCTGGCGAAAATTAAGAATGGTGGGAGAAACGAACCAGCGGCATTACAACAACCTATGACTGTTGTTAGTTGACCACGTTCTGCACTGGCGATTATGCCCACTTGTTTTTTTCCTTTCGTTGATAGCACTTTAGGCGGCTTATTTGTGGTTGTAGATATACCAGTTTCATCCATGTTATATAATCTGGATGCATCAATATCATGTTTTATTGTTAAAGCTTCAAGGTTTTCATAAAAACGTCCAACTTCACGTCTGTTAAATCCTTTTGCCCTTGCAACCGATGTTGCCTCTGGAGTCCTGAGGGATATTTGATCGTGACGAGACAAAAATGACGATAACCAATCATCTCCAGCTTTTTCGTACTTGTCCCAGTTTTTCGGGTAGTTCAAATTATTTTTCTTGGCGTAGATGAACGCTAAATGTTTAAATTCATCTCGAGTCAAGCCAAAAAATACAGAATCCATATCTTTGAGATATGTTACCAACTCTATTTCCTGATCTTCAGTGAAAACAGGACGGAATCTACCAAGTTTTGAAGCAGCGATGCCGGTTTTTACATGCCTATACAAGGTTGCATAAGCCAAACCATACTTTTTAGCTGTGCTTTTTATTGACTCTCCAGCTTTGCACAAATTAATAGCTGTTTGCATAGCATTTTCCTCCCACGTCCCTTGGTTAGTTTTTTTTTATATTTATTTACCATCTGAAACAATTAAAATACATTTTTAGATAATAAGTTAGCAATGAAAAATAGCGGGCAAAGTGGATACCATATCCACTTTGCCCTATTCACTTTGCCCGACTAGGTAAGTTTTGAGGTTAACACATTTCGAACAAAAACTAATAATTCTGACTTTCTGTTAAATATACCATAAAAACCGACTTTGATATGCTACTGAATTAAGACATTCCTAAAAATCATGAACTAGTAATACAGGAGAAATGTACTTACCGCGTAAAATTAATCTTTTATTTACGAAAACACAAATCTTCGTTCCGCGGACGGGACGCGACGCGGCCCCTCGCTTCGATGTTTGCCACGCACTAAATCAAGATGGCCGAATGTAACAGTAGTGGCGTGTTGAATGACAAACTAATAATTTAGAAGTAGTGGGGAGTATTCTCTTTGCCCGGGGTATTCACTTTGCCCGGCCTTCCCCTAATCCAAGAAAAACTGTCGATTCGACAGGGATCAACTCTACTCCATTCAGTTGAACATTGGTACTTAGCTGCCTGACATTTGGCGTAGAAAATTTAATGACTTTAGTTTTTTTTTTCATTCAAAAAAAGGTTATTTACATTAAACCAATGGACAACTTTAGACAGTGCATTGTTAACTTCGTCAAAATTTGCTAGCTGACGCTTGACTTTAAAAATAAGAGAAGTATCATCCGCGAACAATACTATGTTGTGATGAGGCAAGTCATTAATATAAATTAAAAACAAGAAAGGACCTAGAATTGAGCCCTGCGGAACGCCCATGGTGACCACAGATCCCGCAGATTTGTTGCCATTAAAATCAACCCTCTGAATTCGATTATTCAGATAAGAAGTCAGAAGGTCGAGAGCTCTGTCCCTTAAACCATAATGGTACAATAAGTACTAATTTATAATTATTTAAAAAAAACGTCCAAGAGACTTTAAATACAGGGTATGCGAGGGACGGAGGAGACTGGGTTGGACTAAAGGTACCTTCCTCGTTCTTTTTCTTTCGTTCCTATCTCGAATAGCTTTCTATACTCTTCTTCCTTTCGTCTTCTCTTTTTCTGGCGATTTCCTTCAATGAGCAATTTTAAAAATGTTTCTTCCTAAATTTTTACTGGCGTTCCATTATATTTGAGTATAACTGAATACGAAAAGTTCACATTATTAATCACATCTTCGCTAAAAATGTTAAAAAAAATATCGTTTTTACAAATTGTTACTAAACTTCGAACGTAGCGCTCACTATTACAAGTGCTCGATATTAGAAGACACAATCAGGTACATTAAATCCTCTAGTGGCTGGTCAATACTTACCTTACCTTAAAACTATACTTTATCAAACATCTCAGAGGCAATCGTTAAATTTAAGAACTATCACGTTCTAATATCAATTTTAATCAGTCATAGTTTATTTTTCACAAGTTTTTGATGCTGATTGTCGCCGAGATAAGGTTGAGTCGTCAACATTTTTTAAAGTATTGACCTTCAGATGATCGTGAATACTTCTATTTTCTTTTTAAAACTTTGTTTTTTTTTTGTATCAAGATGTAACAGTAAGACAGTTGCTTTTGTTTTGATAGTATAATTGTAACAGTAGTCATACACTTATTGTAGTACTATCTAGGGATGCCATGATATTGGCACGCTCAGATTATTTCAGCGAATACTGTAAAAATATAATATTTATATTTTGGGTATGACCATCTTTCCCCGCTATTTCGCGTGACATAAGACTTTTAACACACTGCTTAGCGCAGGTTGAATAAAAAACCGGACGGGTACGACTCGGCCTCCTGCACGAAAGTTTCAGCACCATTGTACAAAAAATATATAGGTATCACAATTCATGAGATACAGCCTGACAGATAGACAATGTAGTCTTAATACTAGTTTCACGTCCTAGGACCTTTGCGTCAGAAACACGAACATCATTAATGAAAGCTAATTCTCTTCTGAGTTACGTCCAGAGGATGACCAGTCGTTCGGGACGGTCCACTCTACAGTGAGGGCAATGATAGTAATTACTTGCGCTGGGCACTATGTTCCTAAGGGATTTCGTTGCCCTTATACTGGTCAAGACTTTATACTGGGATCAAGGGCCTTGGCTTCTCCATAAAAAATACCACAAACCTCAAAAAAATATCTGGAAAAAATTATTGAAACACCACATAATCACGGAGAATATATTAGAAACGAATGATAAAATCAATAGTATCGGTGTGTAACTGTTATCAAAAGAAAATTCCAACTCACAGTTTTTCTTTCGATAACCTTAATTATAAACATGACCCCAGACCGGAGGTTTAAATTAATTAAGATCGTGAAATAATAATCATTCTTGCTACATATGTCTCCGAGTGCACAAAGTATTATGCATAGCGCGCATTCTTGTCTACTGATGTTTTTGTTTTTATGTGGACACGAGCCAAAGACACGTGAATGACGCGTTGTAAACATTAACCAATCAGAATGATTTTCAGGGGGGCTCGGCAAATAAACTTGTTTATTTTATAAATAGGACATTGGAATCATAATTAAATGTCAAATTATTTAAAAAACAATAAGTTAGTTGAACGATGTGGAATCCAATCCAAGACTGGTCGTCGCCACAGCGACAACGAAACCGCATTATGTATATCAGAACATAATCATATCGATGTTAATTATTATGCTGTAACCACATCATCCGTTTACCGGACCATGTGGTGATATGGCCGAGTTATATCCAGAGCATGGCGCCTGACCTCCGAGCGATACATACGTGTTTCGATAACCTTTAAGGCCACAATAGCCAGACTTCTGGTAAAAAAAAAATCGTCATATTGTAGCGGTGCCTATGACGCTACCTACGAACAACGCATGACGCGTTGTTGACTGACGTCACGCGAATCCTACATCTCGCAAGAAGAGTTTCCTGTGCCACTTGTACGCATACAAGTTCGCGACATCAACCGGCGGGCTATCACGTCGGGGTCACCAGTGTGGAGGCATGAAGAACAGCGTGTAAAGTTCACTCAGCCTCCATAGAAAAGGGAGGATCCTCCGACCAGACGGGTTGTCTGACGGTCCACGTTGTCCGCTGGTTGATGTCGCGAACTTGTATGCGTACTAGTTGCACAGTAAACTCTGCTTGCGAGATTTAGGATTTGCGTGACGACAGTAGGACGCGTTGTTAGTAAGTAGCGTCGTAGGCACCGCTACAATATTATTGAAAAGTTATTTCAATAATGTGATGATGATTCTTTTCCCGGTAGCAATAAAACCACGAGCCGCTCAGTGATAGTGAACGAGTTACTATGCAATTGATTAAGGAAGTGTGGGAATTGCGGAGTGATGTTTCCGTGTGACATGCGTAGTTTATTTGTAACTAGCTTTCCGCTCGCGTCGAATTCGGTTATATCGCGCTTTTTAGATTTCCCTCGGGAATATCATTTTTTTTTTTCAAAAAGGTAGCCTATGTCCTTTCTCAGGTTCTAAAGATTGTCTGTGCCGAATTTCATCAAAATCGGTTGAGAGGTTTAAGCGGGAAAGCGTAACAAACAGACAGACAGACAGACAGAGTTACTTTCGCATTTATAATATTAGTATGGATTGTAGGTTATTCTGAGTATAACTAACCAATGTTGCAATGTCAAATAACTTTTATCTGAATAAAAATGATGGTTCTACACACCTACTGTCTATACAAAAACTATCAAATGAGATTAATTTTTTGAAACATGGACCCATTAAGTTATTATTAGTTTTTTGTGCATGGTTTCATCAATATAAAATGACCCAAGGGGCTGGCTTTTATCTTGGTGGCATACAATACAACGTCTTAATGTTGCCAGTCTCTTGGTATCAGACGACAGCGATGCGGATGGATTTTTCAATGCCGTGTTTTAGTTATTTAGCAGTTATAATTTATTAAGTCATTATACATACTTGTGTATTTTAGTAGTTTCTTAGTATTTAATTTAAGATATACACGATTTTCCAGTGACTATATTTTTAACCCTAATAAACCCATTTAAGATAATAATTGTGAATAGCACAAGAGGATTAATCCTCACTTCTTTTTCAGCCTTTAGAGATCAAGGCTTTCCACAATGACCGGTCTTATGCTGCCCGCATCTATCGGCTTCTACCAGCGGTCCAGCTTGATCCAGCTCGGTCTTCCCTATGCTGCGTCTTCCGGTACGTGGTCGCCACTCCAGAACCTTACTACCCCATCCGCCATCGAATCTACATACAATGTGCCCCGCCCACTGCCACTTAATTTTAGCGACTCGAAGAGCTTTGTCGGTGACTTTGGTTCTTCTGCGGATCTCCTCATTTCTGATTTGATCGCACAGAGAAACTCGGAGCATAGCCCTTTCCATCGCCCTTTCTGTGACCTTGAGGCTTCGTATGAGCCCCATTGTCATCTTCATTAGGGAGCTGAAAATAAAAAAAATATGCGAGATCCGACTATTATTATAATAGGGATGTATCCAAGGTATGAAAATAAAAAAAAAAAATAATAATTAGTCCGTCTTATAGATAATAAAAAAAAAATTAAGACACGTATTTTTTATTTTGTCGAACTTACCAAAAACTACTGAGATATAGCTTATTAAAGTTACGGAGTGGGGGCTAATAACGTCATGCCGTGGTATATTTTGTACCACGGCCTGACGTCAAGCGACATTTCAAATCAATATATCTTCCTAAGTATTTGAATGAAAGAAAAAATAAAAAATACGTGTTCAATATTTTTTATAAATCTATCTGATGGACATTAAATATTTTTTTAGGATACAACCCAATTTATTATAATTTCACAACATGGTAAGTAATAATATAAATTAAAACTAAGTCCCATAAAACCATAAGTAGCAGTGGTTTGACTGTGACCTTTGGCTAGTCTTTATACTCTATTTAAAATTCACATTTCGAATTTAGACATAGATAATTTTCATATATGAGATTGACATGAAAACTGAATAGAAAGTTCCACGTCCGATAACTCCCCTATAATTTAATGTTAATCGGTCAAAGTCTACAACTGTTTTCGCACAAAGATAACGAGTGGTTCGTTATTATACAAAATTACAAGACTTTTCATCAACAAAAACAAAGCCCAGCGTTTATCTGTTACCTATATCTACATTTCTTCTCACAGTTTGAACCTTATAGCCCCTGACACCGTGATAGCTGATACCCCCTAGTGTTGGATGTAATGTAAAAAAAATAGATTGAAAAATAGATATTTTAAAAATCCAATTACACAACTTTTACTTTTCGTTATTCCTCATAGTTCCGAGTTTGGCCATTCCAGCCTAGTTACTTGGAAAAATCACCTTGTAAATTAATTACATCAATGACTTTGAGGGGGGGATGTTAGTCAACATTTGAGCATTGTTTTATGAAATATAAAAACATAATGTAGTGCAGCTACAGACTGAGTTTGAGACAAGTAATATAATAACAATAAGAAGAAAAGGACACAATAAACAAAACCATCAAAAGTATATTTTGTCTATCTCCTTCGCCCGCAACCTATAATGCAAACTTATTGTTTGGCCCCAACTGATAGCTTGCCCCAGCTATCAACTGGGGCCAGACAAAAAGTTTGCTATCTATGAGTAATTTGGCTTAAACTGAGCCCCAAAAAACCACCGTGTCACCGTAGATAGTACCTACCAGTTTACCAAACACTAAGTTTCTTTAACATACTACATATGTTGAATCTAATCTATAAGTAATAGGGATGTATCCAAGGTATGAAAATCAAAAAATAATTAGTCCGTCTTATAGATAATAAAAAAATTAAAACCCGTATTTTTCATTTTGCCGAAATTACCAAAAACTACTGAGATATAGCGTATTAAAATTACGGAGTGGGGGCTAATTACGTCACGCCATTGTATATTTTGTAGCACGGCGTGACGTCATGCGACATTTCAAATCAATATATCTTCTTAAGTATTTGAATGAGAGAAAAAATAAAAAATACGTGTTCAATATTTTTTATAAATCTATCTGATGAACATTAAATTATTTTTTAGGATACAACCCAATTATGCAGATAGTTAATTTTCGAATTTTTAAAAACGTTCTTATTAATCTGTCAATATGCTTTTAATTTACCTCCCTTTTCACAAGTTTTTTTACATTAATTGTCGCTAAAATGACATTGCGATTAGATTTTTAACGATTTAAATACTCCTTCCAATACTTAACTGTCGATGATTCATCTACTACCGAGGTGTACTTTAGACCTAGAGAGAATGCTGACATATGTAATGTAAAGATAGGCACACTCTCGCTGTAGTTTCACGCTAGATTCTGAAAAATCGCACACAGTACCGTGTTCATTATAGGTAATTTATTTATTAAAAGACATAGAAATAATTATTAGTACAAACCAGGGAGGTTATTTCGTAACAAACTAACAACAGCAATTAATTTAATTTTGGAAATCCGTCAACGCGACGAGTACTTAGACGAGTTTTTCAAACATACTTTAGACGAATGTTCTTAAAAATAAATATTATTTCGCAAAAAGAGGTAACTTAATAAATGTGCGTCAAGCACCCTTTCGCGGGCGGCGGGCGGTAGGGCACGCGGCACGTGGTCGCATCGCTATTCGCTCATAATAATACCGGTGTTGTTACTTTTTTAAAAATTACCAAATTTCGGGGAAGTTGGAATTAATTCGCGGGAAAAAAAGATTATTTCAAAATTCATTTGTATTGGTACTATGATGATTACATAAAATTTTATATTATATTTGGTCATGTGTTTACCTAACCTTTATTACCCTTATGGGTCAGGGTTTTCTTAACATACTGTATAGGTAATAACAGGTTCAGCCATGTTATACCATTTAGGCATGCAATTTTTCTTTAAAACATTCTACTTAAAACTAGAAAATAGAGTTTAGGAAAATAGTTCAATACTACATTATTCTAACTTAGAAAAATCTTTTTCAGTAAGGTACATACTCACTTATTTTATAGTAGGTACGTTTTCACGACTAAAAAGCTTCGGAGCCTTTTTTAAAGCTCTTTCCAGCTCTTTGGCAACTTATTACAAATAATTGGAGCCCTGCAGTAGACACTTTTGTGCATAAATGCTGTCTTAGCTGACTCCTGACATAGCAAGCTATTGTCGCGTCTATCGCGGGAAACAATGTCAGCTATACGTCTGAATCGGGAAAAGAACGGCAAGAAACTCCAAGGACACGCTTTTAAATCAAGATATTATTACAAAATAATATTAGATAGAATTATTACAACCACTATCAACATGAACTAAAAATATATAATGTTGAAGGAAGCTAAGCCTATTTATTATCAGAATTGAGTATCTCTCACGTAGCATTATTAACAGTAGCGTTTTCAAATCCCCCAAAAATTAATTATCTATATCACAGCCAGCGCACGCGCCGGCGCAATGTTTCCGACGTATAAAACGTACCTACACTTACTCCTACATAAATATATGATTTAGTCAACAATCACCGTTTGCACTTATCATTTTGCTTAAAACATTGCCACTATCCGCACCTCCCTCTGTAAATAAATTGGGAAATTATTGTTTTAAAAACGAATTGATATTTATTCCAATCATTAATTTACGGAAATAGTATTTGTTTTGGAATAATTATTTTGAAAACCTGATATTTTCTGGAACGTTGTATTTTGTGTTTTGTGGTTCCTGAATTTGGAATAATGGCAGTTAAAGTGATGTTGGTAAGTTTAATACTTATTTACTATACTATTGTTATTAATCTTTTGTTTTTAAAGTTATCTGTTTTGTAGGTACTCCAATTTTCAACGTTGTTTACTTGATTCAGGCTCGTTTTTGTATTTTTAATCTTTGCGGCGTGAAACACGTGTCCTCATTTTGCACAATAATACTTATACATTTCATATAGTAAGTACAGTTAAAAGTTAAAGACAAGTATGGACGAATAATAAATACGTTCTGGTAAATAGCAGTTTCTTAACCATATTCATTAATATATATAGAGTGCGTGCATGTTCGCACAGTGTTTGCAAAATAAATAAGTCTTCCGAAACGATTTCAACGTTTTATGTTTTTTTGGGTATGTTCGGTAGGTAATATTTATAGGCTATCTCCTCAATAACAAAACTTATTGTTGCCATTAAAACTAAACTTATTGTATATGTATCTTTTGCAACTAAACTTATTAATTTTTAAACTCCACTGCTCCGAAAACCAAACTTATTATACCTGCGCTTTTCTGAACCCTTCGCGCCCACTTGACGCTACGTCATCCGTATCGTCAGTATAGCCAACCTTATCCTTTTAATTTTCTATTTATCAAACCTTTTATTTATAAAACCTTACACTCGGCCATCCTGATAACCCGCGTGTCCCCACGCGGGTACCATATAAGTCAGATAGTTACAGAAGATTCATATTTTTTCAAACAAATTAGGCGATTCAACGTTTGCCGAGTCTGCTTCATTCCTTAAATAATTGGACATGAATTTAAATTTCATCTTAAACCGTCTTCTTAAATCTATGATGATCGATGGTAGAATAAGATTTATTTATTTATTATAATTTCACAGTATGCTAAATAATAACTAAAACTAAACCTCACAAAACTGTAAAACTAATTTGACTATGGGTTCTGGAGAATCTTAATATACTGTATTTAAACTTCAAATTAATTTAGCTCAGACTTAGCACTTCGATATATAATTTATTATTAATTTTCTATAGGATGCATTTTGGGGAGTGTGCGAAGGAATTGCATGATTTAATTCCCCCATCTCCGTTCCACCATCAGACGACCCGTTGTACGGCAGGTTTTCACCCTTACGTTGTTAACACCATTACGCCTGGCCTCCTCCTTTATACCGCGTACATCGAGGGACTGGAACAGTTTGCCAGCGGCGGTGTTTCCATCGAACTACAATTTGAGTGTCTTCAAGGCTAGAGTGAATAGGCTTTTAATAAACTAGTGCGCTTTACCATCAACGACTGCGTCACTGCTTACCATCAGGCGGGATTGCGGTCCAGCGCTAGTTTATAATTTGAATAAAAAAAATTTACTGCTCTCATTACTTATGTCAGCCCGCAGACTGTTCAATAGATATGGTAGGTGTTGGTTGTAGTATTTTAGAGTTCTGTGCCCAACGGTGGCTGGGTACAATGAGTTTGACAGCGGCTCGATTTTTGTCAAACTGTGTTCATGCTGAAATGTAGGTTGGTCTTCAAAAATCTTTGATCACCTAAGTCAAATAGTTTTCAACCTTACTTGGTACACAATCAAATGTAAATTTTAGCAAAAACCGAAAAGTGTAAATCATGGAGAAGAAAATTGCTATTAATTTACTTTGAGTACAATATTTTTCAATCTAACTTAGAACACAATGTTTATGTACTTATATCACGCTTAGAAATACTCGTAGTGTTAAAGTTCAAAGATAAAAAGTGGTAAGTATCTCACTTTGTCCGCTCGCAGCAGCTCTTAGCGACAGTTCATAATAACAGACTTCTGATATCTTAATCTAAACAACAGCATTGTTTTTGTCTGCGTAATTTTAAATACCTATTCTTTTGAGGTCCTTTACATCTAAAACAAAACAAACTGTCTTCTTTGTTTACGAGGAAAAATTTGAATCATAGAACTGTGTTTTTCGATTTCCAAACGAAATTTCTTAAAAAAGGTTTAGTTACGAGATCGCTCAAATCAAATCAAATATTTTACGTAAATACCTATGGGTAAAAAGTGACGTACCTATCAATAAAAAGAGTTCTTAACCCATATCCTGAATAGGTATGCAAATATAAATTTTAATTCAAACTCTTCTTACAATCAACGTTAATTTATCTTTAAGAATCATTATATTAAAATATAAAATGAATTAGAATACTACAACCTATTTAGGTAGAAGTATTATTAAATTTAGCTAGACATGGAGACTGTACTTGTTCAATTATTCTGTATTGTCTTGTTAAGGGTTACCGTATTACCTACAGGTTGTGGAGGTTAGATTGGCTGACCCCAACGAAGTGTGGAAAGGCTAAGTGGATGAAGATGGTGGTGTTTGTGGTGGTGGTAATTGGAGACAATATTTTGATGTTTCTTCAAAAGATAGAAAATGAAAGTACTATGGTCGTTTTACTTTTTAAACAACCCAACATCGTTCAAAACAACATCGCCTCTGTAGAAATTACTCACAATTTCTAATAATCCTATGTAACGTTATTATAAGCTGCTGGGTAATCAGTCCTTTTTATAAAATTACTAGGTATAATCACCAGAAGCATTTATTTAATCGGCTCTCTTTGAATGTCTAAATTAACTACACGTCTCCACAAAACGATTGCCCTTAATCTCTTCCTAGTAGTCTAGCTAAGAAGAAGTGTTGAAACACAACACTTAAAATGTAAATAAGATTTGATTACTTTGAGAGTTTCGTTTTCGACACCATAATGACGTAGTTTATGCAAAAGTATGTCATGGTACACAATCAAAGGCTTTGGAGAGATCACAAAAATCTCCAATACCTATCAATTTTCGAGTTCTCCCGTACGACAAATATGTGTTTCAGGAGAGAAAAACCCGAATCTTTAGGCACACGACCTGTTGTAGAATGTGGGGGTGTAGGTGGTGTATGTAGGTTAAATCAAAATATCAACAACTGATTGAGTATTAATGTTCCAAATTATTTGCAATTTTTTTTTCATGATGTCAGAAAAATCCTAAAACATAGAATTTTCAGCATTTAGAAAACTTGATTTTATTCAATAGTAGGGTTGCAAAATTAATGATTACAAATACAAAATGATTACTTATTAATCTTGATAAGACTTCTTGCCTGAGTTTAGAAAGTGCCTATTAACTAAAATGTGCCCAGGTAAAAGGTAGCAAGGAGAATGCATAGTGCATTCACCTTGCTAGCTTTCCCTTTAACATAAAACGTCTTAATAAAACCTATGTATAATTTTCTGAAAACCACACGCAGTTATATTAATAAGTAGGTACCTAACTTCGTAATAACCTGCACAGATATTCTGCTCACCCCTGCCGATAAAACTTAATTAAGTTTTAATTGGCATTCGTATTATTATAATTAAAATAAGTCATTTGAGAGGAATGTTAGTAACCTGAGCAATATCACGTATATGGCCTTTGACCTACACGTGGTGTGTTTACCAATCAGCAATATAGAAAGTGGGCGGAGCTACGGTGGGGCGTGGCGGTAGGCGTTATTTTTTACCGTTTCACAAGAGATTGCTGAAGTTATTCCGGCGTGGGCGCAGGTCCGATAGTTGTGGCTCCGCCCCACTTACGCACTTATGTTTATAGGTACCACGCCTCATCGACACGTTTATAGTTACTGTTAATTTTATTTATTTAGTCCTTTCGCAAAACGAGACTGGTATTTTTTTTTATCAGTCGTAGGTAACTGTTATTTGAAATAAATACTTGGTACACCGATTATTTATTAAATGTTTCATTAACAATTTTAGTTAACTACTCATTAAAAACAACAATATTATTAGAAACACAGAATACAGTATATATTTACAAACTGGTTTTAAATAGGAGGTTTTAATAGGATCTTATTGTTATACGATTACAAATTCTTTATTTTTATCGATTACAAATTGATTGTTTCTTTAAATGAAAAGGTCGCCATTCTTCATCGTTCAGTTATCACCAACACACTGAAAACCTTAGTGATCAATGCTGGTCTTTTAATAAATGCAGGATTCTTCATAGCGAGTAGAAAAAGGATCAAACAGTGCGCGGGAATCCGATCGCGAATCTGACGATCCGGACGATCGTCGACGTACATCGAGGGGCATGGGCAATTTACTGTCTTCCTGTCTCATTACAAAATAAGTGACTTTATTCAGTCTAGACTGAATATGATCTTAACTAAAACTAGTGCGCCTTACCATCAACGATTGTATCACTGCTTACCATCAGGCGGGGTCGCGGCCAAGCACAAGTTTGTAACACTAAAAAAAAAGGAATATCTATATTTGACTTTAATTTCAGCTCCGAACTTGGTGAAATTCAATTTGAAAGTACTCCAACTACTTTATATACCTAGGCGTGGTTACCGTTCATAAGAAAAAGGCGCTACCTAGCCGCAACCATCATAAGTACTTACCTAGATATGACGTGAGTTGACAGTGTGGTGGCGTTTCCAGTCGGCTTTGAAGTTGCAGAGAACGCGTTAGATCAGGCAGTGAACAAGCTTCGGGACCAAGCAGTTGGTTGTAAGACGATATTAAAGGGTCAAGGGTGATTTTCCAGAGTAATCCTTATTTCTTTGAATCAACCATTCTGATGTTCCGCCATACAAAAAGGATGGAAACCAAAAAAGGGCATCAATACATTTTTCCGCATCGCCGTCAAGAGTAAACTAGCTCAAAAGGTTGGCAGCATTACCACGTTGTACGGTAATGCTGCCAACCTGATTCTTTGGCCAAATAATTGGCCGGATCTCTGATCAAGTACCTAAAAAGAGTTTAAACTTTGGGTTGGTTGTTGGATGAATTTGAATAATGCATAGGTAATATTAAAGTCACCGCGTCGCTATCAACACGCATGTGGCTAATTACATCAGAACCTGTAAATTGAGCATAAAACTAAGGACTCATAATTATCTTAGTCCAACGATAAGACTATCAGTTGTGGGTTATATCCAGCCTGAATCGGTTTAGTGAACATAATGTTGCGGGTTCATGAGAAAATAGGTTTCTCTTAAGTATAATATTTACGAACAATAATTATTGAAAACCTTGATTTACTATTCGAAGCCCGGTACCACACGGGGTGCAGCCAACCCATATCCTCCAGTGGGTGTCGTAAGAGGCGATTAAGGGAACTCTCACTAGAGAAGCGGGCAGCAGCGCTTCTCCTGTGCAATAATAAATTACTGCGATCCCCAACCCGCCAGTCAAACGTGAGGATTATGGCAAACCTCCCCCAACTTGGGGGAGGTCTTTGTTGACCTTGATTTAGATAGTGAAGTCAACATTAAATTTATCAATACTGCAGAAGAAAAAATCCTACACTAGTAGATACTTAGGTCTAAAACCGTGTCGTAGATTCACGCTTATAGATTGCGCATGCCACCCGAATTAAATACCTAAACTACAAACTAAAGATGACACGGCAAAATCAATGTGCACTGGGTATACTTACCTAAAAGATAACACGACATAATCAAATCGATCTCTACCTAAATCGTGACACAACACGATTAATTCGCATTATGCCTAAAGATTGATCAGTAGACATAAATTAAGCACACTAAATAACAATGATAAGAAACAAAAATGTCGTTTCCGATGAGATATAGTATTGGCTTGTACGTCTATAGCAATATTTTTTTTTATAAATTATAAACTAGCGCTTGACCGCAATCCCGCCTGATGGTAAGCAGTGGCGCAATCGTTGATGGTAAAGCGCACTAGTTTATTAAGAGCCTATTCACTCTAGCCTTGAAGACACTCAAATTTTAGGCAAATTGTTCCAGTCCCTCAATTTACGCGGTATAAAGGAGGAGGCGAAACGCTACGTCCGGATCGTAGTGGTGTTAACAACGTAAGGGTGAAAACTCGCCGTACGACGGGTCGTCCGATGGAGGAACGGAGATGGGGAAATTAAATCATGAAATTCCCTCGCGCACTCCCCAAAATACATCCTATAGAACACCGAAAGGCTGGATACTCTACGCCTGAGCTCTAGGCTTTGGAGACCCTACTAAAATACTCAACAAGAAATGTTCAACAAGAGTAGGTAGTTATTTTATTCTAATCACGTCTGTAGCTTTCTCTTGCTCTTCTACGGTTGTTTCGAATCAGCTAACATACTACTAAGTATTTGTATCCTGTAGTGTAAAATGTAGCGGACTGACGATCTTATTGTATTTAAGTAAATATAAATTTGATTTTATTTTGACAGTATACTTACTAATTTAGGTGAATCCGGTAAATTCTTCAAAGTAAGCCCGCTACTTAGCTTAACACCTATTTATACACATAAAGTTTTTACTAACAGGAAAAAAGGACGCAGAGTGATGATTTTTGGAGTGTCACCGTAGCCTAATCACCAATAGAAAACTTTCTTTTATTAAAAAATCGTTGTTTGGTTCACGTGAAAACTAATCTAAGGCGTTTGAAGTATTTCGTATTTAGTAAATCAAAAGATATATTTGTTCAATTGTTACAATTCTACTGACTCTTCTGATGCCGCCATTTGAATCGCGAAATAATATAATAATTTTATCAAAGGAAGTTTGTTAACGCCCTTAAAAACTTCACAATCGCTAAAAACTTCGAATTTGTCTTAATAATCTCGTCAAATCACTACTCGACTAATGCTGATATTGATAAAAACTATTACCTATATACTTGTAACCTCGATACGAAGTGATTAGCAAAGCAGATAGTTTCAAATAAATCCATTATGACATGAAGTGAAAATATTGATATCTGCTTACCTACTATTAGATTACAATGATATGCTTGCTAGCAACAATCGAGCATAGAGAGAAAACGTAATAATCTAATTGAATGACTTTGATAATCCTTATAACGTTATCAAAATATTAGGCCTGGCAAAAAATGGCCAAATGAGAAATTGGTATCTATTATCGACGAGCTTAGCTGAAGGAATGGCAATCCCAAACTATAGATAGCGGATATGCTAATTATTTCTAACAAAACAGCGGTAAAAATTAAGAATATAGTATTGCTCATGTATTTTCTGTGAGTAGGTTTAAACACATACTTTTACCAGTCAATCTTATAATTTTAAACGAGTTGAGTTCCGAGTTTCTTTTCTCACTACTCTGAGAAGAAAGGTCAAAGTGTTTTACAAAGTCAGATCATTATTATGAACATCATGTAGAATCGATGCCTGAGATAGACTTTTGAGGAAGCTCTTTTCTTAAATGACCATTTTTATATTATATGCCTACTAGTGCTTAACCATAATCCCGCCTGATGGTAAGCAGTGATACAAGAGCATCTCAGACACAACGTACATAGGTTCGAAGCGCCTGTTCAGTCAGTGCTCGCATTTGGCAAATAATCGTGCAGCTCTACTCAGATCATAATGTCAGTCACAAAGTTGTTTGGAAGTTAATCTATGGTACGTGTAGCGTGGCTTAAGTGTTAGGTGTTTTTCAAGTATTTCAGGTAGCTACAATCCAATCACGTTGACCTCTGTGGCCCACAGTGACTTTGCAGGCTTAGTTGGCGATATTTGAAGTAATTTAACGATGTACCAAAATTATAAAAGTAAACGTAACAATTTAAAAGTAAACTGTCCTCAACACAAAAGGGCATTAATGAAAAATAGTGTAGGTACTCTGTATGGCGCCACGCGTTTACAACCTACCAAAACAATTATTAGAATGCAAAAATGTAAGCTGTGTAAGCTGTGTATTTATACAAAACGTTAAATAATTTCTCGTGGAAAAGGCCTATTATGTAAATGAATTTATAAATGACATGTAATTTAATAATGATAGATGACATTATTGTATTTGGTACTTAACTAATTGAGTTGACTTATTTTAATTATTGTTTGACATATTTATGAATTCTGAATTGAGCTGTACCTGACAAAATTTCTTGACATTTATTATTTTAATGACATCTTTTTGCCTTTTTTTAATGAATTTATAAAATGTATATTTAGTAAAGTACCTACAATAGGTAAAGACAAACACCAATTAAAATTGCATGCCTTCAGGCGCATTATGGAGATGCCAAACTATCTTATATATCAATGTTAAATCTGAATTACCCATTTTCGCAATAAATGAGTTTGAGTTTGAAAACAATCATTGGCATTTACTTACGTTGTGGACGGATGTGAAGGGTTCAGGGACATCAAGACTCTATTAATCCTTACTAATATTATAAGCCGAAAAGTGAGTTTATTTGTTTGTTTGTTCCGCCTTCACGCCGTAACTACTGAATCGATTGCTTTGAAATTTTGAAATTGATATTCTTGAGGGAAATCTTACAAGCGCGATATAACCGAATCTACGCGGGCGAAGTCGCGGGCGGAAAACTAGTACTTATAATAAACGTGAAAGTTTGCGTTTGAGTTTGTATAGACGTATGTTTGTTACTTTTTCATGAAAAAATTACAGATTTGAAAGAAATTTGGTACACAGATGTTTTATAAGCAGGATTAACATATAAGTAGAATAGTTTTTATTTGGGTATTCTTACGGAATCTAAACTTTATCATCATCATCATCATCATCTCAGCGTTAATCCCAGTCGCATCCGTAGCTTTTTTAGTCTCGGGTCCGCTTTACCAGTTTAACTGCTGATTTTGACTAAACTTCGATATTTTCCGTGAAGCGACTGCCGTCTGATCTCCGCAACCCGAAGGCGATATCGAAGCATTGCAGTTAAACCAATTGTTGGACGTTTGAGGGCTCCAACAACCCGTAACGACTGCCATTAGATGTTCGTACGCCGAGGCACGACCACGGAATTTAAACTTATGTGGGTGAAACCATAGGGCACAGCTAATAAGATAATAAAGTAACACGCAAAAACAACATTAAATATGTTTTTACCTTTAATTAGCAATTTATGAGAATTGATAATTAAGAGACCTCAACTGACCCGACTAATCAGAATACTCATGTATTATTTTTAATTATTTACTCAGATAGGCCAGTCTACAATATGTATTTTTATACGTGTAGGTACTAACGTAGCGGAAAATAGGGGAAGACAGAAGGAATAATGGATGGACTGTAGATTGATACCAAGAGCTGTACTCAAAACGAGATGACAACCAGTCACGCTATCAACTCAGGCATCGTTCTAAACTAAACATGCCACGTTCACGCTTAAAAATGCACTCCACAAGTCCCTATGTGATGTCTATTAAACTATATAATAAACTACCCGCACAAATAAAAAAAGAAGATAAAATAAATATATTTATAAAAAAACTTAGACAATTTCTTATAAATAAATGCTACTACTATGTCAATGAATACCTCAATGATAGAAATATAAAGACACAAACTTAAATAGACATAGGTACATACATTCGCACACACACACACACACACAAGCACACGCATCCTCACACACACACACACCCCCACAAACGCACCCGTTAGCAAACAACGTAGTAGAGTTTAAAAAAGTGCTTCCTCTCTCCTACTTCAAATAAGTGAAGTTTCCTAACTTCACTTATTTCGTTGTGCCCGACAGGGTCCACATGAACTAATTTTAAGTATACCATCTAAGAATACATGTGGAAAACAATAAAATTATTGAGTATTGAGTATTGATGAAATGGTTAGAAGGGGGAAGACCACTGGGATGGATAAATTGCAAAAGGGACAGGAAGGAGAACGATGACGTGTTCTAACTAACCCACAAAGAGAAAAAGATGAAAGAAAATATAGGTTCAAAGAATCTTTATTTCTCAAAAGAACGTAATACAGTTCACTTATAATTATAACAAGAGGTAAAACAATAACAAAGCAAAAACCAAAGTGTGGGTAGTTACATAGTACTTTTAAAAACAAGTGAATCCATCTGGCCAATTAGAAGCCGAGGTACCCCCTTATGTACTGATTATTTACATTTTGAGAAAAAAAATTGTACATGTGCAAAATATAGTCTTAGAGACCGGTAATCGTTTCTATTTTTCTAGTTTTAAGAAAAATATTCTTGTTATTCTTGTTTTAATAGAATACTAAAAACTCCATGGACACTCTCCCAGGAGTTTCTACTATTCTTTTTTCTTCTCCATAAAGATCTATGTAAATTTTGTAATGGATCAATTCTTGAACGCTTACTTGCTACTACAAAGTCACCGAATTGCTTCTTATCTATCCCAGTGTATTAGCCAAAGTTATGCTTAGCACATCCACTTCGCTACAAAACCATTAATTAGGCACAATAAGCATAGGTACTTGCGAAGTACGAGTATGTACTGCCCCAAGACAAACACATTCAACAGTTTCAAACACATTTTCCTTGTACCAGATTCCAAATCTGTATCGATCAAAACAATATGTACTTGCACTCCTATTATTCTGGCAAACTAGGTTAGATCTTGCCAATAGTACTATTTTAATTAGCAATGAACCAAGCTCCGCCCTTATCATGATTAATGGCCATTAAGCTCTTGTTATCACAACAGGCAAGTACTTTTGTCAATTGGGTTACTATAGTACTACTTTGTTTACTTTGATTAATAAGATAACAATTCAAGTTTACTATATTTTAAGGATATTGTTTACTAGTAGATAATTATTGTACAAATCGTATTTCATCCATGGCAGCTTGTCTCAGCAGTGACTATCCATAGCGCTGGAGGTTTTAAATTGTTTTTAAACTTTAAAACCTGCCGTGGCAATGGATAGGGTAGATAGATAGTCAGTGCACCTCACTATCTTCACTTCTTTCTTCACTCTCGTAGTATGATGGGACGGTAATCTGACACGAATGGAAAAGTGTCACGGGAGGCCTAGCTAATAAGCTAATTAGCTTCTTCGATCAGAAAAAAAAATTCTCACGAAATTTCCTTTTACTTAGCAAACGCTCTGAAAAATCTAATAAGAATTTTGGTACTAAGGATTAATGTAGGCCTAGGGGGTCGGCAAGGCAGGCCGGCGGGGGGGGGGGGGGGGGGGGGGTCAGGCCTATTGACAAATAAAATTTTTAGAGTGATCGCACGCGGTTTTTTGGCAACTACACCGTACATTTTGTCATTGTCTACTGCGTGGTGGATACATGTTCTACGAGGTTTCCAGGGTGGGGCAGCTGTCCCCCCTGCCCCCCATCTGGGTACGCCCATGTGTAGTAATGAAGTATTAATAAACGTAATTATTTCCGATTCACGATAAATTAAAGCATTACGTTGTTATCATTTTAAATATCGTGTTAACATGTTTCGGAACATAATACTTTTTTATATTATGTCATTATTATCGATAGCGTACTGAGCGCACGGTGCAGCGTTGCACTTATCTCATTTGAATGCCAAAAGCGTGATGCGGTTCGCCTGTATTAATGTCCAGAAAAGAATAGAATAGAATACTCTTTATTATGTACACTATAGAGTATGTTAAGAAAACCCTGTCCGACCCATAAGGATAATAAAGGTTAGGTAAACACATGATCAAATATAATATAAAATTTTACGTAATCATCATAGTACCAATACAAATGAATTTTGAAATAATCATTTTTTCCTGCGAATTAATTCCAACTTACCCGAAATTTGGTAATTTTTAAAAAAGTGACAACACCGGTATTATTATGAGCGAATAGCGATGCGGCCACGTGCCGCGTGCCCTGCCACCCGCCGCCCGTGGAAGGGTGGATAACGCACATTTATTAAGTTACCTCTTTTTGCGAAATAATATTTATTTTTTTAGGAGGATTTTTTTTTAAGTTTAGCCCGGTTTTGTATGCATTTGTATAATCAGTTATCGATACCTAACAACACCTTCACGGGTCGGACAGGGTTTTCTTAACATACTGTATAGACTACAGAACATAAATATAAAGATTTTACAAAGGGTGACACAATGGGCGGTCTTATCGTTAAGAGCGATCATTTATAGCATATCAAGCTACTACAATCTGTCATTTTTCTTTATTAGATTTTCAACTTAATCTCTAAAGCATTAAGGCTCAAGGTTTGTTGGGAATATTTGACACTTTCGGGCAGTTTGACCTGCTGTTATTCCTAAAATGGTAAAAACAAAATGTTTGAAACCTCGTTGCTGACATAAAACATTTATTTTTACACAGAGGGTAAAAATAGGACCCTTTATATGACTATATTGTCTGTCTGTCGCTAGACAGTTGAAAATCTTTAGATAATAATATATTTCTGTTGCCGCTATAAAACACAAACTAAAAACAGAATAGTTCTGGTGTAATCGCAAAGGTCCGGCAGTACTTCACACCAGGGCAGCTTCTAATGTTGTACAAAGCACAGGTCCGTTCGTGTGTGGAGTACTGCAGCCACATTTGGGCTGGTGCTGCTAAGTGTCACCTGGCCACTTTGGATTCAGTGGAAAGGCGTGCGAAGAGGCTGATTGGTGACCCTGATTTAACTCGAGTTGGTCTCCAAAGCCTAGAGCACAGGCGTAGAGTAGCCAGCCTTTCGGTGTTCTATAGGATACATTCTGGGGAGTGTGCGAAGGAATTGCACGATTTAATTCCCCCATCTCCGTTCCACCATCGGACGACCCGTCGTACGGCGAGTTTCCACCCTTATGTTGTTAACACCTCTACGATCCGGACGAAGCGTTTCGCCTCCTCCTTTATACCGCGTACATCGAGGGACTGGAACAATCTGCCGGCGGCGGTGTTTCCGTCGGACTACAATTTGAGTGTCTTCAAGGCTAGAGTGAATAGGCTCTTAATAAACTAGTGCGCTTTACCATCAACGATTGCGTCACTGCTTACCATCAGGCAGGATTGCGGTCAAGCGCTGGTTTATACTTTAATAAAAAAAAAAAAAAGTTAGTGGTTAGTTTACTTAGTTCGTGGTTGAAGGTAAGCATCGATATGATCTTTCTCGTGATAGGTCAAATCAGTTCATGATTTTCTTTTGAATAGGTGGAATAAACCAAAAACACAGGACTGGCCAACTGACTTCTCAAATGCTGCCAAATAGACCCGACACATGCATCCATCCGCCATCCAACTAGAAATAGCTAGTATCGACATCGAGATGTCAAGATAGCGAATATTTTCTGCAAGTAGGTCTATTCTCTGTACTAACTATTAAAAACGTAAAACTGCTTCGAAATATTCCTCCGCGTCGTTGTCGCTGGCAGCTTTGCAAAGTTATATGGCAAAGCTAGCCTCTAGCCAGGGTTACGAGAAGAGTCAACAAGCCTTTTAGAGAGTTCAATGAACAAGCAATGACCACTGGGGTTAAAGCCCTCGGACCCCACAGTCCGAGGGCTTTAACCCCAAACGACTCAAAAATCTAATTTTCGATAAGGAAAGACCCACAAAATGCCCTTTGACCATAATCATTACAAAATCATTATTTGATTGACCTGGTTTTCATCCTGCTACGTACCAAATGTGTTTACGTGAAGTCATGACCCATGATCGATTGAAATAACCTATATTAGAGTAACAAACACAAATGTCCTATATTCCAAGTAGCTTTTTATCAATATTATCTGTCGCTGTTTACATAAGAGATGGTAATAAATTATTGTATAAGATAAGTTTATTGTTCTTAAACTCTTACAAACCAGTGCGGTTCCTATTTTACGGGTTATCGCATGGTGTGAGTACGGTGCAATCATTTGCTGATTATAAATTGTTTTCAGTACATCATCTCTTTGGAGATTTCTCTCATTGATTGATACTTATTTGCTACAGTTGTATGAAATGAATTTGACCCTTATTAGGGACCATTTCTAATGGTGTAAAATAGTGTATTTTTAATCAAAATCAACGGTTTCCATTCCTGGCTCTAGAGGCATGAGAGACAGGGTGGAAAGTACACTCAATCTCCACAGAAACAGGTGAACAGACAGGTGTTGTGTCTGGTGGGCACTTCCCAACTGTTGATGTTGGGAAGTTGTATATATTATGTATAAGCTAGTAGCACGGTAAACTCTGTTTGCGAGATATATAATCCGTGTGACGTCAGTATGACGCATGGTTTTTATGCGGCGTCTGTAGAAAGTACTGCTACGAAACCAATGACGCAATTTCAGTTTTCATAAAAAATGCGCACGAGATTCCTTGTGTACTCTTCGCTGTTTCTCATAGTTTTGAATTTGGACGTCCACGCCCACTTGGAAAATTCTCTCTGTATATAAGCATTGACAATGTTTAGTGGCCAATGACCGTTAGTTTTGACAATCCAACAACATTAATTTAGTTATTTAGTTGCGTAGACGAACATACTCGTATCATAATAAACATTTTTTTTAAACTTTCTAAACTAGTGCTTAACTGCGATCCCGTCTGATGGTAAGCAGTGATGCAGTCGTTGATGGTAAACATACGCGTTTACTAAGAGCCTATTCATTCTAGCCTTGTAGACACTTAAACTGCAATCAGACGGAAAGATCATTACAGGCAAATTGTTCCAGTCCCTCTAGGTATTTACGCGGTATAAAAAACGAGGCGAAATGCTCCGTCCAGATCGTAGTGGTGTCAACAACGTAAGGGTGGATACTCGTCGTACGGACGGGTCGTATGATAATAGAACGGTGACGGCGGCCTCACATGTCTACATTACTCCAATTCTACGGTACCCCGGATATACATAGGCTTATCCAAGTACAACCGGTTCAATGCTTACGGAGCGGATGACACTTTGTAATCAACTTAAGTATCATCGAAATAAAGTTCATATCTATTTAATCTGAAATAGGATGGGGGCGTGTAGCTCTGTGCATTGATATTATAAGTAGTAGTAACTTCTCAGAATCATGAGTGTGTAGTCTAATTCTGATTCTCTTTGTCTACAGAACTACTCGATAGCCTGTGTCCTACTGGTCCTATGCCTGGCGGTATTCATCCGAGAATCGAACGCGCGACCTCCATGGCTTGCGCCCGGCAGCGGCGTCTTTACAGAGTCAGCTGAATGTCATACAGATGTAAGTACATTAGAAGAGTAATTAATTACGCGTAATTTTCTGCTAGGCATGAGCCAATTAATTGTCACTTGCGTAGATAAAAAGTTTTATTTTCGTTGTACTTAACATTTCCGAAAAGTCAAAACACTATAACAACCTTGGCCAAAATCTACATACGGCTGAAACGCGCTGTGCTAATTACAAAATAAATCGTAGGGATCACTTCTTAAGGTCAACGGCCAGAGTCAGAGGTCTTAAAACGTATGATTAGCTATTTTGCACACATTTTATTTTATAATTTTTGGCGATAAAAAATAAACGAGCTTGCTTACTAAAAAGGTTAAATCTTATCCGCTTGTTAGTTGGAGAGTATGTGCTAATAAAATAGTAAAGTAATCAGTTGAGTTTCTAGAATGAGTGTAAATGTTTTTCGTACTACTTGGAATATTTTAATCAAATTGTAATAAATAGATAGAAACGCAATACGGCAGAGATGCGTATTTAAAAACATCCCTGACATTATCTAGTCATAACTAGATAATGTCAGGGAAAACCTGATGCTGCAGAAAACCTCAAACGGCGAAAATATAACAACCTTATCGGAAATTATATTTTCCAGCCGTTTGGGGTTGAAACTCTTGGGCCGTGGGGTCCGAGTGCTCTTTGCCTTTTTAATGAACTGTCCAAACGGCTTGTTGACACTTCCCGTGACCCAAGGGCTGGCTTTTACCTTGGCCAGAGACTAAGTATTGCCATTCAACGCGGCAATGCTGCCAGTCTCTTGGGTACATTACCAGTCGACAGCGATGACGAAGAATTTTTTGATGCTGTATTGTAATTTATTAATAGTTTTAATTAGGGTAATAGCTTTATTTAGTAATTTGTGTCATAACTTGCTTACTTAGAATGTATCATTGATTAATTATATTTATTTATTTATATATAAGTACTCTATTGTACACCAAAAACATACTTTCAACACTACAAAATTTACCATGAGCGGCCTTATCGCTAATGCAATCTCTTCCAAGCAACCTTAGAATGGACACAGATTTTCCTGAACCTTAAAAATAGGAATGCTGTTGGTCCAAATATTATAAATAAAATACACTAAAATATATACAGATACGCTTATTAACAGCTTTCTTGCTTTCTAGATTTCATCCCAAAGTTCCTGTGTATGTGTGATTTTCTTTCTAATCTTTCATTCTCCCATGCTTTGAAAATTTCTTTCTACGCATTATTTCGTTGAAATGGAAATGTCTCCTACAAGTGAGAATACGCAGTTTCATTCGTGTGCCAAATAATGGGGATAAGTCGTATAAATCTGTTCACCGTTTATGTGTAATAGGTAAAGTACATAAATTCTATGTAGATATAACAATATAATAACAGCACCTAACAAATTCTCTATTTTTGTTACAGGATGAGCTTCTAGATCTCTGCCAAAGATGTGCAAAGCTAACAAAATCAAAACTCGCCTACCCAGCATGCTGCTCAACAGACCTCCAAGCCAGAAAATGGTGTTCAGATTATGTGTACTTTGGCCGAGGGCAGTACGACTTTTACTGATCTACCAGTAGGTTAAAAGTATTTTTAAGTTAATTTTTATGTTTGTAAATATAGGTCCAAACGTCAAAGGCACTGTTAAGTCCCAAACTCTCCTTTATATTTCAACAGACAGATAAAAATGTCACATTCACATTGACAGACAGAAAAACATATCACACTTATTTTGACAGACAGCAAAATCTGTGACTCTTACTTTGACAGACATAAAAATTTAAAGTCCTTAAGTTGAGTGTCGTTTGAAAATTCTTGTGAATGACCATAGAAATGACTGGCTGTTGAATTTTGATTGAATTAATAAGTCATTTTGCATTTAAAATACAGTAGTGGCAATGTCCCTACTAATTAATGACTTCTTTGTTGATTTTGTAGCAGTCTCAGAAAGTATTTTTAAGGAAAGAATGAGATCGTTTCTAATATTTTATATGGAAAAAAATACACATTTCAAACAGTTTTGGTAAACAATAATAATTCTCTTTTAATAAATAGTATTTTTGCATTTATTGTTGCAAGTTTCAATGAAAAAGTGATTTTTGTAAATCTATTTTATTATAACGTAGTTCTGTGGATTAATTAATTGTTAATGCTTTGTAAAACACACATATAATCACAAATTCTATGGAAAATATAAATAAACTTTTGTTTATTTAATATAATATGTGTATTTAAAACATAAATAAATATAGGTTTTTTTATATTTTACGTAGATTGTGGCGTTATGTATATGTTTTACCAAGTATTAACAATATTTATTAGAAAGTAAAGCAATAAAATCTTGTGATAATAATGATGACCTTATAAAGTCATAGGCGGTCTAAAAATATTAAAATGACTTGTTTTCCAAAAAAAACTTATGTCAGTCTTAGGTAATATTTTTTAAATATAAAAGTATAAGTATGTATTTTAATTATACATTAAAAAGTAGTTATTTTTAATAACAAATGATGTACATAATTATAGTATATAAGTTAGGGATATTTTACAGTAAGCATTTAAAACGAGAAATCACTGATAGAAAATTACAAAATTATACTTTTGTACTATATTTGCTACACATTATGAATCTACGCTATCTTCTATGGTAAGCAAAGACATCCATTGGTGTAGAATGTCTGAATTAGAATTTGTAAAAACAAAAATTACAACGAATAATAGTATTTCCAAAAAATTTGCAACATTAACTTTCCAATGGTTTTTTTTTTTTGTATAAAACAGCATGGTCTGCTATGTGACAAATAATATTTTAACTTTAACAAAAACGACTTAATATACATATTTTTTATATGCATACTTTGATTTAAAAAAATAGGCAATAGTAGATTGTTACATAAGGGGCTAAAATGTATAAGGGGTAGTCTTAGTCTCTCAGTAAATATAAACAAAGTTATAATGGGTTTTAAGCGCCGCCGTGTGTAACAATCTACTATATACCTACTCTTATTTTTCTGAAACAGTAATAAATAGAGTATTTATTCATAAACATTTTATTTCTGAATTAGATTCTACCGTTTTTGTGTTTTTTTAGATACCAGTCAAAAATAGAAATAAAACCAGTTTCCCCTAGAGAAAGAAATGCCATTTTTTTCGCTGTGGTACGCTACAATAACGGTCTTTTAGAGCAAAAATATTAAAAAATATAAATAATTAAAAATCATACAATAATTATTTAATAAAATTTCTTCATATTTTGAAGAAATTTTTAGATTTTTTTTTGTCAGATTATATAACACTAGCATAGTTGAAGCATGAGCTGTTTTATTTAGTAAATAAGCCTAGAAATGCTAATCATATGTTGTTTTGTATCATATCCGTATGGTCACTGCACAGAACTCTAATTAATATTTATTACATTACTGTAATTAGTAACCTTTGCCCAGCCGTGAGAGTGCTGAATCATTTAAAGCCAAATAAACAAGCTATTTTTAGCTAAATAAACAAGACAGTTTAGATAAAAGAAGAAACTTTGTTTTATTAAAATCAATTTAGCAATATGTGCAATGGAAAATCTTTTTCAATGTATGAATTTAGTAATTTAGTAATGATTCACTCTCAATCAAAAACTAAATATTGAAAAATGGAAACGTTTGTTTCAAAAATAAGCTGTGATAATAAAAAAATGTAAATATTCTAATTTTAAAGTATGAAAATGTAAATACTATTAATGTAAGTGTACAATAATAATGTACAAATTTAATGATTTTGTAAGAAGATGAAGAATAAAGTAAAATATGGAATTCGTAGACTAAACCCTGTTGTTTCATTTAATTAAGCGATTGAATATTGTTGGCCTCAAAGTTATCTAAACTCTTATAATTTTCTTTCAAAGTTGTTTTCTTCATGGATATCGTGATTTCTTTCAGATTTCTGAGGCACCTTTCAGCTTTCAGCCCAATGTAGTTTGTAGATTGTCATAGCACGAGCAAGAGGTCTATATAAAAACTTGATAACATTTTTAAGGTTCTGCTCCATTATTCTTCTTATTTGGGGTCGATACAGCGTGTCTTTTCCTTCAAAATGTAAAGGATTCAAAAAGGATAAGATACTTACTTCTTCATGACACCTAGTAGTTAGTCAGATTTAAGCTAATGATTGTCATCTTCGTGCTAATTTACCACTAAGAGAGTGCACAACGACTTGAGGGTACTCATACCAATACATATAGGTACTTACATACAGTAGTAAATGTCATGGTATAAGGTTTTATTCTGCTGCTCTTCTTCTCCTCCAGTAGGAGCAGCGGTGGCCTAGTGGTATTGGCCGCGTTTTACAAGTTGTAGGTCTTAGGTTGGAACCTCATTAGGCGCTTTACCTTATGTTTGTAATTTCATCACCGCTGCTCTCCAAACGGTGAAGGAAAACATTGTGAGGAAACCAGCATGTTCTAGAGCCAAAAACTTCGAAGACATGTGACATTTACCAATCCGCACTGTATATTATGGCCCACTCCTTCTCACCGAGAGAAGACATGTGTTCCAGGACAATGGGAACAATATAGGTTGATTATGTAAGTTTTTATTGGCATTAGTGTAAATTTTTACCGCGCGAGTTTATATCTAGAGGAGATAATTTAAGGTGGATTGTCACAGAATAGTATAGAGTGCTCTCTTTATTATGTTCACCATATAAATTACAGTATCGAACCAGTACAATTAAGTCGCGGTGGCCTAGTGGTTAAAACACGGTTCGATTGCAGGTCAGCCAAGTACGTAAGTAACTTTTCTAAAGTTATATGTATTTTCTAAGTATATCTTGGACACCAATGACTGAAGGTGAAGGAAAACATCTTGAGGAAACCTGGACTTTAAGTCTGAAATCTCCAACCCGCATTAAGCAAGCGTGGTGATTACGCTCAATCCTTCTCCGAATGAGAGGAGACTTGTGTCCAGCAGTGAGACGATAAAAAGGTTGATAATATGATAAATTACAGAACATAAATATGAAGAATTTTACAAAGGATGACACAATCGGTCGTCTTATCGCTAAGAGCGAGCTTTTACAGAGAACCTGTTTAACCAGATATTTTATTGACGATATAAGATGCAGCCTTTTTTTGTTTTGGGTGGAAAATCATCAAATGACCTCTCCCGTTTTGGACGGGGCGGAAGGGCGTGTCAGACTTTTACTGACTAAAACCCACCCGTGCTCCTCCACTTGCCTGTGTACCAGGGCCATAGTTTGTTTTTCACCTTGCCGCAACCCTGGCCCAGGAGGAATCGGTCCTCGTGGATCCCCTCACAATGTGCTGACATATCTTTGAGGCACGCGTGAAACACAACGCCCCATCGACCCCGGCCTGGTTCTTACGGCTCGCCGCTCGCAAGCCCGCGTTCGATGTTGTCTCCTGATCAGGGCGCCACCTGCGGCGGCTGGAGGCGTGAGGGTGTTGGGATTCCCGCTCCCTCACGCGCTCCGCCTCCTCCTTTGCCAGCTTCGCAGAAGGAGGTGGTGGCCTGCTATGTACTCTCGCTCCGGATCATGGCCTGGACCAAGGTCGGACGGCACGCTACGCCACGCCAAGCCGAGCAGACCTACATCGGATGCTTCACCGTGTCCTCCCGTGGCATTTTCTAACGACGCTTTATACGAAACAGGAACCTCCCGAAACAGCCGTAACCGGCGAGGACCTGCGTCAGGCGGAAGGTGAGGGCGCCTAGCCACTCCTCAAAGAGGGGATTTACCGCCGACCAAGATGTAGCCTTAAATTTGACTTTTGCCTCGCTTAAAAATAACTTTGAAGCGTTGGAAGTAGGTATAACGCTAAGGGCGGAGTCATAGGTATGGGTACGGAACAAAATAAAGCGACGTTTAAAAATCCATAAATTAATTTATTAACACTATTCGACATATTGTAACAAGTTTGTATGTACAAAACCTCATCTAATACCTTTAATAATATTTTGTTTCTATACGTTGTGCCGACATCACGGAATGATTTCACTATTATATAGAATTTTACTGAAATAAATTGTACACATTTGTGAACTTGCACTGAAACAGTTTCAGGTTTTAATAAAAAAATATCTACTTAAAAAAAGATTTTGAATACAATAGTTTTAATAAGTATGTAATAAGCCCAAATATTATAGGTACCGAAGGGATTTGATGGTGTGGAAACAATGGAAGGTTTAATATTAAAATTTAATGAGTGAAAAATAGACAAGAGAACGTAGGTATAAAATAATTAATTTTATTTATGATACTCCTTTTCAGCAATTCTAAGAAACTCTGGTGTTTAATTAGATTTAGTTAGCAAATTTATATTAGATACCTAAAATGAAACTTAGAAAACCAATTACCTATATAAATATTGGCGAAATAGTGAAATAAATTCCGCTCTTGACTTCACAGCACTCACATAGAGCGCATTTCTAGTGCTTTATTTAATTAGAAAAAATTGAAAAATGTCGGCGAAAAATATATCTTAAGTATAATTTTCCAAATCGAAAAAATAATATCTTACAAAAAAGTAATAGGGAACAATATTGATATTTTTTTCGAATATTGGAAAAACATTTCGCCGATATTTTGTAATTTTTTCTCCCTGTTTATATTTACATTAGTACGATAGTTAAACTTATTTAAGTACGAAAAGTTGTTTTAGTCTCACAAAGTTTTTTTTAAATCATGATTTTGGAGTAGTTAAAAAATTAAAAAAAGGAATACGCTTTTTTTAAATTTCAAGTAATAATAGTTTAAACAGTTCAGACTATTATGACATTGACATGAACAAAGTTATTAAAAAGCGATGTTAAAGATAAGTTTAAAATACAAAATGTCACTAAAAAGTAACTTAAAATAAAAAATTTAATTCGTTGTAATAAATCGTACAAAAATCGGTGAGAATAAAAAAAAAGTAAAAAATATAAATGCCGATTGTGCTACGGGCCATTTTTTAATATTATTTTGTGAACACATCTACTCTGTTGTGCAATTTCGCACGATTGCACAGTTTTCATGCAAATACACGCCCTAATTCATCTATCTTTGGATAGTCTTAGGTCTTCCGGCTAATAGTTTTACACGATAAATGTAATTTACACTAAAATTTACAAAGTACAGTTTTTAGCTAAAAATCAACTAATCTTTGTAGACATTCCCGCTTGGACGGATATTAATATCTCTATGTGTTGTCAAGCTACTTGAAGCTTTGCTATGCTGTTTTCAGAAATCATTTTGTAGCTCAAACTAAATTGTACTGAAAGTGGCCTAGAGGCTTTACAATTACGGATATTTGAGCTACCAAAATGATATATCTGTTTTCATGACTGCTTTCTCTGATAAATATAATTAGAAATAAAACCAAATGTACAGTAAACTTCGTAATTAAAAATATTTGAGATAGTAATTATATTCATAATCAATAGAATAACTTGTTTAAAATAAGTGATAGGTTTTATTCAACTGAATTTTAACAAACACTTTCCAAGTAACAGACAAAGTTAAAAAAAATAAAATGATTTTCTAATTTGTCGATTTATATAGGTAAATGAATATAACATCCACGGTAATAATCACGCTCATATTTATAAAATGAAAATTATGCTCACATTTATATTGTAATAATCAAGCTCATATTTACTATGTAATTTTCACACATCATACGATGTAGGTACCAGAATTTTTATGAGACAATTAGAAAATAATTACTTATTTCATTTATCTATCTTTTTAACAGTTAACATCATGTGATTTTAGCCATTATAAATACGTCGTAGTTAGGGAACATGAATATCGTTAAGTTCGACGTAAAATGCAGAATAATTAAAAAGTTATGTATGTAGGTAACTTTGCTTATAACTTGGACTGTTTAAAATATTCTTTTATCTGAAGTAGTGAAGTAGTTTATGCATTTATTTATTTAGGGAACTGTCCAAAAATACTTGGAAATTAACTTTTAACTTTTATTTACTAAAAATTCAGCTTAAAATAAAGTTCATTTAGCACAAAATTCATACGAAACTGACAACTAGATCTTTCAGTAGTTACATTTATATAAGAAATCTATTTTTATTTACAATTTTTATGACCATCTTCTAAAATGTACAAATACAGGATATCTCCAGCAAAGTTTTTATTCATAATATTTTTTTTATTTTTTGATCACTCGGTTGTCCAAAGATTTACAAAATACTAAGAAATAAAGATGTACAAAAACATGATTTTTATAACAACAGGTTTTCAGATATGACAGGAAAAATGCAAAAGATACGTGTAGTCCATAACAAGTTAACAATGTAAATTACTTAATACGAAAACACTTAAAATGCGATAACATTCGTTGCTTAAACCATAAATAAATAATTATGCAAAATAAGGATGTAAAAAGTAAGTCAACTTGTTTTCTGTAGAGTACCAAAAATATACTACTTTTGGCAATACCAGTTTGTTTTGACATTATTTTCTACCATTTCAAACTAGTAACAGTAATAATCGATTGAAAACACTCAAAATTTCGCCACAATAATAACAAAAAATTAAAAAGTTTTTCTTTGACAACCAAATCGTAATCACAGCATGTCTTCTTTATCGTATATTTCCTGTAATTTTTGTTGTTCTTTAACTTTTTTCATTTGAGCGTAGATCGATGCTGCTTTGTAATTGATAGGCCCATAGTCTTTGAGGTCAGCATCTGCATATATGAATTGGTCTTCTGGTCTGAACGGCTGAGAAAAAATAATTAATAAATTTAAGAGAGCTGTTTTATTTTTCATTTCGTTTTGGATGAATAGACATAAATATAAACATACATAAAATATAATGGTAATATGTGTTAAGTGTAACGCTACGATACATTAATTTTAATGTTTTTTTTTTATTATTATTATTCCAATATAAAGCCAGCACAATTTTATTTTTAGTTGCTATTAGTTTATATTTAAAATTTAATTCACCAACAATGAATTTTAGTAAAAACATTTTAACAAAAAATGTAAATTTTAGAAAGCGATGAATTTATAAAGCGTATTGAATCCGAAATGAATTTTGAAAAAAGATTACCTTATTTTTAAAAAATGTACGTGTCACTCTTGGTAAAGCGTTCCTAGAAGAAAATATAAAAACGTCACAACATTGCGAATACATGCTCATTGGGTTCTCATACATTTACAGGGAAACTAGAATATTTAATTTTAATAAAGTTCGATAGGATCTAGCGTTGATTTTGGCTAGATGTCACGACGAACAGTGACAGTATTTTTCTAAAATCATAACGACGCAGAGGCAATGCTGAATTGAGGCCGGAATTAATTATGTTATAATCGATTTCTGCAGTCAGTTTTAATTAGAAAGCATTTTAATACTTTAACCGCATTATCAATAGTGATGTAAATGTATGAGTATTATAATTTAAATAAGTATTTATAAGTAGTATAGGCGATTTATTATCAGGCTTTTTAAATGGTGTGTCGGATAAATCATGCTGTGAAAGCAGACAGAATTCCACTTGGCACATATTACCATAAAAATATTTGTTTAAGAATCTTTATACAATATTTTATACAATGGTTTTATAAAATCATGAATGTTTAAGCTTTTCAAGCAAATTCAGAATATGTAATTGAATGTTTCTATAGACGACTGTTCCGATTTCGGAAAGCAATAAAAATAAACTATTGCTCAGTTTGAAGGCAGAAACTGATCTCAACTCATTGATATGAAATGAAACAGATAATGTCTTAGATATTATCTGTTTCATTATAAAGGCCATATTAGACAGAATTATGTTTTAAAAGAGAAGCATCAGAAACAGCCTTAAAACTTATAACTATAGTAAGGTTTAGATCCAACTCACCTCTCAGACATCGATCTCATTGAATTTCAGAGTAGCATAGTCACTTCTAGGTTGCGTGTGACCACTTTTTCTCTGAGTAGTACTAGACATAGTCTTATTATAACTAGAGTTAGTATCTTTGTTAGCACTATCTGAACCTACTGTATATGTATCATACAAATGTCTATTAGAATTGACAGTGTTTTTAAACTTCATATTATGGTTTCCTAATGCTAAATCAGCGTACACTAGCTTTTTTTGTTTAGGTTTATCGTCTTTCGGACCCGAATAGTTTGCGGTAAAATTTTCGGGTCCTAAGTTTCTCGTCGAGTTTGATATGTAGTTGCCTTTAAGCAATTGCAAGTATGATTTTCTTTCTGATTCATTGTATTCAGGTTCTGGGTAGTCAGGTTTTTGATAATTATCATAAACTCCTACACATGACAGTTTTTCTCTTAAGCTTTCAGATTTTTTCAAGCGGTTTAGTTTTTGACTGTGCTTTTCTCTCGTCCTGTTTAATGTTTTAGTATAGTATTGTGTTTCTGAAGGCTGATAGATGAGAGGTCCTATTGTGTTATTGTACGACCTCTCCTGATCAACAGGAATTCTTTTATCAACTCTTATCGGTTGAAAGTAACAAAAGCTATGGTGTTTTTGTAATGGTATTTGAAAGTTTTTCTTGTTCTTCCCTTTGTTGCTTAAGTTTGTGAAGTGATTACGTTTTTGCATGTACTGTTGTTGGAGTATGTTAGTATTCTGAAAAGGAAATTAGTTTGTTAATGATTAGAACTCACACATTAGCCAGAAGAAACATAAAACAGAAAATGAAAGATAATAAGCGTTATACCTGACCGTTATCACTGTCCACTGTAATACTACTTTGTACTGAGTGACTACGTTTAACTACTGAGCGTTTTGGTATCGGTTTCTCCGTCAGCTTTGGTATTTGTAACGTTTTATTTGGTGGAATAGCTTGCTTCTTTGGCAACCCAACCTTGTTTATTCCCTCATCGTTCAACTGTTTCACCACTGATTTGACTAGTGAAGTAGACGGTAAAATTACAGATAGATTCCTTTTAGGAGTTGCTCCTATGATATTTGGTTTAGAGAGATCAGCCTTGGTTTCATCAGCAACCTTTTCTTCGTCACTGTCATCCTCTTCCTTAGTCTTATAGTTTTTAAATTTTGTTTTGGATATATCTTCAGCGGATTTAGTAGGTCGTACTGGAGCGTCAATAGTATCAATGGATTTGGAAAATTTTGTATTAATCAACGGCATGGAGAGATTGACGTAAACGTGATCACTTTTGGAAGGTGAAACGAAGGGTGATATTTTAGTTCGAGGGGCTGGTACAGGTCTGTTTAAGGAAGTAGTAGATTTATTTATATCAGTTTCATCACACACTTGAATTGAATCGGTTAAGTTTTCAAATTGTTCTACTCCACTGATATTAGATTTGACTTTGAGTAAAGATGGACAGTTCACATAAATTGTATCTTCAGTAACTGCCGGAGGATTTTCATCCTTATTATTATTGATTTCATTGAAATTTTCTCCGTATTCTGTGTTAGGATAAAATCTTTCAATGTTGCGTTTCCTTACTATTCTCATTGACTGGAATTGCGGTGGTTTTCTATGCACCCTCGTGTTTAGTGAGGAAAATTTTCTTTTATCCCCTTCAGGGATTTCTTCATCAATTGTAGGGAATTGTTTTAAGAATGTGGTTTGCATTTGTGGTAAGTATGGGTTAAGTAAAACCGTTTGATGTAATGGATACATTTGTTGTATCGGAGATAATACTGGTATGCCATAGGAGTACTGCGAGTTGGAAGCCATGGGATATCCAATAGCATTCTGAACGAATGGTGGACAAACGAGTCGTGGTGTAAACGATGGGTTAGTAGTCAGTTGTTTCTGTAACTCTGCGATTCCTTTCGACATTTTAGGGTTAGTTTCAATAACCCTGGGTTGTATAGCTTGGACAGGCTTTACATGCAAATTAATAAAACATGAAACAAAAACAAAAATGCAAATTATAATTTAAGCAAAACAAAAAGACAAAATAAAAGTTAATTTGTAAGTTTTATTATATGAGGTAATACATAATAGTCTTTCGGTAATATTTTGCTCTTAGGAACGGATACATATGTAGGAAATTATTAACATTAAGAAACTCAAATCAACTTGTCGTCTCGTTATTATTTTTTTTTTTATTGTTTTAGGTTAAAGTATTTGTACCCTTTTATTCAAACGCGAGCTTTTCTTACTCATTCTGTACTGTCCAAATATATTTTTTAGAATTGTTGTATTAGCATTACTGAAAGACCAAACAGGATACTGGACATACTACAATATCATTATCAAAATAATGACCACGCATACCTTATTAGGGGGTTGTTGTAGCCCATGGAACGGCAGGTTCTCGTAGAGACCCGGGTTGTCCGCTCCAAGGTTGCCGTTTGGTGCATTATCTACGCCATTCGAAGGTGGGCCTGTAGGAAAGGATCACAATGAGAACTATTGAAGTAGGATATATAAAATCGTATGTATGGGTTCGTGAAACTAGATTGTAAAACATGGTCGCATTTTGTAATATTTAAATTATACAGTTCAAGGTACGGCTTAATTATTAATTAAATTTTACAGTTTCAAAATACTTTATGTTGCAAATATTAGTTTTTTTGATGCTGTTTATTTCACTTGCTAAAGTTCAATGGGTTTTATTATATTGGGTGGTAAATTAAAGAAAACAGACACACAAAAAAAAGCAAAATAAGCATGCTTTACTCACTGTCACCTGGTTTTTTCCGTTTTCTGGTATTTCTAGGTTCTTCATCAGTAAACGGCTTAACTTTGGCACTTGTTGTGACAATCCTATCAGGTCTTTTGAACGACACAACTAAAAACGTGCTCACATTGAAAAACATTGCAAAACAAAATAGTGCCTTAAGCGTAAAAACATAAAACGTACTTGTAAAGCAAAAGCGAGATTCTTAAACTGAAATTGTTATTAACGATTGTGGTGCCCAGTATTAAGCTCCCTTTAAATGTCATGATTTTTTTTAAATTAACTTTTATTGTATAATAAAATTTAAAGGAGGAGAAACACCAAAATCGTTTTTACTTTTCAAATCACTATTGTAACTCTACAGTCGTCATAAAAACTCATGCTAAGCAATGTAATGTTAAAAGCAAAGATTATGAGATTTTTTAAAATGAAGAAGATTTGGAATGTTGTGATATTAGTGTAGTGTTCGGTGATAATGTGTGATACAATAACGCAGACAAAACATAATATAATAGTCTTATGGAACAGTTGAATAGTTCTAGGAAATATATATAGGAATATCGGTCTGAACAACATGAGAAATAATTGTGAAAATTGTCTCACTCATTATCTACCCTAAGCAAATAATTATGATAAAAATGACAACTACCTCCTTCAGTAACAATAATGTTAGGTTTTTCGCCTTGGAACAAAGACCTAAGTCGATTCTTTTGCACTATATAACCCGGTTTATTCATATTTACTAATGACATTGCTCTCTTGTTAGTTTTATTAATTTTTTTATACTTTCCACTATCGTCGTCCGAATCCTCGCTCTTACGGCGCAAGTTCTTGAATATGCCAGTCACAACGTTTTGTCTTGGTTTTCCACTTTTCTTGGAGTATTCTACCTTCGGCGGTGATTTATCTTCACTTTTATTTCTTTCAAGAAGTCCCAAATTAGATTCATCAGTCGCTGTCGCTGCTTGTAATCTTGCTTGGTTTTTGGGACTTAGAGTATGGTTTGAGTTCACATGCACTAAAACTCCAGGTTTCAAAGGCCACTTGCTTGGTGTTACAACAGTTTGAACTTTATTACCATCAGCTTTAGGTTCGGGTTTCGGTGTTTGTATCTCTGCCTCTTGATTCGATTCTATTTGGGTGGTGTTTCCTGGCGCTTGATTGTCTTCTATTTTGTTCATTTCTAAGTTATGTGGGTAGGTTTGTGAATCGACTAGTCTTGTTCTATCACATGTTTTTGGGCTGAATGATAGGTTTAAACGAGGCGACAAGGCAGGCAAAGCTTGTGATATAATTGACTGCGCGATCGAAACCTCATTAATACAGCTACCATCCGGACTGAATTTGAAAATAAAAAGAAAAAAATGATTTTATGTACATGCGGTGGGTGTTAGTGTTGAATTAATGTATACATGTTTTTTGAAGTTATTACGTTAAATTAATAATTTCGAATTTTACCTACTCATGACTTTTTAAAACAAGAACTAATCCTAATCGTATGGAAAATAGAATAAAAAATGTTGTAATAATGCTTTTACTACAAAACATATATATTTTATATAGTCAAACGAAAATAAATAAATAAATATGTACTATACATAAACTACTTAAATATAAAATATATAAAAAATAGTGAAGTACCAAGAAGAATGCTTTCCAAATCTCATTTATATCATGCATCACTCAGAAAAAAATACTGGTAGGTAGGTACATATAATTTTTATCGGCTACTCGAAATATTTCTACAGAGGTCACACTTTACGCCAAAAATCCAAAATTAAACTAGCTAAACAGCATTTAAATAATAAGAAAGCATCCTCCAACTAAAATCAAAATTTTGAAAACTTTTTTAATTTTTTAACATCTTTTGTTAAAAATGTACCTGAAGTATTAATTGTGGTCAATCTGAGAACGTCCGGGGTTAGTGCGGTTAGGAACCTACACATTACACATGAATGTTAATTAATAATAGTACACGATCATTTATTATAATAATAAATATATTTTTGAAAAACAGTGTTATTTTGTAAAGAGTATAAAATAAAAAACATGCCGCTATATTTTATCTATTATTATCAAGCCCAACTTAGCTACTAAATTGTAGCTGAATTATAATATTAATGAATTGACAGCTAGTGTAATTATTGCCACAAAAAAAAAAGAAAAAAGATTTGAAAGCCGCCATAGAAAAGAGTTTCCAGATTGCCCTATTAATGCTTAATGTAAATATAAGATAATACTGTCAAACCATCAATAATATTACTGTCAGCACATTTTAACGCTCAACGACTTTTAAACCAAAACTATCAGCCATTGGTCCAAGCGTACAATATTATAGCGCTTCACTCAAACTCAAACTCTTTGACCTTGGGAACGTCTGACCTTGACCTTCTAGTCGTATTGATATGACCTCGTCATGGGCACAACTACGGGTGACCTTGAAGGAGGCATTGATAATGTTTGCCATGAATCTGCTCGGACCAATGGCGTCGCTGCAAAATTTTCATTATTTTTTACTACACAAACAAAATATAAAATGTGTTTCTTTTCTTGTAATAGGTATTAGTAACGCATGAGTATATAATAAACTATAGAAAGGGGAATAGGTAAAAATATAATAAAATTAAATAATTATGTGATGAAAGAATAATAGCTAAAATGTTTTTGTCTCATAAAGAACTAACTCTACATACTATATTTTGGTTTTAAATAAAATATTATTTATTTAAGGATCTAACTTTCAGGAATTTTAGTAATTCTATAAAAAATACTTTTTTTGTTACAAAGTTTTCACAATCTCATTTTAGAAGAGAACATCATTTTATTGAAAATATTAATTTATGATAAAAAGAAAACTTTCTAACAAGATTTTTCTTCCTAAGATTGAAAAAATAAGTCTATAGGTAGAGATGTATACAATGACTAGTACTAGACATTCTAGAGAGATAAAAATGATATTAAAAAAAAAAAAAACAAGAAAAGAAAAACTTACTTCTCACGCTCCTCTAATTCGACTGGATTATTGTCTATGTTTGTATGTTAGTTGACGATGTTGTGTTTAGTAGCAGCATCCGGGAGAGATAGGATGAAGAAAAAATAAACGTTAGTTTTTGGCAAAAAAAAAAAAAACAAAAATTGCAAAAAATGTGAGTAACATTTGCTTAAATTACGTGATGATGACCATGAGTATTCTTATGATAATGTAATTGAACAAATATTACAGATGAATTTGTAAAGTATTATAAAAAATATGAAAAACACTGATTTTTTGTTACAATGCACGAATAAGATAAAGAAGATATTTAAAAACATGTATTAGTTACTCAACATTTAGATGTTTATATTACAGACGACATAATATAAAAAAACACAACACTAGAAAAAAAATTCAAGCCAAAATCAACATGAGTCTATATGACACGTTGCAGTTGAAAATTTAAATGTTCCGTTATGTAATATTTTTTTAGTCATTGAATATATGTAAGTAAAGTATATAAAGGTAAGTTTAACGCTGAGAAGGTCGTATGAATCATATTCTTGGCATTTGCAAGATTTTTGAATGCTTTAAACATGGATTTAATTTTAAAAAATGTGGTAGAATTTGATTCATACGATCTTATCTCCGCATCGAACTCACTCAAACCAAAGAACCAGAATGTTCTTTTTTAATAGAATTAAAAAGAACGTTATCTACAAAATTGTGTCCTACAGGCTTAGTTATTTAGAACTATCTTGTTATTTTGCGTATACTACGTGCAAATGTTTTTTTTATCTTTAATTTTTACTTATACTACATTTCTAAAATTTTGATACAACCTGTCACACAGATCGACAACAGCAGACTAGAAGATGACTTACATTTGGACTTGGCTCTCATTCGCCGGCAGACGCAGATAATGATGATGCACAGGATCACAGCGATCACCAGTACAGCGAGCGCTATGCCCCCAATGAGCATCAACTTCTGTTGGTCACGCCACCATACTTTGGTACCTGGGGTTAGAAAAACAATTTAAAATCATTTGATATAGTAGGAATTTTGCTAGCAGAACTAGCAAGCATAGTCTGTTCCAAAAATATCTGAAGAAAATGTAGACAAATGGGCGAGAAAATCTTTTATATATACATGTGTAGGAAATTTCTTTTAGTATAGAATATAATACTCTTTATTATTTACACCATATAGTTTACAGAACATAAATATAAAGATTTTACAAAGGGTGACACAATGGGCGGTCTTATCGCTAAGAGCGATATTTTACAGAGAACCTTTGGATGGAATACTAAGGGGAAGGAGAGCGAAATAATGTAGATAATCTACAGTGAGTAGTGTACATATACCTATGTATCAGATATTTTCGGAACGGGAAGACGGAGAAACGTAGCGAGATGAGTCAAGAGAACACCAGTGATTGCAACACAGAATACGGATTTGCTTCACGAGAAGTTATTAGCGACGAAAGTAGAAATCAAACTCTAAGAGCTTTAAGAGCTTTGAGCGCACAATTTCTCTTAGTTTCCCCATTTAAAGTCGCCAGTGTTTATACGTCATTTGCGACGTATTTCGAGTTAATAATGACACTTTTGATGATTACAATGTCGCCTCTAGTAGCGTTCACAGAGGCTTCTCCATGCACGACTACACGTCAAGAGTGAAGCCAAAAGGAAGATTTAGTAAGTCCTGTGAGTGGTGAAAACAAAGTAATATGGCTATAAGTTTACAATAATATTGGAATAGCAAAAAACCCGAAGCATGTAAAAAGACATAGTGAGAGAAGCTCTGCAGTGACCGTAATAAACAAAAAGTAGAAAAAAAGTTGATCGAATGTTGTAGTTAATATATTTTAATAATTGACGAATTACGAAACAAATGGAGGAATAATTTTGTGTTTGACCAAAATATTTTTGATTGTCGAGTTCGCAGAAACCAATGTGCTTCAATCGTCTTTAATCTATTAAGCTGTGCAGTTAATCATAATTTTATTGTTTATCAATGAAGCTTATTTGATTAAATAAAAATTGTAACAAGCAGAGACTTTCTTAATTCTCTCTTATATATAGTTAATACTTTTTAAATATTCGCAAATATTTGAAATAAAAAATTTAAATATTGCTGAATCCTAAATTACCACTGAACTTACCGAAACTTTCCAAGTTGGCTGCAAATCAGAAAATTTAATTTACTATAGAATAGTAAAACATGGTGTAATAGTCTTAATAAGGCCTTAATAAATTAAAGTCTAAAAAGGAGAACAAGAAATCAAACTAATATATTTCAAAATAAATTAAAATAAAAATGGAATAGACGAATAAATTCAATAAAAGTAAATAATAGATGGTACGTAAAATAATAAAAATAAAACAGTTTTAAAATAAATGAGATAAAATAGAAAAACATGTTAGGTATTAATTTCAATATAGGTACATGAATTGCAATACAACATATTCAAGCATAATATAATAGTTAGATAAGCAACTTTATTATATTTCGAATGTGTTTGTTTTGAATTTGGCCATCCACACCCACTTGAAAAACCCCCTTTGTATGTAAAATAAAAAAAAAAACATTGACGGCACAGTAACGCAGACGATTGACTGCTGGTTGCGTGGAGATTTGTATGAACTACAAAAGTAGTTGTTCCCGGTCTGGCTGTCTGTGTATGTGAGTTTGTATTATTGTAAACGCACCCACGAGACAGGAGAAATTACTAATATGAGGTTATATTGTACTAAAAAGACAATATATATATGTATAAAGAATATATATATACATATATTCAGATCAAAAGTTTTTGTGCTAAGAAATCAAAAAGTGAAATATTCGGCACCAACAGTATCTATATCCACATAGTTTTTATGACCCTCAAGTATATAACCTGTACTTGCGTGAGATTAATAAAAAATAAATAAATATATACTGACAAATCACACAGATTGAGCTAGCCCCAAAGTAAGTTCGAGACTTGTATTATGGAATACTAACTCAACGATACTATATTTATAATAGATACATATATAGATAAACATCCAAGACCCAGGCCAATCAGGAAAATATCGTTTTCCATCATGACCTGGCCGGGGATCGAACCCGGGCCCTCCACGTCGCAGGCAGGCGTGTTGACCGCTGCGCCACGGAGGACGAATTTTACTTAAAAAAAAAATAACTCACCCATAACATCACGTTCGCATGCGCGGGACATGCCCACAGTGTTGTTGGCATAGCACAAGTAAGTTCTGTACACGTCGACACTGGTGCTAAGGACGAGGAAGCTCTGAACTCCTGACTGATAGATCACCTCGTCTGTCAGGCTGTCGTTGTCGTTCTTCAGTTTCCAGGTGAAGGAGACCTGAAGGAAAAATTAAGCCACGTATTTAATTGTACATCAATTAATTTACATCTTTATGTACAGACGAGTATCTCCTATCGATAAAATGGCGTGGGCCGTATTCACCAAACCAGTCCAGTACGGTTGGTAGATGTCATGTATACAAATTTTTGGTTCTAGAATATTTTTTGAAGATGTTTTTTCAGAAGTTTTCTAGAGATGTTTTCCTTCACCGTCTTGAGAGCTGTGGTGATGAAGTCATTTATGCAATCTAAAGCTCTTTTCTGGGTTTGAACCTACAACATGTATAGACGACGGCACATCAAGCTACTACAATCTGTCAGATTTCCTTATTAGATTTTCAACTTTATCTCTAAAGCATTAAGGCTCAAGGTTGATTGGGAATATCTGACAGTTTGGGGTAGCTTGACCTGCTGTTGTCCGTACTACAAATGCTTGAACTTCAAATACCTAAAATACTCAAAGGCTAACTAATTATTAACTGTGGCCAATATGTAATATGGACACAGTCCTAAACTAATCCATATGGTGGATATACCAGATTAGTTGCTGCGGACAAATTCGTCAAAGAGAAAAAATTAAAAAGAGACCAATTGAAAAAGTAGGTATATCATTCTTCTTCTTCTTCAGCCTATAGATGGCCACTGCTGGGTAAAGACCTCCTGTAAGGCTTTAAAAAATGATCGGTCTTGTGCTGCCCGCATCCGTCAGCTTCCCGCGACCTTCACCAGGTCATCGATCCACCTTGTTGGGGGTCTCCTTACACTGCGTCTTCCAGTACGTGGACGCCACTCCAGAACTTTACTGCCCCATCGGCCATCGGTTCTAAGAGCAATGTGCCCTGCCCACTGACACTTAATTTTAACGACTCGAAGATATATGTCGGTGACTTTGACCATTTCCTCATTTCTGATTCGATCGCTCAGAGCAACTCCGAGCATAGCTCTTTCCATTGCCCTTTGTGTGACTCTGAGCCTTCGTATGAGGCCCTTTGTGAGCGACCATGTTTCAGTTCCGTAAGTCATTACTGGCAACACACACTGGTCAAAGACTTTAGTCTTGACACAATGTTGTATCTTGGACGATGAGAAGATGTAGCTTCCCGAACGCTGCCCAGCCGAGCTGGAATCAACGGGACACCTCTTTCTCGATGTTGGACCTACCTAGTTGGACTGTTTGTCCCAGGTATACTCTCGTCGACAACTTCCAGTACAGAGCAATGAACTAGAAATGGAATGGGTGTTCAACATGATATTCGTTTTGTCCATGTCCATCCAGAGCCACTTGTATGTATACCATTAGAAGGTCAATATACTTATAGAGGAGCAATGAAATATTTCCAATTTTTTAGGTGTACTTGTCAGAGAAAACACATGCAAAATATGTAACAAAGATAGAGCAGACAGATGTTTAATCATTTTCTTCAAACATATTTACCGTTGCCGGATTAGCGTATGCAGTGCAGACAAGTGTTTGAGCTCCTTTAATTTCGGTCTGCTTTATGCCGCATTCAGGAATAACTGCAAGGAAACATATGGCAAGGTTATCAATGTTTATGAATCAACTGTTACAAAATAATAGGATTAATGTAATGAGAAAAAATGGCCCTAATATGCTTTCTTGCGGTAAACCAAAACTGTTTAGCCATTAGTGAGCCTTAAAAGTCTCTCGGCGTACTTTATTTTATATCTACTTTAAAATTTGGTGACTTGCTTTTATTTTACAAAACAGTAAATGTAAACTAATAGCAAGTAAGTCGTTTTTTACAAACAAAAGCTTGATTAAAAAGAACAATAGCCTGGTTTAAGTCAAAAACACTTTAAACTGCTCAAGCTAACACAAATAATTTATTTAAATTGATGCAATTACATGTAAGACATTTTTAAATTGAAAAGAAGTTAGAAAGATTAAGCTATATCCAGAACATTCCTGCGCCTGGAAAATAACGGCAAATAATTCAAGGGACTTTCTTGTAGTTTTATTTTATAAATATTTGTAACATCATTCAAATTACAGATATATCATTATTTTTAAGCCTGATTATAATTACTTACACCAAACATCTAGATAAACAGAAGTGTTAACAGATCCGTGTCTGTTATATGCCTCACACGTGTAGTTGCCTCCATCTTTTCTCTGAACTGGTCCCAGTAATAATGTGTTAGAAGATGAGAGTATTAGGGAATTATTGCCATGTTCCTTGGCACCTCCCTTGCTGGGCTGCGAGCGACGCCACACGTACGAGGGCATGGGGAAACCTCTGTAAATGGAATAGTGAAGTTAGTGAGAGAACTCATTTTTTTATTTCATACGCTGTGTAAAGACAGAGTATCGTGTTTAAACAAAATCTCTTTTGTGGCGTTCAGATAGCCAGTCATTCTGGTATTCCTATGTCCGGCTATACAGGAAACTGTCCCCAACATAGACGAAAAAAGGTCTAGATGATGGCATAAGGGGAGATGTTTACATAATAATTTATAAATTAACAATTGAAATACCAGTTCATTATCTACACAACAATGGCGGGAACAACGCGTCATACTGACGTCACGCGAATCCTGCATCTCGCAATCAGTTTTTTGTGCAACTACTATGCATACAAGTTCGTACATCAACCGACGTGCAAGTGGCCAATTCCAGTCTGGTCGGAGGATCCTCCCTTTTCTATGGAGGAAATGAGTGAGTGAAGTATAAATATGGTGTGCAAGCTGCTCCTCATACCTCCACACTAATGTTCTCCAAATTGTTGATTCATCGACTTAATTGTTTCTAGCAATAACCGTGTATTAGGGAATAAATTTTTAGTATTTTAGTTACCTGGCGGAACACACAACTTTAGCCGGTATTTCATTCTCAGTCACGCTTACTCTTTCAGGATCTACCCTGATGTTTTCTGGTTCATCTGTAAAAGAAAATCATCGAGTTATTGTATTACTAGTGCTAAAAAGGAATAGTTGCATAGCAACGGCAAATAAGTATGTGTTTGTAGGAAATTGAGAGGCCTATATTCAACAATGGACAGCGATACGCTGAATACTTGAAGTCAGAATCTTAGATAATGTACATTACATTGCCACTAAATCAATTATCAACTTTTACGAGATGTTATTTAGGTTGATGTTTAAATATGTATGTAACTTAAATAACATCATAACTAAAGTCACTTTTCTTTTTTCCGTCGGGGTGTTTCAAAGCTAAAGTCATTTATTAAACATTTATTAATAATTTCCATATACATATACAATCCATACTTAGTGCCCTCTTGAACTATACAAGGAACAATTGTGCAATATTACACGCTTATTAAAACAGTGTTTTAGGTAGTGTGTGTTGTGTTAACTGTATAGGTAGTTCGTAATTTTTACGATGTATCTGTACACTCACATTCAACGGCAAACTTAGTGGTGCTATTGACCGGTGGTCCTGCCAAGTTCCTTGAAGACCTGCAGGTGTAGCTCGCGGTGTCAGCAGCTCGGTCGAGGGCATGTGACGGCCATGCGGACATGTTCCAGTGCTAGAAGATTAGTAAAAGCTTCAATTATTTTTCTTTGTAAACAAGGACTTTTGTACCTGCTGTCAAGATTAGTTAAAGAACAATCTAGTAGTTCTATACGGCTATTTCTTTTGTTCAGTTATGTTGACCATGAATTTAAGCTTGTGAGTAAAATCAAAGATCGTGATAAAATTAGGGTTGTAATCACTAAGCTGGTGGAACGTTCAGGGTCCGCTGTGACGTCCCATTGCAAGGCTAAGGCCTTCCTGACCTATTTCCACTGCTCTTTCTATAATCTTGCTGAGGACCAGTTCTTATTCAAATAGTCCAGCCCATTCCGTCATCTCCGTTTAGGGCTGCTGCTTCAACATCCGCTAACCAGGAAACGTCTGTTAGTCACTCTTAAGAAATTATAATTTGGTTATCGTTTACGACACGTACATATGCCGTATCTTTTTCTTTTATAACTAGAAATTAATCTATACATACTTTTACTAACGGGCCATCAATTTATTAGATTCAATAAATATCAACTTTACGCGTGTATAAATAAAGTTGTTGTTGTCTTTCGAAGTGCCAGCCTTCTTATGATCAGTAATCATTTCAATACTAACCAAAGTAGACTCAGTAGCTTCAAAGTCATTCCTATTAACTTGAGGTTCAATTTTCCTCTCCACCACATAGTATCTGTCAGTTTTCTCAGGGTCTATAACTACTCCATCTTTCAGCCATTGAACACTGCACAGCGGAGCACATTCTACCGTGCAGGATAGAGAGATGTTCTGCAAAAAAATTAAGATATCATGAATTAGGCACCTTGAATTTACAAGACGGCTACAAGTATAGGAGAAGGCTAAATAAACAATGGATTAGCACAGGAGGATGATGACTACCTATACATATAAAAGTAAAGATGAAAAATACATCTTGCATTGATCCCAAACAAAAAGGGGAAATGAGCAGTAGAATGGTGGTAATGGTGGTATGGTATATACAAGATAACATATACAACATTATTTTTTGTTTATAAGAAACCCGAAACGCGTGTCCAGTATTTTTAAGTAAAGAACCTATGTACAAGATTTCAAAAAGATATCATAAAAAACCACAAAGTTATGAGCTTGTCATTTTACCTGGTTGTCCCAACAAAACTATGGTCAACGTACGGCTCGCCCGCCCGCGTCTGTAGCGATGCGGCGCGGGGGAGCCTCAAGTCTCTCTGTGCTCATAATACTATTGTTACGCGCTCAGTAACCACATTAAAGCAATTTCTAAATGTATTTGGGAAATAATATAACATTATGTACAAATGATTGCAATCGATTCAGTTGCTTATTCTGAACAAACTACATATATTTAGGTTTCGTATAAAGTAAAAATAATATTGTATATGTAATTATCGATCACGTAATTGCTTTACCTGTTTGGACATCAGAGAACTGAAACTTTAAAAAGGTTGACACTGTCTAACTGTGATACATACAATAGACGTGATTTTATGAAGTGCTTTTAACCTTAGAGTGCTGATCATTGTTGTCGACTATTATAATAGAAACAATTTCTTTTTTAAGATTGTATGGATCGATCGATTTACCCAGCTTAGATATTTACAAACCATGGCCCAATTGTTTACTGCGACCGAAAGGAAACCAATAGCAATATGATGAAGTGTTACAGTAGTTATCAAATCAGATTATTAAATATCTTGTTTTCTAGGGTCTGTAGTTTCTTGGTTTCGTTTTGCCGATCAATTCACTAAAAAACTTACTTTGAAAAATTAGGTCAGTTTCAATTGAGTTGTCTATTCCTAGTTTTAGTTGGAATGACAGTTAATTTTACGTTTATTTTCATCTGTTTTCATGTCAAGATGGTTAGTATATTAACTTGAAACTCACCTGTGATTTGTACAAAGCACCGCTGTAGTGGTTCATCGCATATTTAAAGCTTGGTGGGGCTGAAATGAAAAATGCAGAAAGTTAACGAGTGGATCAGTAAATTTAGTTAGGAGATGACATTCTCGCCATAAGGCCAGTGAATAAAATGATGATCTTGTGGATATTGTCGTTATTCAGTAAATAGTACTTGATGTAGCTTTGTTTTTTTTTTCAGTAGTATTCACTATTTATTTATCATTCTTACAATTATCTTTACAGGCCTTAATCTAAATGCGATAGTGCAGTTTTCCAGTTACTTAAAATACACTAATTCTTAAAATATAATTCACAATATTCAATAAAATTCTTGCGAGTTCACTCAAAGAACTTTAAAATTTATTCAGTCTTTCATGGATTTCGTTCACCACACGGATTGCATGGGTGAGGGGTACCTTCGCCAGTAAGTTGGTTCTGGCCTCAGGCACGTTTAAGCAGTTGCGGGCGTCGCCGCCTCCACACCAAGCATGCTAGCACTTGCAAAGTTATTATTTTCAGATATCAGATAGTATGAGGCAGTACCGAGCACGTCGATGGCGACGTGTGCGGGCGCGCCGCCGCCGGCCGCGCCGCTGCCGGCGCACGAGAAGTTGGTGCGGTGGTCGAGCGTCACCGGGTCGATGGTCCAGTTGGCCGACACGATGTCCGACACCGCGCGCCCGCCGCGGGTCCAGCGGAACCTGCCAACACATACAGATCCTTTTTTAAAGGGAACTCAAATAAATCTAGTGGCGCTTTCTCTACACAAACGCATACAGCTGTTTTCTTCGTAGATAACGATTTTAGAGAAATTTTTTTTACAATTTTTCACCTTGATCATAAAATCAAAGATAGAGGCACGTATACTTTTACAGCGATATTCAGACTTTTTAACAAAAAATCTGTCGTGTTTTGAAAAAGAAAACAGCGAAATACGAAATGTCTTTTGGTCAATGTTTTTGTAAGTAAGATCAGTCTGAGCTACAACTGTCGCTTTAATTTTATCATTCAAATCCTGACAAACGCAATCGTCTTTCTTAAAAAAAAATATCCTTGGTAGAAGCACAGCACAAATAAAATCTATTCTATGGGTAGAAGTAACTATACCTACTTAATACGTACAGTCACTTGAGTCCACCAGTAGCATAATAGTGTCCATCGCTAGACACATAAGCGTCACAGTTACATGTTTGCCTACCTGAAACTCTTTCCACGATTAAACTAGTGTCTATGATCACAGAAGAGATTACAATCTAAACACTTATGGGATAAAAATGTCCGGTATATTTATAAAGATGTGGTTACCTATGAGCTGCAGGTCGTCCCCGCTCCTTGATGCTACAGCTGAGCACCAAACTCTTGCCCTTCACGACTCTCCACGGTGAGTACGTCAACTTAGCAGGTCCGGGAGGATCTGAATTTAAACGATTTGTAATTCAGAATAAACCAAAAAAGAATGTAATATGTATTTTTACTGTTTCTTACTAACTTTATTCTCCGAAAATAAGTTTACTGTTAAATACATACAAAATCAGCCTAAATTGTTCCCGCTTGAAGTCGGTTAAAAAGCAAATTACAAATTATTAATAAATTCATAAAAAAAAAACTCAAAAATCCTTGATACGCCAAAAACTCAACAATTAAATATAAAACTTAGGCAAACACAAATAAATTTAATACAAGAATTGTAATAGAGAATTAGATTTCTGTGTAATATTATGTATGTAATATTTTCTTACATCGTCTAGAAAGAGAAGTAATCTCTAAAATTGTTCGATAGTCGGCATACAAATAAAGTATGTGATTATAAAGCAAGGTTTACTTACAATTGACGACCAGCTCAGTCTTCGCGCTCACATTACCCCATCCGGCGTAGTTTTTGCCTTTGCAGGAATAGTTTCCATGGAAACTTTTTGTCGTGTCTTGGAGCAGCAACATTGAGGGATCCACTTCATTACAAAGGTTTTCTGCACGGGTAGAAAATAACAATGTAGAGCGTACCCATACTGTTTAAATTAATGAAAGTAAGAAACAAACTATTACTTGGTGAGTACCATCTTCTAGTTAGACTATTTTGGATTGAAATTCTGACTCACCGTCACCATCAGTGTCATTGCATTCCGGCAGATGCTTCAGCACCTCTCCATCCAGGAACCAGATGACTTCATCCAGTAACGGGGGGTTTCCCGAGACCACCTCACACGTCAGAGTCACGTTCTTGTGGTCTGTCTCCAAGATGGGGCTGGGGGAACTCATGGTGAGGCGCACTTGGGGTTTAACTGGAATTTAGTAATTGATGATTATTATTAATTTTACTTTCACTCGCCGAGATGTAACCTAAAAATGAACTTAACTTTGATTGATAGCAAAATGGCATTACACATGTTTTAAAATATTATGTCAGCAACTGACTGATATAATTCCAAATATGTCTATTCCAATTTAATTAAACGTTGGGTTCTTGTGAAGTACCGTCTCGAAGTAGGCGTCTTGCCTTGAAAGCAGATTTAAGATAAAATCTTTACTAATATATAAAGCTGAAGAGTTTGTTTGTTGGAACGCGCTAATCTCAGGAACTACTGGTCCGATTTGTTTTTTTTTTTTTGAATAGTTCATTAATCTAGGAAGGTTTTAGGCTATATAATATCACGCTGCGACCAATAGGAGCGAAGCAAAACAAAAAATTAAAATGTATGTTGTATATTTTTCTTATTGCTCCACGCGGACGAAGTCGCGGCCGGCCGCTAGTATTATATAAGTACTAAAATATAAACAAAAATAAACAAAAGAAGAACAAAATTGATTGGTTATCGATTACACAGGTTTTATCACAAATCTTAAGACATTTAAAAATGCCCAAGGAGTAAAAAATGCAAAATCACAAAGAATATTATATAAACTTACACAGCACATTAACATCAATACTGTCTTCGCTTGTCCCATTCCCAACAGCATTGGTGAGTATACAGGTGTAGTTGCCCATGTCCTCTCCAATAGCGTTCAGGATGATGAGGGAGTGCTGGTCAGTGGTGCCTCCTTGGTAGTGTGTTGTGTTGTGAACGGGAACGCGCTCGCCGTTTCGGTACCTGAAATATAAAATGGTAAGGAGTGAGACAAATCTTTGTAAAAATTAATCGGGTGCCAGCAGAGGCATGAAAGTGTTCATGAAGCCCACAAGAATGGTACAATAATAATGCATTACTGTCCATTTGAAACAACTATTGATGGATAAAGCTCTCATTTTCCCCTTATATCTAAGGAGAAGATATACTCGTATTAAACCATGATAAGACCAGGGGCCCTATGTCTGCTATTTTTATAAATTTGTCATTTCAACACGATTTCTTTGACATTGTGCTAAAAGTTCGTGATCTACTAAATTCATAATAATTGATCAATAATCGGTTCGTCGTCCCGTAATAAAATGGTGAGAGATTAATGAAGAGATTATAGAACCCGTTAGTAGAAATTATTTTCTAAAAACTACTACTGAGTTTGAACATTTATTAATATGTAGCGGAGTGTAGTGTTGGACCACTGGAAAGTCATAATGACGCTATTTCGTTAGTAGATTACGAAATTTGCATCACAAAAAACATCGATCATTATGAGATCACTGAACTATCATTCTGAGACTATCGCAATAGCAGATTACGGCCCTGCTGTCTTGTATGGATCAAAATGTGTTACGGAGAAAGGAGGAAAATGTTATGAGGACAGTTTTAAGTATGAATATCATTGGCTGGAGTAGTGGAAGACCGAAGAAATGATGGATGGAATGTGTGAGTAATGATATAGTTATGAAGGGGTGACTCGCGAGCTCTCGAGCTGGCGGTTAATAGAGAAGTAGGTAACCATAAAGAAATTGGGATAAGGGCGGAGAATGATGAAAATAAATGGGGTGCAAGTCAAACTTGCTTGTTAAGTATTCCGCACTGCTATCATTTTAATAGTATATCCTGCTTTTTTATTTAACAAAACAGAAGTCATATTTAAACATCGGTTTAGGTAATTAACTAAAGGTAAACAAAAAGCCACGTGACTTAGTTAACCGACTAAGCGTAAGACATGTCACTTTACTCGGTGGTAGGCCATAACATCGGTTGCCAGCAGAGGTAACCAACCACCAAACAGAGTCTTGGCGCCAAGTGATTCGTCGTTTTCCGGCATGATGTCTGGTGAAACCGTACGGAGGACGGGTCGGATCAGTTGTGTTGCGATGTGTGCCGGATACGATGCGCCAAATGTTTTTGTGTCGTGAGTTTGGTCGTGGAGGGTCTCAATCAATCTCCCTCTGGCAGAGCATCGTTGGTCGTGTTGTTGGGTTTAACATTGCACCATCTCACTCAACTGCAGTCTTCCTTCCTATCGACTCAGTTATTTTTGAATGAATAGGCTCTTAATAAACTAGCGCGCTTTATCATCAACGATTACATCACTGCTTACCATCAGATGGGATTGCAGTCAAGAATTAGTTTATAATTATATAAAAAAGTTGTCATGCTATGTCACAGTTGTACGCTTAAATTTAGGAACTATATAATTGGTTAACAACATTCTACGATTCAGCGACTTCTAGGGATAATTAATGAATATTTGCGATAGACGTGGCATAATTGGTTCGTTTAGGCGCCCGAGGGCCCATAAAGACCTCCAGCAGTGCCCTTTTTAAACTTCGAAAGACTCAATCGAATTTTAAATGGATATCCCTTAACTAACCTCAACTTAAATATAATTTCATAACCGCTTGACATGCGAAATGGTAGTTGATTTATTGAAAGTAATAATCCTAGCAAGACTAATTAATATGTGAAAATGGTTTAGGCGACAGAAATAAATATTTATGTGTAAGTACTGCTATTATAGCTTTTACTCTGTGTGACATTCAAAAGATTAATACAGTCGATGACGAAAAGTTGACGCTTGGTAATAAATTAAGACCTAGATGCTAATTAGTTAGCGGAAATTTTCTTTCAGCTAAACATAATCTAGGACGGCATAATTAATTAATGTCCAAAATTACTTAGATTAGTAACTAGTCAACAATTTATAATCTCGATAATAATCAGCCATCAACTTATAATATTCCTACTGCTTCCTCCTACACAGGCCTCCTTTTAGTGAGAGTGAATGGGCTTTAATCTACCACCCGGCCCTAGTGCGGGTTGGTGAATGTCACATGTCTTCGAAGTTTTGCTTTGAGGATATGCCGCCGGTTTATCACGATATTTTTCTTCACCGTTTTGAGAACAATGGTGGTGAGTTCGAAATAGGGTTCTAACCTACGACCTACAAATTGTAAGTGGCAGCCAATGCAATAAGATATATTTAAGAGAAAACCTTTTCATTTGAGTTAGTTTAAAATTCGAAGACATGTCACGAAGTCCATCAAATTGTACAGGGCTCGCGAAGTGTATTACGGTCCACTGTCTCTGTTAGAGGAGTCTCAAGTCGCCCCAGTGGTACTCTAAAGGCTGATTATTAGGATATGACAATATAATGACTTACCAAATAACGCTGGTCAATGATGAAGGATTGCTTTCGTATTCACATTTGAGAAGTAATTTAGATCCTTCAACTACTGTTATATTCTTCGGCTCTACTCGGACGATTGGAGGATCTGAAAATTACATATTAAAATATTAAAGTTTTTTAAAAGCTGGTGCGGTGAAATTGATATGATGCTAAAAAAATGGTAATGACATAGTTTTACTTTTGTCAAACATATGAGTAAAAATTCAATGTGTATATCATCTAAATACATACACCAAATCTCGAGCTCCATGGTGGCGTGCATCGGTTGATCTTTAGTTTCCACAGTTACTTCATTGGAGGCTTCGCAGTGGAATTTCTGCCCATTCTCAAAACGAGTTGCCTCAAAGGTGAAGTTCGAGTTGGTTTCAAACGTCGTGTCATCCTGTGAATGAATAAGGATTTGAAGAAACTTAAATGTATGTTTTAAGATATCTGTTATGGATCAGCTCTTCTTTAAACGTTATCGATCTTAGGAAGTGCTTAGCCATACGTCATGTAATTTCAAAAGTATAAAAAAACTCAATATAATTTCAAAAGTATTCTAAGATTAATAGCGTTAAATAGGAGACTTTATAATTAAATATTGATTCTCTGATGCTCTTTGGTATATCAAGAAGGTTATAGGTAATTTTCCAGCATATAATTAAAGGCAAATATTTCCAGTTCATTTCAAATTACAAAGGCGAATAGATTCTATTATGAATATTAAACTTGCCAGCTTTATTTTCATCATATAATACAGCGCACTAAAATTCTTAACATAATATCACCTATAAACAGAAGCTTATTGGCTTATATTAAGCTATTCTCATAGTTATAATGTTAATTTTACTTATTGTTCATAAAACGGCTGTAACATAATTATTGTAGGAGTGAACTTTAGTAAAATTTTAAATTCACCTCACCTACAATCTTAAAGAGACAGAGCGTCTTTGTGTAAACTTTAGTTTGGATATAAAGTGGCTTGAAGTGGCTTACGACGTGCTTGTAAGAAAAACATTGCTTGTGTCTTCAAGTTCGCTCATAATACTGGTTAGAGGAAGTTTAAGGGATAAAAAGCCAAAGAGCTAGAGAAATGAAAGAGCTATGAAAGTTTGTGGCATTATAAAAGCCTTTTTTCAAGTGTTTACAAGGTTTTAAAGCTTCTCTTTATTCATAATTACTAGTCTTTTTAGCTTTTTCTCATCTATATTGGGGTCGATTTCCATCCTAACTGGTTGCAGCAGACTATCAATATTTTCTATAGATCGTATATAATATTTATTTTAACCATATATAAGAAATAAGAAAGAAAATTCGTTTATTTGCGATAAACATGACGCAAAAAGAACACAAAAAGAAATGTTACCGGCGATACTACATTATGTCATGATTATGATTGAGTTCCGAATATTGATACCGGTATCATTGTTACAAGAATAGACTCCAAATTGATCGATTGTCAGATGATCAATTATTATAATTATGAGGTCACTGATAAATGGATATTTATCAGTGGCCTCATGATTACGTTACATCATAAGCCTACAATCTATGTTGACTGGATTGTCAACATATGTAGATTGTAGGCTTATGATGTAAACATGCAAACATACACCTTCTCACACATTTACACACACCTGTACTCTACACCAAAACACACCCAACTCACACACACCACAATCACTTGTATTATAACACGTTAGCAACCCTTACTATGAGATATAATTAAGGGGCTTGGAGTTCTAAAATACAAGCCTAGGCTTAGTTTTACACTCCAGATCCCCCACTAATAATATTAGGTGTACAAATAAGTTGAAATTGTCAGATGTAAAATGTGATATCGTAAGTTCGGATATCTGATAATAACATACACTTGGAGTATTAGTGACTCTGTATCAGTATCATATATTTATTTTTGTGCAAAAATGACAAGTTTTTTGCCGAATAAGCGTCATTTGCGGGAACTTCTGTTACTTCTTGAATTTGTAGAAATCTACAGCTGAGGCCCATCGATGGCTTGCAGAAGGTTATGGAGAAGCTGCTTTAAGAGAGAGAAGTTGTCGTGAGTAGTTTAAAAAGTTTAGAAACTGTGAAAACAAAGAAAGTAGCGGAAGACCGAAATCGTACGAAGATTTTTTTTTTTTTTTTTTTTTAAATGGGACAAAACCCGCCACACTTTTCCCAACCACTGCAACTCCTGAAAGCCAGAATCAACAGTGGCGACCGCCAGAAAAACGCCGAGCAATGAAGCTCGACGAGTCCCGGAGAAACGATTCAACTGTCGTATCGTATATATAATCGTACGAAGATACGGAATTGGAAGCATTATTGGAGGAAAGTAGAAGGAACAGGAAAAACGCGTTCATTACTACTTCAGATATGACAAAATTATTCTCCTACATGACAATGCTCGTCCGCAAGATCAAAAAACGGAGGAAACTTATTTATACACCTATTAAAATTTTGTCTAAATACCTGTCAACTTAATATGTATAAGAATGTAATTTGTGGAGATAAGTATATTTTTTTTTAATAATTATAAACTAGCGCTTGACCGCTATCCCGCCTGATGGTAAGCAGTGATACGATCGTTGATGGTAAAGCGCGCTAGTTTATTAAGAGCCTATTCACTCAGAAAAACTGAGCGAAAAGGAAGGAAGACGGCAGTTGAGCGAGGTGATACAATGTTAAACCCAACAACACGACCAACGATGCTGCGCCAAAGGGAGATTGATCTGAAGACCTTCCACGACCAAACTCCCAACACAACAACATTTGGGGCATCGTACCCGGCACACATCGCAACACAACTGCTCAGACCCGTCCTCTGTACGGATTCACTAAACATCATGCCGAAACACGACAAAACGCTTGGCGGCAAGACTTTGTCTGGTGACTTTGTCTTTGAGCCTATTTCATCCGATAGTGAATATTACGAATCCCGTAATGTAACGGTAAATAATATAAAAAAAAAATTACATTTAATGAAAATGTCTCCCATAGTAATTGAATTCAAGAATTCACTATAAGTAATCTGCGGCATATCACAACTAAGAAAACAAACCTTTCTGTTTCTGTACTATCGAAAAGAACTACGAAAATGAACATTAAGTATTTCTGTCACAGTCACACTTCTGTCAAACTCCATGTGCAAGATAAGAACGGGAATATACCAAAGCTACCCATGTTTAAATTTTCATCCTAATCCGTGTGTAACAACACACTTTCGGATTTATAAAATATTAGTGTTGCCGTTAAGAATCCATTAACAGCAACACTAACTAATATTTTATGCACGTAAATGTGTTGTTACTATTCTAATGCACCCGTATAAAGTCTCCCTTTTAGGGTTCCGTACCTAAAAGGTAAAACGGAACCCTATTCATGAGACTTTGCTGTCCGTCTGTCCGTCCGTCCGTCTGTCACCAGGCTGTATCTCATGAACTGTAATAGCTAGACCGTTGAAATTCAGATTATGTATTTCTATTGTCGCTATAACAAAAATACTAAAAATGAAAAATATTTAAGGGGGATCCCATACAACAAAAATTTTGCTCTATATTATTTTTTGATGTTTTTTGCTCCATATTAATAACGGATATAGATAGACGCTTGACATGTACACAGAATATATGGTTATATATTAAAATTAAAAATAAATAATTAAATTAAAATAAAATAAATATTGAAGGGCTACCCAAAAAACTATCGCGATTTTTTTTGCCGCTTTTCAAGATAATCGTACGGAACCCTTCGTCTGCGAGTCCGACTCGCACTTGGCCGTTTTTATTAAATGAACAATGAACGGTTATCTGTAAAATATCTCTTTAGCTATAAAGTCTCATATTGTGATACCCTGCATAACTTTCAAGTCAATCAAGCAGGACAGTCCGGATCTGAATATATTCTTCGCCCTTGCTGCGGTACAACACCCTCTCCTCCATTTCCCGCATCCGACTCTCGCCACCTCCTTTACATAGGTCGTCCGTCCTCTATTCTTGAAAGAGCTGTCTTGTAATTTGCAATAGGGTACTTCGAAGAATTTTCTCTCCATCTATCTACCAACGTTTCTTAAAGTCGTCTTAAATGTACATCGTCGAAACTTGTACATTCCAGTACATCGTAAATTCTAGCATGAATTCCGAAAATCCCTAATGTCTCTTCTATGAAAACTAACTCCTGGAGTTATCCCGTTTTACATTTGCAATTTAAATGCTTATTAATTAAATATGCATGGAAAATAACAGGCCTTAGGGTTGCAGCGGCGGTAATTGTCGTGTGAGTCTTTTTATTGTTAACTCATTTTATTCAAAACTTTCTTTAAGTTTATTATTTTTTGTTCTGTAGTTAATTGTTGTCATGCGTTGTTTTGTACGTTGTCTTTTGTCAATTTCTTTTCATTTCTCTTTCACTATTTTTTATTTTCTTTTCTCTTTTATTTCATTATATTCTCTTCTATCTTGTGTTGATTTCTACCATTTGATCACCCATCTTTGTATTCGGCTACTGTTAAGCCGAATACAGCTGGCGGCGTTGCTGGCGTTGACCTGTGGCGCTCGGTAACCACAGTGCAACAATTTCTAAATGTATTCATAAGTCGATTCAGTTGCTTATTCTGAACAAACTATATTCAGATTTCTTATAAACAAAAAATAATGTTGTATAATATCACACTTATACTCAAAACTTTCGTCACGGCATCATCCCCCTTCCTCAGTATGACCATAAAAAACAAGGTATCTAAAATATAAGCTATTCAAGAGCCACAATAAAAATATTTTATTTCTTGAAATCGAATCTAATTTTATAGTAGTTCCTTTAGTAGTGTTGATTAAAGAATACCTATCTGCTCTATCTTTATGAATATGATGCAGGCTTTTGATTATGTGGAACATAATTTATTGTTGGGTAAACTAATGAATATGGAATAAGAGGTAATGTTTAAAAATTATTTGAATCTTACCTCAAAGGCCGTCGCCAATACACTGAATTGACTAGAGTGAATATTATAACAAGAAAAGAAGTAACTTTCAGATCATGTGAACGTCAACTAAATTACGGTGTTCCTTAAGGAACCGTTTTGGGGCCACTATTTTTTATATTGTATAACAATGACTTACCCAATGTCACTGATAATCCTATAACTCTTTTTGCGGATGACAGTACAGTAACCTTTAAGTGCAAAGATATAAATACTTATGAAGATGACATAAACAACACATTGAGCTCAGTCATGAATTGGCTTAATATCAATAACCTCAAAGCCAACTTAAGCAAAACTAAATTAATGTAATTTAGACAACGTTTACCGGCACCAAGTAACCTAAATATAAATTATAACATGCAAAAAATAGAGGAAGTAGACAATTATAAATTTTAGGCATACATATTGATAACAAAATGACCTGGAAGCCGCATTTTCAACAACTATGCAAACGAGTTAGTAAATCTGCCTATGCTCTACATACACTTGCATATAAAATAATCTCCGGTGCCCTTATAATTGCGTATCATGGACTGGTGGTATCTGTTCTCAGATATGGCATATTTTTTTGGGGGAATTCTACCGACAAAGACTTCGAGCAACACAGGGACAAAGATATTGCCTTTAAAGCGCAGAAACGTTGCATTCGAGCTATGTTTGGTTTAAAGTCAACAGAGAGCTGTGTGCCTTTCTTTAAGAAGCACAACATTTTACCACTACCGTCACTATATGTATTTGAAGTAGCGGCTTTCGTTAAACAAAATCCTCATTTGTTTACCTTAGTATCTGTAGCTCTCAATCGAACCCAAAGGGACGAAAGTCGTCTGTGTATTCCAAAAACGAATACTGCCTTAACGTATAAAAGTGTATTTCACATGGCACCAGAAAAAATTGCCTGTTAATTCATTTAAACTAAAACTAAGAAGTATGCTTTGTTAAAAATGTTATTATAGTGTATCGGACTTTTTATTGAATAAATCTTGACATTGTATAATTGTTTTCTTCGACTTTGAATTATTTAATTCCAAATTATTTTGACTAATTGTTTTGACTTCATTTTTGATAACGTTATGTGATTTGCTTATTTGACAATATTGTATTTAAATCAGAATGATTTTGACGTTAACTTAAGAAATTATTATGACCTTTTGACTTTAATTATCCCTATTATAATGTAATCATTTATTTAGTTATTATTTTATTTTTTGTATTTGTATGCCTATAATAGGCTGATCATAGCGCACTTTATCCTCAAATATCAATAACTACTATACCTATGTATCACAAATAAAATATTTCTGATTCTGATTTCCTTTAGGTTATCCATCACTGACGGAACAAAATCTTAATTGGGTCGTTCTCGTGAATTGGAAACTTCTTCAATAGTGGATTGATTATCAATTCATACTTCGTCAGATTCTTAATGACTATCTTGTTTCTGCTCGTCTTAGTGTTAAGTTAGCATTAAAATAGGGTTTAACTGTAGAAATTAGATGACTAAATTCTAAAGAAATCTTAGTTGTAATATTGAACTTACCTTTTCATCTTCTCTTTGCTGCTTTGCCCGACATGAAACAAAAAGAAAATGTAACAATTAGTATCTATGGCTAGATTTAAAAAAAGTTTTTTTTTTTAATAATTATAAACTAGCGCTTGACCGCAATCCCGCCTGATTGAAAGCAGTGATGCAATCGTTGATGGTAAAGCGCGCTAGTTTATTAAGAGCCTATTCACTCAGAAAAAACTGAGCGAATAGGAAGGAAGATGGCAGTTGAGCGAGGTGATGCAATGTTAAACCCAACACAACACGATCAACGATGCCGCGCTAAAGGGAGATTGATCTGAAGACCCTCCACGACCAAACTCCCAACGCAACAACATTTGGCGCATCGTACCCGGCACGCATCGCAACACAACTGCTCAGACCGTCCTCCGTACGGCTTCACCAGACATCATCATCGGAACACGACAAATCGCTTGGCGGCAAGGCTTTGTCTGGTGGGTGGTAACTTCTGCCGGCGGCCGATTTTATGCCCTACCACCGAGAAACTGCTCAAAGCAGCTTAACACATAAATACATTTACCGAGAGAAAATTTTAAATGTGCTACACTCAAAACTTATTGACGAAGACTTATGTAACACCCACTATCACGGGGTCTGTGTGGGGATTACGATTCTCTTTATCTTGCAGAGAAATTCTATGCTCAATCTAGGAATCTAATTCAGGTCTTCAAGATCTACAGTAACGTTTACAACACTTAGACCAACTAGGCAGTTAATAGTCAGGTTATAGTTTTTATACAAACTATATATCGCTCACCTAGGCATAATTGGCACATCCGCAGAAGATGTGAAACAGAGTTTATTACATATCCCTAATATTTATTAGTGTCTGTACTAGTACATCGAACTCGTTGAACACTGCATTTGGTTACAAGTATAGACAAGAATCTGTAAAAAAAACGTAAAATTAACTCATACAATGATTTCAAACATTTGTAACATCTTGGGTCCTTGTCTCTCTAAAATATGAAAAACGTAAATGTGCCGATATATTTTATATAGGCCATAACATCGGCTGCAGGCAGAAGTTACCACGCACCAGACAAAGTCTTGCCGCCAAGCGACTCGTCGTGTGTCGGCATGATGTCTGGTGAAGCCGTACGGAGGACGGGTCTGAGCAGTTGTGTTGCGATGTGTGCCGGGTACGTTTCGCCAAATGGTGTTGTGTCGGGAGTTTGGTCGTGGAGGGTCTCCAGATCAATCTCCCTCTAGCGCAGCATCGTTGGTCGGTTTAACATTACATCACCTCCCACAACTGCCGTTTTCCTTCTTATTCACTCAGGTTTTTATAGTGAATAGGCTCTTAATAAAATAAACTAGCGCGCTTTACCATCAACGATTGCATCACTGCGTACCCTCAGGCGGGATTGCAGTCAAGCACTAGTGCATAATAATTTGAAAAAAAAAAAAAAACTAGGTGAGCGATATGTAGAAAGTAATTTCTGTACCTACTTTATATATATATATATAGATACATATTTAATGTAGTAAAATTCATTAATTTTTTATACTATTTTTAGAACACTTAAACAGTTTTATGGATTCTAATCTAAAATTCCCAGCCAATGTTCCATTAGTTTCTTTTGATGTGAAACTAAAAATGTCCTTTTAATTAATTCGAAGAGTTGAAATAAAATAGTGGAGATCAAAGAACCTAATGAAAATAACTTTTAACCGGTCTCTTTTTAAAGCGCGTTTACTTTATGGAATGAAAATTCATTAATGCACTCCACACCACAGTACCCATTTCCACAACACACCACATTTTCATTACTTACTATTATTATAAAAATAATTAACTTCTATTTAGTATCTCAAATCTGGTTTGCTTGGAAATCATTAATGTTATTAATAAGTTTTACATTACGTACCCACACTTCTGAGATCAACTCAGGTAGAAAAACCTAATACAATTAAATTAGTTTTACTAAACAGACACAATAATCTTGAATATGAAAGTTTATTATGTAAATATGTAAGTTATTAAGAACTTAAATTAGTAGTAACCTCAGTCAGGAATAGTTTAACCCGTAAATATTAAGCATTCACTGTTACCTACGTAAACGTATGTAACTATTCACTATAAAATGTTGTGATATTTACATTTCAGATGAATGAAAAGTGGTGAAATACTTCTAGAGCTTAAAATGTTAAAAACATTTCATAAACCAAAAATATGTAACATGTAAAACCGGGCTTAACATAATAAAACAGCATCCCAAAAACCCTTACGATTTTCATTTCCGAAAACAAAAAATAGCAATTTAAAAAGCTTCTGTAGCACATAAAAGGTTATGGGCAACTTAATTACACGTTTAAAAGTCACAAGCTCAATCATAAAGATAAAACGTCAGTTGCAGCAGTTTTGGCAAAAGTAACGTAATGTCACTGAACATGAAACGAACGCGCCTCCGCGGACGATAAATGGTGTACGCGAAAAAGGCGGGAAAGCGGCCATGTTCGATTTTTTTTTGCCTTTTTTAGTATTCGTTGCATTAAGAAAGTGGGGACGCTTCAATTTTTGCCGCCAAGAGTCAAAGGCTGTCTTTTTTGTTTTTTTTTTTTTTGTGTAGTTGAGACTTTTTTCGTTGGTAACTTTAGAATAATTTTGTAGTAAAAGGGAAATTTATGAAAATGAAGCGGCAATGTGGTAAGAAAATTAAAAGAGTTTTCTTTAATATTTTTGTTCGCCGATGCTACCTTCACTAAGTCATATATCTATTACCACGTTATCTTATATCATTCAACCAAATCAAGTCTGCATTTGTAAAAGTGAGTATTAATGTACATATCTGTAGATTAATCGGCTTGAATATACATTTAATCACATTATCGAGTTATTTAGTTATAGAAATTAAGATTTATTATCAACTTAAATTGTCCATTCAAATCACAACTTTAATTCTTTGACAGTTATATGAATTGGCTACAATTCACGCAGAATATCAAGTTTATAAACAGTTATTAATATACTTACTGCGCTTAGCTTCAATTTCGACTAAAAGCGGCCTAAAATCAGTCAAGAAGATATATATGTCCCTCATATATACATAGATAGCAATATTGTGCTACGTGTTTGTATCAGAAGATCTCTTACTAAGAAATTGTCACCCTATCTTTTCC